>CM054803.1:29089130-31489130 GCA_028984105.1 Lavandula angustifolia
TAAGCTCATAAAAGAACTAACATCACAAGGATAAAGGCACATAGCCACAAAAGGTACACAAAGACCGCATACTCAATACATGATAAGAACACAAAGTTCATAAACTCACAAAGAGAATAAAGCAAGGGACACAAAAGGACACGAGATCACACAGATCAAACACGATTCAACACTTCATCAAGAAGATTGACTTTAACATGATTAGCATCATCACTAGATTCATTCTCTTTCTTATCAGGGCAGCCCTTGATAAAGTGACCTATTTCACCACAATAGTAACACTTTCTACCCTTAGGCCTTCCTTTCTAACCTTTCTTCTTACCCCCAATTTCAGAACCTTTCCTATCAAAAGTTATATCTCTAACATGAAAAACAGTACTTTGTTCGGAGTTCCTACCTTCTCCATTAAATTCCAAATCCAATTCCTTACTTTTAAGATCAGAGATCACATTATCAAGATCAATCTTGTCCCTACCATACTTAATAGCAGACTGGACATCACTGTAAGAATCTATAATAGAGTTAAGGAGGGTAATGGGAGCATAGTTATCTATACTAGTGTCTCCAGTTTGTTTAATGAGTTCAAGCAACTTATTAAAATAACCTAGGTTCTCATAAATATCCTTAGACATGTCTAGCTTGAACCTAAATAAACTCCGTAACAAGTACATTTTAGCATTATAAGAATGATCAATAGCACATGAAACACGTTTTTCAACCAGAATTACACCCATTCCTTGTTTCCAGAAATTGAAAATCGACTTACCATAAAATGGGGCTATGCCACTGGAGGAGGCCATAGCTGCACACACTGAGCAAGGTTATTCACTCTACTTAAGGGTTAATAACCAGTCCAGCACAAGCGGACAAGGGATTACCCAGTTCACAGTCGTAAACTCAAGACCTGGGCGCAGGGGGTTACCTCAGTCCTCCAGATAGAGAGAGAACAAGAGACAAAACAACTATTGTTGAGACGGTTTAAATAGAACAACAATACAGGTAAGAGAGTAACTAGTAAAACAAGCGCACAGAGATCAAGAGACAGATCAGAGAATACAAGCGGAAGCAGAAGTATAAACAACGCAAGTAGAACAGGAAAACTCACGAAGATGAAGGGTACAAAGATCCTACAGACTACCAGCAAGTAAATTGCAAACCCTAGAGACTGCAACAGTTGCCAATCGATCTAGAAATTTAAGAACAAGAGGATCAGCAGCTTTACCAGAGCGGGTTTCGGAGACATAAACCTCGTAATACCTGTGCAGAAGAGCCTCTAGGATTTCAAAGCAATAAACCCACCCTAGCAGACTCAACGCAGAACTCAGTTGGTGCAAGGCATACCTTTGCAGATCGGTCGGAGAGCACGAGGAAGCCACACCCGTGGTTCTGATACTACTGTTGGGTATCGATCGTGCTCCGTCTTGTGACTGTAGATCTGACTCTGATCGTCTGGCTGAGCACCA
This sequence comes from Lavandula angustifolia, assembly GCA_028984105.1. NCBI lineage: Eukaryota > Viridiplantae > Streptophyta > Magnoliopsida > Lamiales > Lamiaceae > Lavandula > Lavandula angustifolia. The sequence continues at coordinate 29,090,594 of CM054803.1, forward strand.
ACATACCAAGGCTCACAGTAGGAGTGGGACACAAGTTGTCCGGTGGCTCCACCGTTTTTCTCACAGTTCTCTCACAAACTCACACAGAGAAGGTAGAGAAACGAAGAAGAGAGAAAACCTAGGCTACGCACACACTCAACCTAAACACGCAACAGAGCCCTTATATAGATAGGGTTCAGGCAACAAAGAGGTGGGTTGGGCCTCCTGGACAACTGGGCCGACAACTGGGAGTGGGATGGTTCTAATAAGTTATAACAAATAGCTTAGTTGGCCTTCTATGGATGAATGAATTGAGTTTCTGGATTATAACACAAAGTATGCTCACGTGATTGCATCAAGTTAATAACTATTTTATTGTTCATAATAGGAATTTGATCATGACACTCATTAGAACCGACCGCAACTTCTTACTCATCAGACTAGAACTAATCTTTGGTTTATGTCTGATTATATGCTTGTTGGTTTTAATATTCTTTAATGTTGGGTTATGAGTCAGTGATTGATTAGATCATCACTTAGAGGGTACTTTGAATTATCATCAGTAGTTCATGTATTATTGCTTATTTCGGTAATGGAGGAAATCATAGTGATTTATTGCTATGGAATTGAAGATCCCAAAACCAGACTAGTACTCTTAGTGTGTTGTCTTTCAGACTAGATGATGTAATAGACTAGGCGATCTCATTTTCGTTATCTCTTTTTTGTCTAAGTCCCGTAAGGGGTATTTGTTGGTCTGAACTTCAGTAGGAAGTTAAAATCCAGAACCCCGCCTCATCAGTATGTAAGAGCTCGTGTTCTCAGGTCTCCAACTGACCACCATCAGTAGAAGATGTATCATCAGCTGACTTCCAATGAAGAACACAATATAGAGCTCAGTTCCTTTAGAGTCAGTAGCTGACTGCTCTCAGTAGAAGACCTTTTATCAGCCGACTCAGATGAATAAGTCAGTACGACCATGCCAGATCTACTGTATCCGACAGGAAACAACGACCCGACTTTTAATGATATTCGAAAGTTAGCAGAGGATCATACGAGGATGAGTGAGAGTCAACTCAGATGAAGACTAATGTCTGACAAGTCTCAGCTACCACAAACCTCGACCAATGAGAAGCATCCAAAGTCTTACCTGCTCTGCAACTAAAGCTGCTCTCATGTACAGGCACCAACCACTCTGCGACACTATTTCGAAACTTATGGCCGTTTTCCTCGGATGTTTGTGACACGTTTCATCGTCTTCTCCAACGGACAAATGCCTGGGTCACGACTATAAATAGAGAAGCTTTTCAGAGCTCAACGCATGGGATATCAAAGGGAATACACGCTCCAAGCTTTCAAACTCTCTAGCGCATTCACGACGATCCAACGAAGAGCTTGCCTAGTTGAAAATCTTTAGTTCTTCTCTCTAGAGTTTCTTTAGATCCCTCTTATCTATCTAAGCTCCACTGTTATATCCATAGCTTAGAACCTTCGAAGGAGTTCACTTTTGTGACTGTTCTTATTGTAAGAACTCCTTCATAGTTGGAGAAAATCCCCTCCCCTTCAAACTTCGGTTTGATTTGTAAAGTTTCTAAGGACTATAACTTAGAAGGGTCTGTCCAGCGTACAGATACCTTGCTGAGGCTTACTTAGATTAATCAACAAGACCTCCTGTTCAGCAGGACCGTGGACGTAGTATCTTGCGTATCCGAACCACGTTAAAAATTGCTTGTGTTATTTACTGTTTTATTGCATCGTTCTCAAACCGATTTACAAACTCATACTCTGCATAAAACGTATTTAAAAGTGCACCCGCCAAAACTGATTTAGTTTGCGAAAACACGTTTTCAAATCGAGACGAAGTCTATCGGGGCCTACATTTATCCGCACTCACTCTCTGCCTGAGGTTTTAATACTGACAAATGTCAGTAGCAAACACAGTAGTTGAGTCACTCTGACCCGCGATCAGAGGTTACTATTTGGCGCTGTTCATCAGTTGCAACGTACGCTCGAGATACCTTCGGTTTGAGGAAAAATTTGTACTCGGTATATTCGCCCCAACACGACACTCGTCTCGGACACTTGGTATCGAGATCGTTTCTCGTCATGTTGAAACTCTAGTCTACTCGAATAGATCTTGAAAACATTTTTCCACTGCACAAACATCTCTTCATACATCCTTATACTCTCAACTATAATGTTTGATATGTCAGGTATACGGATGGTGTCGATGTTCTCTGTAGAGAACTATACGGTATGGCGCGTGAGAATGGAGGCGCACCTTACATCGCTGCACGACAGCATGACAGATGTCCTTGAGACAGGACCCATCATTCCCATGATCGACAACGTTCAATATGCCGTTGTGGGAGGTGTAGGAGCATAGACTGGTGCTAAGGTTGCCAAAGACAAATCTGCCTTCACGCCAGAAGAGAAGAAGTTGCACAACCTTGACCGAGTAGCACGGAATGCAATCCTGACAACGCTCAGCGATTCACACCTCGGGAGGGTGCAAGACTGCAAAATGGCAAAAGAACTTTGGGATGCCCTGGCGGTACTAAGCCAAGGAACTCCGCAGATCAAAGAGAATAAGCTCGAGCTAGAGCTTCAAAAGTTCGACACATTTGCCATGGAGCCCAACGAAACCATTGATGAGCTTAGCGTCAGCTTTACCAATCAGATCAATGTGATCAACGGGCTGGGGAGAACGTTCACCAACAAAGAGATGAACACCAAGATCTTGAGAGCGTTGCCTCGACTGAAGTGGCTTCCTTTTGCTACTTATTTACGTCGCTCATATCTTAATGCTTTAAATCCTGATGTTATCTTTTCAGAACTGAAGACGGAGGAGTTCGAGCATAGTCTACCCCAAAGATGCTCAAGTGCTCCAGCTGACACCCAAATAGACCATGCTTTCAAAGCAACAGTCAACAAATCTGGAGCCAACCCCATTTCTTCCAGCAAGACAGTAGCTGCTTCAGACGCTAAGTCTTCCGAGACTCCTGATACTGACCGCCTTGCGCTTATGGCCCTCAAATATCAAAGGGAGAAAGACAGAGTCAGAAAGCTGAAGAAATACCACCGAGATTCTCCCTCAGGTAAGAAAGGTCATTGTAAAAGGGAAGAATCTAAACCATCTCCTGATTGCAGGAACACAGAACCTGTTGCTAGTCCATCCAACAGCTCAACTGGAAAAGGTGGCAGAGTGAGTGTGTGCTACAACTGCAAGAACGAAGGAGATTTCCAGTACGATTGTCCTGAGCTCTTAGCTGCTCAGCGAGCAGAACGACAGGTCAGATGCGAGAAATTTTCCCAAAGGAGGCAGGCCTACATTGCTAGAGAGCTATCCGACGACTCAATCGAGGAAGATACTTTCATGTATTCTTCTGAAGACGAAGCTACATTTATTACCGTTGAGGTCGGAGAAACAAATCTTGAATCAACGACTGAATACTGTCTGATGGCCGGAGAAGAGGCTGAGGTAAATTCGAAACTTATTATAACCTCCTCTTCACAGAACACACACGATACATGCTCAGCTACAGATGAACCTCTAGACGTGGTGCAAGCAGATGACGATCTACTAAAGGCTGAAAATTAGAAACTTTCTTCTAATTGTCAGGTCTCTACTAATTCAGAGAATCTAGTGGCGAGACCGAAGGAAGAGATTGAATCTTTTATGACTAAGTCTCAGCTTCAAGAAACTCAGATATCAGTTCTGACTAAGGACAATTCTGAGAAAGATACTAAGATAGCCAAACTTAGTCAGAAGCTCGCAGAGGTTGAGAAGGACTATGAATCACTTCAGAAAAGTGATGAGGTTTGGCGAGGACTGATGACTGAACAGTACCTGGGAGCCAAAGAGAAGTTGGAAAGCATGCTCAGAGCTCAAAGGCCACCCGTCATGAAAGAAGGGCTTGGCTACACTCACGAAGCTTCCACCTCTACTTCAAAAGGCTCAGAAATGCTGGCTGATAGGTTCGTCAGAGGAAAAGTTCAGATCTCTGAACCAACAACTCAGGCGAAAAACAAACAGAAGATGACTGCACCTCAGCCGAGCAACAAGAAGCAACTGACCAAAGGTTCTAGCCCCAGAACACTACAATCAAGTTCAGGGGGAACTAAGAAGGTCAGGTGGGCAGAGCAGTATGGCGAGCCACTGTATGAGCACCCAACACAGTTTGGTTCATACTATTATGAGCCTAGGGTCAGGAGGAGCACAAAGCCTTAGAAGAAGAAAGCTCTTGAACCCAAAACTGCCAGGAAGTCAGTATCTCCAGGTCCAGCGGAGAAAAAGACTGACAAGGTTCAGAAGAAGATGTCTGAGACTCCTTAGGTCGCAAGACATATTTGGGTCGCGAAATCACCGACTAACGCTTAAGGACCCAAACTGAACCAAATGGTACCTAAACATGTTTCTATTTTGCAGGTGCATAAGGACCCTTGGATTGTGGACAACGGCTGCTCGAGACATATGATTTATCAGAAGAGCCTGCTGACCAATTACTTGCAAGAAGATGGTCCCAGAATTGAGTTTTGGTGACAACTCTAAAGGCTATACAAGGGGATATGGAACGTTGAACATTGGGACTGCTTCAGTTCCAAGAGTAACAAATGTTGAAGGACTTCAACATAATCTCCTTTCTGTTAGTCAATTTTGTGATAATCTGAATAAATTTATCTTTGACGCTGGTTTCTGTGATGTTGTTGACAAATCTACAGGGAAAACAGTGTTATCAGGTTCAGGGAAGAAGAACATCTACGTTGCAAACTGGAACACCGCTGAACATGAGGCTTGCTTACTTGCCCAGACAAAATCTAGTGATAAAACATGAAGGTTGTGGCACAAGAGACTCAGTCACCTGAACTTCAACGCAATGAACAAGCTAGCCAAGAACTCTAAAGTCATAGGACTGCCCAATGAAGCTTTTATCAAAGACAGAAAGTGTGAAGCGTGTTTGAAGGGAAAACAGACAAAGAAAAGCAATCCACCAATTCCGTCACCTTCCACGGATGAAATCCTTCAACTGCTCCACATGGACTTGTTTGAGCCAGTTTCTCCAGTGACTATAAGATGCAAGAAATATGCCCTCGTCGTTATTGACGATTATTCGAGATATACGTGGATCATCTTCATAGCCAACAAATCTGATGTCAAGACTGAGTTGCCAATACTTCTGAAGAAACTCAGTGTGGAAAAAGACATCAAGATTCAAAGAATTCGCTCAGATAGAGGGACAAAATTCCTCAACTCAGTAGTTAAAGAGTGCTGCGATAAGGAGGGGATTCAACAGGAGACTTCAACAGCTCGCACCCCTCAGCAGAACGGACTTGCTGAACGGAAGAACAGAACACTAAAAGAAGCAGCAAGAACGCTCCTAGCAGACTCTGGACTACCCTGAAAGTTCTGGGCTGATGCTACTGACACCCCTGCTACACTCAGAACCGCTCACTACTTACACAGCAGCACATGAAGACACCATACGAACTGTGGAAAGGGAGAATTCCTTGTATTTCTCATTTTCATATTTTTGGTTGTCCTTGCTTTATCCACAATAATGGGAAGGATCAGTTAAAGGTCTTTGGTAGTAAATCAGATCAAGGAGTATTCTTAGGATACTCTCGAGTCAGTAAATCCTTCAGGGTCTTTAACTACCAGACCATTTGCGTGGAGGAAAGCCCTCATGTTATTTTTGATGAGTTTTTTACTGAGAACAGGAAAACAAGGAAGACAAATCCTGAAGATGTCAGCAGCAAGCTACAGGATCTCACACTACACGACAAAGCTGAGAAGATCCAGCATTGTTGGGATGATGAGTCAGACTATGAAGAAATTCAGACCCATCCCGGAAGCATTGTAGCTGACCTGGTTGATTCTACTGAACAGAATCAACATCAGCTAACAATGGTCGATGAGGAAGCCCCAGTGGTAACTGAGACCTCTACTGAGAATATAAACTCAGGGGGAACGACTAATGTTCCTGAACTAAATGCCCCTAAACCTGGAAACTCAGTAGATCCTAACTTTCTTATTGAATTGCTTCAGTTAAAGAACAGGACTACTGAAATGCCTAACACTCCTGTTGATTGTACAGAAGTAATCTCAGAAGAAGAAGCCAAACTCAGACGTTCGTGGCTGTCACTCTTCTGATCTAATCATTGGAGATCCATCATTGGAGATCCATTAGCAGCAGTAAGGACAAGATCCAGATTAAGCCAAGGAGAAAGTGCTCTCTACTCCTGCTTCTTGTCTACTGAAGAACCTCAGACGATAGAGGACGCTCTCAACGAATGCTGACTAGATCATTGCCATGCAAGAGGAGCTGAACCAGTTTGTCCATAATGAAGTTTGGGAGCTTGTTGACAGACCTAGACATCAACACATGATCGGTACTAAGTGGTTCTTCAAAAACAAGCGAGACAAAAACAACGTCATTGTCAAAAACAAGGCTCGACTTGTTGCTAAGGGATACTGTCAAGCAGAGGGAATAGACTTTGACGAAACGTTCATACCAGTCGCCAGATTGGAAGTTATTCGTATGTTCCTAGCCTATGCAACGCATCAGAGATTCAAAGTATATCAAATGGATGTTAAGTCAGTGTTTCTGAATGGTGTGCTGAAGGAAGAAGTCTATGTGGAACAACCGCCCGGCTTTCAACAGGGACATTAGGTGTACAGACTTCGGAAAGCTCTGTATGGGTTAAAACAAGCACCTAGGGCTTGGTACGATACCCTATCAGACTTTCTTCTTCAGAAAGGTTTTCAGAAGGGGACAGTAGACCGCACTCTGTTCAGCATCAAGTCAGGCGATGACATCCTACTGGTGTAGATCTACGTTGACGATATCATTTTCGGTTGCAGGAATGTGACTATATGTCAATAATTCGAGAAATTGATGAAGGAGAAGTTCGAGATGTCCATGATGGGGGAGATGAACTACTTCCTTGGATTTCAAATGAAGTAATCACCTGAAGGAATATTCATCAATCAAGGCAAATACACACGAGACCTCCTGAAAAGATTCGGTTGCGACTCAAGCAAGCCAATCAAGATCCCCATGAATACGAATTTTAAAATCGATCTAGACAAAGAGGGAGCTTCTGTTAACTCTACTGATTATAGAGCTATTATTGGTTCTTTATTATACTTAACAACAAGCAGACCTGACATAACTTATGCTGTAGGTGTATGTGCAAGATTTCAGGCGAATCCCAAGCGAAGTCATCTTGACACAGCGAAGAAGATTCTGCGATACCTGAAGGGAACAGCTGACGCAGGGCTATGGTATCCTACTGATGATAATCTGATTCTAACAGGTTATTCTCATGCTAATTATGCAGGATGCAGGATAGATCAAAATTTAACTTTCGGAACATGTCAGTTCCTAGGCAGCAAGCTGATATCATGGTTTTCAAAGAAACAACATTCATTGGCGACGTCCACTCCTGAAGCCGAGTATATGGGCTTGGAAGTTGCTTGTGCCCAAATCCTTTGGCTTCGACAACAATCGTGAGATTATGGAATTACTTAAGATGAAGTGCCCATCTACTGCGATTCCACCAGTGCAATTGCAATAACTCAAAATCCAGTTCTCCATACGAGATGCAAGCACGTGGACATTCGACACCACTTCATCTGAGACCATGTCGAGAAAAAGGATATCAGGATGGAGAAGATCTATACTGACAAGCAAAGGGCAGACATACTGACCAAACCGCTAGCTGACAACAGATTCAGAGAACTATCAGTCGAACTAGGTCTACTGGATCCTACTGACTCGACTCAGTAAGAAAATTCAATACGACAGGTCAAAAGTCAGACTCAGTACTTTGATTCAGTAGGGTGAATCATACAGTACGCAGTAAGGGGGAACATGGTATCATCAGTACCACGAAGATTCTCCTAAGTCGATTCGGTAACCAGCTATTTGTAAAAGTTTAGCTGAAAGGTTTGCGTATTTAGATTCTTTAATATTCTCAGAAGCATGCTCACATTTAATAACTCAGTCATTTGCATTCAGTGGCAAGACTTGCATTTATTTCCCACCATAAATTTTTAAGGATTAAGTCAGTAGAAACCGTTCTCATTTAAAATGCTTTATCCTTTAATGCTGCCTGCAACGCATTTAATGCATGTCTTCTCACCTTACTCTAACTGCGCATATCTTACGTGGGTCTAGTTTAGAGGCGGCTAAGTAATCATTCCTTTTATAAAATCAAAACTCAACCGTCCTAGAAAAGCGAGATTTTATACTGACCGTCCGATCTAAAAACCTTTGATATTCAAATCTTATAAAATCTTACCATTTTCTCTCTAAACACACTTTTCGCCATTTACGCAATCTTAGAGCTTCCGATCATTCCTGATTACTGCATTCTATTGACTGCTTTCATCTCTTTCGAGCTCTTTGATTACGGTAACTTTCTTATTTATCTGCAATCTATGAACTAACTTACTCTATTTTTGAGTGCTAACTCTCTTTTTGCAGATTTCTAATTTTAATGGCGACCGTTTCGACCCCATCAAACATTGAGGAGATTAATCTCTCCAGGGTTCAATTCGAACCCACGATGGTCTTCCATCAGGCAGAGCTTCCGTTCATGGAGCCGATTTTCTCTGCTCTTGAAGCATCTAGGTTTGAAGCTTCTCTTGACGAAGCATCCGAAGGCGTACCTGCCCTGGCAGGTGGCTGAGTTTTTCTTCAACATGCATTCTGTGGAGGATACAGATGCAGAGGTAACCATTATAGGTTACATGAGGGAGGTTGCACCCCAGAAGTGGGAAGTCAGCCGTGCCGACATCAGCGTGATGGAGGCTTTGAAGTCCACATTTGAGTTGCCAGACTCAGGGATTTCTCCAGTGGGTTACCAGGAGAATGAGCTCAATGATTATGTCCGTCGTTTCTTCGGACACGACGACATCTCCATTAAATCCGCCCTACCAAAGAACCAACTCCTTCCGGAGTATAGGGGGCTCGCCTACATCGTCATTCATATCCTGACGAGCCCCGCCAGTTCATTCGATCAGTTGTCCAAACCTCGACTCCAAATCATGATGGCCATAGTCGATGGAGTCCAGGTGAACTGGGCAAAGTTCCTTTTGGCTGAGCTGAAGGCTCAAGCATAGAAGTTCGCGTCCATAGAGTCAGGAGAGAGGAGACTAATTAGTGTGGGAAGCTGTTGTACGGGACAAAGTTGTCCATTATGATTGAGGATTCCGTGACGAATCACGCCTCATTCGCTGACTCAAAATATTTCGACCGCAAGCTAATAAAGTTTAAGACAAATCAGCAGCTGAAAAGTCCATCGGACGTGGAGCTACTGAGCTTAAGTGATCATCTACTGATCTGCCTCCACGTGCCGATCAGCCGAAGAGAAAGAAGCTATCCAAGGCTGGAGCTTCTAAGGCTGCCTCCAAGCCTGCTTCCCCTCCACCCCCTCAAGAGGAAGAATTACTGGACGCTAATATTGGCATAGAGGGTGCCACCTTGAAGGACAAAGTTCAGCGGGTCACTACTGAGGAGACTCAGTCGGAAGAAGTTGATGAGCCGGCTGCTGAGGTCTCTTCAGAACAATCGTCGACAGTTCAGATGAACCGTCTCCGTGCTACTGGAGAGGTCGCTGAACACATTCCTAAGATTGCCTAGCATCAGGACTTAGTCGACATAGGGATCAGGGCGAGGACACAGATGCTGCTGCGTTTCCTTAATTGGGATATTCTCGTAGATCTTATCCAGCAGCATTATGCGCTGTCCTTACTGGCTGAGGAACAGAGTCTGCAGTCGGCGATCGAGTTTGGGGAACCCGCCGACATAGCCTCATTCGAGGACCTACGCTCAACAATGTTATATCTCCTTGAGCTCAGGTCCTTCCCGCAGACCGCCAGAAGCCCATCGCTGCCTTCTCATCACGACGCTGGTGATGATGATCAGGCGCCCAAGGATGTAGAACAGGGAGATTCTGCTGAGGGAACGACTCCCAGCGAGAAGGGCGACTCACCACCTCCACCTCCAGAATCAGGTGCCGCCCCAGTTGCTTCATCCTCCAAGAAGCAACAACTCGCTGCCTCTGAGCAGAGGCTCGGAACCTCATCATATCAGATAAAGCCTATAGGTTCCGTGTCCTCCAAGTCCGTCAACCGAGCTATCAGGAAGCAAGGAGACAAGAATCGTCTCCTGGCTAAGGATGTCCATATCAAGTGGGCACAGTATACCAAAGCTCAGACGGAGAAGGTTGACGAACTTGTTGGCACAGTCAAGAAGGTCTCGGACGCTCCTTCTCCCAACATTCAGGAGATCGTCGAGATTGCGCTGGCAGCTCAGAAGGCGGACTTGGCCGCTCAATGTCAGAAGTTGCTTGAAGCCCAGCAGAAGATGTTCGTTGAGCAACTGTTTGCGAGCCTGGCCACAGTCCAGACGACTATGGCTGAGCGAAACAGGATGGCCACCTCTAGTGTCCAGAATGCCTTACAAACTCAGGCGGCCGCCCTGATGCTCATTCAGAAAGAAATGACTAACTCCCACGACGCATCGCTTTTGAAGTAGAGAAATGAAACAGAGCATTAGATCCGCCAAATCCGCAAGGACCAGGAGGATGACTGGGTCCACTACTGCGATGCCATTGGAGATTTGAACACCACCTCCACTTCCATCAAGACTGTTGTCTACAACCTTCAGCGTGAAGTAGCAGCTATCAAAGCTCTCCTGTCCTCGGCTGGCGATGATGCCAAAAAGGGGGAAGGAAGAGCAGCTCAGGTGCTGGGTCAGTCTGAGAGGGAACCAATTTAGGGGGAAAGTTCAGCTCAGGCAGGAACGAGCTCTGTCCCCCCTCCCCAAGTCCAAATCCCTCAAGTCCAAATTCAGTCAGAGGCGCAGCCCTCTGAAACTCAGCTGCCCGAGCAGGTCAGAGGATCAGGTGAAGGATCCTCGGCTCAGGCGCAACACATCAAAGATATCGCCCAATTCCTTGATCAGGAGGATGAGCCCCTGCCGACTCAAAGGCCAGGGAAGGAGAAAGCCACTGAAAGCACTCCACCTCCTTCCCCGACGCCCAAATTCAAATCAAGAGAAGAGCAGGAAGAGCATGATAAGAGGGTGGCTCAGCAACTCCAAGATCAAATCGACTATGAGCTGAGGTTAGAAGAAGAGGCTCAGAAGCCGAAGAAGAAGAAGAGAGTGACAGTTGCTAGGATGTCCAAGAGTCAGGCCAAGCTGATTTTGGATCAGCAAAAGAAGAAGGCTCAGCAATCTGCTGATCAGGAGCCTGCTGATGACTCAGAAACGAACACAATGTCACTTGCTCAGAGGATGAAGAATATTTCCAAACCTTCACCTGAGCAGGAGGCAGAGGACAAATCAACATTGGATGCTACGCAGCAAGGGCTAAACCTCCGGTCGAAGGATAAGAGAGCTGCAGCATTAAGGGAGAAGAAGAGACAAGAAGATTTTGCTAAAATCATTGAGCTTACTGATAAAATTGCCAAAGAGATAATCTTCGATAAGAGCAAGCAGATACCCAGGAACGTCCAAGTTCTTCTGGCGTGGTGCCCAAAAACCTCATCTCAAGAAGACTCTACACCGCCGCGTAGACAAGTGGATTCCGTGGAATCTGAATGAAGAATGGGAGGAGCTGAAGATAGACTTTATCAAGGCATATTATGTATGGCAATGCTATCCTGCTGAAGTGTCGCCTGCTGATCTTTTTGATGAATTAATCTATCAGTACAACGCGAACTTCAAGGCGCAGATCAAGATTTTATTATTCAAGGAGAAGCTGCCCTTCACTGCTCGTACTTACCGACAACTAACTCCGCCCATGATGACTCAAGGGGTGATTTGCACGAAGGAGATAGAGGAGGAGGTTGAGACTGCTGCCCGCCACAACGATCTGGATATCATGCAGCCCAGTGATCTCATCCCCATCCAAACCCTCAGAGAGAGAATCTACAAATCATACGGGTTGGATGCTCTAGCTGCTAAGTCTACGGATTTCAAGGCAAAGATCAAGAAGTACAGGCGTTAGTAGTATTTCCTATCTTCTGATGTATAGAGCTTGGACTGATGTAATTTCACTTCCATATATGATACCAGTTCTTTGCTTGGCCAGACAACTACTCATTGTCTTGTGGCTATGTTTTTTTTGTTTATCACAATTGATCACTGAAGTGATCTAACACACACTCACATAACCTGTTTTTCTCTGATATGCCTATCTTTTATCTGCTGATTACCCTGTTTTCACTGCTCAGTTTTACTGAAGTCTCTTGGGTCAGTAGTTTAGAACTTAGTGGTTTTGGCATCATCAATTAGGGGGAATTTGTTGGGTTATGAGTAAGTAATTGATTAGTTCATTACTTAGAGGGTACTTTGAATTATCATCAGTAGTTCATGTATTATTGCTTATTTCGGTAATGGGGGAAATCATAGTGATCTCATGTTCAGGTATGGAATTGAAGATCCCAAAACCTGTCTTGTACCCTTAGTGTGTTGTCTTTCAGACTAGATGATGTAATAGGCTAGACTGATCTTATTTTCGTTATCTGTTTTGTCTAAGTCATGTAAGGGGTATTTGTTGGTCTGAACTTCAGTAGGAAGTTAAATTCCAAAACCCCACCTCATCAGTATGTAAGAGCTCGTGTTCTAAGGTCTCCAACTGACCACCATCAGTAGAAGATGTCTCATCAGCTGACCTCCAGTGAAGAACACAGTATAGAGCTCAATTCCTTTAGAGTCGCCAGCTGACTGCTCTCAGTAGAGGACCTTTTATCAGTCGACTAAGATGAATAAGTCAGTACGATCGTGCCAAATCTACTGTATCCGACAGAAAACAACGACCCGACTTTTAATGACATTCGAAAGTTAGCAGAGGATCATACGAGGATGAGTGAGAGTTAACTCAGATGAAGACTAATGTCTGACAAGTCTCACCTACCACAAACCTCGACCAATGAGAAGCATCCAAAGCCTTACCTGCTCTGCAACTAAAGCTGCTCTCATGTACAGTGACCAACCACTCTGCGACACTATTTCGAAACTTATGGCCGTTTTCCTTGGATGTTTGTGACACGTGGCATCGTCTTCTCCAACGGACAAATGCCTGGGTCACAACTATAAATAGAGAAGCTTTTCCGAGCTCAACACACGAGATATCAAAGGGAATACACGCTCAAAGTTTTCAAACTCTCTAGCGTATTCACGACGATCCAGCGAAGAACTTGCCTAGTTGAAAATCTTTAGTTCTTCTCTCTAGAGTTTCTTTAGATCCATCTTCTCTATCTAAGCTCCATTGTTATATCCATAGCTTAGAACCTTCGAAGGAGTTCACTTTTTTGTGGCTTTGTTCTTATTGTAAGAATCCTTCATAGTTGGAGAAAATCCCCTCCCCTTCAAACTTCGGTTTGATTTGTAAAGTCGCTAAGGATTATAACTTAGAAGTGTCTGGAGGCTTGCTCAGATTAATCAACAAGACTTCCTATTCAGCAGGAGCGTGGACGTAGGATCTTACGTATCTGAACCACGTCAAAAATTGTTTGTGTCATTTACTGTTTTATTGCATTGTTCTCAAACCGATTTACAAACTCATACTCTGCATAAAACGTATTTAAAAGTGCACCAGCCAAAACTGATTTGGTTTGCGAAAACACGTTTTCAAATCGAGACGAAGTCTATCGGGGCCTAGCTTACACTTATCCGCACTAACTCTCCGCCTGAGGTTTTAATACTGACAAATGTCAGTAGGACAAACTTAGTAGTTGAGTCACTCTGATCCGCGATCAGAAGGTTACTATTTGGCACTGTTCATCAGTTGCAACATACAACTCAGTTGTCCTTCACGTTTGAGGAAAAACTTGTTGTATTCACACCCCCCACACCTGACACTCGTCTCCGGACCAATATTTAATGTTAATTAGAATTTTTTGTGTTTGGGGATAAATGAACATTGTATTTTTGTTTTTTAATTATATTTGTAATAAGGAAACCTGAATAAATTCATTCAAACTTTAATAGAGGAGTCAAATTATAGTAACATAAAAAATATGTGCAATAGACTTGATCTAGAGGCTTTGACTAGATATTAATATTATATTCAAAAGAATAATAAAGAAAATGATGAAGCGACGAGGAACAAATAAAGCAAAAAAGAAAAAGAAATATCATAAATTAAAATATTGATATTTTAAACTTAATTCCAAGTTGGTTAGAATGGATCATGTATAGTTTCATGGAGGTGGCACTTTTTTATTTTTAAAAATTGGTTAAATTTAATAAAAAAACGTCAGAATTATAATGAAAATGCTAAGTTAATAAAAACATGGATTTTTAGGTTAGTTTAATAAAATGAAACTCGAATTAAACTGATATTGGGAAACATGATAAACGTAACTCAGCATTGAATGCAAGTCTGCATGCTTTTCATATATAGCACCTCTTCTACTGTTCCTTGAGCTTCTCAATTCTCATACTGATACTGCACAAACAATACGTACTCATAAAATAGCTAAATTAACACCATATAAAATACAATTACATAGATGTAAAAGTAATATATGGTCACCAAAGGACAGTTACATAGTTTTGATCTTTGTCTAGGCAAGGCAAGGCAAAAATTAGAATGGCAAGAAAACATGAATGAAATTTGAGTAGAACTTATTGGTATGAATGAAGGATGCATGTTGAAGGCAAATTAAATGCCCTATATATCAACACAACAAACTACTAATATAGACTAGGTAGAATAGCATGATGAAGATTCAAATATATATAAAAATATATTCTTATTACTCTAAAATTCTTGGGGAGTTTTCTTGGAAGCAATCTTGTTGTTATGCATCCAGACTTTGAAGACCTGCCTCTTAACCCCAACTTCAGCGCAAAACCTCTGCACTTCCGTATCATCTTCTCTCGGGATGCGCCACCCAACCTTCTCCGCGAACTCCAGCATCTTCTCCTTCTGCTCCATCGTGAACTTGGTTCGGAACCTCTTCTTTGCCAGGAAATGCGGCGGCGGGGGGGCCACCGCGTTGAAGTTGAGCTCCTCGCTGGAGGAGTCGGTGCCGCCGCCGCCGCAAAAGGCCATCTTCACCGGCTGCACCATGGGGCTCCAGTGGGCGGCGCGGTGCTGGCTCATGGAGGGGGAGGGGAGCTGGAGCAAGGCCTCGCCTTGATGCTCCCTCCGGTGGAAGTTCCGGTGGCAGGTGCAGGCGGCGCATTTTAGGGCTTCGAGGGTTCCTTCGTCGCCGCTGGGCATGAACTCGCCGCAGCCGTCGGTGACGTTTCCGCCGATGTTGGCGGCGTGGTTCTTGAGGCATTCGCGGTAGCTGATTCGTGGGTTGGCGGGTTTGGGCTTGGATCCTCCTGTGTACGGAGGGTTCTCGAGGTTGTACCCTATCCTCATCTCCTTTTCTTCTACGGGAAACGACGACATTTCTGATTAAACCCTAAATCTCTGGTACCCGATCGAGATAGCAGTTTAACTAACTCTAAATCTCTGATTAACAATCTTCATACCAAAATTAGAAGAGAGAAAAACGAGCTACCATAAATTAATCGTCTTGACGCATGCCCTAATAAGTAGTAGTATATATAGCTATTAAACTTGAAGTAAATCTGCAGAAAAAAACTATTAGGAAAGAGGAGGGTGGGATTGGGATTATGGGAGTGTGTTGCAGTGGTTCCAACAGCCAACTAAGTATCCAACAAGAGACAGGTTGGTTGCTTGTGATGAAGCTATTAGAGAGAGAGAGAAGAAGAGAGAGAGAGAGAGAGAGAGAGAGAGAGAGATGAGTGGGAAGCAACTGATGATGAGATTAACAATCGATTGAATACAGAAAACAACCGACAAGGTCATGTTCGTCCTCTCCCACGCCCTGCCACTCGGTCCCATCCCACCCTTCATTATTGCACTAAACCTCAATTTCCCTTTCTTTTCTTAAACCCAATTTTAGAATTTTCTAGTTACTTGTGTAAATTCTATAAATTAGTATTGTGTATAATGAAATTCATTTTTATTAATTAGTATTTTGAAATTAAACATTAAATTCTGAAATAAAGAATTTAGTTCGATTTTGGGTGAACTGCGAAATCCGAAAAAATACCAAATAGGAAATGGCGTGAATTATGGGGTGTGATTTCTGATGCCGGATTTGACCCCCTGCTCAGGCTTTTTGTTTTTCAACAACAACATTAATTGTCCACCACCACCACTACTTTCACTTGCATGTGTACTATTATCATACCTTCATAATAATTTATTAATTTAATTCTACATACTTTCAAACAAGTAAATTAGAAATTTGATAACAATTGTGTAATTATTTTTAAGTTCCTATCGAATATTTGGATGTACCAGGGTAAATAGATGTGATGTGACATCTCTTTTATGTATTATGGATGTATATATATAATTTGTGCGAGGAAAAAGATGAGGCATTAGTGTGAGGATCGTTGTCCGAATGTGTAGTGTGGTCTGCAAAGTTTGCAGAGGCTCCCATGCCTTCTCAAGAAATGTCTTCACCTCTCTCTCTCTCTCTCTCTCTCTCTCAAGTTGGTTTGTTTCTGTGCTTTGGGACTTGGTAATGGAAGAACAGTACAATTTCTGCCCAATTGAGATTCAACACTAGCCTGTCCTTGGAATCTATTTCTTTCCATTTACCCTCTTTAACTATTCACGGGTCGGCTGAGGGTTTCTTCGCAACGTTGAGTGAGACATAAAATTATGGTAAAGGTCCTCAATTTGTTTGTATATTAGTTGAAATGCAAGGGACATTACTATAAAAAAGCTAATACCGTTCTCTATGGCAAAATGTACTGTTATTGTAGGTTCCATTGTTGTAGAATATTTCTCATAGATAACAGTTTTTAACCATTGTCTTTAATATTTTCGACAACGTATTTTAACCTTTGTCTTTTAGTTCTTTTCACTGTTGTCGTAAATATGTATATGTTCTGAGAATGTTATCGTAGAGAGTTTCGACAACAATTAATATTTTTAAGCATTGTTTTAAATGTCTTTGACAACGATTTAAGATCGTTGTCGTAAATTCTTCGGCGATTGTGGTATTTATTTTTTACAACAGTTGAAACCGTTGTTGAAAGTTGCGTTGTTGTATAAATAGACGATAAGACAATGGTTTTTATCTGTTGTCGTTTTCGCTTAAAACAACGAATTTTTGCAAGAAGACAACGGTTTTAATATATTGTCATTTAGAGTTTTGGCAACGTTTGTTTATGTTATTTACTGTTGTCGTATAAACATACAACAACGTATAAGTTACATTGGACAACATTTTTAACATTTAAAAGCGAATAAAGCTAATAAAAACCTGTAGACGAAACAAAATATAATATTTCCCAATGAATCCTTGTCGAGAAGCTCCATACAATTAAAATAAAAACTAAAATCTAGAATGTACTCAAAGCTCCATATGAAATATCACTACGAAATTCAAACGAAGAGCACAAGTGGAAAATAAACCTACAATACATAAATTTGGTGACTGCTCAATGCATCCCTCATTTGTTGACTGCTTGAAGGCTCCCCAACAATCTAAGTTACCCCACATCCAAACACCCTTACCTACAACATATTGAAATGCATATATCATAAAATACAATATCATAGGGGAGATTTTCCAAAATAGTCATCTAGTAAGTCTTCTAAACTATACATAAAATAGTCAGAATTATCAAATAGTCCTCACTTTTTTTTGCTAATGATTATGTATATGTTTAATAGGGTAAATGTACAAAAATCATTGTTCTTAATAAAAAGATAAGTTTTTTAGCCACAAGTTTAAAAACTAAAAGTTTTTTAGCCACTTTATTATTATTATTATTATTTTCATTTACTCCATCTGTTCCACAATTCTTGCTCCAAAACTTATCGGCACAGTTTCTGAAGAAAAATGTTAGTTGTGTGTAGATATGTGAGACCCTCAAATAAAGTGTTTGTAATAATTTACTATTTTTGAAAATAGAGCAACAATTGTGGGACAGCCCGAAAAGGAAAGTGGAACAACAATTGTGGGACAGGGGGAGTACAATTTTTGTGGACCTCGTGTTATTGATTAAAATATGTTCTTACAAATATAAAGTATTTCCAATAGGTCAACTACAACCACTTTTTCTCTTCCTACATTCTCACATTAATGGTTCCATCTTCCTCGATTTTTAGCCCGTAATCGTGGCTAATCAAATGATTGTGGCTGGTCCATGAATCTCATTAAGAAAAATTAAGTAGTAAATTTGTGACTGTTGCTCCGGAGACGAGAATCAGGTGTAGAGGGAGGAGAGGGGGGAGGGCGAACACACCTGATTGCAAGTTTTTTTCTCAAACGCGAAGGCGAGCTAAATATTGAGTGTTGCTACTGAACAGGTTCGGTGCCAGATAAGCCTTCCGATCGCGGGGCAGAGTGATTCAACTGTTGAGTTCCTTCTACTGACTAAGGTCAGTATGAGAAGTTCAATCGCAGAATATTGTGCGGATAAGTGTGGGGCCCGTTTTAACTTCGTCTCTTTAAAAACGTTTTATGCAAACCAAAACCGTTTTGGCTGGTGCACTTTTCAAGTCAGTTTTATGCAAATGATGATTTTGTAAATAGTTTGAGCAAAATGCAATAAAACAGTAGACTACACAAGCAATTTTTAACGTGGTTCGGATACGCAAAATCCTACATCTACGGTCCTGCTGAACCAGGAGGTCTTGTTCATTAATCTGAGCAAGCCTCATCAAGGAATCTGTGCACTGGACAGACCCTTCTAAGTTACAGTCCTTAGAGATTTTAAAAATTCAAACCGGAGTTTGAATGATGGTCTCCAATAATGAAGGAGTTCTTGCAGTAAGAACAGTTCACTAAAAGTGAACTCCTTCGAAGGTTCTAAGCTAAAGATATCACAATGATTGCTTAGATAGAGAAGGGAAACTAAGGATTCTCTAGAGAGAAGAACTAAACATAATGATTTTCAAAGAGCAAGTTCTTTGATGTATATGACTTTACATGAAAGCTTGTGTTCCCTTGATGTTCCGTGCATTTGCTTGGAAGCTCTTCTCTATTTATAGTTGTGGCTCAGGCATGTATCCGTTGGAGAGGACGATGCCACGTGTCACAAAACTCTAAGGAAAATAGCCATATATTTTCGAAATGTCCCCGCAGAGTGGTTGGCGTTCTGTACATGAGAGTCGTTTTCGCGTCAGAGTAGGTAAGCTTTGCTTGCTTCTCATTGGTCGAGGTTTGCGGTAGATGAGACTTATCAGACATCAGTCTTCTACCTGAGTTGACTCTCTAAATCTCATATACTGAATGTTCTTTGCTGACATTCGACTGATAAAGGATAAGCAGTCAATTTTCCTTGTATGGTCTGCAACTGAGTGCAGCCTATCAGTATATCAAATCTGATCGAACTGAGTCTTCTTCCAAAGTCTGCTGAAGAGTATCTTCTACTGAATGTAGTTAGTTTCTGACTTGAAGATAATCAACGAAGCTCTTCACTCAATCAGTAGATCAAGGATCATATTGAGTCTTCTTCCAAAGTCTACTGAAGATAATCTTCTACTAAGTGTTGTCAGCTACTGACTCTGAAGACTACTGAGCTCTACTGAACCGATGACTTGGGGTTCTGGAACTTTAACTTCTCTACTGAAGTTCAATCCAACAATATACCGCTTATAGGACATAGACGAAAAATAATCTATAACGATCAACAAGTCTAGCCTATTACATCATAATGGTTCAAACACATACAGGGGTCAGGACGGGGTTTTGGGATCTTCAATTCTATAGCAATATATTTTAGTATCACTACAATTCCTCCATAACATACATTACAATAGCGTCCCTATAGTTTACATAAATTACTGACTTATATCCACACATATCTACGGAGTCAAATTCTATGTACCCCCCAGCAATGATCTACTAGACCACTGACTCATATCCCTACAATTTCTCCCTAATTTATGATGCCAAAACCACTAAGCCCTAAACTACTAACCCGAAAGCTCAGTTAATTAACAACTGAAAGAATTAAGCACAGGTTAACAGATTACTAAGATAGGCACATCAGAAGAAGTCAAGACAGTGAGTGCGTGTTGATCACTTCAGTGATCAGTCAGTGTTAAAAAAATAACACAACCATAAGATAATGAGTGGTTGTCTGGCCAAGTGAAATACTGATTTCATAGATGTAACGAGATTACAGTATAATCAGTACTACACTAAGAGAGAAAGGAGGAAGAGAGGCAAAGACACAAAGAAGGCTAAGTTTGCTACTTCTGAGATCTGAACTTTTGAATCTTGGATTTGAAGTCAGCAGCTTTTACCTCAGGAGGATCAAGCCCATATGCTCTGTAGATAGCTTCCCTCGGTATTTTGATTTCTGGAAGATCTTATAGCGACTGGGAGGAAAGATCGTTGCGTCGCATGGCTATCTCCGCCTCGTCTTCTATCTCCTTGGTGCAGATGGCTCATTGAAGAGTCCAGGGAGGGGTCAGCCGACGATATGCAGGCGCAATAAAAGGTAATTTCTCCTCGTAAAGGAACAATTTGATCTGAGCTCTGAAGTTGGGGTCGTGGTTGTATAGGAATTGATCGAACAATTTGACCTCCGGAACTTCTCTTGAGTAGCATTGCCACACATAGTAAGCCTTGATGAAATCTTCTTTAAGACCTTCCCATTCCTCATTCAGGTTCCATGGGATCCATTTGTCTACGCGGCGGAATGGAGTTTTCTTGAGATGTGGCTTCTGTCCACCACGTCTGTAGAACTTTGAAGTCCTTGGGATCTCTCTGCTTTTGGCCGGAATTGCTTCCCTAGCTGCTTTTTCAGTACGTGTGATATGCTCTGCCAGTTAAGTTTTCTCAGTTTCTCTCTGGCTTCAGCTGTAAGCCTCTCTCTTGCTCTGAAGTCGAGTCCCATCTCCACTGCATCCCACAAGGCTTTCTCCTCCGCAATTTGTTCTGCTGTAAGCTTGGGAGACTCAGAAGCTGATTTTTCAGTTGGTTTATGCTTCTGCTCCGCAAGTAGACTCATAAGCTGATTTTTCAGTTGGTTTATGCTTCTGCTGAGTCTTTTTAGGAGGTGTTGGCTTCTTCTTCTGAATTCTCATTCCCTGAGCCTGACTCCTTGATGACCTGGGCATTAGGACTTTTGGCTTTCTTTTTAATTTGGCCTCTTCTTCGATTAAAGCTTCATGATCGTGCTGAGCCTGCAGCGGCTGAGCTACTCGTTCGCCATGCGCCTCTTGTTCCTTCTTGGACTTGAACTTAGGAGATGGAGGGGGAGTACTTTCAGTAGCAATCTACTTGTCTGGCCTCTTCAGCGGCAGAGGCTCAATGTCCTCTGCTCCCTCGACGAAGTCAGCTACTTCATCAATGCGTGCCTGGGCTGAGGATCCTTCTCCTGATCCACCAGCCTGCACTGTCAGCTGCATAATTATCTACTGAGGATCTGCATGGCCTTCAGCTGAGGCTTGTTTCCTTAGCCTTTTCTTGAACTGGGGGGAGGGGGAGAACAATGAACTCCTCTCTCTCTATCGTTCCTTGCCCCTTGTCTTGTTCCCCTTCCTTGGTTACTGACTTATCTTCCCCCTTAGCTTCTTTCCCTTTACCTTCCCCATTTTTGGCATCATCAGCCAAGGTCAGTAACGTCTTAAGAGCTGCTACTTCTCCTTCGAGCTTGTAGACAGAAGCTTTGATCTGGGCGGAAATAGAGTTTAAGTCCCCGACAGCATCGCAGTAATGTTCCCATTCAGTTTCTTGATCTTGTCAAATTTGCTTGATCTGGGATTCAGTTTGAGTTCTGTGCTACAGAAGAGATACTTCGAGTGACTCCTTGAAGTCAGACCGGATGAGGTTCAGAGTTGTAGCTTGAGTTTCAAGAGCTTTAGCTATGCTAGAAGAAGCAGCGCTGTTCCTTTCATCCATTGTTTTTTGGACGTTAGCCATTGTCGCAACCAGTTGCTTTGAGAATATCCTCGATTGAGCTTCTAGCAACTGCTAGCACTGATTGGCCAAGTCCATCTTCTGAGCAGCCAGTGCAGTCTCGATCATCTCCTAAAAGTCTGGCATTGGAGTTTCAGAGATCTTCTTGACTTCTCCGGTGAGGACGTCAATGCGCTCAGTCTGAGCTTTTGAATATTGTGACCATTTCAGGTGCACATCCTTAGCCAGGAGATGATTTTTGTCTCCTTGCTTCCTGATAGCTCGGTTGATTATTCTCGAGGATACGGTACCAATTGGTTTGATCTGATATGAAGATGTGCCGATCCTGTGCTTAGAGGCAGTGAGTTGTTGCTGTCTTGAGGAAGACGTAATAGGGCAGCACCAGATGCAGGAGGTGGTGGTGGTGAATCGCCCTTGTCGCTGGGAGTCTTTCCCTCAACAGAGTCTTCCTGCTATGCATCCTTGGGTGCTGAATCATCACCTTCAGCTGGGTGGTCAGATGGCGAAGGGTCTCTGGCAGGAGAGGAGGAAGACTTCAGCTCTAAGAGATATAGCATTGCTGATCTTAAGTCTTCGAAGGATGCAATGTCTGAGGATTCTCCAAACCCTATCTCAGACTACAGTTGTTGATCATCTGCCAGTATTGAAGATACATAATACTGCTGAATCAAGTCAGCGAGAATATCCCAGTTTAGAAATCTCAGCAGCATCTGAGTCCTTGCCCTGACAGCTACATCCACCAGATCCTGATAGGTGGCAATTTTAGGGATCTGTTCAGCGACTTCTGATTTAGCCCTAAGTCTGCTCAGCTGAACTGTGGTTGGTAGCTCTGAAGAAACCTCAGTAGTTGGTTCAGCTTCGTACTCCAGCTGAGTTTCTTCAGTACTTACTCTTTGACTTTATCTTTGAGAGTGGTAGCCTCAATGCCTGTGTCCAAGTCAAGTAAGGTTTCCATTTGTGGAGGAGCGGAGAAACAGCCTTAGAAGCTCCTGGATTTATCATCCTCTTCCGCTTTGGTTTTTCAGTACATGGAGGCAGTTCTTAGAAAGCAACAAACAGCCTTAGAAGCTCCTGGATGTCTTCTCTCTCCTATTCCGTCAGCAACAAACTTTTGCGACTGAGCCTTCAGTTCAGAGAGAAAGAACTGAGCCCAGTTAACCTTAGCTCCATCCATGATTGCCATCATCATCTGGAGTCTAGGTTTGTACAGTTGGTCAAAGGAACCAGCCGCGCTAGTGAGGATATGGATAACAACATACGCCAGACCTCTGAATTCTAGCAGAAGCTGACTCTTCCGAAATGCAGCTTTGAATGATATGTATTCCCTCCCGCAGAATCGCCTGATATAAGCGTTGAGCTCTGCTTCCTTGTATCTAATGGGGGACACGCCATAGTTGGGAAGGTTGAATACTGTCTTCAGCCCTTCGAGGATATTAATGTCGGCGTGGGTCTCCTCCCATGTCTGAGGTGAAACCTCCTTCATATACCTTACAGCGGTAACCTCTGCGTCCATTCCCTCCACCTGACGCATGTTGAAGAAAAATTCAACAACTTGTCTCGGAAGACAAGCGTGAGGTTGCTTTGTCAGAAGCATCTTCAGGCCTGATGCATGGAGAGTGGAGTAAATCTCCTCCAGATATAGCAGTTCTGATAGATGGAACTCCATGCTCGACTCGAACTGGACCCTGCTCTGAATAATATCATCGATGTCCGCAGGCGTCCGAACAATGCTTGACAAGGCAACCATTTTCACTATAATCTGCAAAGAGAATGTTAGCACTTGAAAGTAGAGTAAGTCAGTTTGCAGACTAGAAATGAAAAAAATTACCGAATGTATGAGAGCTTGAGAGAAATAGAGATCAGATGTAGTTGAAGATAGAAATATACAAAGCTCTCTAAACACGGTAATGGCGATGATAAAGGTGCGAGATAAGCGAGCGATTATATGTAGATTTGAATACCAAGCGGTTTTTCAGATCTAAGGGTTAAGATTTAATCTCACTTTTTCACAGACGGTTAGGATGTAATATTATAAAGGGAATGATTACTAAGCCGCCGATAATCTCGACCTACATAAGATTTGCATAGTTGAAGTAAGGTGAGATGACATGCATTAAATGTGTTATAGTCAGTTCTTAGGATATCGCGCTTTAAATGAAAAGGGTTTTACTGAGCATATCCTTAAGAATTAATGGCGGGAAATAAATGCGTTTCTTGCCACTGAATATATGTTGCTGATCAAATAAATGCAAGCATGCCACCGAGTAAAATATTGCATGTTGGTCCTTAGACGTGCTTCAGGTGTAGAGGGGGGGGTGAATACACCTGAATGCAAATTCTTTTTCTCAAACGCGAAAGTCAGCTCTAGTTGAGTGTCCTACTGAACTGAGTCAGATAGCCAGATATGCTTTCGGATCGCATGGGCAAAGATTTCTTCTACTGAGTTCAGCTCTACTGACTTATGTCAGTTGAACAGTCTTTAAGTATCAAAGTTGTGTGCGAAAGTGTAGGCCCTATGAAACGTCTCGGTTGGAAAACCGGTTTTTATGCTGAGTTTGATGAAATACAGTTTATGTAATATGATCAGTTAAGAAAACAGTTAATCAACACAACATATTTTTAAAGTGGTTCGGACACACTGGGTCCTACGTCCACTGTCCTGACCAAAGTAGGATAATTGTTTTATTTATACTGAGCAAGTCTCAGTGATCTATTCTCAAGACGGATACAAACTTGATGTTTATACTGAGCAAGTCTCAGTGACCTGTTCACATGACAGATTCTCAACTTATAGTCGTAGTGGCTTTACAAGGGTTTCAAACTTAAAGAGTTTGAAGCTTCTCCAACTATGAGGAAGTTCTTACTATAAGAACGTTTTCACAAGAATGTGAACTCCCTCGGGGTTTCTAAGCTATGAATATTACAATATAGCTCTCTTAGATAAGAGAAGGGGAACAAATATTCTCTAGAGAGAAGAACTAAAAAGATTCTAATCTAAGTCAAAGTTCTTCGCTGGATATGCAGTGAGTTTGCAAGAGAGTGTTTGTGCATTGAAAGATTTTGGTTCCCAATGTCTTTCTGCATGAAGACTCTCCTCTATATATAACGTTCGATTTGTGAATAGATCCGTTGGAGAGGGGTCTAGCCACGTGTCGAAATGACAAGGAAAACGGCTCCTTAAATTTGAACGTTGATGAGTAGGTGCACTGTAGAGATACGCCTCTTTTTCAGTCTCGGAGCAGCTTTTGTCCAGGCAGGTAAAGCGTTGTCGGGCTCCTTATTGGTCGAGGTAGATTGGTAGGTGAGGTTTGTCAGACAACAAGGTTGACTCCCTCTGAATCCTCGGACCTTCAACTGAAGTGACTTCCTACTGACGTTCTTCTGAGCATTCAGTGTATGGGCATAAATTCCTGTGCAGATTCAGTTGGTGGTCGACTGACCAACTGACTTCTTCGATTCTAAGTCCATCAGCTGAGCGCAAGGTCTTCTACTGAACTCCACAACTACTGAACTCTAGCCTACTGAGTTCTTAACAAGCTGAACTCAAACTAAGCTATTACATAATCGAAGGTTCATCATTCAGCTAGGGGTTTTGGGATCTTCAAATCTTTAAAATATTGTTCTACTGAATCTTTATCCCAACAATTTCCCCCTATTTTATGATGCCAAAACCTTTTACATCTTCTATCAAAGAAACATGCTAAGGTTAAGAGCTACCTCTACTGAGTAGGATCTATTACAAGGAATGCTCCAGCCAACATATCAAAGCTGACTGTATAAAGAAAAGAAGGAATCAGAGCAAACACAAGTAAGAGTGTATCAAAGCTATCTCATGCTATCACAACATGCAATGTATCAGAGCCACATCAAATTAACATAATTATATTCTACTGAAGGTATTAGAGTTTCTACTGAAGGTATCAAAGCTTACAAAACTTAATAACTATTTAACACAGTAAAGAGATATCAGGGTCGATACAGCTAAAATAAAGCTCAGAAAGGATCATAACTCTTAGTATCTAATCATCTAATCAACACTTAATCAGTGATATCTGAAAAGCAATTTCTCCCTTATAACAATATCTGAAAGACAATGTCCCCCTATAAGACAAATTCCCCCTAAGAAACAATTTCGCCCTACACATATATAAGAGCCATTTCCCCTAAATACTAGCATGGTATCAGAGAAGATCAGAGCAAAGAAAATCGCAGGAAAAATTTCTAAGGCAGATAAGCATATAAATCACAGAGGTTCAGATAATGTGAGTGAGTGTGATATCTGATCACTGAAGTGATTAGTAGTGTTGAAAGTAAAACATAACAGCCGTAAGGACAATGAGTAATTGTCAAGGCTCAAAGTAATAGATGTTATATAAATGATAAGATGTTTACACTACAAGACATACTATCACTACCGACTAGACTAGGAGAAAGAAAGGGTCAGCTCGGCTTCTTCTTGAATTGTTGCATGCGAGCTCGGAAGTCAGCAGACTTCTTCTCCAGGAGTTCAAGTCCATAACCTGAATAGACTCGATTCCTCAGGGCCTTAATCTCCATCAAGTCTGCAGCGTCATCCTTGTTCAGTGCTTTGCTTGTAATGGCATCATTGATCTCTTCTTCAATCTCCTTCTTGCATAAGTTGTCCTGATGAGTGAGCGGAGGAGGAAGAATCCTAAAAGGAGGTGCCTTCAGCATTTTGCCTGATTGCTCAAGCAATGTCTGAATCTCAGCAAGGAGGGAATGGTTTGCAGCTGTTACGAAATATTTGAAATACGTATCAGGATCGGATTATTCATTGCCAACTTTCCAGATGTAGAATCACTTAATGAAGTCCATCTTAAGTTGTTCCCATTTCTGATTCAGCTTTAGGGGCAGCTAGTCGTCAGTTCTCTTGAAAATGATCCTCTTCACTTCACCGACTGGCTCCCTTTTCCTGAAGTACCTAGAAGAAGTAGGAATACTTATGTCCTTCATAGGGACCCTCTCCCTTGCTTCTTTGTCACTCCGCAGCCTGAGGGCCTCTAGATCAGCTATACGAATGCGTTCCCTAGCTTCTCTAATCTGCTTGGCCTCAACTGTCCTGTCTAGGGCTCGCTCAACTGTGTCCCATATCTCCTTCATCTCAAGCTCTTGTTCTTTGGAGGACACAGTAGAGGGCACATGTTAATCTTCTGAGTTACTAGGTGATGATGATTTGGATTTGGATTCAGGTGAACCTTGCTTCTCAGTCTTGGATTGTTCGGGTTAGGACTGTTTGAGTTGAGCAGCTGCTGAAGATCTCGTCTGCCTGGGAATAACAGATCGAGTGCGAGGCAGCGCTGGAGATCAGATATGTACGCCCTTCATGGCTGGAATCTTCTTCTTAGCATCTTGCTCTTCAAATTCGGTTGCCAATTTAGCATCGAAAGCAATTTGCTCTTCTTTGGACCTGAACTTGAGTTTCTTTAGCCTTTGGTGGACTGGGGTCAGTAGGGGCCTTACCCTTTCCTTTATCAGATTTCTTGGCAGGAGGTGGCGACTCTTCCGTCTATAAGCCTTCGATAAATTTGGTCACCTCAGCCACATCTGCATCAGTAGGCTCTTCAGTAGGGGCTTCCCCCTTACTTGCTTCTTCCCATATGACAGCTTCTCCTGAGCTGGGTCCAGCCGAAATAATAGCTGAACTCGATCCTACACCCCGTTCTTCTGCCTTAAGGAGGGCTCTCAGCTGAGCAGATCTGCTTTTTCCCCCCTTTTTGGCATCATCAATGAGCGTAGCCAGGGCAGTGACCTTGTTCTTCAGTTCATCTACTGAGTTCTTGACTTTCTCAAGATCTGAGGCAATGTCAGTGGCTACATCAGTGTAAGACTCCCATCGCTGGTTGTGCTCTTGATTAATAGCATTCAGCAGAGTAGCTTTGGAATTTTTAAAACGTTTGAGGTAGTCTTCCACAACATTAGAAGCAGCCTTCTTGATTTCTTGGCAGGAGTTGTGCTAATTTGTTAGTGCTTTGGAAATACTGTCAATTGTGATTTATAACGCCCCTCGACTGCCTTTTGGATACGACCTGTTGTAGCAACCATCTCTTTAGTGAAATGTTTGGCTTGCGACTGCAGAATGTTTTGGAATTGAGTAGTCAGGTCTTCTGTGCCTCAAGTGCTTTCATGAGGATCTCTTCAGCATTAATAGACTTGGGAGTGTTGATCCTCTGCACTTCAGTAGTAAGGTTTGTCAACGTCTTTGTCTGAGCCTCAGTGAACTTACTCCACTTAGTGTTCACATCATCGGCAATCGATCTGTTCTTGTGAGCTTGACGCTTAATAACCTTGTTGATTGACTCCGTGCTTATATCCTTGTGCTCAGCAGCCTGATATCTGCTCTGTTTCTTCAGCTGAGTTTTGGACGGAGTCGAGATGATCGGTCCTGATATAGGAGGAGGGGGCAGCTGATCATCCTTGGAAGTGTTACCCTTAGCAGATCCTCCCAAGTCTGCATCACTGGGTGAGTCAGTTGGAGGAGGAGGAGGAGGCGGAGGCTGAGTCTGAGATGAAGACTCACCCTGAGTTCTGATACAAAGCAGCATCAGCATGGCAACCCTAAGATCCTCGAGAGAGGCAATGTCGGTCGGCTCACCATAGCCAATTTCCTCCTGAAGTTGTTGTTCCTCCTGAACTAGCTCAGCTACCGTCTTTAGGTGGATCGTCTCTTCAACAAGATCCCACTCTAGGAACCTCAGACGCATCTGCACCTGAGCCCAGATAGCTATATCCATGAGATCCTGATGGTCATGGATCTCTGGAATCTCATCAGCAACCTCTTTAGTGGCTCTGCTCCTAGCCTGAAGAATAGAGGTTGGAAGATGAGACATCAGCAAGTTGGGTCGGTTCAGCTGGAGTTTCTGGCTGAATCTCTTCTGAAATACCTTGCTTCACCTTCCCCTTCAGGGTCACATTCTCTTTACCTGACCCTGAATCCTCAATGGAGATGGGTGTGGGAGCGACTGAAGACTCTGACTTCTTCAGTGTCTTTCGCTTCTTTTGCTGAGTCGGCTGAGTAGGGCGGGAATCCTGAGTGATCTCAAGAGGACACTTATAAGATTGTCCTCGCCTTATGGACTTCTCAGCGGATGCCGTGTTTAGAAACTTGATGAGCTTCTGATCAAAGTAGTAAGCATCAACAAGCGATACTCTCTCTGGGAAGTGATCCTCGATCAATATACTGACTTTATTGTCGCAGAGGAGTTTTCCCTTAGGAATCAGATTCATGCCTTCATCAAAGTCTATGAATTTCAGAGATTGAGCCTTGAACTCTGATCGGAAGAAGGCGTTCCAGTTCACGGGGGCTCCGTCCATGATCGCCATCATGATCTGGACACGGATGCGGGAAAGTTGATCATATGATTCTGCTGAACTCGTCAAGATGTGGTTGACTATGTAAGCCAGACCACGGAACTGAGGAAGCAGATGACTTTTAGGAAAGGCAACTTTGAAGATGACGTTGTTCTAATCGCTGAAACAGTAGAGATACTCGTCCACGGAGGATTCCTTGTATCCAGCAAGGGAAATCCCTTCATCTTCAAGATC
The DNA here is from genome assembly GCA_028984105.1 of Lavandula angustifolia. Taxonomy (NCBI): domain Eukaryota; kingdom Viridiplantae; phylum Streptophyta; class Magnoliopsida; order Lamiales; family Lamiaceae; genus Lavandula; species Lavandula angustifolia. Next base: position 29,120,070 of record CM054803.1, read on the forward strand.
AAAACTATGTTGGAGACAAGTCGCAATGTCCAACTGGGTGGCTCGGTCCTCCTATTGATTCAGCTGGACCTCATGCCTGGAGAGGATGGAAGAGATACGACATTGATCGTCATCCTCTCGGAAGTTCAAGAAGAACTCTGCTACCTGGCGGGGCAGGCTCTGACACAGATTCCTAGAGAGAATCGGCAGAAGACCCGAGCTCTCCAGTGCGTCGAAGATAGGAGCCATACACTCCACGCCACATGTCCTGAAAGACAGGACGGGTTCGAAGAGAACCCTCTTCCCCTAGACGATCTCCTGAATGTCCTCAGGAATCAGCACATCTCTTATACAACTGAAATCTGCAAAAATAGTGTTAGCACTTGAAAATAGAATTAGTCAGCAAAGCAGATTTAGTTTAAGAAATATTACCGAATGATAAGTGCTTTAGATGCAGTAGGAGTCTAAGCAAGAGAATCAGTTTGCAGAGAGAAAAAATTCGTTCAAAAATGGCGAAAAAATGATAAGGTGAGATATATATATATATATATATATATATATATATATATATATATATATATATATATATATTCAGATTTGAATATGAACGGTTTTAAGCATGCGGTCGAGATTAATCAGTTTTTAAGAGGTGGACGGCTCAGATTAGATATTATAATAGGGTATGATTATTGTGTTGCCTATTATCTTGACATACTTATCTTTATCGCCTAAATGGTAAGGTGAAATGACATGCATTTAATGCGCTGCAGTCCGTTTTATGGAATGTTGTGAGTTAAATAAAAACGACATACTCAATACAGTACGATGAATATTAAAGGTGGGAAATATATGCTATGACATGCTGAATCACCAAATACTGAAATAAATACTCATAACCTGTTAGTTGTACATCGTAGTCAGCTGATACCTCGTTGACGATACTGAGTATTCCAATTATACTGAGAGTAAGTTCCCCCTTACTCAGTACTTCCTGGATCATTTACTGAATCGTATCAGTAGGATCCAAAAGACCTAGTTCTACTGAGAGTTCATTGAAACTGGTCTCAGCTAGAGGTTTGGTCAGGATATCATCTCTTTGCTTATCAGTGTGGATCTTTTCCATTATGATATCCTTTTTCTCGACATGATCTCTGATGAAGTGATGAGGAATGCCAACGTGCTTGCACCTTGTATGTAGAACTGGGTTATGAGTGATTGCAATAGCACTGGTACTGTCGCAGTAGATCGGCACTTCATCTTGATGAATGTCATAGTCTCTCAGCTGTTGTCGAAGCCACACAGTATCTGTGCGCAACAACTTCCGGCAGCCATATATTCAGCTTCAGTAGTGGACGTTGCTACTGAATGATGTTTCTTTGAAAACCATGATATGAGCTTACTCTTGAGGAACTGACAAGTTCTTGAGGTAGACTTTCTGTCGCTTTGGCAACCTGCATGATCAGCATCAAAATAACCAGTTAGTTCAAGGTTATCATCAACAGGATAGCATAATCCAACATCAGGTGTTCCCTTAAGATAACTAAGAATTTTCTTCGTTGAATCTACATGGCTCTTCTTGGGATTCACCTGAAATTTCGCGCATACACCTACAACATAAATTATGTCAGGTCTACTGCCTGTAAGATATAATAAAGAGCTGATAATAGTGCGATAGTCAGTTGAGTTAACAGATACTCCCTCTTTGTCAAGATCAATCTTGAGATTGGTGTTCATGGGTATCTTTACTGACTTGTTGGATTCGCAACCGAATTTCTTGATGAGAACTCTAATTTATTTAGCTTGATTAATGAATATTCCCTTCTTAGATTATTTGACTTGAAGTCCAAGAAAATAGTTCATCTCTTCCATCATCGACATTTCAAATTTCTCTTTCATCATCTGCTCGAATTTCTGACACATAGCCAGATTCCTTGATCCAAAGATGATGTCGTCAACGTAGATCTGAACCAGTAGGATGTCTTCTCCTGGCTTGATTCCGAATAGTGTGCGATCCACTGTTCCTTTTTGAAAACCTTTCTGAAGTAGAAAGTCTGAGAGGGTATCGTACCAAGCCTGGGTGCTTCTTTTAACTCATACAAAGCTTTCTTAAGTCTGTAAACCTGATGTCCCAGTTGAAAGCCGAGCGGTTGTTCAACATAGACTTCTTCCTTCAGCACGCCGTTCAGGAAAGCTAACTTCACATCCATCTGATAGACTATGAACTGCTGATGTGTTGCATAAGCTAGGAATAGACAAATGGCTTCCAATCTTGCGACTGGGGCGAATGTTTAGTCGAAATCTATTCCTTCAGATTGACAATATCCTTTTGCAACGAATCGAGATTTATTCCTGACAATGACATTGTTTTCATCATGCTTGTTCTTGAAGACCTACTTCCTTCCTATCACGTGTTGGTGTCTAGGTCTGTCAACAAACTCCCATACGTCATTTCGAGTGAACTGATTCAGCTCTTCTTGCATGGCAGTGATCCAGTCAGCATCATTCAGCGCATCCTCAATTGTCTGAGGTTCTTCATTCGACAAGAAACAGGATTATAAAGCGCTCTCTCCTTGATAGAATCTCGATCTTTTCTTGACACTAGCTGAGGGATCTCTAATTATAAGATAGGAAGAATGAGCATCTAGCCACGAACGACGACGTCTTGTTACTTCATCTGGAATTGATTCTACACAGATAGTAGGAGTGTTAGGAATTTCAGTTGTAGTATTTTGAGATTGAAGCAATTCAATAACAATGGTTGGATCTACTGAGTCACCAGGTTCATGGACATTTAGCTCAGGAACATTAACAGTTCCCCCTGAGTTGTTATTCTCAATAGAGGTCTCAGTTACCACATGAGTTTCTTCATCGACCTGAATTACCTGGGATTGATTCTGTTTAGTAGAATCAATCTCCTCAGCTACACTGCTTGTTGGTTGATTCTGAATTTCATTGTCTGAATCATCATCCCAACAATGCTGGATCTTTTTGATGTTATCTTTTAAGCTTAGATCATGTAGCTTGCTCCTGACCTCTCCAGCTTCTGGCAGAGAGTTTGACTTCCTGAACTCAAAAATAAATTCATCAAATACAACATGAGGGCTTTCCTCCACGCAAAGGGTCCGGTAGTTAAAGATCCTGAAAGCTTTGCTGACCCTGGAGTATCCTAAGAAAACTCCTTGGTCTGACTTGCTATCAAAGACCTTTAACTGGTCCTTTCAGTTATTGTGGATAAACCACGGACAACCAAAAATATGAAAATGCGAAATAGAAGGTGTACTCCATTTTCATAGTTCGTAAGGCGTCTTCATGTGCATCTGAGTCAGTAGAGATCGGTTCTGAGTATAGCAGGCAGTGTCAGTAGCTTCTGCCCAGAACTTCAATGGTAGACCTGAATCTGCGAGTAACGTCCTTGCTACTTCTTTAAGTGTTCTGTTCTTCCATTCAACAAGTCCGTTCTGCTGAGGCGTACGTGCCACTGAGGTCTCATGTTCAATGCCTTCAGCTTCACATAAGTCTTTTACCATCGAGTTAAGAAACTCAGTTCCACGATCTGAGCGTATACTTTGGATCTTGATATCTTTCTCGACGCTCAGCCGCTTCAGTAGTTTCAGCAGCTCAAGTTTGACGTTAGATTTGTTAGCGATGAATATCACCCAAGTATATCTTGAATAGTCATCAATGACTACAAGAGCATATTTTCTTCCCTCTGATCGTTACTGGATTGACTGGCCTAAATAAGTTCATGTGCAACAGCTGAAGGATTCCATCAGTGGAAGGTGACAGAATAAGCGGATTTCTTGACTATGTTTGCTTCCCCTTCAGACATGCCTCACAGTTCTTATGTCTTTTGAATACTTGGTTCGGCAGTCCTCTGACTTTAGCGTCACGTGCTAGCTTGTTTATTGTCTTGAAGTTCAGATGGCTCAGTCGTCTGTGCCACAACCATGCTATTTTGTCATCTGACCTCGTATGTGCTAACTGGCAAGCTTCAAGTTCGGCGGTATTCCTTTCATCATAGTATATGTTCCTTCGCCGCGATCATGATAACACAGTTTTCCTGTAGATTTATCAAGAACATCATAAAAACCTGCGTTAAAAGTCACTTTATTGGAGTTATCACATATTTGACGGACAGAAAGGAGATTATGTTGAAGTCCTTCAACATAAGATACTCTAGGAACCGTCGCACTCAATATTTTCAATTTGCCGTTCCCCTTGTATAGCCTTTAGAGTTGTTACCAAACTCAATTTTGGCTCCATCTTGCTGAACATAGTCGATCAGTAGGCTCTTTTGATGTGTCATATATCTTGAGCATCCACTGTCGACAATCCATTAGTCCTTTAGCACCTGCAAAACAAAAACAGATTCAGGTACCCTTTGGGTTCAACTTGGGTCCTTAATTGTTAGATTTGAGGATCCAAACTTGTCTGACAGCCCTGATGGCTTCAGACTTTTTCTTGCCCTTGTTGTCAGTAACATTCTCCACTGAGCTTGGAGGAGCTGACTTCTTAGTCTTTTGAGGTTCAGCTTTCTTCTTCTTCTGAACCTTAGGGCATCTGACTCTTGGCTCATAGTAGTACGAACCGTACTGAGCTGGATGAGTCAACTGTTGGTGGCCATACTGCTCAGCCCACCTGACCTTATTGGTCTCCCCTGAATTTGCTCTTGGTGTTCTGGGGTTAGAACATGGGTCATCTTCTTGTTGCTCGGTTGGGTGCTAGAATTTTCTGCTTGTTCTTTGTCTGAGGGGATGTATAGTCTGCATGCTGAGTTACCCCTTGGACAAATCTATCAGCCAGCTTTGTGGAGCTCTTCTGCCCAAAAGTGGAGGCCAAGTCCTTCCTTAGTTGAACATGGTCTTTGAGAATGTAGCAGCTTGTCCAACTTCTCCTTGGCTCCAATGTATTGCTATGTCATCAAGGTTCTACACACTCCATCGCTCTTCCTTAGAGATTCATATTCTGCTCGTGACAGTGTGAGTTTATCCTTGAGATTAGCAATTTCAGTCTTTTCTCAAAGACGTCCTTGGTCAATACTGAGATCTGTGATTCTTGAACTTGAGACTTAGTCATTAGAGAATCAATCTCTTCCTTCAGTCTTAGAACAAGTCCTTTGGACTCAGTAGAGTCCTGACTTCTCTTTGAAAGTCTCTGATTTTCCGCTTTTAGGATTTCCATCTCCTGAATCGTCTTGCTGAACTTCTGGCTCATCTGAATTTGCTCTTCAAGAAAATCTTCGTATGCAAGAACCACATCCAGCGGTTCTCCTACAGCAGAGCTTGTGTCGTGTGTGCAAGGTGAAGAGGGGCATATAATGGGTTCAGAATTTACCTCAGCCTCTTCTCCGACCATTAGACACGGTTCAACATCTTTTGTCTCGATTTCCATGAATCCAACATCGTCATCAGACGATTCCATAAATAGTTCTTCATCACTTGAGCAATCGGACAACTCTCCAGCTATGTAGGCTTGCCTCTTCTTGACGAACTTGTCGCTTTGGGCTTGCCGTTCAGCTCTTTCAGTTGCTGAGAGTTCAGGACATTTGTACTGGAAGTGTCCTGGCTTTTTGCATTTGTAACATACTGAGCTTCTGCCATCCCTTCTAGATGTGTCTTTTTGTTCAACAGGAGCAGCTTCAGTATTCCTGCAATCAGGTAGAGGTTTAGTTTCACTTTTCGAGTGACTATTATTTCTCTTAGCTTGATACTTCTGGGAAGCCTTTTTCATCTTCCTTCTGAACATCTCTTTCTCCTTCAGGTATTTCACAGCAAGGAGGGTAGACTCCTCAGCCAAGTTGTCAGCAGTAGGTATTGTTACTGAGCTTCCGGCTGACTGGCTTGTTGCTGAGGGACTTGCTCCGGGAGTGCTAGCTGATGCCTTATATGCATGATCCATTAGCACTTCAGCTTCAATATCGGGGGTGTGTGGGAGATTGAATCCGAACTCCTCTACTTTTAGCTCTGAAAACACATAATCAGGAGTAAAAGAATTTAAGTCAGATCTCCTCATACACGTAGCAAAAGAATACCACTTGGGCCTACTAAGAGCACTTAGAATCTTCATGTTGGTCTCCGTGTTGCTAACGTTTTCCCAGTCCATTGATGATGTTGATCTGGTTTGTGAATCGAGCACTGAAATCATCTATGGACTCCCCAGGAAGCATATCAAATGCCTCGAGTTTCTACAGCTCTAACTCCAGTTTGTTCTCTTTGATTTGTGGTGTTCCTTGGCTCAGTACTGCGAGAGCATCCCATAGCTCCTTTGTCATCTTGCAATCATGTACTCTCCCGAGATAAGAGTCACTGAGGGTCATCAGTGCGCAACTCGGTCGAGGTTATGCAGTTTCTTCTCTTCAGGAGTGAAGAGGCTCTTGTCCTTAAGAACCTTTGGGGCGGTTCTGGCCCCTGCTGCTCCATCTAGAGCAAGTTTGACTGAGTCGACCATCGCAACAATAGGTCCTCTCTCCAGGATGTTGGTCATGCTGTCACGCAGCGAAGTTAAATGTGCCTCCAGCCTCACTCACCATACCGCGTAGTTCTCTGTCAAGAACATGGGTACCGTCCTTATCCCTAAAATATCAGCCATTGAAGAAGATAGGATATAGGATGCAATGAAGAGATGCAGGATGCAGTGAAAATGGGTTTTCCTAAGATCTTGTTCGAGATAGACCAGTATTCAGAAAACGATAATCAGTAAGAACACCGCTCTGATACCAATTGTTGGTCATGAGACGTGCTTCAGGCGTGGGGGGGGGGGTGAATACACTTGAACGCAAATTCTTATTCTCAAATGCGAAAGTCAGCTCTACTTGAGTGTGCTGCTGAACTGAGTCAGACAGCCAGATATGCTTTCAGATCGCGTGGGCAAAGATTTCTTCTACTGAGTTCAGCTCTACTAACTTATGTCAGTCGAACAGTCGTTCAGTATCAGAGTTGTGTGCGAAAGTGTAGGCCCTATGAAACGTCTCGGTTGGAAAACCAGTTTTAATGCTGAGTTTGATGAAATACAGTTTTATGCAATATGATCAGTTAGGAAAACAATAAATCAACACAACAAATTTTTAAAGTGGTTCGGACACACTGGGTCCTACGTACACTGTCCTGACCAAAGCAGGATACTTGTTTTATTTATACTGAGCAAGTCTCAGTGATCTATACTCAAGATAGATACAAACTTTATGTTTATACTGAGCAAGTCTCAGTGATCTGTTCACAGGACAGATTCTCTAATTGTAGTCGTAGTAACTTTACAAGGGTTTCAAACTTAAAGAGTTTGAAGCTTCTCCAGCTCTGAGGAAGTTCTTACAATAAGAACATTTTCAGAAGAATGTGAACTCCCTCGGGGTTTCTAAGCTATGAATAATACAATATAGCTCGCTTAGATAAGAGAAGGGGAACAAATATTCTCTATAGAGAAGAACTAAAAAGATCCTAATCTAAGTCAAAGTTCTTCGCTGGATATGCAGTGAGTTTGCTAGAGAGTGTTAGTGCGTTAAAAGCTTTTGGTTCCCGGTGTCTTTCTACATGAAGACTCTCCTCTATATATAGCGTTCGATTTATGAATAGATCCATTGGAGAGGGGTCTAGCCACGTGTTAAAACGACAAGGAAAATGACTCCTTAAATTTGAACGTTGATGAGTAGGTGCATTGTAGAGATACGCCTCTTTTTCAGTCTCGGAGCAGCTTTTGTCAGGGCAGGTAAAGCGTTGTCGGCTCCTTATTGGTCGAGGTAGATTAGTAGGTGAGGGTTGTCAGACAACAAGGTTGACTCCCTCTGAATCCTCGGACCTTCAACTGAAGTGACTTCCTACTGAAGTTCTTCTGGGCATTCAGTGCATGGGCATGAATTCCTGTGCAGATTCAGTTGGTGGTCGACTGACCAGCTGACTTTTTCGATCAAGAGTCCATCAACTGAGCGCAAGGTCTTCTACTGAACTCCGCAGCTACTGAACTCTAGCCTACTGAGTTCCTAACAAGCTGAACTCAAACTAAGCTATTAGACAATCGAAGGTTCATCATTCAGCTAGGGGTTTTGGGATCTTCAAATCTATAAAATGTTGTTCTACTGAATCTTTATCCTAACACTGCACATAATACTCAAACCTTTTCAACTGAGCGTTGGGGTCAGTTATTACCAATTGCAAATCAGGAGGATTGACGTGATACTGATGATTCAGTATTTGTCTCACGTTCCCCCTTAGTGACTGTATGATTCACCCTACTGGAATCAAGTACTGAGTTTGACTTACTGACTTGTCATACAAAATATCTTTACTGACTCGGGTCAGTGGGATCCAGTAGACCTAGCTCAACTGAGAGTTCTCTGAACTTGTTCTCAGCCAGCGGCTTGGTCAGTATGTCTGCCTTTTGTCCATCAATATGGATTTTCTCCATCCTGATATCATTCTTCTCAACATGGTCTCGAATGAAGTGGTGTAGGATGTCCACGTGCTTGCATCTCCTGTGAAGAACTGGGTTCTGAGTTATTACAATGGCACTGGTCGAGTCGCAATAGATGGGCAATTCATCTTGAATCATACCATAATCACGCAATTGTTGTCGAAGCCAAAGAATCTGGGCACAACAACTTCCAGCAGCCATATATTCAACTTCTGTATTGGACGTCGCTATTGAATGTTGTTTCTTGGAAAACCATGATGTGAGCTTACTGCCTAGGAACTAACACATTCCTGAAGTTGACTTTTGATCTACCCTGCATCCTGCAAAATCAGCGTCAGAATATCCAGTTAAAACAAGATTATAATCAGCAGGATACCATAACCCTGCGTCAGGTGTTCCCTTCAGGTATCGCATAATCTTCTTCGCTGAGTCTAGATGACTTCGCTTGGGATTCGCCAGAAATCTTGCGCATACACCTACAACACAATGTCAGGTCTGTTTGTTGTTAAATATAATAAAGAACCAATAATAGCTCTACAGTCAGTTGAGTTAACAGAAGCTCCCGCTTTATCTACATCGATTTTAAAGTTTCTATTCATTGGGGATCTTGACTAGTTTGCTCGATTCACATCCAAATCTTTTCAGGAGGTCTCTAGTGTACTTGGATTGGTTGATGAATATTCCCTTATCCGATTTTTTTACTTGAAAACCAAGGAAGTAGTTCATCTCCCCCATCATTGACATCTTGAACTTCTCCTTCATCATCTTTTCAAATTGTTGACATGTAGTCACGTTTCTGCAGTCGAAGATTATGTCGTCCAAGTAGAAGAAAGTCCGAGATTCTTGGTGTTGAGACTTAGTCATGAGAGTTTTAATCTCTTCTGTTTGTCTCACAACAAGGCTCTCTTTATCAGTAAGGATCTGACAATCAGAAGGAAGTCTCTGCTTTTCAGCTTTTACCTGTTCCAACTCCTGAACTGTTCTACTGAACTCCCTGCTCTACTGAATTTGCTCCTCTAGCAAATCTTCATAAGCTTGAATCACGTCTATAGGTTCACCTGTAGATGAGCAATTATCGTGTGTGCTCTGTGAAGAGGAGGTTATATTCAATTTATAGTTTACCTCAGCCTCTTCTCTAGTCATTAGGCAATGTTCAGTTGATGTGTCAGGACTTGATTCTCTGACTTCAACAACTACAAATGCAGCTTCATCTTCAGAAGAATACATGAATGTATCTTCCTTTGTTGAGTCGTTAGATAGCTATCCGCCAATATAGACATGTCTCTTCCGGGAAAATTTATCTCTTCTGGCCTGTCGTTCAGCTTGTTGGACAATTGAGAGCTCCGGGCAATCATATTGATAATGTCCGTATTTCTTGCAGTTGTAACACACAGATACTCTACCACTTTTTCCAGATGTGTCGTTCGATGGACTGACAGCAGGCTCCGTGTTCCTGCATTCAGTAGAAGGTTTAGATTCTTCCCTTTTATGATTATCTTGCTTACCTGAGGGAGAATCTCTGTGGTATTTCTTAAGCTTTCTGACTCTTTCCTTCTCCCTTTGACATTTGAGAGCCAGAAGCGCATGTCGTTCAGCAGGAGGAGTCTCAGTGGATTTCGCTATTGATACTGCAACCGACTTGCTTGCTGAATCGGGGTTCGCTCCAGAGGTGTTGACTATTATTTTAAAAGCATGGTCAATTGGTGTGTCAACTGGAGTGCTAGCACACCGTTGGGGTAGACTATGCTCGAAGTCCTCTGTCTTTAGTCCTGAAAATATAACATCAGGAGGTAAAGTATTAATATCAAAGCAACATAAATAAGTAGCAAAAGGAAGCTATTTCAGTGAGCCAGCGCCCTCAAGATCTTGTTGTTCATCTCTTTGTAGTGAACGTCCTCCCCAGCCCATTGATCAGATTGATCTGGTTTGTGAATCTGACGCTAAGCTCGTCAATGGATTCACTAGGCTCCATGGCAAATGTCTCAAACTTTTGAAGCTCTAGCTCGAGCTTGTTTTCCTTGATCTGCGGGGTTCCTTGGCTCAGTACAAACAACCACGGTGTCCCAAAGTTCTTTTGCCGTCTTGCGGTCTTGCACTCTCCCGAGATGAGAATCACTTAGCGTTGTCAAGATTGCATTCTGCGCCACTCGGTCAAGATTGTGCAATTTATTCTCTTCAGCTGTGAAGACAACTTTATCCTTGGGAACCTTCGCCCCAGTTTGTGCTCCAACACCTCCCACAACAGCAAATTCAACACTGTCGATCATGAGAATGATTGGTCCTGACTCGAGGACATCAGTCATGTTGTCATGCAGCAATGTAAGATGCGCCTCCATTCTCACGCGCCATACTGTATAATTCTCGACAGAAAACATAAGTACCATCCGTATACCTTATATTAGACATTATAAACAAATAGTATAAGGATGAATGAAGATATGCTTGTGCAGTAAAAACGTTTTTATACGGATCAGTTCAAGTAGACCAATAGGTTTTCAAAAACGATGATCAAGAGAACACCGCTTTGATACCAATTGTTGGTCCGGAGATGAGTATCATGTGTAGAGAGGGGGGGGGGGGTAAATACACATGATTGGAAGTTTTTCCTTAAACGCGAAGGTCAGCTAAATACAGAATTTTGCTACTGAACGAGTTCAGTGTCAGATAAGCCTTCTGATCGTGGGACAGAGTGATTCAGTCGCTGAGTTCCTTCTTGTTGGTCCCGAGTGTACGGTCAGGTGTAGAGGGGGGGGGGTGAATACACCTGATTCGATTTCTCAACTTTGAACACGAACTGTCCTATTCAGGATGGTGTCTCGATCAAACAGTTCAAAGAAACCAAACAGCATTACGAATCGTGTGCGGCAAAGAGTCTCGACTCTACCGAGACCTCGCTAGGCGGTCGAGTCGAAATTCAGTATCTACAGTAAGAGTTCAGCGTGCGGAAATGTGTGTAGGCCCAAATCAGTTGAGTGGTGAAAACATTTTATGAAAGTCTCAGTTCAGTAGATATGAAGTTCAGTATGCTGAGACAGTTGATTGATTTTAAAGAAATGATGTTCAGTATGAATAGTAAAATCAATGCAACAGTTAAGAAAAGCAATAGAGACACAGGATTTTTAAAGTGGTTCGGATATCGCTCAAATCCTACGTCCACTGTCCCGAAAGATCAGGAGGCTATTATTTATCCTGAGTTAGTCTCAGTCAGCTTGCGCACTGGGCAAAGCCGTGTCTTGGTTTTTAGACTGATCCAAGTCTCAGTTTACAAACATCAAACTTAGAAGTGTTTGACAAACTTTCTCCAACAGTGAAGGAGTCCTTATACAATAAGGATCGGGTTCGAAGGTGAACTCCTTCGTCTAAGCTATAGATTAGAATGGTTGAGCTTAGGGTTAGAGGGATAGGGAATATGAGTGAGTAGCTTCTAGATCGACGAACAGCTGAAGGTAAGCTATAAGATCGTGTAACGTCGATTAGATACTAGAGGCTTTATATGTCGGTTCAGCTTGATTCCCTATGAGCTAGAATGTAGTCTTTCGCCGGAAGATTGTTCTTCGAGTTCTTGCTAAGACGTAGTTCTTTGGGTTCTTTGCTCGTTGAATGCTTTCTTGATTTTTGCTCTAGATACGTGCATTCGGTTGTGCATTCTTCTTGAATAATCCCTCTATTTATAGAGCAGAGATTGAAATAGATTCGTTGGAGACGATCTTCTTCTCTCTCTCTCTCTTTTGGTAGCAAACGGCTCTTTTTGACGTAGGTAACAGTGCCTTTTCCTCCTTTTCCGGAAAGTGTTGACTTGCAGCTTTAGTAGGTAGGATGACACGTGTATGCTTGTCATTTGTCGAGGTGAATAAAGTGGTTGAGACAGAACAGACTTCGAGGCTAATTGAAGCTGACTTCTCTCTTCCTCGTATATGACATGCTGATTGCATTTCAAAAAGATCTGACAATTCAGAAGATTGTCTACCGATGCTGAGTCTGACCTTGTATTCAGTAGATAGACAGCTGAGATAAGTCTACTGAAGATCAGCTCTGAGTTCAGTGAACTACTCCTGCTGAGTTTAGTTTGACTGACTCTCTCAGTATACTGCTCCTACTGAGTCCAGTATCATTGAGTCTTCCACACTGGTGCTGAGGCAAATAAGCTACTGAACGCCTTAACCAGAGCAGAGCGTCTACTGAGTCTGAAACCTCAGAGACAGAACAAATACAAGGGAATGGTTCATCAATCAGATAGGGTTTTGGGATCTTCAAATCTTCAGACAAGTACAGAGCACAAGGCTACTGAGCTTAGGATCAGTGTCTAAGACCGAATCATTTCCCACTAAGAGGAACAGTGCTGAGGATGGAATCATCACCCAACAATTTCCCCCTATTTGATGATGCCAAAACCTATCATCTATGCTAAACACTAACTTACTCAAAAATAGAGCTCCTTACACAATTACACGTAGGATCAGTGGAGTTGTCTGGTAAGTGCTAGACTACTGAGGGAGACAGAGCAGAAAAATTTCCCCCATGCAACAATTTCCCCCATGGGCAATAATTACCCTCTATGAGAAATAACTCTATGAAAGTCTAGTCTATCAGAAATCTAACCGAGCAAAAACTGACAAGTAAATAAACAAAGTGTGTGTGTGTCAGTAATCACTTCAGTGATTCTGAGTGTTAAAGCATAAAGCAAACACGGCTATTTAGACAACAAGTAGTTGTCAGAGCCAAAAAGCAGATTGTATATATATGATAGTCAGTTAAGTACAATACAAATCTTGCTAAGCTAAGAAGAGAACTAAGGAGGAGAACCCTTAAACTGCTGAATCATATTCATGAAACCTTGAGATTGATCTTCAGGCAGTGGGACTCCATACATTCTGAACGTGTTCTTCCTCAGCTTCAAGTATTCGAAAAAGTCTGTGGATCATCTTGTTCTAGACCTCTGTTCATCGCAGCATTCTTCACTTCTCGTTCAATTACTCCGAGATGGACTGAGTCGTCTTGTCTTCTGGGTGGAGGAATGATTCTTGCTTTAGGAACGCTGACTACTACCCCTTCAGTTACGGCTCTGTGCAAATATGGGTAAAGATCAGGTTCAGTAACAGCCATCCACTCGACGTAGGCATCAGCCTTAGACATTTCAGGCCAGAATCTCCAGAAATAATTTCTCTTGATAAACTCAATCTTGGCCGATTCCCATCTCTGATTAAACTGAATAGGCATCCATTCGTCTGATCTCGGCCATCTATGTGTTTTCAGATCAGTTGGCTTCCTGAACCTTCTGTATCGATAAGGAATGTCAGCTTTCGAAGGAACTCTCAGCCTGGCCTCTTGCTCGCATGCACTTCCGAGTGCCTCGAGGTCTGCCAAATGTATCCTCTGCCTGGCAGCCTCTAACTGTCTAGCTTCCTCTCCTCGGTAGAGATATCTCTCCATCTGAGCGAATATTGCTTCAATTTCTGCATCTTGCTCTTGAGGCTTCTGAGGAGCTTGTTCAGAATCAGCAGAGGTACTAGATTTGTCTTTGGACGTACCTTGCTGCTGAGTGCCTTTTTGCTGTTGTTGTTGCCTCTCCCTATCTTCATCATCCTCGATTATGAGTTTTCTGGGAGGCAACCTAGCAGGCGCTTTCTTCTTTCCACCGCGTGCTGGTGCCTTTGTCTTTCCTTTAGCAGGCTTAGACTTTGGCTTGTTGGCAGCTTCAGCATCGGCAATCTCCCTCGCGAGCTTCTCATCAGCCGCTATCTGAGCCTCCTCCTCAGCAGAAATATATCTATTGGTTTTCTTCTTTGCTGGAGGGGTCGGGAGATCTATTACTTTCTTACCTTTTCCCTGAACAGGTGGAGGTAGAGGAACCTCTTCTTCATCATCTGAGTCCTCATTCTGTTCAGCATACTCTGCAACCTCCTTGATAATATCATTAGGAGTCAGGGTTGCATGAGTAGCCTGGGATCCTGAGCCACTTGGGCCGGTCTCAACTGTGCTCGTAGTTGGGACACCCTGGGCCTCACCCGTCTAAGTCTGAGTCTGAGTCTGAGATGACTTTAATGTAGCTTCCCCCTTAGGAGTAGGCTTCTCAGTACTCTGTTTCTTGCCTTTTGCTGGCTCGGTACTCTTTTTCTTCCCTCTTTCACTTTCCCCCTTTTTGGCATCATCAATAGCAGCCGGGGTAGGGATAAGTACCTTTTTCGAAGGTCGTTGAAGGAGGTTGACAACGATCGAATTTGATCCTTAAGGTGCATCGGTGCCTCATGCAGCTCGTTCCTCTCGAAGTCGAGCTTCATTGTATTGCTTGTAGGAGAGTTCAGCTGCAGCCTTAAAATCATTCAGCTTCTCAGAGATCTTATCCTCCAGGACCAGTTGATTATTATCAAGTCTTATTTCTGTGGCCTGGGATTGTTCAGCAATAGCTTCAGTATGAGCCAATTTGGAAGCCTGAAATTCCTCAAGTAGTTTGGCTTGGCTCTCCTGAAAGATCCTGAGATGAGATTCAAATTAGACCTGCTGCTGAGCCAATGCGTCTAAAATAAGCGCAGAAACATCAGGGGCGGCTGATTGAGAAACAGAAGACTTCAGCCCCTGAAGTTCATTAACGGTGGCTTGAGCAGTTTGCTTCCATGTACGATGGATAGCCTTCGCAAGATCTCAATTCTTGATCCCTTGAGCATTTAAGGCCTTAGCCACTGATCGAGATCTCTTTGCGGTCTGGCTGGGCGCTGCTTCGAAAGTCGACTTCAGCAAGAGCTGAGCGGGCTCTGCTGAGGACGAAGCACCAGCCGTGGACTTCTTAGGTCCAAGGATACTGAGTGGAATATCAGGAATGTCAGCATGTGTATCCTTGTCCTGGAGTGATCCCTCATCAGGTTGTCCAGGGCTTGAATCCTTGGGTGGGTCCTGGTCGTCATGATCTGACCCATCTGAGGGTGCTGAACCTTCTGCTTGTTTGTCATGTATCATCGCAAGCATAGCGGCCCTCAGATTCTCCATGGTGCTGAGGTAAGTAGGCTCTGAGTAACCTATTTGCTGCCTCAACTTCATCTCCTCCTCATGGAGTTGCTGACAGGAGTAGTGGAGAACAAGGCGAAGTAGATGCGGCCACTCCTGAAAGCGTAGAAGCATGTGGAGCCTTGCTGATTTGGCAATGATCATCAAGTCTGAATGATCAGCAAGCTCCGGTATCTGTTGAAGGATCTCGCGGGTTGCTCGAGATAAGATCATTGAGGCTTCCATCCCGGTCGATTCACCTTCAGATGCAGTCTCAGACTCAAAGTCAATGTGAGACTTTGGTTCTTCAGTTGGTGGGACTGAGCTGAGTGGAGGAACGGAAGGGGGGGGGGCCTCTAGGCGCCGAATATCTGCGCTCGAGCTTCGAAGCATCCCCTTGGTCCCTTTCGGTGGAGACGATCTTCTCCATCGACCGAGTCTTCTCGAAAGACTCGGACTCATCAACCAGCTGCATGGGCTGAGTAGTCCTCTCAGGAGCCTGTTCAGCAGGCACTTTTGGAACCTCCTCAGTAGCTGGCACCTCACCGGCTTTCTTCAGTTTGTTCGTCGGTGCCTTAGGAATTTTTGCGGGAGGGGTTCTTTTCTTTGTAGGCGTAGCTCTTGGAGGCTTAGATTGCTTGAATGACTGCCGAGGGTCCCGACCCTATTCTTGCCGAAGCGCCGCGTCTCGTTGTGAAATTTGACCTTCTTCATATTGAAGTACTCCTTGTCACCGTAGGTGATAGGCTCGGGATCCACATAAATCTTCAATCATGATGGACAGCTTGAGTCCATACAAAGAACTTGCCCTTGGCGCTCAAAGATATTCGATGCTTTGTCGAACTTAGCGGCTCGAGTCATGAATTCACGGAGAAAGAACTCCATCCAATTAATCCGGGCTCTGGCCGTATATGGCCATCATCATCCGAATCTTTGGCATTGACACTTGGTCAAACGACCCCGCTTGACTTGTCGGTAGTCGTGTGACAATGTAAGCAAGTGCCCCGAACCGAGGCAACATGTTTGTTCTTCGGAAAAGCGGCTCCGAAAGTAGTGGGCTTTCCACGTAAGACGGTAAGATATTCATCAACTCTGTCGTCTCTCGTACCCAATCCGTACTAATTCCTTCGGAGGGCGGATCAAAGCTCCGCTTCGTGGGCTTCCTTGATGGACATCGCCCCACTCCGTAGTGGCGTCTTTAATGGAATGAGCAACGAACTTCACCACTATATCTTCGCACACGCGTACGAATTCAAGTACAGTTGTGCAACCTGTCTCGGGAGGAAGAAAGTAGGTCTCCTAGACAAAAATTTCTCCAGCCCTGACTCGCGCAGAGCTGAGAAGATCTCATCCATATACTCCAGATCGCACGAGTAGAACTCCATGGTGGGTTCAAACCACACGCGATCCTTCTCCAAAATATTCTGCATATCAGCTGGAGAGATCACAGAGATATTGGTTTCCGCCATTGTACCTGTTACACGAAGCTGTTATCAGTATCGTTTTTTAAATAAAACATTTTTATAAATGATATCAATAATGATCAACACATAAATAACTTCATGTAGGCATACCGAGAATTTGATCGAAGTGAAAGTAAGCAAATGAGGGTTTTTGCAAAAAGGTATTCTCGGATTTTTCGGAGGTAAGATATGTTAAGTGCGAATATGGCGGTTCTTAAGATTTAATCGAAATATATGCATATCTAGAAGATGAACAGTTATTGATCTGAGGCTGAGTTTAAACCTACTTTATGAGATGGACGGTTAAGATTCAATATTATAAAAGGTAATGATCACATATGCCGCCTAATTCAAAGCCAGTTGTAAAATAGCCTAAGTAGTAACTGTGAAAAGACATGCATTAAATGCGCGCAGAGTTCAGCAAGCTTATGTATGGAATGTCGTGCATTAAATGAAATCTGTTAATAATAAAGACAAACCAAGAGATATTAATATCATGCTGAATCTTTGTCATAAATGCAAGGTTCTGTAATATAAATTACTACTGAATAGAGATACGCAAACCTGTCAGCTGAACATAGTAGTCTGCTGATACCTCGTGTAGACGGTTTCTGAATCTCTACGTACTGAATACATTCAGTACTGAGAGTGATCATACCCCCTCACTGGAATATTCCTCTCCTGAAACCTTATTACTGACTGGGGTCAGTAGGGTCCAGCAGACCTAGCTCTACTGAAAGTTCTCTGAATCGGATTCGGCTAGAGGCTTGGTCGGTATATCGGCCCTTTGTTTGTCGGTATGGATCTTTTCCATCCTCGATATCCTTCTTTTCGACATGGTCACGAATGAAGTGATGTCGATGTCCACGTGCTTGCATCTCGTGTGTAGTACGGGATTCCGAGTGATTGCAATGGCACCGGTACTATCGCGAGAAGATCGGCACTTCATTCCGAATGACGTCATAGTCTTTCAGCTGCTGTCTCAGCCAAAGGATTTGGGCGCAACAACTTCCGGTAGCCATGTATTCAGCTTCGGTAGTCGATGTAGCTACCGAGTGCCGTTTCTTTGAAAACCATGAGATCGGCTTGCCGCCAAGGAACCGACATGTTCTCGAAGTTGATTTTCGGTCAATTCTACATCCCGCATAGTCGGCATCGAATAGCCGATTAGTTCAATATTATCATCACTGGATACCATAAACCCATGTCGTGTTCCTCGAAGATAGCGGAGAATCTTCTTTGCTGAGTCCATATGGCTCTGCTTGGGATTCGCCTGAAATCGAGCACAGACACCTACAGCATAAGTTATGTCAGGACGAGTAGCTGTTAAATATAATAATGAACCAATTATAGCACGATATTCGGTTTGGTCTCATCGATACTCCCCTCCTTATCAAGATCGATTTTCATATTCGTGTTCATCGGGATCTTGATAGGTTTGCCGGATGTGCCGCCGAATCTTTTGATGAGGTCTCGAGTGTATTTGCTTTGATTGATGAACGTTCCTTTGTCAGATTGCTTGACTTGAAAACCAAGGAAGTAGTTCATTTCTCCCATCATCGACATCTCGAACTTGTCCTTCATCATTCTTTCAAATTGCTGACACATAATGACATTCTTCGAACCGAAGATAATATCATCTACATAGATCTGCACGAGTAATAGGTCGTCTTCCAGTCGAATGCTGAACAACGTGCGATCTACTGTGCTCTTCTGAAAACCTTTCTGAAGAAGAAACTCTGACAGGGTATCGTACCAAGCCCTGGGTGCTTGTTTTAACCCGTAAAGAGCCTTTCTGAGTCTATATACTTGATGTCCCTGCTGAAAGCCGGGCGGTTGTTCCACATAGACTTCTTCTTTCAGTACGCCGTTCAGGAACGCAGACTTCACATCCATTTGATAGACTCTGAATCTTTGATGTGTTGCGTAGGCAAGGAATAGTCTTATGGCCTTCAATCTTGCAACTGGAGCAAATGTTTCATCGAAATCTATTCCCTCGGCTTGATAGTAGCCTTTTGCCACGAGCCTTGCTTTGTTCCTTACTATAATGTTGTTTTCATCTCGCTTGTTCTTGAAGACCCATTTGGTTCCAATGACATGTTGATGCCGGGGTCTGTCTACAAGCTCCCATACTTCGTTTCTCGTGAACTGATTCAGCTCCTCCTACATAGCAATAATCCAGTCAGCATCGTTAAGTGCATCCTCAATATTCTGAGGCTCTTCAGTAGACAAGAAGCAGGAAAATAATGCGCTTTCTCCTTGACAGAATCTAGATCTTGTCTTGACATGTGCTGAAGGATCTCCAATTATAAGATCGGCGGTGTGGAGCATCTAGCCACGATCTACGATGTTTTAACTCTTCATCCGAAATTTGTTCAACACGGATAGTAGGTGAGTTAGGCATTTCAGTTGTACTATTCTGAGATTGAAGAATTTCAGTGATAAGAGTATGATCTACTGAGTCACCAGGTTCAGGGGCATTCAGCTCAGGAACATTACTAGATGTTCCCCCTGAGTTGTTATTCTCAGTAGTGGTCTCAGTAACCTCTACGGTTTCCTCATCGACCTGAGTTACCCGGGATTGATTCTGTCGGGAGAATCAATCCGCTTAGCTACTTGCTCTGTCGGGTTGAGATTCGATAGATTTGTCTTCGGTTTCTTCGTCCGAATAATCATCCCAACATAGCCGGATCTTTTCGGGTTTGTTCTTTAAGCTTAGATCCCGTAGCCGTCTACCGATGTCCTCGGATTCGAATTTGAGTTATTGCTCCCGTCTTCGGTAGCAAACTCGTTAAAAACAACATGAGGGCTTTCCTCCACGTAAAGAGTCCGATAGTTGAATACTCGAAAGCTTTGTCGACCCGAGAGTATCCTAAGAATACTCCCCGATCCGACTTGCTATCAAAAGTCTTGATCGATCTTTCCCATTATTGTGGATAAAGCATGAACAACCAAAGATATGGAAATAAGATAGAGAAGGCTTCCCGCCGTTCCATAGTTCATATAGTGTCCTCTTATCTTTGCTTTGTCGGAAAGATGCGTTATGAGTGTAACATGCGAGTGTCGGTAGCTTCCCGCCTGAATTTGGATGGGAGTCCCGAAACTGCGAGTAGAGTTCTAGCCGCTTCTTTGAGAGTTCTCGTTCTTTCGTTCAAGCAACTCCATTTTGCCGAGGTGTGCGGGCAACCGATGTCTCATGCTCTATTCCTTCGCTCGCGGAACTCCTCTACCATGGAATTAAGGAACTCGGTTCCTGCGTCCGAACGTATTTTTCTGATCTTGGTGTTCTTCTCGACACTGAGCCTTTTCAGAAGCTTTGGTAACTCTGTTTTGACGTCAGACTTGTTGGCAATAAATATGACCCATGTGTAGCGCGAGTAGTCATCTATGACCACTAAAGCATACTTCTTGCCTCCGATCGTCACTGGAGAGACTGGACCGAACAAATCCATATGTAGCAGCTGAAGGATTCCATCAGTGGAAGGAGATGGAACTGTTGGATTTTGATTCTTCGTTTTCTTTCCCTTCAGACATGCTTGTCTTTGCTGAACACCTCATTCGGCAGTCCTCTTGCTAGAGTGTTCCTAGCTAGTTTGCTGAGCGTCTTGAAGTTGAGATGACTGAGCCTTCTATGCCATAGCCATCCCGTTCGTTTTCATTCTTCGCCGAAGAAATAAGCTTCGTGTTCAACTGAGTTCCGGTCGACCACGTAGATATTCTTTTTGCGCGAACCTGATAACACTGTTTTCCCTGTAGATTTCTCAATGACATCACAGAAACCAGCGTCAAAAATCACTCTATTCGAGTTATCACAAAATTGACTAACAGAGAGAAGATTATGCTGAAGTCCTTCAACATAGGATACTCTAGGAACGTTGGCAGTTCCTATGCTGAGTGTGCCGTATCCTCTCGTGTAGCCTTTGGCATTATCTCCAAATTCGATTCTGGGTCCATCTTCAGTAATATAATTCTTCAGCAGACTTCTTTGGTATGTCATGTGCCTTGAGCATCCGCTGTCCACATACCATGGGTCTTTATGCACCTGCAAAACAGAATTATATTCAGGTACCCTTTATTTTTGATTTTGGGTCCTTAGATGTTAGCTTTTGTAACCCAAATTTGTCTAACAACCCTGGTGGTTTCAGACAACTTCTTTCCGTTTGAGTCAACAAACTTTACCACTGGACTGGTCGAGGCTGACTTCTTAGGCTTCTCAGGTTCAGGAGTCCGGATCTTCTGAGCTGGTGGACTGCTGACCTTTGCCTTTTGTACGTTCTTCTTCTTTTTCTGACTCTTGGAGCCTCCTCTGACTATAGGATCATAGTAATATGACCCATACTGAGTTGGATGTGTCAACTGAGGTGGTCCATACTGATCAGCCCACTTAACTCTGCTAGTTCCCCCTTGGTAACCGGGGTGTCCGGGTACCGATCTTCCGGTCGGTGTGCGATACTTAGGATGAGGTGCTTTCATCTTCTGTTTGTTCTTTGCTGAGGGGTTCAGTAGATTTGCATTGATTGTTTCCCCTCGAACAAACCTATCAGTAAGATGCACTTCTGAGCGAACGGGGGCAGATGAGGAAGCTTCCTGGCTGAAGCCAAGTCCTTCCTTGCAATGCTTGGGCTTGTTGCTTGCGAGCATAGCCTCCAGCTTCTTTTCAGCGCCCATGTAACGCTCAGACATCAGGCTTCTCCAGACATCATCACTCTTCTTCAGTGTGTCGTGCTCGGTCTGAAGTCCTGACAATTCTTGCTTCAGTAGACTCAGTTCAGTATCTTTCTGAGTCAAGTCATTGGTCAAAATTGAAATCCGATCTTCTTGATGCTGAGACTTGGCCATCAGAGAGTTTATCTCCTCCCTGAGTCTCAACACAAGTCCTTCGGCCACAGTAACAACCTGACTCTCCTGAGAAAGTCTCTGATTCTCCACTTTCAGGGTATCCAATTCCTGAAGAGTCTTACTGAGCTGCAGACTCATCTGAATTTGTTCGTCGAGCAGTTCTTCGTATGCGGTCGCGACGTCCAAATTCTCATCTGCACCTCAAATAGTGTCGTGTGTGCAATGTGAAGAGGAATTGACTGGTTCAAGAGAGTTTACCTCATCCTCTTCGCCTGCCATTAGGCACTTTTCAGTTGTTTCTTCAGCTTCAAGCTCTAGGGCCATGAAAGCCGCATCATCATCCGATGAATCCATAAAAGGAGTCGACCTCTTCCGAGTCGTCTCCGAGATTTCGCCAGCCTATGTAGGATTGTCTTTTACGGGCGAATTTCTCTCTCCTTGCCTTATGTGCTGCGCGTTCGAGCACTCACCGAGCTCAGGACAGTCGTATTGATAGTGTCCTAGCTTCTTGCAGTTGTAGCAAGCGATGACTCTTTCTTTCTTTGCTTTCGCTATTCTTTGATGGTTCTGAGTCATCCTTCTTTCGGCATTCGAAGATTGAGAATCAGGAGTGTGTTTTGACATATAATTTGACTTACCTTTCGTTTCCCGATAGGCTTTAGTCACTTTTCTCGCGTCGCTCCTTCTCCTTCCGATATTTCACGACGAGCAACGCATACTTCCGAGCCGAGACTCCCTTCTTGTAGGTCGTTGAGTGAAGGTTCGGTCTTACTCGTCGTCTTGCTCGTCGCGGGAGATGCTTTGTCTTGACCGACGCTTTGAAAGCATGATCAATCTTTGTGTCGGCTTCGGCTCTCGGCTTTCGTTGAGGTCCGTCGAACTCAAACTCCTCCGCCCTGTAATTACGAAAAGATATGGTTAGGAGACACAAGCATCTAAGTCGAATGTCGCAATAAAGTGGCAAAAGGTGTCCAGTGTCCGTCCCAAGCGGTGCCCTCGGTATCTTCGATTCATTTCTCGGTTCTTTGAATGTCTTTCCCGGCCCGTTGATGGAGTTCATCGATTCGTGAATCCGACATTTAGATCTTCAATTTTGTCACCAGGCATGAGAGAGAGGCTTTCCAGCTTTTGGAGTTCCAGCGCTAACTTGTTAGCTTTAATCTTCTGAGTCCCCCGACTCAGTAGCGCTAGGGGGTCCCAGAGTTCTTTTGCAGTCTTGCATTCCTGAACCCTGCCAAGATAAGAATCGCTAAGAGTGGTTAGTATAGCGTTTCTGGCAACACGGTCTAAATTGTGAAGCATCTTCTCCTCAGGAGTGAAGAGACTTCTGTCTTTGGGAATCTTCTTCCCGGTCACCATTCCTCCTCCTTCAGCTTGGTCTTAAGTTACAACACTATCGATCATGGGAACGATAGGTCCTTCCTCAAGCACTTCAGTCATGCTATCGTGGAGAGAAGTCAGATGAGCCTCCATTCTGACTCGCCATACTCCATAGTTCTCTACTGAGAACATGGGTACCATCCTTATACCTGACATATCAGCCATAGAAGATAAAGATATGAATGTAGAGTGATATGCAGTGAAAACGTTTTATGAAAGTCTCAGTTCAGTAGATATGAAGTTCAGTATGCTGAGACAGTTGATTGATTTTAAAGAAATGATGTTCAGTATGAATAGTAAAATCAATGCAACAGCTAAGAAAAGCAATAGAGACACAGGATTTTTAAAGTGGTTCGGATATCGCTCAAATCCTACGTCCACTGTCCCGAAAGATCAGGAGGCTATTATTTATCCTGAGTTAGTCTCAGTCAGCTTGCGCACTGGGCAAAGCCGCGTCTTGGTTTTTAGACTGATCCAAGTCTCAGTTTACAAACATCAAACTTAGAAGTGTTTGACAAACTTTCTCCAACAGTGAAGGAGTCCTTATACAATAAGGATCGAGTTCGAAGGTGAACTCCTTCGTCTAAGCTATAGATTAGAACGGTTGAGCTTAGGGTTAGAGGGATAGGGAATATGAGTGAGTAGCTTCTAGATCGACGAACAGCTGAAGGTAAGCTATAAGATCGTGTAACGTCGATTGGATACTAGAGGCTTTATATGTCGGTTCAGCTTGATTCCCTATGAGCTAGAATGTAGTCTTTCGCCGGAAGATTGTTCTTCGAGTTCTTGCTAAGACGCAGTTCTTTGGGTTCTTTGCTCGTTGAATGCTTTCTTGATTTTTGCTCTAGATACGTGCATTCGGTTGTGCATTCTTCTTGAATAATCCCTCTATTTATAGAGCAGAGATTGAAATAGATCCGTTGGAGACGATCTTCTTCTCTCTCTCTCTTTTGGTAGCAAACGGCTCTTTTTGACGTAGGTAACAGTGCCTTTTCCTCCTTTTCCGGAAAGTGTTGACTTGCAGCTTTAGTAGGTAGGATGACACGTGTATGCTTGTCATTTGTCGAGGTGAATAAAGTGGTTGAGACAGAACAGACTTCGAGGCTAATTGAAGCTGACTTCTCTCTTGCATGTTTTCGGGGAATCATATCACCACATACTTTACATTTCTCCAGATTCCGGAAGCAGTGGACGAAATGCAAGTCAATATTGGAAGATGGAATAGCTCTGTCACTACAATGAATAATTCAAAATCAATGTAGATATTAATTGAACCGTACAAAAATTTAAATACTAAAGATAAGTATTCATGCACCAACAAGGCAAATGAGGATTTGGCTGAATGTCGAAAAATCAATACTTGTTAATTAGTTGTAGAGAGAAAAACATATAGGCAATTAAAAATCACTAAATCAGCAGTCAAATTGCATACTGGGAGTTAAATTGTTGCAATAACTTGTCTAATTTTCAAACATCAAACTAGGAATGCAACTGCAAGAAAAGTATAATCCAACTCATTGTTTTACCATGCCATTCCTATATCTAAATTCAAGAAATGCGCTAATAAAAAAAATACAGTTCTCTCATTTGACAGTCAACATAACTGCAAATAATAAACATGAATATATGATGGCTTGGAGAGAAGTATCTGGCAAAATAAAGCTGAAGAAACACTTCAGAGCTTATTCAACTCTTGCAATTGTCGAGTCCAAAAAAGATACATTTCCAAGAAAATAAGCAAAACATCAGTTAGCACAAATAACTCAATGAACCAAAGATCAGTGATGACTAGAGAATTAAAAAAAAGATACAACAGGCAATAATCATCAATGTCAATGAAAAGTATGAGCTAGTAATGTTTGCATGCACATACAGCGCGGACTCCAGACTACTCAAAGTCCCAACTGACGAGATCCGACAATCAACGGATCATCATCGCGATTATTACAAATCATAATGTAGCATTCCAAACCCAAGGAAAAAAAAAAAAAAGGCAACCGCAAAACTTATTTGGCTCAATTACGACATCCAAATTTCCTAGCTGCACAATTTCTCTCAACATTCCACATATAATATAATTACAACAGAATAACCAGGAAATGAAATCCGGCATCATTTCACAAATGAAATTGGAAACCTTCCAAAGAAAAGGAAATTGGGGAAGTAAAACGAACCAGTGGACGCAGACGCTAGTGGCCTGATCTTTAGAAACTCCGGCCATTCTTCCCCTCTTGAAAATTTGAACAGGAAAACTCTACGAAATATCAAGTAAATTGAAAAGAGCAAGAAGATTAGGTTAACAGAACTAAGTCATAATCAGGTAGAAGAATTTACGAAGGAAAATAGAAATGTTCCATCAATGATCATGACAATTATCAGGTTGATCAGATCAAGCGTTTAACTGATTGAGCAATAAATATATCAAAATCAAAATGTATTAATAAAAAAGAAATTAGATGAGAGGATTTTAGTAGGTTTTACAAATATACGTACTTTTGGGGACCTAAATTACAAAGTGATTGAGTGAGAGAGCCTTGTTTGACGAGATTCTGCCGTGACACGTGGGAATTTTCAGCATAGGGTAACTATTCCAGCTCATGTTAGAATAATATCCTAAATTATAACTATACTACTAAGCTAGCTAGTGTTTCAATAATGTTTCTAAACAGGTAGTGGTAGTACTATGCAATGACATAGCTGAAACACCCACCCTTTTGTATGATTGCTGCTCAAACCCTAACCAACGTATTCTGGTGTTGCTCCATCTCATTATCTACTTTCTGCTCTTTGCTACATAAAGTAATAGGAGAGGACAATTCTTAGAAAATTTAAATAAGTTGATTATGAAAAATAATATTATTTGTAATAATGAGCATTGCATAATAAAAAAACCTTCATCGCCCTGTGCAAAATTTTAAAAACGTTTTGAGGCACGCTTCGGTGTGAGAACCATCTGAGGCAGCCGCCTATGGCCATGCGCCCTTTTTTTTTTTTTTTTTTTTGGTGGTTAACATTTTTTTTGGGCTGAATTCAGGTGGTTAACATTGTTTTGGGTTGAATTCATAGAATTGAATGCAATTGGGCTTAGACCCAACACAAATTAGGACATAATTTGTTGAATAGTTGAAAAAAAAAAAACTTAAGACGCCGTCAACAGTGCGATTTGCGAAACCTTTCTCCCAAAGTCACCGCCGTCGCCGCCGCTCCTGGTAAGTCTCTCATATTCTAATTTGAGATGCTGCGAGCTGAATTGTTGAAGTAGGTACTTTCAATTTGGCTAAGTAGTATCTTTCATCTGAATCTTGGCTTGGTTACTTGTATGACAATTGTCAGTAACTGTATTAAAATGATAGATACTACATTCGAATTGATTAAATCAATGAATTCAAACGAATCAACTAATTGATTGTGTTTTTTGATCATCAGTTTTATTTTATATATTTGTTCTGTATGAAAATTGTCAGTAACTTGTATGAAAATCATTCTGAATGAAGAATGATTAACTTGATTTGATTTTGGATGTTTAAGACTTTAAAACTTATTCCGTTCCGTTCCGAGGCCCTAGCCCTATGTGAGATGGTTAAAACTTTGGGTCATATAGATGAAGCTGCTGTAACTCTGTCTATAGAGTGAAATAGGTTTAGGTTCAACTAACTTATAGTTGTGGATCGATCATAACACCCTCAATTTTAAATTCCTAATTATTTGAGTAGAGCACTCTTAACAATGGTCAACACGTACATTTCTAATTTTCCACTTTCAAAAATAAAGTATAAAATATTGAAGAAGAATCTCATCAACGATGAGTTATTTTGCAACTTAATTGAAATTTTGTATCTTTTCTGTTGAAGATGCAATTTTTGTCTTATATATTGAATTAATATTTAAATTAAAAATATCTAACTCACCGATTGATATTTCCAAATTTGATACTGCCTAGATGGTAATGTATTTGTCTGTTTGGGGACTTAGGGTTTAAAGGTATTAATTCAAATGAGTTTGTGTTTCTTTATGTGTTGAGGTTCCTACACTTGTTGAGTTGAGTCGACTACTTACAAAGAGTGGAAGGTCAAAGGTCTATTGTTAGCTAGATTGATTCATCTAATTTTGATGTTACCTGTTTTCGCTGGTACAGCTGAACTAGCCGTTTCCGCAATGTAGCATGTGTACTTGAAGATATGATTTACTTAAAGATTCACTAATGCTTTATATTGAGAGAGATTTTGTTGAAGATATATAGATATAGATTCAGTAATGGATGAATTTAATTATGTGAACATTGAAATATTTTTGTATGAAATTTAATGCATTGAAGTGTTTATTTTCACTGAACTTCACTATCAAATTCTGGATCCACCCTTAATCACACCTATTTCAACTAGGTTGTCATAGTGGACTTGATGAAGAATTATGTTAATGACTTAATGTTCTATGTTTTCTCAATTTTTTAAGTGGGATGATTGGCATGAGTATTTCAGGAGGTCTGTGTTGTTGACTTGTTTCGTTGCATGTTTTCATTTTTTAATTTACCATATTGATTTATCTTTTGCTCTCGCAGCAAAGAAATCAAGTTCAAGGTCTCATCAGTCATGATTCTGAGCAGCAGTTTAAGCCAGAAAACCCATTATGAGATTATTGGCATCAAGGAAGATGCTAGCGATGAAGAAATCCGGAAAGCCTATCGATCTGCTATTCTGAATTATCATCCAGATAAACATCAGACTACACATGAATCATCTGAGGTCAAAGACAAATTCGGGAATAGATTTCTGGAGCTGAGAAAGGCTTGGGAAATCCTTTCGGATCCAGGCTCTCATGCTCTCTATGACAACGAACTGCGAGCATTAAGACAAGATGCAGTAACTGCAGAAGATGTGAGCTTAGAGGACTTTGCCATTGAAGATGATGAAGAGCTTTCATATGCTTGCAGATGTGGTGATTACTTCTCGGTCGATTGCTCAGAATTGGTAGAAATGGGGTGCTTGTTATCAAGGAATAGAGGTAAAATATGTGTACAGGCCCCAAGTTCTTTAGCTGCATCTGTAATTCTTCCTTGCGGTTCATGTTCTGTTAAGGTCCGGTTACTACTTGATGCCAATTCTACTTTGGAGACTTAGTTCAAGATTTGATTTTTCATCACTGTTGCAATTCTTTTTGCAAACTTTTCTCTTGGGTGCAAAATAAATGAAAGCTGGGTTTATTTGGTAATTCATGATCAAATGTGTTGAAGTCCCATCATTCTTAATTTATATAATGAAAACCCAACAAAAAGAATACTAGTATATTTTATGTACATAATAATATTCTTGTCATATATCCTTTTAAAAATGTTCCTTTTTTTCTCTACCACAAGCTCTACTAAAACAAACTCTACTACCTGCAAGATATTAGCAAGGCTAGGTCGATCAATATCAAAATGCTCAACTCCTTCAAAACACCATGGAAAATAAATATCCATCTTCCGATGATGGAAGAGAAGAGATGGTTTCATGCTGGGGACGCTTCATGCTGATATTCTCTCGCTCAAGAAACCACACAAAGCTGATAAAAAATGCTGAGAGTGGAGGAGAGGGATCTGGCTACAGTTTCCCGTTTTCCAAGTCGAAAAAACGTGCAAAGCAATCCGGCGCCTTTAGGTACAGTCCGCTGAGCTACGCTCAGAACTTCGACGATGGACTTGAATGGGAAGCTGACGACCAAGACTCTCTCTCTCGAGGGTTTTCGTCGAGGTATGCTGTGCCATTTTCGTCCCAATCCACCAAAACTTTGAAATCCGAACGCTAGTAATTTATGTTCGACTACATTTGATCGCTATATATATTGTGTAGATACGAGTAGATACATCTACATGTACTGTGCGATGATCTCATTTCGCAAATTTTATTACATAGTGGAGAGCGAAAATCAATACAAGAGTATGTTTTGGTGCATAAATACTCTTAACCTTGAAAGTTTGGAGAAAAAAAATCCTTATTTTATATTTCTAATGCTGTTATAAACTAAATAGAACGAGAGAATAAAAGAGAGAAAGAGAAAATAGATGTGTATTATTATGAGGGTGGAGACCTCTATTTATAGAGTACAAGATGGGCTCATGGGCTTTTAGGGTTTACATGGTCATCACAATATATGGAGTATATATATAAAATATATTTACAACACTCCCCTTTGATTGACCATCCCTAAAAGAAACTGTTGCCTCGTTAAAACCTTGCCAGAAAAACTCATTGGGATAAAAACTGGTCGAAGGAAAAAGATTACAGCTGCTCCACCTCAATATAGTCATTCTTGATCCTTGAGTCGGCGCATATCGATGTTGTATAATAACTTCTTGAATGTTGGTAATGCCTTTGTAAAAGAATCTGCTAGGTTGTCACTTGAGCGAATTTGCTGGATGTTGATGTCGCCACTCTTTTAGAGATCATGTGTTGTATTGACTCTTTTATGAATCAATCTCAATGACTCATTTACTCGTGTATTGCATTCGATGCCTCATTAAAAACCTTGACTAAGAAAACCCTTTGGGAAAAAACTTAGGAAGGAAAAAAGAGTACAACCATTTGACTTTGAGGGTCATTTGACCTTTAGAAGTCAGTCTAATCTTCAGGATTATTTACAATTTGTTACTCCCCCTGAAGATAACAATCTTCAAGGTTATCTTCAAGGTCTACACTAATATGTGCAACACAAGTTTAATTATTCTCATAGAGAATAACATAGAATATGTCAATATATCATTACTCTCATAAATAGACCAACATCATATTTGTCTCGAAGATAACAAAGGATGATCAATATCATTTCAAATCCTTAAATTGCACATAAGTAAGGAACTTCTGGTCCTAAAACATCTTTGTTATCTTCTATAGGTCTAAATGAGTCTTCATTCACTTCAAGTGATTGAATCAACCATTAGGTAACTATGTGGATGAAATACAATAAATCTCTTTAAAGACCTTTCAGTTAGGTCGACTAGCGTAACTCCATCATGGAGATGCTCGACCTACAGGTCGAGACAATTATTAGTTCAACCCAAGTATTTAGATTCGAACTCCGTCTTTAGGCATGAGTTGATTTCATCAAGTACTTTTGTACATAATGATTCACATATCCTCTTCAGGAGAAATTTGGAGTTATGTGTTCTAATTTTGTATTCCGCGGACTTCTTATTTCTTAGCACCAATAAACCTCTCACGCTTCTAGCGTCAATGAGAATTAATTGATTTATTTTTGTCTATGAGGAACTTCAGTTCTTTCATGGTGCATATACAACAGGTATATGAGATTTTAGTCACTCCTTTTGCACTAAATAACTTGATGAACTTCTGGTTCATAGTGCGTGAATCTAATAATTAATCCAACGAGATATTGCGGCATTCTATCATTTATGTTTTATATCTCCCCTAGTGCCGACAAGCATGTGAGTTGGATTAACAATGAATAAAATAATTCATAATTACTTTTTCTATCTAAGTCATTTTGACGGAGTATACATATAAGTATTATGTTCTTCAGGAGTTTCAATCAAACTCAAGTCATCATTTATGTTCCCTTCTGTCGAGGAATTCTCGTCGATTTCAGCCCTGACAGTGACTTTTGCAGTTTAATTGAAAATATCTTTTTGACTTACAAGCTTTGAGCAAGTTAAATCCTTCAGAGATCTTCATATATATGTCACTATCTAGTGAATCACATTGATAGTATTTACTACATCCATAAGGCGCATACCAAGCCTTTTGTGACATAAGTTGATTAATCAAATATAATGGCGTCTATTATAGGAGAGTACATAATTAATTCCCGGTCTATGAGAGAGAAAAATTGTGTTACGAGTATTGCCCTATATCTCATAATTTTTCATTTCTCTGTGTAACAAAGACACATTTGTATCCTTCGGGGATATATTTTTCGGATTTTGGAACTACATGTCCAAATATTTCCAGCTTTCTAGGGAATATTGATTCACCTTATATGACTTCGTTTTTCTTTGGCCAATTATTTCAATCTTGACAATCTCTTATAGATCGTCATTGAGGATCATCTTTTTCATTTCAAGAGTCATATTAAAAGGCGAAAATGACGTCGTGCGTCCACGACGATATTTGGTCTCTCCAATATTTTGAGATCTCAGTATTTTCAGACGCTTGTAGTTCTTCAGGAACTTTATTTGATTGACTAATCATTATCGTCATTGTTTGGTTCATATGTTGTGCCCCTTTTCTTAGACACAAAATTTCTTTTAGAACCAATTGGTCGACCATATTTTTGACGAACTTTTAATGCATTTGCTGTCATTTGTACTTGTCCTTCAGGGACATGAAATCTTGTTGGGGGTATTTGCAAAGAAATGTATGACATTGTCACTTCTTTTATATACATACTAAAGCATCAAGAAGTTGATTCACAATCTTTTGCAAGTGAGTCTTTTGACTTCTTGTTCACATTGATTACTTCTGGAATCCAAATGTGACTAGTTTGTTTTTGTGTTTTTTGTTGGATGTAGATTTCATATTGATTACTTCAGGAATCCAAATGTGACATATGTTCCAACTAATGTTGGAAATGTTATTTCATCAAAATAACAATCTTTATGTGAGACGCGTTTTTATCGTACAAAACTCATTTTGAGAATGGGCATGAGCAACTAAATATTTAATCTCAATCCCAAAGTCATATAATATTAAGTTCTCTTCAAGAGGAACTTAGAGTTTAATAAACTCACTAGCTTTATCATGATAAATCTGCTTCAAGGAATTGAGCTCATTGTTTTTGAACTTGTAGTACTAACAAGTTCTACATTTCTTCTAGAAATCGAACATTCATGGAAATTAAGAGATTCTTCAGGATCTCTCTGCAGCGCCCCTATGAATTTTCAATTATGTTGCGCACAAAGTTGCTTGCAGATGTCCAAACTTATCATGTCAAAGCATAGAGCTCTTTTGAACTTCAGGTTCATGACATGTTTTGTCTCACTTATTTTTATGAATGAGTAATACATTCAAGGTGGTAGTGTAATAACTTTTCTTTTGTTAGCTTCTGGCTAAATGCAAAACAATCACTACCTTCTTATATAGTTTCAATATGGTATCCATTGTAACGGATATTCTTAAAACTTAGTACGTTTCTTCTAGACTTGCTAGAATAAGGGCAAACTCAATAATTGATTTAGTATCATTTGATAGAATGATACAAGCTCTTCGGGAGCCTTTAATGATATTCGATGCACAAGATTTTAAAATCTTGCAGTTTAAAATGCAACTACTCATATCGAGCTTTAGGGAGAACAAACAATTAATATCTTGACGCAATCCTGCTTGGATGCTTCGTTTCATTCTATTATTATCTCCCTATGCCTTTTATTAGCATATGAACATCGATATCAAGATTTCATTAATGTCAACTAGACATAAATAATGTTTTTCATTTAGTAATAAACATATATCACTCAAGAAACGAGTTGCTCTTTAAGAGCATTTAATATTCTTCTAGAATATAAAATGATGCTACTTCAGGAGCAAAAGTTGAGCCATTTCCACAAATTTGTGATAGTAATGTTAATATCACAATATGATCATTCTTCCGGAATGTAATTGTGCTACTTCCAGAGCAACAACTTAGTTTTATTCATGATACGTGAAATCAATAAATTGTGAATTTTGAGACCTACCGGATCTCACATCTATTCTTGAAAAGAAATTAAACCACAATAGGATATTGGAAATGCAATTGTCATTCAAAGAGGAGCTCTTGCTACTACTCCATATAATTAGGTAATATTTTAAATTACAACATACCTTTAGATATACATTGCTCTTTAGGAACATGTAATATTCATCAAGAATATTAATTGTGCTACTTCAGGAGCAACAATTAAAGTATGGTTATTGTGATATATGATTTCAAAATGACAAGTTTTAGTTGTTCCAAGAACATGTAGAGTTAATTGTGCTACTTCAAGAGCAACAATTAGAGTTATTAACATATAATATTTGTCAAAATTAAAAGCCTGAATTGTTCTTCAAGATGTAGCATTCTTCAGGAATACAAATTGTGCTACTTCATGAGCACTAATATTAAACCACTTCAGGCGAAAGACTAATATTTTTTTAGAAACTCAATTGCTCTTTAGGAACATATAATGTTCTTTGGATATAAATTGTGCTACTTCGGGAGCAACAACAATAACAATTCAAGAACCAAGATTCGTCCATCAATAAGACATATTATATGAATTGTTCATCAAAAGTACATAATATTCTTCAGGAATATTAATTGTGTGCTGCTTCATGAGCACCAAATTAAGATTGTATGTATATATAGATATAAATATTATACAGTATGCAGCAAAGAAAACTGAGGTATATAGTAAATGCATAGATAATATTAATAACTCTTCAAGAGTGTGTAATATTCTTCAGGAATATTAAATTGTGCTACTTCTGGAGCAACAATTGAGTTATTTCAATAAATATGAATTGCTCTTTAAGAACATATGATATTCTTCAGGAATATGGATTGTACTACTTCAGGAGCAACAATCTAGATACAACATTAAATAAATAAATAACAATCAAATAAATAAATAAATAAAAGCGTAAAATGAATGCTCTTCAAGAGCATGTAATATTCTTCGGGAATATTGATTGTGCTACATCTGGAGCCACAATTTAAGTTTAAAATATGGTTTTGAATTGCTCTTCAAGAGCATTAATATTTTTCATGAATATTAATATATTGTGCTACTTCAGGAGCAACAATTATAAAATTATAAGAGATCGAATAAATATTTTGATTGTACTACTTCAGGAGCAACAATCGAAATTAACATACATATTTGAATGTAAACGAACACATGCATAAACATCATAAATACTTTAATAATTTTCTTTATGTGAAAACGTGATCATGTTATTGTTTAATACTGGATAAAACACACGTATAAATGTAATGGGACGGTGGGAAGTAGTATAAATGCATGTTTAGAATCAAGCTCCGTTAGATGTTAACACAAGAAAAATCAAATTTTATCTAACCACAATTATTTCAAGTTTAAGAGCTAGCATATCAATTTTGCTGCAGTATGACAGCTAAGGAAGATGAAAAGGAATCTGCTTTTAACAAGTTTCGTTCTGATACTTTTTTGGACAACATAAGGTTTCAAGCTCATGGACGAATTGTTTATAGGTTTCAAATAATGAATGTATCACTATTTACTATAGAAACGAAAACTTGAAAAATAAATCGGCTGCATTAATCGAAGTAGACTAGAAAAGAAACTTATACCTTAGTCGCGGATTATTTTCGTCTTTAAGAAGAACTTTTTCGTGCTGATAACGTGTTATAAACTAAATAGAACGAGAGAATAAAAGAGAGAAAGAGAAAATAGATGTGTATTATTATGAGGGTGTAGACCTCTATTTATAGAGTACAAGATGAGCTCATGGGCTTTTAGGGTTTACATGGTCATCACAATATATGGTAAGTATATATATAAAATATATTTACAACAAATGCAAAAATATCTTTTAATTTTTAGTGCAAATATACTCTTACTACATATTTACACCATTTAAAAAATATTATGCACGATAATTAGAAGGGAAATAATTCAGTCACTTGAAAAGATTTATCTAAAATAAAACATAGTAATTGTTTTATTATATATTTATATATCTTCGGATTTGTAACAGTACAAGATATGAGATAATAATCATTTTTATCAATTTATATACCAAATCAATGTTAAGTCTAATTCTCGATTGACTAGTGATTAATTTAGAGTTGGTCTAGTTTTTAAGCCTTTATATTTGTACAAAATATAAATTAAGGTTATTTTTACACTCTATTTTAAAGTTGAATGGTATTTTCAATCCTCACTATCAAGTTTAAGGGCATATTTGCATCCAATCCCATAATATAATAATTAATTACAAATAAAAAATTCAATCCAATTGACAATTAAAAATGAAGGCTAATTTCAACCTAGTACTTATTAAGTCGGATGAATCATCTGTACAACAAATGTTTGTCTAATTGTTGTTCATCTCAAAACTATGTGTTTTTTTATAACAAAATTGTGTTTCCACAATCTAATTTTGAGAGCGTTGGCGCCCCTCTCCACCACTAACTCCTATTTTGTCTTTCCGCTAGCAATCCCTAGCACGACTCACTTCTTCTCTGCACCACAATTTGGAGGCTGGAGACAAAGTCGTTGATCTCGGTGTAGGTATCGATGTCTCTCCCATCGCCGGAGTCTATCATCTTCTTGAGCGATGGGGCTATGTAGTTGCCTATCGGCGAAAATGGTTTTGGTTAGATGGTTGTGAGAATTTATGGAAGTCTGCTTTTATTATAATAGATAAAGAACTTATATAGTTGAAATCGTTAGAAATGATATGAAAAATATATTGTTAATAAAATTAAAAGATTAAACAGAGGGAGTGTTGCAGCGGCAAACATGGAACCGACGACAGTGGTGGAGAGTAGTGGAAGGGGAGAGTTTGAGAAAAGACAAAAAACTCAATAGTGTGATCGAGAAAACGAAGTGAGATTTGCATCAAAACGAATAATTTTGACTTGAACAACAACCAGATAGAGATTTATTAGACAAGTGATCTCGTCTCATCCCATCCCATTTCATTTTTAAGATAAAATGTTAGGCCCATAAATATTAATCGAGATGCAATTATCTTTAGTAGAGACGAAATGTGAATGTTGCTACCAATCCTTAAATTTCGCTGGTAAACTTGCGCAACCTTTTTGCAAGGAAACGTTAATTTTGCTACTTAAACACCTTTTGTAAGGAACACATGAATTTCGCTTCAAAAATCTACATACCTTTTTGCAAGAGGCAAAAATGATTTTTGCTACTACGGTTTTTAACAATAGAGACATCTTTGAGTAATGACATATTTAGGTCGACCATATACTGCAGGTCTTGTACATTTGGATAGCAACTATAATTTTTTTTATAAAAATCAAAATGGTCTAATAGCCCCTACATGTTATGCAAATTCTTTCAAAATTGTCCATTCTTTCCTCCATTCATAATAGATGTTGTTCTTCTTTATTTTATAAAATCAAATACCAAATTTAATATTTCAGTACGATTTTTAACTAAAAAAACTTTCAGTTTAGTTCAGTTTTAACCTAACATTTCAAAAAGAAGCATAAGAAAAAATTTATACTATAGAATTAAATTGTTTATAATATATAACTAGATCAACACCCGTGCTACGCCGAAATTGTAATAGTTTTATGTGCATGCTTGTGCTACTTTAGTGCTGTGTATAAATATTACTATTTATATTTTCATAAACCACTATAATCTAATATGGCATAATCAGAAAATATTTTATATAAACATAAACATTGGATATGTTGGTCCCGAGTGTACGGTCAGGTGTAGAGGGGGGGGTGAATACACCTGATTCGATTTCTCAATTTCGAACTTGAACAGTCCTATTCAGGATGGTGTGCATGCAAAAAGCTTGATTCACTGGCATAAACTGTTCTGAATCGAGTTAAAGGCTAAAAGAGTACTGACTCAGCTGAGATCTGCTAACTGACTAGGTCAGAATTCAGTATCGTTCAGTGAGAGTTCAGTGTGCGGAATTGTGTAGGCCCAAATCAATTTTTATGAGAAAAACGTTTTAAGTCTCAGTTTAGTAGATTTAAAAGTTCAGTATGCTGAGACAGTTGATTGATTTAAATATGATGTTCAGTATGAATAGTAAAATCAATGCAACAGTTAAGAAAGCAGTAAGAGACACAGGATTTTTAAAGTGGTTCGGATATCGCTCAAATCCTACGTCCACTGTCCCGAATGATCAGGAGGCTATTTATTATCCCGAGTTAGTCTCGGTCGGCTTGCACACTCGGGCAAAGCCGCGTCTTGGTTTTTATATCGATCCAAGTCTCGGTTACAACACTATCAAACTTAAAGTGTTTGACAAACTTCTCCAACAGTGAAGGAGTCCTTATACAATAAGGATTGGGTTCAAATGTGAACTCCTTCGTCTAAGCTATGGATATAACAAGTGAGCTTACGGTTAGAAGGATAAGGAACGAGAATGTAGCTATCTAGAGCGACGAACAGCTGAGGTTTAGCTATAGGTTCGTGTCAGTCGCTTGGATACTAGAAGCTTATGTCGGTTCAGCTTGGTTCCTTTTGAGCTGGATGTAGTCTTTCGCCGGAGATAACTCGGTTGTTTCTTGCGGAGGACTTAGTCGTTAATTTCGCTCGTTTGAATGCTTTCTCGTGTTCTAGGCGCGCATTCTCTCGTGTTTCAAATCTTGAATGATCCCTCTATTTATAGAGCAGAGATTGAAATAGATCCGTTGGAGACGATCTTCTTCTCTCTCTCTCTTTTTGGTAGCAAACGACTCTTTTGGTGTAGGTAACGAACAGTACTTTCCCACCTTTTTAGGTAAAAGGTTGACTGCAGCTTTAGCGGTGAGAAGACACGTGTATGTTTGTCATTCGTTGAGGTGAATGAAGTGGTTGAGACAAAGACAAACTTCGAGACGCATCGAAGCCGACTTCTCTCTTCCTCGCATACGACAATGCCGATTGTCTTTCAAAAGATTCTCGACGACCCTAAAGACTATCTGCCGTTGCTTGAGTCCGACCTTGTATTCGATAGATAGGCTGCCGAGATAAGTCTATCGAAGATCGGCTCCGAGTTCGATGAACTACTCTCGCCGAGTTCGGTTCAATTGACTCTCTCGCATATCGCTCCCGCTCGAGTCCAATATCACTGAAGTCTTTCGTATATCTTGCTCCCGCCGAGTCCAAGATCACCGAGTCTTCTTGACCGGTGCTGAGGCAAATAAGCTACTGAGCGCCTTGACCAGTGCAGAGTGTCTACTGAGTCTGAAACCTCAGAGACAAATACAAATACAAAGGAATGGTTCACCAATCAGATAGGGTTTTGGGATCTTCAAATCTTCTCAACAGTTCAGAGCACGAGGCTACTGAGCATGATTCAGTATGGAAGATAAGAGTCATTTCCCACAAGTATGGTCATGCTGAGGATTGAATCATCACCCAACAGGATATCATGTTGATATTATCATATTACAAACCAAATGAACCAATTAGGCTCATGACAACAGAATCTCTTGGTATCCATACATTGAAAGAGAAATGCTTACTTATTACTAAATGAATGAAACTTACTTCCAGATTCTCTATGGTTAATCGCCAATTTTATCATTGATCAATATCTTATATGTACTTGTGGTGATCTTGCGTGTCCTACTATTATGCACAACTTTAATGTTTTTTACACCATATATCTGACTCTCCTCAAGTTGTGGTTTCAATATGCGAACCAATTTTTTTGGTATTGTTGCTTCAATTCTCTCCTCTTGAAACATTTGAATATGAATTCAATGCAATATATGTTACTTGAAAATTAAACTAATACAACTACTGAATGAGACATACCTTTGTATCGTGGAAAACACACTCTATACTTGATACATCTTTTTTCTTGAATGAAGGGATCTCGTATACACAGATCAGTCGAAGTTTCATCACAAATGACTCATTGAATTCATCCAACTCCTCAATGTTGGACCAAATATTAGGCATTTTGTACTTCCAAGTTTATTTTTCTTTCAAATATATGAGAGTTCTGAAATGGCGTGAAAATATTTTAGACTATGACTTATTATATATATGAGGGTAAATATATAAGATATAATATAATCTAATTTGTTCCTTAAAATTATTAACATATAATTTTAATATATAGTTAACCTTTTTTAACATCATTATGCCTAAATTGAGGCATAAAACTTTTAAAAAATCCTTGTAAACAAATTATAGATTCGAAATTGATTAATCTTATAAAGTTGTGATTTGAATTTCTTTAATTTTATTTTATAAAATGTTATATTTATCATGATTGGGCGATATAATCTAGTCTAATTTGTTCCTTAAAATTATTAATATATAATTAACCTTTTTTAACATCATTATACGTAAATTGAGGAGCAGTTATTCAACATAATACCTTTAAAAATTAATAAATTTAAAATTGATTTATCTTATAAAGTTGTGCTTTGAATTTCTTTAATTATATTTAATAAAATATTAGATTTAACATGATTGAGCGTAAATTGAGAGATATTTTCAAAAATTTAATATTAACAATTAATGGGCGTAATTTGAGAAATATTCTAAAATTATTTAATGATTAAGCATAAATTGAGGGACATAATCTTATATTATATATTTACCCCTCAATTTAATGAAATTTTAATTGAATTTAATTGAATTGAAATTGAAATTGATTTGAAATTCAAATCATTCGGTTTTTATATATATAAGATTAAATTATTTTTTAATAAAATATTTAAATATCAGTATATTATATCGAAAGAAATCGACTTTTTTTAATTGGGTTTTGTTCGGTTTGACAAGTTAAGAGCTACTTTATGAATATAGCAAAAAATCACATGGCAACACTAATGATGTTGGCATTTTACAGGGTATACAGGTTATAAGGATATGGTGTGGTGATCCCACAAGAATTCGTCAAAATTGGATAAACAACATTTATTTATACTAATAATCAGCTTGAGCAAAATAGTAAGAAATTTCCAGATCGAGCGGCAATCACCATCGACTTCCAATACTCAATTTTGTTAAAAGTCAATCCGCCGCCCCTTCAAATCCCCCTCCCTAATCCCTCTCTCTCTAGAATTTTTTTCCCAAAAAAAAAACTGCACCCCCTTTCGACCCAATATTCTAGAGAACAGCCATGGCCGGAGGAGGAGAGGGCGGCGGCGAAGCGCAACCGACCGCCGCCACCGTGGGCGTCCAGATCCACTCAGCCCGCCGGCTGCCGGACTTCCTCCAGAGTGTGAACTTGAAGTACGTGAAACTG
Source organism: Lavandula angustifolia (assembly GCA_028984105.1). Lineage (NCBI taxonomy): Eukaryota > Viridiplantae > Streptophyta > Magnoliopsida > Lamiales > Lamiaceae > Lavandula > Lavandula angustifolia. The sequence goes on from CM054803.1 coordinate 29,160,010, forward strand.
GGCTACCACTACTTGATCTCTCATTTGCTAACCCTCTGTCTAGTCCCGATTATGGCCATCATTATCATCGAAGCGTCGCAGATGAATCCCGACGACGTCCGCCAACTGTGGCTCCATTTGCAGTACAATCTCGTCTCCGTCATAACCTGCTCTGCTGTCCTAGTTTTCGGATCCACCGTCTACATCATGACCCGGCCCCGACCCGTTTATTTAGTCGATTACTCCTGCTACCGTGCGCCCGACGCCCTCAAGGCGCCCTACGACCGTTTCATGAACCATTCCCGATTGACCGGCGATTTCGACGAATCGTCGCTCGAGTTTCAGCGGAAGATTCTCCAACGGTCGGGTCTTGGTGACGAGACCTACGTGCCGGAGGCGATGCATTCTATTCCGCCCCAGCCGTCGATGCAGGCGGCAAGGGAGGAGGCGGAGCAGGTGATGTTCGGATCGCTGGACAAACTGTTGGCCAACACGAATGTGAAGCCCAAGGAAATTGGGGTTTTGGTTGTGAATTGCAGCTTGTTCAATCCGACTCCATCGTTATCCGCAATGATTGTCAACAAGTATAAATTGAGGGGAAATATCAAGAGCTTCAATCTAGGGGGAATGGGGTGCAGTGCTGGTGTGATTGCGGTTGATTTAGCCAAGGACATGCTGCAGGTCCACCGGAATACGTACGCCGTCGTGGTCAGCACGGAGAACATCACGCAGAACTGGTACTTCGGCAACAAGAAGTCGATGTTGATTCCGAATTGCTTGTTCAGGGTTGGGGGCTCGGCAGTTTTGCTATCGAACAAGTCGAAAGATAAGAGGAGGGCCAAGTACAAGCTTGTTCACGTTGTGAGGACGCACAAAGGGTCGGATGATAAGGCTTTCCGTTGCGTGTATCAGGAGCAGGATGATGTGGGGAAGACGGGGGTTTCGTTGTCGAAAGATCTGATGGCCATTGCCGGTGGCGCTCTTAAGACCAACATCACCACATTGGGCCCTCTCGTGCTTCCCATCAGCGAGCAGCTCTTGTTCTTCGCCACCTTGGTGATCAAGAAGTTGTTCAACAAGGATGTCAAGCCTTACATCCCGGATTTCAAGTTGGCCTTTGATCATTTCTGCATACACGCGGGAGGTAGAGCTGTGATTGATGAGCTGGAGAAGAATCTGCAGCTGCTTCCCCTTCATGTGGAGGCTTCAAGGATGACTCTCCATCGCTTTGGAAACACTTCTTCCAGCTCCATTTGGTACGAGCTGGCCTACATTGAAGCCAAGGGAAGGATGCGCAGAGGAAACAGAGTGTGGCAGATTGCTTTTGGGAGCGGTTTCAAATGTAATAGCGCGGTTTGGCAGGCGCTTCACCACGTCAAGCCATCCGAAAATGGTCCTTGGGATGACTGCATCCACAGGTATCCCGTCAAACTAGTTTCTTAGTAGATTAGAGTGTCAGCTATTGGAGTCTTTACATATGCTATGCATCAGCTTGTTTTTTTTTAGTTTTTTGTTGTAATCTGTTATATCTTCTTGTGATATTTGAGGTTATAATGTGGCTGGCCTTCTCTAATTTATGTTGGCTCTAGAGTTGATCTACTATTGGAGAATAACTTGATCATATGTGTGGCAAAATTGTAGTTGGTTGAGACGAAATAATCATTTGAAGCTTGTTTGGAGTTTGAAAAAAGAATCCCTACCATAGTTTTGATTGTGAATTGATCTGCTTATTGGATTGTGATTTGTGATTTGTGAAGTGAAGAATGTGTATGAATCCTAAGCCTTGAAGTTGTCTTGTATGTTGGTCTTGTATGGCATCATGGTTGAGGGAAATTACATTATCAAACACATGTGAAGTAATCAGTTATCAGTCTATGATTATATTTCTGCTTTCTGGCTTGGATTCATGAATTATGAGTCTACTTTTTCTATAACGCCTGCAAGTGTTTCTTTTGAAACTATTTGGTTTTGAGAGCTCATCCTTATGAAGATTTAACTGAGGGAGACAGGATTTAGACCCTTGTCTTTCAAAGCCAGGATCATGAGACTTTTCTTCCATTCTCATCGTTAAGCTTCATCACCCCTCACCATCATCATCATTCATCACCATCCAAACCAAGCATAAGACCGCCTTACATGCCTTGCTAATTTGCCATCAACCCTACACTGTGCAGATTCCCAATTTACAAGAAGATATCAAATGAGACAACTCATGAATGGATTTTAAATTCCATATTTAATCTGCCTTTAACTCTACAATTCATTTTTCAATATTTACACACCCTACAATTTATCAATAAATAAGTCGTCATAATGCAAAAAAGCTATAAGCATCAATTGAGAGATTCTTTTGGTTTATACAAATAGTTTTCTTATCTTTTATTCATACAAATGATTTTCTTATTATTACAAACACTATAAAATTGTTTACTGTTGCTTTTCTGAAAAATAAAATTTTCAAGGTTTTTAAAAATAAAACAAAAGTACTTATTATGATTAATATTTGCAAAACACTATTAGCAAATGAACTTGTTAAAATTATGTCATGTGTAATAGGTGGGAAAAAACATGTCATGTAGGGTAGCAAATGAATGGAATCGTTTTCTCTCACAAAATAAATATATATACCTCTCACATAGTAGTATCATTTTGCGGACGGTTGTGACATGCAGAGTTTTGAAGTACCTAACTCAGTTACAAGTATCAAATTACATTTTTGCGATTATATCCATCGAATCAATTATCCAATGGATTTGATAAGCAAGTCAGAAGACTAACATTGCTATTCACAAGTCACAACTTATAACGACAACCATAAAAACTTTTCTGTTCCCAACGACGATTTTATTGTTTTTTACGTCAATCCAATAATAATTAGTTATAACACCACTCTAAATTGTTTTCATAGAAATATAAACAATTACTTAATTCACGACTCCTCTTGAGGCCGACGGTTTCGCGAGGTCGTGGATACGAGACATACATTTGTTAGTTTCATGATCCATTTTAGGCCGAGAACGACATCCACCCCATCAAGAGGAATCAGGAGAAAGTCATCCACCGTCGTTTTGCCGTCAATCTCCAAGATGACCTCACAGATGCCTTGGCTTTCTATGGGTTCTCCTTTGGTCATGTTCATGCGATACGGAGATGTAGGTTTAACGGGAATCCCATGCAGGAAACCAGATCAACAGAAATGAAGTTTCGGCTTATCGAAGAGTCGATGAGAATAAGCGCCAGCCATCCTGCGATTTTTCCTGTTACAGTCGAAGAAATCAGGCCAAAAATAGGCTGAGGATGGTAAACATGGTAATAGTTTCTTCCACTACCGTGAGGGTTCTGTCGACTGCCTCCGATCCCGGCTACTGCGTAGGCCGCGTGACCATCATCTTCTCTACTCGTCTTTCCAAGAATTTTTGTTCTTCCAACATTGTTTGCAGCTTTTGCTGCATAGCAACGATCTCGTCATGCATGAGGCTGACAACACATTCAAGTTCAGCTACACGGTTGTTAGAATGCATGGGTCGTGAAATCGTGCAAAAATTATTGGAGATGGAAGAGAGGAGGGTGTGTGTGTGATCAAAGTGGCGGTTTGATGTGATTTAATAGGCAAATTTTATGGTCAATAATGGCGAAACAATAGAAAATGTAACTTGATGGAGGGAGATATACCATCATAGTAAATCTTAGTGATTATCAAGAAAAATCAAGTAATAAATGGATTGCTTCCTGTGAAAACTGGTGGTTTAATTTGTTGTAATGACGGACACTGTTTCAACTTCCCACAATTTTTACGTAACCGTATTGGTCAGGTTAATTTTCTTTTAGCTAAAAAATCAAATCGCGCTACGAATCTTAATTGTTGGTCCAGAGACGAGTATCAGATGTCGGGGGGGAGGTGGTGAAGGGGGTGAATACACCTAAGTCCAAGTTTTGCTCAAATGTGAAGGTCAGTATTTTATTGAGTATGTTACTGAACGAGTTCAGTTTTCAGTTAAGGCTTCTGATCGTGGGGCTGAGTGATTCAACGACTGAATCCTTTCTACTGACTGATGTCAGTACTGAATAATTCAGTAGATGAAATAAGTGCAGAATTGTGTAGGTCCGATTTAAGTTTGTCTCTTTGAAAAACGTTTTTATGCAAACCAAATCAGTTGGCTAGTGTAGTTTTAAATCCGTTTTACTGAAAACATGATTTTGCAAACAGTTGATAAACAGATGTAATAAAATAGTAAATGACACGAGCATTTTTTAACGTGGCTCGGATACGAAAGATCCTACATCCACGGTCCTGCCAAACAGGAGTTCTTGTTGATTAATCTGAGCAAGCCTCAACAAGTTTCTATACGCTGGACATAACCTTCTAAGTTATAGTCCTTAGTGACTTTATAAGATCAAACCGAAGTTTGAAGGGTTTTCTCTTCAATAAGGAAGGAGTTCTTACAATAACAATGTATCACTAAAAGTGAACTCCTTCAAGTGTCTAAGCTTAAGATCTAACAAGGTTAGCTTACAAAAGAGATCGGGAACAACTCTAGAGTGAAGAACTTGTTGGGATGAAGATTCAGTAGACCATATTTATAGATTTAAAGATCCCAAAACCCCTAGGTGAATGATGAACCTTCGATTTTGTAATAGCTTAGTTTGAGTTCAGCATGTTAGGAACTCAGTAGGCTAGAGTTCAGTAGAAGACCTTGCACTCAGCTGATGGACTCAAGATCAAAGAAGTTAGTTGGTCAGCTGACCACCAACTGAATCTACTTAGGAATTCGTGCCCATGCACTGAATGCTCAGAAGAACGTCAGTAGGAAGTCACTTCAGTTTAAGGTCCGAGGACTCAGAGGAAGTTAACCTTGATGTCTGGCAAGTCTCACCTACCAATCTACCTCGATCGATAAGGAGCCGACATCGCTTTATCTTTTCTGACAAAAGCTTCTCCAAGACTCAAAAAAAGGCGTATCTCTACAATGCACCTACTCATCAACGTTCAAATTTGAAGGAGCCGTTTTCCTTGTCGTTTTGACACGTGGCTAGACCCCTCTCCAACGGATCTATTCATAATCGACGACTATATATAGAGGAGAGTCTTCATGCAGAAAGACACCGGGAACCAAAAGCTTTCAACGCACAACAATCTCTAGCAAACTTACTGCATACCTAGCGAAGAACTTGGACATAGATTAGATTTCTTTTAGTTCTTCTATCTGGAGAATATTTGTTACCCTTCTCTTATCTAAGCAAGCTACATTGTAATACTTATAGCTTAGAAACCTCGAGGGAGTTCACATTCTTGTGAAAACGTTCTTTTTGTAAGAACTTCCTCATAGTTGGAGAAACCTCAAACTCTTTAAGTTTGAAACCCTTATAAAGTCACTACGACTATAAGTAGAGAATCTGTCATGTGAACAGATCACTGAGAACTTGCTCAGTATAAGCATCAAGTTTGTATCTGTCTTGAGAACAGATCACTGAGAAGTTGCTCAGTATAAGCATCAAGTTTGTATATGTCTTGAGAACAGATCATTCAGACTTGCTCAGTATAAATTTAACAAGTATCCTGCTTTGGTCAGGACAGTGAACGTAGGACCTAGTGTGTCCGAACCACTTTAAAAATCTACTGTGTTGATTTACTGATTTCCTTAACTGATCATATTGCATTAAAACTGTAGTTCATCGAACTCAGTATAAAACCGGTTTTCCAACCGAGACGTTTAATAGGGCCTACACTTCCGCACACAACTCTGATACTGAACGACTGTTCGACTGACTCAAGTCAGTAGAGCTGAACTCAGTAGAAGAAATCTTTGCCCACGCGATCTGAAAGCATATCTGGATATCTGACTCAGTTCAGTAGCAAACTCAGGTAGAGCTGACTTTCGCGTTTGAGAAAAGAATTTGTATTCAGGTGTATTCACCCCCCCCCCCTCTACACCTGAAGCACGTCTCAGGACCAACAGAACTACAAGGATATCTCTAAGATTTCTAGTTCTTCGCTGGATGTAGCAGTAAGCTTGCTAGAGTGCTTGAGTATGTGTTCTTGAATTTCTTGCTTCTCTGTTCCCTTTTGTGTTCTTTTTACACACTTACTTCTTCAATTCTTGAAGATGATCTCTTTATATAGTTGTGACCCATAGATAAATCCGTTGCAGGGGACCATGCCACGTGTCACAAGGCTCCAAGAAAACCGACTATATAATTTGAATATTGGTGCAGAGGGTGGTTGACTTTCTGTGCATGAGAGTTGCTTTTGTGTTAGAGCAGGTAAGCTTTGCTTGCTTCTCATTGTTCGAGGTACGGCGGTAGGTGAGACTTATCAGACATCAGTCTTCTAGTTGAGTTGACTTCCTCTGAATCTCGGACAGTAAGTGTTCCTCTGCTAACATCCGACTGATAAACTCAGGCTGTTGGTTTCCCTTCTACGGTCTGCAACTGAGTCCCAGCTCATTCAGTAAATCAAGGCTAATCATACTGAGTCTTCTTTTTGAGTCGGCTGAAGAGTGATCTTCTACTGAGTGCTTCCTATTACATCATATCGGTTCATCACACACTTAGGGGTTTTGTGATCTTCAATTCGTCCTTAAAACATTTATACAACAATTACTCAGTACCAGAGGTAATGAATCATCTTCCGACAATTTCTCCGTCCACTGACTTATATCCCTATATATCCCTACATTAATCGTTATATTTTCCTAGTTAGTTTAATTGTTAAATCTGCCTAGTGAACTTAATCGTTAGAGTCCACTAGTCGCTTTAATCGAGTCATCATATTAAAATCATTATAACAGTAATCATGCTAGTCGCCTTATTCGTGTAATCATATTAAAGGAATTAAACGTGAAAAGGTGCTAGTCCCTTCAATCGAGTGATCGTATTAAAATCATTATAACGGTAATCATGCTAGTCGCCTAATTCGTCTAATTATATTAAATGAATTAATCGTGAAACCGTGTTATAAGTCGCTTTAATCGAGTAATAGTATTAAAAATATTATAACGGTAATCGTGCTAGTCGCCTTATTTGTGTAATCATATTAAAGGAATTAATCGTGAAACAGTGCTAGTCGCTTTAATCGAGTAATTGTATTAAAAGCATTAATCGTGTAATCATATTGATCGATTTATTCCTGTAATCGTGCTAGTTGTCTTAGTCGTGTAATCGTGATAGACGTATTTGTTGGGTTATGAGTCAGTGGTTGATCTTAATAACTACTTAGAGGGTACTTAGTATTATTTTATCAATAGTTCTTGTAATATGACTTTCTGTTTATCGGTAATGGGGGAAATCATAGTAATTTGATGCTATGGAATTGAAGATCCCAAAACCCGTCATGTATCCTTTGTGTAGTGTCGATAAGACTAGATGATGTAATAGGCTAGACTGTTTGTATTTTCATTATCGTTTTTGGTCTAAGTCCTGTAAGGGGTAAGTGTTGGTCTGATCTTCAGTAGGAAGTTACTTTCCAGAACCCCACGTCATCATTGTAAGAGCTTGTGTTCACGAGTCATCAGCTGACTTCGACCAGTAGAAGATTTCTCTTCAGCTGACCCACATTAGTAGAAGAACACAGAATCAAAGCTCAGTACCTTCAGAGTCATCAGCTGACTTCACTCAGTAGAAGATCCATTATCAGCAGGCTCAGACGAAGAAGACAGAGATCGTATCAGGTCTACTATATCCGATAGGAAACGACCCGAGTTTTAACATTTTTCGAAAGTCAGCAGAAGATCATACGAGGATGAGTGAGAGTCAACTTAGATGAAGACTGATGTCTAACAAGTCTCACCTACCACAAACCTCGACCAATGAGAAGCAGTCTAAGCTCTACCTTCTCTGACCAACTAAAGCTGCTCTCATGCACAGTGACCAACTACTCTGCGATAATATTTCGAACATATGGCCGTTTTCCTTGGACGTTTATGACACGTAGCATCGTCCTCTCCAACGGACAAATGCCTGGGTCACAACTATAAATAGAGAAGCCTTTTCGAGCTCCACGCACGGGATATCAATGGGATTACACGCTCAAGCTTTCGAAACACTCTAGCGCTTTTCATGAAGATCCAGCGAAGAACTTACTCATTAGAATATATATAGTTCTTCTCTCTAGAGTTTCTTTCTTTAGATCCCTCTTCTCTTCTAAGCTCAATTGTTTATATCCATAGCTTAGAACCTTTGAAGGAGTTCACATTTTGTGACTGTTCTTATTGTAAGAGCTCTGTCATAGTTGGAGAACATCCCCTCCCCTTCAAACCTCGGTTTGGATTGTAAAGTCGCTAAGGACTATAACTTAGAAGGGTCTGTCCAGTGCACAGATACCTTGCTGAGGCTTGCTCTGATTAATCAACAAGACCTGCTGTTCAGCAGGACCGTGGACGTAGGATCTTGCGTATCCGAACCACGTTAAAAATCGCTTGTGTCATTTACTGTTTTATTGCACTGCATTCAAACCATCCTATAAACTCTTACTTTGCATAAAACGTATTTGAAAGTGCACTAGCCAAAATTATTTGGTTTGCGAAAAACACGTTTTCAAATCAAGATGAAGTCTATCGGGCCCTACACACTTATCCGCACTAACTGTCGGACTGAGAATCAAATACTGACAGAAGTCAGTAGGAGAAACTCAGTAGTTGACTCACTTTGACCCGCGATCAGAAGGTTACTATTTGACACTGTTCATCAGTTGCAACCTACAGCTCAACTGTCCTTCGCGTTTGAGAAAAAGAACTTATACTCAGGTGTATTCACCCCCCCCTCTACACCTGACACTCGTCTTCGGACCAACAGTATTAATCGCTTTAATCGTGTAAAAGTATTTGAAACCTTAGTCGTGTAATCGTCTTGATCGTGCAACTATGAACATGGTCTAAACCATGAACCCCGTTCAAACCCTAAACACTATTCAAACCCTAAACTCTAAACCTAACTAAGATAACTAATTTAATGAGGTTCGATAATTTAATTATAAGATGTGACACCCCTTAATATATTTGTTTTGATTTGTAAAATCGTAATCTAGAAGTAATATTCTTAAGGTTCTCTTACATTTTGAAAGTTATAGTTGTTATATTTACATCACATAGTATGTAAGAGAGATAGTTCGATTCCTGATTTCGTTTATTAATTATTATAAATATACGTTTATTGAACATATATAATGATGATAAAGATTTATGTTTAACATATGATCAATTAATCATGATTTATAATGCATTAATATCTCATTTCAATGATTATATACTTTAATCGTGTTGTAAGCATTAATCGTTCATGGCTTCTAAGAATCGTGTTGCAGCCCAATTAATCTTTCAGCCTATTTTTTAAACTCAAATACACTAGAAATAAATTCAAAATGTATGAATATTCATGAGCTCGGTCAAGTTGAGCTCCTTACCAATTCTATATTTTTGCCCGTAGCATACACAATAGGATCATTTCTATTCTCGAAAAGCATTTGAATAAAATCTTCATCGCAATTCAGAGGAGCCTGAATCTTTCTACCATTATAAGTGTTTGTACGATAAAATAATTTGTAGTGTGTAGTCGAAAGATCAATTTTCAGGTTCCGGTGAATATCTTGTACTAACTGTTGAATATTAAAATTTACGGACCTGTAGAATAACAATTCATTGCCACCTACGTATTCATACATGTTTCACTAACCACTATGTTGATGAATAATACGTTGCCACCTCATCTACATTAAGATAAATAAATATCTAATTTATCAAAAAAGATTTTAAGAAAATTATTAACAACAATTAATATCTAAATAAAAAAAAACTACTCATCTAAACAAAGTATTGATGACTATTCACAATAATCGTTATCGTCTAGTTATGAACAAGGATGCAGATTTGTAGAGAAAAAGTATATTTACAGGTATGTAAGCATATATCAACTCCATCATAGATAAATACATTTAGATATATTTCTTCATAATTAATTAGGTTTCCTACATAATTAATTAGAGAAAACGTATATTTGCTGGTATGTAACACATAGACTACACTAAATTCCTCAAAACTGAAAAAATAAAATGAGTTACTGGATCCATCTTTTATTTATATCGTCACTTTAATAAAACTTCCATAATGTTGAGAATATTTTTGGATGGATTTTTTGTATCTCAAATTAATTTTGGCTGTTTAAAATGAGATTTATTTTTCAACTTACTATATATATATAAATTCAACCTTTAATGCTTCAAGTCAGAAAAATTGAATGTTGTAAGAAAGATAGTTGTCTTTCATTAAATATCGAAAGTTGTATTTCCTTATATTACATATTTATCAAATTATTTCATTATAAACTCCAACGATAACGATTATTCGGCAAAGCAACACAACAACATGATTGTATACTCACTGTTGGTTTAGAGATGAGCCTTCAGGTGTAGAGGAGGGGGGGGGTGAATGCACCTGAGTGCAAATTTCAACTCAAACGCAAAAGTTAGTGCTACTGAGTATTGCTACTGAACTAGTCAGTTGGCCAAATAAGCTTTCTCGATCGCGTGGGCAAAGTATCTGTCTACTGAGTTCTATCTACTGACTTGTATCAGTGAACAATAATTCAGTTTAAGATAGTGTGTGGAAGTGTAGGCCCAAAATATGTTCGTTCAGTTTGAAAACACGTTTTTATGCTGAGTGATTCAAAGTCAGTTTTATGCAGTATGAACAGTTAATCAATGCAACAGTAAATCAACACAAGTAATTTTTAAAGTGGTTCGGATACGCTAGATCCTACTTCCACTGTCCTAAACAAAGTAGGAGTTCTTGATTGCTTATACTGAGCAAGTCTCAGTCGATCTATGTATATGACATATACTCGAGTTATAGTCTTAGCGACTTTACAAGGTTCAAAAACGAGGTTTGAAATTCTCCCACTAGGAAGGATTTCTTAGAATAAGAACAGTTCAGAAAGCTAAACTCCTTCGACGTTTTTCTAAGCTTGTGATATTACAATAAGTCTACTTAGAATAGAGAAAAGGGAACCATAAATCTCTAGAGTGAAGAACTAAGATGATCTCTTTGTATACGAGTTCTTCGCTTTGATATGCTTTAAGTTCGCTAGAGCGTTTGTGAGCTTGAATGCTTTGGTTCCCTTGTTTCTTATCTTCTCTGCATGAAGACTCTTCTCTATTTATAGTTTTGATGTATGAATAGATCCGTTGGAGGGAGTCTAGACACGTGTCGAAAACGACAAGAAAAAGGGCCATATTAATTTGAATGTCACTGTAGGAACTTCCTCTTTCTCGGTCTAGGAAGCAGCTTTATGGCAGAGCAGATACATTGCTGGCAACTTCTCATTGGTCGAGGTTAGAGAGTAGCTGAGGTTTGTTTAAACTCAAAGAGAATACTAAGTTGAGTTCCTCTGATTCCTCATATCTTCTACTGAATCGTCTTCTACTGACATTCTTCTGAGATATTCAATACGTGGCTCGAATTCCTTTGCAGATTCAGTGGATTCTAACGTTCCCGACTGAATTCCTTGATGCTGAGTTCTTCCGGCTGACATCTAATATTCTACTAAACCTATCACCTACTGAACTCTAGCTAGCCTACTGAGTTCCTAACATGCTTAACTCAACTAAGCTATTACATTATATAAGGCTCATCATTCAGCTAGGGTTTTTGGATCTTCAAATCTTATCATACTAAATCTCATACCCAATAATTTCCCCCTATTTGATGATGCCAAAACCTTTACATTCAATCTGTCTATCAACACAGTTTCCCTCTATATCACAAACTAAAGTCTAAGAGATAAAACAACTAAGAACAAAGAGAGAGAACACAAACAAATAATGTGTGTGTGTGATTTGATAACTAAGGTGATCAGTAATGTTAAGACAGAAAGAACAGCCAGGTGACAATGAGTAGTTGTCGTAGGCCAAAAGAGAGAGAATATCATAGATGATAAGAAGTTACAAGTACATGACATTCTACTCTATCAAAGCTAAGACTAATCAAAAAAAGAAAGAATCAACTGGACTTCCTGAATTTCTGCAATCTCTCCTTGAAGTTAGCTGACTTCTTTTCAGGAAGTTCAAGATCGTAGGATCTGTAGACTCTACTTCTCAACTTCTTGATCTCTTCCTTGTCTTCAGAATCATTCAGATAAAGTCCTCTTCTCACAATAGCAAATTTGATCTCATGCTCATTCTTCTTGGTGCATATATTTCCTTTTAGCGTGCAAGGAGGATGTAGAGTCCTGAGTTCAGGTGCCTTGAGAGTCAGACTTGACTGCTGTAGGGCGATCAGGATTTTAGCAGACACTTCAGGATCTAAAAATCATCAAGAATTCTTTGAAGCTTCTATCTAGATTAGTTGTCTCACTCACTGACTTCCAAACATAATTGCTCTTGATGAAATCGACCTTGATCTGCTCCCACTTCTGAATAATTTTCCAGGGTACCCATTGGTCAGCCCTTGGATAAATTATCCTCTTAATGTTGTTTCCCTGTTCTCTGCATCTGAAGAATTTTGACGTTGTAGGGACGCTCCTATCTTTTCCAGGGATCCTTTCCCTTGCTCCTTTCTCAGTCATCTGCCTGAGTGCCTCAAGATCTGCTAACCTTATTATTTCCTTTGCAGCTTAAATTTGGCGGGCCTCCGTAGTAATGTCTAAGCCTCTTTCGTAGGCTTCCCATAAAGCTTTCGTCTCTACTTCTTGCTCTTTATATAACATAGTGGTGGGAATACTCTACTCTGTTTAAGCTTCAGCTTCATACGGTTCAGCCGACTTAGACTTGGACTTCGAAGCTTCAAGGTCCTTCTCAGTAGATTTGGATTTTGACGACTGAGCCTTTGATTGCCTGGCCATTAAAGACTCGTCTTCTTAGGCACAGGGGTCTTGATCTGTATGCCCTTGTTTTTGGCTTTTGCCTTGCCTTCCTCCTATTCTTGTAATTCCTTGGCCAGTTTTCATCATAAGCAATTTGTTCTTCTGGCGTTCGAATTTTCAGCCTTTTAGCTTTAGGAGGTCTAGGGGGAGCTGGTGCCTTGCCTTTAGCAGCTGATTGAATAGGCTCATTCCCAGTGAGCTCTTCTATGTATTGAGCTACTTCGGCAACTGCTGCATCAGTAGGCTCTCTTGAGCCTTCCCCTTTCTCTTATGTTGTCTTGCTCTTGTCAGTAGCGTCTTCAGCCTTGACGAGGGTTAGTAGTTGTTTCCTCCTACCTCCTTGCCCCTTTTTGGCATCATCAAATTGAGTTGCCAAGGCTATGGCCTTTTCAGCAAGGCCGGATACTGAGAGACTTATGGTCTCGAGCTTAGCCTCAACATCCCGGACGACATCGATATACTCATCCCTGTGCTTATCATGCTCAGTCTGGGCGACCATTTCAGATTTATCAGCTTCAATCCATCTCATGTATGCTTCGACCACTTCAGTAGCTTCTTTATTGATAGCTTGGCCAATGTTGTGTTGTTCCACGAGTGCTCGAGAGACACTCTCAGTGATTAGCTTGTTACACTCTTCAACGGCCTTGAGGACTTGATCCAGTGCAGTAGCCATCTAATCGGAAAATGTATTAGCCTGAGTCTGCAGGATTTGCTGAAACTGAGAATTTAGATATGTCCTCTACGCTTCAAGTGCTCGGCTGAGGATTCATCAGTATCAGAAGTTGTAGGTACAATGATCCTCTGCACTTCAGATGTTAGGTCATTCAGCTTCTGGGTCCGAGCCTCAGTAAATTGGCTCCAATTAGTGTTCACGTCTTTAACAAGAAGACGATTCTTGTGACCCTGACGCTTAAGGCACTTGTTAATTGATGCTACTAATACGTCTTTGATCTCAACAACTTGATAGTTGGATTATCTTGGCTTTTGCTGAGACGTAGACGACACGGAGATGATGGCACCTGATGAAGCGATGGAGGCGGTGAGTCATCATCTCTGGGAGATTTTCCCTTGGCAGATCCTCCCTGGTTTGCGTCTTTTGGTGACTCATCATGGTCTGAGTCAGGTTGAGTCTTGGGCTAAGTAGGTTGTTCAGTAGTGCCCCTCAGACTCAGGAGCATGAGCATTGCTGAGCGAAGCTCGTCCATAGACGCTATGTCAGCTGGCTCTCCGTAGCCGATGTCCTCTTTCAGCGTCTGCTCCTCCTGCAGCATTACAGGGACTGTCGTTTGGTCGATGATCTCATCCAAGATATCCCACTAAAGGAATCTGAGGCGCATTTGGACCCTAGCCCTGACTGCGATGTCTACTAGATCAGAATGATCTACTATCTCTAGAATCTGTTCCGCTATATCTTTAGTAGCTCTGATATGAGCTGTCAGGACTGAAGACGGAATTGAAGTGAAGACCTCAACCTGAGGTAGTTCAGCAGGTATATCCGACTGAGTCTCCTCTGAGTGTATCCTCTTTACTTTGTTTGTCAGAGTCGCGTCCTCTTTACCGGACTCTGAATCCTTTATGGACACATGCTCAGGGATAACTACTGTTTCGGCTTTCTTCAGTAGTTTCCTTTTCTTTTGCTAAGTAGAGCGTAGGTCCTAAGTGGACGGTGCTGAACGCTTATCGTGTAGTCCACGCCCTATGGACTTCTTAGCTGCTACCGCGTTCTAAAATCTTATGTTCTTCTTGTCAAAGGATAACGCATCAGCAAAAACAACTCTTCCTTGGTAGAAATCCTCGATCATGATTGACACCTTACTGCCGTAGAAAAGCTTTCCTTTCGGGATCATTTGAAGTGAGGTCTTGTCCTCACTCACTACAAACTTCTGGAACTGAGCCTTGAACTCAGTCAAGAAGAACTCAGTCCAGTTGACCTGGACGCTATCCATAATGGCCATCATTATCTGGATCCTGACCCTAGATAATTGGTTGAACAATCCATCTAAGCTTATCAAAACATGGTTGATGATATATGCCAAGCCTCTGTATTTAGGGAGCAGCCTGTTCTTGGGAAATGTTGCTTTGAACACAATGTCCTTCTGCCGACTGAAGAAATCCCCTCGTTGGGAAGATCGAAGCTGCGCTGAAGGCATTCAACAACGTTTATATCTATGATCTTAGCTTCCCATATGTTGTTCCCGATTTCTTGCTGATAAGAGATGCAAGAAATGTCTTGAAGATCTTCCTTTTGACGAAGATTCATGAAGAACTCCGTCACTTACCTGGGGAGACATAGATGAGGAACCTAGAAAGCAGGCTGCGAAGGTCAGTCGACTGAAGAGCATCAAAGATCGGCTCCATGAAGTCGATGTTGCATGATCTGAATGCGAGTACTGGCTCGAACCACACCCTATTAAAACTCTAAATTTTAAACAAATATAAAATGCGTCGATTTTTTTTCTTGAAAAAGAGGAAATGCCTTGTTTGTCACTGTAAGGATATGAGTCAGTGGTCTAGTAGATCATTGCTAGGGGGTACATAGAACTTGACTCAATAGATATGTATGGATATGAGTTAGTAATTTATGTAAACTATAGGGACACTATTGTAATATATGTTATGGGGGAAATTGTAGGGATACTAAAATATATTGCTATAGAATTGAAGATCCCAAAACCCCGTCCTGACCCCTATGTATGTGGAACCATTATGATGTAATAGGCTAGACTTGTTGATCGTTATAGATTATTTTTCGTCTATGTCCTATAAGCGGTATATTGTTGGATCGAACTTCGCAGAGAAAGTTATAGTACTAGAACTCCAAGTCATCAATTCCGTAGAGCTTAGTGGTCTTCAGAGTCAGTAGCTGACAACACTCAATAGAAGATTATCTTCAGCAGACTTTGGAAGAAGACTCAATATGATCCTTGATCTACTGATTGAGTGAAGAGCTCCGTTGATTATCTTCAAGTCAGAAGCTGACTACATTCAGTAGAAGATCATCTTCAGCAGACTTTGGAAGAAGACTCATTTCGATCAGATTTGATATACTGATAGTCCGCACTCGGCTGCGCACCATACAAGGAAAATCGACAGCCTATCCTTTATCAGTCGAATGTCAGCAGAGAACATTCAATATATGAGGTTCAGAGAGTCAACTCAGGTAGAAGACTGATGTCTGACAAGTCTCACCTACCGCAAACCTCGACCAATGTGAAGCAAGCAAAGCTTACCTACCCTGACACAAAATATGCTCTCATGTACAGAACGCCAACCACTCTACGATGACATTTCGAAAATATATGGCCGTTTTCCTTAGAGTTTTGTGACACGTGGCATCATCCTCTCCGACGAATACATGCTTGGGCCACAACTATAAATAGAGAAGAGCTTCCAAGCAAACACACAAAACATCAAGGGAACACAAGCTTTCAAGCAAACACTCTCTAGCGAACTCAAAGTAATATACATCGAAGAACTTGCTCTTTGAAGATCATTCTGTTTAGTTCTTCTCTCTAGAGAATCCTTAGTTTCACTTCTCAATCTAAGGAATCATTGTAATATCTTTATCTTAGAACCTTCGAAGGAGTTTACTTTTAGTGAATTGTTCTTACTCTAAGAACTCCTTCATTATTGGAGACCGTCATTCAAACTCCGGTTTGAATTTGTAAAATCGCTAAGGACTATAACTTAGAAGGGTCTCGTCCAAGATTACGCATTCCTTTGCCGAGGCTTGCTCAGATTAATCAACAAGACCTCCTGTTCAGCAGACCGTAGATTTAGGATCTTGCGTATCCGAACCACATTAAAAATTACTTGTGTTGTCTACTGTTTTATTGCATTGTCATCAAACTATTTACAAAATCATCATTTGCATAAAACTGACTTGAAAAGTGCACCAGCCAAAACGGTTTTGGTTTGCATAAAACGTTTTTAAAGAGACGAAGTTAAAGCAGGCCCCACACTTATCCGCATAATATTCCGCAACTGAACTTCTCTTACTGACCTCAGTCAGTAGAAGTGTTGGGTGATGATTCCATCCTCAGCACTGTTACTCTTAGTGGGAGATGATTCGGTCTTAGACACTGATCCTAAGCTCAGTAGCCTTGTGCTCTGTACTTGTCTGAAGATTTGAAGATCCCAAAACCCTATCTCGATTGATGAACCATTCCCTTGTATTTGTTCCGTCTCCCGAGGTTTCGGACTCGTAGACGCTCCGCTCCGGTTAAGGCGTTCGCAGCTTATTTGCCTCAAAGACCAGGTGTAGAAGACTCAGTGATACTGGACTCAGCAGGAGCAGTATACTGAGAGAGTCAGTCGAACTGAACTCAGCAGGAGTAGTTCACTGAACTCAGAGCTGATCTTCAGTAGACTTATCTTAGCTGTCTATCTACTGAATACAAGGTCAGACTCAACATCGGTAGACAATCTTCTGAATTGTCATATCTTTTTGAAATGCAATCAGCATAGTCATATACGAGGAAGAGGAACATTTTCTGAGTACCCATGCTCCGGTATACAAAATTTATTCTAGCTGTTGAAATACTGTGAAATTCATTAATGAAATACTATCTATCAAGAGCATGCCTTATTTCCCCATGCAACAAAGTACTTCTGTTGTGCCGTCGCCTTGTCGGAGGCACTTTTGGTGTGAAGGATAATGATATCATAAATTCCCTCTTCTGAATTGGACCAGATACATACTGACAATATAAAATAAGACGAGAGGTTAAGCAGATCTGCAGAATCACAAAACTTCTTTAACATCCGAGTCTTGTTTTGTGCAATCAAAATGTTATGCATCTTCATCTATATCTACATATACTGATCCTTATTTCAATAATTGATACAACTCGATCTCTGTTTCATACCAATTTGTATGTAAATATATACTGCGTATTAATCTAAAACTTATAAACACCGTCTTTTCATGTCTAAAATTTATAAACTCCGTACTGCACTTCTTAAGTTCTTTATTGTTTGCACTACTGTATGTGGACTTGATGCACTTTTCTTGTTACTGTTTGCCTATTGTGGAATATGGCTGAGCCTTATATGTGTTTTGCAAGTTTATCTGTTTTGTGGTATTCCAATTACTTGGCAGGTCTCTTGTTCACTGTGCAGTGAGACTATGGACCGTGATATTTTAGATATTCACAGAGGAGAAAATTGCCCTAAAAGGATTGTAACTTGTGAATATTGTGAATTTCCACTGCCTGCGATTGATCTATTGGAGCATCAGGTAATAATCTTTAGTTTGATTATGTATATTCTTTATTAGTGTAATGCAATTTGCATTGGTTATTTCAGGAAGTTTGTGGAAATAGGACGGAGTTGTGTTATATGTGCCATTAATATATAAGACTCCGGGAGAGACATGGCCATGAAAGCAGATGCACAGGCGTTGTTAATAACATCGCTGAATCGTCAAGGTGAGTCGAATATGTTATTAATCAATTCAGCTTCTTACTTATGTTCTATTCATAAAGTGCATGATATGTCATTCTTTATTTTCAGTTATAAATGAAATCACTGTCTAATGATGACAAAATTGCTACTAATACCTCCTATAAGAGGCATTTGGAAATTTTTACCTTATTTATTAAGAACCGTGTTTAATGTAAAACTGTGATAATTACTGAGTAGGGAGGGAGACTGCATTTTACACACCTTCCCTTCCTTTTGTCTTTTGTTTTGAGATCAAGATCTTATTATAATTGGTAGTAAGCATCAGTCTGTCTCTCTTGAGCAAAACTTGTAGCTTCTTGTTTTATGTTCGATTTGCACCATATGTGGTTGCTATGATGTTGTTAAAGAAAGATTATGATATCTTTGAAGGAACAGAAGAGCACCTCAAAGGGCCCCAGGTGGTCCGAGGAGGCAACCACGTGACTTCTCACCTGGGTCCCTACTGTTTACTATTGCGATAACTGGGATTGCTGTTCTATTGGGTTCATTTTTCTTCCAGAGGAAACCAGACCCCTCTCCGGTGAACTGATGTTGCAACTGTATGTGTTTTACGAGACAGTCTAATGGTGTCTATGATACACATGTTATGGGTACGGATCTTTCAATGAGAAAATTGTTCCATTCGATAAATAGCTTTATATGTAAAAAGGAAATTTATTGATATGATACATGGGTTGAAACTGAACTTTGGCATGCCTTACATTTTCCATAAGTCATTGTTTTTCCTTTTATTTTTGGTGGATATGCGTTTCGGTAGTTGATAATATATAGTATTTCTTTTCTTAAGATATTAATCGATATCAAATAGGTTGGTTACATTTAGAAAGTATTTGTTCGTACCTACTTGCGAAAATTGATGGATCCGCTGCTTATAACAACATAACTTTTATGTTTTTGATCTCGACGTCTCTGTAAAATTCGAAGCGGTATAGTTTTGGTTTTGCACAAAATATTATAGACAAAGTTAGAGGCTTCCTTTTTTGTTAACGAATGGAAGGACGAACAAGGTTGGAAATTGGTTTGTAGTGGATAAATGACTCACTTTAACAGATTTTGTTGTTAATTTATATTTTTGTGATTGAATATCTAATTTTGAGTGGATTAAAGGTATATGTATAATTAAATCTCTATAAATTAATATTATTTCGGAATGTGAAATTTTATTATTTTAAAATTTATTAATTTACAGAGGATTTTCGAATTCCATTGAAATCAAATTTTAATTAGATGAATATAATAGCTATAAGTTTATTTATGTATCATATTTTATGTCATTTTACTACTAACTATTTGTAAATAATGAATTTTATTAATTTATTAAGAAATGATGAATTTTTTCATTTAAAAATTAATAAAATGATATATTTAACATTCATTGACAATAAACACTAAAAAATAATAAAAATAATACAAATTCTTTTGGACCAGTTACGCGCAAACACTTATTGCATCTAGGACTATTCATAATTTTATGGTGCAGTTCCAATAAATAAGAATGAAACTTTTTGATGGAATTAGAAAAGTTAGATATGAGATTCAATTAGATTTAAGTTTTGAGGATAAAGCAAACAATACTAGATCAATTCACATTATTGCCTACGTGTCATTGATAATTTTAAATGATTATTAATTTATGAAAAGTATATATATATTGGAGTTTTTTAAAAATTATTATCTTATTATCTTATAGAATTTAATGTTTTCTTTATATTGCCCCGAATCGGGGCCGGAGAAAAATAATATTTTAAAAAAAAGCTATTAATTTACCAAGTATTAAATTATAAATAGTTTATTGTATCTTCTCAAAATAAGTTTTTGAAGTTGTGAAGAGAAATTTGTGTGATCATCTCACATTTATTAAAAAAACTTTAAATAAAACTTGTGTATTGATGATACAGGGGTGTAAGTGGTTCTGCTCCGAACCACGAAACCGATCAAACCGAACCGAACCAAACAAAACCGAAAAATGTGGTTCGGTTCGCGGTTTCAAGAATTTTTGAATGGTTCGAACCGAACCGAACCAATATCTTATTTTTTATTTTTTTATTTAATATTTGTCTTTATTATATGAGAATGTTATTGGATTTAGATATTAGATTTAAGTTAATATCAATTCTAATCTATACAAAGGAAGATAAATGAGTAACAACTCTATATTTATGAGTTTGGAACGAGTGACATCCTATAAACTATCATTCTTGCATTATTTAGGATTTAAAAAATAAATAAATAAAAAGGTGAACCGGTAAACCGAACCGAACCAAACCATTTATAAGCAGTTCGGTTCGGTTCCGATATTTAAAAATACATCGAACCGAACCGAACCGAACCATTTCTATGTGTTTGGTTTGGTTTCTAAAATGCATAAGAAACCGAACCGAACCAAACTGTTACACCCCTAAATTGATACTAGTTGAGTGACGACGAATGAGTTGAGTAGTGGTATTCAAATGAGTAGGGATGTGACTCTTGAATTATCAACGGAGTCGTATATATATAGTTATTTGTATTTTATTTTATTTTATTTTTGTATTGTACATTCAAATTTCATATAGAATGATATATAGTAAAAGCTTATAGTTAGTTCTATGGAGCCTTTTGATAAGTGATGCTGCGAAGTGTCAAAACCAACTATCAGTCTATACATTTTTAGTGAAAGAAAAATAAATGTATTTCTTCCTTTTGTCACATGGATAAATTAAATCTTACGTCTTTTACAAATTACTATATAGAAGAATAATTTACACAAAAATAAAATCATATTACTAAATCTTATCTTATCTTATTATTCTTATATAAAAACCAAATCTTTCCATTTCAATTCAATTGATTTTACACCAGTATTACCCTTTTGCCATTTTTTCTTATTTCAATTTTACTAATTCCCATTCTATTCCAATTCAATTCAATAACGCCAACATGAATCCTCCTAAATATTGGCGTAATATTCTAATTTAAAAAAGAGATATTGGCGTAATATTTCATTAATTCCATAGAGAAAAGTTGTTTGTTGAATAAAGGGACATCATATGCATCACGAGAGAAATTTTGATTTTTTTTTTAATCCTCCTTTTGATTTAAATATTTTATTAATATCCAAAATATGAGCAATTTTTGTAAATGCTTGCAAAGATTGCTGAATTTTTTAAAGTGAATTTTTGAATGTAGTTCTAAATAATTTATAATGTTATATTGGGAGTTTTAGAGATTATTTGGCGGTTAGAAAACTTGAAAGATGCTTTATTTGTAGTTCGTATGGGGGAGGGTTTCTCTCTATGGAGAACACTGGGCAAAGGATCCTCTATCCCAAATAATGGTGAACCACTTGGTGGCCCACCAATCACACTCTGCCACGCGTGCATTGGTGGGCCATCAAGTTATCACCATACGACACATGTCCTCACCTTATTGGTGGGGCATGTATGGCCCACCTATTGGGGTAAGAGGATCCTCACCCACCGTAGTGACAGAACTTAGAACTATCTTACACCTTTGATGAAGAGCAATTGATGGTCTAGATTGTTAAAATTAGTTTTTTATTTTTTATTATTTTTTATTATTTAATGCTTGGGCGCCTATTGGAAGGTAAAATGAAACTAATATGTGACTTTCGACCAAAATGTTTAGGCGGGAAAAAGTAAGAATTAGGGCACTCTCAAACCATTTCAACCATTCAAAATTGAAAACGGCTCCAGCTAAAATTCTCAATTTCCTTCGAATCGACATCATCTGCTAGGCGAATCAACGCTTTCATTAACCCTAGTTACCATCGAGTCGACACTTCCATTTGGAATCGAGAAACACCGCTTCTTATACTTGGCTCCCCAAAGAATAATCTATGTTAATATAACATGAGGGCTGAAAACATATCAATATCATGCACAATATTCCAAATTTTATGCGCACATCCAATGTTATAATTATAGATAATTAAGTAAAATTTCATAGCTTAAACAAAAAACATCCAAAAATAAACCACAAAAAATGAATATCTTACTTGTTAGTTAAATATGTAGCATCAAACAATATAGCCTCATTAAAATGCTTGTAGTTGTTGATAGAAACAATATTATCCCAAAATAGCATAGCCAATTATTATTATTTTTTTTTTTATTGAATTTATAAGAAAAAGTGAAAATCCTGGGAAGAATTCCTGATAACTTAGCAAATCATCCAACGCAACTTGAGTGTCCAAACCCACAATAGATGCATGCACATCGCGAGAGAAGTTCTTAAAATACACATCGCTGCAACCAATCTTGTCAAAACTACCAACCAACTCCTTAAATAATTTGAAAGATCTCACTCGTCTAATATTAGCTCGACGACAATTCATAACAAAACCGTGGTGGGTGTAATCCATTTGCCTATTGAGATTCAAAAACTGTTTGTAACCTTGATGAGTCATTTTCGTACCTATTTATTTATGGCCGAATGTCACTTAGCTGCGCAGTTGGAGCACTATTGACAGTTTTGCAGATGAAAAAGGGTCATGTGGCGTATGACAAGGACGCAAGGTGGCAACGCATTTTCCAGCAAAAAGGGCATGTTTTGATCAAGATTGGAAGAAAATTGAGAGAAGGAAAGAAATGGGCAGATAGCTTGACGAATAAGGAAAGATAAGATATTTCCTTATCTTGGAAGATCTTTCCTCATCCGAAGATTTGCCCTAAATATGTTTTGATCATGATGCAGCCAATATAAAAGAGAAAAGGCGCAGGAAAATCATTCTCTACATCCGTTCATTCATGCACACTTCTCAAAATTCATGCGCCGTCACTTACACTTCGGCCGAAGAATCCAAAATTCCATTTAGTTTAAACTTTTCGAGAGTAAAGGGAGGAAGAAACACTTAGCTTTAGTTTTTATGCTTGTTTGTTCAAAGACTATTTCAATTTCCGTTCTTTGAATTTCCGTTCGTATGTGAGATCGAAGACTTGTTCGGTACTCTTATTTTAATTTTAGTTTAAATATTTCAATTTCAAATTCCGTTCGTGTTACTTGTAGTTACGTTCTTTTAATTTTGTGCATGTTAGTTCTAGGGTTACGAATGTATTATGTTATGTTCTGTGAAGTGTCTTGCTTGCACAATCGCATGTCCGCATGAGTAGCTAAACATTTAGTGGTCCGCAGGGATGTGAAACACATATATGGATAGTACGTGAGGCTTAGTCGCTTAAAATTAATCTAAGGGGCTTCGGGATAATTATGATTTATTTAATTTGACTAGTAATTTAGGCCTGATCACCCTAGGTTGCCCAGTCTGTAGCTAGCTTAGTACTTCTATCGTTTCTCATGGAATAAGGCTAGGAAAGTGGCAAGGTTGTTCGTAGAATAACTGAATCAGTAGGAGACTATTAGATGCTCAACATACGAGTAGGCTCCTAAACTAGGTTTCCTAAGTACACAAAGTTGTCTAGTTATTAAATCTATTGATTGTCCAACAACGTAGGTTTTAACTAGATCAGGGAAGTAGTCGTTTCGATGCCCAACATGTGGCTACCGACTAAGTAAGTGAGAATAAGGGTCGTTTCAGTTTAATTACAACGGTCTATAACTAGTTGATTCTTCAGATTTATTAATAATTTGTGTCGAGGATTGAAATTATGTGTGTGTAGAATATTTTGCTGGACCTGTCTCTTAATTGCCCAGTTAATATTCTATTTTCTCGGTCCGCTTACAATTTTGTAGTTTAGCAATTTCCAAAGTTGCTTGTTTACTAACCAAAAACCCGAAGATAAGTAGGAAAATCATGACTAGTATCCGTTCCCTGTGTTCGACAACTTGTTAACTATAGTGAATTAAATCTCAACATTTGCAGGGTTTATTTGATGCAATTCAGCGATCACCAGACCTTCTTACAAAAGAGGATGTGAGTGCGCCTCAATGAAATTTGTTATTTTATAACCTTCCAAATCAAAAGCTTAAAAACAACTCGCGCTTTGCATCCAGTTTTCAAAGAGCTTATCGTTCTCTTTTTCTTACTACTAGAAGCCTCACTCCCTTCAATGGTATTAGAAGAATGACCCAATCCATGATCCTCACGGTTGCATAACACATACTTATGTTTGATAATAAGATCAGTACCACGACAAGTACTCAAACGGACATCAAATCCACAAAGCCAAGCATTTATTTTGTAAAACCTTACACCATTATCCAAATTTGATAACTTTTGACCAACATACAATCTGAGTTCTATGGGGAACATGGAGCTAGACGACATAGACGTGTTCTTGATAATACAATCATCAAAAGAGCTTGACCGGACATTCTCGCCTAATACAACAAGAACACGAATCAATAAAGGTAACACATAATTATATGCAACTTATAAATGTGCATAGAGAAACCTTTTCCCTAAAATACCCTAATTCACAGCAATTGAACAAAATTTGAGAAACCCATCGCGTAATAACTTACGAATAACAATAAGCGAGACAAAAATCATGTATAAGAGGTACGAAATTAAACAAAAACGAATCCAAATCACATATTTCATTAAATAATTTCTGTCAAAATTACCCATATCTTCCTTTCAAAAATTGAATTATGACAATGAAGAGACAGTTTGCGAAGAATCCATGAGTTTGAAGCTGCTATTGGATTACACGAGAACTAGAGAGGAGAGATTCACAGTTCCTTTGAAGGTTCTAAGTGTAGAAGAAATTGTCAAAGTCTCCAGCAAAGAGAAACCACGCCCGGATGTGCAATTCTAAGGTTTGAAAAACATAAGATACACAAAGATGAAATTACCCTTAATGAGTCATGTTTTAGCATCAAATCTTCGCAAATCAAGATTAAATCTGAACTACACAAAACTAAAATGAATAGTTGCATGTTGTTCTCAATTCTCTCAATAGGATAATCTTCTCAAATATATATATATATATATATGTGTGTGTGTGTGTGTGTGTGTGTGTGTTCAAATGTGAACATGCTCTTATCATGTAAACGTGTGAACACTGCACTTTCAAGGCAAAGATACTGCAATTTAAGTATTGCACTTTCAAAATTCCCTATTGGGATGAGATTCAGTATGATAAGATTTGAAGATCCCAAAACCCCTAGCTGAATGATGAGCGTCCGATAATGTAATAGCTTAGTTGAGTTCAGCTTGTTAGGAACTCAGTAGGCTAGAGTTCAGTAGCTGGTGCATTCAGTAGAACATCCGCCACTCAGCCGAAGGGACTCAATATCGAAGAAGCTAGTTGGATAAGCTATAACCAACTATATCCGCAAAGGAATTCGAGCCACGAATCTCGTAGCATAAATACGAGATAACTCCCGCTTGAAGGTCCGAGGATTCGGAGGAAGTCAACTCACCGTACACTTGGAGTTTGAACAAGCCTCACCTACTCTCATAACCTCGACCAATGAGGAGCCGACAACACTCTACCTGCTCTGCCATAAAGCTGATCCTAGACTGAAAAAGAGGAAATCTCTACAGCAATATTCAAAACCGATATGACCATTTTTCTTGTCTTATTCGACACGTGTCTAGACTCCCTCCAACGGATCTATTCATGAATCGAAGACTATAAATAGAGAAGAGTCTTCATGCAGAGAAGTCAACCAAGAACCAAGCATTCAAGCGATCAAATATTCTAGCGAACTCAAAGCCAAACACAGTGAAGAACTTGCTCATTTGAAGATCATTTTAGTTCTTGTTGGGAGATGATTCGATGAGTTGATTTGGCTGATCCCAAAACCCTATTCCGATTGGTGAACCATTCCTTTGTAAAAGTTAACACCTTTGTCTTTGAGTGTTTCAGACTCAGTAGACTCGCCTTTAGCATGGCCCGAGCTCAGAAGTTCCGTATGCTGTCCCTTAGTAGACCATCTGCCGCAGTGCCATGGAGTGAAGATTCAGTATGGCTGGACTCAGCAGGAGCAAAGATACCGAAAGGTGTTCGTGAGTCGCAGAACTGGACTCGAAGGAGCAGCCATCGAACTCGTAGTCTTGGCCCTCAGTAGTGTCAGACTCAGCAGTAGCAACATACTGAACCTTTCGGTCAGACTCAACAACGGCCTGTCAGTTACTTTAACTGACAGTGGACTTCAAAGTAATTTCAGTAGAGTTGTCCGAGGTCGTACATCTGAGAAGAGTCAACTTTAGTATTGTTGGGTTATGAGTCAGTAGATGGTAGTCAGCTGTTTGTGGTTAAAATAATATTGGGGGAAATCATAGTAGTACTATGGAATTGAAGATCCCAAAACCCAGCTGATATCAGTAGTGTAGTGTCTCGATAGGATTAGATGATGTATAGGTTAGACTTTTTGTGATAGTTTATCTTTTTGTCTAAGTCCTGTACGGGGTAAACTGTTGGACTGATCTTCTGACGAAGTTACTTTCCAGAACCCCACGTCATCAGTGTAATCGCTTGCATTCTTCCGTCTTCTTCACCGAATCGTCCTCGCAGAAGATTCTTCATCAGCCGGTAGACATCGGCGTAAGAACTTAATGCAAAGCTCGCATCCTTCAGCCATCACCGACCCACCAAAGCCTTATCGGCTTGTCGGCCGACTCGGTCCGAAGAAGACAGAGACCGTCCCTAAGTCTATTGTGTCCGACGTAAAAAATGACCCGGGCCGCTCAAGTCATTTCGAAGTTCGCGAGAAGATCATACGAGGTTGAAGAATAGTCAACTCCGAACACCGACACATTCTCACCTACCACAAACCTCGACCAATGAGAAGCCGACAACGCTTTACCCCGCTCCGACCAACTAAAGCCGCTCTCATGTACGAAGTGTCAATCGCCCCCGCCGCAACAATTCGAAAAATATGGCCGTTTTCTTTGGAAGCTTGTGACACGTGGCACCGTCTTCTCCAACGGACATATGCCTGCTCACAACAATAAATAGAGAAGAAAACCGAGCTCCACGCACGGTATTAAAAAGGGAAAAACGCTCAAGCTCAAGAACAAACTCTAGCAAACTTAAAGACCATTCCAGCTAAGAACTTGCCTTCATAGAATATTTCTAGTTCTTCTCTTTAGAGTTCTTTAAATCCCTTCTTCTCTAGCTAAGCTCATTGCCAAATTTATAGCTTTGAAATTTCGAAGGAGTTCACTTTCTGTGAATTGTTCTTATTGTAAGAACTCCTTCTTAGTTGGAGATCATCCCCTCCCTTTCGAACTTATGTTTGAATTGTAAAGTCGCTAAGGACTATAACTTAGAAGGGTCTGTCCAGTGCACAGATTCCTTGCTGAGGCTTGCTCAGATAAATCAAGATTAAATTGCTTGTGTATTCGAACCAAGATTAAATTGCTTGTGTTATTTACTATTTTATTGCATTGCATACAAACTGGTTTAAAATCATATCTTTGCATAAAACGTATTTTCAAAGCGCACCAGCCAAATACTTTAACTTGCGAAAATGCGTTTTCAAACTAAGACGAATCTCCGGGCCCTACACTCTTATCCGCACAACGTCTTCGACTGAGTTTCAAGTACTGACAAAAGTCAGTAGGGAGAGCTCGATGGCGACGCACACACTCTGACCTGTGATCGAAGGTTACTAACTGGCACTATTCATCAGTCGCAACTAACAGCTCAGCTGTCCTTCACGTTCTGAGAAAAGAAACTGTGGTCAGGTGTATTCACCCCCCCCCCTACACCTGACTATCGTCTCCGGACCAACAATTGGTATCAGAGCGCACGGTGTTCTTCTGATCGCCGGTTCGGTACTACTGGTCTTCTCGAACAGATCCTGAAAACGTTTTCACTGCACAAGCATCTCTTCTATCATCCTTATACTCGTTCACAATATGTCTGATATGTCAAGTATTCGGATGGTGCCGATGTTCTCTATAGAGAACTATACGGTATGGCGTGTGAGAATGGAGGCACACCTTACATCGCTGCATGACAGCATGACGGACGTCCTTGAAACAGGACTCATCGTTCCCATGATTGACAACGTTCAGTTTGCCACTGTGGGAGGTGTAGGAGCACAGACTGGTGCTAAGATCCCCAAAGAAAAATCTCCCTTCACACCGGAAGAGAAAAAGCTGCACAACCTAGACCGAGTTGCGCGAAATGCAATACTGACAATGCTCAGTGACTCTCATCTCGGGAGAGTGCAGGACTGCAAAACGGCAAAACAACTCTGAGATGCCCTGGCTGTACTGAGCCAAGGAACCACGCAGATCAAAGAGAACAAGCTCGAATTAGAGCTTCAGAAGTTCGATGCCTTTGCTATGGAGCCTAGTGAAACCATTGACGAGCTTAGCGTAAGATTCACAAATCAAGTCAATGTGATCAAAGGGATGGGGAGGATGTTCACCAACAAAGAGATGAACACCAAGATCTTGAGAGCGCTACCTCGACAGAAGTGGCTTCCATTTGCTACTTATTTACGACGCTCTGATCCTAATTCTCTAACTCCTGGTGTTATCTTTTCAGAATTAAAAACAGAGGAATTTGAGCACAGCTTACCCCAAAGATGTTTCAGTGCTCCAGCTGACACTCAGATCGACCATGCTTTCAAAGCAACAGTCAGCAAGACTGGACCCAAACCTATTTCCTCCAGCAAGGCAGTGGCCACGATAGAAGCAAAACCCTCTGAGACTTCAGGCACTGACCAACTCACACTGATGGCTCTCAAATATCAGAGAGAAAAAGAGAGAGTCAGAAAGCTGAGGAAATACAATAGAGATTCTCCCTCAGGTAAGAAAGACTATCAGAAAAGGGAAGAATCTAAACCTTCTACTGATTGCAGGAACTCAGAACCTGCTGCAAGTCCATCAAAGGACTCAGCTGGAAAAGGTAGCAGATCATCTGTTTGTTATAACTGCAAGAAGGAGGGACATTATCAGTACGACTGTCCCGAACTCTCAGCTGCTCAACGAGCAAAACGACAGGCTAGACGTGAAAAATTTTCCCGAAGAAGGCAGGCCTACATAGCTGGAGAGATATCCGACAACTCAATCGAAGAAGATACATTTATGTATTCCTCTGAGGATGAAACTGCATTCGTCGCAGTTGAGATCGGAGAGACGGTTCCTGAAGAAATGGCTGAATACTGTCTAATGGCCGGAGAAGAGGCTGAGGTAATTCTAAACTTAACATAACCTCTTCTTCACATAGCACACATGACACATGCTCGGTCACAGATGAGCCTCTAGATGTGGTACAAGCCTACGACGATCTACTAGAGGAGTAGATTTAGCTAAGTAGAGAGTTCAGCAGAACCATTCAGGAACTGGAACAGGTAAAGGCTGAGAATCAAAGACTTTCTTCTGATTGTCAGGTCTCTACTGACTCAGAGAATCTGGTTGTGAGACTCAAGGAGGAGATCGAATCTCTTATGACTAAGTCTCAGCTTTAAGAGACTCAGATCTCAGTTCTGATTAAGGACAATTCTGAGAAAGAGACTGAAATAGCCCGACTCAGTCAGAAGCTCACAGACGTAGAAAAAGATTATGACTCACTCAGAAGAAGTGATGAGGTCTGGCGAGGACTGATGACTGAATAGTACCTAGGAGCTAAGGAGAAGCTGGAAAGTATGCTTAGAGCACAAAGGCCAACAGTCATGAAAGAAGGACTTGGCTATACTCACGAGGCTTCCACTTCAAAAAGCTCAGAAATGCTAGCTGATAGGTTCGTCAGAGGAAAGGTGCAAGCTGCTGACACCACACCTCAGACGAAGAATAAACAGAAAATAGTTGCACCTCAGCCGAGCCATAAGAAGCAGCTGACTAAAGGTTCCAGCCCCAGGACACCACGATCAAACTCAGGGGGAACCAAGAAGGTCAGGTGGGCGGAACAGTATAATGAACCACTGTATGAGCACCCGGCTCAGTATGGTTCGTACTACTATGAGCCCAGGGCCAGGAGAAGCGCAAAGACTCAGAAGAAGAAAGCTCCTGAGCCCAAAATCATCAGAAAGTCAGTATCTCTAGGTCCTGTGGAGAAGAAAACTGACAAGGTTCAGAAGAAGAAGTCTTAGACTTCTAAGGTCCCTAGGCAGATCTGGGTTCCGAAATCACCCACTAACATGTAAGGACCCAACTGAACCAAAGGGTACCTAAAAATGCTTCTGTTTTGCAAGTGCATAAGGACCCTTGGATAGTGGACAACAGCTGCTCGAGACACATGACATACCAGAAGAGCCTACTGACCAACTACGTACAAGAAGATGGTCCCAGAATTGAGTTCGGTGACAACTCAAAAGGCTACACAAGGGGATATGGAACGCTGAACATTGGGACTGCTTCAGTTCCAAGAGTAACATATGTTGAAGGACTTCAACATAATCTCCTTTCAGTCAGTCAATTCTGTGACAATCTAAACAGAGTTATATTTGACGCTGGTTTTTGTGATGTTGTTGATAAATCTACAGGGAAAACAGTGTTATCAGGTTCGCGGAGGAAGAATATCTACGTTGCAAACTAGAAAACCGCAGAACCTGAGGCTTGCTTGCTCGCACAGACTAAATATAGTGACAAGGCAGGATGGCTGTGGCACAAGAGACTCAGCCACCTGAACTTCAAGACTATGAACAAGCTCGCCAAGAACTCTAAAGTCAGAGGACTGCCCAATGAATCGTTTATCAAAGACAAAAATTGTGAAGCATGCTTGAAGGGAAAACAGACAAAGAGTAGCAATCCACCTATTCCTTCACCTTCCACTGATGGAATCCTTCAGCTGCTGCACATGGACTTATTCGGGCCAGTCTCTCCAGTGACTATACGAGGCAAGAAGTATGCCCTTGTCGTTATTGACGACTACTCGAGATATACATGGGTCATCTTCATCGCCAACAAATCTGATGTCATGACTGAGTTGCCTAAACTGCCGAAAAAGCTCGAGTGTGGAAAAGGACATCAAGATACGAGAATTCGCTCGACAGAGGAACAAAATTTCTCAACTCGCAGTTAAAGAGTACTGCGAAAAGGAGGGAATTAAGCACGAGACAACAATGCTCGTACCCTTCAAGAACGGACTTGCCGAACGCAAAAAACAAACACTCAAAGAAGCAAAGCAAGAACGCTCCTAGCGGACTCCGGACTACCCTCAAAGTTCTGGGCAGATGCTACTGACACCGCCTGCTACACTCAGAATCGCTCACTACTTACACAGCAACACATGAAGACACCATACGAACTATGGAAAGGGAGAATTCCTTCTATTTCTCATTTTCATATCTTTGGTTGTCCTTGCTTTATCCACAATAACGGAAAGATCGGTTGAAGGTCTTTGATAGCAAATCCGATCAAGGAGTATTCTTAGGATACTCACGAGTCGAGAAAGCATTCGTGAGTCTTTAACTATCGAACCCTTTACGTGGAGGAAAGCCCTCATGTTGTTTTTGATGAGTTTGTTACTAAGAACAGGAAAACTACAGAGACAGATACTGAACATGTCAGCAGCAAGCTACAGGATCTCGCACTAACTAATAAAGCTGAAAAGATCCAGCATTGTTGGGATGATGAGTCAAACGATGAAGAAATTCAGACTCAACCAACGAAGCGATGTAGCTGACCTAGTTGATTCTACTAAACGTAATCAACAACAGGTAACAACGGTCGATGAGGAAGCCCCAATGGTAACTGAGACCTCTACTGAGAATATAAACTCAGGGGGAACACAAATTGTTCCTGAGCTAAATGCCCCTAAACCTGGAAACTCAGTAGATCCTAACCTTCTTACTGAACTACTGCAATCACAAAACAGTACTACTGAAATGCCTAACACACCTACCGACTGTGCAGAAGTAGTATCAGAAGAAGAAGCCGGACTCAGACGTTCATGGCTTGACGCTCATTCTTCGGATCTCATTATAGGAGATCCGTCAAAGAACGATAAGAACAAGATCTAAATTAAGTCAAGGAGAAAGCTCACTCTATTCTTGTTTCTTGTCTACAGAAGAACCACAGTCAATAGAGGACGCACTCAATGATGCTGATTGTATCATCGCCATGCAAGAAGAGCTGAACCAGTTTCGTCGAAATGAAGTTTGGGAGCTTGTTGACAGACCTAGACATCAGCACGTTATTGGCACTAAGTGGGTCTTCAAAAACAAGCGTGATGAAAACAACGTCATCGTCAGAAATAAAGCTTGACTAGTTACCAAAGGTTACTGTCAAGCAGAGGGAATCGACTTTGATGAAACATTCGCTCCAGTCGCAAGATTGGAAGCCATTCGTCTTTTCTTAGCTTATGCAACGCATCAAGGATTCAAAGTATATCAGATGGATGTAAAGTCATCTTTTCTGAACGGCGTACTGAAGGAAGAAGTCTACGTGGAACAACCGCCCGGCTTTCAAAGAGGACATCAGTGTACGGACTTCGGAAAGCTCGTAGATGGGTTAAAACAAGCACCCAGGGCTTGGTACGATACCCTATCAGACTTTCTACTTCAGAAAGGTTTTCAGAAGGGGACAGTAGATCGCACCCTATTCAACATAAATTCAGGAGATGATATCCTACTGGTGCAAATCTACGTGGACGACATCATTTTCGGTTGCAGAAACGTGACTATATGTCAACAATTCGAGAAAATGATGAAGGAGAAATTCGAGATGTCTATGATGGGAGAGATGAACTATTTCCTTGGATTTCAAGTGAAGCAATCACCTAAAGGAATTTTCACCAATCAAGCCAAGTACACTCGAGATCTTTTGAAAAGATTTGGCTACGATTCAAGCAAACCAGTCAAGATCCCCATGAACACAAATTTCAAAATTGATCTAGACAAAGAGGGAGCTTCTGTTAACTCTACTGATTATAGAGCTATTATTGGTTCTTTATTATACTTAACAGCTAGCCGACCTGATATAACTTATGTTGTAGGTGTTTGTGCAAGATTTCAAGCGGATCCCAAGCGAAGTCATCTAGACTCGAGCAAAGAAGATTTTGCGATATTTAAGAGGAACACCTGACGCAGGGTTATGGTATCCTGCTGATGATAATCTAATAATGACAGGTTATTCTGCTGCTGATTATGCAGGATGCAGGATAGATCGAAAGTCAACTTCTGGAACGTGTCAGTTCCTAGGAAGCAAGCTAATATCTTGGTTTTCAAAGAAGCAGCATTCAGTAGCAACGTCCACTACTGAAGCTGAGTACATGGCTGCTGGAAGTTGTTGTGCCCAGATCCTTTGGCTTCGACAACAACTGAGAGACTATGGTATAATTCAGGATGAAGTGCCCATCTACTGTGACTCCACAAGTGCTATTGCAATAACTCAGAATCCAGTTCTCCATACGAGATGCAATCACGTGGATATTCGACACCACTTCATCAGAGACCATGTCGAGAAAAAGGATATCAGAATGGAGAAAATCCATACTGACAAGCAAAGGGCAGATATACTGACAAAACCACTAGCTGAGAACAGATTCAGAGAATTATCAGTTGAGCTAGGTCTACTGGATCCTACTGAATCGTGTCAGTAGAACACAACAATTGGTTGGTATCAATTGGTATCAGTAGAAGCCAACCACTAATATACCAACAATTGGTATCAAGTGTAAGGAACCAGTATGACACGTCAGAAGACTCAGTACATTGATTCAGTCGGGAGAATCAAACTGTACACGGTAAGGGGGAACGTGGTCATCAGCACGTCAACCATCCTCCTTAGTCTTAACGGTAACCAGCTGATTGTAAAAGTTCAGCTGAAGAGATTTGCGTAGTATTTACTTAAACTTAATCAGAAGCATGCTCGCATTTATTATCTCAGTCGCTTGCACTCAGTAGTTAATGAGCATTTATTTCCCGCCATTAATTTTTTAAGGATAAGTTAGTAGGAAACCGTTCTCATTTAAAATGACTTAGTCTTTAATGCTGCCTGCAGCGCATTTAATGAACGTCTTCTCACTTACCTTAACTGCGCATTGTCCTACGTGGGTCTATGGTAGAGGCGGCTTAGGCAATCATTCCTTTTATAATATCACATCTCAGCCGTCGATAAAAATGATAGATTAAAACCCAGCCGTTCGATCTAAACGGTTTATTACGCATGATCTTACAAAATCTTTCATCTTCTACCTTCTCCTCACTTATCGCCATTTCCGAAATTTTAGAGCTTTCTCTCCGCGATTCAGTTTTCTTCCAAAATCTTAAGACTGCTTTGCATTTTTAGTATCTCCAAGCTCTAAATCACTCGGTAATGTATTAAATCTTGCTTAAAACTCATACTAACTTACTCTATTTTCAAGTGCTAACGAGTTATTTTGTAGATTCTCATGGCGACAGTACAGTCACCCACCGATATTGACGAGATCATCAAAACTCGCATCCAGTTCAAACCCACTATGGCGCTACATCAAGTTGATCTTCCGTTTCTGGAGCCTGTGTTCGAGGATATTGAAAGTTCTGGACTAGAACTGCTCGTCTCCAAGCAACCTCGGGCGTTTTTGCCTAGACAAGTGGCGGAGGTATATTTCAACTGGAGAACCCTAGCTTCTGGGTTGGAGGAATCTTCCTTCTCGTTCATGAAGGAGGTTGTACCAAATTCTTGGGATGCAAGTCAGCACGTCATCAACATCCGTGATGCATTAGAGTTAGCATTTGATCTCCCAGCCAGTGGAATCTCTCCTATTGGATATAAGGAGAAGGAGATCAACGCTTATGTTCAGAAGTTATGCGGCAGGAGCGATATAGTCTTCAAGACAGCTCTGCCAAAGAATCAGCTACTTCCACAATACCGGGGGCTCGCTTATATTGTCTCACACATACTCACAAGCTCAGCGGGTTCCTATGATCAGCTGTCCAAGCCACACATCCAGCTGATGATGATCATAGATGATGGAGTCCAAGTCAACTGGACTGACTACTATGTAGCCGAGCTGAAGGCTCAGGCTCAGAAGTTCACGGCCTCGCCCACCTGGAGAGAAAAGACTTATTAGTGTGGGGAAGCTACTGTATGGAACCAAGATGTCCATACTGATCGAGCAGTCAGACTCGAGGAGTTCAGCCTTTGCTGACTCCAAGTATTTCGACAGCAAGCTTATTAAATTTAAGACGAAAGCCGCTGTTGAGAAATCCATCGGGCGAGGGCCGCTTGATCAGAAGAGAGACGTATCAGACTTGCCCCCCTCGTGCCGACCCGCCTAAGAGGAGGAGGGGCTAACTAAAACCGGACCCTCTGAGGTCTCAGTCGAACCAGCCAGATAAGCCTCTCCTCCACCCACTTAAGAGGAACACATCCTAGATTCTGACACCGGCATTGAGGGTGCCACGATAAAGGATAAGGTTCAATACATCAGTTCTGAGGAAACTCAGTCGGATATCAGGGAACCGACTGAGGAAACCTCTGCTGAGTGGACTACTCTTCACTCCACCCGTCTCCGTGCCACAGGAGAAATCCATGCTCAGATTCCTGAAATCTCTGAGCACCCAGACTTGGTGGAAACAGCCATAAGGGGCAGGACACAGATGCTACTGAGGTCCCTCAGCGGGATATTCTCGAAGACATAATCCGAACCCCGTCAGCTCTGTCCCTTCTTGCCGAGGAGCAGGAGTTACAATCAGCTATAGGGTTCGGGGAACCAGCTGATCTTGCGTCTTTTGAGGATCTGAGAGAAGCAATGCTTTATCTTCTCAGCCTGCGATCCTCAATCCCTGGCAACAGCCCCTCGCCTCCATCTCATCATGGCGATGATGATGATAAGAATGATGACGAGATGGAACAGGCACCATGATGAGTCAATTTCGTACCTAATTATTTCTGTCCAGAAAGGTATCTTAACTGTGCAGGTGAGACGTATTTGTTGGCAGTTATGCAGAAAAGGAGCTGATTTGGCACGACAAGTAGAGATGAGGTGGCGACGCGAATTACAGCTGAAATGAGGATATTTTGAGCGGTTTTGGTCGAAGGAAGAAAGAAGGAAAGAAAAGGATCAAGAAAGGAAAGAGAGAGGAAGGAAAGAAGAAGATAAGGAAGGATTAGATATTTCCATATCTATCAAAATCCTTTCCTTATCCAAGAAGAAACCCTAGATATGATCTAGGGTATTATAAAAGGAGGATTGAAGCACGAAAATCAGAGCCTTTTCACCATAAAAAACACGCCGTGCATACCTTTCCACCCTCGAAGACTCATCCTTTCCGATCCGACAAACCACCATCGCCGCTAAAGCTACCGAGCCATCGCCGATCACGCCGCCAAAGCCAAGCCACCGCACCACCGACCGAACCATTCCAATTACTTCATGCTACAGTAAGATTGAAACAAACACTTTCGTATTTCATATTTCAATTTTCTTATGTTCGAATATTAGCTTAAGTTTCGTTCTTGTCATTTACTTCGCTCTTGTTATTTCCGCTTTAAAGACCGTAGGTTTTGATACTTAATTCTAGTTGCAATTCTCGTTTTTAATTCAGTTTATGTTTGGTTTAAAATTCAGTTAATATTCGTTTCCAGTTTTTAGTTCGTTAATTTTACTTTAATTTAGTTTACGTGCATGCTAGGGTTAGGGTTACAAATGGTGCATGTTCTGTTTCGCAGCGTGTTTTATCTGTGCAGTCAGGACAGGTCCATGAGTAGCTAAACTCTTTAGGGTCCGACAGAATGTGAATGCACACGTGAACAGTACATGAGGCTTAGGTGCTCATAATTAATCAAAAGGGTTTCAGGATAATTCTGAATTAATTAATCTGGCTAGTAATTTAGGCTTGATCACCCTAGGTTATTCAGTCTGTAGCTAACTTAGTACTTCCATCGTTTCTCGTGGAACAAGGCTAGGTAAGTAGCGAAATTATTCGAAAGAGTAGTTGGATTAAACCGGTAGGAGACTATTAGATGCCCAACATACGAGTAGGCTCCTATACTAGGCTCCCTTAGTTCGATAAAGCTATTTAGCTATTAAATATATTGATTGCCCAACAACGTAGGTTGTAGCTAAATTAGGGAAGTAGCCGTTTCGATGCCCAACATGGCGGTTACCGACTAAGTAAGTTGGAGTAAGGATTACGCAGTTTAAGTTACGGTAGTCTATAACTAGTTGATTCTTAAGATTAATTCATTTTATGTGCCAAGGATTGGAAATACGTGTGTGTGAATATTCTGTTGGACCCATCTCTTATCTGTCTAGTTTAAACAGTTTTATCTCAGTTCTCAGTTTTTATATTTAATTTAGTTTTTACAAGTTCTTAGTTTAGAATAAAACCCAAAACTTGCGTGGTTGCTAACCAAAACCAAGATAAGTAGAAAAATAATATGTCTAGTCCTCCGTTCCCTGTGTTCGATACCCTGTGAACTATACTGATATAATTCTCTATTTTTACAGGATTATTTGGTGTAATACAGCGATCACCAAATTGGCGCCGTTGCCGGGGAACGGTGTTATCTAGTTTTATTGTTTTTCTACTAATCTTTTTGTTCTTTTAAGCGTTGCATGAGCAGGTCCTCCAACCTTAATCTGATATTTGATCCTGAGATCGAGAAAACAGCAAAGAGGAATAGGAAGAGGACAAAGCTGTAAAAGCAACAGACGTTTTAACTGCCCAGACAGAAGACAGAACAGACGCCGGTGATCAAACCAGCGACTCCGAACCAGAAACTGTTAGGTTCGACAAAACACTGCACAATACTCCAGTTACTAGCTCAGAATCAGAGGAGGAAGAGATGGAAGAAGTGCACAATCCACAACCCTTGAGGATGAATACCGGATCGCTTGACATGGGAGCGGACCTTCCCGGTCCAATCCCAATCACAACTACTGAACAAATTGATGTCAAGCTGAACATGGTCGCTGCCATGCCTAAGTTTTATGGGAGAACGAACGAGAACCCAAATTCCTTTTTGGCCTCGTTCAACCAAGTCTGCAATCTGCACAGGTAAGGCAATCTGGACGCTTTCAAGCTCAAGGCTTTTCCATTCACATTGCAAGATGGAGCACAAATTTGATTCTCAAGTCTAAAGCCAAACACGATCACGACGTGGGCCCAAATGCGTACGGTTTTCTTGAAGAAGTATTTCCCGCAATCAAAGACGAATGCACTTAAGAAGCAGATTTCCGGGATCACACAAGAAATCGATGAATCTTTCGGCGCATATTGGGAGAGATTCGGGCGACTTGTCGATAGTTGTCCTAACCATGGCTACTCGGACGTAGAGCTTTTACAAATCTTCTATCAAGGTATGACCGACAAAGCAAAAGTTATGGTCGATATTGGCTTAAAAGGGAATTTCCACACAAGTCTCTATGAAGATGCAAGAAATATTATTGAAGGACTTGCAGAATCCACCTCACAATACAAGGGGCCGAGAACAACAAGAAGAGTCGTCAATTGGTCTCATTCTGACTACATGGACGAGATCGATACTAAGGTGGAAGCAAAATTCAGTCAATTGGAAGACAAGATGGACTTACTGCTTAAGCATCACACTTCTGCTTCAAGTCAATCGATTGTCGATCATGCATGTGGAGCATGCGGTCAGAAAGGGCATACATCACTACAATGTCCGGGAGAAGAAATGAATGCGGCCAGAAATGGGAGTGGACAACAAGGGGTTCATCCGAACCTCCGTTGGAAACAACCAGAGGAGCACTTCCAGCCGAGGAATCCGCCTCAATCACAATTTCATCAATCATACCAGCAGCAACAAGGCTATCCGCAGCCGTATCAACCTCCTAATCATAATAGCTATCAGCAGACATATAGACCCCCGCATCAAAAGTAGTTTCAGCAGCAGAGTGCCCCGCCTGCCCAGTCAGAGCAGCAGAGCCCTTTAGAAAAGCTTTTGGCCGAAATGGTTTCTTCGCAGAAGGACACTACTGCATTTCAACAACAAATGCAGCGGGAGATAAATCAAACAAAGAAGGATCAGCAAGCTATGATGGAAAACTTGGCCAAGCAGATGAATAAGCTGAATTCTACGATGCAAGAGATGAAGAGCACTCAAGGACAACTTCCAACTCATACTCAGCCTAATCCGAATGCTATGGCTAATGTAAGTCAATTAAGTATGTGCGGTAAAAAGGAAACAGATGGAGAGAACAGTTCCCGACTGCACAAGCAAGTGGAATTTCCAGAAAGTCAAGTACAACAACTCATCCACCGCTATGACAATTTGTACCAAACACGTACTAACTGTGTTAAACAACCGTCTCAAACATACAAGCCTCCACACCATCGAATATATCAGCAGCAAGGTCCATTGTCTGGCCAGCGACCAGGAATCCTCTTCGTTTGAACAATTATGGGCGAGATGATTTCTTCTCAAAAGGAATCAATTACATATCAAAGGAAGATGGCGAAGGAGATAATTTCAAATCAAAATGAGATCCAAGCCATGAAGGAAGAGATGCATCGATTGAAGATGGATCAACAAGTTACTTTGGAAAATCTGTCCGAACAAGTGTCCAAACTGACCAGTTCACTCCAAGATCTGAAGGGAGGTCAAAGGCGTTTACCTTCACAAGCTCAAACACAGCCCAATCCGAGTGCCCAAAACTGCAACCAAATTACACTGTTTGGAGGAAAAGGATTGCTCGCCCAACCGCATGTGCAAGACACCCGTGAGAAGTCGGCGAGAGACGAGGAAGGCAGCAGATCGCCCATACCACCAGAAAGCTTAAAGAAGCAATATGCTGAAGATCCAGAACAAGAACGGGATGAGGAGAACGTCCTGACTGGCCATTCGGAGCCTGAATATCTGATTCCTCCACCATTCCCCGACGCTTTGAAAAGGAAAAAGATGCCGAACAAGGAGTACATGGACTACCTTAAGCTGTTCGAGAAATTGGAGATTAATATTCCTTTCCTTGAAGCCATCAAAATTCCAAAGTTCGGGAAGTTCGTGAAGGATTTTATTGCTGGAAAAATCCTAAAGTCCGGGAAAATTGTCATGGACCATTCCGTCTCGACAATCATTCAAAGGATGCTACCCGCTAAGTGTGCGGATCCAGAATATCTTGAGGCGTATATGATGCAGGATAAGATGGAGGTCACCTTGATTCAAGGGCTGACCGAATCAAATCTCGATGATATGAGGGACGATGAGATCAGAGAAAGCATCTTGGCCTTACACGAAACTCCATAATTGGCTACTGTTAGCAGTGTGTCTCAGCTGCCCAGTCAGGACGATTCTGTACCAGAATGGTTGAAAGTCGTGGAAGTAAAGCGCCGACCTGAAAGAGACAAGAAAAAGGCAGCAAGGGAGCAGACTACCATCATCTTGCACGGGGATAGGCCATCAACCAAGTGTGAGGAAAATTTTTGGAAGAAGGCCTATGAAGATTTCACGTGGTATAAAGACCGTTGGAAGAGATTGAAGCGAGTGATCAAGGCAGTGGATGAGACTCCACTGTTCATGCCGTCACCCCATTGACCTTTGAAGAGGAGGTCTAGTCGAAGACTCTAAAGAGAGGCGCTTTCGGGAGACAACCCGTACTTTTTCCGTTTTTCTTTGATTTCGTATTTTAGTTTGATTTTATGCTTGGTGTTGTTTCTTTTCTTTTTCAGATTTTGGCTAAGTATGGAATTGGGATTTTTACCTACTGTACCAACTGCCTAATCGGGAGATCTAGTTTTAACCACCGGGACCTCGTGTCGTGAGTTCCTTTCCTTTTGCAGATCAGGATACGGTGTAGACTCTAAGGACTGATCTGGATTCCCTTGGACGCAGAGTAGACCACCTCCGCCGCACAGTTATGAGCAGACTGCCTCGCCTGCCCAGGCGAGGCGACCAGTGACTTTTCTTCCCC
Organism: Lavandula angustifolia; assembly: GCA_028984105.1. Lineage (NCBI taxonomy): Eukaryota > Viridiplantae > Streptophyta > Magnoliopsida > Lamiales > Lamiaceae > Lavandula > Lavandula angustifolia. Next base: position 29,200,971 of record CM054803.1, read on the forward strand.
ATTTTAATTTTTCGTTTTATGTGTTTGTGTTTTATGTTTTTGAGTCTGTTCTTGTGTGTTTTTCTTGTTCTTACACTTGATAGGGATCAAGTGTAAGGAGGGGGGTGTTTCTTTGTATTTTATCTTTTGTCTTTAGTTTTCGTTTGTTCTAACACTTGGTAGGGACCAAGTGTAAGGAGGGTGTTTTTGTGTTTATTTTGTCATGCCTTCTCTCTTTGTTTTGTCTTTTCTCTCTTGCTCGAGGGCGAGCAAGGTTTAAGTGTAAGGAGGGGGGTATTTTGTGTCGAAGCATGCCAAAATTTTTGATATTTGAAGTGCCGTTTTCTATGATCGAGCATGTCTTATTTGTGCTTTTATTTTCAATATGCTTGCTTGTGGACCTTGTGAAGAGTAGATCTAGGCACTTATATGCATGTAACTTGGGGTGACGAAAAATAAACCTTGTTGGATCGCAATTTACAACCACTCACTTAAATTAGATTTGAGCCTTATAGTAGGACACTTCCTACTATTCTTTTGAGAGTGTTTATCCACAAAGTCACAATATGTTTGAATCACTTGTGATAAATGATAGGAGGCACTAGGGATTTTTAGCCACACGGCCGCGACAAAATATTTCCGACCTTACATTATCCCTTAGTGAACCAATTTGAGCCTTGACCGTTTCCTTGATTTGAGTTAGTAAAATTTTAGCCAAGGCCTTTTTAAACTTTCTCTTGACCCATGTTATTGCATGTTTTACGAACTCTCTTGTGCATGATTGTAAAATCTGAAGTGTATTACATATGTTTCCTACCTGCCCAGTCTAGACATGCTGCAGAAAACAGATTGGATAAAAAGTCTTAAGTATAAAGACTGCTCAATATAAGCAGAATTCAAAGTGTCCTGTCTGTACAATTGAGACAGTTTGTGCCCAGTTTGCTAAAAAAGAGTATGTGCCACGAAAAAAAAATCTAAATTTGAAAAGTGGCCGAAAAGAAAGAGCATGGGTACATAGTATTGATGTTGCAGCATTAAAGTAAATTTTCTAAGTGGTAGGAGTTTTGCTGACTTGACTGCACAGGTGAGAGAGTTTTACATGCATAGCATTGAATATGAATTTTAATGGAGCTTAGTACCCCTAGGACCCTTACCAACATCAATTTGTCTAAGTCCTAAGCCCCATTACAACCGAATGAGAAAGACCTCCTTGATATTGCTATTGTGATGATCTCTTATCGTGATTGCGTGGATTGTTTTCCTTTGAGTGGCTTGAACCGGACTTAGATTAGTTGAGTGTTGAGTGAAACTTGAGGAGATCCACATTGTTCAGATTTTGACCAAGTTGATATATGTGTGCTTAGTTTCAAAATTTGCATTGTCTACTTGTTGGATGAGATTATGATTGCATGGTTTGACATTGCTTGGCTAGTGAATTGGTGTGGAGAATTTCGAATTGATTGGTATGGCTTCTTGTCTTTGTTTTGTGAGTCCGTTGTTATTTTCTTTTTCTTCGTTCGTGTCGAGTCTTGTTTTTGTTCTTGTTCGAGTCTTGAGTCTTTTCTTTTGAGTCTTGGGTCTTGGGGAAGACCAAAAATAATTAGGTACTTATCTTTTTCTCTTCTTATACTCGAGGGCGAGTATAGCTCAAGTGTAAGGAGATTTGATGAGTCAATTTCGTACCTAATTATTTCGTCCCGTAAAGGTCTCTTAACTGTGCAGGTGAGACGTATTTGTTGGCAGTTATGCAGAAAAGGAGCTGATTTGGCATGACAAGTGGAGATGAGGTGGCGACGGGAATTACAGCTGGAATGAGGATATTTTGAGCGGTTTTGGTCGAAGGAAGAAAGAAGGAAAGAAAAGGATCAAGAAAGGAAAGAGAGAGGAAGGAAAGAAGAAGATAAGGAAGGATTAGATATTTCCATATCTATCAAAATCCTTTCCTTATCCAAGAAGAAACCCTAGATATGATCTAGGGTATTATAAAAGGAGGATTGAAGCACGAAAATCAGAGCCTTTTCACCATAAAAAACACGCCGTGCATACCTTTCCACCCTCGAAGACTCATCCTTTCCGATCCGACAAACCACCATCGCCGCTAAAGCTACCGAGCCATCGCCGATCACGCCGCCGAAGCCAAGCCACCGCACCACCGATAGAACCATTCCAATTACTTCATGCTACAGTAGTTTAAGATTGAAACAAACACTTTCGTATTTCATATTTCAATTTTCTTATGTTCGAATATTAGCTTAAGTTTTGTTCTTGTCATTTACTTCGCTCTTGTTATTTCCGCTTTAAAGACCGTAGGTTTTGATACTTAATTCTAGTTGCAATTCTCGTTTTTAATTCAGTTTATGTTTGGTTTAAAATTCGGTTAATATTCGTTTCCGAGCTTTTTAGTTCGTTAATTTTACTTTAATTTAGTTTACGTGCATGCTAGGGTTAGGGTTACAAATGGTGCATGTTCTGTTTCGCAGCGTGTTTTATCTGTGCAGTCAGGACAGGTCCATGAGTAGCTAAACTTTTTAGGTCCGGCAGAATGTGAAAGCACACGTGAACAGTACATGAGGCTTAGGTGCTCATAATTAATCAAAAGGGTTTCGGGATAATTCTGAATTAATTAATCTGGCTAGTAATTTAGGCTTGATCACCCTAGGTTATTCAGTCTGTAGCTAACTTAGTACTTCCATCATTTCTCGTGGAACAAGGCTAGGTAAGTAGCGAAATTATTCGAAAGAGTAGTTGGATTAAACCGGTAGGAGACTATTAGATGCCCAACATACGAGTAGGCTCCTATACTAGGCTCCATTAGTTCGATAAAGCTGTTTAGCTATTAAATCTATTGATTTCCCAACAACGTAGGTTGTAGCTAAATTAGGGAAGTAGCCGTTTCGATGCCCAACATGGCGGTTACCGACTAAGTAAGTGGGAGTAAGGATTACGCAGTTTAAGTTACGGTAGTCTATAACTAGTTGATTCTTAAGATTAATTCATTTCATGTGCCAAGGATTGGAAATACGTGTGTGTGAATATTCTACTGGACCCATCTCTTATCTGTCTAGTTTAAACAGTTTTATCTCAGTTCTCAGTTTTTATATTTAATTCAGTTTTTACAAGTTCTTAGTTTAGAATAAAACCCAAAACTTGCGTGGTTGCTAACCAAAACCAAGATAAGTAGAAAAATAATATGTCTAGTCCTCTGTTCCCTGTGTTCGATACCCTGTGAACTATACTGATATAATTCTCTATTTTTGCAGGATTATTTGGTGCAATACAGCGATCACCACACCACCCAAGGATGCAGATTTGGGTGGATCTGCTGAGAGTTCCACTCCCCGCGAAAAGGGCCAATCACCACCACCCTCCAAATCTGGTGAAGCTCAAGTTGCCTCGAAGCCAAGTCGAGCGCAACAACTTGCGATATACGAGCGAGAGGCTCGGAACCAGTAGCTATCAGATAAAACCGATAGGTTCCGTGACCTCTAAGTCGGTAAATAGAGTTATCAGGCGCCAAGGGGACAAGAATCGTCTCCTCGCCAAAGACGTGCACATCAAATGGGCTCAATACATAAAAGCCCAGACTGAAAGCGTCGACCGACTAGCAGAAGGGGTTAAGAAAGTCTCAGAAGCTCCTACTCCACAGATAAACATTCAGGAAATCATTGAGACAACCCTTGTAGCTCAGAAGGCAGACTTAGCCGCTCAGAGTCAGCAGCTCTTGTTATCTCAGAAGAAATCTTTCTCTGAGCAGCTGACTCAGAGTCTCGCGGCAGTCTAAGCCACCATGGATGAGAGGAACAAAGTGGCCACCTCTAGCCTTCAATCAACCATCAAACAACAGGCTGAGGCACTGAAGGTCATCCTAAAAGAGATCACGGACTCGCATGATCAGTCTCTGCTGAAACTCCGACAGAGTCACCGCTCAATTGAAATCATTTAGAGCTGATCAAGAAAAAGACTGGGAGCGATACAGCGACCTGGTCAAGGACTTCGAAGCAACTGCCACCCAAATCAAAGATCTAGTATATAATTTGGAGAAGGACGTGAAATCCATCCGTACTCACCTCTCCCAGACTGATGATGCCAAAAAGGGGGAAGGAGAAGTAAAAGAAGAACAAACTGAGACGGAACAGGCTGAGGCGGAGAAGAATCCTGAAGTCCAATTTATTGAGGGAGGAAATCAAGGGGTAGGTTCAGCCACTCAGGCTAGAACCAGTTCAGCACCCCAGGGGGAAGGTTCAGCCGCTCAGGTTGGAACCAGTTCTGCAGTACTCCTTCTGGGGAAGGAGATTACAACTGAAGCCACTCCTCCACCTTCCCCGACGCCAAAATTCAAAACTAAAGCGGAGCAGGAGGCGTATGATCAGAGAATTGCTCAGCAGCTGCAGGACCAGCTGGATCATGAGCATCAGCTTGAAGAAGCAAAGAAGGCCAAGAAGCCTAGAAAAGTGATTGGCAAGTCTGCCAAAGGAAATGCCAAGAAGATTGAGGATGAACTGCAGAAGAAGGCTCAGGAGGAGCTTGCCAAAGCTCTCTCCACAGCAGTCCAGCCGATAGCTCAGAGTTACTAATCTTCCAATCTTACACCTGAGCAAGAGGCTGAGGACAGAGCCACCTGGGAGGCTACGCTGCAAGGACTAAATCTCCATAGAGGAGATGCTAGGTCAGCGGCCCTCAGAGAACAAAAACGATTAGCTGACATGGCAAAGATGACCAGCCTGGCTGACAAGCTAGCAGCTGACTGGAGAAAGCAAATACCCAGAGCTTCAAAGTACTATGGGAGAGGAGCACTCAGATCGCCGTACATCAAGAAGGCCCCTACTCCTCACATAGACAAATGGGTACCAGCTGAACTAAACGAGCAGTGGGAGGAACTCAAAGTCTTATTCATCAAGGGATATTATGTATGGGGCTTCTACCCGTTTGAGGTACCTGTTGATCAGTTGTTCGAAGAATTTCTTCGTCAAAACCTTGCCCATATCGGAGCACAAATTCTACCAATCATGGAGAGGGAGAAGATACCCATCAGAGCTCCAGCCTTCAGAAGAATCCCTCCTCCTATGACTGCTCGCGGCGTGCTTTGCACAAAAGATATAGAAGATGAGATCGAGGCAGCTGCTTATCATCACAATCTTAGCACTGATCAGCCTGAGGATCTCGAGGAAATCCAGACTCTGAGGAAAAGGATTTACAAGTATTACTATCTGGACCCTCCTGCTGATAGGTCTGCTGCTTTTAAGAGCCGAACTCAGAGATTCAGACGTCAACCGTGATCGTCCTGTCCTTGTTTTTGCAATAGAGATAGGAACCCTGTAATCATCATGTTCATATATATATCAGTTCCTATTTCTAGCCAGACAATTACTAATTGTCTTACAGCTTTTGCTTGTGCTTTTCACAACTGATCACTGAAGTGATCTGACACACACTCACACATAACCGTTTCTCTGATTTTGCCTATCTCTCACCTGCTGAACTTACTGAAGTTATCTGTTTCAGTTTTAGTGAAGTCTTTCTAAGTCAGTAGTCTAGCATTCATGTCTTTGTTTTTATAGAAGTAGAGGTTTTGACATCATCAATTAGGGGGAAATTGTTGGGTTATGAGTCAGTAGATGGTAGTCAGCTATTTGTGGTTAAAATAATATTGGGGGAAATCATAGTAGTACTATGGAATTGAAGATCCCAAAACCCAGCTGATATCAGTAGTGTAGTGTCTCGATAGGATTAGATGATGTATAGGTTAGACTTTTTGTGATAGTTTATCTTTTTGTCTAAGTCCTGTACGGGGTAAACTGTTGGACTGATCTTCTGACGAAGTTACTTTCCAGAACCCCACGTCATCAGTGTAATCGCTTGCATTCTTCTGTCTTCAGTTGAATCTGTCCTCAGTAGAAGATTCTTCATCAGCCGGTAGACATCATCAGAAGAACTTAATGTAAAGCTCAGTACCTTCGCAGTCATCAGCTGACCCACCAAAGCCTTATCAGCTTGTCAGCCGACTCAGTCGAAGAAGACAGAGACTGTCCTAAGTCTACTGTGTCCGACAGAAAACGACCCAATCGCTCAAGTCATTTCGAAGTTTAGCAGAAGATCATACGAGGTTGAAGAATAGTCAACTCTGAACACAGACACATTCTCACCTACCACAAACCTCGACCAATGAGAAGCCGACAACGCTTTACCTGCTCTGACCAACTAAAGCTGCTCTCATGTACCGTGTCAACTGCCCTGCTGCAACAATTTGAAAAATATAGCCGTTTTCTTTGGAAGCTTGTGACACGTGGCATCGTCTTCTCCAATGGATATATGCCTGCTCACAACTATAAATAGAGAAGAAAACCGAGCTCCACGCACGGGATTAAAAAGGGAAAAACGCTCAAGCTCAAGAACAAACTCTAGCAAACTTAAAGACCATTCCAGCGAAGAACTTGCTTTCATAGAATATTTCTAGTTCTTCTCTCTAGAGTTCTTTAAATCCCTTCTTCTCTAGCTAAGCTCATTGCCAAATTTATAGCTTAGAAATTTCAAAGGAGTTCAGTTTCTGTGAATTGTTCTTATTGTAAGAACTCCTTCTTAGTTGGAGATCATCCCCTCCCTTTCGAACTTAGGTTTGAATTGTAAAGTCGCTAAGGACTATAACTTAGAAGGGCCTGTCCAGTGCACAGATTCCTTGCTGAGGCTTGCTCAGATAAATCAACAAGTTCTCCTGCCTTGTCAGGACCGTGGACGTAGGATCTTGCGTATCCGAACCACGTTAAATTGCTTGTGTTATTTACTATTTTATTGAATTGCATACAAACTGGTTTAAAATCATATCTTTGCATAAAACGTATTTTCAAAGCGCACCAGCCAAATACTTTAACTTGCAAAAACGCGTTTTCAAACTGAGACGAATCTCTGGGCCCTACAGTCTTATCCGCACAACGTCTTCGACTGAGTTTCAAGTACTGACAAAACTTAGTAGGAGAGCTCAGTAGCTGACACACTCTGACCCGTGATCGAAGGTTACTATCTGGCACTGTTCATCAGTCGCAACTAACAGCTCAGCTGTCCTTCACGTTCTGAGAAAAGAAACTGTGGTCAGGTGTATTCACCCCCCCCCTCTACACCTGACTATCGTCTCCGGACCAGCAAGTATCAACCGTGAAGTCTGAATAAGTCTCAACCACTTTGTGTACCTCGACCAATGACAAGCAAGTAGCTAGCAAAGTCTCCGACAAAAGCTGCAAGTCAACCGCTTTCCAATAAATAAAGAGGACTCTACAGAATTCGAAAAAGAAGCCATTTGCTACCTATATAGAGTCACACGTGGGCAGTTCGTCTCTAACGGATCTATTCACGCTCATGACTATAAATAGGAAGGTCGTGTCATTCAAGTCGTACTACACGATCATACAAGCAACCTATACGGGAACTCAAGCATCCAATGAATTAAAGCTCTAGAATACTTAGCGATTATTCAAGTGAAGAACACGAACCCAGAGTGATTATTCCTCTTTGTTCTTCGCTCTAGAAGCCATTCTCGTTCCCACCCTCTAACCTAAGCTCAACTGTTATATCCATAGCTTAGAACCGAAGGAGTTCATTTATTGAACTGTTCTTAATTGATAAGAACTCCTTCATCGTTGGAGATACATTCAAACTTAACTGTTTGACCCTGTAAACTGAGACTTGCTCAGTATAATCACAAGTTACTGTTTGTCCTGCGCACAAACTAACTGAGACTAACTCAGTATAATAAAATAGTGTCATGCGTTGTTCAGGATCAGTGAACGTATGATCTTGCATATCCGAACCAATTTAAAATTGATGTGTCATTTAATTGTTACATTGATATCTGCTCATACTGAAAATAACTTTACAAAAGCATATAATTGCTATTTCAGTAAAAGCTTAAAAGGTTGCACTAATCTACTAAACGACTTTAATAAACAAACGTTTTCAATATAAGATTAATCGGGCCTACACATTCCGCACGCTACTGAACAGCCGCTGAACGCTCCTAAATTCTGACTCCAGTCAGCTAGTAGAGCTCTTCACTTTCAGTCACTCTGTCCATGCGATCAAGAGCAGCTTGTCTGGTCTACTGAATCCATTCAGTAGACATCTTCCATCTTACGAACTGTTCGCATTTGAGTTTGAGAAAAAGGTTTCAGGTGTATTCACCCCCCCCCCCTCTACACCTGAACGTTTGACTCGGGACCAATAATTGGTATCAGACTGATCTACTCGAACTGATCTTTTTGAAAACATTTTTCACAGCATAACATCTCTTCATTCATCTTTATTCCATAATCTTGCTATGTTTGATATGTTAGGAATCCGGATGGTACCCATGTTCTCAGTAGAGAACTATGGCGTATAGCGCGTGAGAATGGAGGCGTATCTGACTTAACTACATGACAGCATATCTGATGTGCTGAAAATCGGTCATATCATTCCTATGATTAACAGTGTTAAATACAAGGAGGATGGTGGAGTCGAGATAGGGGAGATGATCGCCAAGAGCAAATCAGATTACATGCCGGAGGAGAAGAAGGTTCAATATCTAGATAGAGTTTCTCGTAATGTTATTCTAACAACTCTTAGTGATTCTTATCTAGGTAGGGTTCAGGACTGCAAGTCCGTGAAGAAATTTTGGGATGCACTGGTGTTACTGAGTCGGGGGGACTAAGAAGATAAAGAACAACAAACTAACGCTGGAGCTCTAGAAGCTTGAGAGACTCACCCTCATGCCCAATGAGAAGATTGAAGATCTAAAGGACAGATTCACCAAGATCATGAATTCAATCAACGGACTAGGGAAGACGCTCTCGAACAGTGAGATGAACCTGAAGATACTGCGGGTATTGCCTGAAGGATGCTGGAATTCATTCACCACGTATCTTCGACACTCTGACCTTGATTCTGTTTCTACTGATCTTCGACATGCTGGAGTTAGAGTTTAGCCTACCTCACAAGATAAGGGATGGAGCTGACACCTCACAGGATCATGCTCTAAAGGCATCAGTCAACACTCCACAAGCAGCAGTGAGCAATCAGACAACGTTGACAAGCTCAGTCTTGATTCCTACTGAAGGAAACTTGGCTGAACGATATGCTCTGCTGGCCCTTAAGTACCAGAGAGAGAAGGATAGGAGGATTAAGCTGAAGAAATCCTACCAAAAATCCCGAGGTAAGTATGAATCACCTTCAAAAGGAGATCATAACCAGAAACTCTCTGATTGCATGAATGAAGAATCTGCTTCCAAGCCTGAAAAGTTAGAACTTAAAATAAGCAGACCTTCTTCATGCTGCAACTACAGGAAGGATGGACAGTCTTAGTATGAGTGTCCTGAGCTGAGTGCAGCTGAGAGAGTTGTACGAAAAGCTCAAAGAGAGAAGTTCTCTAAGAAGTGCAAAGCATTCATTGTTGGAGAGCTCTCAGATGCTTCTGAAGAGCCAGAGAACTTCATGGACTCATCAGATGATGAAGTCTCATTCATCGCGGTAGAGATTGAAGAAAATGAGAAGTGTCTCATAGATGGAGAAGAGGATGAGGTAAACTCATATGCTAATTATGTACCCTCTTCACCATGCACACACAATACACAATCTACTGCAGGTGATCATCCTAAATCTGCATTGTGCCACGAAGCCCTATTAGATTAGCAGATTAAGATGAGTATGGACTTCAGTTAGACCCTTCAGGAGATGGACCTCCTGCGAGCTGAGAATGAGAGACTTTCTAAGTCTAGTCAGGACGGTTCTGAGTTGGCTCAGCTTGCCAAGAGACTGAAAGAGGAGAACGAATCTCTGATGACACAGTCTCAGCAACAAGGACTGATCTCAGCACTGATCAAAGACTTGGCGATGAAAGTCACTGAACTAAGTTTACTGAAGAAGGAACATTCAGAACTACAAGCACAGTATGAAACTCTCAAGAAGAGTGATGAAGTCTGGAAAGTTCTGATGACCGACAGATTTCTTGGAGCAGAGAAGAAGCTCGAAGCCATGCTTACAAGTCAAGGGCATGTAACTCATAAGGAAGGGTTAGGCTACAAAACTTATGACTCTTCGACCTCAGCTCCATAGGATTCAGCAGCAAAGCTTACTGATAGGTTAGTCAAAGGGTGTACTGTACGTTCAGAACTCCAGAAACCTTTGACAAAAATCAAACAAAAGGGGAATGTACCTCATCCCACCTATCAGAAGTCTGACAGATCTCGCTCACAACCTCCCAGTCAGAAGCAAGGGGGAAGTTCAGTGAGATGGGAAGATCAACATGGGCCTCTAACTCTAACTCACCTAGCTCAGTACGAAAGTTACTATTACGAGCTAGTAGTCAAGAAGCCACCGAAGAACCAGACGAAAGCCACTGAATCAACTCAGAAGGTTAAGAGTCCACCTAAGCAGAAGATCAAGACTACTGAACCTCTGAAGCAGAAAGAGTCAACATCACTGAGCCCTTCAGTGAAGTACGTTGATGGGTCTGGAAAGAAGCTGTCTAAGACTACAAAAGTAGTCAGACAGATTCGGATTGCGAAATCACTAACCCCGAAGGACCCAAAAGAAACATAAAGGGTTCCTAAGTGTGATTTTCTATTTTGCAGATACAAAAAGACCCATGGTACGTAGATAGCGGATGTTCCAGACATATGACGTACCAGAAGACACTGCTGATAGATTACATCACTGGAGATGGATCCGAAATAGTATTTGGCGACAATGCTAAAGGTTACACGAGAGGATACGGAACACTGAATATTGGAACCACTATAGTTCCAAAAGTATCTTATGTTGAAGGGCTCCAACATAACCTCCCCTCTGTTAGTTAATTTTTTTATAACAATAAAAGAGTGATATTTGACACTGGTTTTTGTGATGTACTTTATAAATCTACAGGAAAAACAGTGTTATCAAGAACACGGAAGAAGAACATTTATGTTGCTAATTGGAAATTCGTGGAGCCTGAAGCTTGTTTGATTGCACGGAACGAAGATAGAACTGAGTGGTTGTGGCACAGAAGACTCAGCCATCTCAACTTTAAGGTACTGAACAAACTTGCTAATGGATCTCTTGTTAGGGGACTGCCCAAGCGAGCATTCAAAAAGGAAGAAGAATGTGAAGCATGTCTAAAAGGAAAGCAAACAAAGAAAAGTCATTATTCAATTCGGTCACCTTCTACTGACGGAATCCTTCAGCTTCTTCACATGGACCTTTTTGGGCCAGTTTCTCCTGTGACGATCAGAGGCAAGAAGTACACACTGGTGGTAATTGAAGATTATTCCAGATACACGTGGGTACTTTTTATCGCCAACAAGTTTGACGTTAAGATAGCTTTGCCGAGGCTACTGAAGAGACTCAGTGTCGAGAAGGACACCAAGATTAAGAAGATTCATTCTGACCGAGGTACTGAGTTTCCGAACTTAATGGTCAAGGAGTTCTACAATACTGAAGGAATAGAACATGAGATGTCTGTAGCACGCATGCCTCAATAGAATGGACTTGCTGAGCGAAAGAACGGAACATTGAAAGAAGCAACAAGGACCTTAATCGCAGACTCTGGACAACCATTAAAGTTCTGGGCAGAAGCCACAAACACGACATGCTACACTCAGAATCGATCTTTACAGATAAAGAAGCACATGAATACGACTTATGAATTATGGAACGGGAGAATTCCTTCTATATCTTATTTTCATATATTCGGTTGTTCTTGTTTCATTCACAATAATGGGAAGGATCAGTTGATGAACTTTTGATAGCAAATTCGACCAAGGAGTTTTCTAAGGATACTTCATGGTTGGTAAAGCTTTCAGAGTTTTCAACCTCCGGACCCTTTGCATGGAGGAAAGTCCTCGTGTTGTTTTTAACGAGTTTGCTACTAAGAATAGGAACAGAAGCAACTCAGATTCTTAAGATGCGAGCTAGAAGCTACAGAATCTGAACTTAAACGAAGATCCAAAAATGATTCACAAGTGTTGGGATGATAATTCAGCAGAAGATATTCAGAATCAACCCACACTGAATGTAGCTGAGAAGATTGATTCTATTATACAGAATCAATCCTATGTATTGGTCAATGAAGATACCCAAGTAGGTACTGAGACCACCACTGAATGCACCAACTCAGGGGGAACAAATAATGTTCTTAAATCTAACACCCCAATAGTGGACAATTCTTTAGAACCTCAACTTGTCACTGAACTTCTTCAGTTTCAAAACAGTACTACTGAAATGCCTAATACTCTTACTGTTTGTACTGAATCTGTTTCAGAAGAAGAGACAAGGAAACAACGTTCTTGGTTAGATACTCACTCTGCTGAGCTTATCATTGGTGACCCTTCAGCAAGCGTTCAGACCAGAGCTAATCTCAGACAAGGCGAGAGTGCAATGTACTCCTGTTTCTTGTCTACTGAAGAACCTCAGAATATTAAGGAGGCTCTGAACGATGCTGACTGGATTATAGCCATGCAAGAGGAGCTGAACCAGTTCGTACGCAATGAAGTTTAGGAGCTTGTTGACAGACCCCGACACCAACATGTCATAGGAACAAAATGGGTCTTCAAGAACAAGCGAGACGAAAACAACGTTATTGTCAGAAACAACGCTCGTCTAGTTGCCAAAGGCTACTGTCAAGCTGAGGGAATAGACTTCAATCAAAAACATTTTCCCCAGTTGCAAGACTGGAAGCTATTCGTCTTTTCCTCGCATACGCCTCACATGAAAGATTCAAGGTATATCAGATGAATGTGAAGTGTGCGTTTCTGAACGGCGTACTGAAGGAAGAGGTATACGTAGAATAGCCTCCCGACTTTCAGCAGGGACACCAAGTATACAGACTCAGGAAAGCACTGTATGGGTTAAAACAAGCACCCAGGGCTTGGTACGATACCCTTTCAGATTTCCTCCTTCAGAAAGGTTTTCGCAAAGGCACCATAGATCGAACACTATTCAGCATACGACTGAACAATGACATACTTCTAGTGCAAGTCTACGTGGATGACATCATCTTCAGCTCTCAGAATGTGACCATGTGTCAAAAATTTGAGAAGATGATGAAAGATAAGTTTGAGATGTTAATGATGGGCGAGATGAATTTCTTTCTTGGACTTTAGGTTAAACAAACTGAAAGAGGGATATTCATCAATCAAGCCAAATTTATGAAGGAACTTATCAAGAAATTCGGTTGCGAGTTCAGCAAACCAGTCAAAATCCCTATGAACACAAACTTCCAGATAGATCTTGATAAAGAGGGAGTATCAGTAGCCTCTACTGATTATCTTGCTTTAATTGGTTCATTATTATATCTAACTGCTAGTCGACCTTACATAACTTATGTTGTAGGTGTCTGTGCTTGATTTTAGGCGAATCCTAAGCTGAGCCATATGGATTCAGCAAAGAAGATTCTCCAATATCTCAAAGGCATACCTGCCAGAGGGTTGTGGTATTTAGCATATGATAATTTTGAATTAACTGGCTATACTGACGCTGACTATGTAGGTTGCAGGCTCGACCAAAAATCAAGTTCAGGAACATGTTAGTTCCTCGGTAGCAAGCTGATTTCATGGTTCTCTAAGAAACAACATTCAGTAGCTACATCCACTACTGAAGTTGAATACATGGCTGCCGGAAGTTGTTGCGCCCAGATCCTTTGGCTTCGACAGCAATTGCGCGACTACGACGTATTTCAGAATGAAGTGCCGATCTACTGTGACAGTACAAGTGTTATTGCCATCTCGCAGAATCCTATTCTACATACAAGATGCAAGCACGTGGACATTCAACACCACTTCATTCGCGATCATGTCGAGAAGAAGGACGTCAGATTGGAGAAGATCCACACTGATATTCAGAGGGCTGATATACTGACCAAGCCTCTTGCTGAAGCTAGATTCAGAGATCTTTCAGTAGAGCTCGGTCTCCTGGAACCTACTGACTTTACTCAGTAAGCGTTTCACATGGAGTACTCTCAGTAAGGGGGAATACTCATCCTACACTGAATTCGTTCAATTTCGAGATTCAGCAACCAACTAAACGAGGTATCAGCTGACTACAATGTTCAGCTGACAAATTTGCGTATCTCTTTCAGTAGTCAACTCAGCATACTTTAAAAAGGTGTTTTCGTCATAAAAAAGCTTTTATGATAAAGAAGTTCTGCATCGCACTTAATGCTTTAAAGAATGTCATTAATTAAAATCGTTTTCATTTATTACACGACATTCTATGCTCTATTTGCTGAACTTTGCTTTGCATTTAATGCGAGTCGTATCACCTTACTACTAAACAACTAAATTCGTTTGAGATTTCACCGGGCGGCATAGTCATCATTACTCTTTTTATATTATAAAATTGTGATCGTCCACTGAAAAAGCGGGATTTAATCCCAACCGTCGATTAAAAACATTTCACATTCAAAATAAAACTATATATCGACGTGATCTTCCTCAACCTACCATATTCGCCATTACTGTTTCTGCATATACCTTAAAAGCTCTCTGCAAATTTTCAACATACTTGCTTACTTTCAACTATTTCAGAGTTCCTCTTACGGTAACACTTATTTTCTAAAGCACTTACTGACTAATTCTATTTTCAAGGGCTAACCATCTATTTTGCAGATAGTCATGACGAACCTTTACGTTATTTCTCCGGCTGCCAGCAGCCGCGGTAATTCCAGCTCCAATAGCGTATATTTAAGTTGTTACAGGCGCAAGCGGCGAAGTTGATCGATCAACCTGCCGACTGAGTGCCAAGGGAAAATTGTTATATGGCATGAAGCTCTCAGTCATCATCGAGAACTTCTATGGAGCTGATCCGATTACTTATGCTGATAAGGAGTACTTCAATCCTAAGAAGATCAGATTCCACAACCAAGCCAGCTCGTTGCAGTAGATTGGCATTGGTGCCGAGGAAGGAAAGGGCAAGAGAAAAGCCCCGACCCCAGTGAAGAAGGGTGCTACCCCTCAGAAGTAGAAAAAGGCTCCAGTAGAGCAAGCCTTGGTAGTAGCCCCTACTGTCCCTCAGTTGCGTGATGAGGACACTGAGTCAGCTGAGAAAGCTGATTCAGAAGAGAAGGCAAATTCAGTTGAGAAGGAGGCCTCAACAGAGAAGGCACCTTCAGCAGATCGAGAAGGTTCAGTGGAACAGGGGACCTCACCTCATGCTTCTAACCCAACTCCCCTTTCTCCACTGAACATACAACCACTCAGCCATGGGCGGATCCAAGGGGGGGCGGGTGGGTGCGACCCCTCCCCCCCCCGAATTATTGTGCAATACTACGAGTTATCTTTTATTTCTAGTAATTTTTATACTTGTTCCAATTAAATTTTCGAATTCGCCCCCCCGAAATTTTTTAATTTGTTATCCTAACTTTGAAAAAAAATTAAAAAAGATATATTAAGTGTCACATATTTTAGTGGAGGTGTAGATTTTGAGTTTTGGATACCTAGTTTGGTAGAGTCAACTTATATAACTTGATGCAGTTAATATACTATGTTTTTTATTTGATGCAATTAATATACTATATTTGTGTTTTCTTTTTTCATGTACTTATTGATATAAAATTAAGTACATTTGAAGTATAAATAAACTATCATTTAAATACTTATTAATTCCTCAGTTAGATATTGTTATTCTTCATAATTTCCTCTAACTAAATTTAGAGAGATGTCAAAATAGGATTGTGTACTATGTTTTTCGAATAAATATAAAAAAATATGAGTTATTCATGAAAGAAGAATATAATCCTTATAATTAGATTTAAGTAGAAAAATGTGCTAAAAAAAAATTCGGGGACTCCGCCCCCGAACCCCCGTACAAAGAAAACTCAAGCCCCAATAAATTTCGCCCCCCCTAACCGAAAATCCTGGATCCGCCCCTACACTCATAAATCTATTTTCTGCTGAGAAAGTTCAGACTCCTATTGACATTGATGAGTTGGAGACTACACTGAAGCCGAGACACTTGGCTTCAAGCTTTCATTGCTTGAATCCAGAGCAGCCCAAGATGTCTCTGAGCACATTCTTGAGATCGCTAGTCATTTCGAATTGGTCGACATTGCCATCAGGGCAAGGCTTCAGATGCTCATCAGATTCCAGGACTGGATCACCCTTGAACAAATGATCAAATTCAGGTCCTTGGAGATTCTGAATGCCACGAGCTACAACTTCGTCAGCAGATAGGCTATGAAGAGCATGCTGACGTCAGCTTAGTCGATGACCTTAGGGCGGTCATGCTAGCCTTACTTGAAGATAGGTATCCTACTTCAATGGCCATCCCTATGGAAGGTTCAGCAGGTCAAGATGACCCAGGAACCGCCCAGTGATGCAGAAACTGAGAAACCTGTTGCGTACTCAACGGGAGCTGGAGGGAGCACACCCTTCTGATGATCTCTCTCACTCCCCTCGTCCTCCTGGTTCGGCCGCAGCAAACACCTCTTGCCCTGCTGACCCAGAACAGTTGCTGTTGGGGTCACCTTACGAGGTTGGCTTTGTTGCAAAGCACCGAAAGTTGAAAGCGGTAGCCAAGGCACTTCTGAAGCAGGGGACTCAGAATCGTCTCCTTGGCAGAAACGTCCACAAGATATGGCGTAAGGCTACTGCCGCTCAGTGCGAGGAAGTCAGGGGACTGAAAACTTCCATTCAGAACATCCCTCATGTCCCTGACTTCAGCTCTATTCTCACTAATGCACTCACCGCACAGAAAGCTGAATTCGACAATCAACATGCGTCAGTTTAAAAGCTACTGAAGGATGCCCAGGCTTCTACTCTTGATTCCTTCAAGGCAGCTCAGACTGAGCTTCAGAACCAGATCTCTCAGCACACTCAAGCTCACGAGTAGAGAATCAAAGCACTTCAGGACAAGTGTGAGCTGAAGATCAACGCAAAACTGAAGAAGATTGAAGAACTGGTAGATCTCTCTTAGCGGAAATACGCTGAAGAACTCTTAACTAAGAGGAACGCTCTACACCTGAAGTTTGAAAATCTTCAGAGACCTTGGATGAGCTATCCCGTTCTTATCACACGCTCAGCACCAAGGCAGTTACACTTCCCACCCCAACCCCATTGGATGATGCCAAAAAGGGGGAAAAGGTCCAAGATTGAAAAGCGTATGACCAAGGGGGAAAGATCTAAAGGGAAGAAAGTAGCTAGTGTTATTACCCAGGGTGTCTCAGCAGGCGATGTAGCAGCTGAGACAGGCCCAAGCGGCTCAGAACCGAAAGAGGTTGAAACCGGTACTTCTGAACCACCACAGAAGTATATTGAAGAAGTGACCACGTTTCTAGAGGAGTCAGATGCTGAAGACTCTCCTCTGCCTCCACCTGTATCTGGGAATGGGAAATCAATTTTGAAAATTCCACCCCGTCCCACAAGATACATTAGCCCAGCAGAGCAAGCACAAATTGATGCTGACAAAAAACTTGCTCGGGAGATAGCTGAGGCTGCTAATAAGCCTAAGAAGGCCCCTGCAAAGGCTAGGACGAAGGTGCCAGCCAGAAAGCCCATTCAGAGGCAGGTGGTCAAAAAGCTCTCTCTCCAAGATGATGCTGAAAAAGAACAAGAAAAGGAGAGAGAAGCTGAAAAGAAACAAGCTGGTGAATCCAAGCAAACAAAGAAGAAGCCAGCTGAGCCTACTATCGATGAGATGATCAACTTCAGTATTCAAGCTCTCGACAGAAGAGCTGAATGTCATCAACTCGAAGAGATCAGAAGACAAGAGGCTTTAGCCAAGGAGAAGGCGGCTGAAGAGGCAAGAGAAGCTGAAAGAATGAAGCCTAGGCCACCTCCACCTAAGGATTGGGACATCCCAACAACTTCTAAATTCTTCAGACGGGGCTGCAAACTTGATGACCAGAAAATTCACAGATGGCCTCGTGTTGATGACTGGATGCCCTGGGGAAGGACTCAGGCTTGGGAGGCGATCAAAGCTGAGTTCATCAAAAGATACTATGTATGGCAGCTTTGGACCGACTCCGGCAAAGCTGAGATGTTTGCTGAATGGATAGAGAGGAATGATCCTGAGATATATCTAATAGTTCAGAAAGCCCTTAATGCAAATATTGTTGTAAGGACTCCGGCTTTCATAACTTTGCCCCACGCAAAAGATTGATGGGTCCCTCTACACAACCGTGATTGAAAAGGAAGCTAGGACAGCAACTAAAGCTCGTAATCTTGAACCGACTGATCCAGAAGATATTCCACAGATTCAGAAGCTGAGGCGCGACACATTCAAGATGTATAGACTTCCATTGCCCGAGGATAAATCGAATGATTTCAAGGCAAGGATTCAACATTTTAAATCTGTTAGGAAGTAGTCTTGTTTTGTCTGTATCTGCTGTATTTCCTAGTATAGCATTTGATGTAACTGTGTTGAACTTCTTATCTATTAATACATCATTTGTTACTTGGCCTGACAATTCCTTATTGTCTCCATGGCCTGCTTTGTTTTTACTTTAAGACTCAGAATCACCAAAGTGATTGCTGACTAACACACTCACTGATTATCTGTGCATTTGGTTATTGCTTAGTTCAAAATACTTGAAGATACTCTCCATAGTTTCTCATTGTAATACTTGTATGGAGTTTGCATCTAATAGCTCTTTAGATTCTTAGATAATGTTAGATAGTTGATAGTGATAGGTTTTGGCATCATCAAATAGGGGGAAATTGTTGGGAGATGATTCAGCTGTTGTTTAGTTGTTAATGATTTGGCTGATCCCAAAACCCCTTTGTAAATGTAACGCTTTATCTTTGAGTTTTTTAGACTCAGCAGACTCATCTTCAGTATGGTTCCGGCTAAGTAGTTCTGTCTGCTGAAAGACTATCCGCCGCAGGCCATGGAGCGAAGATTCAATAGTGCTGGACTCAGCAGGAGCAACATACTGAAAGGTGTTCAGGAGTCAGTAGAACTGGACTTAGCAGGAGCAGTTTACTGAACTCATAATCTTGACCTTCAGTAGAGTTGAACTCAGCAAGAGTATACTACTGAATCTATGGGTCAGACTCAACAATGGCCTGTCAATTTCTTTAACTGATAGTGGACTTCAATGTCATTCCAGCAGAGTTATCCGAGGTCGTACAACTGAGAAAAGTCAGCTTCAGTATCAACCTTGAAGTCTGCAAGTGTTTCAACCACTTTGTGTACCTCGACCAATGATAAGCAGCCAGCTGGCAAGTCTCCGACATAAAGCTGCAAGTCAACCACTTTTCAGAAAAGTAAGGGGACTCTACAGAATTCGAAAAGAAGTCATTTGCTACCTAGTTATAGAGTGACGCGTGAACAGTTCGTCTCCAACGGATCTATTCACACTCACACCTATAAATAGAGGGAAGGTCGTGATCTTCAAAGTCGCACTACACGATCACATAAGCGACCATACGAGAACTCAAACATTCAAGTATCAAGCTCTATAACACTTATCGTTTATTCAAGTGAAGTTCACGAACCCAGAGTTGATATATGCTCTTTGTTCTTCACTCTAAAAGCCTTTCTAGTTCTCACCCTCTAACCTTTAAGCTCATTGTAATATTCATAGTTTAAACCGAAGGAGTTCATTTATTGAACTGTTCTTACTGTTAAGAACTCCTTCACAGTTGGAGATACATTCAAACATCCTTGTTTGACCCTGTAAACTGAGACTTGCTCAGTATAATCACAAGTAAAAGTTTGTCCAGTATACAAACTAACTGAGACTAACTTAGTATAATAAAATAGTGTCCTGTGTTGTTAAGGATGAGTGGATGTAGGATCTTGCGTATCCGAACCACTTTAAAAACTGATGTGTTGTTTATTTGTTGCACTAATTAACTGCTCATACTAAAAATATTCTTACAAAATCATACAACTGCTGATTTCAGTAAAAGCTAAAACATCGCACTAATCTACTGAAAGGATTTAATAAACAAACGTTTTCTGTGCAAACTGAATCGGGCCTACACAATTCCGTACGCTACTGAACCTTTGTTGAACGGTTCTGAATTCTGACATCAGCTAGCTAGCAGACCTCAGTACTGTCAGTCACTCTGTCCGCGCGATCAAGATCATCTTGCTTGGTCTACTAAATCTATTTACTGAGGCTCAGACGAAGACGTTGAACAGCCTCACCATTGAAGTGCAAAGGATCAGCACTCCAACTGCTATTAATGCTGAAGTGATCCTCGCCAAGGCACTTGCGGCTCAGAAGACTGACCTGACTGCTCAGTTCCAATATATATTGCAGTCGCAGGCCAAACTTTTCTCAGAAGAAGTGGCGGATGTAACATGTCAAGTCAAGAAGGCAGTTGAGGATAGGTACAAGTTCACGGCTGACAGTGTTTCTAAAGCACTGACTCAGCAAAATGAATCTTGCCTAGAGATCAAGAAAAGTGCTTCAGATGTTGTTGAAGACTACCTCACCCTATTCGACAAATCCAAAGAAGCTCTACTCAAAGTTATAAATAAAGAGCACGAGCAAAGGTGGGAGTCTTATACTGACGCAGCGACTGACATTGCCACAGGCATGACTACGGTCAAGGACTCCATAAACGCACTGACAAAGAAGGTTACCGCCCTGGCAACGCTAATTGATGATGCCAAAAGGGGGGGGAATCCAGATCAGCTCAACTCCGATCCCTCCTTAAGGCAGAAGATCAGCAGGGGGAACCTAGTTCAGCAGCACAGGGGGAAGTGCCAGCTGAAGGAACTACTGACTCAGCTGTAGCTGAGGTGGCCACGTACTTGGAGAATCTACCTATTGAGAATTCGCCACCTCCAGCTCCTAAGAAAGCTGACAAGGGCAAGGGCAAGGCTCCAGCTGACCCTAGCCCACCCAAAGAAAAGAAGCTTAAGTTCAAATCTCGCGAAGAGCAGATTGCCTTCGATGAGAAGCTTGCGAGAGAACTGGTTGAACAGGATGCAAAGAAGAAGCCTACTGCAAAGAAAGGTGTACAAATCCGTTCTCCAGCGCCTTCACGCACTCGAACGAGTATCCCCAGGCAATCCAAATCCTCAGCAGCAGCAGCCAGATCCTAACAATCCAAGCCCGGACAGTCCAAGTCTAAGAAGCAAGGCGCGTCTGGATCAAAGTCAAAATATGCATCGCCTACTGACTCAGAAGAACAGTATGTGCCCTCCACGGTCCCCTCTAAGGAACAAGAGCATGAGATGAAAGAAATTTGGGACGCGTGTGAGCGGGCACTTGATTGAACAACTGAGGCAATGCAAATCAGAGAAGCTAGAGAGAGAATTCGCCTAGCTGACCTCGAAGCCCTCAGGCTGAGAACAGAGAAAGAAGCAAGGGAGAGGGTGCCTGAGAAAGATAGAAACATTCCCACCTCTTCCCGATACTTCAGGAGCAGGGAACCAGTCAGTGAGCTGAAGAGGATTGTATTCGAAAGAACTGACGACTGGGTACCTCTCAAACTGAATCAGTAGTGGGAGAAGCTGAAGGTGGACTTCATAAAGAGATTCTACATATGAAAAGTTGGAAGTGAAGACTCTACTGATGCTGACGCATACTTTAAAGACTTCCTGACAGTTGTGAATCCATCCCTCCTCGCTGAAATTCAGACTCTGCTAGATCAAACTGCTCAAGCGCTGAAGGCTCCTCCATTCAGAATTCTTCCTCCTCCGATGACTCATCAAGATAATCTGTGCAAGAAGGAGATCAAAGAAGAAATCAAGTAAGCCACTATCAGCAGAGCTCTAAGGAAAGATGTTGAAGTAGACTTGGCGGAGATCAAGGCCCTGAGAAGCAGAGTATATGCAGGATATGGCCTTGAGCTTCCGGAGAAGAAGTCTGCTGACTTCCGGGCCCGCATGCAGTAATTCAAGAAGAAGCCCAACTGACTCCTCTCTCTCCTTAGTCTAGCTTCTATAGTGATAGCAAGTCATCTAATGTAAGTTCTCATTCATCTATGACTGTTATCACTTTTTGGCCACGATAATTACTCATTGTCTTTACGGCTTTATTTACTTTTCAGCACAACTGATCACCTAAGTGATCAGATATTTCTTTAACTGACCCTATGTGACTTATATGCTTATCTGCCTTGGAATTATTTCCTACTAATTACTTATGTTTGCTCTAATCTTCACTGATACCTTGCTAGTAATTAGGGGGAAGGGCTCTTTTATATGATATAGGGGAAATTGTTTCTTAGGGGGAATCCGCTTTATAGGGACATTATTGATAACTGCTGAATTTACTTTTGATCATTAGCTACTATGAAATATGATATATTCCCGAACTTTGATTGTTATATTTGTATCGGCCCCGATATTGTGTGAATGTGCTTGAACTTGCCTTTTGGCTCGATGCCTTTCGAGTAAAATTTCGATAACTTCAAAGATGCTATAAATGTTCTCATAAGATTAAAATCCATAAGTTCCGATACATTCAAGCATTCCATAACTATCTTGGTTCTTAACTTGGCTCGATACATTACTTGATATCATAAGATAGCTCTAATACTTGTGGCTTGCTTCCGATTCTTTCTTTTCATTATCTCGATCGGCTTTGATATGTTGACTGGAGCATTCCTTGTAATAGATTTTCTTTACTCAGTAGCTTTATCTCTTAACCTTAGCATATTTCTTAATAGAAGATGTAATAGGTTTTGGCATCATCAAATAGGGGAAATTGTTGGGATAAGGATTCAGTAGATAAATTGATAGATTTGAAGATCCCAAAACTCCTAGCTGAATGTTGTACCTTCGTTCTGTAATAGCTTAGTTCGAGTTCAGTTGTTAGGAACTCAGTAGGCAGAGTTCAGTAGAAGACCTTGTACTCAGCTGGTGGACTCAGGATCGAAGAAGTCAGTTGGTCAGCCGACCACCAACTGAATCTGCACAGGAATTCATGCCCATGCACTTATACTCAGAAGAACGTCAGTAGGAAGTCACTTCAGTTGAAGGTCCGAGAATTCAGAGGAAGTCAACCTTGATGCTTGACAAGTCTCACCAACCAATCTACCTCGACCAATAAGGAGCCGACAACGACTTATCTTTTCCGACAAAAAGTTGCTCCCCGGATCGAAAAAGTGGAGAATCTCTACAGTGCACCTACTCACCAACGTTCAAAATTATGGAGCCGTTTTCCTTGTCGTTTTGACACGTGGCTAGACCTCCCTCCAACGGATCTATTCACAATCGACGACTATATAAGAGAAGTCTTCATGCAGAGACACTACCGGGAACCCAAGCTATCTACGCACAAACTCTTAACGCTTTCAATCGAAGAATCCAGTGAAGAACTAGCATTCATAGAACCATTTAGTTCATCACTTAGAGTTATATTTGTTCCCCTTCTGTTATCTAAGCAAGCCTTATTGTAATATCTTTAGCTTAGAAACCTCGAGAAAGTTCACATCCTTGTGAATCAGTTCTTATTGTAAGAACTTCCTCTTAGTTGGAGAAGACTCAAACTCTTTAAGTTTGAAACCCTTGTAAAAGTCACTACGACTATAAGTAGAGAATTTGTCCAGCGTATAGATCACTGAGAACTTGCTCCATATAAGCTTCAAGTTGTATCTGTCTTGAGAACAGATCACTGAGACTTGCTCAGTATAAATATAACAAGTATTCTGCTTTGGTCAGGACAGTGGATGTAGGACCCAGTGTGTCCGAACCACTTTAAAAATCTGCTGTGTTGATTTACTGTTTTCTTTTACTATTCATATTATATTAAAACTGTATTTCATCAAACTCAGCATAAAACCGGTTTTCTAACCGAGACGTTTAATAGGGCCTACCCTTCCGCACACAACTCTAATACTGAACGACTTTTTGACTGAGTCAAGTCAGTAGAGCTGAACTCAGTAGAAGAATCTCTTGCCCACGCGATCTGAAAGTATATTTGGCTATCTGACTCAGTTCAGTAGCAAACTCAGCTAGAGCTGACTTTCGCGTTTGAGAACGAATTTGTATTCAGGTGTATTCACCCCCCCCCTACACCTGAACCACGTCTCAGGACCAACACACACTCACTGCTTATTTGTGTGTTCTGTTCTTGCTTAGATTAGAAGACTTGAAGATACTCTCCATAGATTCTCATTGTAATATTTGTAAGGAGTTTGTAGCTGATAGTTCTTTAGATTGATAGAGTGTTAGATATAGTTTGAGAGTGATAGGTTTTGACATCATCAAATAGGGGGAAATTGTTGGGAGATGATTCAGTAGTTGATTTGGTTGATCCCAAAACCCTATTCTGGTGAACCATTCCTTTGTAAAAGTTAACACCTTTGTCTTTGAGTGTTTCAGACTCAGTAGACTCGCCTTTAGCATGGTTTGGCTCAGAAGTTCCGTCTAATGTCCCTCAGTAGACCATCTTCTGTAGTGCCATGGAGTGAAGATTCAGTATGGCTGGAGTCAGCAGGCGCAACATACTAAAGGTGTTCAGGAGTTAGTAGAACTGGACTCAGCAGGAGCAGTTTACTGTAGTCAGAGTCTTGGCCCTCAGTAGTGTTAGACTCAGCAGGAGCAACATACTGAACCTTTCGCTCAGACTCAGCAATGGCCTGTCAGTTGCTTTAACTGACAGTGGACTTCAAAGTCATTTCAATAGAGTTGTTTGAGGTCGTACATCTGAGAAGAGTCAGCTTCAGTATCAACCTTGAAGTCTAATTGAGTCTCAACCACTTTGTGTACCTCGACCAATGACAAGCAGCCAGCTAGCAAAGTCTCCAACAAAAGCTGCAAGTCAGCCGCTTTCCAGTGAAGAAAGAGGACTCTACAGAATTCGAAAAAGAAGCCGTTTGCTACCTATATAGAGTGACACGTGGACAGTTCATCTCCAACGGATCTATTCACGCTCACGACTATAAATAGAGGGAAGTTCGTGGTCATTCAAGTCGCACTACACGATCATACAAGCAACCTATACAGGAACTCAAGCATTCAACGAATCAAAGCTCTAGAATACTTAGCGATTATTCAAGTGAAGAACACGAACTCAGAGTGATTATTCCTCTTAGTTCTTCGCTCTAGAAGTCATCTCGTTCCCACCCTCAAACCTAAGCTCAATCGTTATATCCATAGCTTAGAACCGAAGAAGTTTATTTATTGAACTGTTCTTAATTGATAAGAACTCCTTCATCGTTGGAGATACATTCAAACTTAACTGTTTGACCCTGTAAACTGAGACTTGCTCAGTATAATCACAAGTTACAGTTTGTCCTACGCACAAACTAACTGAGACTAACTCAGTATAATAAAATAGTATCCTGCGTTGGTCAGGATCAGCGGACGTAGGATCTTGCGTATCCGAACCACTTTAAAATTGATGTGTCGTTTAATTGTTGCATTGATATTTGTTCATACTGAAAATATCTTCTTTACAAAATCATACAACTGTTATTTCAGTAAAAGCTTAAAATGTTGCACTAATCTACTGAATGACTTTAATAAACAAATATTTTGAATACAAGCTTAATTGGGCCTACACATTCCGCACGCTACTGAACAACTGTTGAACGGTCCTGAATTCTGACTCCAGTCAGCTAGCAGAGCTCAACACTTTCGGTCACTCTGTCCACGTGATCAAGAGCAGCTTGTCTGGTCTACTGAATCAATTCAGTAGACATCTTCCGTCTTACGGACTGTTTGCGTTTGAGTTTGAGAAAAAGCTTTTCAGGTGTATTCACCCCCCCCTACACCTGAACGTTTGACTCGGGACCAACAGTTCTTCTCTCTAGAGATCCTTTAGTTCCCCTTCTCTAACCTAAGCGTGCTTATTGTAATACCAATAGCTTAGAAACCTCGTAGGAGTTCATCTTTGTGAATTCTTCTTATTGTAAGAACTCCTTAATAATTGGAGAAACTCAAACCTACATGGTTGAGATTGTAAAGTCACTACAACTATAAGTAGATATCTATTCTGCGTACAAATTAACTAAGATTTGCTCAGTATAAGCAAACAAGAATGTATCTGTCTAGTGAACAGATAGACTGAGACTTGCTCAATATAAGCTAATCAAGAACTCGTGCTTTGTTCAGGACAGTAGACGTAGGATCCTGTGTATCTGAACCACTTTAAAAATTGTCTGTGTTGATTTACTGTTGTATTGATAACTGTTCACATTTGCATAAAAAACTAACTTTAAATCAAACTGCATAAAACGGGTTTTTCAACTGAGACGACATATTTCGGGCCATCCGCACACAACTTCTGATATTGAACTACTGTTCACTGACATAAGTCAGTAGACTGTACTCAGTAGAGGAACTCTCTGCCCACGTGATCCAGAAAGTTTAATTGGTCAACTGACTAGTTCAGTAGCAACATTCAGCTAAGCTGACTTCTATTTTTTTTTTTTTAAATTCCCCTTATTATAAGGACGGGCGTCTCATTAGTTGTTAACACAAGTGTCATTTGTTCTAAACAAAAGTTTTTATTTTTTAATTTTTTTCCAATTCTTTTGATAAAGGAATGCATGTCATTTGTAATGAATAAATGTGTCATTTGTTATTTATCTCAAAGTGTCAATTCTAATAAACAAAAGTGTCATTTGTATTTGAATAAAGTGTCATTTGTATCATTTATTGACTACCAATTATTTTTGAAAAAAATGCAATTTATTTCGAAAAAAATGTCATTTGTTTATGAAAAAAGTGTCAATTGTTTGTGAACAAATATGTCATTTATCTCAAAGTGTCAATCACATTGAAGTAAAGTGTCAATCAGAATTAAGGAACATGTCCCTTTAATCCAATAATCACACAATAAAATATGAAGCATAATAACCAGAAATGTTACCCAAAGTGTCAATCGTAATAAACAAAAGTGTCAATTGTCTTGAAGGAGAGTGTCACATTCTCATAGTGTGTCAATTGCAACGAACAAAAGTGTTATTTTATCTCAAAGTGTCAATCGTAATAAATAAAAGTGTCAATATTCTCGGACGAGAGTGTCACATTCGGAGTGTCATTGTAATGAATAAATGTGTTAATTGCAATACACAAAAGTGATATTTATCTCAAAGTGTCAATCGTAATAAACAAAAGTGTGAATTGTCTCGGAGGAGAGTGTCACATTCCGAGTGTCATTTGGAATGAATAAATGTGTCAATTGCAACTAACAAAAGTGTCAATTGCTTGAAGAAAAAGTATAAATTGGTTATGAACAAAAGTGTCATTTAAAAATTAAAACCAGACTGTTCAGCAATTTACAAAACTTAATACTCTCCAAAACGGAAACGCAAGCTCTCATATTCATGTAACTAACCATTTCACCCAACAGAAAAATCAATAAAGCCAAATCTCACAAATCGTGCCTGTTTGGTAAATCGAATTTCTCACCCACCTCCCCGAGATCGATTCTACTACCACTAAAAGATAACTTTACAAAGTTTTCATATCCAAGTACCTCATTTGGTAAATTGAATTTCTCAATTTGTTATAGAAACTCAAATTTAAGATCAGTAGTACTTAGTGTCATAGCTTTCAAAATCAACTCGCTAGCAAGCAAAACACCATCTGTCTCACTACCATTCATACACAATTTGAAATTATCAATCTTTAGGTTCGATTCATCGTAACTTTGCATGATCTTCTTGGAATACTCTCGAAAATCCTTTGTAATCGGTGATTCTAGACCCGCACCGCCGGGACATCGCAACTTGTGTTGATCGAGGACGAGAGTCTCGGTAGTAATTCTCGAGATCTACAAACTCAAAATCATGATAAAACAAACATAGCTACGGTGAGACAAAGCGGGAGAGAGAAAAGAGGGGAGAGAGAGAGAGAGAGAGAGAGAGAGAGAGAGAGAGGTGAAAGAAGGGAGAGAGGACAGGACAGTGAAGGAGGGGAGAGAGTGGACAGTAGGAGAGAGAGAGAGAGGCGATACGGTCGAGGAGAGTTTTAATTTTTTTTAAAAACCTAAGTCAACGGGTCATATGACCAGAATTCAGTCAAAATGGGGCCTATTTTGACCATGTTGCACATGCAATCGTTGTACTCTAGTCCATCTCAAATATAATTATGTCAAGCTACGGGCGCCACTTCATGTAGGAATTTTTAATCAATTAGAAAATATAGATCATAATAGAATATATTTAGTCTTGTAAAATTATGTACATAAGCGAGGGTTCTGGAGGATTAGTATGAGAATATTTTCTTATTTCATTTTATCTCCTAATCCTGGCCCGTACCTTATATAATTAAGTTTGTAATACACCCTATTAAAATATAGGTCCCCAGAGTTACATGATGCGCACAAAAATTCATTCAGAAAAGTTTATACGCTATTCTCTATCTTCTCGTCGCTAGAACTCACAAAGTTTTTCTTGTTCAAGGTATCTCAAAACCTTGAGATTTAAGTAAGTCTTCGCTGCCAAGTTTTAAAACTTAGTTATTATTTTTAGTTTTTCTTGAGATTTTAGCAACCTTGACTAAGCTTGGACAAGATCCGTGTAAATGCAAGTTGTGACCTTATCGATCTAATCGCATGCTTTAGTATGTTAACTTCTTGGTGAAAATACAGAGCTACATATCATGTCTTATTTTAATTAAGTTTTGTTCAGTTTGTCAAGATTAATTTTTGGTGGATCATGCATGTTCTAAGTTTTATCCTACATAATCACTTTATATAAATTTATCATGAAAATTTTAGAATTTGAAGATAGTTCTATTTTTAAACTATGCATAAGCAGTGAGTATATCTTCTAGATTTAGCATCTTTGGCGAATTTAATTAATTGCCTTAGAATGTAAAAATATGCAATCTTAGAACTCATTGAAGTATGTTTAGTTCCAATTGTCTTGCTAATATATTGCTTAGTTAATGAGTTAGAGATGAATAGGGATAATATTAGAAAAGTGATTGTTGGTCCAGAGATGAGCCTTCAGGTGTAGAGGAAGGGGTGGGGAGGGGGGGGGGTGAATACACACGAATGCAAATTTCAACTCAAACACGAAAGTCAGTAGGTACTTAAAAGTGCTACTGATCAAGTTAGATTGCCAAATAAGCTTTCTCGATCGCGTGTGAAGAGAATCTGTCAGTTGAATTACTGTATACTGACTTTAGTCAGTGAATAGTAAGTTCAGTAACAGATGGTGTGCAGAAGTGTAGACCCAACAGAAAGCAATTTTCATCTCGGTGTTGAAAACACATTTTATGTAAGTGCAGTTTTGAAAGTTCAGTTGTATGCAGTGAGAACAGTAAATCAATGAAACAGTAAAACAACACAAGCAGTTTTTTTTAAGTGGTTCAGATACGCTGGATCCTACGTCCACTGTCCTGAATAAAGCGGGGAGTTCTTGATTTAATTTATACCGAGTAAGTCTCGGTTGATCCTTTCACATGGCAGATATTCTACTTATAGTCATAGTGACTTGATCTGTGCGCTGGACAAATACCCTACTTCGTAGTGACTTTACAAGTTCAAACACAAGGGTTTGATTTTCTCCAACTGAGAAGGAGTTCTTACAATAAGAACAGTTCAATAAACTGAACTACTTCGATTTTTCTAAGCTCAGGATCTTACAATGAATGCTTAAGAGTAGAGAAAGGAAACTATACATCTCTAGTGTGAAGAACTAAGAGTTATCTTCGTGAGTAAGTTCTTCGTTGGATAGGCTGTTTGTTTGCTAGAGTGTTTAAATGCTTGAGTACTTTTTGGTTCCCGGTGTCTTCTCTGCATGAAGACTGTTCTCTATTTATAGTTTCGACTCATGAATAGATCCATTGGAGAGGGTCTAGACATGTGTCAAAAACGCCAAGAAAAATGGCCATCTCGAATTTGAATGCCACTGCAAAGATTCTCTCTTTTTCAGTATAGGGAGCAACTTTTTGTCAGTGCAAGTACAGTGCTGGCAGCTCCTCATTGGTCGAGGTTAGAAAGTTGGTGAGGCTTGTTCAAACTTCAAAGCAGATGCTGAGTTGACTTTCTCTGATTCCTCGGACGTTTGCACTGAGTTATCTTCTGCTGACATTCTTCTGAGATATTCAGTACTTGGCTCGAATTTCTTTATTGATTCAATGGGTTCTGAGCTACCCAACTGAGTCTCTGATGCTGAGTTCAACCTGCTGACAAAAGATGTTCTACTGAACTCTAGCTAGCATACTGAGTTCCTAACATGCTCAACTCAACGGAGCTATTACATAATCAATGTTCATCATTCAGCTAAGGGGTTTTGGGATCTTCAAATCTTTTCCATCACTGAATCTCATACCCAACAGTGATAGATTATTATTATGTTAGATTTATGTTTCTACTATTAAAAGGTTTTAAATATTTTATAATATATGTAAATCTAGCTAGTGAGTTCATGTGTGTGTGATCATGTTCGGATTTTTGTTTAATTGGTATGTTCATTATTGAAAATTTTATGGTATGAAGAATGACTCCAATTAAGTTTTTATTAGCTAATCCTCACATGTGGCGAGAAAAATGTTCCGATATTTTATGCTTTGTTGAATTTTAATTACTAATCATGTTTAGATTTTATTAGTGAACGAAAAGATTTGGTAGGAATTTGTTTGAAACACTGGTCGGCAATTTGTTTTAGAGATGTTTAAAATTAAATTAGTGTACAACCTTATTTCTTAGTAGGGTTATTCTCCATTAAATACATGAACTTTGTTCAAATTTCCGTTTGCACATGAACTTTAAAAATTCGTATATAAATGCACAACTTTTGATTTGGTTCAAATTTCACACCGATGAACTTTCCAACAAAATTGGATCGGCATGACAAATTCCGATCGACGTGTCCCGCACGACAAGCGTTGGGAATGTGATTTATTATGATAAGATTTGAAGATTCCAAAACGCCTAGCTGAGTGATGAACCTTATAATGTAATAGCTCAGTTGAGTTCATCATGTTAGGAACTCAGTAGGCTAGAGAGAGTTCGATGGGCGATAGGCTCGATGGCATATCCCCGTGTCATTGGATGGACTCGATGATCGAACACTCAGTATGGTTGTTCAGAACCTACTGAATGTGCGGTTGAACATCAGCACAAAGGAATCGGCATACAAGTTGAATATCTCAGAAGAATGTCAGTAGAAGACAACTCAGTAAAAGTTGTCCGAAGTATCAGAGGAAGTCAACTCGATATCTGTCTTGGAGTTTGAACAAGCCTCACCAACCATTCAACCTTGACCAATGAGGAGCTGTCAGCACTGTACTTGCACTAACATAAAGTTTCCCTCAAGACTAAAAAAGAGAAAATCTCTACAGTAGCGTTCAAATTCGAGATGATTGTTTTCCTTATCGTTTCTGACACGTGGCTAGGTCCCCTCCAACGGATCTTTTCATGGGTCAAGACTTTAAATAGAGAATGATCTTCAAGCGTTAAAGACACACCAACGGGAATACAAAGCATTCAAAGCTCTAGCGTACTTAAAGCATATTTCAGTAAAGAACTCTCTGCATAGATAAATATCTTCTTAGCTCTTCACTCTAGAGACATCTTGTTCTCATTCTCTATTTTAAGTAACTCTTGTTAGATTATATGCTTAGATACTGAAGTAGTTCATATTGTTGAATTGTTCTTATTGTAAGAACTCCTTCTTAGTTAGAGAAACTCAAACCCTATGTTTGAACCTTGTAAAATCACTAAGACTATAACTAGAGCATCTGTCCGGTGTACATATCGACTCATACTTGCTTAGTATAATAAAGTCAAGACCTCCTGGTAATCGGGACAGAGGCATAGGATCCTGCGTATCCGAAACACTTTAAAAATTACATGCGTATTTACTATTCACTCTGCATAAAATTGACTTACAAAATTAATAAGGCAGATTTTCAGTTAAGCTAAACTTACGCACAAGCATGACTTGAACCGATTTCTCTAAAAACGTTTTTCAAACAAGAGGCGATAAAATCGAGCCTAAACTTCAGCATTAATTCTTGTACTGAGTTACTGTAGACTGACTAAAATCAGTATACGAGATTTAGTAGTTCGAGTCACTCTGTCCACGCGATCAGAAAGCTAAGTTGTCAAGCTGAGCTATTCAGCAAGCATATTCGATAAAGTGACTTTCGCATTTGAGTTAAAACTTGGATTTAGGTGTATTCACCCCCCTCTACACCTGAAGACTCGTCTTTGGACCAACAATTGGTATCAGAGCAGTGTTCTTCTGATGATCGTTATCTGAAACTAGTGGTCTAGTCGAACAGATCCTGAAAAACGCTTTTCATTGAACTCGCATTTCTTTCATTGCATTCTATACTGTATTTCCACAATGTCTAATATGTCAAGTATTAGGATGGTGCCCATGTTCTCGGTCGAGAATTATGTTATGTGGCGCGTAAGGATGGAGACGCACTTAATGTCATTGCAAGATAGCATGAATGAAGTCCTATAATCTAGACACATAGTTCCCATGATCGACAGCATCGAATACGCAGCTATGGGAGTTGTAGGAGCTAGAACAGGGGAGAAAGTTCCAAAGGACAAAAGCGCATTCACACATGAAGAATGAAAGCTGCACAATCTAGATCGAGCGGCGCGTAATGCCATACTATCAATGCTCAGTGACTCATATCTCGGAAGAGTGCACGACTGCAAAACAACAAAGGATCTCTGGGATGCTCTAGCCGTAGTGAGTCAGGGGACTCCACAGATCAAAGAGAACAAGTTGGAGCTAGAATTATAGAGATTTGAAGCCTTTACCATGATTCCTGGAGAATCATGGTAAAGGCTTCAGTTGATGACTTTAGTAGGAGATTCACTAACCTGATCAACATCATCAACGGGCTGGGAATGATGTTCACCAATAAAGAGATGAACACTAAGATCTTACGAGCTTTAACTAGACCTAAGTGGTATTCATTTGCTACTGATTTATTTTAGAGGTTTTGATCTTAACACTATTACTCCTGATTTCATATTCTCAGAGCTTAAAGCTAAAGAATTCGGTACAGTCTACCTTCATAAAGTGTGAACGCTACTGCTGACATTCTAATGGATCATTCATATAAGGCCACAGTCAACACTCTAGGAGCAAGTCCTTCAGCAACAAGTCAATCAGTAGCAAGCACTATGTCAGAACCTCAACGTCTTACAACTGTAAGAAAACATGACATTATCGGTAAGGTTGTTTAGAGTTCTCAGCTGCAAAAAGAGCTGAACGGCAGGCCAGGCGAGACAAATTTGACAAGCTAACTACTCCAGGCTGAATTGAGCGATGGATATGATCCTTATTCAGTCTGAAGGATCCTAATGATGAGACGACTACGAGGTACGAGGTACAAACTTCAAAGAAGATGGTCAATGGAGGAAAAGACAACTACCAAATCAACATTCACTAATACCAGGCCGGCATGTTAGCCTTAGTCAAAGGGGACATCACATTATCTCAGTACGCTATCTGCAGAAGCAAGCAGAATGCGACACGTGTCCATGCATTCAATGCAGAAGACCATTGTCAACACGGAAGCCAATAGGAAGCCGATCTTTGTTCAACGGATCTCTTCCTAGCTCTCTTATAAATATAGAAGGCCTCTCATCTTGAAAGGTTAACAGAATTTCACGAGCTCAAGCACACAACTCTCTAAGTAAAGAACAAGCGATTAGCCTTTAGATTTCTTACTATTCCATTGCTAGAAATTTCATTATGTTCATATCCAAGTGTATCCTTATACACATCACAAGCTTGGAGTCGAGAGTGTTGTATACTCTTGTTTGGTTGAACAGTCTCAAACCCTAACCTGATATTCTTGATAGTTTGGTTTGATAGATAGTTTGGTTGTTACATAGATTGATAGTTTGTTAGTTTGATTGTAACTGATCTGAACTCGACAGTCTTCGAGTATCCTTAGTGGATATCTGCTGAAAGCAAAAAAGTGGACGTATGATCTTGTGAATCCAAACCGCTATAAATCTCGGTGTCATTTACATTTTGCATATTTTCAACTTACTGTTGCATTGGTATTCTCATTTTAACTGTTGCACTCAAAAGCGATTAGTAAAAGGGCTTACAACTTTCCGCATTCTCTAACTAATTCAACATCAGTTAGACTCTCTGATTTGAAAACAAGCAACATTTAGAATTAGATGTATCCCCCCTACACCTGAAATCTTACCGGGACCAACACTCTCCCTTCATTTTCCATAGTTCGGCTCTTTTGAAACAATAATTCAACACAAAATTTGTTCTTGCTAACTGAAGTTTTTATATTTTTGTGGCCTATTATTGTTGTTGTTCGTCATCTTCTCAAACTCGACTGTGCATTTTTTTTCCAAAATTTGAGTGTATCAATTAACTGCTTAAAGTGTATCAAGAGAGGCGTATTAAGTGTGTCATCAAATTTGAGTGCATCAATTAACTACTTAAAGTGTATCAAAACAGGTGTATAAGTGTATCATGAACATAACCATATGAGTGTATCGATAAACAAGGAAAGTGTATCATAAAATGGAGGGAAATGTGTCACTAAATGAAGGAAAGTATATCACGAATAGAACGATAACCAAATAACTTCAAAACCAGAATATACAATCTCCAAAAATGAATCCATAGATTTTCGCCCCAAAGAGTGGAAATGTGGTTTTAATGTTGGGAAAACTTGAATACACTCTCGGCGCCGCCGTTGTTATGCTTTCGCACTCTTGGCACCGCCATCACTCTGCTTCAAACTCTACTAAACACCAGATATAAGAAAACCTCACCTTTTACGCCACCGCATAACCTAAAATGATGTCCCCCAAAACCCGGATCTACACTTTGAAGGCCACATTGTCGTCATCACAGAGATGAGCGCTGCCTTCAGAAGCAAGGTAGCCACGCCGCCATCGTCAAAGATAGGAGCGTCACTTCGCCGTCGTCAAAGAGAAGAGCGTCGCCTTCCTGCGATTGTTGTTCGGCTTCAAAAGAGGCACATCCCTGTTGCACTTTATGCACTTTCGAACGAGAGAGAAAAGAAGAAAGATGCCTGGGGGGAGGACATGTGATGTCTAGAAAACTACTCTCCCAAATTTGAGTAGATGCTCCCTACAAAATGATGTTTTTAACCTTAAGTGTATTAAGTTCACAAGGAAAGTGTATTACCGCAAAAATAGATATTTTATAAGCGGCTGAACCACAATCATCGGATTGCTCCAATTGGATCAATCCAACGACTATAAGGTGTTCCTACTTCCTACTATAGCCCATGTTTGCACAAGAATATGATTATATATATATATATATAGAGAGAGAGGAGAGATCATATGAGAACAAACTTTATAGTGAGAACTAAGAACATCTCATCACCGTTGGATCGAGTTATTGGACGTTCCAGATCTTGCAATCACTTAAAATCTCGAAATGCACCTTTAAAGCAAAAAGTTTGCAGTGAGTTTTATCTTGCACAATCTAATTTTTTTCCTTTCTAGATTCTCGAGAATAATGGAGCATATTTTCCCCATTAGCATATTTTTCTCATAATATCTGCATATTTTCCCATTACTTGTGCATATTTTCCCTAGTAATTGTGTATATTTTTCCTAGTAATTTTGCATATTTTTCCCAGTAATTGTGCATTTTTTTCCCATTACTTTTGCATAATTTTTCACTAATTGTGCATATTTTTTCTAATTACTTGTGCATATTTTCCCCGTAATTGTGTAGTCTTTTTCCTAAAATTGTGCAAATTGTGTATTTCTAAAATTTAAAAAAATTCAACAATACAAAAACACACTTAACCAACATTGTGCAAAATAAAGATTCTAAAATCAATTAACAAAAGAATGAAATATTTGGTCTTTTAAACAAGTTCCAAATCAATTTTTCTAAAAATTATATGTCGATTTTGGTGCGATTTTTCGAACAATTGAACTTTCCCTTAAAAAACCGCCACCGATGGAGATTAGACGCAGGCGATGAAGAAATTTCACACCAAAATAAATCAGACCCAAAGAAATCCCTTTGCTATTAATTTCTTCCGCCCATGGACAAACGCCGTAGGAGAACTAATAATTTGAAAAATCATGTCAAAAATAAAAACGAGAACTAATATGAGACTAATTTCATATTTTCGATTTCAATGTGTAGCAATATTCTATACACTTATCAATGCGAGTTCATAATTTTCCCCTCAATTGATCATCAACTATGCAGATAAATGTAGAGTTCATAATATTTAGTTATTACTCAAACAAAATGTGAAATTATAGAAACCTAGTAATAGTGCAAATAAAATCACAAAAACGTGCATACAAAATGGATTAATTGTGCAATCTTTAGTTGTTACTTGAAAAAAAAATGCGCAAATCATAGAAGCCTAGTAATAGTACAAATAAAATCGAAAAAACGTGCATAAAAATGGATTAATTGTGCATACTTTACTTATTACTAAACGAAAAGCACAACTCATTGAAATTGTGTAAAATTGCAAATAACTCTCAAAAAGTGCATCAGAAATGGAGTAATTGTGCATATTTTACTTAATACTCAAATAAAAAAAGCACAAATCCTAAAGCTGTACAATTATAAAATAGAGAACGGTGCATTTTTACAAACCAAATCGTGCAGATTTTTAAACACATAAAGTTAAATCAATAATATCGAAAATTAATCTTAGAACACGAACAAAAAATATAAGATCTTTGTGTTTATAATAATTGGACAGACAAATTAAGACCATACCTAAAACACTTTAGAGAAATACTTGACAAGATCAAATCCAGAAAACAATACCCATAAAAGATATCGGAGTTTTCAAGAAACCAAGCCAATCGAATTAAAATAAGATTCGAAAAAAATCAACTCATTCAATAAAATCCAGAAAAAAAAATATATTGAAATAAAAAAACCACTCACCAATTCATCACTTACCAGCAAGGAACTACATCAACTTCGAAGAAAATCGGTGGACGAAGACGAGAATTCGAGATACGCTTGCGGTTTATTTTCTAAAAGTCGTGGGGAGGAGGAGTAACTCGGTGAAAGGAACTGAATAAATGATAATTAACGTCTAGGTTAGGTTTTATTTATTTTATAAAAGGAATTTTTACCAATATACCCTTTGTGTAAATTTTTATTAATGAACTGTGCATTTTGCGAAATATAATATAAAAAAGAATTTAGACCATCAATTTTCAAGAGAAGGATGAGAAATGTTCTTATTTCTTACTCTACAGGTATTCTTAGTTGAACCCTTTCCTATAGATGTATGTGTGTGTTAACATAAATAATCAAATCCAAAATTCTATAACAAAATTGACAAAAATTCTAAACCACTAGGAGAAGGCAGTGGAGAAACTTACTAAGTCATCACAATCCAACCTCAAACCAGAAAACAAAGTAGTAACACCCCCATAAAAAAAGACAAAATCCCCAGAAACCATACTTCAAGAATCGCAAAATCGAACCGCAATTAATCAACAAACTTACATTATAAGTAACGTCGGTTTCTCCGCAAATTATCTTCATCACAACGAGCAAGGGGTTGCAATACGAATTTGAAGGTTTGGTTTATGAATCGGGCGCAGTGTGGAGAAAATGAGAAGGGGAGTAAGGGTTTGGGCAGATTTTAAGGTTTTAGAGATTTCAAAATTCCAATTTTACGTTTTATATTTTTTAACTAAAATTTGATTAACAACCAATTTGATAGGAAATTTAACGGGCGGACGAAAATTGCTAAAAAATATATTTGGGAATTAAAAAATGATTGGTGATTAATTTCACACAATCAGAAGTTTGAGGATAAGATTTATCAATTTATATTAATTATAGTATAACTTATAATTAATGAGGTGAATATTAATTTTTTTGATGACGTAAATGAGAAAAGAAAAAGAAAAAAAAAATCTTACAAGAGATGATATTTTTGGTGAGAGATGAGATGAAGAAGGCGTCATAAAGAGGCCCCAAATCTTCTGCGTTCGTTCACGTGGCAGACATGAAACGCCTCTTCTTCTACGCAGCTCCAACTCCCATATATAATCACATGCAAATCCCCAATTACGCCATTCATTTTCAATCTTCTGCGGAGCAGAACCCAACCGACTTTTTCGGTGATGCTGGGATTACGGGTTCCTCGATGATCAGAACCGGCAGTAGTGAATTCACACAGAAAAACGGAGATTGAATTTTGATTTTATTTTTTGGGTTTGGTTTGATCGTTAAAGTAATGATGCTTCGCCATTCTAATATTCTGTTGAGCAACGGCAATTCCGGTCTCGTTCCCGCGCTAGGAGCCAACCCCAATTTCGTCCGGTAAAATCGCCTTTTACAGTTTCCTGTTGCGTTGATGATACAATCCGTTTTTGATTCCCGAGTGCAGTTGCAGACCGGAAACAAGTGAGAGAGCCTCGTACCTGAAGGGCTGTCACCGTCTAGTATTCGGTGAAGTAAGCTATTATTTTTTTTTTTTTGGGTTTTTTTTGTGTGATTTTATCAATTCGGAAATATTAAGATTGGGGGTTATTCGACTCAGGTTAGACAAGAACTCGGTGGGAACCGCCAAATGAGTTCCTCTGTTGCAGCTCGAGCTGGTGAGCAGAATGTAGTGGTTGAGGTATGGCTGATGATGATTTCTTGTACGTCTCATATTTATCTTGCAGAATTTGTGTTATAAGATTGACTCCTAAACTTCCTGATAGAGGAGTGCAACATGGAGACAATGTGCTTTTCATTGGTAAGATGCATAATGTACCTATATAGTTTGCTGCTCTTCACCGGTTGAGATAATGGCTAGATTGTGGGTGTGCTGCAAGGATGTAATGCATGATTTTCTCCATAGTACTTATGTAGACTCTTGCTAGTTCCAACATGTTCAGTTTGTTACCTAATCTTTCGAGCTATTACAAATTGTCTGATTAAAATACTAGGATGATTGATATTGTGGCATCTGTAGGCTTGTCGAAATCACTTTAGCTGCTCTTGTCTGCACTATACTGATTGTTTCTTCTGATTGTTGCTCATAATTCTAGGAACAAGCATTCCAGAAGTCAGAGGTTCCGTTACTGAAAGTTTCCCCAGGTCAATCACACCCTTTAGGAGTGTCGGAGGTTGAAAGTGGAATTAATTTTGCTATTTTCTCTCAAAATGCTTCTGCTGTTACACTCTGCTTAATTCTTCAAGAGAGGTCAGACTTACCTTCTAGCTCTTACGTCAACTAAACTTTCAATTTGATTCATGGCCAATCTTTAGTATATCTTCTATTCTACAGATTGGATTTTTCATGGTCATTTAATATCTAATAAGTTTTCATAATTTCCTAAATTCTGACAAATGAAATATAAATCATTCTATTTTCTCCCACGGCATTCTGTAAAAGAGGCTTGTTGCTCCTATATAACTTAATCTATCTATGGAAATACTTATGACTTCACTTGTGTTCTGTTTTAAAGCATTGACGTGAATTTAGCAATTTCTGAGATGGTTATAATATAAGGGGCATATTTATCATTGTATATATTTGTGACTTTTGAGGTTAACCCCACTCCTCAGCTTGTTAAGTGGGGATTTTGAGACTTTAACTCTTTCTCAAGCCATCGCTTGTATTTCAGGGGAGTGCAAAGCAAACTTGAAGAAGGGATGATTGAATTATCATTGGAGTCACAAGTAAATAAGATTGGAGATATATGGCACATCTGTGTGGAGGTTGTCTCCCTTTCTCAGTATTTAAGGAAATAAGCTTTTCTCGAATAGATTTTTCATCATATATTTCATGAAAAAGAGAAAGAAAATGATCAAAGAAGTCTAGAGAGTGTCTTGATTTCCAGGAGCTGACAAGGTCTCATACATCATTTTTACGTAATCTAGTATGGCTAGTTAAGGGTTTGAATTTAACTTGTTAGGTACAAACAACTGTTGCGGGTAAACAAAGATTAGGATTAACATTGATTTCATCGCTTATTTTAGATTTATTAGGATGGATTCTTTTATTATAAATAGGGGGTTGATCCCTAAGGATCACGCCCTCTAGAATTTGATTAGAACCTTGGATCGGGGCTTAGTTGCTTGGCGAGATATTGAGCATCTCTGATTTAGTTTCTTAGTTTAATAAAATACTCCCTCCGTCCCATTATTAATGTCCCACTTGCCTTTTTTGGTTGTCCCATTATTT
This sequence comes from Lavandula angustifolia, assembly GCA_028984105.1. Lineage (NCBI taxonomy): Eukaryota > Viridiplantae > Streptophyta > Magnoliopsida > Lamiales > Lamiaceae > Lavandula > Lavandula angustifolia. Next base: position 29,240,919 of record CM054803.1, read on the forward strand.
ATATCCCATACCAAATGAGGAAATAAATGAGTGCACCACAAACAATCTAAACAAGTGGACCCACCCATTTATACTTTTACAACACAACTTTACACCTTTACACCAACTTTCTTAATTTCCGTATCCAGTCCCAAGGGGACATTAATAATGGGACGGAGGGAGTAGTTCATTATAATTTTTTGACCCTTTAACTTGACACCAACAAGAGGATGTTGTCCCCTTGAGATAACATAGACGTTGAGATGCTTATCTTGTGACCTTCACGGGTTCGTATTCTACAAATGATGTCATGCCTGTCACACATGGTTAGCCTATTGTGGTTTGCAAACTATTGCATTTGAACAAGATTTACCTAGCGTGCACCTCGGTAGCATAAACAACATAGGAGAATGCTGACCTGTGTGTTTATCATTTACACAACTTTTGTCATATACTGTTCCTTTTCAGTAGAAAGCTAAAACCACAATCAGAATATGCTTCAATCTTTAGATGACCATTGCCAGAAAGTGTCTTGATTTTTCATATATTTCTTAGCCTTTTATGATTTTCTTACCATAGATCATTCTTTCACACACATTGTCAGCATCAGAATATGCTTCTATTTCTAGATGACCATTTTTGACAAACAAGATAGTTAGATAATGGGCTGATGTTATCACTTGCCAATAGACTATCGAAACTGGCCAAAGATTAAGATGTGTAAGACTTTGACAACCTGAACTTCTACCATTGCTTCTTTCATGTCTGAAGCATCAGATGAGAGCGCGGATAATTAACAAGGAAACTGAGGTTTAGAGTTTGAATTCGTCATCAGGGAAGTAATTCAGAAACATGACCCTAGTAGGAGGAACTGAGCAAACTCGGTAGTCGGAGGTAGATCAATTAACCTTGGGGGGTCAGCAACAACGACGCAAGCAGTTATGCGGTGGTAGTATTAGCTAGTGGCAGCATTAGCGAGATTTGTGTTTGAATTTTAACATAGGTTAAAATAGGATTTGTGTTACCATGTGAAAGAGAATACTATGTTCAATGCTTCATATAAGTACAAACACTCGCATATATACTGAGAGTAGAGACTAGGTTGCTATAGAAACCCAATACAGAAGTTTTTTGAATATGTAAAGATCTATACAAGAAATGTAAATTCTTCAACACATTAATTTTTCTTATGTTTGTAGAATGCAATCAGACAAGCGTTCTCTAGTTTCTGCATGAAGGGGCCATCTAATCAAGAAACTTCAATGGATGATGAATATTTAGTGTTTCTTATAATAAACCTCTATACTTTGTTCTACAATTTGAGTCCGCATTCTTACCTCCATATTTGCTAACACAATTTTGCAGGAGTTCGCTTTGTTCCTTTTATTAATTATCTTCACTTTGTTTATTGACATAGTGCCAATATGTTGTGTTTTTACAAGATTCACTTCATCACCTAAACTGACTCTGAAATTTTTTTAGGGTTTGCCCCATAGCAATGTCTTGTATAGTTATCGTGTCGACGGCTCGCGAGATTGGAATGAAGGACATCGCTTTGATTATAACAATGTTTTACTTGATCCATATGCAAAATTGGTTGAAGGGCGGCGAGTCTTTGGTGATGCTAGCAATAAGATGTCTAAATTTTTTGGGACATATGATTTTGATAGCTTGCCTTTTGACTGGGGAGAGAACTATAAGCTTCCAAATATACATGAGGTTAGTGTGATTATCTATGAGATATTATGTTCGAAATCTAAATAGCTATGTTTTTATCAACTATTTGATCATGATTGTATGCTTCTCTTTTTCTACACTAGACACTGAAAACGGGTATACTTTTAAATTTAATTTGTGTTCGCATTTTTTATCTTTTGTTCGTGCTACATAATTTAGAAAATAAGAGTTGATTATTTATTTACTACTACCTCTGTCCCACTAAAAATGACCCGCTTTCCTGATTGGGATGTCCAAATATAAGTGGCCCGTACCTTATTTGGCGAAAAATGAATACCATCTCTCCTACTTTATTATCTACTCTACTCTCTCATTATCTCACTCATCTTTTCTCTCCTACTTTTTCATCTACTCTCTCTCCTACTTTTTCATCTACTTTCTTAATTTGCGTGCCAAGGAGTTTCGAGCCACTTTTAGTGGGATTGAGGTAGTATTTTTATTGATTTTTACGTGAGAGAGTGCGCATGAGCTATGTATAATTTTCTAGAGTCTCAAGGTATGGAATCCTTGCAATTTCAGAGTGACTTTATAATTTTACTGAACCTTTGATGATCAGTGGTACGGGTTCGCTGTTTTGATACACGCCATGGGTGAAAGATTGTGGAGAAGTCACATGGGAGAAAATCCATTTTCTGTTTTTATTCAATTCCGACCTACTTTGTTTTCTAATGTGACTTTTCATTTAAATGGATACACGGAAATAATAAAAGGATATGTGTGTCATTGATTCTTGCATCCTAAATCATCCAATTTCTTGATTCTTGCGTCCTTTCTGTGTGTAAGGTTCCTGGTTGAAATATTATTAATCTGAATAAGATTCCTGACTAACATGGATGGTTGCATGCTCCAGGTTTTCATGTACAGTTTTTTGTGTTTCTTTGTTCTTGTATATTTTTTTTCGCATTTTGACTGCAAAAAAGATATTCTGCTTCTGTAGAAAGATCTTGTTTTGTACGAAATGAATGTCAGGGCCTTCACAGCTGATGAGTCCAGTGGACTAGACCCAGATGTTCGTGGCAGCTACCTTGGTATGATAGAGAAGGTAGTTTTCCAAATTTTCAAAGTGTAAATGCTACTTTACCACTTATTTTCCTAATATAATGTTCCTCATAGTTGGTCAAGATGTAGTTGCATATTCCAGCACATTCAGTCTTAAATTTCACCTTAACATGCCACTGGTCATGGATATATGGTTCTTATTTCTAGTTTTTTCTTTGAACCTTCCTTTTGTCGGTTACCTACTGTTCTGATTCTCATTTCTTTTCTTATGTAACCTTGTATTATACAATTTTTAAGATCTTAATATACATTTGGGAAAAGGATTCCTTTCTCAATTATGGAAACACAAATCTATTGTCATCCTTGAATTTGATAAAAAAGAGACTTACTAAATTTTAAAAGGTTAACTAAGGAGTTGTAGCCTGTTCTTTGGTCTTGCGTTCACCTTAAAGAAAATAGTTGGACTGACTAAACACTGGATGTAATCAAACATCTGGGAAAACTTTTTCCATTTTTTGTCTATTGGTTGATGCATCTCCACTTTCAGTACCCACTCATAAATTGTTTATTTTGGAATAGGTGTTTATAGTTTAATTTCATTTGTTTTGTGATATGTTTTCATGTGCAAAAATGAGTTACTCGAGTAAATTATATGAGAAGGCCAATAGGACTTTTTGTTGCATGATACACTTAATGAAGTATCAATGTAAGGTTCAAGGAGTAGTTTAAATATTGTATTCATCTTTCCATATAAGATGGTTTTCCTGGTAGAGAACTTCATTGCCCCCAGGGAAGAATATCTACCGCTCCACTTGGCTTTCATGATTAATGTGCGCTTTACTTAATGAAATAACTTAATTGGGTTCTGATATTTACCTTATGAATATGTACGTCCAATTTTGTGAAGATACCACATCTTCTGGAGCTTGGTGTCAATGCAGTTGAGCTACTCCCTGTGTTCGAGTATGATGAAATGGAGTTACAAAGGCGCCCAAATCCAAGAGATCACATGGTAAATTTAAATTTTGACTCCCTGTATGAATTTGTTGGTCATGTGTTTAGCTTTATGGGTTCAATTTAAAAATGATGAGGTTTTATATGTGCCCCTTCTTAAGTGGTGAAAATGTTCCATGTGATGCTTGTTGAAGTTATCCATCCTGGATTATTGGTCAGCTTGCAGTTGAATTGTCACACCCTTATTCCCGCAGATCACGTTCATCGGGGTGCAAATGGGGTTGGAGAAAAGAAGCGGGGTAGAAAGGGGAAATACTTTTAAAATATTTCAGAAACATAGAAAGTAGCTCCGATCCTCTTTTGAAAAGAATGCAAAGTAACCATTTATATAACCCCACAATATATATAAATAACCATTATATAAATACATATATATAAAAAATACTTAGACTAAAAGACTCAATCAAAATCGAGCCATTTCCAGTTTGTATCTAAATGTCATAAGCTTTAAGGCCCAATAACAACTTTCTCCATACTATGACTAATAAAGTTTTTGAAAATAAGAGAAACGAGATCTAGTGCAAGTGACATAAAATATCAACCCAAGACCCTCGCCTCACCTTGGCTATGCTCGTCGCCACCTTTCGCTCAACATGAAAACATTTGAAAACATTTGGGTTGAGCACTCATGCACTGAGAGTGTAACGAGATTCATAAGCATTTCAAAAACAGTGTATCCATGCATAATAAAATGTCTTGGAGGGTTTTAAAACAAAGCTGCTCAACCATAAAAAAAAACATTAATTTCTACTATGTGCACACATCTGTGTCACATTCCACCTTTCCTCCTACTATTCTATGATCATGTTAGATCGTTGTTTCTCATATTCTAGGGACCTTAGTCCTTGAGTCGAAACTCAAGAGGTTCCGACTTCACTTTATTGATTAGCACTTGGTACATAATGGAGATCTTCCCATTCTGCTACTAACAAATGTGCATACTTAAACCCTCATCTAACGTGTTAGGTGGACGAGAGTCTCAATCAATCTGATGTAGGAGCATTTAACGAGTAGAATGCACAAAAACATTTCACGAAAATAGGAATTTCAAAGAGCTTAATGACTCAAATTACTTTTTAGGAAAATATAACTCACTTGCAGCGGAAATAACATTAACTGGCTTTCCTTGAGTCCGACGTTACTCATCTTCTTCAATAGGGCCTAGAAAAGTGGTCTTAGACTTAATTGTATTCTGGAATTCTATTTGTCTTTAGTAATTCTAACAGTCCTTTTAATCCTAATTCTAACAGTCCTTTTAATCCTAATTCACAACCCCATCTTTGAAATAAAAGTTTTCGAGCTTATCAAAACATATGGTTTAGTTTAGGGCACCAATCATAGCCTAAGTTTAACTTTCAAAATATTTTTATGCATGAGAATATCTAAGTGCACATGTCAAGTATATCGATCATATAAAAAATAACTAAAGCATTAATTTATTCTATACACTATGTAATATTTTAAATTCTTAGAAAATATCCTTACTTAATCTTGATAATTAACATGCTTTGCATATGATACTTAATACATAGTGTAAAAATTCCTCTAATAATTAAACTTATTGTCACTGAAAGCGGACATGCATTTACTTAATCTAAATTCCCTAATTCGACATTCTGTAACATTTTCTTAGTTAGTGGAACAACTGTGAATTAAAATATAATCTATAACCACTATCTTTCCTTTCATTAAATCTCACGGCAAGGCAAATTTTTAAATACAAAACATGATTTTTCAATAGGTCCTAAATCTAATTAAAACCATCCATCCTAGCTCACGGTGATTAACCTTCGAGTGTGTTTTTGAGAGAAACTAAAACATCTGAGATTTTTCTTATATTTGTACCTGTTGCTTCACTGATTATTTATAATACCAAGTTTTAAATCAAAATAAAATCAAAGGAATCATTCTACCGGCTTTACCTAACGAATGAAACTGTGCTTAAAAGTCTTTTCAGGAGGAGTTGCATTTTTCTTATATATTTTAATTATTTTCACAAGATTAAATCTTTTCTAACTTCATAACAAAAGAGAAGACACATGCAAGGAAAAGGGGAGGAAAACAATTGGCTAGCAAATCACTTCTCATCGTTAGTCCATGCAACACCAAATTCTTTACATGCAACCACTTATCTATCAAATTCATAGCATAATTTCCAAAGAGCACCCAACCAATTATATCAACAGGCTTTCATCCTCTCACATGCTACTTAGTATGAAAACGGAGAAAATTGGAGTAGCTTATCTTAATTCTCATGCTCTTTCTATCTTCTGAATTAACCCATGCAAAGAAAATAAATGACAATATAATTCTAGTATCTTGACCTGAAGAAGGAATTGTGTCTTAATACCTCAATAACGCAAGCTCCAATTACTCCTAGAGATCTATTCACGTATGCAACTCGGAGGATTCTTGTCGTTACTTTAATAAGGGATGGTGGATTGATGTTTCGACAGTGAAGAAGTAGGGAAAAGAGCTAGAAGTAGTTCTACATAAAGAGACGAAGTGGGTGTTAAATCATTAGCCTAAGTTAAAAAAATTCCTAGCTTATTTATGCATGCATTACACGTAGGTAGGAGAAGATATGCTGTAGCCAATAACACTTCTTGATCTCTAACTTATCAATTTTCCCATCATTATGTTAAGGACTTGTACACACTTACATATATCTAAGCACATTCATACGTATCCCCACACAATTATTAATATGTTATTTATAATGAAACAATCTCATGCTAAGTTAAATGAATTCCTTATGTTAAACACATACTATATGCCATCTTGAAAACTTTATTTTTTTTTTAAATTTGATTTTCCGATATGTGAATCTTATAATATTTAGCTGTAAAGGATTAAAGGTTTCTAAACTCTTATAGAGAAACTAGGGATATAACATGAATGGTTGTGCACATCATATTAATAATGGAGAATGATATGTGTAAATTCTTGAGTATGTGGTCGTTTCTCTCTCTAGTCGCGGGTGCCCAGCCACAATGTTATTGCCAAAGTCAGATTCCTCCCAAAGAGCCCCAACTGTTTAACTATCTTGCACATTTATTATTGGGCATTTCTATGATTTTAAGTTTAAAAAGACCTAGAGATTATAATGGACAAAATAAATAATAACAACAACAACTACTACAATAATAATAATAATAATAATAATAATAATAATAATAATAATAATAATAATAATAATAATAATAATAATAATAATAATAATAATAATAATATTATTATTATTATTATTATTATTATTATTATTATTATTATTATTATTATTATTATTATTATTATTATTATTATTGTTATTAATTTAATATGAGAATTATAACTACTAACTTAAATTCTATGGTTTTTCCAACTCATTCTGCATTTGTTGGTGAAATAAGTATGTTCTTTGAATTACAAGGTGCTGAGTCTTACACCTTAGTTTGCACCGTATTTTAGCCAGTTTATGGTGATGTGTGTGCTGTTAGTGGCGTTTGAGCTGTGAGCCAAAAAAACTGCAACCTCTGCAGTCTTAATGATGTGAAGCTGCAGAAATTTTTCTTATGTATTATTATCCTTCAAAGAGACTCTCTATTGCATTCGTACGTGTGTATTTGTGGAAATTGTTTGATATTGGTAGTTGGTTTTTCGTAACTCGTGCAAGTATTTCCAAAAATTTAACATCTGATGCTGTAACTGTTATTGTTTGCAAGATCAACACATGGGGTTATTCAACGATAAATTTCTTTGCACCTATGAGTCGATATGCAAGTAACGGTGGAGGACCAGTTAAAGCTTCCCTAGAATTCAAAGAAATGGTCAAGGCTTTCCATGATGCGAGAATTGAGGTGGTGCTCTTAATTTTAATGATTCAGATTTAAAATCTACTCAACAGCTAACTATAAAGTAAAAGTTCTTGATCTAGCCTATGGTGCTTTCATTTATCCCAGGTCATTTTAGATGTTGTTTATAATCATACAAATGAGGCTGATGATGAACATCCATATACTACTTCATTTCGTGGCATAGACAACAAGGTGAGTTTCTTGCAACGTAGCCACACTTTTTCAGGGCTATTCTTTTACCGAGTGCTGTAATTATCTGCCACACATCATAATTGGTCAATTGATTTAGCTTTAAAATTGCCTTTAATGAAAGCATCCTTGATACTCCCCCCAATTTATTCACTCTTCTGGACTGCTTATATTGGTTATAAAAAGTTATGTACAGATCTGTACACCAAAATATGATACACATTTGAGGTTACTTCTAAAAAGGCTTAATAAGTTGCTTTTAACAACTCATGACCGCTGAACTATTGACCCAATACAATTTTGAACTGATGGAGGTCTGATGATATTTATTAGGTCATACTATTTTATGTTATATGATGCCAAGCACTTGGGATTCCAAAGAGTAGTTGCACTCCCGGTTATGTTCTTTGAGTCTCTATTGTATCTTTTTTATACGACCACCCTTATCACCATTTCATAGAGAAGTTATTCCTATTTCACATCAGCTATTCAAGTTTACTCAGAAGTTCTACGTTTTATATATCAACAACATTGTTTGACATTTATCCTTGTTGCAAGAGATGACCTTCCAATAGAGACAAGCTTCTTATGAGCTCTATCTCTTGGTAATGTCGAGAATATTTATTTTATAGGTCTATTACATGATGGACTTGCAGAGAAATGCTCAGTTGTTGAACTTCTCTGGTTGCGGTAAAGTTATATCATTGTACTCCTTTTTTTATTACACATGACTGGCACCATGTCATCTTCAATAGCAAGTTTTGATCAAATGAAACTGTCAGCTTTTCATGCAGAATGGTTCCTTTTTTATCAGAAACAAAACTTTTTATCAAGAAATTAATGAGTTAGTACTACGAAGCATAATCCCCGAAAAGTGAAATCATCCTAATATATAATATTGGCTCTAGGTAATACATTCAATTGCAACCATCCTGTCGTCATGGAATTGATACTGGACAGCTTGCGCCACTGGTATATTCTTATTCAAACTAGTCCAGTGACCTTCTGTATGATTAATCACTGATTTCATCTTTAAGATGGATAAAGATGATTTTCTATCACATTATCATATATATTCTGAACATGCTCAGAAGTGATAATATGCATTTTTATTGTGTATATTCATTGTTCAATAACTGTGTAGGGCTGGAGTTTCCTTTGAATGATTTAAATTTATGCAGAAGCAGTCATAAATTTCAATTGCATTCAAGATGAAGATGTGGTCGTGATAGTCATATTCATCATGTCAACCTTTTAGGTTATTGATATTCCATCACTTATGATATTTTTTGCACAGATACCTTCAATAAGATTATTCAGAAACTGTGCAGTGTCTCCTTTAGTCAAACCACAATTGTGCTGGTCTCTGATGATTTTTGTGACTATTTATAGTGTTGGCTCTGGCTTCTATGAAAAAACATATTCTAGTCAGTTTGAGTGCCAGTAAAATCATAAAATTAGATGAAATTTTGTGTTTTTCTTTCGGTATCTTGAAACATTGTTTCTTTTCATTTTTTTCTTTGTATACTGCATATGAATTGTTACTACTGCACTCAAATTTTTAGTAATTAGATTTTTTGCACTTGCTATTAACATTCTAATTGAAGGGTCACTGAGTATCACGTGGATGGGTTCCGTTTTGATCTGGCTAGTGTGCTTTGTCGAGGCACTGATGGTTCTCCACTCAGTGCTCCCCCATTGATCAGGGTAATATTTTACACCCTTAAATTGGAACTTGAATTTCATAATTGCTGATATCATGGCATCTTGAAAAACCATGCTAAGTGTTAGCTTAACTTTTCCCCTCCTTATCCTGTATATTTGCTGAGAATAGTAGTTGTGTACAAGACATTAAACTATGTCTTAAAATAGCATGAAACATGACTCCACCAACCTTCTTAAATTCACTCTCTCTTTGATTTCGAGATTTTACAGTATAGGAATTTGCTAGCATGGTTTAATCTTTACCTGTCGAGTCCATAGTTGTTGTAGGTCTATAGAGAGGCTGCTCTGTTACCAACTTAATAAATCCAAACTCTTGCATGGTATATCTCCATATGCTGATAGCCTGATATTGTATATGACTAGTCTCCATCAGACCACTAACCTCCATCTCCACTTGGTTCCTATCCATGCTCTTGTAGATCAGCAGAATAAAGCCTTCTCATTATTTAACAAAAAAAAAAAAAAAAAAAAAGAATCTTTGCATACAGAAGGGCCAAAGTTTAAACACAATGCTTCAGCTCTCTTGATAAGCCCAAACAAACTGTAACACTTCTAATTATTGATTACATTCTCCAATCATGGTGATTGTTGATGCTAATTTCTTATTATAAAGTATCCTTTATATGATGATAATCTACCAAAGACCAGTGATAGTTTTCCTTAAGGAAATGTGAAACATCAGACATGATTGGCATACAACTAACAACTAGCTTCCTATATTTCCAGATCACTTTATTTTATTCATATATTCTGCTTAGTTATCTTTCCTTTCATTATCCAGGCAATAGCCAAAGATAATGTTCTCTCAAGATGTAAGATAATTGCAGAACCTTGGGATTGTGGAGGCCTATATCTCGTCGGAAAGTTTCCGAACTGGGATCGGTAAAGTTTGCAACATCTGCCTTTAGATATTTGTGTATTTGTATATTTGTATAATCAGTTATAAAAGTGGCACCAATATTGAAATATGTTGGTTCATATTGTCCGTTGTTCGCAGTCTTTTATACATTTACACAGAGGAGTTAGGTGACCTGAACAATGTTCAGTGCATTTTTGCTTCTTCTTATTTTGTCTATCAAACTTTTAAATCTTTAAAGAGTAAATTTTTCACGTTGTGGCTTCTTAATCATGAGCTCGCTAATGAACTTGTTGTTCGAGTAGCTATGTTTATTTATATTTAGTCCTACATGGAGAACTAATTGGGTAAATTCCCCATGTATCTCTATTTTTCTTTTTCTTTTCTTTTCTTTTTCTTTTTCTTTTTTTTTTTTTGAATTTTAGGATATTTTCAAAATAATAAGTACTTATTTAGAAACTATCTTGGGGATCTTTGGAATATTTACTGTGAGCAAATATTGCAAGTAGATGCTTGAAAATATATATTAGAGAACCTTAAAAAGTAACAATGTGCACTATATATTTTAAGAGCTTAAATAAGCCATCAGCATGCAATCATTTGATTTTTGTCTTCTCTTAAGTGTGAAACACATACCAAGATAAACATCACCATGTGAATCTTTGGCTTGCAGGTGGGCTGAATGGAATGGGATATACCGCGATGTTGTTAGGAGATTTATAAAGGTGCTGCAAGTGGAGAAACCCTTAAATGAAATATTGATGTTGAAATTCGTTGGTACTTGATTTCCTGAAAGTATAAGCATAAATATAAGTAAAAAGCAACAGGTCTATGGGAACTTTCTTCTGGACAATATACTGACTGTCATAGTTCTTCATATTCTAACTTTACTTATCTTTTCCGTAGTCCACTGACTCCGAAGTTTAATCTAGAGTTCATCTAGATTATGACACTAGAGATGAATTATGTCATTCAACTGCTTCTTGCTTCACTTCATATATTTTTGGAGAAGTTCAGTTTATGCATCATATGCATTTAATGTAAATGTGCTTGATGATGCTTGAGGAAATTAAATTCTAATTTTATCTTCTATGGCTCTATCCAACTAAGTTGTCCATTGGGTCATTTGCCTTCATTTTGACAGAGCCCTTATGTCAAGTTTTGCTCTAGCCAATTGTGAATATCTTATTTCAGTGGTATCATGTTGCCTGTTGATATTCTAACTAGAATATCCTGGCTGTCCTTTTTCTCAAATAGTAGGGTTTCGTTTAGTTTTTTTAATAAAAAAAGTTTATCATTTCAACATCCAGATTCTGTTGAAGTTCTTACATTGTCAGTAAGGGTACTCTTTATCTGAAGTTCTATCAATTTTAATGCGTGGTAAAGAAAACTAATAATGTTGGGCATTCATCTTTGACTTTCAACAAATCATCTTTTGTTGCACTACGTGATTGGTACTTGTCTCTAATATTTAATGTTATTTTCTTCCTCAGTCATATTTTGAATTCATTTGAAGGTTAAATTTTACGTTATTTAATAGATTGAAGTGGACCTCTCTTAAGCTGTTTTATTTTAGACCTCTTTTTAGGACAAAATATTTATTCATTTTTTTCCAAATATCATTTGTTTTGAGAATAAGTTATCATATCTATACTTCATTTACTGAAAAGCTATTTTCTTTAAAATATATGTGAACATTGGATTTAATTTGAAATAGGGTGACACTGGTATGAAAGGAAGCTTTGCTACTAGGGTTGCGGGTTCTGCTGATCTTTATCAAGTGAGTATACTCTCATGAGATTTATTTTCCTTTCAGTTATGCCAAGGAATTGTTTTCTTCTAAGCTAAGTCCTGTAACTTTTGTAATCTGTTAGTCTACCTTGGATGTGATTTACTTTCTCATCTTCCTATTTGATTACTCATGTATCTGTTAATTTTTCTTTTGTCAGAAACTTTGATTGGTTCTCTCTGTAATTCGATTTACTTTTGCTAATATTCTACTATGAACTAAGATTACGTTCCATTAAATGGGTAGAATGAAGTGCTTTTGAGTGACAGCCAATGCACTATAAATGATTCTATCATCAGCAGATTAGAGAAATGATAATTTATGAGTTGCTTAGTTATAGACTGGAGAGAGAAAGTGATAGAGGTAGAATCTACAGCAGTAAGCTAGGAATGAAGGAGTATAAGCCTTGGTGGAGAAAAGAATGACTGCGCTGGATGATAGTTAATATTATTTGAAGTCTTGTTGATTAATTAATTGTTTAGTAATTTATTAGTCTTGTGTCATGGGTTTATTTCTTATTAAGCCCGGTCCATTAGTTTATTTGAAGAGTAAGAAATACTGCCAATTTCATGAACTTCCAAATTCATGAACACAGAATAACATGTTATAACAGGAATACTGAAAGGTTGAATGATATTTTACTTTTTTGACTTACAAGGTCCAAAGATCATATTCTCTCTTAAAAAAGAATGTGACTCTATTGTATTGCTTCTATTGCATGAGACATGCAATTAGGGTTTAGAGTTCAAGTACAAGAGATCCTTAAAATATCATCAGCTAATGCCATTTGGACAATCTTTTTTAAAACAAATAATTCTATTTTTTTCAATGTTTTAAACTCAAATGTATTGTGAGAATCCAGGTATTTTTGGTGAATGGCTTGTGATGCATTATCATTTCTTATGTTATTTTTCTGGTAAGAATTTTTTTTTTTTTTTTCATTAAGAGAGATCTTCTAACATTTTATTAATATGGCTCTACACACCTTTTTATACTGAAGAGTTGAGAATCAGTAATTAGTGTTTTTTTTCCTTTTTCATCACAATATCTCCATACTTGGTTATTGCGCTGTCATTGCTTTGGTAGAGAATTGATTCTTTATTCACCACATCTACTTCACTTGCATAAATAGGTGTTTATCTTGTAATATGAGATTAAGAGAGAATTGTATAATTGTTATAAGTTTGTGGGTATTGTTTTTAATGGATTATATTTAATTGAAAATTTACTTGATTCAGTAAGATGTTATGTACACATCCAAATAAATTGAAGATGTTTTCTGTCTTTAGGTCAATAAACGCAAGCCATATCATGGTATTAATTTCGTAATTGCCCATGATGGATTTACATTGTATGACCTCGTCTCATACAATTTTAAGGTATTACTTGCCATTATGGTTCTTGTCAATTTTATTGATATCAACTCTGTATTTACTCTCTCTATTTTGCCGAAACTTTAGCACAATGATGCCAATGGAGAAGGTGGAAACGATGGAAGCAATGATAACTTTAGCTGGAACTGTGGCTTTGAAGGTAGATCCGAAGTCCATATCTGAGTTCTTGTTTCTTTTTAACGAACAGTCATGAATGGCCTCTTATCGTTACATTTTAGTGATATACAGATGATGTTGCACAAACTGCCTGTAATGTAACAATTAGTACATAGTCGTGATTTTGCCATCTCATACAAATTTGTGTACTCTACGATTTTATCTTTTACCATCTTCATATCAGGAGAAACTGGAGATCCAAACATTAAGGCATTGCGTACAAGGCAAATAAAAAACTTTCAAGTAGCACTGATGGTATCCCAGGTAAAACTCACAAATTCTCTAAGATTCTGTTTTTCTAGTGGAATCACCAGATATTGTTTCTAAGTGTAAGTAAGCTCCTGCAGCAGAAATTCACCTGAAAGGTAGTTCAATTTCTTTTTGGTTAATTCTGTTCCTCTAAGCCTTGTCAGCAGTAAACTGTATAAGCCTTGTCAGCAGTAAACTGTATATGTCAGCAGTAAACTGTATATTCCTAAGTAAGCCTTGTCAGCAGTAAACTGTATATGTCAGCAGTAAACTGTATATTCCTAAGTCTGTGTTTTCTGTCACTTGATAGACTTTTTCCAGCTTATGCCCGTTCGTACAAAATAATAAACTGACCATTTAAATTTCCTTTTCACAAGTTACTTATACTTGTGTGTAATACGACAGTGATATCGAAATCTCACTCATTTCTCTGCTGACTCTGTTTCCACAAATCTGAACTTACAATCATATTTTTTCGGCCTTTGTTACTAGGGAACTCCTATGATGCTAATGGGGGATGAATATGGCCATACTCGTTATGGAAATAATAACAGCTATGGACATGACAATTCTCTTAATAATTTCCAATGGGGACAAGTATGTGTTTGTTTATAGCTTTTCCTTCAGACTCTCTCTCTCTCTCTCTCTCTGTTTCTTGTTTTACGTGATGAAATTGAAATTTGATGAGACAGTTGAAGGAGAAGAAAGACAATCTTTTTCGGTTTTTCTCAGAGATGATAAAATTTAGACGGAGTCGTCATGTCTTTGCTAGAGAAAATTTCATTTCCAAGGTAAGATCTTTGTCTTTAATTACTAGAGTTATGTTTTCTGTGGATAAATGTTTTATGGTTATCAACTGTGTCTCACAGGGGCATAACAGAGTAGAAGGTTTCTTTATCTTACTTTTTGTATTTTGAATAGAAATGCATTTTTGATGGATGCACATGGCCTAGGAAATTCCCTATCTTGAATAAATGTTTGAGACACTTTTTGTTTTTATGGATTTTGGGTTATGTATGACTTCTGTTTTTGTTATTAGCCATATTAACTCAATAATAATCACCAATTTCTTACTGATAAAAAGCTTATCCGGCTGATATGACATGATAACTCCCCTTAGATATGTATGAATATGAATTTAGATAGTTGTGCAAATATATGAAGAACATATCCTGGGAAGTAACTTGTACTTCTTTTGATGTTACAGCTTTGTGCATACTGGAATTAAGTAAGCTAAGCACATACAATGAGATGAAGACTACTTGTCTTGATGGTTTAGTATTCCTAAGAAATAATCAGTACTAGTGGGACGTGTATCTCTTGATGGTTTGTTTTGTGGTAAAAGCATCATGCTGGTGCTTAAAGTTCCTAATAGGGCAATTAGTTAGTTGTTTTCTTAGATAAAGTTGCAACAAATAATCCTCACGTTAACTACTGATTATGCATACCTCATATTTACATATTTCATGATTGAGACTTATTTCTGCATTGTCTTGGTGCAGAATGAAATTACATGGCATGAGGATAACTGGGAAAATTGCGAGAGTAAATTTCTCGCTTTTACGTAAGGAATACCCCCTTTGCATTTCCATACTATAGATATCCTTTGCATTCTGTGGAACTCAGTTTTTGTTTCTTTTCAGTAGATTGAATTTGCTTCATAATTCTGGAAATTCATTGAACAGCTACTGAGCATCTGGTTCTTTATTTTATGATATTGCTTTATGGATATTAGTGAGCAAGCATTTGCAACAAGACCATCAGGGAGTAGGGAAAAGTTTTTCTAGGTCTAGATCTCCTATAAAGAAGCTTTTGATCAATCTCAAATTCCTAGAACCACGATTCTTTTATTGCCTGTAAATGTTTATAAATCTTAAGCTGGGACATTGCCAGCGGTTGTGCGTGCAAACTCTTGGAATATTAACTTAAAGAGATAAAACTTTGTGAAGACCTAAGCAATGTGACCAATGTCCCCTGAAAATGAGTTCCAGATAGTAAGGTGGCCTTTGTATGCAGTATTTTACCTCTGTAAGGCAGTTATGCAAAATAAACGTTTTCTTGTTTTGCCAATTGAGAAAAAAAATTTAAAAAAAGGTGCTCTATAAGACAAAAGGTGGCATGTATAAAATGTTTTGCCTCATTGACTATGTTTTTTCAATAATATTCTGCTATTTGTTCTAAAACTTGGGCATGCTATCCTCTGTTTAGATTAAAAAGTTCATTTTATTCTTTTTGCTCTCCCACATTCTTCTGCCGTTTTCTCTCTTTATGCACAATATTAATAGGTTTTTCAGTGTAATCTAGTCCAAGTCTCATGGGGGCGGGAAATAAACTCTTGAACACTACACTAAAAAAAAAGTAATCGATAAGCAAGACAAGGAGGATTAGTTAACTATTACATCAGGAAAATAAAAGAGGATATACTAGTGCTTTTTTCAACCTTCATCCAACACCTTGTAGTCTCAAACCACTAATCCACTAATTAAGTGATAGAACTGAGGGAATCCTTGACAAAATTGATTACAAATCATTGAATCGAATTCAATTGAAAATCGAATTGTCCACAAAATGATTATACAACTAGACAAAGGGGATCCTACTTACAGTAAGTAAACTGAACGACTTATGGATGGAGTGATGGTACTATTTTGCCTTTTGATATGGAGGCTTCTTGAGTGTGAAGGTCTTAACCAGGATTGGATTGTGAGATTCCTGGATACGTAACACTAAAGTTGATCTCTGATTACCTCTCCCTACATGTAACTTTTTCTCATGTATGTAAACAATTATGATGTTTCAGGCTGCATGAAGACAATGGAGATGATATCTATCTTGCATTCAATGCACACGACTACTTTGTTAAAGCTTCTGTACCCTCTCCTCCACAAGGACGGCAATGGTTTCGGGTGGTTAGTTTTCTCAAGTCTTTTTCGTCTTCCTGATGGAATGATACTTTCCGAACTATCTGCATGATCACAAGTAAAAAATAGAAATCTAAACAATAGAGTGATAAACATGCAAAAATATATTATCTGGCATTGTCGTACAAGAATTGGCTTTAAGTTCATCCACCGACTTGTATAAGATTAGTAAACATTGCCTGGTCTAGATTAGAGTCTCCCCTTGTTGCATATTCTGTTTGCTCGAAGAATCTTGAGCCAGCCAACATACTTGTTTAGTCTACAGCATAATACAGTAACTCTATTAGGGAAAATGCAGTTGGTCCCTTGATACAAGTAATGCATGATTACTTGAAAAGGTTGATATTATGTGTTTTCTATCTCAACTAGTCTCTCAATGTTCAACAAATTCAGGTGGACACGAATCTGGAATCCCCTAGTGACATTGTTGTAGATGGTGTTGCGGGCGTAAAGGAGACGTATAATCTTGCTCCCTACTCTTGTATTATTCTTGAAGCCAGGCCCTAGATGCCGTCGTCTTTACTGTCAACAGGAGGCATCATCTTTGCCCATGGATGACTAATTTTATTGCCACGGATTTGAACATTAGCGAGGAATAAGTTTGTAATGAGAATAAATGGGATTGTTGTCTGTAGGATATTTTAAAAATGTAGCTAAGATTCAAAGAATTGATAGTTTTCAATAAATTCACAGTTAAGCTAGAGAGCAACACTGTTAATCATGATTAGCTGTATGTGATTTACATGTGTTGTGCAAATTGCATGCCATTATATACAGAGTGTATGCTTCAAAAGCTTAAACACAAATTAGTTTTAGTGTTTCCACCTATTTTTTCAGCAACATTATTTGTTCTTTTCAGTTCGGAGAATTTACAGTCCAATTTTACATCCTTAATATATGCATCAAGCTAGCATAAAAAGCCTAACTCTTAATTCTAAGCATTGTCAGAAGTATTTTTTCGAAAAATGGGGTATATTAAGAAATTGATAAAGTTCAAGAGAGGGGAAAAGAAGATGTCATCTTTGATTTAATTCTATATCAAATTATTTAGAATGTCATACTTTTTGTATAATTAAGGAAAGTCACAGTAGTTAATCGAAATGTATATTAGATTAACTCGTCTAATAGTTTGCAAATGATGGAAACATGGTAATCATATATTTGTTCTAGAGGCAATAAACGTATTAAAAAATGTGACATCTAATCATAAGATAACCACATATTGCCTATACTATTAGACCATTCCAAATTTCCAATAGAAAAAGAATATATGGAATGACGTAGTGGTAGAGCTAGTTGTATTGTTTAAAAATGTTAGATATTATTTTTAGTGTGGTTTGGAAATTACTACTATACGTTTTTTTCAGAGGAGGAATATAATCTGAACTGTACATCATACATACATTAATTAATTATAAGATATAAATATGAAATTAAAAGTTATTGGTGAAATTACTGAAATAGCTCATATAAAAATGACTCAGAATCATATGATTCTGTTGTTTTTATTTGTTGTTGCTCCTTTGGTCAGGTTGAGGATGGAATGTTGTGGGAGAATTCTTGAAGAGGCATTTTCAATAGTAGTCAAATAGAGTAAACATAATTTTAGCATATAACTAAATAAAAATATATATTTAGCCATTTTGTCCTGAACCAATCATTGGATGATGTGAGTTGTGCCATCAACTATTTTTTTTCTTTTGAAACGTCTAGGGCCGATGGGGTCGGCCGAGAGAAAAAAGGCCAAACCACCCCCATTGGCCGAGCCACTTGTATCTTTACAAGAAATTACCTGCTTTGAGGGCCGAAGGGGGGCCAAAAGGGTTTGTCCATCGGCCCTTAATCGGTTGAGAAAAAAAAGGCCTAACACCCCCATCGACCGAGCCAGTTGAATATTTGCAAGAAACTACTGGCCTTGAGTGCTAAAGGGGGGCCGAAGGGGGGTTTCAATCGGCCCTCCATCGGCCCGTAAAAAAAAGGCCGAACACCCCCCATCGGCCGAGCCAATTGAATCTGCACAAGCAATTACCGGCTCTAAGGGCCGAAGGGGGGCCGAAGGAGGGTGTCCATTGGCCCTCCATCGGTCGACTCTCCCTTCCTTCGATATAGGCTTCAACACGACACATGGAAGATTTTTCCTACAAAAGTGCAGTATGGCCGATGGAAGGCCGGTTGAGGGCCTATCGAAGGCATATGGGAGATGCAGTGGTGGGCCTATGGGAGGTGAAGTTTCAATTCAGCCTTTTTTGCTGAAATGACTAGTCGGATATGATATTCACATGCATGAAATTGAGGGCCGATGGAGGGCCGATGGGGGGCCGAGGGGGGCCCGATGGTGGGCCTATGGGAGGTGCATTTTCAGTTCAGATTTTTCTACTGAAATGACTAGTCGACCTCGATTTTCACAGGGCCGATGGAAGGGCGAGGGTGTACTTTGTAGGAGAATTCAATGGTAATTGGATCACGTGAAAATTTACGTAACATTTGTTTATAAGAATGAGGATGGCAATTGGATCATTCATCGATAAAATTCTTCAATTTCACTTCCACTCTTCTCAATTCCTCACATCCATTTGAAAAATATGGCCGATTTTCGACTGATTACTGTGAAATTGAACGACGTATTCGATGATGAGTCGAATTATGTCGGTGGCCATGAGTTCATGGTTTACATTCCTTCAAACAATATTTCTCTTGTATATCTCCAACAAAGCATTGATCGGTGGCTCAGTGCTTATTCCCTTCCATTCAACTACTTCATTTACTATACTACTGCTTCCCGACGAACCGGCAGGATGATGAAGGACATTCTGGGTCATGATATTGATCTTATGCGGTTGTGCTCTATCGACGTAGAGCCGATTGTGTTTCTTGTGTATCCTCAAGTGCAAGATCCTCCATTTGTTGTCCCCAACCTGAATCAATTACCCGAAGATATTTCTAATTTCGGAGGTCCTAATTGATTTACGGGGCAAGGAAACGGAAGTAATGCTAGCGTTCGGGCTCCCCAAAGGAATGTTCGTGTGGAGACAGATTCAGATCGTGAGGCGGATTTGGACTCATCATCTGATGATGATGAGGATCAAGATATTCCTCCTGCCTTGATTAATTGTTCGTTACAAGATTTTGCTGCATGAATTCGGAGAGAGGGTGGCGTGAGTCAACTTATGTCTTTGCTCATTCCAGTAAATCGTCCTCCGACAACACGAAGCCGCAAGCTCTTTGGATACTTCCTATTGTTCCCCTTGATGTATCCGATTCGGTAGTGGCGCGGAACCCTGAATAATGTTGTAGACGGAACTTTGCGTGAAGGATTGATGTTCAGCTCGAAAGACGAACTTTATGATGTTGTCACTCTATTCCATTTGGAAAACGGTGCGGATTTCGGAGTGCAACGTTCGAGTGGTTCCCGGTTGGAATATTTGTGCGAAGATGTGTTGATTGTCCATTCCAGTGCGGGCATACTTGCATGGTGAAAAATGTTGGGAGGTGACTAAATGGGTTGCGGAACCACAATTGTACAATTTATTTATCCGGGCTTGGCGATCGAAATGTGCGTTCGAAGGTCAGTAGCAGCTTATATTGCTCGTAGAATGCGTCGTCAGAGCAAGTTAATGAAACCGGCTGATATTCAGTCAGATCTATTGGATAAGTTTGGAATACAAGCAACCTCCGCGGTGGCCCTCCGAGCGCGCAATGCAGCTATTTCGATGATTTACGGTGGACATGCAGATTCCTTCAGCAAACTGCCTCAATATCTGCATTTGTTGGAACAAATAAATTCGGGCACTATACGGATCTTGATGTTGATGAGGATGGTCGTTTCCGACATTTATTTTTGGCGCTTGGTGTATCGCGTGCCCATTGGTTAGCCAACCTCTGAAAGGTTATTGTGGTGGACGTGACACATTTGAAAGGGAGAAATAAGGGAATATTATTCGTCGCTGCTACTTTTGATGCGAACGAGCAAATATTCCCACTCGCTTTTGGTGTAGGTCCGATTGAAAATGATGTTTCGTGGAGGTGGTTTATGATGCGACTGAGAGACGCATTTCCAACGGATGTCAGTTTAGTGATTGTTTCAGACCAACGTAAAAGCATAGCGAATGCGGTAAGAGATGTTTTTCTAGATGCACAACACGGACTTTATTACTACCATCTCTCGAATAAGCTTGCGAGACAGGGTGATTGGGTCATCCGGTCGTTCTATCGAGCAACTTATGCTTATCGGTCAACAGAGTTCCATGAGGCCATGAACGCTATCCGTCGGGGAAAACCGGCTATTTACAAAAAGTTGATGGAAATCGGATCGGAGAAGTGGTTCAGACTCTTCAGTAAAGGTCGTCGTTACAGTCTACTGACATCGAATGCTGCCGAGTCAATAAATTCTCGACTGTTAGAGGCTATACAACTTCCAATTCTTGTTATGCTCGAGGGAATCTGCCATATGATAGAGTCGTGGTTTGATATACGACGAGTAAAAGCAAGTTCTAAAAAGAATCGTTGACAGCGGCTTCTAAGTTGAGGATGCGGAACGAAGTTGATTTGGCTTGGAGGTTTACGGTTATGCAGGTGACTACTGACAAATACAAGGTCGACGAAGGTGACCGACAGTGGAGGATTAATCTTCAAGACAAAATGTGTGAATGTGGCATCTGGCAAATCGACATGTTGCCGTGTAGTCACGTTGTCGCTGTTTTGTATCATCGCCGTGAAAATTTGTACAATCATATTAATGACTATTATACGATGGTGACGTGGAAGGAGATATATGTCGGTGTAGTTAATCCCTTACCTCCTCGGAATGAGTGGGGTGTCCCACCGGAGATAGAGGACATTGTTGTTCTTCCACCAATGATTATGCGGCAAGCCGGACGTTCGAGAAACAGTTGTCGCCCTTCCGGAGCAGAAGCTAGTACATCTGGAACGCGTCGTCGAGCCACAGAAAAATGTGGTAATTATGGAGAAGAAGGTCACACAAGGCGGAGATGCCCCGATAGAGGAACGACAAATAACGAGTGAAGCCTCGTGTTTTTTAACTAATGATTTTCTTTATACTCGGTATCTGTCATTCGTTTTAATTAATTGCTATTTTTTCTTTTAATTTGGCAAGAAAACAGAAAAATATGGGGCCAAGGCCAATGGATTGATTAATCCATCGGCTCCCTTCGACCGGGCTGAGAGAAAACTCCAATTTGGAACGGGGTCGAGACCGATGGAAGGTTTAGCCTATCGGTCCTCCATCGGCCCTCGTCCGAGAAAGCTCATGTAAAAAATGAGGGGTCGAGGGACTTCTCTCGGTCGGGCCATGCATGCAATCTAATCTGGAACGGGGCCGAGGCTGATGGAGGGTTTAGCCTATCTGCCCTCCATCGGCCCTCATCCAAGAGGAAATGAGAAAAATGAGGGGCCGAGGGACTTCTCTCGGTCGGGCCATACATGCATTCCAATCTAGAACGGGGTTGAGGCCGATGGAGGGTTTAGCCTATTGGCCAGAGGAAATGATGTTGACGGGGCCGAGGGTCTTCTCAATGTTTTTAAAAACGACAATTAGAAAGCATCCATGTAAATTCGAATAATCCATGTAAATTCATGTAAATTCGAATAATGTCAATTAGAATCCAATTGGAATAATGTCAGTTTACAGCTAAAATATTCTAACAATCTAATCTCCGATGTAGCATTGCTCGAAACATTTCCAGACCATCCACTCCTGATAGACTCTAATGTTGGTTATCCGATTACCCCACTTGGGTGTAGGCCATCCTGTGATTAGACGCTCGATTGCCATACATGTATATGGACCACAACTGTTCGAGTCCTTTTGCTTGAACTGGACATCCTGCGGCATCAGGACTAACTGGAGACTCCGCGTTCCTAGATGCGACAGATTGAACTTATTCATCATCCAATAACTAGAAGCCTATAAAAAAATTCAAAAATAATTTTAATGTTATAAACTATATGGAATGAGGGAATAATAGAGAAGACGGAAATTGGATGTGTTTTATTATGAGGGTGGAGACCTCTATTTATAGAGTACAAGATGGGCTCATGGGCTTTTAGGGTTTACATGGTCATCACAATATATGGTAAGTATATATATAAAATATATTTATAACGCTCCCCCTTGATTGACCATCCCTAAAAGAAACTGCTGTCTCGTTAAAACCTTGCCAGAAAAACCCATTGGGATAAAAACTGGTCGAAGGAAAAAGAGTACAGCTGCTCCACCTCAATATAGTCATTCTTGATCCTTGAGTCGGCGCATATTGATCTTGTGTACCAATTTCTTGAATGTTGACGTTGGTAATGCTTTTGTAAAAGAATCCGCTAGATTGTCACTTGAGCGAATTTGCTGGGTGTTGATGCCGCCACTCTTTTGGAGATCATGTGTTGCATTGGCTTTTATGAATCAATCTCAATGACTCATTTACTCGTTTGTTGTATTGGATGCATCGTTAAATACCTTAACTAAGAAAACCCTTTGGAAAAAACTTAGAAAGGAAAAAAGAGTACAACCATTTGACCTTCAGGGTCATTTGACCTTTAAGAGTCAGTCTAATCTTCAAGATTATTTACAATTTGTTACTCCCTCTCAAGATAACAATCTGCAAGGTTATCTTTAAGGTCTACACTAATATGTGCAACACAAGTTTAATTATTAGCATAGATAATAACATGAAATATGTCAATATATCATTACTCTCATAAATAGACCAATATCATATTTGTCTCGAAAATAACAAAGGATGGTCAATATCATTTCAAATTCTCCAATTGCACATAATTAAGGAACTTTTGGTCCTCATCTTTGTTATCTTGTATAGGTCTATATGAGTCTCTATCCACTTTAAGTGATTGAATCAACCATTAGATAGACATGTGGATGCAATACAATAAAATCTCTTTAAAGACCTTTGTTGGTCCGGAGACGATAAGTCAGGTGTAGAGGGGGGGGGTGAATACACCTGAGCTCAGTTTCTTTTTCTCAATGAAGGTCAGCTGAGCTGATGATTGCAACCGATGAACAGTGTCAAATAAGCCTTCGATCGCGGGACAGAGTGAGTCAGCTACTTTGAGTCAGTACTTTGAGAATCAGTCGGAGACTGTTGTGCGGAAAGTGTGGGGCCCAGAATTCGTCTCTTTTGAAAACACGTTTTAGCAAATTAAATCTTTTGGCTGTGCGCTTTATAAAATACGTTTTATGTAAGCTTATGATTTTCAAGTCAGTTGAATGTTATGCAATAAAACAGTAAAAGAACACAAGCGATTTAACGTGGTTCGGATACGCAAGATCCTACGTCCACGGTCCTGAACAAAGCATGAGAACTTGTTGATTATTCTGAGCAAGCCTCAGCAGGGATACTGTGCACTGGACAGTTCCCTCTAAGATATAGTCCTTAGCGACTTTACAATCCAAACCTAAGTCTGAAAGGGAAGGGAATATTCTCCAACTGAGAAGGAGTTCTTACAATAAGAACAATTCACTAAATGTGAACTCCTTCGAATCTAAACTATAAATATGACAATGAGCTTAGTCTAGAGAAGAAGGGGATCTAAGAACTCTAGAGAGAAAAACTGAGAAATCTTCTAAGTAAGCAAGTTTTCCTCTGGATGATCTTTGAGTGTTCTAGAGCGTTTGTGAACTTGAGCTTGTCCCTTCGAAATTCCGTCACTCAGAGCTTCAAAAACTTCTCTATTTATAGTTGTGAGTTATGGCATATGTCCGTTGGAGACGACGATGCCACGTGTCACAAGCTTCCAAGGAAAACGGCCATAATTCGAACTTGTTGCGGCGGGGCGGTTAATGCACTGTTCATGAGAGCGACTTTACTTGTGTAGAGTAGGTAAGCGTTGTCGGCTTCTCATTGGTCGAGGTTTGTAGTTGGTGAGAATGTCAGAGTTGACCGTTCAACAACCTCGTATGTCTTCTGCTAAACTTTTCGAAAAGACTTGAATAGCTAGGTCGCTTTCCGTAGGATACGATGATCGAAAAGTCTCTGTCTTCTTCATTGAGTCGGTCGACAGGGCATCTACCGAGTAGGTCAGTGCGGCGACCGCGAAGGTGCTGTGCTTATTTCTGTTCTTCTGTTGATGACTATCAGCTGGGAGTAGTCTTCCACTGATGATTTGTCAGCTGATGCGCTGTCTTCGACTGAGTGGAAGATCAGCTGCTGACTGAAGAACACAAGCGATTACAATGATGACGTGGGGTTCTGAAAAGTATCTTCGACAGAAGATCAGTTCAACAACTACCCCGTACAGGACTTAGACAAAAATAATAAACAATACATCAAGTCTAACCTATACATCAGCTAATTCTAACGACACACTAATCTACTGATATCAACTATGTTTTGGGATCTTCAATTCCATAGTACTACTATGATTTCCCCCAATTTTCTTTTAACCGAACAACAGCTGAGTATCATCTACTGACTCATATCCAACAACCTTTCAGGTAGGTCGACTAGCGTAACTCCATCAGGGAGATGCTCAATCTACAAGTTGAGACAATTATTAGTTCAACCCAAGTCTTTTGATTCTAAATCCGTCTTTAGGCATGGGTTGATTTCATCAAGTACTTTTGTACATAATGATTCACTTATCCTCTTCAGGAGGAATTTGGAGTGATGTGTTCTAATTTTGTATTCCGCGGACTTCTTATCTCTTAGCACCAATAAATCTCTCACGCTTCTGGCGTCAATGAGAATTAATTGATTTATTTTGTTTATGACTAACTTCAGTTCTTTCATGGTGCATATACAACAAGTATATGAGATTTTAGTCACTCTTTTTGCACTAAATAATTTGATGAACTTCTAGTTCATAGTGCGTAAATCTAAATAATTAATCCAACGAGATATTTGCGGCATTCTATCATTTATGTATCATATCTCCCCCTAGTGTCACAAGGATGTGAGTTGGATTATAAAATCAACATATCAATGAATAAAATAATCCATAATGATTTGCTCTATGTAAGTCATTTGGACGGAGTATACATATATATACCCGTCTGTCAAGGAATACTCGTCGTTCTTATATATCATATACGGTTGTACTATTTCAGCCTTTACAATGACTTTTGCAGTCTAATTGAAGACATCTTTTTGACTTATATGATTTGAGCAAGTTAAATCCTTCAGGGATCTTCATATATATGTCACTATATTGTGAATCATATTGATAGATATTTACTACATCCATAAGGTGCATATCAAGCCTTTTATAACGTAAGTAGATTAATCAAAAATTTGGCGTCAATTCTATGAGAGTTTTCATAATTGATTCTCGGTCTTTGAGAGAGACTTGTGTTACGAGTATTGCCCTATATCTCGCAATTTTTATTTCTCTTTCTAACAAA
The DNA here is from genome assembly GCA_028984105.1 of Lavandula angustifolia. Taxonomy (NCBI): domain Eukaryota; kingdom Viridiplantae; phylum Streptophyta; class Magnoliopsida; order Lamiales; family Lamiaceae; genus Lavandula; species Lavandula angustifolia. Next base: position 29,267,133 of record CM054803.1, read on the forward strand.
GACACATTCATATCCTTCGGGGATATTATTCCGGATTTGAACTACAGGTCCAAATATTTTTCGGCTTTCTTGGGAATATTACTTCACCTTTTATGACTTCTTTCCTCTTTGGCCAATTATTTATATCTTGACAATCTCTTATAGATCGTCGTTGAGGATCCTATTTTATCATTTCAATAGTCATATTAAAAGGCGAAAATACCGTCGTGCGTCCACGACGATATTTGATCTATCCAATATTTTGAGATCTCAGTATGTTCAGACGCTTGTAGTTCTTTAGGAACTTCATTTGATTGATTAATCATTTTCGTCATTGTTTGGTTCATATGTTGTGCCCCTTTTCTTAGACACTAAATTTCTTTTAGAACCAATTGGTCGACCATATTTTTGACGAACTTTATATTCATTTGCTACCATTTGTACTTGTCCTTCAAGGACATTTATTCTTGCGGGGGTATTTACAGCAAATGTATAACATTGTCACTTCTTTTATATACAAAAGCATCAAGAATTTGGTTTGCAATCTTTTGCAAGTGAACCTTTCGACTTCTCGTTCGTATTGATTACTTCAGGAATCCAAATATGACTAGTTTTTACTTGTGCTTTTGTTTGGATGTAGATTTCACATTGATTACTTCAGTAATCCAAATGTGACATATGTTCCAACTAATGTTGGAAATGTTATTTCATTATAATAACAATCTCAATGTGAGACGCATTTTTATACATACAAACTCATTTTGAGTATGGACATGAGCAACTAGGTGTGGAATCTCAATCACACAACAATATAATATTAAATCCTTTTAAGGAGGAACTTGGAGTTTAATAAACTCACTCGCTTTATCAAGACAAATCTTCTTGAGGAAATTGAGTTATTTATTATTTGAAGTATTAGTTTTATCAATTGCTTAATTTCTTCAATAAATCAAGCATTCATGAAAATTCATGTAAAGATTCTTCAGGATCCCTATGTTACGCTCATATAAATTTTTAATTATGTTGCGCATGATAGTTGCTCGTAAATGTCAAAACCTATCATGTCAAAGCATAAATCTCTTTGAACTTCTGATTCATGACATGATTTGTCTCACTTGTCCTCACAATGATGTTGTAATATGCACAGCAGATGACAGAAATATCCATTCTGTTAAGGAGGTAACTTCTTCTACTCACTCATTGCTCTCTGAATATGTAACTTCTATTTTACGTAGTTGGGACTTTGGCCTCAAGTATAATTTCATCATGTGTATTAGGCTTCACAGTCCACTAGATTTGACTAAAATTAACCATTCCTGCCCTGAACTTTATCCAGTACAATATCAGAATAAGAATATATTATTACTTAAAGATGATTATATTTTTGGATAAGCACAAAGGCCTATTTGTAGCTACTGCTAGATATAAATTCGCTTTCAGGCATACAATATTCATTATGGTCTATCCACTTTCTGTTGGCTGTAATACTTTTGACTAAAAATGGTTTATTTTGGTTTTGAAAGTGTAGACTTTTATTCATTGTTTATACCATAATTAATTAGTGTAATGAAATGCAGTTGAGCAAATCTTGCAAGCTTTACTTGATAGGAACTGTTATCAGACTGGATCCACTAATAAGTAGTTTGTTGTTAAATCCTGGCTTTTAGTTGTATCTTGAAAACATACATCATCAAACTTTGAGGTGCAGCTTTACAATTGAAAGATACATGATGAGCAGAAGGAAGAGGGCCGGGCCATCTATCTCTGAAGCGCAGCAGCACAAAATGCATATGCCTATTTATCAACCCTTTCACTCCGAACCGCGAAACCGATCGAACCGAACCGAATCAAATCGAAAAATGTGATTTGGTTCGGTTTCGCGGTTTGATCCGGTTTATTTTTTTAGAAACCGTTTATATTCGATTCGGTTCGCGATTTCAAGAATTTTTGAACGGTTCGAATCGAACCAATGTCCTATTTTTTAATTTTTTTTATTTATCTTATGTGAGAATATAGTAAGATTTAGATATTTGATATAAGTTAAGATCAATTCTAATCTATACAAAGGAAGATAAAGGAGTAACAACTCTATACTTATGAGTTCGGAATGAGTGACATCCTATTAAACTATTATTTTTGCATTATTTAAAATTTAAAAAATAAAAAAATAAATAAAAAGATGAACCGATGAACCGAACCGAACCAAACCATTTATAAGCGGTTCGATTTGGTTCGGTTCCGATATTTTGAAACACATCGAACCGAACCGAACCATTTTTATGTGTTCGTTTCGGTTCCTAAAATACATAAAAAACGAACCAAACCGAACCGTTACACCCCTACTGAACAACGCACCAATCTATTTCCTCTACACCCAATCTTCACTAGAAAAAACACTAGTCTAGTAGTTTGCAGGCTATTGCACAGGAGCGAGATTTATCATGTACGCACCAAAAGTAGCGACTGCGGATTCTTCGTTATCCAAAAAAAAGAAAAATAGTAAATTGAAAGCGTGTCTGAAAAGGACAAAAGGAAACTACTTGCAGCTTCCAAAGATAAACGTCTCATTTATACCACTTTGGATTGCTCGCTGCCTCTCTCTCTCTCTCTCTCCCCTCTCTAGATGATGGACGCAACCATGCCTAAAGCAAAAGCTATTCTGAAATTTCTGCAGCCTGCACTCTGCCACCCATTCTCTATTCAAATCAAATTTATTTTTTCATTTTTTCAGATTTGAGATGAGATATCAGCCCACTAAATTAATAGTAATAAATAATAATTATTGAAATAGCCGATAAAGATTAGTCAAACACAAAATAAATTCAAACATGAGCAGCTAGTAAATTTTTTAAAACTCTAAAAACTTAATTAAAAAGTAACAACCGGCTATTATAATCAACTCATTAACGAATAACAAGATTCGGCCAAAATTACGGTCAGTAAGGCGGCGGCGGCGGCGGCCTGGTGGCGGGAGCCCATATCACATCGGCTTGCTGGTAGCTGTACATGGAAGGGCCGCCCGACGTCGGCGGCAGATTACCACTTCCGCCGCCGGACCCTGACTTCGGAGAGTCAAGGCCGCCGTCGCGGCCGGAATCTTCTTGGGCATGATCCGCCTGCGGCAGCTCGTGAAATGACGGGTTGCTGAAATTGGCGGCGACGAGATAAATAGTACCGGCGGAGATGAGTGGGCCGACGACGTGACCACCCACCACCTGCCCCTGCGGCCCCGCTAGTGATAGCGCGAAGGGCCCGTTCGCGGCGGCCGCGGCGCCCCCGGCAGGTAAGATTGTGGCGGAGATCGATAGGATGTCAAATCGGCCGTGGAAGGTGACGGTGGCGCCGGGAGTGGTGGACGGCTGCTTAAGGGTGACGTTACTGACGGCGCCGTTGCCGTTAAGCAAGCACAACCCCATATTCCTTTTCCGGCAGAAACGGTTGATGCAATCGACGATGTCGACGTCGGCGGGAAGCTCGAGGACGTAGGGGCTCATGGCCGGCTCGGCGGCGTCCCGGGTGATGATGACCGGCGGCTTGGGCTTGTTCTTGGAGCCGGGTGGGCGGCCGCGGGGGCGGCGGACGACTTCGATGGTGGCGCCGTCGTTGGAGGGGGCGCGTTGGGGGAAAGGGAGGGCGTCTTCCTTTCCTGCATTCCGGCGGCGGTTGGGGCTGGGGGTCTGGCTGTCTGCTTCTTGGTAGTAGTTGGGCGGCGGCTGAGAGAGGTGTTGGAATTTGTTGGTGTTGGTTTGGTGGAACATGTTTGTGTTATCTTCTTCTTGTTTATCTTCTGCCAATTCTCTCTTCATGATAATATTTTTTTTTGTTTTTGTTTTTTTGAATTTTATATGTTAGAATATGGGATAGAGGATAGGGATGATTTGCTGCATGTAATTTGGTTGTATTAAAAATTGGAATGAGATAGAACAAGTAGAAGGATGAAGAGGAGAGAGAAAGGGAGAGAGATAGAGAGTGAAGGAGAGAGATAGTCTTGTGTCAATGGATAGTGTTGGACTTTTTATTTCATTTTTTATTTTTATTACATCTGCCCTTTTCGGTGGATACTCATTAATTGTTTGTACTTTCTTTTCTGTGTTCCCATTTGTATTCTTCTATCTTCTTTAAAGTGGTAATATCCTCTGGTGGCCAAATTCGCAAAAAAAAAAAAAAAATGTAGCCAACGTTTAAAACAAAACACATATATAGTCATTTTGTCCTTATACGGCGCAGGGCCGATGGAGGGGCCGATAGTGGTGTAAATCGGCCCTTCATCGGCCCTCCAAAAACATTCGCTTTCAACAAATTATATGGTTTAAGGGCCGATTTATGGCCGAATTAATGTCAATCGGCCCCCAGTCGGCCGATGTTATAAAAAGGCATAAACTTAAGGCCGATGTACAGCGGGGCGTCATCGGCCTAGGTATCGGCCCTGACCCTTACGAAACCGTTCAGTGTAACGGCTTCTTAATCTGACCGTTGATTCACCCAGGGCCGATATTAAGTTATCGGCCCCAATATCGGCCCCACCATCGGCCCCGACTGCCAATAATGAAGGGCCGATAGAATTTAACCGTTTGGCCGACATTTTTCTGAAAAATTACTTCTCCCACAATTCGACCCTCGCCGCCGCCGTTAACCGCCGCCGCCGTTAATCTGAAGAATATCATGTCTTCCGATGAATTTGAGGTTAGTAAAATTATTCCATGAATTGTAATTGTGATTGTAGTTAATTCAAAGATGAAATTTAGGTTGGGTTTACATTGACATGTCAATTTATTGATGAAATTGTGGAGAAGTTGGAGAGATTATCGTGTTTAATTTCTGAAAATGTATGAAACTGGGGCCGATTTGGGGGCCGATTGCAGGGCCGATGAATATAGACGTCTTCGGCCCTGCCTACGCCATGCCGAGTTGATTCGGCCATCGGCCCTGGCCCCGTTGCCGAATATAATTCGGCCCGTCTGGCCGAGTTGATTCGGCCATCTGCCCCGGCATCGAATTGAAATCGGCCTTGGAGAATTCGGTCTCTTTGGAGAATTGAAATCGGCCTTGATTAGATTGGGGCAGAATTCGGGCTTCATTAGTCCGTCGGCCCCGTCTTGCCGAAGATAAGTCGGTCGAATTCGTCCTTGATTCGATTGGGGCAGAATTCGGCCTTGATGAAATTGGGGCAGAATTCGGCCTTGATGAGATTGGGGCCGAATTCGGCCTTCATTCGGCCGTCGGCCACGTCTTGCCGAAGAGAAGTCCAAGGCCGAATAGAATTCGGCCTTTGAGGTTTCGGCCGTCGGCCCTCGGCTGGCCGAATAATCATCGGCCCCGACTGGCCGAATACTCTTCGGCCTCGGCTCGTAATATTAAAATCGGCCCCTTTCATCGGCCCTTATTATCTGTTTCAAAAAATAATTAATTTTTCGAAATATCTTGCAGCCCGCTTATATCCGACTACCGGTTAGACAAAAGACCCCTAAAGTCACGACATATTGGAGAGATAGCCTACCCGAACTACTACAAAAGACTCTTTCTAAACGTGGGGGTAATGACCTAATTAGTAGGTTTATAGACGGACAATTTGGACATTTGCTCGCTTGGAGGAAGGGCAAGAGTTCGATCATAGCTTTGCATCAGTTGATGTGCTATGAGGTGCCGGCACCGTCCGGGGAGGCCCGTTTTCACATATCCGGACGGGAGATTCGATTTTCGCGATGCAGTATGCACTCGTAACCGGCTTATTTTTTGGCGCCCGTAATTTCGATACGACGGCGGCTCGTGCCCCCGAAGAGTCCGGAGTGTACATGAGAGTGACAAACGGGAATCCGATGAACGGGAGGCGAGCTACTAAATTTATGGAAAAATGAGAAGCTCGGCAACCTCTCAGACGACGATTATTTGAAGGTGGCCAATGTCTTGGCCCTAATGTGTTTTTTCTTCGCACCTGCCGACACGAAGAAGGTCGAGACTTGGATGTGGGTTCTTGCTGATGATATAGATGCGTGGAACGATTTTCCATGGGGAGCATACACGTATAATGCTCTCTTGCACTACATGAGCTTCGTGCCGAAGGAAGTCGAAGCAGTTAAATCGAAGTATAATATTTATGGTCCAGTTTGGGCTCTTCAGGTACAAATTTCCGATTTTATAATTTTTTATTTTATTTTATATTTTATAGTTGTACTGATCTTTAATCGTATTGTAGATCTGGGCCTATGAGGCGATACCAGATTTGGCCAGTCTGTGTGTACGCCTTATTAATGACGGTGGTATGCCCCGATGTGTGAAATGGGTATTTGTCACGCCACCAGATACGGAATGGATTAGTTTTTTTTGCCTTGCCGGTAAGTAACATCTTAAATATTTATGAACTTTTACGGAACGGATTATAACATATTTCTTAAACTTTTCGAACAGATGGAAACACCACCCCTTCAGAGTCTTACGCCCACTCCCGAGGAGCAGCATTCGGAATACTGGAGACGGGTGATAGGAGATAATCCGATCGGTGTGGAGTTTCATAGACCGGCTGCCGTACATCGGAGAGTAGTTGTTGAAGAGGGCACTGTACGGGATCCGCCGCCGGCAGTACAAAAGAAAAAATCGACGAAGAAACGTGCACCGGCGGAGGGGTCATCTGGGCCTCGGAGGGATGAAGATTGGACTTTGCCCACTTATGACAGAATGATCCGTTCGATAGATGAACAGTTTTAGCGGCGCGAGACTGAATTGTTAGAAAAAGTGGATCAGCGCTGGAAGGATAATGAGGATCGGTTCTTCAAGAAAGTGGGGAAATTGATAAAGTCAATTTTCGGGGGCAAGAGCAAGGGCAAAGGCATACAATCTACTGATTCGTGGGATGTGGAGCAGATTATTAATGAATCGGATGAGGAAACAGTTTCTGCACCATCTGAGCCACCACGGGGTAGGATTGTTAATGTACATGAGTGGCCCAGCTGGAATGAGCCACCACAGAGAGATGTGGAAGATACGACGAGTGGCGAAGCGATCCTTGGAATGTGGCACGTTCGAATGGTTAATCGTGGCCATGATATGGGACGACATAGCATGTACGAGGAGAGACATGTTTGGGTCCCGAGACGTTGGGAGCCACTCCACAGGGCGGCTCCACCGCTCGTACAGGTATGTTAACTATTTTAATTAATTTTATATTATTTCATTTAACCATGACTTTTTGTCCAAAATGCAAAGAACATCGACTGTCGTGGATGACTTATTTGATACACAGCATGTACAACAGGTGTATCATAGCCGACCGTCGGAGCAGGAAATTGTACAAAGCAGTGAGGTACAAATATTTTTTGAAGTTAGTATATAATTTTGGTTTTTTTTAATAGAATGTTATTTGCAGCCCATAGTAGAACGCTTCCCAAATCCTAGTGGAGCTCCACGCATGTTTGATCCGGCCGACGCACTGAGGAGAGAATTTGCCAAGTTCATGGGAATGAATATTTCAGCCAATGTCACTGTATCCCAGCATGAGCTCTCCCACGGCTTTTTCAACAACTTATTGGATACTAAGTACGACATGGGTCACACAATGATCGATTTGTACATATGCTATCTCCGGCAGAGGCTTCATTATAAAGACCGTGACGTGTTGTGTACACCCGATTCACGGTATACCGTGATAGCGACTACGTCAGTTTTTGTAAGTATATATTTTTATTTTTTTTAAATATAAAATATGTTTCTTTTTAATTGTCTTGCTAATGTGTATATTTTTTTTACAGACGGCGTTACATACATCTTGGACTTCCCAAATATTTGAGCCCGATAACGACTTCCATGAACGTTACGAGGTGTCATATACTGACTGGATCCCAAATCAGGGTTTAATGGATGCCGTTTTTGGAGCGGATACGGTATTTGGTGATGACAAGACTCCGTGGTTCGATGCCAAATTCGTAAGTTTTACAATTTTTTCAGTCGTCTTTTTAGCCCGTGGAATTATTTTTTACTAATTTGCATTAATTAATAGGTCATATTCCCGGTGTTGGCCGCCGGCCATTGGATGACTTGTGAGATTGTGTATCGAGTCATGGAAGTTGGAGTTGTATGACTCACTTAACTCGCCGTAGAAACAAGGATATATATGAGCACCGAAAAGCCAATTTGCGGCCACTCCGCAAACCGATCGGTCGATTGCTAGATGTACGTATTTTAATATTTTTAATATAGTTTTTTGGCTACTAATATTTTCTTTTGTAGGCTACTAATTACTGGGAAATGAACAAGCACAATCTGCAGCATCCGGGCATTCGGACTCCTCAGTTAGTATTGATGCCGCAAAATGAGCAGTTCAAGCAAGAGGATTCGCATAGTTGTGGTCCATATACGTGTATGGCAATTGAGCGGCTCATAAGTGGATATCCTACTCCGAAATGGGGTAATATGAAGTCAAACGTCAGAGTCTATCGGGAGTGGATGGCTTGGAAATGTTTCGAGAGTGCCATTACGGAGATTTAGGATCTAGCTCTCCCGATGAGTAGTGTGTATTCCATGGAACAGTTCGTAATTTTGTATCTTTTATCTAGTAATTTTGTATAATGTAAAGATGGAACATTTCGTAATATTTATCCGTATCTTTTATCTAGTAATCATGTATCGGCCAATACTGAACCGAATATTTATCGGCCCCACTACCATCGGCCCCGAGCCTTGCATGGCCGAGATTGCGTGTCTCTCGGCCGCGGCCGAGAAAATCATGTATCGGCCTAGGGGCCGATACTGACCGAATATTTATCGGCCCCACTACCATCGGCCCCGAGCCTTGCATGACCGAGATTACGTGTCTCTCGGCCGCGGCCGAGAAAATCATGTATCGGCCTAGGGGCCGATACTGAACCGAATATTTATCGGCCCCGAGCCTAGCATGGCCGAGATTGCGTGTCTCTCGACCGCGGCCGAGAAAATCATGTATCGGCCTAGGGGCCGATACTGAACCGAATATATATCGGCCCCACTACCATCGGCCCCGAGCCATGCATGGCCGAGATTGCGTGTGTCTCGGACGCGGCCGAAAAAATCATGTATCGGCCTTGGGGCCGATAATCAACCGACTATTTATCGGCCCCACTACCATCGGCCCCGAGCCTTGCATGGCCGAGGCCGACAAAATCGGTAATTGTGTCTCTCGGCCAAGGCCGATAAAATAAGGGTTTCGGCCCTATGGGGTGTCGGCCGATTAGGGCCGATGTGTTCAGCACCATCGGGCCCTTTAGGGTTTCGGCCTTTTTTCCTACCTAATAATTTGATCAGTGACAAAAAACTTTAATCGATCAGTGACAATAAAATTAAAGCGATCATTGAGCAATAAATTAAGTCATTCCAGATACAGGGCATCTCCTCCTTGTGTGACCTTCTTCTCCACAGTTACCACATTTTTTCCTACGACGCGTACCAGATGTACTAGCTTCTGCTCCTGAAGGACGACGGCTGTTTCTCGGCCGTCCGGCTTGCCGCATAATTATTGGTGGAAGAACAACCATGTCCTCTATTTCCGGTGGGACACCCCACTCATTTCGAGGAGGCACGGGATTAACCACTCCGGCATATATTGCCTTCCACGTCGCCGTCGTATAATAATCATTAATATGATTGTACAAATTTTCCCTGCGATGATACAAAACAGCGACAACGTGACTACACGGCAACAAGTCAATTTGCCAGACGCCGCATTCACACATTTCGTCTAGAAGATTGACCCTCCACTGTCGATCACCTGCGTCGACCTTGTACTTGTGGTTAGTGACCCGCGTAAGCGTAAGCCTTCGAGCGCGGTTCTCGCTTCCGTTCGCATCCTCAACTCGAAGCCTCCGTCAACGGATTGTTTCTGGAACTTGCTTTTACCCGTCGTGTATCGAACCACGACTCTATCATAAGACGGATTGCCTCGAGCATAGCTAAAATTGGTAGTCGTCTAGCCTCCATCAGTCGAGAATTTATTGACTCGGCAGCATTCGAAGTCGATGAGCGTAACGACGACCTTTGCGAAAAGTCGGGACCACTTTTCCGATCCGATTTCCATCGGCTTTTCGTAAATAGCGAGGTTTTCCCTCACGGATCGCGTTCATAGCGTCATGGAATTCTGTTGCCCGATAAGCATAAGCTGCTCGATAAAATAACCGGATAACCCACTCACCGTGCCTCGCAAGCTTATTCGATAAATGATAGTAACAGAGCCCGTGTTGTGCGTCTGGGAAAACCACTCTTACCGCATTCGCTATGCTTTTATGTTGGTCTGAAACAATCACTAAAATGTCATCCGTTGGAAATGCGGCTCTCAGTCGCATCATAAACCACATCCACGAAACATCATTTTCAATGGGACCTACACCAAAAGCGAGAGGGAATATTTGCTCGTTCGCATCAAAAGTAGTTGCGACGAATAATATTCCCTTGTTTCTCCCTTTTAAATGGGTGCCGTCCACCACAATAACCTTCCGGAGGCTGCCTAACCAAGGGGCACGCGATACTCCAAGCGCCATAAATAAATGTCGGAAACGACCATCCTCACCGACATCAAGATCCGTATAAGTTCCCGAATTTGTTTGTTCCAACAAATGCAGATATTTTAGCGGTTCTTTCGAACGAATCGGCATGTCCGCCGTAAATCATCGATATAGCTGCGTTGCGCGCTCGGAGGGCAACACCGTACGTTGCTTGTATTCCAAATTTATCCAACAAATCGGCCTGAATATCAGCCGGTTTCATTAACTTGCTTTGACGACGCGTTTTACGTATAAATCAGTTGTACAATTGTGGTCCGCAACCCACTTAACAACCTCCCAACGCGTCTGACCTCTACAGTATTCCCGTAGCTCGAATGGACAATCAGCACTTCTTCTGCATAAATATTCCAAACGGGATGCACTGGAACGTTGCACTCTGAAATCCGCCCTGGTTTCCAAATGGAATAGAGCCACAGCAGTATAAAGATCGTCTTTCGAGCTAAACATCAATCCCGCTTGCAGACTTCCGTCTACAACAGTTATCGAGTTCTCGCGACGCTATCGAATCGAGATACATCAAGGGGAACAACAGGAAGTAGCCAGTTGCTTGCTTACGTGTTGTCGTATACAGTCTCGTCATTTGTTCGAGAACGATTAACTGGAACTAGCAAAGACATAAGTTGACTTACGCCACCCTCCCTCCGAATCCATGCAGCAAAATCTTGTAACGAACAATTATTCAAGGTAGAAGGAATATCTTCATCATCATCATCATCAGATGATGAGTCCAAGTCCGCCTCACCATCTCGTATCCGTCTCCACACGAGTATTGTTTTGGGGAGCCCACCCTCCATCATTACTTCTACTTCCTTGCCCCGTAAACCAATTAGAACCCCCGAAATTAGAATTATCTTCGGGAAATTGATTCGGATTCGGAACAACAAATTGAGGATTTTGCACTTCAGGATACACAACAAACACAATCAACTCTACGTCGATAGAGCACAGTCGCATAAGATCATCATCATGGCCCATAATGGCCTTCATCATTCGGCCGGTTCGTCGGGAAGCAGCAGTATAATAAATGAAGTAGTTGAAAGGAAGGGAATAAGCAGCGAGCCACCGATCAATATTTTGTCGAAGACATTCGAGAGAAATATTGTTTGAAGGAATGTAAACAATGAACTCATGCCCACCGACGTAATTCGAATCTGCATCGAATTGGCCGTTCAATTTCACAATAATTGATCGAAAATCGGTCATTTTATCCAACTATAATTTGAAGATTTGAGAAGAAAAGAAGTGGAATGATGTTTTTTTTATAGAACCAAATCGCCCATCTTACGTCTTATAAAGAAATTTCTGAAATTTTTCACGTGAAATCTGCAACTGTACTATGCTTTACGACAATAGGCCCCGATCGCCTCGATCGGCCCTATTCGGCCCACCACAATCGGCCCCGGCTCGTGTGCATGTGAAATGTTGGAACCGACTAGTCAATTCGGCGGATCAAGGTATCGGAACCAAGTGTATCGGCCCGACATCGGCCCCAATCGGCCGTATCGGCCTACTGCGCAAGCATTAAAGTCATGCGGTGTCTTGCCAAATCATGTCTCCAAGGAGGGCGTAAGGGCCGATGAGGGACAGATTGATTTCCACCTTCGGCCCTGGTTCGGCCCTTCGTCGGCCGATTGATTCATCGGCCCTCGTTCGCCCATCGGCCGATTGATTCATCGGCCTATGGCATATAGGGCCGATTCACGCAATTCGGCCATAAATGCCCCGCCACCATATAAGTTGAACAACTCAACTGTTTTCGTCAGGGCCGATTTAGGGCCGATTGACATCCCCATCGGCCCCGCCATCGGCCCTGCGCCGTATAAGGACAAAATGGCTATATATGTGTTTTCTTTTAAACGTTAGCTACATTTGTATTTGTGCCGATACTGTGTGGCTACTGCTGGCTTTGCCTCTTCTTTAAAGCTCCCCTTCAGTCTATCGTTGTGACAAGATTTTTTATAATTAACTAGTACTCCCTCCGTCCCATTGGAAGCGTCTTGTTTTCCATTTTGGGCGTCTCATTGGAAACGTCTTGTTTCTAAAAAAGGCAAGAATATGTGGACAAGATTTAACTATCCAAAAGTCAAACAATATACACCACACATTATCATTTTCTTAACATCCGTGGTCATTGGAAACAAGACGCTTCCAATAGGACGGAGGGAGTATATTAATTGAGATTATTACTTACTTAAGAAGATGAATATATTATTAACATACTATAAAGTATAATTATTTTCATTAGCATTTTAAAAAACTCAATGACCGTACACGAATGTTCTGGAAGGGTACAAAATCCCGTTTAGTAGCATGAATATCTTACTCCCTCCGTTCCAAATTTCATGTCCAATTTGCTTTTTGCACGGTTTTTAAGGAGAGTTGTTAGTTGTGTGTAGATTGGTATAAAGTTGTGGGTCCCACAAAAAAGTTGTGTGTAATAATTTACTAAAAAAGGAAAGTGGACAAGAATTTTGGGACAACCCAAAATGAAATAACGGACAAGAATTTTGGGACGGAGGGAGTATTTTATTCCATTATTCATACAGCACTTGAGTGAGTACTATGTTAAATTATAAATGAAATATTATTGAAAACTAAACTAAATGTTATTGTTCAACGGGACATATAAACACACCATCAAATCAAAATTGTAAACTGTTATTGATTAAGGTAAATAAGTACTTAAACTAGTGGAGTAATAAGCAAAAAAAAAAAATAATTATCTTAAAATTTTATTAAGCCCCCTGATAGTTGATACTATCATGCTAGAAGTTAAAGCTCAACTTAAATTAGTAAATTTATGGGGTAGGTGCAGTTTACCCAAATTTATGTAACATCTAACATATGCGTATGATTCATAGTGTGGATTTTATTCTATCTTTTACTAGTTAAGACATATAAAAATTAAAAAAACTCTCGATATAATTTGAATTTTCACTGCTGGAAAATTTGAATTTTCTATGAAAACACAATATCGTATTTTGGTTAACAAGGTTAGTTTTTCTTAACAATCAAAGTCTTACAAATGCATAGAATTCTTTTATATGCAAAGTGAATGTTTCAGTTGTTGAAAATATTTATGAAATTTTTATTTGCTTGCCTTAAAATGTAGAATATCAGTGCATTCTAGATCTTAAAAGTTACAAATAATTTCTTTTGTTCAATCATAATATGATAATTTCAACTTTCTATCCCTAAATTGATGTAAATTTATGTCTAATATAATAGTGGTGTTTAAAATAATTCCGACCCGCCAGCTCAAATTACATATCGAAACTTACTTATCGATTTTTTTTTTTATATATAAAATTATGTATTATTGAAATGGAAAAGAATAATTATTCTAAAACATGTTTATATTACCAACAACGCATTAACAGGCATGTGTTCATCAAATATGAGTTGAGTATAGGGAAGTGAATTTCCGTACACCTTAATAAATAGTAATATTTACACTTAAATTTATTAACTAAAAAACAAAAGTGATGAAATTAAAATCGGATAGAACTATTCCACCCACCAAGGCCTGGCGGTGGGCAAACTTGGAAGGCAAGGAGGGTATGATGCGCCGCCCTCATCCGGCCGGCTCCACTTGTTTGTTCGTTTTGACGACTTTACTGCTTCTCTTTGGATTTTTATACTATCATCTTCATTTCTTCACATTTAATCTACAAACTCATTGATCTACTTACGACATTCGATTGATTTTGTGAAGTTGCATATAGGATAAATAATTATTTACTACACCCTGAACATAGTTGTCTTATATTAAGATCTAGATATCACAACCAATTATCTAAGCTTGAAGTCAAGGGTCCAAATTGGATATAATCTGTTTTTTTTTCTCTTGCGACCTATGCACTTATTTATAAAATAAATATCTAAATGGAAATAATACTAGCATTCTGAGGAATAAAAAATACTTTATTTTTATTTAGAAAATACAAAAAATATTACTATAAAGCAAATAAAATATACTCCCTCTGTCCCGTTATTATTGTCCTACTTTCCTAGTCGGGTTGTTATTCTATTACTGTCATCTTTCCTAAAATGACAAAAAGTTACTATTAAACATAAAATGAAGTGGGCTCATCTACTCACTATTTAACGCCACATTATTATACTATCTCTCTCTCCAAATATATATCTTTTACACGATTTCGTTCCACTCCGAATTTAGAAATTTATGATTTTTAGTTTTTTGACAACTTTAGATTATTTATTGAATTACAAAATGAAAAAAATCAAAAAAAAAAAAATCGATTGCCTCAATTATATCTTGCAAGAATTTGGATAAATTCTCATTTCTTTCCACTCATCATTCCTCAAAAACTATGTCCATTTATTAATATAATTAAAACTAATAAAATACACATTTTAATAAAGTTTCTTAATCTCCATGCTGGAACCAAGGGGGACAGTTATAGCGGGGCGAAAGGAGTATATGTTTTTATTTTTTTTATTTGAAAAATACAGAAAAATTTATTTCTGAACTAATAGCAAAAATTGTATTTCTTTTTTAGTTTTATTTATTCTGTAATTATAATAATAAAATAGTTTCTATTTTTATATAAAAAAAACTTTTGTTTGTATGAAGTTAAATTAACTGTAAAAATAAACGAATAAAAAACATTTTTTTTTATTTAAAGAATATGGTACACATAACGTACAAAATAAATAAAAATCTAACAAATATATAATTATTCTTTTTATTTGGAAATACGATTTTATTACAACAAAGTATATTATTTTGTGATTAAGTAATGCAAAAAGTAAAAAACATTGTCCATATAGATATTAATTTAGTAAATAAATAAATAGGTGGTTAAAAGAATGTTAGTTTGAGAATTATTTTTGAGAATATTATTTTGAAATGTTTTAAGTAAAAGCACAGGCTTTTGCATCAATATTAAAAGTCAAATATTTTTTTAATATCCCAAATTTCCAGTGCTATAAGCCTATAAATACTCAAAACATCTCAATTGACATTTTCAGGTTTGCGCAATTTAACTTATTAATTTTTAGCAAAAACTACTATAAAAATAAAAATACCTAAAAATTATTCATTCCCACCCACAATTATTCCCACCCACAATTATTGTCCCTTTTTATTTTTTAGGGCGTCCCATAATTATTGTCTCATTTTTTAAAATAATAAATTATTACACACTCTTTTTTAAGGGTCCCACTATCTTTAATCATAACTAACTACGCTCCTTAAATCCCATATCGGAAAGTTAGAGAATAAAAAATATGGGACGGAGGGAGTATTTAGGTGGATAAACCAGATAAGTGGGAATCACTTCCAAATGTCAAATTTTAGAATTAAATGTTTTGATCTGTATATTAATGCTGTAAGTGTAAATGGATGTAGTCTAATATAATAAGATGAGATAATATTATGGAGTATTTTTAGTCTTAACCAAATAGGTTACGTTAAACATTATATTAGTCTATCACTATTAAAAAAATATAAAGATAGCTATGAAAATACACTTTATGGCAGTTACAATGATTGGGCAAAATAATTGTCAGGGGCCGAGTTTTTAAAAAAAAAATAAAAAAAATAATGATGGGTCATCGGCTCTCAACATGTTAAAAAAAACTTGTTGAAGGCCGATGCATCGATCATGAGATTGATGCCTAGGCCAACATGGAGAGGTCTATTCATTAATTTTTTTTAATAATTTTTTAAAAACCCGATGAGGGTCATCAGTCCTCCATCGACCCCTGACAACTTTTTCGCCTAATCATTATATCTGTCATAAGTATATTTGTGTTTTTAGATAGTGATAGACTAATATAGTGGACTAAGTTTTGTATATTAACACTAATATTATTGTATGAAGCAGTGGGACATCTCTGCCTACAAATGTGTACAGACACAATCAGCGGAGTCAATTGAGCGGAGTCAATTGAGTCATCAAATGTTTGATTTAATTTCATACTCTAGTAATCTACACCTAAATTTAATTTCCAGCTCACCTACTTTTACTCGACTTGCATCGCACCACTACTAGTCTACTCCACCCAATCACTCTAATTTTGTAGTCTTTATACTCATTCCATCTCAATTATAATTATAATGTATATTTTGCTTTTTACATAGTTTTAAAGAAAAATTATTAGTTATGAGTAGAGATGTATAAATGCGTGGGTCCTACAAAAAAATTGTGTGTAATAATTTGCTAAAAAATGAAATTGGACATTATATTTGGAACAATGCGAAATAAAAAACTGGATATTATTATTGGAACTGAGAAAAATACATTATATATAATATACTCCCTCCGTCCCATAGAAAGTGTCTCCTTTCTATGGGGGAGATTTAGAAAATGGAAGTGTATGGTGTATATCGTTTGAATTTTTGGTTTGTTAATTTTGGTCCACATATTGTTTGCCTTTTTTAAGAAACAAGACACTTTTTATGGGACGATTTGGAAAGAAAAACAAGACACTTTCTATTGAACGGTAATAATATTGACAATTTAAAATCTTCCTTGGAAATATTTAACCAAAATGGCCTGATTTGGCCAATTTAGATTTCAAAATAAGTGTATGGTATCCTATTAATCACATAGAAAATATACACTATGATTGAATAATATACATGTGTAATAGATTCGCCTTTAGTAGTATTTGGATCAGCGCTTATAAGATGCTTTTGGATCTTTAAACCTCACAAACATTCTCTTTTGAAAAATATATTTCTTATTCTTTAAAAAAAAAAAAGATAAACCACAATAATTAGAAATCCATTATTTTTTTATGAGATGCTTTTTAAAAACAAAAAAGTTATAGTAAAATTGAAAAATAACTTATGATTAAATTAATTTTTATCTTCTCTAAAATTAAACTCTTTTTTTTATAGTAATGCAAACACTAATAATTTTTAATTAAAAGAAACTTTAAACATCTTTAAAATACGAGTGTATAAAAGTTGTTTAATTCAGTTATTAACAAACACAGCTTAATCAAGTTGGTGGGATAATATGTTCTCAATCGCAAGGTAAAAGTTTTAGTAATAATTATGGGTGGTGTCATGATATACAAATTTAAGATATTTGTTAGTATTTTTATTAATTTATACGTGATTATTGGCTTAATATACCCAAAAACTCTTTATATCAAATTATATTTCCAAAAGTTCCTCTTAATATAAGATGAAAAAGTAGCCGGTGAAGCAATCCGGATCTTCTGGCCCATTTTGTAAGGACCACTCAGTGACCCACCAATCATACGGTGTCATGTATATTTTTACCGGTAAACAAACACTTTAATATTAAATACATGGCCCACCAATACACACGTGGCACCGTGTGATTGGTGGACTGTTGGTCCCGAGTGTACGGTCAGGTGTAGAGGGGGGGGGGGTGAATACACCTGATTCGATTTCTCAACTTCGAACACGAACAGTCCCTATTCGGGATGGTGTCTCGATCAAATGGTTCGGCCAGACCAAACAGTGCTTTCCGAATCGTGTGCGGCAAAGAGTCTGACTCTACTGAGATCTGCTAGCTGACTGAGTCAGAAATTCAGTATCTAAAGTAAGAGTTCAGCGTGCGGAAATGTGTGTAGGCCCAAATCAGTTGAGTGGTGAAAACGTTTTATGAAAGTCTCAGTTCAGTAGATATAAGTTCGGTATCTTGGAGACAGCTTGATTGATTTTAAATAAGATGTTCGAGTATGAATAGTAAAATCAATGCAACAGTCAAGAAAGCAATAGAGACACAGGATTTTTAAAGTGGTTCGGATATCGCTCAAATCCTACGTCCACTGTCCCGAAAGATCAAGAGGCTATTATTTATCCTGAGTTAGTCTCAGTCAGCTTGCTCACTGGGCAAAGCCGCGTCTTGGTTTTTAGACTGATCCAAGTCTCAGTTTACAAACATCAAACTTAGAAGTGTTTGACAAACTTTCTCCAACAGTGAAGGAGTCCTTATACAATAAGGATCGGGTTCAAAGGTGAACTCCTTCGTCTAAGCTATAGATAAGAACGGTTGAGCTTAGGGTTAGAGGGATAGGGAATATGAGTGTGTAGCTTCTAGATCGACGAACAGCTGAAGGTAAGCTATAAGTTCGTGTAACGTCGATTGGATACTAGAGGCTTTGTATGTCGGTTCAGCTTGATTCCCTATGAGCTAGAATGTAGTCTTTCGCCGGAAGATTGTTCTTCGAGTTCTTGCTAAGACGTAGTTCTTTGGGTTCTTTGCTCGTTGAATGCTTTCTTGATTTTTGCTCTAGATACGTGCATTCGGTCGTGTATTCTTCTTGAATAATCCCTCTATTTATAGAGCAGAGATTGAAATAGATCCGTTGGAGACGATCTTCTTCTCTCTCTCTCTTTTGGTAGCAAACGGCTCTTTTTGACGTAGGTAACAGTGCCTTTTCCTCCTTTTCCGGAAAGTGTTGACTTGCAGCTTTAGTAGGTAGGATGACACGTGTATGCTTGTCATTTGTCGAGGTGAATAAAGTGGTTGAGACATAACAGACTTCGAGGCTAATTGAAGCTGACTTCTCTCTTCCTCGTATATGACTATGCTGATTGCATTTCAAAAAGATCTGACAGTTCAGGAGACTGTCTGCCGTGCTGAGTCTGATCCTGTATTCAGTAGATAGACAACTGAGATAAGTCTATCGAAGATCGGCTCGAGTTCGATGAACTACTCTCGCCGAGTTCGGTTCGATCGACTCTCTCGCATATCTTTGCTCTCGCTGAGTCCAAGATCACCGAGTCTTCTACACCGGTGCTGAGGCGGATAAGCTGCCGAACGCCTTAACCGGAGCAGAGCGTCTACCGAGTCCGAAACCTCGGAGACAGAACAAATACAAGGGAATGGTTCATCAATCGGATAGGGTTTTGGGATCTTCAAATCTTCGGACAAGTACGAGCACAAGGCTACCGAGCTTAAGATCGATTGTCTAAGACCGAATCATTTCCCACTAAGAGTAACAAAGGCTTGAGGATGGAATCATCACCCAACAATTTCCCCCTATTTGATGATGCCAAAACCTATCATCTATGCTAAACACTAACTTACTCAAAAACAGAGCTCCTTACACAATTACACGTAGGATCAGTGGAGTTGTCTGGTAAGTGCTAGACTACTGAGGGAGCAGGGCAGAGACAATTTCCCCCTTTACAACAATTTCCCCCATGGGCCATAATTACCCTCTATGAGAAATAACTCTATGAAAGTCTAGTCTATCAGAAATCTAACTGAGCAAAAACTGACAGGTAAATAAACAAAGTGTGTGCGTCAGTAATCACTTCAGTGATTCTGAGTGTTAAAGCATAAAGCAAACACGGCTATTTAGACAACAAGTAGTTGTCAAAGCCAAAAAGCAGATTGTATATATATGATAGTCAGTTAAGTACAATACAAATCTTGCTAAGCTAAGAAGAGAACTAAGGAGGAGAACCCTTAAACTGCTGAATCCTATTCATGAAACCTTGAGATTGATCTTCAGGCAGTGGGACTCCATACATTCTGTACGTGTTCTTCCTTAGCTTCAAGTACTCCGCGAAGTCTGTTGCATCATCTTGTTCTAGACCTCTGTTCATCGCAGCATTCTTCACTTCTCGTTCAATTACTCCGAGATGGACTGAGTCGTCTTGTCTTCTGGGTGGAGGAATGATTCTTGCTTCAGGAACGCTGACTACTACCCCTTCGATTACGGCTCGTGCAAATATGGGTAAAGATCGGGTTCGAATGACCATCCACTCGACGTAGGCATCAGCCTTAGACATTTCAGGCCAGAATCTCCAGAAATAATTTCTCTTGATAAACTCAATCTTGGTCGATTCCCATCTCTGATTGAACTGAATAGGCATCCATTCATCTGATCTCGGCCATCTATGTGTTTTCAGATCAGTTGGCTTCCTGAACCTTCTGTATCGGTAAGGAATGTCAGCTTTCGAAGGAACTCTCAGCCTGGCCTCTTGCTCAGTACGAATTCTGAGTGCCTCGAGGTCTGCCAAATGTATCCTCTGCCTGGCAGCCTCTAACTGTCTAGCTTCCTCTCTTCGGTAGAGATATCTCTCCATCTGAGCGAATATTGCTTCAATTTCTGCATCTTGCTCTTGAGGCTTCTGAGGAGCTTGTTCAGAGTCAGCAGAGGTACTGGATTTGTTTTTGGACGTACCTTGCTGCTGAGTGCCGTTTTGCTGTTGTTGTTGCCTCTCCCTATCTTCATCATCCTCGATTATGAGTTTTCTGGGAGGTAACCTAGCAGGCGCTTTCTTCTTTCCACCGCGTGCTGGTGCCTTTGTCTTTCCTTTAGCAGGTTTAGACTTTGGCTTGTTGGCAGCTTCAACATCGGCAATCTCCCTAACGAGCTTCTCATCAGCCGCTATCTGAGCCTCCTCCTCAGCAGAAATATATCTCTTGGTTTTCTTCTTTGCTGGAGGGGTCTTGAGATCCATTACTTTCTTACCTTTTCCCTGAACAGGTGGAGGTAGAGGAACCTCTTCTTCATCATCTGAGTCCTCATTCTGTTCAGCATACTCTGCAACCTCCTTGATGATATCAGTAGGAGTCTGGGTTGCATGAGTAGCCCGGGATCTCCGAGCCACTTGGGCCGGTCTCAACCGTGCTCGCAGGTTGGGACACCCCGGGCCTCACCCGTCTCGAGTCCGAGTCCGAGATGACTTCAGTGTAGCTTCCCCCTTAGGAGTAGGCTTCTCAGTACTCTGTTTCTTGCCTTTTGCTGGCTTGGTACTCTTTTTCTTCCCTCTTTCACTTTCCCCCTTTTTGGCATCATCAATAGCGGCCGGGGTAGGGATAAGTACCTTTTTCTGAAGGCTGTTGAAGGAGGTTGACAGCGACTGAATTTGATCCTTAAGGTCCGCTCGGTTGCCTCATGCAGCTCGTTCCTCTCGGAAGTCGAGCTTCATTGTATTGCTTGTAGGAGAGTTCAGCGGCAAAGATTAAAATCATTCAGCTTCTCGGGAGATCTTATCCTCCGGGACCGGCTTGAATATTATCAAGTCTTATGTCTCGTGGCTCGGGATTGTTCAAAGAATAGCTTCAGTATGAGCCAATTTGGAAGCCTGAAATTCCTCAAGTAGTTTGGCTTGGCTCTCCTGAAAGATCCTGAGATGAGATTCAAATTGGACCTACTGTTGAGCCAATGCGTCTGAAATAAGCGCAGAAACATCAGGGGCGGCTGATTGAGAAACAGAAGACTTCAGCCCCTGAAGTTCATTAGTCGTGGCTTGAGCGGTTTGCTTCCATGTACGATGGATAGCCTTCGCAAGATCTCGATTCTTGATCCCTTGAGCATTTAAGGCCTTAGCCACCGATCGAGATCTCTTTGCGGTCCGGGCCGGGCGCCGCTTCGAAAGTCGATCGCAAGCAAGAGCCGAGCGGGCTCGCCGAGGACGAAGCACCAGCCGTGGACTTCTTAGGTCCAAGGATACCGAGTGGAATATCGGGAATGTCAACATGTGTATCCTTGTCTCCGAGTGATCCCTCATCGGGTTGTCCGGGCCCGAATCCTTGGGTGGGTCCTCGGTCGTCATGATCTAACCCATCCGAGGGTGCTGAGCCTTCTGCTTGTTTGTCATGTATCATCGCAAGCATAGCGGCCCTCGTATTCTCCATGGTGTTGAGGTCGGCGGGCTCCGAGTAGCCTATTTGCTTGCCTCAACTTCATCTCCTCCTCATGGAGTTGCCGACGGAGTAGTGGAGAACAAGGCGAAGTAGATGCGGCCACTCCTGAAAGCGTAGAAGCATGTGGAGCCTTGCTGATTTGGCAATGATCATCAAGTCTGAATGATCAGCAAGCTCCGGTATCTGTTGAAGGATCTCGCGGGTTGCTCGAGATAAGATCATTGAGGCTTCCATCCCGGTCGATTCACCTTCAGATGCAGTCTCAGACTCCAAGTCAATGTGAGACTTTAGTTCTTCAATTGGCGGGACTGAGCTGAGTGGAGGAACGGAAAGGGGGCTGTCTAGGCGCTGAATATCTGCGCTCTGAGCTTCAGAAGCATCCCCTTGGTCCCTTTCAGTGGAGACGATCTTCTCCACCGACCGAGTCTTCTCGAAGACTCGGACTCATCAACCAGCGCAGGGCCGAGTAGTCCTCTCGGGAGCCCGTTCGGCGAGCACTTCCGGAACCTCCTCGGAGGCCGGCACTTCACCGGCTTTCTTCGGTTTCTTCGTCGGTGCCTTAGGAGTTTTTGCGGGAGGGGTTCTTTTCTTTGTAGGCGTAGCTGCTTTGGGGCTTAGATTGCTTGAATGACTGCCGAGGGTCCCGACCCTATTTGGCCGAAGCGCCGCTGTCTCGTTGTGAAATCCGACCTTCTTCATATTGAAGTACTCCTTGTCACCGTAGGTGATAGGCTCGATCCACATAAATCTTCAATCATGATGGACGACTTGAGTCCATACAAAGAACTTGCCCTTGGCGCTCAAAGCATATTCGATGCTTTGTCGAACTTAGCGGCTCGAGCCATGAATTCACGGAGAAAGAACTCCGTCCAATTAATCCGGGCTCGGTCGTATATGGCCATCATCATCCGAATCTTTGGCCTTGACACTTGGTCAAACGACCACCTTGACTTGTCGGTAGCCGTGTGACAATGTAAGCAAGTGCCCCGAACCGAGGCAACATCTTGTTTCTTCGGAAAAGCGGCTACGAAAGTAGTGGGCTTTCCACGTAAGACGGTAAGATATTCATCAACTCGTCGTCTCGTACCCAACTGTACTAATTCCTTCGGAGGGCGCGATCAAAGCTCCGCTTCGTGGGCTTCCTTGATGGACATCCGCTTCAGCTCCGTAGTGGCGTCTTTAATGGAATGAGCAACGAACTTCACCACTATATCTTCGGACACGCCGTACCGAATTCAAGTACGATTGTGCAACCCTGTCTCGGGAGGAAGAAGGTAGGCCTCCTAGACGAAATTTCTCCAGCCACGACTCGCGCAGAGGCGAGAAGATCTCATCCATATACTCCGGATCGCACGAGTAGAAATCCATGGTGGGTTCAAACCACACGCTATCCTTCTCCAAAATATTCCGCATATCCGCCGGAGAGATCACGAGATATTGGTTTCCGCCATTGTACCTGTTACCCGAAGCTGTTATCAGTATCGATTTTTAAATAAAACATTTTTATATATGATACCAATCAATAATGATCAACACATAAGTAACTTCATGTAGGCATACCGAGAATTTGATCGAAGTGAAAGTAAGCAAATGAGGGTTTTTGCAAAAAGGTATTCTCGAATTTTTCGGAGGTAAGATATGTTAAGTGCGAATATGGCAGTTCTTAAGATTTGATCGAAATATATGCATATCTAGAAGATGAACAGTTATCGATCTGAGGCTGAGTTTAAACCTACTTTATGAGATGGACGGTTAAGATTCAATATTATAAAAGGTAATGATCACATATGCCGCCTAATTCAAAGCCAGTTGTAAAATAGCCTAAGTAGTAACTGTGAAAAGACATGCATTAAATGCGCGCAGAGTTCAGTAAGCTTATTTATGGAATGTCGTGCATTAAATGAAATCCGTTAATAATAAAGACAAACCAAGAGATATTAATATCATGTTGAATCTTTGTCATAAATGCAAGGTTCTGTAATATAAATTACTACTGAGTAGAGATACGCAAACCTGTCAGCTGAACATAGTAGTCAGCTGATACCTCGTGTAGATGGTTTCTGAATCTCTACGTACTGAATACATTCAGTACTGAGAGTGATCATTCCCCCTCACTGGAATGTTCCTCTCCTGAAACCTTATTCCGATCGGGGTCGAGTAGGGTCCAGCAGACCTAGCTCTACTCAAAGTTCTCTGAATCTGGATTCAGCTAGAGGCTTGGTCAGTATATCAGCCCTTTGTTTGTCAGTATGGATCTTTTCCATCCTGATATCCTTCTTTTCGACATGGTCACGAATGAAGTGATGTCTGATGTCCACGTGCTTGCATCTCGTGTGTAGTACAGGATTCTGAGTGATTGCAATGGCACTGGTACTATCGCAGAAGATCGGCACTTCATTCTGAATGACGTCATAGTCTCTCAGCTGCTGTCTCAGCCAAAGGATTTGGGCGCAACAACTTCCGGCAGCCATGTATTCAGCTTCAGTAGTCGACGTAGCTACCGAGTCTTTGTTTCTTTGAAAACCATGAGATCGGCTTGCCGCCAAGGAACCGACATGTTCCCGAAGTTGATTTTCGGTCAATTCTACATCTCGCATAGTCGGCATCGAATAGCCGCTTAGTTCAATATTATCATCAGCTGGATACCATAAACCCATGTCAGGTGTTCCTCGGAGATAGCGGAGAATCTTCTTTGCTGAGTCCATATGGCTCTGCTTCGGATTCGCCTGAAATCGAGCACAGACACCTACAGCATAAGTTATGTCAGGACGAGTAGCTGTTAAATATAATAATAAACCAATTATAGCACGATATTCGGTTTGATCTACTGATACTCCCTCCTTATCAAGATCGATTTTCATATTCGTGTTCATCGGGATCTTGATAGGTTTGCCGGATGTGCCGCCGAATCTTTTGATGAGGTCTCGAGTGTATTTGCTTTGATTGATGAACGTTCCCTTTTCAGATTGCTTGACTTGAAAACCAAGGAAGTAGTTCATTTCTCCCATCATTGACATCTCGAATTTATCCTTCATCATCTTTTCAAATTGTTGACACATGATGACATTCTTTGATCTGAATATGATGTCATCCACGTAGATCTGCACAAGTAATAAGTCGTCTTCCAATCGAATGCTGAACAACGTGCGATCTACTGTACCCTTCTGAAAACCTTTCTGAAGAAGAAACTCTGACAGGGTATCGTACCAAGCCCTGGGTGCTTGTTTTAACCCGTAAAGAGCCTTTCTGAGTCTATATACTTGATGTCCCTGCTGAAAGCCGGGCGGTTGTTCCACATAGACTTCTTCTTTCAGTACGCCGTTCAGGAACGCAGACTTCACATCCATTTGATAGACTCTGAATCTTTGATGTGTTGCGTAGGCAAGGAATAGTCTTATGGCCTCCAATCTTGCAACTGGAGCAAATGTTTCATCGAAATCTATTCCCTCGGCTTGACAGTAGCCTTTTGCCACGAGCCTTGCTTTGTTCCTTACTATAACGTTGTTTTCATCTCGCTTGTTCTTGAAGACCCATTTGGTTCCAATGACATGTTGATGCCGGGTCTTGTCTACAAGCTCCCATACTTCGTTTCTCGTGAACTGATTCAGCTCCTCCTACATAGCAATAATCCAGTCAACATCGTTAAGTGCATCCTCAATATTCTGAGGCTCTTCAGTAGACAAGAAGCAGGAAAATAATGCGCTTTCTCCTTGACGAATCCGGATCTTGTCTTGACATGTGCTTTGAAGGATCTCCAATTATAAGATCGGCGGTGTGAGCATCTAGCCACGATCTACGATGTTTTAACTCTTCATCCGAAATTTGTTCAACACGGATAGTAGGTGAGTTAGGCATTTCGGTTGTACTATTCCGAGATTGAAGGATTTCGGTGATAAGAGTATGGTCTACCGAGTCACCGTGGTTCGGGGGCATTCAGCTCGGGAACATTACTAGATGTTCCCCCCCGAGTTGTTATTCTCGGTAGTGGTCTCGGTTACCTCTACGGTTTCCTCATCGACTCGAGTTACCCGGGATTGATTCCGTTCGGGAGAATCAATATGCTCGCCTACTTGCTCTGCCGGTTGAGATTCGGTAGATTTGTCTTCGGTTTCTTCGTCCGAATCATCATCCCAACATAGCCGGATCTTTTCGGGTTTGTCCTTTAAGCTTAGATCCCGTAGCCGTCTCACCGATGTCCTCGATTCGAATTTGAGTTATTGCTCCTGTCTTCGTAGCAAACTCGTTAAAAACAACATGAGGGCTTTCCTCCACACAAAGAGTCGATAGTTGAATACTCGAAAGCTTTGCGACCCGAGAGTATCCTAAGAATACTCCCTGATCTGACTTGCTATCAAAAGTCTTCAACTGATCTTTCCCATTATTGTGGATAAAGCATGAACAACCAAAGATATGGAAATAAGATAGAGAAGGCTTCCTGCCGTTCCATAGTTCATATGGTGTCCTCTTATGCTGCTTTGTCAGTAGAGATTTATTCTGAGTGTAACACGCAGTATCCGTTGCTTCTGCCCAGAATTTGGATGGGAGTCCTGAATCTGCGAGTAGAGTTCTAGCTTCTTCTTTGAGAGTTCTGTTCTTTCGTTCAGCAACTCCATTTTGCTGAGGTGTGCGGGCAGCCGATGTCTCATGCTCTATTCCTTCTGCTTCGCAGAACTCCTTTACCATGGAATTAAGGAACTCAGTTCCTCTATCTGAACGTATTTTTCTGATCTTGGTGTTCTTCTCGACACTGAGCCTTTTCAGAAGCTTTGGTAACTCTGTTTTGACGTCAGACTTGTTGGCAATAAATATGACCCATGTGTAGCGCGAGTAGTCATCTATGACCACTAAAGCATACTTCTTGCCTCTGATCGTCACTGGAGAGACTGGACCGAACAAATCCATATGTAGCAGCTGAAGGATTCCATCAGTGGAAGGAGATGGAACTGTTGGATTTTGATTCTTCGTTTGCTTTCCCTTCAGACATGCTTCACACTGAGTGTCTTTGTTGAACACCTCATTCGGCGATCCTCTTGCTAGAGTGTTCCTAGCTAGTTTGCTTGAGCGTCTTGAAGTTGAGATGACCGAGCCTTCTATGCCATAGCCATCCCGTTCGTTTTCATTCTTCGCCAAAAACAAGCTTCGTGTTCAACTGAGTTCCGATCGGCCACGTAGATATTCTTTTTTGCGCGAACCCGATAACACTGGTTTTCCCCGTAGATTTATCAATGACATCACGTAAACCGGCGTCAAAAATCACTCTATTCGAGTTATCACAAAATTGACTAACGAGAGAGAAGATTATGCTTTGAAGTCCTTCAACATAGGATACTCTAGGAACGTTGGCGGTTCCTATCTTTGAGTGTGCCGTATCCTCTCGTGTAGCCTTTGGAATTATCTCCAAACTCGATTCTGGGTCCATCTTCAGTAATATAATTCTTCAGTAGACTCCTTTGGTATGTCATGTGTCTTGAGCATCCGCTGTCCACATACCATGGGTCTTTATGCACCTGCAAAACAGAATTATATTCAGGTACCCTTTATTTTTGATTTTGGGTCCTTAGATGTTAGCTTTTGTAACCCAAATTTGTCTAACAACCCTGGTGGTTTCAGACAACTTCTTTCCGTTTGAGTCAACAAACTTGACCACTGGACTGGTCGAGGCTGACTTCTTAGGCTTCTTAGGTTCGGGAGTCCGGATCTTCTGAGCTGGTGGACTGCTGACCTTTGCCTTTTGTGCGTTCTTCTTTTTCTGACTCTTGGAACCTCCTCTGACTATAGGATCATAGTAATATGACCCATACTGAGCTGGATGTGTCAACTGAGGTGGTCCATACTGATCAGCCCACTTAACTCTGCTAGTTCCCCCTTGACTGAACTGGGGTTTCTGGGTACTGATCTTCTGGTCAGCATACTGATACTTAGGATGAGGTGCTTTCATCTTCTGTTTGTTCTTTGCTGAGGGGTTCAGTAGATTTGCATTGATTGTTTCCCCTCGAACAAACCTATCAGTAAGACGCACTTCTGAGCAAACGGGGGCAGATGAGGAAGCTTCCTGGTTGAAGCCAAGTCCTTCCTTGCAATGCTTGGGCTTGTTGCTTGCGAGCATAGCCTCTAGCTTCTTTTCAGCACCCATGTAACGCTCAGTCATCAAGCTTCTCCAGACATCATCACTCTTCTTCAGTGTGTCGTGCTTGGTCTGAAGTCCTGACAATTCTTGCTTCAGTAGACTCAGTTCAGTATCTTTCTGAGTCAAGTCATTGGTCAAAACTGAAATCCGATCTTCTTGATGCTCAGACTTGGCCATCAGAGAGTTTATCTCCTCCCTGAGTCTCAACACAAGTCCTTCGGCCTCAGTAGCAACCTGACTCTCCTGAGAAAGTCTCTGATTCTCCACTTTCAGGGTATCCAATTCCTGAAGAGTCTTACTGAGTTGCAGACTCATCTGAATTTGTTCGTCGAGCGCGATCTTCGTATGCGGTCGCAACGTCCAAATTCTCTTACACACTCGAAATAGTGTCGTGTGTGCGGTGTGAAGAGGAATTGACCGGGTTCAAGAAAGTTTACCTCATCCTCTTCGCCCGCCATTAGGCACTTTTCAATTGTTTCTTCGACTTCAAGCTCTAGGGCCATGAAAGCCGCATCATCATCCGATGAATCCATAAAGGAGTCGACTTCTTCGAGTCGTCCGAGATTTCGCCACTATGTAGGATTGTCTTTTCGGGCGAATTTCTCTCTCCTTGCCTTACGTGCTTTGCGCGTTCGGCACTACCGAGCTCGGGACGATCGTATTGATAGTGTCCTCGGCTTCTTGCGGTTGTAGCAAGCGATGACTCTTTCTTCTTTGCTTTCGCTATTCTTTGATGGTTCCGAGTCATCCTTCTTTACGCATTCGAAGATTGAGAATCGGGAGTGTGTTTTGACATATAATTTGACTTACCTTTTGTTTCCCGATAGGCTTTAGTCACTTTTCTGCGTCGCTCCTTCTCCTTCTGATATTTCACAGCGAGCAGCGCGTACTTCTGAGCCAGACTCCCTTCTTGTAGGTCGTTGAGTGAAGGTTCAGTCTTACTCGTCGTCTTGCTCGTCGCGGGAGATGTTGTGCTGACTGACGCTTTGAAAGCATGATCAATCTTTGTGTCAGCTTCAGCTCTCAGCTTTCTTTGAGGTCTGTCGAACTCAAACTCCTCTCGCCCTGTAATTACGAAAAGATATGGTCAGGAGACACAGCATCTAAGTCAGAATGTCGCAATAAAGTGGCAAAAGGTGTCCAGTGTCCGTCCGGCAGTGCCCTCAGTATCTTCAGATTCATTTCTCGGTTGCTGAATGTGTTTCCCAGCCCGTTGATGGAGTTCATCAGATTCGTGAATCTGACATTTAGATCTTCAATTTTGTCACCAGGCATGAGAGAGAGGCTTT
The DNA here is from genome assembly GCA_028984105.1 of Lavandula angustifolia. Classification (NCBI taxonomy): domain Eukaryota; kingdom Viridiplantae; phylum Streptophyta; class Magnoliopsida; order Lamiales; family Lamiaceae; genus Lavandula; species Lavandula angustifolia. The sequence goes on from CM054803.1 coordinate 29,296,666, forward strand.
CAAGCTTTCGGAGTTCCAGCGCTAACTTGTTAGCTTTAATCTTCTGAGTCCCCCGACTCAGTAGCGCTAAGGCGTCCCAGAGTTCTTTTGCAGTCTTGCATTCCTGAACCCTGCCAAGATAAGAATCACTAAGGGTGGTCAGTATAGCGTTTCTGGCAACACGGTCTAAGTTGTGAAGCTTCTTCTCCTCAGGAGTGAAGAGACTTCTGTCTTTGGGAATCTTCCTCCCGGTCACCATTCCTCCTCCTTCAGCTTGGTCTTGAGTCACAACACTATCGATCATGGGAACGATAGGTCCTTCCTCGAGCACTTCAGTCATGCTATCGTGGAGGGAAGTCAAATGAGCCTCCATTCTGACTCGCCATACTCCATAGTTCTCTACTGAGAACATGGGTACCATCCTTATACCTAACATATCAGCCATAGAAGATAAAGATATGAATGTAGAGTGATATGCAGTGAAAACGTTTTCTCCGGATCCGTTCAGTAGACCAGTTTCAGAATGACAAGAGTCTTAAGAACTCAGGCTCTGATACCAATTGTTGGTCCCGAGTGTACGGTCAGGTGTAGAGGGGGGGGGGTGAATACACCTGATTCGATTTCTCAACTTCGAACACGAACAGTCCTATTCAGGATGGTGTCTGACTGAAACAGTTTAGCAGACCAAACAGCTGTTCTGAATCGTGTGCGGCAAAGAGTCTGACTCTACTGAGATCTGCTAGCTGACTGAGTCAGAAATTCAGAAGTTACAGTAAGAGTTCAGCGTGCGGAAATGTGTGTAGACCCAAATCAGTTGAGTGGTGAAAACGTTTTATGAAAGTCTCAGTTCAGTAGATATAAGTTCAGTATGCTGAGACAGTTGATTGATTTTAAATAAGATGTTCAGTATGAATAGTAAAATCAATGGAACAGTCAAGAAAGCAATAGAGACATAGGATTTTTAAAGTGGTTCGGATATCGCTCAAATCCTACGTCCACTGTCCCGAAAGATCAGGAGGCTATTATTTATCCTGAGTTAGTCTCAGTCAGCTTGCGCACTGGGCAAAGCCGCGTCTTGGTTTTTAGACTGATCCAAGTCTCAGTTTACAAACATCAAACTTAGAAGTGTTTGACAAACTTTCTCCAATAGTGAAGGAGTCCTTATACAATAAGGATCGGGTTCAAAGGTGAACTCCTTCGTCTAAGCTATAGATAAGAACGGTTGAGCTTAGGGTTAGAGGGATAGGGAATATGAGTGTGTAGCTTCTAGATCGACGAACAGCTGAAGGTAAGCTATAAGTTCGTGTAACGTCGATTGGATACTAGAGGCTTTGTATGTCGGTTCAGCTTGATTCCCTATGAGCTAGAATGTAGTCTTTCGCCGGAAGATTGTTCTTCGAGTTCTTGCTAAGACGTAGTTCTTTGGGTTCTTTGCTCGTTGAATGCTTTCTTGATTTTTGCTCTAGATACGTGCATTCGATTGTGTATTCTTCTTGAATAATCCCTCTATTTATAGAGCATAGATTGAAATAGATCCGTTGGAGACGATCTTCTTCTCTCTCTCTCTTTTGGTAGCAAACGACTCTTTTTGACGTAGGTAACAGTGCCTTTTCCTCCTTTTCCGGAAAGTGTTGACTTGCAGCTTTAGTAGGTAGGATGACACGTGTATGCTTGTCATTTGTCGAGGTGAATAAAGTGGTTGAGACATAACAGACTTCGAGGCTAATTGAAGCTGACTTCTCTCTTCCTCGTATATGACTATGCTGATTGCATTTCAAAAAGATCTCGACGGTTCGGAGATCGTCCCGCCGTGCTTGAGTCCGATCCCGTATTCGGTAGATAGACAAGCCGAGATAAGTCTATCGAAGATCGGCTCGAGTTCGATGAACTACTCTCGCCGAGTTCGGTTCGATCGACTCTCTCGATATCTTGCTCCCGCCGAGTCCAAAGATCACTGAGTCTTCTACACTGGTGCTGAGGCAGATAAGCTACTGAACGCCTTAACCAGAGCAGAGCGTCTACTGAGTCTGAAACCTCAGAGACAGAACAAATAAAAGGGAATGGTTCATCAATCAGATAGGGTTTTGGGATCTTCAAATCTTCAGACAAGTACAGAGCACAAGGCTACTGAGCTTAAGATCAGTGTCTAAGACCGAATCATTTCCCACTAAGAGTAACAGTGCTGAGGATGGAATCATCACCCAACATGGACCACTGAGTGGTCCTCACCAAAATGGGCCAGATAATCTATTTTACCTTGGCTAATCTAATTTTAATTGATATTGATATATAATTTAATGATAAAAAAATCCCACAAATGCACACATCACCACCTAATTTGTGGAACATGTTGTAAGACTCTAATTGTGAATAAAAGATCCTCACCACTAGTTAATTATATTTAGATTAGATAGATCAAGTAGCATATCATTTCACACTTAAGATGGCCTAATAGCATAGTGTTACACCCTTGAAGGAGCGTGCCGAGTATGCGGAGAATCTCGATAAACGCATGTGTCGAAGTAAGTCGACACGGTCCGGGTGGACTGGATGAGGATTTGAGCTGGACCGATGAAGGAGACATCGGGCAAGAATGTCAAGGCATGCGGCCGAGACAAGTTGTGGGGAGATCGAGCTATGTGGGCAAGATCATCCGATGAAGGAATTTGGAAGGTGGGCTCTTTGGGAAAAATGGGACGAAAGAGCTAGGCGAGCCGTACGAGTCTATTGAGTCAGCTTGACAGGCTCGCCCGAAGGGAATTGGCGCACGGTGTGCGTGCGTTGAGGTGAGCTGTGCGGAATGGTCGATCAAGTCTCGAAACCTCGACCAGGCGAACGAGACTGTCTTGCCAAGCCTGCGGCCTCGGGCGAGACTTGTGAGCTGGTGTGAGATACCGTCTGCCGAGTTTGGGGCGTTGGGCGGAAAAACGCTCGAGACGTGCAGAGTAGGCTATCAAGGCGCTAGGCCTCGACCGAGTCGGCAAAGGCGCGCGGGCGCGCGTACGAGGGAAATCTTGCCAGGCAGCTCGGGCGGACAACTTGGTTCAATCGAGTGCTGTCGGCAGATGTTGCGGAAGCGAGATGCATGGGCGCGCGCGGCGTGCAGGCAGGCCATTTGCCGAGTAGGGCGAATATGCGGGCGAGCGGCCTGCCGAGTCGGGCAGTCGCTCGGGCAACATGAAGTGTCGTTAGGGCACGCACGGGTAAGACGACTAAGGGGCCTTAGCGCGCGGACGCCCAACGGATGAGACGGGCGGGCGTGTGTGCCACGCTTGTCGAATTCGATGCGGACAAGGAGTCTTAGTCCATGTGGGACTTGGACACAATCCTTGCTTGGTGCTTGGATCAAGAAGGAATCTTTGAGATATGGAGGATCTTGAAGATATGGACGGAATGTGGAAGTCCTAATTCGATTATTAAAAGGAGGATCTTGGAGATAGAGATGGATTGCGGAAGTCCTAATCCAAGTGGGAGATGAAGAGTAGAAGATAAAACGGGAATCTTGAAGATAGGGACGGATAGGCGTTGTCTATCCATTCCCGGCCAATCAAGTGGCGTCATGTCCTGCCCTAGTCTTCGTAGGAATCCTAAGATGTGGGGGATTGTCCCATCTATAAATAAGGGTCGTGTATGATTCCCTGGAGAACAAATAGTCTTGGAGAATTAAAGTAGGGAAAAACTCTAAAAATCGTGCAATGCGTGCACGAGGTCGAGTGGGTCTTGACTGTTAGGAAAGGCCTGCGCGCCGAGTACTAAGGTCGGGCTAGATCCGCCGAGTGTAGACAAACGTGTGTGTGCGTGAGCCTTGGCCTTGCGGAATCGTTGTATCAAGCCTTAGAGCTGCACAGTTGACAGTTGTAATGTGTGCAGCCTAAACAAATATTTTAATTGAGTTGAGCAATAAAGGGGAGGGGGAATGCGTGCCCCGTTCCACGCGCGTTGTGTCCGTGATGTTCGTGTGTTTGATTTATTTTCGCAGCATAAAACAAACATATGCGTATGCGGGATTGGCTTAGCCGTTTAGGCGGGATGACACCATCACAAGGTCAAAAAACTTAAGGCAAAAGTTAACCTTATGACACATAGTATAATATGGTGCTTGTAATAAAAGGTTGTCAAATTCGAAAGTCATCCTCTTTTAACTTTGCATTTGACCAAAATCATTGATTTGCTCTTATAGTAATTTCAACTTACCGGATTATCGGATTATTGCATTAAGCTCTTGGTGACATATATATTTGGTTTGAATACATATTATACTAAAACGGTTCAAATCCTACTCTACTCACTGAGGCCACAACAAAACGGAAATACGCATGCCGTATTACACGTCGCTTAAAAATCATTTATCAGCAGCTTCTGCTTTTATTATTCAATCGGGCAGATCAGACTAGCTTTTATTTCAAGTTTCCACCTCTGAAATGCTCCGTAATGCTGGTCTCCACTGCCCGCCACCACCGTGCAGCCGTCCTACTCCACCTCTGCTGCTGCTGCTACCACCGCCGGCGAGGTGGTTGTTCACCGCCTCCGGCTGAACGATGGCCAAAGCAAGGAGACATCAACAAATTAGATAAACTAATACATTTGATATTTAAGTTTCATTTTTGAAATAGATGGATCAAAATTGTATATGACTATGCACTCTGGACAAAAAGAAATTGATCATACAGAAAACAAAAACAACAAAAGAAAAATCTTTACATTTATGAACTACTAGAAAATCATTAATCTGAAAGGAAGAAAAATTAATTAAATTTCTAGGAATTAGTTGGTACGTAGTTGGTGGAGTTAAACGTAGCATTATTAGGACATATTTCCTGCGACACTTATAATACATCATCACTTCAGGAAGCTAGGACCACATTACAACTGCCCTCTCTCTCTCTCTCTCTCTCTCTCTCTCTCTCTCTCTCTCTCTCTCTCTCTCTCCTGAAATAAAGTTGCATGATTAATGGAAATATTCTCAGGCAATTTATCACCATGTGAAACCCAACTTAGGTGTTGAAGGCCATGTGACTCCTATGATTGGAAATAATAATACCATGTATGAATGTGTTACTATGGAGCAATATAATCGGTATGCTAAAGAAAATGACACATATATATATACATATATATATATCCGTAATTAGGAAAGTAAGATACACATGTCCGTTAGTTGGGTTCAAAGCATATTTTTTTGGGATCACAGTTCTATATTTAGTTTCATATTCTATTGCAAGTAGTTTAACTAGTAATTATTAATAGCGTCGCATGTGTTACTTAACCTTGAAAATGATTACGAGATACACCATTATTTCATAATAAAAATCAACCTTCCAACACACCCAAATGGGGACGGATGCAACTAATGAATAATTACATACTCCCTTCGTCCCATCTCAAACTACATGTTTGTTAATTTAGGAGTTTGCTTTTATGTATTTAGATAGATAGGAGTATTTATTATGAATGAGGTCCATAAAAAATGACTTTAATGCGTTAATTTTAGTTTCATTTTATTATGACTTTCATTTTGGGAATATTATGAGGCTGATGAATTAAAGTGTAAACCATTGATAAATATGTATGCATTTCCCGAGGTAGAATTGTTGAAATTAAGGAAAGGCTATGCACAAAAATAAAAATAAAAATAAATAAAAGATAGTTAAAAATCCTAGTTGATTACAAGTAATCAACACTAATGATGAAAACAAACTAAGGCGCAAGAAATTCAAATTGAAGAAAAAAATGAAAGATAAAAAGAAAAGTGGAATAGAGAATCTGCACAAGAGAATAAAGTTTTCTTCTTTCATTTGAAAATAGTGTTTATAGTTGAATGTCAACACAATCTTAACATACCACCGTGAGATATTACTTTCTTATCATAGGTAGATTTATTTATTTATTTTTTAAAATTATTACTCATTTATTTCACCTTCTCTAAATTTGTAATCCATATGTCGTAGTGTAGGGGTAATGTGAAATACTAAGTGAGACATACCACCTTATAATTCACAATCAAACAAAATTGTTAGTTAAAATTTAATGTTGTTATATTCACCTTATTCAATATATATTCGAAAGAGTTTAATTACCTTGACGCAAGCTGATTGTGAATTCGGTCTTTTCTTCGGCTCCACGTTGAAACGCCCTTTCTTCAACAACTTCCCCAATTTCACACACTTTTTTGCTGAAAATTCTTTCAACACATCTGCACAAAACAAAACCAATACAAATTCATCAATCAAAGCTTAGTAATTTTTCTATATCGGATCGGACCTTCAAAGCTGACGAGTCGGTAAACTTGTCCGATAACCAAAGTGTCGTCTGGTCGGAGAAGTTTCAGCTGCTTAACTTGGCTGCCGTTCTCCGCCGCCGTCGACGACACTACATGCGCCACGTAGTGGCCGGGGTTGACGTCCATGACCTCGCTGGCGCTCACCGACCAGTAAATCCTGTCCACCTTGGCACCGCCGGGGTGCTGGATCACCACCGTCGCCGCCTGACAATTCCCCATTATAGCAACCGCAACCTCTAAATGAGTATTGTGATTTAGGAGGAGTAATTGCACGATAAGGAGGGGTGATTGCGATATTGAAATGGCTGGTTAGAGTGGAGTGGCGAAAGAGGGGGTCTGCAAAATCGAGATTTGTGCGAGCAGAGTTTTTCTCAAAATAGAATGGGGTTTGGGCAGATGAGCTAAGAGAGAGAGAGAGAGACGGGAGGGAAAAAGGAGGGGAAATAGTAGTCGTGAGTAGTGCGCATGATATATAGTTATATAAGAAGCGTCTGAAGAAAGTGAAATGATATTAGTTGGTATAAATAAATAGTGGTGAATTTAGTGTAACATTAAAGAGGGGGAGACGTGGAGTGTTGGGTAGATCTGCCAAACCACCTGAAAATGGAGTGGGGTCTTCAGCCCAATTAGGTGGACACTACATGACCAATAAGGTGAGGACATGTGTTAATTTATAATAATTTAATGGCCATAAATGCACACGTGACAGCGCGTGATGGTGGACCACCAAATGATCTACCAATAAATAGGGCAGGTGATCCCTGCCCTGAAAATGGCAGGTTCAGCTCTATGACTTTGCGTTTGTATGTGGGACTCAAATAGAGAAGAGAGAGAGAGAGAGAGTATAATGTGTAGGAGAGTTTCAAATCAGTCCAATCCTCAACATATTATTAAAATAATGTCTCCTTTACTCAATTTGTTGCCTAACGATTTCAGCAAGTTTCTTAAAAAAATTAAATCTGCTCTCGTTGAGAGCTGAACTAAATATACCCTCCCGCTTACTAAACGGGTGTTCTAACCAACTAAGCTACGAGAGCTTGTCGAGTAGATTTTGTCTTCTCCTTATCTGACTGCTATGAAATAGTGATATTGGTAATACGACTGTTGTCCAGGTATAAGTTTAAAATTTATCACAAGTTAACGTACCTTTATTATATCCAAACCTATAGCATATTTTCTTCCCTTTTTTTATTTCTCGAAAACACATATTTAATATTGATAATTTCAGAACCTATAAAGTAAGAAAAATTATGTATTCAAATAATGCGAAAACAAATAAATAAAGTATTTTAACATCAATATTATCTATAAATACTCTAATAAGATTATTATCAGTTCAACCACTCGTACATCATCATAGATAGCCTCATAGCATATGTTTACATTATCCGTCTATTTCTGATCAAGTTAGTTTAACTACAGATCTATTTCCACCCTTTTTTAACTTATACTGCCTACTACTCTACATACATAATACTATATTATATTTGTACTTTAGATTTTACCGGCAAGATTGCCGACAATTTATTATTATTAAAGTATATAAAATAAAAAAAAGGAGTAATAATAATTTATTTTGCATTTTTCTTTATTTTCTTTGGCAACTTAGTGGCAACCATTATTCAAGAATCCCCACTATCTAAACCTCATTCCAGTACAAAATAACCTGCAACATGATCCATAAAACACAAGACATGGAAGAAAACTTCAAGGCCTACATAACAAAATAATGACTGCTGCAAAACATTTACCTACACTCCAAATCAACATTTCAATAATTTATCAGCAAATGATTCCTAAGGAAAAACATATCATGACAGAAAAAGCTCCTTATGAAACCATAGCATCGGCTTCTTCTTCGTATCCCTCCCTCTCTCCGCTCACCACCTCACTGAACATGTATTGGCTTTGATATTCCATCAAGTATTGAGTGGATCTCTTCACGTCATAAAACAGCTCGTAAACACGGCTTATATCTTCCATTTCCACAGTCTTCCTCTTCCTCTTAAAGCAGGCCAAGGCCGAAGAGGTGATGAGATTTATAGCGTGCTCAACGATGTATCTTCTCCAATCTTTGTCAGTAGCACTTTTGCATCTTCAGACATTTCAACATCTTCCTCTCGACATCTGATGTCCAAAATCTTCCGAATGTCGTCTGATGTATATGGTTGTGTGGAGATGATGAGCAGGCGGTCAAGAAAATCAATTGGAATACCGTTTGGGAATCTGTAGTTTGTGCCTCTGATGGAAGTGATTCCTCTATTGGTGGCCACGACCAAAATAGGTGCCATATCGTTCTCCAATGCACGATTTAGGAAAGAGAAGCACTCAACGTCGAGCATGTGAACTTCATCAATGAAGAGGACGCCAGGTATTATTATTTCTGCCTTTCCTTCTTCTCTCCATTCTGCTACCTTTGTGTCGATTGTTCTCTAACTTCGGCACGAATTTCACCAGTGTCGCCCGTAAACAGTGCCAGAAATCCCTGCGTTCTGAAATTGGGATAGTGAGCTACAATTGAGGGGAAAGAAAAATATTGATAAAATAATAGGAAATGACTGTTGTGGAAAATCCTCCTCAATTTAAACAACATCGCCATCATGTAAAAGTGGTGTTAATATGTTTTCTGAAACAGATGTTTCATAGAGCTACTTCAGGCACTAAGCTAAATTGTATTGTGGCTCTGTGCCGAGTTATGACCTGAGTAAACAAAAATAAGGAAGTCCAAAGATGTTAAAAATACAAAAAACGTAAGGGAAAAGAACACCCATTGAAGTCCGATATACAGACAATATGCTTTATGTTAACTACATTCCTACTTATTTTATTTCAATATCGTGCACTTATAGAAGTTGGGGATTTTGAAGGGTAAGTTCTCATAACCGCAATTATCAGACTCCAAGTTTTTGTATCTAAGCAAAAAAATAGCAAAGTCATAGTACCTGATCCTTAAGAAATTAGACAATATGAAGCTCTCAACTTAGTGAAATCGATGACCTATTAAATTTAACATGATGTGTAGGGATTATCAAGGCCAGTCCATGTATAAAATATACTATGGTTTTAGTTAGCTTCTAGTAAAAAAAAGTGAGCCATAGTTACCTAGTTGAGGATAAATGAACCTCAAGAATTAAGAAACTGATTATTCCCAACATCCCAATTCCCACAATAATAGTCCCCTTCATCATCTCATATGGAAATAGGGATCTATGTCTATCCATGGGATGGAGGGAGTAATAGTCTAAGGCTCTTTCCTCCCTCACCACACACACTTTGACTCAATTAGCCAAGTAAACGCATTCTTTACTTTCATACATATATGTCATGCAAAGAAATTCTATGAAAATCACAAAAGCTCAAGCAACATTTAACCATGATTCAATGGAAAACAGCAGGATATTGAATCCTACCTGCTGTTGATGACATCTATCTCATGAAGCGTGACGCAATGCACAACTTCCTTCCTCTTCTGCAGCTCACCATCGAGGCATTGCACGAACTTAGTCTGAGGCCCCATTGCATCATAATCCCGTGACCTCGAGAATGACCTCCCCAGCTTCGTGATCTTCCCTGAGGCCTTGTCAATCCCAATTACATCACCGCTCTGCACTTTCTCCTTCCCTAAAGCTTCAATCATCTTCGCCCCCAGGTCGTACACCGTCTCCATATCCATAGTCTTCAATGTAAGCTTCCCGGTCTTCGAGGCAGCCCCAGCCACAGCCGGCCGGTCAATCTGTATCTCCACAACCTCGCCCTCAATCACCTCGGTTTCCTCCTTAATTCTAACCCCAATTGCTTTCCTGAACGCCTGCATCAGGGCCTCAGTTCTTGACATCTCCAGCGAGAACAGCTCGCTCCCCGCAAGCATAGCGAAGGGGGTTTCTTGGCCGATCGATTTAGCCATGCCCATTGCAATGGCAGTTTTACCAGTTCCAGGCTGCCCCGCAAGGAGGACAGCTCGCCCCGCGATTTTTCCTTCCTGGACCATTTTGACAATTACTCCGGCGGCTTTTCGGGATGAAGTCTAGCCCACCGTGCCCTCGGAGGAGGAGCGGGCCTCAAGGGCGGAGTCGAGGCCGAGGCCCCGAATGTGGGAGTGCGCGCCGATTCGTTCAATCCGGGTCAAGTCTCGCATCTCTGAGAGCTGTATCTCCGCCATGGCTGAAGTTTGGAGATAACAATGAGGTGGAGAGGAGAGAGATTGCGAGGTGGAGAGAAGTTAGATTGGTTTGGACCTGAGTGGCGCTCAACAGAGGATACGAGAAAACGAGTGTTTAGGGTTTTGGTTCAAGACGAAATTGGAAATCTCCGAATTGCGTATGATATTTTAGCTTAAAAAACAGTACTACTATAATCTATTTTGTGATTAATATTCAAATCTTCTAAATTTGAAGCTTAATGATAGAAGGCTTTGTCACACATATAAACTGCCACGTAACCACTTTACAAATTATTAAACCTCAATCTTTGATTAGGATTAGGACGGATCAACTTTGATATTCTAATTTCAGAATCATAATTTTAAGATAGATTAGCTTGTATATTCTAACTTGAGATTCAAAAGATTAGGATGGATTCAAATATCGACCACCTTGATATCATATACACTTCACCTTCAGCGGCTATTGAGCTTTCTATGATTTCCTAAGCTATTGTTCGTTGTTGGTCATTTGTTTAAGCCTTTTTTATTTTCCAATTTGTTAGGGTAGTTCGTTGGGGGTGGGGGTAGGGGTGGGCAAACAATCCGGGTTCCCGCACCCGTACTCGTCCCGTTCGGATATTTCCCGTTCGGGTCGGGAAAAATGAGTACGGGTATCCGTTACGTGGGTACCCGCAAAAAATCAAGCGGGTCGGGAACGGGAACGGGTTTTATTCTTAGATACCCGTTCCCGAATGGGAACCCGCACTAATATACAATTTTCTTTTTTACATGAGGTTTGAGCCTCTTAATCTTAGCCCTTAGTGTGTAAGTGTAATTAAATTCTTTTTAATTTTATACCAATAAGAAGTAGGGCTAAGGAAAATAAGAAATATATTAAATTACTAGAAATAAAATGGCAATTGACATTTGGCAACGCACACTCGCCGGCACATCGACGCACACACCAATGACCCAACTCCACAATTTCAATATTTCATTTATTGGTATTTTTTTTAATTTTTATTTATGAATTTAAATATATTATAAATAGATGGTAATATTTGCGGGTAAACCCGTACTCCATACCGTATCCGCACGGGTACCCGCATGCGGGTACCCGCTCTATGCGGGAACGAGAATGGATATTAAAATCAATTACCCGCAGGCGCGGATATCCGCAAACGGGTACCCGCAGCGCGGGTACCCATCCCGCGCCCACCCCTAGGTGGGGGGATCACTATTAGGCATTTTTTTGCGTTGTACTTTGCTTTATTTTTTATGATATAACACGTAATTTCTCTGTTATTAATTTTTTTCGATTTGATCCTTAAATTAATTAAATATGCAATTTATCTCATAAACTATTAGATTTGTATACTTAAACCAGTATTAATTATAAAAATGTGTAATTTGTTGCAAAATATCTAATTTGTTGCAAAAGAGTAAAGTACAGACAAAAAACTTTGGCTATGCGTGCGAAGTTAGTGTAATATCATCTTGAATTATTACAAAACTATTACCCACGGGTAAATCTCACAAAATTAATAATTCAAGACAACATTATCCCTAATTTTGCATGTTTGACTGAAAATTTCTACCGAAACTCTTATTCTTCTTTAAGAAATTAGATAACATAGTGTGAATTGCACATTTGTATAATTTAGTAGGTGTAAAACAAACAAATCTAATAGTCCATGAGCAAATTGCACAACAATTTCATAGTTTAACCCTTTATATTTCAATTCTTCTACATTTATACTTTTTGAGAATATATGAAATCAATTATGCACACATTCTAATTCAAACAATCTCCAGAAGCTCCAATAAGAACAAAGCGAGTTAGGAAAAAACTAATTTTGGTCCATTATTTTGGTTCCTATCCGCTTTTAGTATGTTATTTTGGTTTGGGACAATTTTGGTCCGCCAGGTAGGTAGATAGTCCGATTTTGACCAGTTTGCAAAATTGGATAAAGTTGTCCGATTTTGGCCATTTTCGCGCGTGAATACAAATCAGTAAAAACTTTTTAGAAAAACAAAAATAAATCTCACGGGTGAAACTGGAGGATTTTGGGAATAGTTCAATGTTAGTTTATTATATTGATTCATGTCCGATTTTGGTCCGTATGTTGTGAATGATCAATTTTAGTAAGTAGATTGACAGTTGTATCAAATTTACTCCGTTATGTTAAATTAAGTCTAATTTTGACCATTAAGTTGCAAAAAAGTTCATTCACAATGTGAGAATTTTTTTTTATAGATGCAATACACTAATAAAGATAAATTTTCACGTTATAGATGGACTAAAATTTGATACAGATGGACTAATATTGAACTTTTCCAAAAATTCTTCAATTTCACACGTGAGAATTTTTTTTTTCAACTACTGGCACATGTATGACAAACATAGGCTTTTCATCATTCATAACGTGTTTTGATGTCGATTTTAAATGACAAATCATATTTGGGAACAAGCAATTGAGTTGCATTTGCTTAATATTGTAGAATGTGATACTTGTTTGTCTTTTTGTTAAAATTGCAGAGAAATGGGTGAAAATGATGGTGTTTAAGCATGATGGAGTCAAAGTACAGCTCGATGAGAGTAAATGGGCGAAAACGGCTTGAGATTTGGACTTAAAACAAGTGAGAACGAGTAAAAAAAAGACAAAGTTGTAAGCTGTAACGACCCAATCACAGTCGCATGAGGGTCATCCCAATAGGGGTTGAAGGAAGCACGACGTGACCAGACGCAACTGCGTCTGGGGTGTTATAGAGTGAAGGAAAATTACCATCTGCTACCTCGACGCGACCGCATTGGGGGTGGTCGGCTATTGTTTTAATCTATGTGAATTACATAAAAGCCCTTATTTAGGGCTAAGATTTGAAAGCTATAAAAACCTCAAAGGGGCCTCTCATGAGATCTTTTTCTCATAATTTACTTTCAAAAATCTTGCATCTTTTGAGAGAGCTCTTGAAGAGAAGAGAGGAATGGAGAAGATCAAGAAATTCAAGTTCAACATAATCAAGACTTTAGTTTTCTTCTACACTTTTTTTGCCTACGAATATGAATTCTTGTGATTTCGCTGGTTTTGTTACATTGTCCATGAGTAACTAAATCTTTTTATTCTAAGGTTAGAGAATATGTGGATGATTTAACTACAGATCTTTTGCAGATCAATTATGCTATTTGTTCCTCCTTATGTTCATGGTTTGATTGTTTGTTTAGTTGCTTGATCACCCATTAAACATAATTTGTTGTGTTGATTCGAGATTCGAGAAAGGAGAATTAATGTTTGATCTAGGACATAAGCCATGTTAATTATTCAATGCCCAAAAGGTTTGATGTTAATGTGAGAACAATAGATCTTAGGAGCTTCTAGGAGTAACAAACTAGTTATTACTTGGAGACAATTTTACGAGCATGTTATCTACAGTTTAGGTACGCCCAAAAGGTTACTTAGGCTAATTTGTGATCGTTTTAGGAGAGTGTAAATCTTGTTAGTAATTGGTTGGTTAAAATGAAGTTGGATAAACCATCTATTGAAATCGAATCCCTAGAGTAAGCTTTCCCATATTAAAATTGGATAATTTTGGGAAAAGTTCAATATTAGTCCATTATATTGACTCATGACCAATTTTGGTTCGTTATATTGTGAATGATCAATTTTAGTCTGTCAGATTGACACTTGTATCAAATTTAGTCTGCTATGTTAATCAAGTTTAACTGTAATCTATTAAGTTGAAAAATGTTCATCACAACGTGATGATTTCTTTATTTTTTTAATGATGCAGATAGACTAATAAAGATTAATTTTCATTTTGTAGATGGATTAAAATTTGATGCAGATGATATAAAATTAAACTTTTTCCCAAATTCTTCAATTTCACACATGAGAATTTACTTATATTTTAAACTATCGGTATGTGTACATGTGCGAAAGGACCAAAATCGACAACTTTTTTCGATTTTGCATAACGGGTCCAAATCGGACTATTACCAACCCAACAGACTAAAATTAACCATGAGCAACATAAAGAATTAAAAATGGACATGAGCCAATATGATCGGCCAAAATTGATTTTTTACCTGAAATTTACCTCAATTTGGTTTCAATAAGGTGCATTTTACCAACGCGGATCTTCTGGCCCATTTATGAAGGACCACTCGGTGGCCCACCAATCACGCGGCGCCACGCGTGTATTAGTGGGCCACCGTTGCATTTAAAAAATATTTGAGTTATAAAAGAGTGGTCCACCAATGCACGCGTGGCGCCGCGTGATTGGTGGGCCACCAAGTGGTCCACCCATTATGGGCCAGATGATCTTCTGGCGCATTTTACTCCCCTATGAATTCAAAAGATGCACTTGATCCCCTTGTAGTTTTTATTTGGGTCATTATCTCTCTAAATACAAGAAGTTTGTTCAAATTCTCGTATTGCACACGAACTTTAAAATTCTTCTTTAAATACACAAGCTTTCGATTTTTTTTTTTCAAATTGCACGTGCCAAAAAGTTTATCCCCAAATTAAAGTTGATGTGGCAGTTGGAAAATCCAACGTGGCTTGACCGTCCAATAAATAAAACGACGTCGTATTATTACACCTAAATGACATCGTTTAATTCATCCAAAACATAAGAAAAAAACTTCCCCAATTCACAAATCTAAATAAACAATATAAGAAACTAGAACAATTCTCTCATCTCCTCCTCGCTACTAACGAGAAGTATCTCCTCTTCCTGTCAATATTCTTCAATCGCTACTTGTTGTCGAGTTGCTGGCGCCATCCACTCTATTGTTAAAAATCCCGTCGAGTTGTTGCCTCCGGTTGAGTTTTTAAAAAAAATCTCATTGAGTTGTTTCTCCAAGTGTGTTTGTTGCTTCTCATTTTGTACAATTAATGAGTTAATTTCTTTACTTATATGTTTTTTCCATTTTATCTTGAGATTTTTGATTGTTCAAGCTCGATTTCTTAACTTTATTTCTCAACTCGTTTTGTTGCTCGAGTCCATCTCCTTTAAGTGATTCACAAGCAGGGGCGGACTTACATGTAGCCAATTGCCTCTCCTCAATTTTGTGTGTGAAATGTTCATCATGCCCTTGTTTTATTTTATATTTTAACTAAAAAATAATTAGAATAGATAAATCCCAATATCCCATATTTCCATTCCCAATTTATAATTCTTGTTTTGTAGTTTTAAACTTTAGATTTCAAATAGAAAATCCTTGCAAGCCAATGTGGTTACTATTGTTCCTTGATTGTTGTTTAATTGATGATGATTGTGCTGATGTAAGGCTTCGAATATGATTGTGTATTTGTGACTTTGTGTTGTTTAAATATAGAGCAATTTGATATTCTGATATTCTGAATATACAGTTACATCTTAACTCTCACTATCAGGCTATTCGATATCCAGATATTTTGATTTAACATAGAGCAATGTTGAGGTATTTCAAAAAGGTGGAGCAAGTGGTTGACTCTTCTTCGACCAACTGAATCTGCAAAGGAATTCGAGCCTGCATACTGAATTGATTAGACGAATGTCAGTAGAAGATATATCAGTTGAAGGTCCGAGGATCCAGAGGAAGTCAACTCATCGTACCTTGGAGTTTGAACAAGCCTCACCTACTCTCATAACTCGACCAATAAGGAGGCGACAACACTTTACCTGCTCTGCCATAAAGCTGCTCCTAGACGGAAAAAGAGGAAATCTCTACAGTATCTCTACAACAACGTTCAAATTAATATGGCCGTATTTCTTGTCTTATTCGACACGTGTCTAAACTCCATCCAACGGATCTATTCACAAATCGAAGACTATAAATAGAGAAGAGTCTTCATGCAGAAAGACGACGAGACACTAGCTTTCACTCTAAAGATCCTTGCTCATTTGAAGATACTTTAGCATTAACTCAAAGTCAAACACAGCGAAGAACTTGCTCATTTGAAGATCATCTTATTTCTTCTCTCTAGAGATCCTTTAGTTCCCCTTCTCTATCTAAGCGTGCTCACTGTAATATCAATAGCTTAGAACCTCGAAGTAGTTCAACTTTTGAGCTGTTCTTATTGTAAGAACTCCTTCACTATTGGAGAAACTCTAACCTTTAAGGTTGAGAATTGTAAAGTCACTACGACCATAAGTAGATATCTGTCACGCGTACAGATTAATTGAGACTTGCTTAGTATAAACAAACAAGTACGAATCTGTCCTGTGAACAGATCGACTGAGACTTGCTCAGTATAATTAATACAAGAACTCCTGCTTAGTTCAGGACAGTGGACATAGGACCCAACGTGTCCGAACCACTTAAAAAATTGCTTGTGTTGATTTTAACTGTTGCATTGATAACTGCTCATTTTGCATACAACTGAGTTTTAATCAAAGAGCATAAAACGGCTTTTCACTGAGACGATTATTTAGGGCCTACACTTTCGCACACAACTTCTGTTACTGAACTACTATTTACTGACATAAGTCAGTAGGACTGTACTCAGTAGAAGAATCTCTGCCCACGCGATCGAGAAAGCAAATTTGGCTAACTGACTAGTTCAGTAGCAATCTTCAGCGCAGTTGACTTTAGCGTTCTGAGTTTGAAATTTGCATTCAGATGTATTTTGTAATACCCCGAAATATTATTTAAAAAAAATGCATTTGCATATCATGCATGGTATCTCATGACTAAGTTCTATAAGACGCGCCTTAAAATTAAAATTAAGATTAAACCATGTTAATTTATTGGAAGGGAATTATTATTTTAATAATATCCTAATTTTGGATTTAAAAATTATCTATATAGTACTCGTAACATATTTCTTAACCAAAAATCTAAATAAAAATAATTTAAATATTCAATTTATCTTTTAGGCGTTGAATTAGAGAAAATCAAATTAGTTTTAATGAAAGTGCTTGATTGTTATATCTTATTATCACGCTGCTAGAGAGACACTTTTATTAGTATTATATCTAAAACAAATCAAATTTGTATTACGTAGCATAGCCTTATCGCATTGGCGTTTTATTTTATGCCTTCGTTTAGCCAAAAACCGAAACTAATTAGGATAAAATAATAGTATGAAAATATATCGCTCTATATATATATACACCTCTTCCAAAAAATTTATGTACCGCCGCACACATTATCGTTCAGAATCTTCTCGTTTATTCGTCCTCTATTGTTTCCGGTCTTTCCAGATTAATTAAAGGTATCCCTAGAACTCGAGTTAATTATGTGCAATTATTTGATGAGGAATTTTAATTGACTAAGAGGCATGAAATATTCTGGTTTAGATTTCATCTTGATGCATGATTTTGCGAGCAAACACTTCTGTAATTTTGTGGTTTAACTTCGTAGTGAATAATTATCTAATAAGGTTGGGTATTAATTTGTTTGTTGTATATTGCGTGTTGTTCCACTAGCTAGGAAATATAAAGATTCGGTTGTAGATTTTAAATTATGATTTAAACTAGGAAATGCATGCTCACAATTAGGGGAGGTTGAAGAGATAGTTTCTTTAGTTTTATTTATATATTCTGATTTCAAATCCTTTGATAAATTTGGATGTAGGCATTTAGCATATGCATGATCTTGATTTAAAAGTAAAAGATAGATGCATTATATATATTATATATATATATATATATATATATATATATATATATATATATATATATATATATATATATATATATATATATATATATATATATATAAAGGCACCGAGATGTTTAAGAGTTAGATTCCAGTTTTTCTAAATTAATTATTTAGAAGATGTTGAAATATTAGGACTCGTATTCTCTTAGAATCATTATACACAAGACCCAAACTTATATCAATGAATTTAATCATCGACATGTATTTATTTTTATTTTTTTTAGGAATTTAAATCATGTTTGGGGAGTATTAAATGAACATCTAACGTAAATCATGGGTAGATTAATGATAAAATTAAGTTAGGGGATTGTGCCAATATTAAGGAGTAGTGTCGTTGGATTTTAGAGAGAAAACATGAGATTCAGTTTTGGAGCTTTTTATTATATGGGTTTAATGCATGATAATATGATTTCGTATATATGTTTTCGTGTGAATAATGTTAGGTGTTATGGTGACTGTTTTATGCTACTTAGGAATTCTGTGATATTTGACATTTTAGAAGTTTGATAAATAAATAGGAATTTAACAAAATTTATGAATATGGTCATGTAGATTGTGTGCATTGATATAGATACTTGTTGGTTCATGACTACGTGACATATAAGATATTAAAAATTAATTTTTTTTATCATAGGAGAGGCGCACATGACTTAATCATCTGATATCCTTATTTTTCATTCACTCAAAAGGTTAAGGTGGAGTTTTTCTTTTATCCTTATTATACACTATATTGTTTTTCTCATGCGTTATTTAGTACAGGCAGAGCCTTCGGGATATTCACGCAGAAAAACCTTCGGGTTAGCCTTCGGGCAATTCACGCAGTAAAACCTTCGGGTTAGCCTTCGGGAAATTCACGCAGTAAAACTTTCGGGTTAGCCCTCGGGCATTCACGCAGTAAAACCTTTGGGTTAAGCATCCGGGCTTGCATGTCTAATTTCTCATGTTAAATCCTTTATAGTTTATTATTTGGATAATGTTTGACCCCACTGAGTAGTCGTACTCACCCCTCTATATTTTCACTTTTTCAGATCATGGTCCGGCAGATGCTTGAAGTGGCGGATGGTGATGGTCACACATGAAAGGATCTAAAATGTTTTTTTTTTTAAAAACACATTAATTTAGTTTTATGTTGAACTATTCATTTGTCTTTATTTAATTCCGCGAACTAGTAGGTGTAGATGTTTTTGACTCAAGACTTCCGCTATTATGAAATGCATTAAAACTTTATTGCTTTATAAATCTATTATTTCTGAAAATTTAATTGAAAAGATTAAATTTATGCACGAGGTGACGTCCCCTTAAAAGTTATGAAAATTGAGGCATTACATATTCACTCTCCCCCACCCTCTACACCTGAAGCTCGTATGTGGACCAACAATTATCAATATCGTTTTGAATTCTCCTTCTTGGAGAAACATGAAATCTTGCTAACAAGCATAATTAAGAAACTTCTGGTTCTAAAATATATTTATTATCTTCTTTGTATCAAAATGAGTCTACATCCACTTCAAGAGATCGAAGCAACCATTAGGTAACTATGTGGATATTATACAATGATATAAAATCTCTTTATATAAGGTAGGTCGAATGGTGTAACTCCATTTGAGAGATGCTCAATTTGCAAGTCGAGACAATGCTTAGTTTTACCTAAGTCTTTTAATTCAAACTCCATCTTTAGGCATGGGTAGACTTCTTCAAGTACATTTGTATTTGATATAATGATTCAAATATCATCTTCAGGAGAAATTTAGAGTGATGTGATCTAATTTTGATTTTGCAGACTTATTATCTTTAGCATCAAGAAATTTCTCACGTTTATGACGTCAGGAAGCATAAATCGATGCGAGTTGTTTTCTCATAATTAGAGAATCCATGATTTCATTGTCGTCAATGACGGCACCGCAGAAGAGATGTTTCTTTGTGGAATGATAAATACAGAACAACCGTAAGAATACGTGTTATAAACTAGAGAGAATACAAGAATAATAGAGAAAGCGGAATCAGAATTGTATTATTATGAGGTTTAAAGACCTCTATTTATATAGTTATATATATGAGCTTATAGGTTTTAAGGATTAAATAGTTTTTACTATATATATGACCATGTTTTCTATAATTTTTCAAGTTTGCATGAGTTGTTAATCTTAAAAATTTACTGTGATTTATTTTAAGAGATCACAATGTCCAGTTGTCCACAATAATATAAAGTTCTCATCTAGAAAATAAAATAAAATAAAAATAGCACATAAGAAATCCATTATTTTATATGCTTTAAAAGATTACTATTTAAATTATGAAATTAAAGGACTATTTTGGTAATTTAATAATAGCTTTTTTATAAAAAATGAAGAGTTTTAGAGTATTTTCTCGCAAATATTAACTTTAATAGGAATTTTATACTTAAACATCATTATACGGTATTTTTACACTTTAATGTGAAGTGGAAGAATATATTTGCACCTCATCTCATTAGTACGTATATTGGGGTATAAATAACCAACATGTAATGTAGTTGGTATTCCCACTTCTATAAAAGTGGTTGATTTAGAGTTGATTTAGTGTTCGATCCTGTTATGATTGATTTAAAATTAAAATAATATATTGGGATATAAATAATTAATGAAGATTTCATTTCTTCGAAAATTAAGTGTTATTTAATAGTAGCAACCAAAAGAATGCTGGTGGGAATTTATTTTTCTCCAAATAACATCCCAACACGAATCCCATGCCATAATATAAAATTATCTGTATTATTAACCGGAAATTAAACAAATACACATGTACAAATAAAGTAGTTGACTACAATGCTTTTTTAATTGCCTAGTTATACAAAAACAATAATTTTAGCTACAATTACTTTTAAGTCGTTTCGAATTTTGTTTTTTATACTAAAAAAGTGAATCAGATGGGAATCTCAATTTGATGTACTAATTTCGCCATTTTTTATTAGTTAAGTTATAATAATTCTCTTTTAATGAAAGTATAATTAGACTGCTTATATCTAAGGTGTGGAACTTCAATCTCATTTTTCATAATTTAATTTGTTTGTTTTCTCACGAAAAGCTTCAAAATAACAAACATTGATACTCAAAAAATCTTAAAATATTGTATATTGTATTGGATATTTTCATTACCGCCCCCAACAATTGAATATACACCGCCCCCATTCTTTAAATATTTTTCTATGATTTTGGCTTTTATATATAATTCTCTAAAAATAATCTCTGATGAGCTAAATATTGATTTAAAAAAGTGAATAATTTATTATTTTCATGTGTATATAGTATAATAAGATTTTTATTGTTATTGTTATTTATTTTGAATTTATTATTTTCATTTTATATACTGTGTCATGTTATAAATTTTCGTAAAATATTAAGTGTGTTTATATCACTTTACTATCGACAACATTATTGCAGTTGATATTGCCACTTTTGCATAAGTGATTGATCTAGAATTGATCTAGTATTCGATTTCCGTTAATATCAATTTAAAAATTAATAATATATCACTTTACTTCAACCTAAATTCCACAGCAGTAAGGGCATAGATTTTTCATATTAATAAACTATATAATAATTTCGAGTCATTATTAAGATTAATTTTGAAAAATAAGATTTATATTTGGGTGGATTCACTCTACATCTCATCATAAATACACCAAATAAAAGACAAGTCACTTTGGAAGTCAAACAACCGGCCACCACTTCAAAGTTCCAATACCTCCTCCTTGAGTCTTGACCATTTCAACGCTACCAAGACGAGTTATATAAAAGAAGTAATTATCACAACATTTATATTATTATTTTTATTTTTAATCATTACTTTCTATTGTCTAATAATCTATCATAGCCCATCATTTTTTCAATCAAAATATCGAACAAGATCTAGGAGAAATTTCCCGAACAAGAATTAAATGTCGTTACACGCAAACGATTTTACTTGTCACATTGTACAAAATCTGTCGAACTTAATTATAAAAAATGATAGGTTATGAAAAAATCATATAAAAAAAAAGTACAGTCTGGAAAAATGAAAAAAATATAGAGATAGTGATAATTATACAACATTTACTTTACGAAAACATAAGTAATACCTTTGTAAAAGAAATTGGAATTGGGAAATATTTAACTAAGGGTATAACACACAGCGGTTTATGATTTTTGAGATATATAAGGGGGTGCTTGGTTGGGGGTAATTAGGAAAAGAAAATGGAATGATTCCGTTAATTAGTGTTTGATTCGCATTTTTAGGGAATCCGATTACCTAATTTGAAGGTTTCGAAAACCCTTCTGACCCCTTTTTTCATTCTCCCGCTTGAGGCTGAGACTTGATTTCCTTTCCCCTTTCTTTCCCCCCTTCATTCTTTTTTTCCTCATAAAAAAAATTCAAGAAAAATCTCCTCTCTTCTTCAACCCACCATCGCCGCCTCTACTCCCTCTCTCGCCTTCCGCCGGTGGCGGCGTTCTTTACCATCGTCGTTTTCTCTGCTCTCTCTCCTTCTCCCTCATTGTTGCCGAATCGCCGAATCGCTAAATCGCCGAATCGCTGCCTCCCGCCGGCGAATCCCACTGGATCTACTACGCCACCGATGACAGGTATGGTCCCATATAAAGCTTATGTCCGATTCGTTGTCATAGATTCGCTACTTTCTTCTGGACCTTTGTTTGGGGTGGCGGTATTTTTTTTTTCAATTAAACCATATGTACAGTAGTTGAAGGCGACTACATTACCTGTACAGTAGTTGAAGGCGGCTACATTTGTTGTCATATATTCTAATTTATTTTTTTTCTTTCAATTTTTTTACAAGAACAGAAGGTATATGTATATGAATTATGTTACAAGAACAGAAGGTATATGTATATGTATATGTATGAGAAATATTCGAGTTGCTAGTATTATCCTTCAGTTACAAGAACATAAGGTATATGTATATGTATGAGAAATATTCGAGTTGCTAGTATTATCCTTCCCCAATTATGTTGCTAGCATTATCATAATCGTTTCGGATGGCGAGATGAATTTGTGTTACGTAACCACTATATGACTTGTATTCCTGCAGTAGGGGATGTATCAAAGATGATGGCAGATGAATTTGGTTCTTGCATGCCTCTTTCTAGTAGTTAAGACTCTTCTGAAATAAGTGGACTTTTATCTGAACTGAACATTTGTTTCCTGGATTTGCATAACTTTTGCATAACTGAACATCTAATAGTGAAGCGGTAGGTTTAAGCGACAATGGACTATTGACGAAGACAATGCCCTTGTAGAAGCTTTGCGTGAGTTATCCGTTGATCCGCATTGGAGATATGATAGTGGATTTATGAATGGATATATGCATGAATTAGAGGCGAAGCTAGAAAAGAAAATTTCGGGGACGTGGATTGAAGGTTTTCCCTCATATTGATTCTTGGTTGAAAAGGAGAAGAGATTTTGTTCAAAATTTACTTCATGAGAGCGCTCCCGGTAATGACAACAATAACGAACGGTGATGATTTCTTATTTTTTTATTTATTTTTGGATCATAGTTTATAATGACTTTATTTTATTTTTCTTTGAATTTTTAATTGAATTTCATGCTAAATTTTATTTATACTTGGATGTCGAATATTGTATTTCTAGTTTTTGGAGATTTTACCAAGTTTCTATTTTTTTAGGCTATTTCTTAAATTTTATGTATATAAAAAATCTAATCCCCTTGCATTCACCAAACAGTCAAAAAGGGAAGGAATCGATTCTCTTTCCTGGATTCGAACCAAACATAATGATAAAAAGGTAATCATTTCAAAATCTTTCTTTTACCTTTCCTGATTCCTTTCCTTTCCCTTGTCGAACCAAACGGCCGTAAGTGTATTCAGATTCACACCATGCTACTTCTCTTTGGAGGTGCATAACTTTTGCTCCTGTAATAAACCTCCGTCCGAGCCCCAACGACGTCGTCTCCAAACTCATAAGGCTTCTCTTCATCAATCCTCCCAATCGCAACCGTTCGGCTCCGAGGAACCGCCGCCACGCCCAGCGGCGATGACTTTCCGGAGCGGAGGCTGCGAGTGGAAGCAACCCTAATAAGCTCCCTCAGATCCTCATCTATCGAGCTGTAATCTGACTGCGATGAGTTGACACTGAAGCTTCTCGGCAGACTCGCGAACTGGAGATTCGGGCCGCCGACGGCGGCGCTGCCGTAAGGGAAGTTGCCGGCGCAGCTGGTCAAGCTTCGGACGTAGAAATCCCGGGCTCGGGCCAGGATTTTGGCGGGGCCTTTCATGCACCGCATGAATTTGCTCTCCTTCTGAACCTTTTCAGTGCTCATCTGTGGCTTCTGATCAACGCGAGTAGATTAAAGTGATTTTTTTTTTTTTTTTTAATAAAGAGGAGAAGAGAGAGAAAATGACTGGAAATCTTGTTTAGATTGAATGATGAAACTTAGAGAGAGACTACTATATAGAGAAGGATATATTATACAAATGCGAAGATATAGATGAATAAGTTGGATTGAGTCAAGCTGTTACACTGTAAAATACAGTATGTTCATATGTTAGGGGCTGTTTGGTTTGAGAAATCAGAAAAGAGAAACAGAACAGTAGTGTGTGTGTTTATTTTTTGCGCCTTGTCTGTTTTCATATTTTTCATACAAAATCATAATATTACTCTTCAAACAATCTATAGAATATTAATCGATATCGAAAAAGTGAGTAATATTTAAGAAATTATATACTATTTGATAATATTTTGGAGATTCGCTCATGTCTCATTAGATAATATTTACAAGAATACAATAATAATTATTATTTACATAATATTAAAATATTTTGTAATAAATATTTATAATATTTTAATATAAAAATGTTTAGAATTCGATTCCCCTTTAACAATCACAAAGGTAATTAAGCGGAACTCTACTATCTTTATGGTTCTCAAATTTCAACTAACTAATCGAAAAATAGGGAATAATTCCTTTCATTTCTTTTTATTTCTGTTTCTTCATAATATTCTAATTATCTGCTTGAAACAAACAGCTCCTTAGCATTGCAATCTCAACTTGTATGTTTCATGTGACAAGAAAAATCTACTGCTGCACTAAAAAAGTTAATTCAAAAATAGTGCAATTCACATATTAGAGGCAAATCATATTAGGCTAATCTTGTAAAATACATATATGACTTCAATTGTTACATTAATCGTTTCGTGGGATTTATATAACCAGTGAATAGTTAATTTTCTAAACCTAAATATATTTTAGTTTTCATAAAAGAAATTAGACATGTGGTGAATACAATGTAATAGAGGTAGTTGGAGTTGGATGTTTGTAATGCATCGACTAGCGATCAAACGGCAGAATCATTCCTAATAAAGATGAAATTTGTGTTGCTGGACCTTTTCAAAATTGTAGACCTATTAATAATTCGTATTATATAAAACATATAAAAATAAAATGTTGGTTTAATTTACATAAAGTTATGAAGAACCAGCTACATAAGAAACAGAGTTCGTTTGTCTTGTATGAATTCATTTCATAACCAAAGAAAAAGTTGCAAAAGTATATCAATTTAATTCTAATTGGGCCAAACCTATAAAAAAAAGCATGTTAGGACATTATTAAAAACCAAATCAAAGAAAAATAAGTCAGGCCAGACAAGATTTGAAATATATGATTGTCCCTCCCAACATTCGGAATATTTTGGCACAACAGAATTACAACTTACAAGGCATATCAACATTTTGTATTAGATGATTGAGTTTCATCAGCAATTTTCTTTCTTTGGGTTGATCAATTTGTAGGGATGATTCTTCTGGTAACACATTACATGCACTATTGTGTATAGATTGAATCTGTCGTATATGATTAGCCTAATGTAATTTATACTTCACATCTTCTATAATAAATCATTTACAAACTATTTCAAAATATTGGGATAATACCCAAATCGAATAGCGTCTGTAAATTTCCTATCATCTTATAATAAATAAGATCGAGTTACTTCGTTGCCTCAATGACTTTGTATACAGTTAAACCTCTCTAAATTAATATTATCGAGATCGTGATATTTTATTATTTTAGAGAAATATTAATTTATCTATTATTAATTTAAAGAGTGTTTTCGAACTTCAACGAAATTGAATTTTAATTAGATGAATATAAGAAGTTATAAGTTTATCTAATATTTATTAATTTAGAGAGTGTTTTCGAAGTTCAACGGAATCGAATTTTAATTAGATGAATATAAGAAGCTATAAGTTTATCTATATATCATATTTAACGTCATTTTACTATTTACTATCTTGAAACAATGAATTATATTCAATCAGTACCGCTATTCTTGTCTTAGTTTCCTTTTCCGGCCGTCACGCTGTTATTGTCTTTATCCCTAAAAGGAAAACAACTTGTGGATCACAATCAATTAAAAATGAACCCCATCACTTTAAAATACCTCCACCCACTTTTTTAAACTCCATGCCGGACACCACTAATATAAGAATAGCGGGACAAAGGGAGTATTAATTTGTTAAATAATAAATTTATTTATTTAAAAAATAAGTACAATTATAGTTAACATTTATTGATAATCAACACTAAAAACACTATAGATCATACGATTCCTTTGGAACCAGTTACGTGCGCAGGAAGCACTTGTTGCGTCTAGGATTCTTCGCAATTTTATGTTGTAGTTCGAGAAAACAAAACTGATTTTTTTTATACAATTAGAAAATGTTAGAGATGAGATTCAATTATATTAAGTTTTAAGGAAAAAATATGCAACACTAAAATTATATTTCACAAAATTGTCTTAGTGTTATTGGTAATTTTAAATGATTATTAATTTATGATATTGACGGGACCATATATTTACATTGGAGCTTTCTAAAAATTATTATCTTTATTATCTTATCGAATTTTATGATTTTTTACACTAACTCGAATCCGGACCGAAGAAAAATATTATCTTAGAAAAGTTATTAATTTACCGAGTATTAAATTATGGAGGTTCTACTGTAGTTGATTATTTATGGTTAAATTTCAAAAATCAATTATTTAATCTCACCAAATTCTATAAGTTGAATTTGTCCCACACTTAATCCGAAGTGGCCTACGCCTTTTAGAAATCTACGCCATGCATGATTATGATAATCTTTTCAATGAAAATCGGGGAATTCACTATAAACTACGTATTTTATTGCATCAACTTTGTCTTTTTTTTTTCTTTGAATAATATCCCACCAAATATCACGTTGTTAGTTTTAACACTACGTAAATTGTATTCATGTATAACACAAATGAACATGATTTTATCTGTTTTACTGTTTATCCCAATTAAAATATCTAAAATAACCCCTTTATAGTTTTTTTTAAAGTTATTTCCATTTTGCATACATACAAAATCACTTACATGATTTTATTGACACACTACAATTGTTAACGAATTTAGAGCAACTGAGTTTCACGTCATATAAAGGGTCGTACCGGTTTGTACGATCTTATTTAAGCACTTATCTTCTTTTTTTATCACAACCACATAAACAGTTTTTAATGTTCGCAAAATTTATTTTCTGCATTAGCTTCTCTAACATTAAGCAGTTAAACTTTTTAATTAAATAGTTTCTTTTAAGCATTTATCGAGATAATTTTCATGCTTAAAGCACCATAATTTCCGGAAATTACAAATAATATTTGTTGTTTTATGTTAATTCCAAAAACCACTTATTTTTACTTAAAAATAATTATTTTTAACTTTAAGTCAAAAACAAATAAAAATGCTTATAATAAGTATTTACAAATAGACCTTTTAAATTCAAAATAAAATATGGGGCAGACTAGTGTGCACCTGTTGCAGGTACAACCGGATCAAAATAGGCCAGATTTTGACTAAATCTGGATCATCTCACCTGTTGACTAAGATTTAAAAAAAATAATAATATTAACAACTCTCCCCCCACCGTCGCCTCCTAATGTCCCCTCTCTCTTCCCTCTCTCTCTCTCGCTCTTTCTCCACTCCCCTCTCTCTCTCTCTCCCTCCCACCGTCCTCTCTCTCCCTCCCACCATCCTCTCTCTCTCTCTCTCTCTCTCTCTCTCTCTCCCCTATTTCACCATCCCCCCCCCCCTCTCTCTCTCTCTCTCTCCTCTTTCTCTCCTTTCTCTCTCTCCAAAAACTAGACACACCTACATATCTGAAGAAATCATTTAGGTCGGATTTTTTCAATATTTAACCACGAGACGTCGCCACCATCAGGGTAGTGATTCGCGAAAGTCAATTTCTAAAATTGTTTGAATTTGCTTCTTAAGTTCTTGAAATTATAATTCTAAGTTCAGTCTTCTTGGTGGAGTGAATGATTGATTGTTGACAAACATGGATTTTATAGGTCTTAGAGAGCTTACATGTTGTTTATTTACTAAGAAAAATCATGATTGTACATGTTGTGTTTGCATAGTTCATCATTTTCGAAGATTAGACTACTTGAGTTGATTTTTATTGATTTTTCAGGAGAATGAAGACCTATTTTGAAGAAAAGGGAAGTTGGGACTTAAAGTTCAGCTCATTGGGGTCACGTGGCCGAAAATGGATCAAGATTTGGATAAAAAACGAGGGAGAACGAGCTAAAACAAAATTGCTGCGCAACAGCAGAAACGGGACCGCGGTCCGATGCCTTCTGCCCGAATTTTTTTTGAACAAAACAGTTCCGGACCGCGGTCCCAGATTTGTACTGGATCGTGGTCCGCCCCCTTTTTCGCGGATTATCCAGTTTCTGACCCGGTTTCGACCCGGGTCACTATATAAAGCCAAAACTTGAAGCCCTAGCCACCATAACTCACCTACCACACGAAATTTCACCCTTTTCACTCTCCATAAC
This sequence comes from Lavandula angustifolia, assembly GCA_028984105.1. Classification (NCBI taxonomy): domain Eukaryota; kingdom Viridiplantae; phylum Streptophyta; class Magnoliopsida; order Lamiales; family Lamiaceae; genus Lavandula; species Lavandula angustifolia. Next base: position 29,325,560 of record CM054803.1, read on the forward strand.
CATCCCTTCACCCCCAAACACCCAAAATCTTCCATTCTCCACCATTGAAGTTGATAATTGTGTGAAGATTAAAGAAGAAGGAGTCAAGCAATCAAGATTGAAGACAAGGCTTTAGGATTTGTTTGCATTTTCTTTTCCCCTTGCTTTCTCATGTCTTTGATTTGCTATGATTTGAGTATTTTGCTAATCAAGAACATGAGTAGCTAAATTCACTATTCTAGGGGCTAGACTTCATAAGTTTGTTTGAGAATTGATGTTTGCTAGATTTGCTTATGGTTAATCTATTTTATTTCTCTATGCTCTTGCTTTTAATGATTGTTTGAATGATTGATCACCATTTAAATTTATCCATGAAACTAATTCGATAAACGAGAGTTGAGAATTAATTCTAGATTAGGAGCATAGAGCACCTCTTTCCAATAAGTCGAGAGGTTGCGGGATACGGTGAGGGCAATATACTTGAGGGCTTTTGGGAGTTCTAGGTTTCGATAAATTGGAGACGATAGTCTTAATCTAGAATCCACTGGTCTAAGTTCACCGAGAGGTAGTTAGGCTATATCCGACGTCGCTCATAAATAGATGTAATTAACCGTAGCAAACTCAAGTAAGCCAGATCCTTTTACATAGCATTAGTGTCTACCCCTAGAATATCTTCTCTTGGATTTTTATCAATTTAGCTTCTTTATTGCCATTAGCTTAGATTTATTTCAATTATTGCCTAGGATTAATCACCCCGCTAAGTTTTTATCGTCTAGATAGAGTTTAAGCATCCGAATATGAGTAGTTACACGATTAACCGCATAGTCCTTTGGGAGACGACCTTGCTCACCACCTATATACCAACACCACATACACTTGTTGGTAGAGGTCTAAGTAGGACACGATCAAGTTTTTGGCTCCGTTGCCGGGGACTATTGAGTTTATTTGTGTGATATTTTGAAACCGTGCTTGATTCTATTTTAGACATTTATTTTCCTGCATTATTATTATTATTGGTGTTTGAAGTTAGATCTTTGGTGGTTAATAGGTGCATGAACACAAGGTCTAAAGGTTTGCCATACGACCCTTTGAACCCAGAAATCGAGGCCTTTTGTCGACGCAACTGAGGTGAGGCAAGAAGGCACCAACAATTACCTCCACAAATGGAGGGACAAGGTGGAGATGTCATTCAACAACTCCAAGACAAATTGAGATTGGTTCAAGAACAACTTAGGAACCAAGAGGCGGAAAGGAATCGGGAACAACCCCCTCCACTCACAAATGTGTTTCAACCTACCATTCAACGAGGGGGGCCGCATGGTCCGGGTATCGATGCAAACAACTTTGAGATCAATCCGGGACTCATATCCATGATCTCGAACAATCAATACGGAGGTCGTCCGATGGAGGATCCTAATACTCACTTAGCTACATTCTCGGAGATTTGTAGCACAATGAAGAAGAACGGAGTGCCGGATGGAGCTCTTAAAATCAAACCTTTTCCTTTCTCCCTCCGTGACAAAGCTAATACGTGGCATCAATCATTGGAACCAATTGCCACTTGGGAAGAAATGATGCAAAGATTCCTTCTCAAATTCTTTCCTCCGGGGATGACCATGAAGTTGAAGGCGGAAATCGCCCAATTTCAACAATTGGATGGAGAGACTTTTTATGAGGCATGGGACCGATTCAAGGAGATGCTTCGAAAGTGTCCCAATAATGGCTCTTATCAAGATACTAAGGTATGCTTGTTTTACAATGGATGCAAGGGGGATATAAAAAGATTTGTGGATGCGGCCGCGTGAGGAGCATTGATGAGCAAGAATAGCCAAGAATCCTTGGAGATCATTGAGAATATGGCTACAAATTCTTATCAATGGCCCGGAGAGAGGACAATCTTGAAGCCGGTGTCTTCAACTTCTACTTCGAGCTCGGATCCGATAGCTTTGTTAGCCGCCCAATTGACCGTTATGAATAGCAAGTTTAATGCTCTTGTCCAATCCAAGAGTGAAGTTATGTCGGATCCCCAGCTTCTTGTTGAGGATGTGAACTATATCAACAACAACAACTGGAATTATGGTAATCTTCGTCCTCTACAAGGGGGTTACCAAAATAATTACCAAGGAGGATATCAAGGCCCAAGGGTGCATCCAAATTTTTCGTATGAGAACCCAAACAACTCTATTCAACCACCTCCCGAATTTTCGGTCACCAACGGAGTTATTGACCAAGAGAAGAAGCCTAACCTTGAGGATGTGTTGCTTAAATTCATGACAATTTCTCAAACAAGGATGGAAACAACCGACTCAATTGTAGAGGCTCATACTACCCAGTTGAAGATGATAGAGAATCAATTGGGGCAAATCTCCAATACCTTGAATGCTCAACATAAAAAGGGCAATTCTCAAGCAATATAGTGACGAATCCAAAGGAGGATTGCAAGGCGATAAACCTCCGAAGTGGAACTTCATATGAAGGTCCAAAAATGCCGGTTGAGGAAGATAGTCACAAGAAGGATGATGGATCATCTAAGATGGGGGAGAGGCAAATTCCAAGTGGTGAAACTTCCAATGCTACAAATAAAGACAAAGAGAAGAAAGCCATTGAAGAGCCATCTCCATATCACCCACCACCTCCTTATGTGCCTCCTATTCCATTTCCACAACGGTTGAAGAAAAAGAATGTGGAGGAGCAATTTTCCAAATTCTTGGAGATTTTTAAGAAGATACACATCAATATCCCTCTTGTAGAAGCTTTGCAACAAATGCCCAACTATGCAAAGTTCTTAAAGGAAGTGGTGGCCAAGAAGAGGAAATTGGCGGAATCTGAGACGGTTAATCTCACCGAGGAGTGTAGTGTCATTCTTCAAAGGAAACTACCTCCCAAATTGAAGGATCCCGGAAGCTGAAGGATTATAAAAGGAAGGAATCGATACCTCCTCCTTCGTATGTTGTCGCGACTTTGATTGTTGCTCCTGTGTCAGATCTTCTGATCTGTGTCCCGACCTTTTTCTTCCTCTGGGTGGTCAGAGAACTGAAGAAAATAAAAATATCATCTCTCTCTTACTCACGATCGGCGTGTGTAATTATGTGAAGTGCGTAATCTGTTTCTGAACAGAATACTGATATATATAGGCTTCAAAAGCCAATATAATATTAATATATTTGTAGCCCATTAATTTAATTATATTCCAATGGGCTTCCACATAATTAGCCCATAATATAATTAATTAATCCACTGGGCTACTAATATTTATCAATTAATTGGCCCAGCCAATTAATTCCAGATAAATAACATTATTAAATAGTGTAAAAATACATTAATCCATTAATAATGAATTCTGAGAGACAATAAATTACTAGGCAACTAATTGGGCCAGATCAGGGATCCAATACAAGAAATAAAGCAGGGCCTCCAATTAATTAATTATCCATGCTCAGCCCAGAGCAAAATTAATTAATTAACACAGATTCATTCCACTAGAGAATCCATGTTGACTTACCCCTTTATCCCAAATTGAGCAAGGGCTTGTATTTTAGACTTAATCAATCTCCGTATTTAAGATAAAAATATCCGTTAATTAATTAAGCCCACTGACAGCTTAAATTAATTAACATCTTATATTCCTGAGCAGTACCACTCGACCTTATTAACACACCTGAACTTAATCAACCGGCCGGGTTTAGTGTGCTAATCCTTTCGAGTTCCTCAGGGGATATTATCAACCCATTTTACTAGGATACGGATGTAAGATACAGACAATCAGCCTGAGTCACAAATAACTACTAACACCCAAGATACGTAGATCCAGTCGCGATGACGTTCACCATAGTAGGTCAAAGTGATAGATAGCCAAATGCACTCAGCTGAAGTCTTACCAAGCTTAAGACCAGCAAAGTCACCGAGATCTTGGTTTTCCACTAAGGTCAGTTAGGAAAACACATCTCACTGTGATCCATCAATACACCACCTTAAGTGTACCGGTAAAGACAAGCAACACTAAGACAAACCACTTCTTATCTAAACGCAGCTTAAAAACCGACAACTTCATCCTTAAGTTGTCTCAGTTGTGTTAACTGTTTATATCTTGTCAGTTCAACCAATTTGTGTTGTCTTCTGTGATACCCGACACACCACACAAATCTAACTTTTATACAAGATAAAGGATAACATGTGCAAATATACATATTTATCAGATAGGAGAATAAAACAGTGGTAAGGACAAAAACACATTGTATACAAGCATAAAAGTGCTTCCAGTATACAAAATCCCAACAATTCTCCCACTTATACTAAAGCAAACTTCCTCTTTCGAGGCTTCTGAAGCAGCCACATATTCTGCTTCCATGGTTGAGTCCGCAATGCATTTCTGCTTTGCACTCCTCCATGAAATGGCTCCACCTCCCAAGGTAAACACATAACCCGAGGTCGACTTCTTTTCGTCTCTGTCAGCCTGGAAATTCGTGTCCGTATAACCCAAAGGCACTAGACTGTCTGACTGGTAAACAATTCTATAATCTCTAGTCCGTTTAAGGTACTTGAGAATATTTTTCACCGCAGTCCAATGCTCTTGTCCAGGATTAGACTGATATCTTGAGACCATGCCTACAGCATATGAGATATCTGGTCTCGTGCACAGCATTTCATACATGAGACTACCGACAGCGAAAGCATATGGTACTAGTCTCATACTTTCTATCTCTTTAGGCGTTTTAGGGCACTGATTCTTGGATAGAAAAATGCCATATCTGAAAGGTACCGAACCTCTCTTGGCATTTTGCATGCTGAAACGAGTAATAACAGTATCAATGAAGGACGTTTGTGACAAGCTTAACATCCTTTTCTTGCGATCTCGTATAACCTTGATCCCAAGGATGTAAGCAGCTTCACCTAAGTCCTTCATTTGAAACTGCTCGGATAACCATGTCTTTACGTCTGATAACACTTCAACATTGTTGCCAATGAGAAGGATGTCATCTACGTAAAGTGCAAGAAACACCACTGTTCCATTAACATAGATACGGTATACGCACACCTCGTTCGGATAGGATACAAAACCATAGGATTTGACTACCTTGTCAAAACGCTGGTGCCATAACCGGGAAGCTTGCTTAAGTCCATAAATAGACTTTTTAAGCTTCCAAACTAGATGCTCTTCGCCCTTCTTCACATAACCATCTGGTTGTTTCATATAGATGTCTCTACCTTTTTCAAGGTGCCCATTTAAGAATGCGGTCTTGACATCCATTTGCCAGATCTCTAGGTTCATGTGAGCTGATATGACAAGGAGAATTCTAATAGACTTGATCATTGCTACAGGCGAGAAGGTTTCTTCATAATCGATACCTTATTTCTGGGTAAAACCCTTTGCCACTAGTCTGGCCTTAAATGCCATGATCTCTCCATTCGAACCTCTCTTTCTCTTGTATACCCACTTACTACCAATGGCCTTGCAGCCCTCAGGTAGTTCAGTGATCTCGTATACATCCATATTAGTTATGGACTTAAATTCTGAGTCCATGGCGATTCTCCAAGAATCTGCATCTACGTCTCCCACTGCTTCGTTGTAAGTCCAGGGATCCACGGTGTCTTGTTCATCTGCCGGGAGATGGTCAGAAGTCTCCCCAGTGAACATATACCGATCAGGTGTAAATATCACCCTCCCACTACGTCGAACAGTGTCAGGAGTTGTGTTAATAGATTGTGCAGTTGCTCGTGGAGCTCTATCTTGCACAATTGGCTCTGTTAGTGGATCTCGATCACCTTGTAATTCCTCAAGGATGATCTCGACTCGAGACTTATGATTACTAATATAATCCTCCTCTAAGAACCGAGCGTTGGTGCTAACCACGATCTTCTGTTCTTTAGGATCATAAAAATAACCACCCTTCGTTTCCTTCGGATATCCTATGAACAACATAACCTCTAAACGTGAATCCAACTTGTCGGCCTGTTTATTCAAGACATAAGCAGGACACCCCCAAATCTTTATGTGGTGCATACTGGGCTTGTGCCCGCTCCACAACTCGACTGGAGTGGTGTTAACTGACTTGGATGGCACACGGTTCATCAAGTATGCTGCAGTCTCTAGGGCATATCCCCAGAAGGAAACTGGCAAAGTTGCATAACTCATCATGGACCAAACCATCTCTAGGAGAGTTCGGTTCCTTCTTTCTGACACACCATTCTGCTGAGGCGTGCCCGGTGCTGTCAGTTGGGATGTAATCCCACATTCTGTCAAGTAGTCCTTGAACTCGTTGGACAGGTATTCCCCACCACGATCAGATCGCAGTGTTTTGATTTCTTTACCTAACTTCTTCTCCACTTCTGCTTTGAATTCTTTAAAGATTTCAAAGCAATTTGACTTGTGGCGAAGAAGGTAAACATATCCATACCTCGAGTAATCGTCAGTAAATGTGACGAAGTACTAATACCCTCCACGAGCTTGTGTAGACATAGGTCCACACAAGTCAGAATGTATCAAACTTAATGCTTCTGTGGCTCTATAACCCTTTGCCTTAAAAAGGCCCGGGTCACCATCTTACCTTCCAAGCGAGATTCGCAAGTTGGAAATGGTTCAACTTGGAGAGACTCCAATGATCCATATTTCACCAACCTTTGAATCCTATTTAGATTGATGTGACCTAGTCTTAAATGCTATAGATAAGTTTGATTTACCTTAGAAGATTCTTTCCTCTTCTTAGGATTTAATGATGAGGAAGCAACATTAACAGATGTACATGGATTAGACGTAATAGTATATATAGATCCGTTTAAAGTGCCATTGCAGATAAGATCTTTCCCTTTTGAAATCGAAATTTGATCATCAAAAACAGATCTATAACCATCCACAATAAAAAGTTTTGAAACGGAAATAATGTTTCGCCTAAACTCAGGCACCAATAAAAAATCTCTTAATACTAAAATAGAGTCTAAAACAGATAAATGTAAATCTCCTATGGCAATAGCTGGAACTCGCGATCCATTGCCCATGGAAACCACTACCTCGCCATCGCCCGTAACCCTTTTCGCGAAACCCCCGCAAGGTGTAACAAACATGATCGCTGTTCTCGGAATCTACTACCCATTCATGGGTAGATGCGGAAACAAGCACGCTTTGAGCTTACTAAGGCGATGCGTGTACCTTCTCGTTTTGCCTTGAAGTTGGGACATTCAGTCTTCCAATGTCCAACCTTACCACACTTGAAACACTTCCCCTTAGGTTTTTGAACCCCCGCAGCTGGGTGCTATCTTCGTGCTCCCACTATTCTTCTTGACATTCGTAGCCTTCTTGCTCTTTTTCCCGGAATCTACCCTTAGGAGGGTTCCTTGAGCCGCTAGTAGTGTTAGAGATTTGGATTCCTTTACCTTTAGTCCGACCCATGATTCCTTCTCGAAGAATTAACTCACTCGAAAGTTCATTCGTAGTGTAGTCTTTCTTTGACATCACTACATTTAGGCGGAAATTCTCATATGACTTAGGCAGTGAATGTAAAATGATGTCTATCTTGATGCCAACATCCAAGACACCACCTACTTTTGCAAGCCGATCTAGCAGCTCGATCATATGTAAAACATGATCATGCACGGATGCACCTTCAGCCATTGTGCAGGTAGTAACCTGCCTCAGAAGATGAAATCTCTGAGATCTGTCGGTCTCACCGAACTTTTCAGCCATGGAATCCTATATCACTCCCGCATGAGGCGTATTTTCATACTGTGAAGCAAGAGAATCAACCATTGTGGATAGAATGACAAAACGAGTCTTATCATTATCCTCTATCCACTTTTCAGATTCCCTTATCCGCTCCTCAGTCGCCTCTTCCTCGGGGAGTTCAGGTTCAGGGGTACTGAGAACATACAAGATTTTCTCATTTTGGAACATTAGTGTAAGGTTTCTCCTCCACTCTTTAAAATTGTCAACACCCTTTAAGGGTCGGCTCATAAGACCATTAATAACAGCTTGAACAGACATATCTGAAAAATAATTTAAAATAAAGCATGCAAGGAAAAATTATTTGCACATAATTCGTAATTAACTATCATTGTAACCTTTTGAAAAAACAATGATGTTAAAAAACCTCGAACCGCTCTAGGAATTCCACTAGCAAGCCACGCAGGTGGACGTTTACTAGCGTAACCCTAAACCAAGCTATTTACCTAGCTCTTTAATTCCAATCCACGTCTAGGTTCTTAAGATGAATGAAATTAATAGTTCGATATTCTGGACCATGTCACTATTAAAACGCGGGAAGGGACTTCGAGGGAAGTGAATTGTACCTGCGGTGACATCTAAGCATTGACCATTAATTTGACCAAAATAGAATCAAATTCTCGAAATTGACATACTTACTAGAACCATGCCGCATTCAATTCGATCTAATTAGTCATCCTATTTAATTATTATCTTCTAGAGTACTCGTGTTTACTAGGCACGCAAGCCACGCAAGTGGACGTTTACGGCTTCACTCCCACTACTCAATAATAATCAAATATTGTGTTGGAAAACTCATCTCACAAAACTTGTAGCTCAAAGATGCAAGCAAGCCACGCAGGTGGACGTTTACTCACATAATTTCACTACTTTTGTGCAGAGTCCAATTAATGGAGGTCCAATTAAGTGTTTAATATCCAAATGGAATCTAATTAAACATTTTAATTTAATTCTGCTTAGTCTTTTTAATCAAAAGGTTTGTAACGAATCATGCATTTCACATAATTCCTAAAGCATGCAATTTCTAAGCACATATAATAAAACGTGCTCGCGGAAAATAAAACATGCTTTTAAAAACGATATAAATCCTATTTACATGCTTTTCTAAGCGCAATTAATCACATAATCGCATGCTAAAGCATAAGTAAAAATAAATACGCAAATAGGAAATTTAAAATCGTCATCGGGCTTAAAAACACGTAATCCCTAACTATTACATTGCTCGATCATGATACAGATCTTCGAAATCTTCAAATCTTGAAACTGTGTCGAAAACTGCTTCGAAAACTGTGCTGCCACGTCATCAGGGGGGGTCTGCCACGTGGCAGACGCGTGTGTGCCAAATCGGCAGGTGGCCGACGTGGCGCGCCACATCAGCGTCTTCTTCACGGAACTGCCACCGCTGCAGGCCGGTTTTGTGCAGGCCGCCGGTACCCATGGGTGCGCCGGACGACGGCGAACCAGGAACCGTCGTCCGTGTCCGGTGCCGCCGTACGCAGTGGCGCAAAACTGTGCATGCGTGTAGCGCGACTGCTGCCGCAGGTTATATAAGAATCTTATCAGTATCAGTATATATTGATACTGAAGAAACAGAGAATACAGTTTTGCACGCAGGATATCTTCCCCTAGAATATCTTCTCTTGGATTTTATGTAACAGAGAATATAGGCACGCAGGCGCAGTTTTTTCAGTATCTTCTCTTGCGTGCCTATATATAAACTGTTGTATCAATAGTGAAGAAACAGTTTATATATTGATTCTTCAGTAACAGCTTAACCTCTGTTTCTTCAGTATCAATATATATAAACTGCGTGCCTATATATAAACTGTTGTATCAATAGGATTCTGAGTGATTGCAATGGCACTGGTACTATCGCAGAAGATCGGCACTTCATTCTGAATGACGTCATAGTCTCTCAGCTGCTGTCTCAGCCAAAGGATTTGGGCGCAACAACTTCCGGCAGCCATGTATTCGGCCCCGTAGTCAACGTAGCTACCGAGTGCCGTTTCTTTGAAAACATGAGATCGGCTTAGCGCGCAAGGAACCGACATGTTCCCCGAAGTTGATTTTCGGTCAATTCTACATCCCGCATAGTCGGCATCGAATAGCCGCTTAGTTCAATATTATCATCACCGGATACCATAAACCCATGTCGGTGTTCCTCGGAGATAGCGGAGAATCTTCTTTGCTTGAGTCCATATGGCTCGCCTGGATTCGCTCGAAATCGAGCACAGACACCTACAGCATAAGTTATGTCAGGACGAGTAGCTATTAAATATAATAATGAACCAATTATAGCACGATATTCGGTTTGGTCTACTGATACTCCCTCTTTATCAAGATCTATCTTCATATTCGTATTCATCGGGATCTTGATAGATTTGCCGGATGTGCAGCCGAATCGTTTGATGAGGTCTCGAGTGTGTTTGCCTTGGTTGATGAACGTTCCCTTTTCAGATTGCTTGACTTGAAAACCAAGGAAGTAGTTCATTTCTCCCATCATTGACATCTCGAACTTATCCTTCATCATCTTTTCAAATTGTTGACACATGATGACATTCTTTGATCCGAATATGATGTCATCCACGTAGATCTGCACAAGTAATAAGTCTTCTTCCAGTCGAATGCTGAATAGAGTGCGGTCTACTGTGCCTTTCTGAAAACCTTTCTAAAGAAGAAACTCAGACAGGGTATCGTACCAAGCCCTGGGTGCTTGTTTTAACCCATACAGAGCCTTTCTGAGTCTATATACTTGATGTCCCTGCTGAAAGCCGGGCGGTTGTTCCACATAGACTTCTTCTTTCAAAGACGCCATTCGAGAACGCAGACTTCACATCCATTTGATAAACTATGAATCTTTGATGTGTTGCGTAGGCTAGAAATAGTCTAATTGCCTCCAATCTTGCAACTGGAGCGAAGGTTTCATCGAAATCTATTCCTTCAGCTTGACAGTAGCTTTTAGCCACGAGCCTTGCTTTGTTCCTTACTATAACGTTGTTTTCATCTCGCTTGTTTTTGAAGACCCATTTGGTTCCAATGACATGTTGATGTCGGGTCCGTCTTACAAGCTCCCACACTTCGTTTCTCGTAACCGATTCAGCTCCTCCCGCATAGCTATGATCCAGTCAGCATCCTTTAATGCATCCTCAATGGTCTGAGGCTCTTCAGTAGACAAGAAGCAGGAAAATAATGCGCTTTCTCCTTGACAGAATCTGGATCTTATCTTGACATTAGCTGAGGGATCTCCAATGATTAGATCAGCAGTATGAGCATCGAGCCACGATCTACAAAGTTTCAGCTCTTCATCTGAAATTTGTTCAACACAGATAGTAGGTGAGTTAGGCATTTCAGTTGTACTATTCTGAGATTGAAGAATTTCAGTGATAAGAGTATGGTCTACCGAGTCACCGTGTTCGGGGCATTCACTCGGGAACATTACTAGATGTTCCCCCCCGAGTCGTTATTCTCGGTAGTGGTCTCGGTTACCTCTTGGGTTTCTTCATCGACCTGAGTTACCCGGGATTGATTCCGTTCGGGAGAATCAATCGCGCTCAGCCTACTTGCTCTGTGGGTTGAGATTCAGTAGATTTGTCTTCAGTTTCTTCGTCTGAATCATCATCCCAACATAGCTGGATCTTTTCAGGTTTGTCCTTTAAGTTTAGATCCTGTAGCTGTCTACTGATGTCCTCAGATTCAGAATTTGAGTTATTGCTCCTGTCTTCAGTAGCAAACTCGTTAAAAACAACATGAGGGCTTTCCTCCACGCAAAGAGTCCGATAGTTGAATACTCTGAAAGCTTTGCTGACCCGAGAGTATCCTAAGAATACTCCCTGATCTGACTTGCTATCAAAAGTCTTCAGCTGATCTTTCCCATTATTGTGGATAAAGCATGAACAACCAAAGATATGGAAATAGGATAGAGAAGGCTTCCTGCCGTTCCATAGTTCATATGGTGTCCTCTTATGCTGCTTTGTCAGTAGAGATCTATTCTGAGTGTAACACGCAGTATCCGTTGCTTCTGCCCATAATTTGGATGGGAGTCCTGAATCTACGAGTAGAGTTCTAGCTGCTTCTTTGAGAGTTCTGTTCTTTCGTTCAGCAACTCCATTTTGCTGAGGTGTGCGGGTAGCCGATGTCTCATGCTCTATTCCTTCTGTTTCGCATAACTCCTCTACCATGGAATTAAGGAACTCAGTTCCTCTGTCTGAACGTATTTTTCTGATCTTGGTGTTCTTCTCGACACTGAGCCTTTTCAGAAGCGTTGGTAACTCTGTTTTGACATCAGACTTGTTTGCAATGAATATGACCCATGTGTAGCGCGAGTAGTCATCTATGACCACTAATGCATATTTCCTGCCTCTGATCGTCACTGGGGAGACTGGACCGAACAAATCCATATGTAGCGGTGAAGGATTCCATCGGTGGAAGGAGATGGAACATTGGATTTTGATTCTTTGTTTGCTTTCCCTTCGGACATGCTTCACACCGAGTGTCTTTGCTTTGAATATTTCATTCGGCGGTCCCCTTGCTAGAGTGTCTCTTGCTAGTTTGTTGAGCGTCTTGAAGTTGAGATGGGCCGAGTCTTCTATGCCATAGCCACCCCGTTCGATTATCATTCTTTGCCAACGAGACAAGCTTTAGGTTCATTGAGTTCCGGGCCAAGAACATATATGTTCTTTCTGCTTGCGAACCCGATAACACTTGTTTTCCCCGTAGATTTATCAATAACATCACGTAAAACCAAATACAAATACCACTCTATTTGAGTTATCACAAAATTGACTAACAGAGAGAAGGTTATGCTTTGAAGTCCTTCAACATATGATACTCTTGGAACTTTGGCGCTCCAATGCTAAGTGTTCCATATCCTCTAGTATAGCCTTTTGCATTGTCTCCGAACTCAATCGGGTCCTTCTTCGGTGATATAATTCTTCGATGACTCCTTTGGTATGTCATATGTCTTGAGCATCCGTTGTCCACATACCATGGGTCTCTCGCGCACCCGCAAAACGGAATTATATTCAGGTACCCTTTATTTTTGATTTTGGGTCCTTAGGTGTTAGTTTTAATAACCCAAATCTGTCTAACAACCCTGGTGGTTTCAGATATCTTCTTTCCACTAGAGTCAACATATCTGACCACTGGACTGGTCACAGGTGACTTCTGAGGCTTCTGAGGTTCAGGAGTCATAATCTTCTGAGCTGGTGGACTGCTGACCTTTGCCTTCTGTGCGGCTTTCTGTTTCCTTTTCTGACTTTTGGATCCTCTTCTGACTATAGGTTCATAATAATATGACCCATACTGAGCTGGATGTGTCAGCTTTGGAGGTCCATACTGATCGACCAATTTTGATTTGCTGGTTCCCCCTTGACTGAACGGGTACTTTGGCTTTGATCTTGTTGTCGAATCTTCTTTGAGTAGGATGAGGTGCTTTCATCTTTTGTTTGTTCTTTGCGAGGGGGTTCGGGATATCAGCATTGATGGTCTTTCCTCGAACAAACCTATTAGCAAGCCGTCCTTCCGAGTGTCTTGGGGCGGACGAGGAAGCTCCCCGGCCGAATCCAAGTCCTTCCTTGCGGTGCTTTGGCTTGTTGCTTGCTAGCATAGCCTCCAATTTCTTTTCGCGCCCATGTACCTCTCGGTCATCGGTTCCTCCGGACATCATCACTTTTCTTCAGTGCATCATGTTCGGTCCAAGTCCCGAGGTTTCGCTTCACGGACTCGGTTGAGTGTCTTTCCGAGTCAAGTCATTGGTCAAAACTGAAATCCGATCTTCTTGATGCTGAGACTTGGCCATCAGAGAGTTTATCTCCTCCCTGAGTCTCACCACAAGTCCTTTGGCCTCAGTAGTAACCTGACTCTCCTGAGAAAGTCTCTGATTCTCCACTTTCAGGGTATCCAACTCCTGAAGAGTCTTGCTGAGCTGTAGACTCATCTGAATTTGTTCATCTAGTAGATCTTCATATGCGGTTGTGATGTCCAAATTCCCATCTGCACCTGAAACAGTGTCGTGTGTGCAGTGTGAAGAGGAGTTGACTGGTTCATGAGAATTTACCTCATCCTCTTCGCCTGCCATCATGCACATTTCAGTCGATTCATCTGCTTCATGCTCTAAGGCCATGAAGGTTGCTTCATCGTCAGATGAATCCATAAAGGAGTCGACCTCTTCTGAGTCGTCTGAGATTTCGCCAGCTATGTAGGATTGTCTTTTCTGGGCAAATTTCTCTCTCCTTGCCTTACGTGCTGCGCGTTCAGCACTACTGAGCTCAGGATAATCATATTGATAATGTCCCGGCTTTTTGCAGTTGTAGCAAGTGATGACTTTTTCTTCTTGGGTTGCACTATCCCTTGAGGGTGCTGAGTCATCTTTCTTTCTGCATTCAGAAGATTGTGAGTCAGGAGAGCGTTTTGGTGTATATTCCGACTTACCTTTTGTATCTCGGTATGCTTTAGTCGCCTTTCTACGCCTCTTTTTCTCCTTCGATACTTTACAACGAGCGACAGATACTTCCGAGCGAGACTTCCTTCTTGTAGATCATTGAGTGAAGGATCGGTCCTTACTTGTCGTCTTGCTCGTCACGGGAGATGTTGTCTTGGCCGATGTTGCTTTGAAACCATGGTCGATCTTTGTGTCGCCTTCAGCTCTCAACTTTCTTTGAGGTCTCGCCGAACTCAAACTCCTGCACCCGTAATTACGAAAAGATATGGTCGGGAGAGACAACATCTAAATCGAAATGTCGCAATAGAGTGGCAAAAGGTGTCCAAGGTCCGTCCGGCGGTGCCCTCGGTATCTTTAGATTCATTTCTCGGTTCTTTGAATGTCTTTCCCGGCCCGTTGATTGAGTTCATCGATTGGTAAATCGACGTTCGAATCTTCGATTTTGTCACCGAGGCATGAGAGACAAGCTTTCCAGCTTTTTGGAGTTCCAACGCTAGTTTATTCGCTTTAATCTTCTCGAGTCCCTCGACTCGGTAGCGCTAGAGCATCCCGCAGTTCTTTAGCGGTTTTGCATTCCCGAACCCAGCCAAGATAAGAATCGCTAAGAGTGGTTAGTATGGCATTCCCGGCGACTCGGTCTAGATTGTGAAGCTTCTTCTCTTCGGGAGTGAAGAGACTTCGTCTTTAGGGATCTTCTTCCCGGTCCACCATTCCTCCTCCTTCACTTGAGTTACAACACTATCGATCATGGGAACGATAGGTCCATCTTCAAGCACTTCGCCATACTTGTCATGGAGGGATGTCGGATGTGCTTCCATTCTCGACTCGCCACACTCCATAATTCTCCACCGAGAACATGGGTACCATTCTTATACCCGACATATCCGCCATGAAGAATAATGATATGAATGTAGAGTGATATGCAAAGTGAAAAACGTTTTCCTCCGGATCCGTTCGAATAGACCGAGCCTCAAAGTGACAAGAGTCTTAAGGAACTCCCCGCTTCCGATACCAATTGGTGGTCCCGAGAGTGAGTTCGGGTGTAGAGGGGGGTGAATACACCTAAATCCAAATTTCTCAACTTCGAACACGAGCAATCCTATTCGGGAAGATGCCGCATCGAAATGATTCAAGAGACTGCACAACTATTCTGAATCGTGTTAAAGGCTAAAAGTCTGACTCGGCTGAGATCTGCTAACTGACTAGGTCAGAATTCAGTATCGATCAGCAAGAGTTCAGTGCGCGGAATAGTGTAGGGCCCAAATCAGTTGTTATGAGAAAACGTTTTAAGTCTCAGTTCAGTAGATAAGAAGTTCAGTATACTGAGATAGTTAATTGATTTTAAATAAGATGTTCAGTATGCACAGTAAAATCAATGTAATAGTAAAAGAACGTAAGTAAACGACACAGAGATTCTTAAAGTGGTTCGGATATCAACAATCCTACGTCCACTATCCCGATAGATCAGGAGGCTATTTATTATACTGAGTTAGTCTCAGTCAGCTTGTGCACAGGACAAAGCCGTGGCTTGGGGATTATACTGAGCAAGTCCCAGTTTACACTTCTATCAAACTTAAAGTGTTTAACAAACTTCTCCAACAGTGAAGGAGTCCTTATACAATAAGGATTGGGTTCAAAAGTGAACTCCTTCGTCTAAGCTATGGATATATCGGTTGAGCTTAGGGTTAGAGGGATGGGAACAAGAATGTAGCTTCTAGAGCGACGAACTCCTGAGGTTTAGCTATAAGTTCGTGTTACGTCGCTTGGATACTAGATGCTTTATTGTCGGTTCAGCTTGGTTCCCTTATGAGCTTAGAGGTAGTCTTTCGCCGGAGATAACTCTTTCGATTCTTGCGGAAGACTTAGGCTTTTGAATACGCTCGTTTGAATGTTCGTGTGTGTGTTCGTTTCTTCGTTAGCTCGTGAACTCGTGAACTTCAAATCTTGAATGATCCCTCTATTTATAGAGAAGAGATTGAGAAAGATCCGTTGGAGACGATCTTCTTCTCTCTCTCTCTCTTTTTGGTAGCAAACGGCTCTTTTGGCGTAGGTAACAGTGCCTTTTCCTCCTTTTTCGGAAAGTGTTGACTTGCAGCTTTAGTAGGTAGGATGACACGTGTATGTTTGTCATTTGTCGAGGCGGATAGAGTCAGTTGAGACAAAGACAGACTTCGAGACAAGCTGAAGCTGACTTCTCTCATCCTCGTATATGACAATGCTGATTGTCTTTCAAAAGATTCTGGACAGTCCGGAAGACTATCGGCCGATGCGGAGTCGGACCTTGTATTCGGTAGAAGACAGCTGAGATAAGTCTATCGAAGATCGGCCTCGAGTCCAGTGAACTACTCCCGCCGAGTTCGGTTCGACCGACTCTCTCGATATCTTGCTCCTGCCGAGTCCAAGATCACCGAGTCTTCTACACTGGTGCTGAGGCAAATAAGCTACTGAGCGCCTTGACCAGAGCAGAGTGTCTACTGAGTCTGAAACCTCAGAGACAAATAACATATACAACGGAATGGTTCACCAATCAGATAGGGTTTTGGGATCTTCAAATCTTCTCAACGGTTCGTAGTACATAAAGCTACCGAGCTTGGTTCAAGATAGAAGATAGAATCATTTCCCACTGAGTGAAACAGTGCTGAGGATAGAATCATCACCCAACAGATGATTTCTCGGTTTTTGGTAATTCTTTTGATCATTGCTTGCATAATCTTAGCCTTGTTTTGAAGAGATGTGAAGACACCAACCTTGTCTTAAATTCGGAGAAATGTCACTTTATGGTAAAGGAAGAGATTTTGCTTGGGCACAAAGTGTCTTCTAGCGGATTGGAAGTGGATCGGACAAAGGTTGTTGCCATTGAAAAATTACCACCACCATCTAATGAGAAAGCCGTGAGGAGTTTCTTAGGGCATGCTGGGTTGTATAGGCGATTTATCAAGGATTTCTCAAAAATTTCAAAGCCTTTGAGCCGCTTGCTTGAGAAAGATGTCAAGTTAGAGTTTGGGGAGGATTGTTTGAAGGCCTTTGAGTGTCTTAAGAAGGCATTGGTGAGTGCTCCCATATTGATAGTGCCGGATTGGAGTCTACCCTTTGAGCTCATGTGTGATGCAAGTGATATTGCCGTAGGGGCAGCTTTGGGGCAAAAGAGAGACAAGATCTTCCGGGTGATTTATTATGCGAGTAGGACGCTTGACAAGGCTCAAGTCAACTACACCACAACCGAGAAGGAGCTACTTGCCGTGGTGTATGCATATGACAAGTTTCGACCTTACTTGGTTGGAACGAAGTCCATTGTTCACACCGATCATGCCGCCATCCGATATCTATTTGACAAGAAGGATGCAAGCCAAGGCTTATTCGATGGCTCTTATTACTTCAAGAGTTTGATATAGAGATCCGGGACAAAAGAGGATGCGAGAATGTGATTGTCGATCACCTCTCTCGAATTGAAGGCCCGTGGAAGGAGAAGATCATGGAGTTCCTATTAATGAAAGCTTCTCGGATGAGCGAATATTGCAAGTGCAAGCCACTTCACCATGGTATGCAGATATAGTCAATTTTATTATTTCTGGTGTTAAACCTCCAGACATGTCAAGCTATCAAAGAAAGAAGTTCTTTCATGATGTCAAGTTTTATATGTGGGATGAACCTTTCCTCTACCGGAGATGTGCCGACATGGTGATTCGGCGGTGTGTAGCACAAGAAGAATGGTCTTCCATCATTCATCATTGCCATGCCTCCCTTAGTGGAGGCCACTTTGGAGTCAACCGCACGGCCATGAAGGTACTTCAATGTAGTTTTTATTGGCCAACTATTCACAAAGATTGATATGCCTTTGTGAGTGGTTGTGATAGATGTCAAAGAACCGGTGGAATTTCTAAGAGACATGAGATGCCTTTGACCAACATTATAGAAGTGGAGCTTTTGATGTTTGGGGGATTGATTTCATGGGGTCTTTTCCCGCTTCTTATGGTTTTCAATATATCTTGTTGGCGGTGGAGTATGTGTCGAGGTGGATAGAGGCTATCCCCACTCAAACAAATGATGCTAAAGTTGTGTTGAAATTTTTCCAAAAGCACATTTTGTCGAGATATGGAGCTCCTCGTGCTTTGATAAGTGATGGAGAAAGCCACTTTTGCAACACATGGGTTGCCAACCTCTTGACCAAATTTGGAGTGGAGCATAGGATCACCACCGCCTACCATCCACAAGCCAATGGGCAAACCGAGCTTGCCAACCGAGAGATCAAGCAAGTTCTAGAGAAAACAATGAGTGTCAATCGAACGAATTGGGCGATGTTGCTTGATGATGCCCTTTGGGCCTATAGAAGGGCGTACAAGACAACTCTTGGAATGTCCCCATATCAAATGGTCTTTGGGAAGTCGTGCCATTTTCCGGTAGAGCTTGAGCACAAAGCATATTGGGCGGTCAAGAAGTTGAATTTTGACTTTAAAACCGCGGGTCAAGCGAGGGTTCTCCAACTTAATGAATTGGATGAGTTTCGGTGTGAGGCCTTTGAGAACTCAAGCCTTTATAAGGAGAGGATCAAGAAATTTCATGATCGGTTGATCAAGAAGAGGGAGTTTGCCCCCGGAGATGAGGTCTTGCTCTTTAATTCTCGTCTTTCACTCTTTCCCGGAAAGTTAAAGTCGAAGTGGTCGGGACCTTTCATTATTGGTCAAGTGATGAAGAATGGATCGATGGAATTGATTGGCCATGATGGAGCCCCATTTCGTGTTAATGGTCAAAGAGTGAAACCTTACTTTAGGCCGGAGCAAAGGAAGGAGATGATGGTGATCTCCTTGGACTATCCCCCTCCTCAAAATTAATCCGGTGAGTTTGCGACAATCTAGCACACTTCCTTTATTCAAACTTACTTTCTCTTCATGTTCAATAAGTTTGGGGGCGGGGGGGAGGGAGTCGTGTCTTGATTGTCTCTCTTTTAATACTTTTTGTCTTTAGTTTGTGTGTTTACTTTTCTTGTTTTGTTTCTTTTAGTTTGTTTGTCTCCTAGTGTCTTGCTTCTTCATGTTTGGTGCTTGCTTACATGGTTTGGTTGATTTGTTGATGAGACTAATGATGAGATGTTATGGTTTGTGTTGAGAAAATGTTGTTTATGAGTCTTATATGAAGTCTTGAGCATGCTTTAGCCATTTTTAGAGATTTGACCTTTTTGAGTTTGAAATCAAAGAGCCTTTGTGAGACTTGAGCTATGACTATCACATTTTATGGTCGATCTCCTTTCTTGTGTGATTTTATTCGGGCTTGCATGTTGATCTCTAGAACTTGCCATGGTATCTTCCTTGATGTTGCGTTTGTAAGTCGACTAAGAGATGATCTTAGGCCATTCTTCATAACTACACTTACCCAAAGAAATGACCTAAGCATGAATATCCTAGTTCACCCCTTTTGAGCCATAACCATTTTCTTTGATTTAGCCTAATGGGAAGGGATGTGAGCTTAAGAGACTTGGAGGTGTAGGTTTTTGAAAAATGATGAATGAGTAAGAATGAAAAATGTTATCTTGAGATACAAATGTTGAAAGTGTTCAATTGTTGGAATTATGTGCACCCACATGAGAATGAAAAAAAAAAAAAAAAAAAAAAAAAAAGTGGTGCTAAAAGAAAAGAGATGTAACTTGGGTTAGAGAAGAGCTTAATGTCAAAGATGAGCTAGTTGGAATTGTGGGAATGAAGATAAAAGATCATATGAAATGATGAGTATATGATATGAAAATGTTACATGCAAATTGGGTTATATGAGTCACTTTAGCCAAATATTCCTCACCCTTCCAAAGAGCCAACATTATAACCCTTATCAAAGACCTTTGTGATATTAGTGAGAACTTACATTGTGCAATGGAGAGGTTAGACGATTGGCAAGCTTATGGTAGATTGCATGTTTGACTTGAATTGAGTGTAAACACGTCCCACATAATACACTTGAGAGTGAGCGATTGGTTTACCCTTTTTGTGAGGATTTTGAATTCAATTTGTCCAAGCTTTGATAATTGTTGGTGTATGCAAGAGATGGATTGTGGGATATATTTACAACTTATTTTTGTTGAGAAAATTTGAAGCCTCTATAGTCAACGTGTCGCTTTTCCATGTTTGTTGCCTTCGTCTTCTTCTTCTTTTTGTTGTTCGAGGTGATCAACGGTTTAAGATTGGAGGGTTGACAAACATGGATTTTATAGGTCTTAGAGAGCTTACATGTTGTTTATTTACTAAGAAAAATCATGATTGTACATGTTGTGTTTGCATAGTTCACCATTTTCGAAGAATATGCTACTTGGGTTGGTTTCTATTGATTTTTTTCAGGAGAATGAAGACCTATTTTTAAGAAAAGGGAAGTTGGGACTTAAATTTTAGCTCGTTGGGGTCACGTGGCCGAAAACGGATCGAAATTTGGATAAGAAACGAGGGGGAACGAGCCAAAATAAAATTGCTTGCGCAAAGTCAAAACGGGACCGCGGTCCGAGCTTTATCTTGGACCGCGGTCCGATGCCTTCTCGCCCGAATTTTTTTGGAACAAAACAGTTCCGGACCGCGGTCCGAGCTTTGTACTTGGACCGCGGTCTGCCCCCTTTTCGCAGATTATCCAGTTTCGACCGGTTTCGACTCGGGTCACTATAAAAAGCCAAAACTTGAAGCCCTAGCCACCATAACTCACCTACCACACGAAATTTCACCCTTTTCACTCTTCATAACCATCCCTTCACCCCCAAACACCCAAAATTTTCCATTCTCCACCATTGAAGTTGATAATTGTGTGAAGATTAAAGAAGAAGTTGTCAAGCAATCAAGATTGAAGACAAGGCTTTAGGATTTGTTTGCATTTTCTTTTCCCCTTGCTTTCTCATGTCTTTAACTTGCTATGATTTGAGTATTTTGCTAATCAAGAACATGAGTAGCTAAATTCACTATTCTAGGGGCTAGACTTGATGAGTTTGTTTGAGAATTGATGTTTCCTACTTTTGCTTATGGTTAATCTACTCTATTTCTCTATGCTCTTGCTTTTAATGATTGTTTGAATGATTGATCACCATTTAAATTTATCCATGGAACTAATTCGATAAACGAGAGTTGAGAATTTATTCTAGATTAGGAGCATAGAGCACCTCTTTCCAATAGGCCGAGAGGTTGCGGGATACGGGTGAGGGCAATAGACTCGAGGGCTTTTGGGAGTTCTAGGTTTCGATGAATTGGAGACGATAGTCTTAATCTAGAATCCACGGTCTAAGTTCACCGAGAGGTAGTTAGGCTATATCCAACGTCGCTCATAAATAGATGTAATTACCCGTAGCAAACTCAAGTAAGCTAGATCCTTTTACATATCATTAGTGTCTACCCCTAGAATATCTTCTCTTGGATTTTCATCAATTTAGCTTCTTTATTTCCATTAGCTTAGATTTATTTCAATTATTGCCTAGGATTAATCACCCCGCTAAGTTTTTATCGTCTAGATAGAGTTTAAGCATCCGAATATGAGTAGTTACACGATTAACCGCATAGTCCTTTGGGAGACGACCTTGCTCACCACCTATATACCAACACCCCATACACTTGTGGGTAGAGGTCTAAGTAGGACAGGATCAAATGTGCTAGTTTATTGATTTTTTTGATCAACTGGAATAAGTTTGTCGAAATTGCTTGTTGAATTGGCACCATTATTTTTGATTGGGCGAAGTGGTAAGTTGATATGCGTGAATAGTGAGTATTTGAGCTTGACTGTTTGCAGATTCGAGTTGATTTACGTGAGGGTTATGTGGAAATTTGATGAATGCACATGAAAATAATGCTAATAGGTCCAATGAACTTTCTGAAGAATTGCAAATGGATTACTTAATGCTATTTTTTATTTGTTTGATTATTTAATCTCCAAAATCGAAATTGCAGACTGGTTAACTATTTATTTTCAACTTTTTTTTTATTTTTTATTTTTTCTGTTGTTGTAAGACGAGGTTCTAAGTCTTTTTTATTTCTATTGAAGTTTAATATGACTTTGTTTGGAGTTTTGAGATCCTTGCGTTTGTTGTGGGCTTATTCATTAACTAATTTATTGAAGTGTCATTTATTGTAACATAAAGTGTCATTTGCTGTGAATAATTGTGTTTTTTGTTTAAAACAAATCATATTGAAAAAAATCACATTTTTATTCAAAATAATTGACACTTTTTCGTGAACAAATGACATTTTTTCCGAAATAAACGGCACTTTTTACCGAAGCAAATGATACTCTACAAATGAAAGTTTTCTTTAAAACAAATGACACTTTTGTTCACAACAAATGATACTTTTGTTCACGACAATGAACACTTCTTTCCTAAAACAAATGACACTTTGTCGAAAAATAATTGATACTTAATAAATGACACTTTTGTTAAAAATAAATGACACATTTTTTATAACAATTAACACTTGTTTTCTAAACAAATGACACTTTTGTAAAAAATAATTGATACTTGATAAATGACACTTTTACTAAAGACAAATGACACTTTCGTTCGAAAAAAATGACACTTTTTCCTAAATATATGAGACTTTTGTTTAGAATAAACCACACTTTTCTTCGAAACAAATGACACTCTACAAATGACACTTTTGTTCATAACAAATGACACATTTATTCATTACAAAGACGCGCCTTCCCTTTCAAAATAATTAAAAAAAATTAAAAATTAAAATTTTTGTTTATAAGAAACGACACTTTTGTTCACATCGAATGACAAACCCGTCCTTACAATAAGAGGAATTTTAAAAAAATCAGAAAAAAAAAAAAAGCGAATAAAAAAATAAAATAAGAAAAACCAGAAGAAATAAAAATTAAAATGGAATAATGACATGATGACATCAGCGGGCGTGGATCCGGGTAGGAGCGGATAATTGGGTTGCAATTGGGCAAAAAATCCCGGTTTGCATGTGCAACTGTTGCATACAAGTTTCTGTGATAAAATATTAAAGGCCATGAATTATGCACAACATTATTAAAAAATACGAAAAATTTGATACTGTAAAATAAGCACATTCTAATTTTGTAGGTTTTGATGAATATATGAGAGGTTTTAGCTGCTTTACCAGTTGCTAAAATATAAAAATTACATTGCCAAATCACTACAGCAGCAACAATCAATGTAACACCCTGAATTTTCTTTATATATATATATATATATATATATATATATATATATATATTTCATTTGCATCTCCTGCATGACATCTTGTGATTAAGTTTTAGAATTCGCGCCCTAGAAATTTATTTGGAACTTGAAGCATTAACACGTCATTTTATTATTAATATTTTATTATTATTTCTTTCGTGATAAATTTATGCAATGTGATTTCATTAATTGTATTGTGTGCTTTTCATTTTTTTTTTAAATTTCAAATTATATGTTATAGATTATTTTGAATGGGTAAATTAAATTTAAATTAAACATTAATTATATTCTTCTATGTAGATAATGGCCTGCGTGGGTGAGTTGGTAAATCATGATATAAAAATATTAGATAGTCAATCTCTTATTCGTTAACCGCGGACTTCCGTTCAGAAAATTGTTGGTCCAGAGACGAGTATCAGGTGTAGGAGGTGGGGGAGATGAATACACCTGAGTCCAAGATTTGCTCAAACGCGAATGTCAGTATTTTACTGAGTATGCTACTGAACAAGTTCAGTTGCCAGTTAAGCCTTCTGATCGCGGGGAAGAGTGATTCAACGACTGAATCCTTTCTATTGACTGATGTTAGTACTGAAAAATTTAGTAGATGAATAAGTGCAGAATTGCGTAGCCCGATTTAAGTTTGTCTCTTTGAAAAACTTTTTTATGCAAATCAAATCAGTTGGCTAGTGCAGTTTTAAATCTATTTTACTGAAAATATGATTTTGCAAATAGTTGACAAACAGATGCAATAAAATAATAAATAACACGAGCAATTTTTAATATGGTTCGGATGCGCAATATCCACGGTCATGCCGAACAGGAGTTCTTGTTGATTAATCTGAGCAAGCCTCAACAATATTCTGTACACTGGACAGAACCTTCTAAGTTATAGTCCTTAGTGACTTTACAAGATCAAATCGAAGTTTGAAGGGTTTTGTCTCCAACAAGGAAGGAGTTCTTACAATAAGAATGTATCACTAAAAGTGAACAACTTCAAGTGTCTAAGCTTAAGATCTAACAAGGTTAGCTTAGAAAAGAGATTGGGAACAACTCTAGAGTGAAAAACTACTAGGATATCTATAAAATTTCTAGTTCTTCGCTGGATGTAGCAGTAAGCTTGCTAGAGTGCTTCAGTATGTGTTCTTGAATTTCTTGCTTCTCTGTTCCTTGTCTTCAATTCTTGAAGATGATCTCTTTATATAGTTGTGACCCATGCATAGATTGTTGGGATAAGGATTCAGTAGATGAATCTATAGATTTGTTAGATTTTATAGATCCCAAAACCCTAGCTGAATATTGTACCTTCGCATCTGTAATAGCCTAGTCGAGTTCAGTGTTAGAACTCAGTAGGATAGAGTTCAATAGCTGCAGGATTCAGTAGAACACTTCACTCAGCTGAAGAACTCAGGATCGAAGAAGTCAGTTGGACAGCAACCACCAGTTGAATCTGCTCAGGAATTCGTGCCCATGTACTGAATGCTCAGAAGAACGTCAGTAGGAAAGACACTTCAGTTGAAGGTCCGAGGATTCAGAGGAAGTCAACCTTGATATTTGACAAGTCTCAACTACCCATCTACCTCGACTAATAAGGAGCCGGGAGCGACCGACTGCTCTGACAAAAGCTGCTCTCAGACTGAAAAAGAGGAGAATCTCTACAGTGTACCTACTTAGTAACGTTAAATTAAAGGAGCCGTTTTCCTTGTCGTATCGACACGTGGCTAGACTTCCCTCCAACGGATCTATTCACCATCGATGACTATAAATAAGAGAAGTCGCCGTACAGAGACGACACCGGGAACCCAAGCTATCTACGCACAAACTCTTAGCAATCTCAACGTTGAATCCAAATAAGAACTAGCGTCCATTGAAGAACCTTTTAGTTCATCACTTAGAGTTTTATTTAGTTCCCCTTCTCTTATCTAAGCAAGCTCATTGTAATATCTTTAGCTTTGAAACCTCGAGGAAGTTCACATCCTTGTGAAACTGTTCTTATTTGTAAGAACTTCCTCTTAGTTGGAGAAGACTCAAACTCTTCAAGTTTGAACCCTTGTAAAAGTCACTATGACTATAAGTAGAGAATATGTCCCGCGCACAGATCACTGAGAACTTGCTCAGTATAAACTTCAAGGTTTGCGTCTTTCCAGTGAACAGACCAACTGGAACTTGCTCAGTATAAATATAACAAGTATCCTGCTTTGGTCAGGACAGTGGACGTAGGACCCAGTGTGTCCAAACCACTTTAAAAATTGCTGTGTTGATTTACTATTTTCCTTAACTGCTCATACTGCATACAAACTGTATTTCATAAAACTCAGCATAAAAATCGGTGTTTTCTAACCGAGACGTTTGATAGGGCCTACACTTCCGCACACACTCTGATACTGAATGATTGTTCGACTGACTTAAGTCAGTAGAGCTGAACTCAGTAGAAGATTTTCTGCCCACGCGATCTGAAGCATATTTGGCTATCTGACTCAGCTCAGTAGCAAACTCAGCTAGAGCTGACTTCGCGTTTGAGAAAGAAACTTGTATTCAGGTGTATTCACCCCCCTCCCCCCTACACCTGAACCACGTCTCAGGACCAACATAGATCCATTGGAAGGGACCATGCCACGTGTCATAAGACTCCAAGGAAAATGGCCATATAGTTTGAATGTCGTTGCAGAGGGTGGTTGGCTTTCTGTGCATGAGAGCAGCTTTTGTATCAGAGCAGGTAAGCTTTGCTTGCTCCTCATTGGTCAAGGTATGGCGGTAGGTGAGACTTGTCAAACATCAATCTTCTAGTTGAGTTGACTTCCTCTAAACCTCGGACACTAAGTGTTCCTTTGCTGACATCCTACTGATAAAGTTAGGTTGTCGATTTTCCTTGTACGGTCTGCAACTGAGTCGCAGTTCATTCAGTAGATCAAGGATGATCATACTGAGTCTTCTTTTCTGAGTCGGCTGAAGAGTGGTCTTTTACTGAGTGCTTCCAGCTACTGACTCGAAGACAAACTACTGAGCTCTTCTACGGACGAGCTCTGCTCGAACCGTGACATGGGGTTCCGGAACCTTAACTTCTCTATCGAAGTTTAGTCCAAGAATTTATCCCTTACGGACTTAGACAAACTAATCTAGAAAGAATCAAAACAGTCTAGCCTATTACACCATGTCGGTTCATCACACACTCAAGGGTTTTGGAAACTTCAATTCCTCCTTAAAACATTTATACAACAATTAATAAGTATTAAAGTTATTTAATCATCTCCAAACAATTTCCATGTCTACTGACTCATATCCATACAAATCCCTACAATATGAACTGTAGAATCATCTCCTCACTCATATCCCTACACCTTGTCGATGAAGATGATAGCGTCGAGGAAATTACTCCACCCCCTAGAAAGAGTAGGGTGCCTTGGCCTGATATTTGTGTGTATTATTTTGCACAACATGATAATTGAGAATTGGAGGACGAGTGGAGCAGCGACCAATTGGTCTGATGAAGATACACATCATATGTCCAACATAACCATAGGTTCAAATAATGGGTATGTAAATTATCTTCAAAATTACGATAATTGACAGATAAGACAACTCATTTTCGCCTTCAAGCTAACTTGACGGAGCATATTTAGCAGCACTACATATCAATATAGTTTTTTTTTTATTTTTTTTTATTTTTATGTATTATGCATATTTAATTGTTGTTTTTTTTAGTTTCTTTTATGTAATTTTAAGCTTAACCATGTACTTTCTAATTTTATTTATATATTTTTTATTTCTTAAAATAAATTAATAATTAAATCTTATATGAATTTAAAAAAGATATAAATTACAATTTTATATAAATTCAAAATTATTATTATATATAGATAATATTATGAATAAAAAATAAGAAATATATTCTCTTATATAGATATAATTGTTTGTATATATTGGTGGGAAGGGGCGTACGTAGGGGTGGGGCAGCGGACCCAGCGCCCCCGAACTAATAAAACCACCATGTATGTAATACTCGTCTACTAATTTAGTCTAGCCCAAAGGTTGGTGACCACAATAAAGGGCCAGAAGTCATGAGAAATTCCCTTCAAGGGCTATTTTTGGCTATTTCTTATTTCCTTTTCCTTTTCTATTTTCTCTTTTTTATTTTATTTATATTTCCTCCTTTTTTCTTCCTCTCCTTTCAATTTCAATTTTTAGACTCGTACGTTGCTCCCTATTTTTTCTCCAAACATATTAACTCTCATAATCTAGGAAAAGTTTTTACAAACACATAAAATTGGACCCCTTAAACCAAAATCCTAACTAGGCCAATTATGGGATCCATAAAAATGTTGAGTTTATAAGTATATTGTTGAAAGAACAATGTTAAAAAGTATGTGAGTTTTAAAAATGACATCACAAGTAAAAAGTTATTTTTTGACTTTGAGTGTTGGAGTCACCCTTAATAAACCCATAAAAAAGTTGGATTTATAGGTATACAGTTGGAGAAAAAAAAAATTAATGAATTTTAAAAACTGACATGATTAAAAAGTTTAATTTTTTATTCTACCATTAAAGTTAACCTAATAAATCCATCCTATTTCCAGTCTGTACTTTTGGTTGTGATTAGTAAATATTCATTGTTCAACACAAACCATAGCATAAGAATGTATCATCAACACTAATATACCATCCATACATAAATAATTGACCCAATACTATTTTCAAATGAATGGTCAGCCTCCGCAGCCTCGCTGACAGATCACCATATAACAGTAGATTCTCTCTCTCTCTCTCTCTCTCTCTCTCTCTCTTATTTTTATTTTGTTTTTCAATTACAGGGTCTCTATCTATACTTCCTTAATTTTGAATTAACTATAGAATTCCTGCAGATTGCTTAAAATGTGCTGTATATACACCTCCTAAATCTTGGTAAGTACAAATATAGCTAAAGCAAGATTTGATAATAATCATGGACTCGTCTTCGTCCACTAGCAACACGGAGTCTTCTTCATCTGCTTCATATCCTTATTCATCAACTTGGTTTCATTATCGTTCTCAGCAAGAACTAGAGAGCACCAAACCACCATCGCTGTTCCACACAGTCCATTCTTCCGGTAAATCTTTGATCACTAAGAAACCAATTGCTCCGCCACCACCAACCCCACCAAAAAATCTACAAGGTGGACGTGGTCGAGTTCAAGGATGTAGTTGAGAAGCTGACACAGCAGACTCGGCTGCAGGAGGTGGCACCACCGTCTCTCAGTCAAGACGAAGAAGAAAAGCAGCAGAAATCATCTGATGTACTAAGTCCACTTGCGTAGTGTTGGGCCATGCTTCTCAGTCCTGATACACTGCCCTCCTTTTCAGACAACTGTGCTTCTCTAGAGTTGCGTTTCAATCTATTAAGTCTTGTCTGAGTAAATTTTGCATTAGTTTTAACTGAAGCGCCCCATGATATAATACTATCTCATAATATTTTACTACAGAGAGAGAGAGAGAGAGAGAGAGAGAGAGAGCTAGCAATTTGTCATTGTATATGCTTACAAACTCAAACAAGATGCAGCTGCCTACAAATGTTAAATCGCAGGCAGTCAGGCCGAAAGAAGACTTGATACAGACACTAAGATTTCCAGAAAATGGCTATGATGAAGATAACTGAGTCCATACAAAACTAAGGATTTCTGTAAATACAAAATGACAGAGATTAGAATGACGTACATGATCTTCACAACATTTTAATCTTCTTTGCCACGTCCGCAGCCTTATAATCCTTTGACAGCATAAGATAAGCCTTCTTGGTACCATCAGGCGTCATTGCCGTGTTCACTTTCTTCACCCCTATCTTGAACATATTCTTAGCAGCGTCTTTGATGATCTTCTTATCAGCACGTTTATCCACAACAAAAACCAAAGTGTTGCATTCCAACATTGCCTTCACAGCAGACTCCGTCCCAAGAGGATATTTGAAAACTTGAAGAAAGTCAAGCTTTCTGATATGTGTCGCGCTGCTGTTAAGCTGCGTGGGGTTCTTTCCCTTTTTCGATAATGTCTTTACACTAGAAGATGCCTCTGGATCCATGATGTTTTTTGATGTCGTTGTTTCAGATTCAGAGACATCTAAGGTTGTTACATCTGGATCTGATTCTAATGTTAAAGCCAAATCACCTTCGATGTAACTCTTCAAGTCTTGTACCTCATCATCAACTTCGACGTAACTTACAGCCTTTGAGGTCACAGCAAGCACGGAAAGCCTATCTAGAAGATTTAACTCATAAGCTGGCAAGCTGAGAACCAAATCCTATATTCGGGTTTGTCAAGAGAGTATTAGATAAATCATAAATACTTTTCAGAATTTTACTTCATAATGAGCATAACTGGGAAGAGAAAATGAAAGGACTTCACTAATGAAAATCTTGAATATGGAACTATAACACAGATGGTCTACTTCTTTTTATCTTTTTAGCCAATTTTTATTTATTAGTCTTTGCAGACTTCATAGTTAGCCAACAATAGCTAATCTTTCCATGTTATGGTTCTATGGGGCAGAAAATTGATTAACCTGTTTTGTATTTCAAAAGAAAAGGAAATTGGGGAAGAGTCTCTGAGATACAAGTGAGAGTTAACTTTCTGCATCAGTCCCATAAGACTGAGAGAGGCATACTCATAGTAATCTTTCCTATCTCTGTGGAAAATGCTAATTAAGGAATGGCATTGACATTAGAAGGTTAGGATTGCGACAATAAATCGTGGTAGCCACTTCCCTAGAAGATACCTCAATTTTCTGAGAATAAATCAGTCAAAAAGAAATAGAAGTAATTTCGAGCAAGCCTCACAAAAGAAGTAGTTAACTAAGGGTACATACATTAGCAATTTACGTACTCTACCAATTTATAAGAAAACAAATATATATATATTGGTGAACATGTTGCCTCAGAAGTCCTATCTGATTAATTGATACAATGTAGTTACTACAGTCAAATCAAGACACAGATCCAAGTGGGACACCTAAAGTCTCTCTGCAATGTGGACTATCAATTTAATATGGTTATTGGATGTCAAGGAACAAATTAGCGAAATCACAAAATAATGGTTTAATAGATGTTGAGCAATGGATCAGGGGCACTACCCAACTAATAATACAAATGGTTATTAGATGTAAAACAATGAATTATCTAATTCAAATAACAATTTCTGAAAGAATGTGTTCCTTAGGATTGTTTAGAAGGACAGATAAATAAAAACCTAACAGAAATTACCCCGATAGCTTATTAGTTAGTCTCAAAAATTTAATCAGGGACCTGTGGTTTATGCAGTCTTAAAACGTGTGGAAGTTAATACATCTTTTCTACTACCTTGGACATTTGAAGCTCTAATCTATAATTTGGACAAAGTTAGCACTTCAAATAAATTTGGCCTAGTTTCTAAACAAGTTCCATCTTCTTACATTTAATGATAATACAACTAGAAAGTAAATTTTGTAATGTGGTGGTTCCACTTATTTTCAGCAATATAGCAGTGCAAGTACAAACTACTTTTATTTATATCAAGTTGACAGAGACGAAATAAAACATGGTAATGCATAAAGGTACCTTAAATAGCAACAGGAAAGAATTTATACTGTAATCAACTACAAATTAGCTCAGAACGAATACATTTATACGAAAATATGGATTCATATTAACATATCCGATAAACAAGGTTTACTACTCATTACCAAATTATTAAAGTACGGATATACATCACCTACAACCGCCAAACAGATTAGCACCACATCAAATCCTTCAATCCACCATGTGAATTAGAACTCGACATCATTTTACTAACGTATTTCAATCATTCTATTGGGGATGCACCAATTCTATTATGCTGATAAATTAAGCCAGTACAGGAAATCAACAGAAGAAAACGATGCAGCTCACCTTATGGATGGGATAAGAGGAGGAGGACGAAAAAGAGAGCTTCGTGGAAGATGCAGATAAACCGCCAGCGGAAAACCCCAAATTATACGATACAGTATGGCGGCTAGAGCAAATTCCTGAACGGATGGGTCCCGCCGGAGCTACTGAAGAAACCATCATTTTGTTCGGAAACTGAATGAAGATAAGAAAGAAGAGGGTTTAATTGGGATTTTATTAGAAGAAATAGGAAACAACGGATAGTAATAAATAAATGTATCGATTTGGTTTTGGGCCCATTACTTCAATTCAGCCCACAAAAGGTATTCGTGTTTATGACAAGTTTTGGTGCAAGTAAATTAGTATCCAAATGTGGAATATTTTATTTTAATAAAAAAATGTCAGATGTCAGCAGCTTGCAGTGTGATACATACAAGCCCGTAGAAATTGTCTTCTATTATTTTTTAGCTAATCAACTACAAAACATTTTAGATAATATTCATACAATTGTTACTTTCAAAAGTGACATTTGATTAATGTTTGATACCAATTCCATCAAAAAAATGTTTGATAATTCGTAGCACCAATTTACCTATATAATATCGTTCTCAAGATTTTGTTAAAATAGTTGCTTTAAAATAACCTAATTAAAGTATGTAATTGTTGGATCCCGTACATTATTACCTCCTGTCACACATCCTTCAAAATGAAATCGAAAATGCTCGATTTACCCAATGCATTATTAAGGGTGGTTGAACCTCCTATGTGGTTTGCATGCTACTGTATAAGGAGCGGGGTTTACCCAGTGCGTACAGAAAGTAGCGGCTGCGAGTTCCACGAATTAAAAAAAAAATCGAAAATGTTCGCTCATGATGACATGATACAAACACCAATATTGCTGCTTGGCAGGATTTTGACATTTTAATTTGTACCGACACAAAATTAAGCGTGTCAATTTTTCAGGTACGGTTGCTTTGTTATCGTCTTTAATTTACAATTTTTGCATGTTTAAACATAACTATATCCATCGCCGCTGGGCTATCAGGATTAATCATAGAATATTCTCAAGAAATGTGGCCGGCTCCACTGCTATATCTTGTCCTAATCGATCGAAGCCAATACCATTAAAAAAAAAAAAAAAAAAAAGAGAATGAGCGAGCGTAAGGTTGTTCTGATCACCGGATGCGGCAAAGGTGGCATCGGCTACGGATACTGCAAGGCTTTCGCCGGCCTCAACTGCTCCGTCTTAGCCACCGACGTGTCCCAACGGTTATCCGACCTCGCCGAACTCCAGTCCGAACAAATCGAGACGCTCGAACTCGACGTCTCATCAGACGGAAGTGCATCGCACGCCGTGGACCACGTGATATCCCGACGCGGGAAGATCGACATCTTGATCAACAACGCCTGCATCGGGAGCACCGGTCCGCTGGCCGAGCTCCCGTTACGCGCGGTGGAGAAGGCATACGAGATCAGGCAGCTGCGTATGGTGCAGCAAGGGGTGCCGCACATGGTGGCGCGCGGGCGCGGAACCATAGTCAACATCAGGAATATCGTGGGGAATGCGCCGACGCCTTGGGCGGGGCCTTATTGCGCGTCGAAGGCGTACGTGCATGCCATGTCGCACGCGCTTCAAGTCGAGCTCAAGCCATTTGGTATCGACGGGGGGGGGGGGGGGGGGGGGGGGGGGGGGGGGGGGGGGGGGGGGGGGGGGGGGGGGGGGGGGGGGGGGGGGGGGGGGGGGGGGGGGGGGGGGGGGGGGGGGGGGGGGGGGGGGGGGGGGGGGGGGGGGGGGGGGGGGGGGGGGGGGGGGGGGGGGGGGGGGGGGGGGGGGGGGGGGGGGGGCCGGGGGGGGGGGGGGGGGGGGGGGGGGGGGGGCGGGGGGGGGGGGGGGGCGGCGGCGCCCGGGCGGCGGGGGCGCCCCGCGGGGCGCGCGGGCGCCCGGGGGGGGGGGGGGGGGGGGGGGGGGGGGGGGGGGCCGGGGGGGGGGGGGGGGGCCCCGGCCGGCGCCGGGGCGGGGGGGGGCCCCCCCCGGGGCGGGGGCCCCCCCGGCGGCCCGCGGGGGCCGCGCCCCCGCCCCGGGGGCCCCCGGGCGCCCGGCCCCCCCCCCGCCCCCGCCCCCCCGCCCCCCCCCCCCCCCCCCCCGGCCCCCCCCCGCCCCCCCCCCCCCCCCCCCCCCCCCCCCCCCCCCCCCCCCCCCCCCCCCCCCCCCCCCCCCCCCCCCCCCCCCCCCCCCCCCCCCCCCCCCCCCCCCCCCCCCCCCCCCCCCCCCCCCCCCCCCCCCCCCCCCCCCCCCCCCCCCCCCCCCCCCCCCCCCCCCCCCCCCCCCCCCCCCCCCCCCCCCCCCCCCCCCCCCCCCCCCCCCCCCCCCCCCCCCCCCCCCCCCCCCCCCCCCCCCCCCCCCCCCCCCCCCCCCCCCCCCCCCCCCCCCCCCCCCCCCCCCCCCCCCCCCCCCCCCCCCCCCCCCCCCCCCCCCCCCCCCCCCCCCCCCCCCCCCCCCCCCCCCCCCCCCCCCCCCCCCCCCCCCCCCCCCCCCCCCCCCCCCCCCCCCCCCCCCCCCCCCCCCCCCCCCCCCCCCCCCCCCCCCCCCCCCCCCCCCCCCCCCCCCCCCCCCCCCCCCCCCCCCCCCCCCCCCCCCCCCCCCCCCCCCCCCCCCCCCCCCCCCCCCCCCCCCCCCCCCCCCCCCCCCCCCCCCCCCCCCCCCCCCCCCCCCCCCCCCCCCCCCCCCCCCCCCCCCCCCCCCCCCCCCCCCCCCCCCCCCCCCCCCCCCCCCCCCCCCCCCCCCCCCCCCCCCCCCCCCCCCCCCCCCCCCCCCCCCCCCCCCCCCCCCCCCCCCCCCCCCCCCCCCCCCCCCCCCCCCCCCCCCCCCCCCCCCCCCCCCCCCCCCCCCCCCCCCCCCCCCCCCCCCCCCCCCCCCCCCCCCCCCCCCCCCCCCCCCCCCCCCCCCCCCCCCCCCCCCCCCCCCCCCCCCCCCCCCCCCCCCCCCCCCCCCCCCCCCCCCCCCCCCCCCCCCCCCCCCCCCCCCCCCCCCCCCCCCCCCCCCCCCCCCCCCCCCCCCCCCCCCCCCCCCCCCCCCCCCCCCCCCCCCCCCCCCCCCCCCCCCCCCCCCCCCCCCCCCCCCCCCCCCCCCCCCCCCCCCCCCCCCCCCCCCCCCCCCCCCCCCCCCCCCCCCCCCCCCCCCCCCCCCCCCCCCCCCCCCCCCCCCCCCCCCCCCCCCCCCCCCCCCCCCCCCCCCCCCCCCCCCCCCCCCCCCCCCCCCCCCCCCCCCCCCCCCCCCCCCCCCCCCCCCCCCCCCCCCCCCCCCCCCCCCCCCCCCCCCCCCCCCCCCCCCCCCCCCCCCCCCCCCCCCCCCCCCCCCCCCCCCCCCCCCCCCCCCCCCCCCCCCCCCCCCCCCCCCCCCCCCCCCCCCCCCCCCCCCCCCCCCCCCCCCCCCCCCCCCCCCCCCCCCCCCCCCCCCCCCCCCCCCCCCCCCCCCCCCCCCCCCCCCCCCCCCCCCCCCCCCCCCCCCCCCCCCCCCCCCCCCCCCCCCCCCCCCCCCCCCCCCCCCCCCCCCCCCCCCCCCCCCCCCCCCCCCCCCCCCCCCCCCCCCCCCCCCCCCCCCCCCCCCCCCCCCCCCCCCCCCCCCCCCCCCCCCCCCCCCCCCCCCCCCCCCCCCCCCCCCCCCCCCCCCCCCCCCCCCCCCCCCCCCCCCCCCCCCCCCCCCCCCCCCCCCCCCCCCCCCCCCCCCCCCCCCCCCCCCCCCCCCCCCCCCCCCCCCCCCCCCCCCCCCCCCCCCCCCCCCCCCCCCCCCCCCCCCCCCCCCCCCCCCCCCCCCCCCCCCCCCCCCCCCCCCCCCCCCCCCCCCCCCCCCCCCCCCCCCCCCCCCCCCCCCCCCCCCCCCCCCCCCCCCCCCCCCCCCCCCCCCCCCCCCCCCCCCCCCCCCCCCCCCCCCCCCCCCCCCCCCCCCCCCCCCCCCCCCCCCCCCCCCCCCCCCCCCCCCCCCCCCCCCCCCCCCCCCCCCCCCCCCCCCCCCCCCCCCCCCCCCCCCC
Organism: Lavandula angustifolia; assembly: GCA_028984105.1. Taxonomy (NCBI): domain Eukaryota; kingdom Viridiplantae; phylum Streptophyta; class Magnoliopsida; order Lamiales; family Lamiaceae; genus Lavandula; species Lavandula angustifolia. The sequence continues at coordinate 29,360,742 of CM054803.1, forward strand.
CCCCCCCCCCCCCCCCCCCCCCCCCCCCCCCCCCCCCCCCCCCCCCCCCCCCCCCCCCCCCCCCCCCCCCCCCCCCCCCCCCCCCCCCCCCCCCCCCCCCCCCCCCCCCCCCCCCCCCCCCCCCCCCCCCCCCCCCCCCCCCCCCCCCCCCCCCCCCCCCCCCCCCCCCCCCCCCCCCCCCCCCCCCCCCCCCCCCCCCCCCCCCCCCCCCCCCCCCCCCCCCCCCCCCCCCCCCCCCCCCCCCCCCCCCCCCCCCCCCCCCCCCCCCCCCCCCCCCCCCCCCCCCCCCCCCCCCCCCCCCCCCCCCCCCCCCCCCCCCCCCCCCCCCCCCCCCCCCCCCCCCCCCCCCCCCCCCCCCCCCCCCCCCCCCCCCCCCCCCCCCCCCCCCCCCCCCCCCCCCCCCCCCCCCCCCCCCCCCCCCCCCCCCCCCCCCCCCCCCCCCCCCCCCCCCCCCCCCCCCCCCCCCCCCCCCCCCCCCCCCCCCCCCCCCCCCCCCCCCCCCCCCCCCCCCCCCCCCCCCCCCCCCCCCCCCCCCCCCCCCCCCCCCCCCCCCCCCCCCCCCCCCCCCCCCCCCCCCCCCCCCCCCCCCCCCCCCCCCCCCCCCCCCCCCCCCCCCCCCCCCCCCCCCCCCCCCCCCCCCCCCCCCCCCCCCCCCCCCCCCCCCCCCCCCCCCCCCCCCCCCCCCCCCCCCCCCCCCCCCCCCCCCCCCCCCCCCCCCCCCCCCCCCCCCCCCCCCCCCCCCCCCCCCCCCCCCCCCCCCCCCCCCCCCCCCCCCCCCCCCCCCCCCCCCCCCCCCCCCCCCCCCCCCCCCCCCCCCCCCCCCCCCCCCCCCCCCCCCCCCGCCGCGGGGGGAAAGACCCCCCCCCCCCCCCCCCCCCCCCCCCCCCCCCCCCCCCCCCCCCCCCCCCCCCCCCCCCCCCCCCCCCCCCCCCCCCCCCCCCCCCCCCCCCCCCCCCCCCCCCCCCCCCCCCCCCCCCCCCCCCCCCCCCCCCCCCCCCCCCCCCCCCCCCCCCCCCCCCCCCCCCCCCCCCCCCCCCCCCCCCCCCCCCCCCCCCCCCCCCCCCCCCCCCCCCCCCCCCCCCCCCCCCCCCCCCCCCCCCCCCCCCCCCCCCCCCCCCCCCCCCCCCCCCCCCCCCCCCCCCCCCCCCCCCCCCCCCCCCCCCCCCCCCCCCCCCCCCCCCCCCCCCCCCCCCCCCCCCCCCCCCCCCCCCCCCCCCCCCCCCCCCCCCCCCCCCCCCCCCCCCCCCCCCCCCCCCCCCCCCCCCCCCCCCCCCCCCCCCCCCCCCCCCCCCCCCCCCCCCCCCCCCCCCCCCCCCCCCCCCCCCCCCCCCCCCCCCCCCCCCCCCCCCCCCCCCCCCCCCCCCCCCCCCCCCCCCCCCCCCCCCCCCCCCCCCCCCCCCCCCCCCCCCCCCCCCCCCCCCCCCCCCCCCCCCCCCCCCCCCCCCCCCCCCCCCCCCCCCCCCCCCCCCCCCCCCCCCCCCCCCCCCCCCCCCCCCCCCCCCCCCCCCCCCCCCCCCCCCCCCCCCCCCCCCCCCCCCCCCCCCCCCCCCCCCCCCCCCCCCCCCCCCCCCCCCCCCCCCCCCCCCCCCCCCCCCCCCCCCCCCCCCCCCCCCCCCCCCCCCCCCCCCCCCCCCCCCCCCCCCCCCCCCCCCCCCCCCCCCCCCCCCCCCCCCCCCCCCCCCCCCCCCCCCCCCCCCCCCCCCCCCCCCCCCCCCCCCCCCCCCCCCCCCCCCCCCCCCCCCCCCCCCCCCCCCCCCCCCCCCCCCCCCCCCCCCCCCCCCCCCCCCCCCCCCCCCCCCCCCCCCCCCCCCCCCCCCCCCCCCCCCCCCCCCCCCCCCCCCCCCCCCCCCCCCCCCCCCCCCCCCCCCCCCCCCCCCCCCCCCCCCCCCCCCCCCCCCCCCCCCCCCCCCCCCCCCCCCCCCCCCCCCCCCCCCCCCCCCCCCCCCCCCCCCCCCCCCCCCCCCCCCCCCCCCCCCCCCCCCCCCCCCCCCCCCCCCCCCCCCCCCCCCCCCCCCCCCCCCCCCCCCCCCCCCCCCCCCCCCCCCCCCCCCCCGCCGCGGGGGGGGGGAAAAAAACCCCCCCCCCCCCCCCCCCCCCCCCCCCCCCCCCCCCCCCCCCCCCCCCCCCCCCCCCCCCCCCCCCCCCCCCCCCCCCCCCCCCCCCCCCCCCCCCCCCCCCCCCCCCCCCCCCCCCCCCCCCCCCCCCCCCCCCCCCCCCCCCCCCCCCCCCCCCCCCCCCCCCCCCCCCCCCCCCCCCCCCCCCCCCCCCCCCCCCCCCCCCCCCCCCCCCCCCCCCCCCCCCCCCCCCCCCCCCCCCCCCCCCCCCCCCCCCCCCCCCCCCCCCCCCCCCCCCCCCCCCCCCCCCCCCCCCCCCCCCCCCCCCCCCCCCCCCCCCCCCCCCCCCCCCCCCCCCCCCCCCCCCCCCCCCCCCCCCCCCCCCCCCCCCCCCCCCCCCCCCCCCCCCCCCCCCCCCCCCCCCCCCCCCCCCCCCCCCCCCCCCCCCCCCCCCCCCCCCCCCCCCCCCCCCCCCCCCCCCCCCCCCCCCCCCCCCCCCCCCCCCCCCCCCCCCCCCCCCCCCCCCCCCCCCCCCCCCCCCCCCCCCCCCCCCCCCCCCCCCCCCCCCCCCCCCCCCCCCCCCCCCCCCCCCCCCCCCCCCCCCCCCCCCCCCCCCCCCCCCCCCCCCCCCCCCCCCCCCCCCCCCCCCCCCCCCCCCCCCCCCCCCCCCCCCCCCCCCCCCCCCCCCCCCCCCCCCCCCCCCCCCCCCCCCCCCCCCCCCCCCCCCCCCCCCCCCCCCCCCCCCCCCCCCCCCCCCCCCCCCCCCCCCCCCCCCCCCCCCCCCCCCCCCCCCCCCCCCCCCCCCCCCCCCCCCCCCCCCCCCCCCCCCCCCCCCCCCCCCCCCCCCCCCCCCCCCCCCCCCCCCCCCCCCCCCCCCCCCCCCCCCCCCCCCCCCCCCACCCCCCCCCCCCCCCCCCCCCCCCCCCCCCCCCCCCCCCCCCCCCCCCCCCCCCCCCCCCCCCCCCCCCCCCCCCCCCCCCCCCCCCCCCCCCCCCCCCCCCCCCCCCCCCCCCCCCCCCCCCCCCCCCCCCCCCCCCCCCCCCCCCCCCCCCCCCCCCCCCCCCCCCCCCCCCCCCCCCCCCCCCCCCCCCCCCCCCCCCCCCCCCCCCCCCCCCCCCCCCCCCCCCCCCCCCCCCCCCCCCCCCCCCCCCCCCCCCCCCCCCCCCCCCCCCCCCCCCCCCCCCCCCCCCCCCCCCCCCCCCCCCCCCCCCCCCCCCCCCCCCCCCCCCCCCCCCCCCCCCCCCCCCCCCCCCCCCCCCCCCCCCCCCCCCCCCCCCCCCCCCCCCCCCCCCCCCCCCCCCCCCCCCCCCCCCCCCCCCCCCCCCCCCCCCCCCCCCCCCCCCCCCCCCCCCCCCCCCCCCCCCCCCCCCCCCCCCCCCCCCCCCCCCCCCCCCCCCCCCCCCCCCCCCCCCCCCCCCCCCCCCCCCCCCCCCCCCCCCCCCCCCCCCCCCCCCCCCCCCCCCCCCCCCCCCCCCCCCCCCCCCCCCCCCCCCCCCCCCCCCCCCCCCCCCCCCCCCCCCCCCCCCCCCCCCCCCCCCCCCCCCCCCCCCCCCCCCCCCCCCCCCCCCCCCCCCCCCCCCCCCCCCCCCCCCCCCCCCCCCCCCCCCCCCCCCCCCCCCCCCCCCCCCCCCCCCCCCCCCCCCCCCCCCCCCCCCCCCCCCCCCCCCCCCCCCCCCCCCCCCCCCCCCCCCCCCCCCCCCCCCCCCCCCCCCCCCCCCCCCCCCCCCCCCCCCCCCCAAAAAACAAAAAAAAAAACACAACACACAAAACAAAGAACAAAAGGAGAAGGGAGAGGAAACGGGGGGGGGGGGGGGTCGGGCTGGTACAGCCGGGGGCTATACGGTCAGCCTTTGGGAGTAATAATATGGATAGGTTGAAGGAGTACGAATGGAGAATATATAAAGATTTTAGAGATGGCATATATATGATAGGGCGAGGGCGTCGCATGGTGAATTTGCTAGGCACGTAGCGTCTCGTGTTATGAGTTCGAATCCTCCCAAAATCATCAAATACGCGGTTGTTGGACTTTCTATCGTGGCCTCCCCTTTGGGTAAGGGATTTGTTTTACACCAAACGATTTCAATTAACAAAGTGATCGTTGTTTCTTACTTTTGCTTGGTTTTATAAATTGAGTCGAGCAATATAAATCATCTTTAATGGTCGTTAAAGACACCAATAACTGACCCTATTAACAAAAAATATACTCACTCCATCCCATAATTCTCGTCATTTTTCCGTAATTTAGAAGATTTGTTGGTCAAGTGTAGAGGTGTGAGACCTACTAATAAAACGTGTGTAGTAATTTGTTATTTTTCAGTTTTTCTTATCAAATTTTGGTTAAAATCGAAACCGATTCAATCCAAACTGAAACTTTTTGATTTAAAATTGAACCGAATCAAGATTTTTTTACTTTGGTATTTCGTTTTGCAAAATGGAGAACGAATTTTCGATTAATCAAAATTTCGATTTGGTTCGGTTTTACCAAACTAACACCCCACGCAAATAGAATTGTCCAAATTTGACTTAAAGGGGCTGGGTGGTCTGTCACCCGTAACTAAGGATAGATTGAGCTGGAAATTTAGAGATAAGAATAATGAATTGAGCGATCAGACTTTGTTCCAAATCGACTTCGGACTAATTGGGGATGGTTGCCCAATGCCGATGACCCGTGAAGGGGTTGCAATAAGTTTCAGCAATCCGATTTACTTTCGAGGTTCGCAAGCCCACTGGTTGGCCCATCCGGATACTCGGTTGTCCTACTATTATATATATGTGTAAATGTTTTGGTTCAAATACAAACATCACATTAAAATGAGAAGTATAAACAAGTGTGGACCTTTAGATTCTAATTTGAATCATTGATTGTATGTTTCTTTTATTTTGTTAATCCATTTCTTTGTTTCACCTAGGCTGTTTAGATCATTTTCCATTTCTAATTTCAATTTTACACTTCTATCTCTTTTTTATTACTCTCTTCTCTTATTTCTTTATCTTCTCTTTCTCTAAAGTGCTATCTTCTGCACTACTTCTTAATGTACAGAACATGAGTGTATCAATTTATTGAGGAAAGTATATATATTGATTGAAAAAAGTGAATAGTAAAATATTAAACTTAATTCATCAGAAAAAGGCAAGCCTATATAGCCGGAGAAACATCAGATTGCACAAGCGACAAAGAACTATTCAGAGAATCATTTTACGATGACGTCGCATTCATGGCAATCGAAGTTGAGGAAGAGATTGAATTGTGTCTCATGGCCGGAGAAGAGGCTGGGGTAAATTCCAATTCTAATTCATGCTCTTCTCCACCTTGCACAAACGGCACATGTTCTACTGCAGGAGAATACTTAGATGTGGTTCTAGCTTACGAAGATCTTCTTAAAGAACAAATACAGCTCAGTTCAGCAAGACAATCCAACAGCTGGAACTCTTGAGAGCTGAAAATCAGAGACTTTTAATGAGTAGTCAATCAGGTTTCTACTGAGTTAGAAGGACTTGTCTTGAGACAGACGAAAGAGATAAATTCTATATGGACTAAGTTTTAACTACAAGAATCTCAGTCTTGACCAAGGATAACTCTAAGAAAGATACTGAAATCGCCAGTCTGAAAGAAAAGCTTGCACAGTCCAGAGCTAAGTATGAAGCTCTGAGAAAAAGCGATGAAGTCTGGAGGACTCTAATGATTTAGCAGTATCTGGGAGCCAGAGAAAAAACTTGAAGGAATGCTAAGATCACAAAAACCATCTTTCACAAAGGAAGGACTTGTATACACTTATGAGGCATCAACTTCACAACAGAAAAGCTCAACAAAGCTAGGTGACAGATTCGTTCAGGAGGAAACTAGTATGCCGAACCTATAACCCCTCAGACGAAAAATAAATAGAAAATGAAAGCACCTCAGCTCAGCAATGAAAAGATGACCATATGTTCAAACCCCAGAACACTAGGATCAAACTCATAGGGAACCAAAAAGGTCATATCTGCCGAACAGTATGGCCATCCTCAGTGGACTCATCCAGCACAGTACGGATCATATTATTATGAGCCAAGAGTGAAGAGGAGCCCCAAGCTTCAGTAGAAGAAATTACTTGAACCTTAGACTGCAAAAGAGTCAGCATCTCCCAATTCAACAGTGAGATTTGACAGTAAGGGCAAGAAATTATCTGAGACCGCCAGGGTTGTCAAACAAATTTGGGTTCCAAAATCTACTAACATCTAAGGACCCAACCTGAACCCAAAGGGTACCTGAATTTATTTTTATTTTGCAGGTACATAGGGACCCTTTGATCGTGGACAGTGGATGCTCAAGACACATGACGCATTAAAAGAATCTACTGACCGATTATGTTCAGCAAGAAGGAGCCAGAATTCAAGAAGGAGCCAGAATTGAATTTGGTGACAACTCCAAGGGATATACAAGAGGAGATGGAACACTGAATATCGGAACTGCCACAGTTCCTAGAGTATCATGTTGAAGGACTTCAACATAATCTTCTTTCAGTAAGTCAATTCTGTGATAACTTCAAAAAAGTGACTTTTGAAGCCAGTTTATGTGATGTTCTTGATAAAATTTCAGGAAAAACCGTATTATCAGGCTCGCGGAGAAGAAACATCTACTATGCTGAGTGGAATACCGCTGAACCTAAAGCTTGCTTACTAGTACAAGCAAAGTCAGATGACAGAACAACATGGCTGTGGCACAAAAGACTGAGCCATCTGAACTTCAAAACAATGAACAAGCTAGCAAGGAACGCTAAAGTCAGAGGACTGCCCAGTGAAGTCTTCAAAAGACACAAAAACTGTGAAGCATGTATGAAGGGAAAGCAGACAAGATCCAATAATCACTAATTCCGTCACCCTCTACTGATGGAATCCTTCAGCTGCTCCATATGGATTTATTCGGGTTAGTCTCTCCAGTGACGATCAGAGGAAAGAAATATGCTCTCGTGGTCATAGATGACTACTCGAGATACACTTGGGTAATCTTCATTACCAATAAGTCTGACGTCAAAATTGAACTGCATAAACTGCTGAGAAGACTGAGCGTTGAAAAGGATATCAAGATTCAGAGCATACGTTCAGATCGAGGAACGAAATTCCCAAACGCAATGATGAAAGAGTACTGCGAAGCCGAAGGAATTCAACACGAAACTTCATCGGCATGCACGCCTCAGCAAGAATGTTACTTGCAGACTCAGGTCTACCTCCAAAGTTTTAGGCAGAAGCTATTGGCACAGCCTGCTACACTCAGAACCGCTCATTACTAACTGAACAACAAATGAAGGCACCTTATGAATTATGGAAAGGGAGAAAACTGTCTATTTCACATTTCCATATTTTTGGTTGTCCATGCTTTATCCACAATAATGGAAAGAATCAGTTAAAGGTCTGTGATAGAAACTCAAACAAATGAGTTTTCTTAGGATACTCCAAGGTCAGCAAGGCTTTCAGGGTCTTTAACTACCAGACACTTAGCGCGGAGGAAAGCCTTATGTTGTATTTAATGAAGTTGCTACTAAGAATAGGAAACAAAGTACTCAGTATGATGCTGAAGAGGTCAGCATCCAACTATAGGATCTAAATCTGAACAATGACATAGAAAAGATCTAGCATTGTTGGTGTTGGTCTCGAGATTAAACGTTCAGGTGTTAGGGGGGGTGAATACACCTGAAAACAATTTCTCAACTTAAAACGCGAACAATCATTTTCAGGAGGATGTCGTACTGAACAGGTTTAGTAGACCAAATAAGCTGTTCTGAATCGCGTGGCAGAGTGACTGACTTCACTGAGGCCTGCTAGCTGACTAAGGTCGAATTCGCATGCCGTTCAGCTGAAGTTCAGTATAGTGCGGAAATGTGTAGGCCCAAATCCAGTTGAGTTAGAAAATGTTTTTAAGAAAATAGTTTCAGTATATTAGTGCAGTCTGTTAAGCTTTGCTGAAACTCAGTTGAATGATTTAGAAATATATTTTCAGTATGAGCAGTAATCAATGTAACAGTAAAGGCGCAGAACACAAGCAATTTTAAAGTGGTTCGGATCCAACAATCTTGCGTCCACTATCCCGAAAAGATCAGGAGGATATTTTATTATACTGAGTTAGTCTCAGTCGGTTTGTGCACTGGACAAACACTGGTCTTGAGATTTATACTGAGCAAGTCTCAGTTTACAAGATATCAAACTTAAATGTTTGACAAACTCTCCAACTATGAAGGAGTCCTTTACAATAAGGATCAGTTCAAAGATGAACTCCTTCGTTCTAAGCTATGGATATAGTCTGCTGAGCTTAGGTTACAGGGAAAGGGAACAAGAAGGTGGCTTCTAGAGTGACGAACGGTTAAGTATAGACTTTGGGTTCGTATTCAGTCGCTTGGATACTAGAGGCTCTATGATCTGATTCAGCTTGGTTCCCTATGAGCAAGTATGTCGCCTTTCGCTGGAGATTGCTCTATGAAGTTCTTGCGAAAAGCTTAAGTCGTTTCTGAGTTGCTTGTGAATGCTCGTGTGTTCTTCGTTTCCTAAGTTTCGTTCGGTGAGCTTCAATTTGAAATTTTCCCTCTATTTATAGAGCAGAGACATGGATAGATCCGTTGGAGACGATGATTCATGTGTCTCTCTCTTTTGGGTAGCTAACGGCTCTTTCAAAGTATGGTGGCAGAGTCTTTTCCCTCCATTTCTGGAAAGTTGTTGACTTGCAGCTTTAATCAGAAAGTAGACAGCTGGCCGCTCGTCATTGGTCGAGGCTGAAGAAAGTAGGTGAGACAAATAGACTTCAAGGTGAATCTGAAGCTGACTTCTCTATACCTCGTATGACTCTGCTGATTTGACTTATGAGATCTCCTGATAGTCAGAAGACTGTCTTAGCCGTTGCTCAGTCTGATCTATGTTCAGTAGCATACTCCTGCTGAGTCCAGCTTTACTGAAGATCAACTCTGAGTTCAGTGAACTACTCCTACTGAGTTCAGTTCTACTGACTCCTTTTAGTATCTTGCTCTCGTTGAGTCCAAGATTCATCGAGTCTTCTTCTTCGGTACCGAGGCCGATAGTCTCGCCGAAGAACCGGACGTAACTGAGCGCCTGAACCATATTAAAGAGTGTCTACTGAGTCTGAAACTCTCATAGACAGAGCAAACAATTACAACAGAATGGTTCATCAGTCAAAGTAGAGTTTTGGGATCTTCAAATCTACTGAGCACTAGGCTACTGAGTTGTCTCCCAACAGTTGTGGAGCTACTGAATCATCTCCCAACAGTTGGGATGATGATTCATATGATGAAGAAGAATAGAATCACCCAGCAAGCAATGTAGTTGAACTGTTGATTCTTGTTGGGTTATGAGTCAGTGATTGATTAGATCATCACTTAGAGGGTACTTTGAATTATCATCAGTAGTTCATGTATTATTGCTTATTTCGGTAATGGGGGAAATCATAGTGTTTTATCGCTATAGAAATGAAGATCCCAAAACCATGTATTATTGCTTATTTCGGTAATTGGGGAAATCATAGTGTTTTATCGTCTTGTACCCTTAGTGTGTTGTCCTTCGGACTAGATGATGTAATAGGCTAGTTTGTTCTTATTTTTGTTATCTGTTTTTGTCTAAGTCCTATAAGGGGTATTTGTTGGTCTGAACTTCAGTAGGAAGTTAAATTCCAGAACCCCATGTCATCAGTCTGTAAGAGCTCGTGTTCTCAGGTCTCTATCTGACTCTTATCAGTAGAAGATTTCTCATCAGCTGACCTCCAGTGAAGAACACAGTATAGAGCTCAGTTCCTTTAAGGTCACCAGCTGACTGCTCTTAGTAGAAGACCTTTTATCAACCGACTCAGATGAAGAAGTTAGTACGATCGTGCCAGATCTACTGTATCCGATAGGAAACAACGACCCGACTTTTAATGACATTCGAAAGTCAGCAGAGGATCATACGAGGATGAGTGAGAGTCAACTCAGATGAAGACTATGTCTGACAAGTCTCACCTACCACAAACCTCGACCAATGGGAAGCATCCAAAGCCTTACCTGCTCTGCAACTAGAGCTGCGCTCATGTACAGTGACCAACCACTCTGCGACGCTAGTTTGAATATTATGGCCGTTTTTCTTGGACGTTTGTGACACGTGGCATTTTCTCCAATGGACAAATGCCTGGGTCATGACTATAAATAGAGAAGCCTTTTCGAGCTCAACACACGGGATATCAAAGGGAATACACGCTCAAGCATTCAAACTCTCTAGCGTATTCACGAAGATCCAGCGAAGAACTTGCCTAGTTGAAAATCTTTAGTTCTTCTCTCTAGAGTTTCTTTAGATCCCTCTTCTCTATCTAAGCTCAACTGTTATATCCATAGCTTAGAACCTTTGAAGGAGTTCATTTTTTGTGACTGTTCTTATTGTAAGAACTCCTTCATAGTTGGAGAAAATCCCCTCCGCTTCAAACTTCGGTTTGATTTGTAAAGTCGCTAAGGACTATAACTTAGAAGGGTCTGTCCAACGTACAGATACCTTGCTGAAGCTTGCTAAGATTAATCAACAAGACCTCCTGTTCAGTAGGAGCGTGGACGTAGGATCTTGCGTATCCGAACCACGTTAAAAATTACTTGTGTTATTTACTATTTTATTGTATCGTTCTCAAACCGATTTACAAACTCATACTTTGCATAAAATGTATTTAAAAGTGCACCAGCCAAAACTGATTTGGTTTGCGAAAATGCGTTTTCAAATCGAGACGAAGTCTATCGGGCCCTACACTTATCCGCACTAACTCTCCGCCTGAGGTTTTAATACTGACAAAAGTCAGTAGGACAAACTCAGTAGTTGAGTCACTCTGACCCGCGATCAGAAGGTTACTATTTGACACTGTTCATCAGTCGCAACATACAACTCAGTTGTCCTTCGCGTTTGAGGAAAACTTGTACTCAGGTGTATTCACCCCCCCTCTACACCTAACACTCGTCTTCGGACCAACAATTCTCCTAAACATAATTAATTCCATATAAATCAGGTCGATGAAGAAATCCTAGTGGTAATTGAGACATCGACTGAGAATAACAGCTCAGGGGGAACTGCTAACGTTCCTAAGCTAAGTGCCCCTTAATCAGGTGACTCAGTAGATCCTAATCTTGTTACTAAATTACTTCAATCACAAAATAGCACTATTAAAATTCCAAACAACCCTACTATTTGTGCAGAAGTAACTTCAGAGGAAGAAACAAGAAGACGTCGCTCATGGTTAGATGCTCATACTTCAGACCTTATTATCAGAGATCCATCAGCAAGTGTTAAGACAAGATCCAGATTCTTCCAAGAAGAAAGCACACTATACTCCTGTTTCTTGTCCACTGAAGAGCCTCAGTTGATAGGGGATGCGTTGAATGATGTTGACTGGACCACTGCCAGGCAAGAAGAGCTCAACAGGTTTATCAGGAACGACATATGGGAGTTGTAGACAGACCCAAGCACCAACATGTGATCGAAACCAAATGGGTCTTCAAGAACAAGTGAGATGAAAACAACGTCACCGTCAGGAATAAAGCTCGACTAGTTGCTAAAGGATACTGTCAAGCTGAAGGAATAGATTTTGATGAAATTTTCACTCCAGGTGCAAGATTGGAAGCCATTCGTCTATTCCTAGCATATGCAACTCATCAATGTTTTACTGTCTATCAGATGGACGTAAAGTCAGCTTTCCTGAACGACGTACTGAAGGAAGAAGTCTATGTAGAACAACCGTCCAGCTTTCAGCAGGGACATCAAGTATACAGACTTAAGAAAGCCCTGTATGGGTTAAAACAAGCACCCAATGCTTGGTATGATACCCTTTCAGACTTTCTACTTCAGAAAGGTTCTCAGAAGGGAACCGTAGACTGCACCCTATTCAGCATCAAGTCAGATAATGACATACTACCGGTGTAGATCTACATGAACAACATTATTTTTGGATCCAGAAATGTGATTATGTGTTAGCAATTCGAGAGAATGATGAAGGAGAAATTTGAGATATCAATGATGAGTGAAATGAATTATTTCCTAGGTCTTCAGGTGAAGCAATCAAAGAGAGGAATATTCATTAACCAAGCAAAATATACCAAGGATCTCATCAAGATATTAGGTTGTGAATCAAGCAAACCAGTCCAGATTCCCATGAACACAAATCGTAAAATTGATCTTGACAAAGAGGGAGTTTTTGTTAACTCTACTGATTATCGTGCTATTTTCGGTTCTTTATTATACTTAACAACCAACAGACCTGATATAACCTATGTTGTAGGTGTATGCGCTAGATTTTAGGTGAATCCCAAGCGGAGTCATTTGGACTCAGCGAAGAAGATTTTTTGATACCTGAAAGGAACACCTGACATTGAGTTATGGTATCCTACTGATGATAATCTTGAATTAACTGGTTATTCCGATGCTGATTGTGCAGGATGTAGAATCGATAGAAAATTTATCTCAGGAACTTGTCAGTTCCTCGGCAGTAAGCTTATATCTTGGTTTTTCAAGTAACAATATTCAGTAGCTACGTCCAGTACTGAAGCTGAATACATGACTGTCGGAAGTTATTGTGCCCAGATCCTGCAACAATTACGCGATTATGATATTCATCAAGATGAAGTATCGATTTACTGCAACAATACCAGTGCAATTGCAATCACTCAGATCCCTGTCCTCGTACGATATGCAAGGACGTGGATATCAGACATCACTTCATTAGACATCATGTCGAGAAGAAGGACATCAGAATGGAGAAAATCCATAATGACAAGCAAAGAGCTGATATACTGACCAAACCTCTAGCTGAGTCCAGATTTAATGAACTCTCGGTCGAACTAGGTCTACTAGATTCTACTGACTTAGTTTAGTAAATCGATCCCGGAAGTACTGAGTGAGACAACCCTCAGCATAGCTGAACGACTCAGCATGACGCGAAGGATGATGTCAAATCTCCGCCCAAGAACGCAGACCAAGGAGGAGCTGTAGAGGGAAAATCTCTCGGTAATGATGATAATGAATCACCACCTCCACCTCCTGAATCTGGTGCTCTCATTATCACAGAACCCTCTACTTCTCAGCCTGAAAAATTCAACAAAGCTACCAAGCTAAAGAAGTGAGAGGTGCTTCAATCACCACTATCCATAAAAGCATCAAACGCGAGGGTCACAAGAATCATCTTCTCGTCAAAGATGTACACATTCAGTGGAGCCAAGCCACTAAGGCTGAGACTCAGAAACTTAGTGACCTAACAACTGAAGTGCAGAGGATCAGTACTCCTCCTGTCCCCGATACTGAAGAGATCCTACAAAAAGCACTTGGAGCTCAGAGGATCGATCTTTCACAACAATATCAACAAATACTGCAGATTCAGGCCAAGATCTTCACTGAGAAGATGGCCATTGCACTATCAGAAGTCCCAAAGCTGTTGAAGAACGTAACAGATTAACTACTGAAAGTGTCTGCAAGGCACTAGTAGAATAGGCTCAGGCAGGCCAAGTTATTAAGGAAGAAGTAATTAAGTTAGTCAAGGACTATTTGAAGAAAAATGAAGTCGTCAAAGCTGAAGTACTCAAAGTCGCCCAAACTGAACATGAAAAACACTGGGAAGAGTACACTAATGTTCTCAGAGATGTAGACTCAAGAATCAATTCAGTCAATCTCTTAGTCTCAGGCCCTCATTGATGATGCCACAAAGGGGGAAGGGAGTAGAAGAGCTCAGCTGGTACATGTGCTCAAAGTTGAAGAGACTACAATGATAGGTACTAAGGGGGAAGGGTTAGGAGCAACTACTGAGTCTACTGTCACTGAAGTGGCTCAGTTCATTGATGATCTAACAACTGAGGATGAGCCCGTACGATCAGCAGCCAAGGGCAAGGCTCAAGTAGTTGATAGCCCTCCACCTCCTCCTAAGGTCAAAGCTCTTAAGCTCAGATTCAGAACACCTGAGGAGCAGGTTGAATACGATGAGGAGATGGCCAGACACATTCAAGCTGAAGAGAATGCCAAAGCTAAACCAAAGAAGAAAGGTATTCAGGTCAAGTCCCCAGTGCCAAAGAAAACTCGGTCTGTTACGCCTAGAAAGGCACTGAAGGACAAAACTACTGAAGAAGAATCGACTGACAAAGCTCCAGAAACTCACAAGTCTAAGTCAGCTGAACCTAGTGAAGATGAAGCAAATGAAGAGTCAGAGCAGAACATTCCATCCACCAAACTTTCGAAAGAACAGGAAGCTGAGATGAAACAAATATGGGATGCCTACGAAAGAGGGTTAGATATTACTGCTGGAGCTAGACAAATTCAAGAGGCTAAGGAGAGAGTCAGATTAGCCGATCTGGGGGAACTCAGGCAGAAGACAGAGAAAGCTGCCAAGGAAAGAGTACATGAGAAAGATAGAACTATTCCTACAACCTCAAAGTTCTTCAGGCAAAAGTCCAACAATAACATCAAAACAATCATATATCCTAGGACTGATAAATGGGTGCCATGGAAGATAAACTAAGCATGAGAAGTGATCAAAGTAGCCTTTATTAAAAGCTTCTATGTTTGGAAGACTATGTATCAATCAAACCCAGACATAGCATTCAAAGAATTTCTGATGGTCTTAAACTCATATATGTATGCATAAATTCTGACTATACTTGAACAATCTGACCTACCTCTCAGAGCACCTGAATTCAGAATCTTACCTCCACCTCTTACTCTTAAAGGACATATTTGCTAAAAACAAATCGAGTATGAGTTTGAGATAGCTATGCAGAGGAAACATCTCTCACTGATAGATCCAGATGATAAAGAAGATATTAAAGAGCTGAGGAACAACATCTACTCTTCATATGGACTGGAAGTACCAGAGAAGAAGTCAGTAGACTTCAGGGCGAGGTTGCATGAGTTTAAGAGGACATGCTGATATAATATATCCGATAGATATAGGATTTCTATGTACTTGTAATGTTCACCATTCATATATGCAATCTTATAACTTTTGGCTCTGTCAATCACTCATTGTCCATATAGCCAGTTTCTCTTTAACACTACTGATCACCTCAGTGATCAGATCACACACACTTACACTTAACATATTACCTGTTTATTTATTAAGTGTATCTATTATCTGTGATATAAAGGTTTTGGTATCATCAAATAGGGAAAAATCCTTGCGTATGAGATTCAGTGATATAAAGATTTGAAGATCCCAAAACCACTTAGCTAAATGATGAACCTTGATAATGTAATAGCTTAGTTGTGTTCAACATTTTAGAAACTCAATAGGCTAGCTTGTATTCAGTAGCTGATAGGTTTAGTATAACATCTTTTGTCAACAGGATTAACTCAGCACCAAAGACTTAGTTGGGTAGCTCAGAACCCACTTAATCAATAAAGAAATTTGAGCCAAGTGTTGAATATCTCAGAAGAATGTCAGTAGAAGATAACTCAGTACAAGTGTCCGAGGAATCAGAGGAAGTCAACTCAGCATCTGCTTTGAAGTTTGAACACACTAACTCCCTAACCTCGACCAATGAGGAGCTTCCAACACTGTACTTGCACTAACAGAAATCTGCTCCCTACTGAAAAAGAGAATCTCTACAGCGGCATCCAAATTCAAGATGGTCGTTTTTCTTGGCATTTTCGACATGTGTCTAGACTCCCTCCAATGGATCTATTCATGAGTCGAGACTATAAATAGAGAACAATCTTCATGCAGAGAAGATACTGGGAACCAAAAGCACTCAAGCATTCAAGAGTTCTAGCAATCAAACAGTCTATCCAGCAGAGAACCTACTCACGGAGATATAAATCTTAGTTCTTCACTCTAGAGATCTATAGTTCCCTTTCTATATTCTAAGCATTCATTTTAAGATCTTAAGCTTAGTAAAACTGAAGGAGTTCAGTTTATTGAATTGTTCTTATTGTAAGAACTCCTTCTTAGTTGGAGAAAAATAAAACCCTTGTGTTTGAACTTGTAAAGTCACTACGACTATAAGTAGAGTATCTGTCCTACGTAGAGATCAAGTCAATACGACTATAAGTAGAGTATCTATCTTGCGAACAAATCTACTGAGACTTGCTTTGTATAAATTAAATCAAGAATTCATGTTTTGTTCAGGACAGTGGATGTAGGATCCAGCGTATCCGAACCACTTAAAAAACTGCTTGTGTTATTTTATTGTTATATTGATTTACTTTTCATACTACATACAACTGAACTTTCAAAACAACACTTAACATAAAACGCATTTTCAAAACTAAGCCAAAAATTATTTTTGGGTCTGCACTTCCGAACACCATCTCATACAGAATTTACTATTCACTGACTGAAATCAGTAGACAGATTCTCTGCCCATGCGATCGAGAAAGTTTATTTGGCAATCTGACTCGTGCAGTAGCACTTTTCAGTAACGACTGACTTTCGCGTTTGAGTTGAAATTTGCATTCAGGTCTATTCCCCCCCCGTACACCTGAAGGCTCGTCTTTGGACCAACAAGTCGAAAACTAGAAAAAGAAACCTTGTTCTACTGGTGAAAATCCGGTCGAAATTGACTTACTATTCAAAATCTAGAAAGAAAATGCTTCGAGGAAGTCGAAATACAAAAGAAACAACCCTAGTTTGAAGTATGTCGATTGCTCTATGGAAAAGATAGGGAGGGTTTCATTTTTTGAGAGAGAAAATCAATATCTAATTCTAGCTATATGAATTTGCCGGTATTCACCAATGTCAAACAAATTCAACAGGCAAACAAAATTAACCCTGAGTGAATTGAATATGAATACATTATATTTCGCTACTTATTATATTTTATATTAAATAGAGTCGTTTGATTGGCCAAATTCATCTAAAGGCTAGAAATTGTTCATATCTCCAGCTTTAATGTTATTCACTCTGTTGAACCAATGGTTTGGCAGTTGCGGTCCGATTTAGTTACTTGACAGGTGGAGCGGGAGATCAGGTTACTTATGACACCCAGGAGTATACTTCCGGAGCAATGGACATGTGTTTTGCCCAAGGTTCCATTTATGCCACCGGATCCTCCAATCCCTCGGGCATTACGCTCTATGATGGTTCGGTGGATACCTCCTGAGGCACTTTGGGTGAAGCTAGATATTGATCGCTCTTTTGAGGCGACGGTAGGGATTGGCGTCATGCAGTGAGTTGGTCAAGGATCACATTGTTCAGCTCCTCACGGCTTTTTGTCTACCGGTGGTGGCATTCTCTAGCTTTGAGGCTGAATTCTCAAGTCTTCATCAGGGTATCTTGCTAGCGGTTCAGTTCTCTTCAGATATTTGGATTGATATGGATGCGGCGGCAGTGATCACTTCGCTCTCTACAGGACGTCATGGCCCTGCTGTCATGAGGCACACTATAGCGAGGACTCAACTTCTACTCCATGGTTGCCGAGTTCGTTTCTCTTACACTCACAGATAGGGGAACAAGTTGACGGATTATTTGACCCGTCAGGGGGCATGAGGCAGCAGAGCTTACACTTTTTGACTCTTCGATTGCACCGACATTTTTGTAGTCTTTGGTTATGATGGATCAGTTTGGATATCCTAACTTCAGATTCAAATATCACCCCCTTGAGATCAGGATGCAATACTAACTCAATAGCTTTTGAGTTTTCTATGATTTGTTAGACTTTTTTATTTGTTGTTGGCCATCTGTTTAGACATTACTGTTTGGTTCGGTTGTTAATTTGGGGAAAAGTCACTTCTGGGCTTTTCCTCGCATTGAACTTTGTTTTCTTTTGTAATATGACACATAATTTCTCTTTGTTGAAGCACTCCAAACAAAAGAAACGTCTATTATAAAGTAATAAAACAACAAAATTTACTTTATGAAATATTACTTTTGTCCCGCTATTTCCGGCACACTTCATTTCATCGCACGGAAATAAAAAAAGTAGATGATTAAGAATGAGATATGAGTAGATGATAAAGTATGAGAGAGAAGATGAATGAGAATAGATGATAAAGTAAGAGAGATAAGATGATAAAGTAAAAGACAGAAAATGATAAAATAAGAAAAAGTAGGAGATATAAGATGGTCAAGCATGAGAGAGATGATAGTATTTCCAAATTAGGAAGTGTGCCAGAAATAGCGGGACGTCCATTTCGGGAAAGTGTGCCAGAAATAGCGGGACGAAGGTAGTAAATGTTAAAAAAAAATTAAGAGAAAAAAGTATACTTGGGCCGTTACAAATATAAGCACTATAGGCTGTAGTTTTTGGCCCAACTACTAAATAGAAAGTGTAATCTCTAAAATGAATCTTTAAATCTATAAACTCGAATTTGTTGTTGTATGCGTACATTATAATGATTATTTTTAATGAAAATGAAAAATTATATAATGGAAATTAGTTCGAAATAAATTCTACAACAATCCGACGAAATAAAATCGAAGAGTGTTATTGAGTATAATAGGAGACACAATGGACCCTATATGAGCATTTTACAATCTTGAGATTGTAACACCTCGAAATTTTCGATATAAAATGCACTGCATATCTATTCATGCATGTTATCAAGGGTTTTAGTTCTGAAAGTCGCGCCTTAAAAATTAAAATGAATATTAAAACATTTATGTTATTTTTCGTTAAATCATTTTTGTTATGTAAATTTATTTTGAATTTTGAATGTGTTTATTTATATCGTATTATGATTATATTGTTTATTGTTGAGATAGAAATCATGATAGAATTATGAGGTAAGAATAAAATAATATTTATTTATTTTGAATTTCCTAAACCTACTAGGATTCATAAAATGATATAATATTTAATATTGTATACAGTTATTAGGAAAAAAATTATATTATGTTTATGATTAAAATAGATATTTTATGTGTGATATTCATGTTTTAGGATCAATTTTAATTCTGTCAATATCCTAATTCAACTATGATTGAATCTCTTATATGGTAGATGATATACTAAATTCTATCTAAATTATATAAGTACGAAAATAATTATAGATAAAATATATTTGATACCTTATATGATTAGGAATATTTAGATAATGATTTCTAGGCCTTAGTCGTCCATAATTTAGTTTCACATTTGATTTTTGAAAATCTGTCAGCATATCTGCGAACTATTGCAAGAATTATTTACATATTTTTCCGTCGTCATATCATCGTGAAAATTTAGGATCATCTTCCTCGGTATGTCTAGTATACTCTATTATTTTCAAGCATGATAAGTATTTGTTAAAAAAAATCTTCTTAACCTGTCAGTTTCTGACAGCATGTTCATGAGTTTGAAAGGAAAATTGTTTTTCATGTTTTCTTTACATTGTTTTCGACCAGGTTGAATTTTAATGAGATATACTACATGTTAGGTCATTCATGTTAATATATAATTTTAGGATACGTGTAATATTTATTTGTTAATTTATTTTTTGATGTGCCAAATTCTTTTGTCAACATGCATGTAGATTGACAACCAAAAGTTTTCATGTTACTATTAAATGAATTTTTGATCATGATAAGTTTTATTGTGATGGAATATGTATTATGTTGTTCATGTTAGATATCTATAATTTTTAGGACAAAACTTTTATGATTTCATAAATTTATTTCATGAGTTGCCGAATTAATTAATGCATGAATGAATTGTCAATAGAAATAAGATTGTGTTTAATATACTTAAGATTATTACTATGTGAAACCGTTAAAATTGCATGTTAATAAGTAGATTATGTATAGTATACATTTGTTTGATTATTTTGAACTATGTCCATTTATGAGTTATATGAATTATTGATGCATACATAACATTCTTTGCACAAGTCATTAAGATAACTTTTTATATTAGGATTGACGCGCAGTATTTAATCATTTGATATCCACAGTTTTTCATTAAAAATCAAGGTTAAGGTGGGGAAGTATTCTTACACTACATGTATCCTTATTATATTTTATGCTCGATATTTATGAGTTAATGTCAGACATGGAAAGGAAGGATCGAAGTTGATCCGCAATCGAAGTTGATCGGTACAAAAGTTTATGGCCGAAGTTGACCGGGATCGAAGTTGATCTGTTTAAATGTTAGAGTCGAAGTTGACTCGGTGGTCTGTGTGACTACGTAATTCTTACATGTTTTAATTTTCCATAATATATTGGTATATTATATAGTTTGGATAAATGTATTTCCCACTGAGTAGTCGTACTCATCCCTATCATTTTAACATTTTTCAGGAAATGGCTCGGCCGATGCGTAGAGGTGTTGGTGGTGATGGTCACGAGGACAATTTATCGTATTTAAATTATTGCTTTTAGTTTATGAAATTTCCGTTGTTTGTTTTTGAAATGTTAGACTTAGTAAATATTTATTTAAGACTTCCGCTGAGTATGAAAATGGCCTAAGTTTGCAACGTTTCTATTGAATGAAAATGTTTTGAAAGAGTTGAAATATGCATGCTAAGTATGAAGTAGCATCTCATATTAAGTTTTGAAAATTGGAGCGTTACAGAGATGCATCAAATAAACCAGACATATTTTAAATACATGTATGAATTTGTATTGAGTCATAAAAAAGTGGGGTAGTGGGAATTTCTAGTTTTAAACGATAGAATGATGGTTCCACTTCCACAAAATAAAATGATATAGATTTTTTTGAGAGTGGATGCTTTAGATTTCGTCGGTGGAGGATGATATGCGCTTTTACCCCTTGAGGGGAAAATTCCAAACCACATTATATGTATGTAAATATTCTTGGCATCATCGAATTCTTCTCTTTCTATGTAATATTCTTTCCATTTATGCACGTGGTCTTATCTTCATATGAATCATTGCCAAACAAACTCACTTGTTTTGTCATAAACTTTTTTATTTACATATTATAATAGCTATATTTATTACTTCATTTCATATTAAAGACTAAAGAGGTGTATGATTGTTGATTGAGATATGGTGCTTTTATAATTTTAGTGGAATTATGTCTTAGGAAAATTACTACAAATTGCATACTTGTAATTGAAAGTATATCTAGTTTTCTCAAATCTTAATTCGGTTGAATGAGAAACTAATGCGTAAAGTGAATTATAATAAAAGAAAAAAAGAATATTTTGAAACTGAATAGTGCATAACCTGGAAAGAAGTTGTGTATTTATAGCTTTTTTAAATTTGAATTGTGACATTGATAAGATAAAAGCAAAAACTTATATGCATCATGCTACACATGCAACATGCAATATGATTTAATTACCCGCATTTGATCCGGTTGGACTCTTTTTGACCCGCTGACTCAGCATGACTTCATGTTGAAGTTATTATTCCAATTTTTTTTTAAATTTTTTTTTAATTTTTAATTTATTACTTTGTTTTCTTTTCTTTTCTTTTTTATATGTTTCCCCTATTGTAAGGACGAGCATGTCATTCGTTGAGAACAAAAGTATCGTTTGTTCTAAATAAAATTTTAACTTTTTCCAAAAAAAATTTATAAGGAAAGGCGTATTATTTGTAATAAATAAATGTGTATTTTGTTATGAATAAAAGTGTCATTTGTTAAGTATCATTTATTTCGGAAAAAAATGTCATTTTCGTTCGGGATGCCATTTTAGCATCCATCATTGACAGAAGTGTCATTTGTTATAAACAAAAGTGTCACATTCTGAGTGTCATTTGTAATGAATAATTATTTCAATTGCAACGAATAAAAGTGTTATTTATCTCAAAGTGTCAATCGTAATAAACAAAAGTTTCATTTATATTTGAATAAAGTGTCATTTGGATCATTTATTGACTATCAATTATTTTTAAAAAAATGCAATTTGTTTCGAAAAAAGTCTAATTTCTTTATGAAAAATGTGTCAAATGCATCATTTATCTCAAAGTGTAAATCACACTAAAGTAAAGTGTCAATCAGAATTAAGAAACGTGTCACTTGAATCCAATAATCACATAATAAAGTATGAACCAAAATAACTAGAAATGTTACCCAAAGTGTCAATCGTAATAAACAAAAGTTTCAATTATCTCAAAGGAGAGTGTCACATTCTCATAATGTGTTAATTGCAACAAACAAAAGTGTCATTTATCTCAAAGTGTCAATCACAGTGAAGTAAAGTGTCAATTATAATTAAGAAAAAGTGTCCCTTTTTTTTCGAATACGTTACATCAAGAATTCTAACGTCCATCATACTCTCAGAATACGTTACCTCAAGAACGACAATAACAGAAAAAAGTAATTCTCATAATCACAAGCAACTTCTCACTGTGAACTTGGAGTACCATTTCCTTTATATTTTTTCTGTTGACGTCGATGGAGGCGGAGGTAGAGAGGATAGAGAGAGGCAGAGAGAACCGGTGACGCCGGCGGAGGCGGAGGCAGAGAGGCGGAGAGCTGGAGAGTCGAGAAAGGGAGAGGTAGAAATGGAGAAGCGGAGGCAGAGCGGGAGGTTGGAGGAGCGAGGAGCGACGGCGTCGAAGGCGAAGATGGAGAGGAGCGACGACGACGAAGACTGGATCGCCGAGAGGAGCGACAACAATGATGACGGAGGTGGAGACATAGAGGACAGTGAGAGAAAGAGAGAGAGAGAGAGGACAGCGGGCGAGAAAGAGAGCTGAGTGGAGAAAGAGAGAGAGAGGGGTGGGGGGATAGTGGGAAGGAGGCGGTTGTGGGAGGGAGAAAGAGTTTTAATTTTTTTTTTTAATCCTAATTAAACCGGATCGAACCGAATCAAAATTGAAAATTGAATCATATTGCACACAAGTCCTTCTCTAAAATAAAATGTTTAGATTCTCTCACCAAATGGGTTTCACAATGTCATTTTTCATGACCGAACATAGCAATTTTCCTACTATTGTTTACTGGCTTCATATTATGCATTTCAATTACCACAACTACAATATACATTCGCACACTTAAATCATCAGTGAATTCAAAATTTTGAATTGGATGGACAAAATAACAAGTTACAATTTTGATGGTATAAATCTGCAAATTTGTAATTCGAGATAAAACCATCATTATAAGAGTGTAGTGGTCCCAAGTGCAAGCAACACACACCCCTCAGGATCCACTCCTAATTCTAACGATGCTTTCTCTTGGTTCTTGTTTCACGTTCCTTAGAAAACTTCAGGTATGTGTGGGGTGGTATTAATCTTATGAGGATCTTTTGGAAAGGGTAATAATACATGTCAGATATACATATGATTGCGTAAGAAGTAAGTAAGAGATAAATAATTGGGACTAGTAGGCAGCTTAGCTCAAAAATAGGATAGATTTATGTACCTTAGGAGGAGACAACATTACAAAAATCCACGTGAATACCATCTCAAATATGCTACACGCATTAGCATTTATTTGTAATAAATGAGACATTTGTAATATTAGCCACATGCACTAAATAAAACATAAATATAATCAAAACATAAATATAATCAAATTTTAAACTTATGTTCACTCAATAGTCAAGATATCCAAAAAGTCCCTCACTTTTTCCTCAGATGTGTGCTGTCTCAGGTATTTTTATAGTTTTTTGTGCCAAAATGATTCATTTTCGTTTAGATTTCTATTTTCGTATAAAACGATCTTGAGTGCCGATGGAATGTCTATGGGTGCTACGGAGAGCCTAAAATTTATATCAACACCATAGGCACCCATAGGACCTTGAGTGCCGACGGAATGCCTATAGAGTGCCTATGGAGTGCCTATGGAATGCCTATGGGTACTGCAGAAAGTCTAAAATTTCTATCAACACCATAGGCACCCTTAGGCATTAGAAGTCAATTTTCGGGAATCTAATATTTTTGTTTGTTCTGGAACGAGATACCACACAAATGATTGAAAATTTTGAATGTCGGTCCAAACTAATAAGTAAATCATGAAAACTATGGGTATAATGATCAAATTAAACATTTAGTGAACATAACTATAGTATAGATAAATTTGTGTTTTAGATATTAATTTTGGATAGAAAAATATATTTCCACTAAATACATTGTTTGACTATATTATGAGGCATCACATCCACTACTAATGCGTATTTTTCAAATCATGCAATTAGAGATGACAATTTTGCGGGTCGGGACTGGGTAGTATAGTACCCGGACCCGCCTCGCAAGTTTGACTCAGAGACCCAGATCTAGACCCAGACTTGTACGGGTCCAGAAACTCATAACCAACCCCGGACCCGCACAGGGCGGATCTACCCGGCCCCAGACCCGTTGGTGCCGTTTCAATTGCTAATTTTGAATTATTTTATTTTTTAATTATTAATTTTCGTTAGTGGAAGCCTTTTTGTTTGAATTTTCTTATTAAAGTTGTCAGATATTATTATCTAAAAGTATGAATTGAAGAACAAGAAAATTCAAATAACATAAAGTAAGATTACATAATAAAATTAATAAAAAAAATAGTAATGCGGGTCTGAAACGGGGTTGGGCGGGGCGGGGCGGGTAGAGAAATTGAATTCGGATCCGTCTTGGACCCACGCAGGTTGGGTCCAGACCCGCCACATACTTCTACGGGTCTGGGTATTACCTGCCCCATCGCGGGGCTGGGCAGGTCGGGTCCAACGGATCCAGTTCCAATTGCCATGTCTACATGCAATTTACAACTCATGAATACATGATTTCTTTAAGCGAGAAATCCGCAGCGAATACTTGATAGGTGTATTGATGCCGAATAAAGAAAGTAGAAGTCGCAACCCTACTTGAAATGCCCATCGTACCAAATCATTGCTTGACCCCGTTTTGTCCAACCAATGTTCCCATCTTCCTCTTTGGGCTCTAACCCTTCAACACGTTTCTTATCCTTATCCTTACTTGTCTTATATTATCCTTACTCACTTGTCTATAAATTTTATAATGCAGTATATTTTCATCATTATAAGATTTGAATGATTGAGATTCTATTATGAGGAACCTCATTCTCAATTGGTATGGTATATTATATACTCCCTCCCTCTTACTCATAAATCTAATTCACTTTCTTTCCAGACGTGGTTTTAAAGAGAATTATTAATGTGTGTAGAGTTGTATAAAATTATGAATCTTTAAAAAAAAGTATTTGTAATAATTTATCAAAAAATGAATTGGACTATTTCAATAAGAAAACCAAAAAATATATACTTAACTAAATCTATGAGACGGAAGGAATAACATTAACCATTAACGTTCCTAATAATAATATTATTTAATATTTTTATTTAAGGACAACTAACTTAGGTTAGAGTTTATGACTTTTGTCACACGAGCGATAAAGTTGTTCTTACTGACAAAACTATTCATCCACATTGTTTCTTGTACTTAATTGATTTATTAATTAATCAGATTATCATGATTATTTCGTTTATTAGTGCTTTATTCCCAATCATCGCTGTAAAAGTGCACGTACGGGAAACATATTCCACTTATTTATTCATTAATTTATTTTACTTTTCAAATTTGGTAAAATATATTTAAATTTTCCATCAAGAAATAAAAAAAATATTAATTGTTAGAGAATGTCAATGCTAATCTAGTAGCTTGATCAGCCATTTAAAGACAAAAGATCTTAGGACTGCTATTTCTTTTTTTCTTTTTTTTTTTAAATGAGCACAATGATTAATTTGAAACAATCATGCCTATTGTTGTTGCTGTTACACTATTACTTATATTTAAATTTAAATTTTGCACTAAGTCTTCACCAAACATGTCAAGTCATCAACTGTAGATTTATACATAAAAAAGGTAAGATGGTATAAATGAATTATTTTATTGTATTTTTTTTTTTTTTTTTTTTATACGTGGAACCCTGCAGCTACCGGTGCGCAGACCGGGGTAACCCCGCTCCTTGTGCGAGCACTTGCAAACCACACAGAGAGTTCAACCACCCTAGCTAACCATAAGGTGACAGGCTCCACAAAATTGCTTCCAGTGGAATTCGAACCCAGGACCTATCGATCCCGGGCCAACCACCTTCACCAACTTTGTCATCCCAAGGGGACAATTATTTTATTGTATTGTTATATAATTAGGTGGTGACCTAACTTTTCATGGGCATAGCAGACGGTGCAATTATTGAATATTGTATTTTGCTAAAGGCTACGGATGAGTAGGTCCATCATCTTTCTTTGTTAAGTAGAGATCCTGATTCGTGTTCATCAGTCCTATTCATCTCCATTATTTTTTTTTTTTATTTTTTTTTTATTCGTGAAACCCGCAGCCGTTATTTTCGGTATTCATCTCCATTATATCATCATGGTATGCTTCCCCTCCCCTACCATTGCATTTCTTTGTTTTTTTTTGGGATGATGAAGGTAACACACAACCGCTATCGAAGTGCACATTGTGTAAACTTCGCTCATGTGCTTTAGCATGCAAATAACACAGGAGGGTTCAACCACCCTAGGCTAACCATAAGTAACAAACTTATACATAACGGTCTTGATGGATTTGAACCCGTAACTTTCCGGCCACAGGCTACCCACCTTAATCTCTATGTCACTCCAATGGGACAATCTCTCTGCTTTTATAACGATGGACACTAAAGCCAATATTCGGGATAATAATATTCATTCTTATTGATCGTGATACCTTATGTTGGAGTTTGTATGATAATGAGGAAAAAGTAATAAAAAAACACGGAATTTGTTCACCCAGTTTGTGTCTGATTGTGATGATGTTTGCGTCATGGGTGAAAATTACAAAATAACAAATAATTGAATATTTATACTAGAGTTGCAACACAAATAACAATTTTGTGTGGAAAAATAATATCTTTCACATGCCCAAAAGTACTTAGGTCCGTTTGTTTGGTTCAAGAGAATTTGAGAGAAGAGTGAGAAATAAGAGAAAGTAAAAACATCTCATTTAGTTAGAATAGAAAAATGTAAGAAAGAAGAAAAATAGTAAAATCTTTTGTGATTAAATAAGGCGAGAAAATGCGCTGAAAAGAGTGCGATTGAGAAAATGACAATTGTGAGTTTGTGATTTTGATTAAGTTCTCTCGTTCTTTGTTTTAATTAAGTAATTTCTCTGTCCTGGATGAAACGTTCTATTCTTTTTGGTACGATAATTTATTGAGGGGAATGTCAAGAGTATACATTTTCATGTTTGAAAATGCAAAAATATACAAACTTTTTCATAAATGCAATAATATACAAATGACCCTACTTCACCTCCAATGTGTGTGCAGGTGTGTGTGCAAGTGTGTTTGCAGTTTGTGTTGGAATCTTTTTCTTTTTGAATATGTAGTCTCGAAATTAGCAAAATAAAAGTTGGTGATTTTTTTTAAAAAAGCTAAAGTTATTTTAAAAAAAATTCTTTAATTGAATATTTTCGTAAAACAAAAAACCTGAACATATTCGTTTAAATATTTTAAAAACCTAAGTCGACCACCGCCGCCGAAAATTTTATATTTTAAAAACCTGAGTCGAAAATTTTATATTTTTGTATATTTAATTTATTTAACGAAAATTTAATATTTTGTTAATTTAATTTATGAATTCAATTTGAGGAAATTTTAATATTTTAGTAAATTTAATTTACTAAATTTATGTAATTTTGATAATTTAATTTAAGTAATTTCATTAATTTAATTTAGGCATTTTCGTTAGACAATTTCGAGAATTTATTTTTGGCAATTTCATTAATTTAATTTAGGCAATTTCGTTAATTTAATTTAGGCAATTTCATTAATTTAATTAGGCAATTTTGATAATTTATCGAAAAACCGGTTTTGTTAATTAGGCAATTTTGTTAATTTAATTAGGCAATTTTGAAAATATAATTTAGTCAATTTCAATAATTGAATCATAATTTAATTTAGGCACCATCCGATCGATCGGGCATAATTAAATATATATATATATATATATATATATATAAATATACATAAATTAAAAAAAAAATTATTTGTGGCGATCGATCGGGACTCTCTCTAAAAAAATTATACATAAAATAAAAAAATTATATGTGCCAATCGATCGGCACAGACCGATCGATCGGCACACTAATATATATATGCGATATATATATATAAAAATATACATAAATTTAAAAAAAAAATATTTGTGCCGATCGATCGGGCGCAAATTAATATATCTCAAATAATTATACATAAAATAAAAAAAATTATATGTGTCGATCGGTCGGCACAGCCCGATCGATCGGCACACTAATATATCATATATATATATATAAAAAAAAGTATATATATATATATATAAATATACATAAATATTAAAAATATATATATATATATATATGCCGATCGATCGGCACGGCCCGATCGATCGGCACACTAATATATTAATATAAAAAATATATAAAAAAATATATATAAATATACATAAATATTAAAAAATATATATATATATGTGCCGATCGATCGGCACGGCCCGATCGATCGGCACACTAATATATCATATATATATATATATAAAATATATATATATATATATAAATATACATAAATATTAAAAAATATATATATATATATATATATGTGCTTATCGATCGGCACGACCCGATCGATCGGCACACTAATATATTAATATAAAAATATATATATAAATATACATAAATATTAAAAAATATATATATATATATGTGCCGATCGATCTGCACAGCCCGATCGATCGGCACACTAATATATTAATATAAAAAATTTATATGGGCCGATCGATCGGCACAGCCCGATCGATCGGCACCCTAATATATATAAATACACACAAGACACACACAACACACACACAAATGACACACAAAGACACATCGGCACACTAAATCGGCACACTCAAATCGGCCCATTGAATCCGAGAAATCTATCGGCACGAAAGCTACTCACTTGGGCACGCTTAGGATCTTCCAAACCGCTCGAAACCGCTCGTAACAATGGAAAAGGTTAGTATTTATTTGAAATAAAATTAAATTTTAGATGTGAAATTAATGTATAATTAAATGTTTAAAAGTGGTTTTTTATGAAATATATATGTTGGGTTTAGTGAGTATAATATAGATTTGTTTGGATTGGGTGAAAATTGGTGAAATTGGGGTAGAAATCGCCGGAAAAAATGGTTGAAATCGCGGCGGCCGACATTCACCGCCGACCGGCCCGACCGGCTCGAACCGTTTCGCCCGGCCTCGACCGGCCGACATTTTACGTAAATTTTTTTTTTGTGAGTTTATTTTTAATTATTATAACTGTATTAATTATAATTTGATTAAATATTAATTGTTATATATAGGTCAATTTTAAACGACTAGCACTACGAGACGTTTCTCCGAGGATCACAATATATTATAAGCATAATTTAGGGGCTTTGATTAGACGAAATTAGGTCTCAGGGGGTGGTGTGGATCTAATCAAACGCTTTTGTTAATGGTCAATTCGGGGCATAGTGGGTTGGCCGTAAGGTAAGAATGCTATGCGGGCTCTTCACCGCCTATTATGCTATGAGATTTCGGTACGACCTTCGGAGGTTTGGTTTAATTATGTTGGTCAGAACACCGTTTCTCTCATCCGGACTTTGCATTGGTTACTTGGGCTCATGTTCGGCGAGTGTAGTTTTGACATGTCAGCATTTTATCATCCTACTCAATCCGGGGTCTACGGCAGATTCAATGGTGGGAGACCGATTGAAGCAAAGCAGTTGTTAAGCTGGTTTTGTAAATATGAGCCCGATGGCGTTTCAGATGATGACTTGATTAAGTTGTCGAATATTTTAGCTCTTTTCTTCTGGTTCTATGCTCCTGCAGAGACTAAGAAAATTGATACATGGATATGGGTATTGGTTGATGATATTGACCAATGGAATGCCTTCCCATGGGGTGCTTTTACCTACGAGGCCATGTTGCACTACCTCAGTTACGTACCAAATTCCTTGGACCTCGTAGGATCTAAGTATAATCTCTACGGGCCGATTTGGGCACTACAGGTATGATATTTGTTGACAACTTAATTATTACTAATTTATAATTTTTTATTAGTTGAAATAATTCGATATATTTATATTGTAATATAGGTGTGGGCATATGAGGCCATTCCAAGTTTTGGAGCTCGTTGTGCGACCCTTCTAAATCCCGATGGTTATCCTCGTTATTTACGGTGGTCGTTTAATGACGCCCGATCGGCGTGATATAGCCGGGTTTTTTAAGCGCCGTAAAAAATATTTTTATTATTAATTACACATTGAATATGTTATGGATTTTCTTATTAATATTTAATGCACAAATATTATGTATTTCAGATGAGAGACTCGGTAGTGTTTGAAATGTTAGTACCGACCCGAGTTTGAGAAGAATTGTCCATATTGGCGAGTGCAGTTGGTAGTAATCCATTTGGGCTACACTTTCCTGTGCCCTTGAATCCCCTACAGCCGGCGCAATATGACCAAGATGGACAACGTATCTTGATCAGGCGCACCGAGGAGAGCAGACATAGTTCGAGCAGAGGAGTTGTCGGTGAGGAGGAGGAGCACACTGTGGTAGAGAGTAGGAGAGGTCGGAGGCGGGCCCGCCGTACAGAAGCATCTTCATCAGCAGCGAGAGACGATCGGGCAATAAACTTAAATTCACAGTAAAAATTTTCTGGTCAATTCCACTTTTAATAATCGTCATCTTCTTTGATAATTATTAGCCGTTGGTGAGACATCTAGTTTTCTGGACCTAAGAATAGAGGCCATGATCAGTCGATCTATTCAAGAAAATTTTGAAAGATGCGAGCAAGCTATGATGAATAGAATTGATGATTATCATCGGACTCTGAGTCAGGAGCTAGTGAGTAGGTGTGAGGAGCTGCTGGATAGAAGTAATATGTCATTTCAGTCTGGATATAGCTGGCACGCTCAGGCTACACAGTGGCCCCGGTGGGATGAGCCCGCACCACCGACCTTTAATCAGCATGGTCAGGCTATGGATGTTGAACCTCGCGGCGAGTTGGTAAGAGAATTTTTCAATTAATTTAATTTCTTTTCCTAATTTAATAATTGTCTTTTTGTAGGTTATGTTTGAGCCGAGTAACTCGTTGGCTCAAAGTTTTGAGCAGTATTTGTCCAGTGAATCCTTGGCCTTTCGACGTCCAGATGGTTTTCCACTTCAACGAGAATGGTTCAAGGATTTTATAAAGATTGATTCTGAAATGGATTGTGAGATGGTAAACTGCTATATCCAGTCACTGCGGGTCAGGCTAGTTCAAGGTAACCTACCCGTGACTCCAGATGCCCAATACACAGTCATAGCGGACTCTACACTCTTTGTAAGTATATTTCATATTTGAGTATTTTTTGAAAAATATGGTATTTGTTTGATTTAATTTTATCATTGAATAATTGTTTATAGATGGGTATTATGAATGAGTGGCTCAAGTGCGTGAAGAATCCAGAAAATAATAGACACGAGAATGATAATGATTATAAATGGGTTCCGAAAGAGGAGGATGTGCAGTGCGTTAAGGGGAATCCAGAACTTGGGACAAGCGATTGGTACTCCGCCAAATATGTGAGTACTATTTATATATTTTATATATAATAATTTTAAGGTTCTAAATTATATATTTGTATCTATTGTAGATCATATTTCCAATCTTGGCAAAGACACCATTGGTTCGTATTGCGGTTATGTATTTCGATTAGAAGCTCGAGATGTTTGACTCGAAAAATGAATTTAGAGATCCCAAGGTATTTAATTGGCGTGTCAAATGCCTTATGGGTTTCCGGAAATTTATAGCGCGATTCTTATGGCACGGGAACTATTGGGCGTGTAATCCATATGGTTATCCATTTCCCGGAGGTAAGAGGCCCTCAATTGTGCTTATGGATGATGAAGAGCAGTACTTGCAATTGGATTCGTATAGTTGCGGGGTATTTACATGCATGACTATAGAGCGTCTCCTCACCGGTTTTCCTACTCGGGTATGGGGTTTTGAAGAGCGAAACATTAATAAATATCGTAATTGGATGGCTGTAAAATGTTTTGAACTTTGTGATATTGCTTGAATTTTATGTATCAATAAAATGTGTGGTATTGTAATGTTAAAAACCGACATTGTATTCGCAGATTTTTCATACACTTTCAATAGTCCATTCATATGCGTAATGATAGACTTTAGCGCGAGTATGCCTTTTTTAATGTGATTTTGTTGATTATTGCATAAAAATTGAATTTATTATATGCATGTAGAGTAGTGGTTACTATTTTTCATATACATTTAGTATAAAGTTCAAATTGTCATAGTAGTAGGATTTTACATTTGTGAAAAGTTGATTTTTGTTTGATGTTAAAAAAAAAATATTTGGTCCGATCGATCAGACAAGGCCGATCGATCGGACCATATGAATTTTAGTTTAAAAAAATATATGGTCCGATCGATCGGACAAGGCCGATCGATCGGACCATATTATTATTTTTTTTAAATTACAAGTTAAAAAAAATTATGGTCGAAAATTATGGATGGTATTATTTTTTATGTATCAACCGATTTGAAATGTTAAAAACATGTTAAAAAATATTTGGTCCGATCGATCAGACAAGGCCGATCGATCGGACCATAATTTTAGTTTAAAAAATATATGGTCCGATCGATCGGACAAGGCCGATCGATCGGACCATATTGTTATTTTTTTTAAATTACATGTTAAAAAAAATTATGGTCGAAAATTATGGATGGTATTATTCTTTTACTTTTTTTTAAAAATAAATATTTAATTATTTTTTTAAATAAAAATATGGTCCGATCAATCGGAGTAGGCCGATCGATCAGTTATTATTTAAATTACATGTTAAATAAAATAAATATTATTTTTTTAAAAATATAATTATTGATGGTATTAATTTTTGACTTTTTTTTAAAATAAATATTTAATATTTATTAAAAAAATTACGGATGGTATTAATAATCACGGATGGTATTAATAATCAAAATTACGGATGGTATTAATAATCAAAATTATACTTAAAATTATTTTTTAATTATTTTTTAAGTATACTTAAAAAATTAATATAATTGAAATAAAAAATCAATATAATCAAAATCACGGATGGTATTAATAATCAAAATTATACTTAAAAAATCAATATATTTGAAATAAACACTTAAAAAATTTAAAAAAAATTAAAATAAAAATTTGATAAATATTTCAGGGGAATAATCACGGATGGTGTAATAAAGCTTTATATATATGTATACATTAGCAAAATTAAACATGAATCATTCTTAGAACGATAGAAGTAGTTATGACTTTATACAAAAAATGAACTCATTTTTCGAAATATAAGAAGAGGTCGAAAGTTTTTTTTTTAATTATGTCTCTATTATTATATTTCAAAGTTATTCATGATATCCTCAATATCCTCTTCTTATATCACTTTTTGTTGCTCGAATTCGATGTTTTGAGGGTTTAGAGGAATAGTATTTAGGGTTTTGATCAAGGGTTTTGAGGGTTTAGAGGAATAGTATTTGGGGTTTTGATGAATAGTTTTTGGGGTATCCCTTAATCATCCTATCGGTCGGATTGTATATACAGCTGTCGGCAAAATAATCCAGCTGTGACAGCTGTGACAGCTGTCGACAAATAAAATAAATAAATATATATATATTTTTTTAAATATATATGGTCCGATCGATCGGACCATATATTTTTTAAATTACTAATGTTAAAAAAAAATAAATACATACATAATTTTTTTTTTAAATTATTGGACTTTTTAAAAAAAAAAAAATAAATATATGGTCTGATCGATCGGACAAGGCCGATCGATCGGACCATATATTTTTTAAATTACTAATGTTAAAAAAAATACATACATAATTTTTTTTAAATTATCGGACTTTTTAAAAAATAATAAAATATATGGTCCGATCGATCGGACAAGGCCGATCGATCGGACCATATATTTTTAAATTACTAATGTTAAAAAAAAAAAAATACATACATAATTTTTTTTTAAATTATCGGACTTTTTTTAAAAAAAATAAATAAATATATGGACCGATCGATCGGAAAAGGCCGATCGATCGGACCATATATTTTTTAAATTACTAATGTTAAAAAAAAATACATACATAATTTTTTTTTTAAATTATCGGACTTTTTAAAAAAATAAAATAAAATAAATATATGGTCCGATCGATCGGACAAGGCCGATCGATCGGACCATATATTTTTTAAATTACTAATGTTTAAAATAAATAAATACATACATAATTTTTTTTTTAATTATTGGACTTTTTAAAAAAATAAATAAATAAATATATGGTCCGATCGATCGGACAAGGCCGATCAATCGGACCATATATTTTTTAAATTACTAATGTTAAAAAAAATACATACATAATTTTTTTTTAAATTATCGGACTTTTTAAAAAAAATAAAAATAAATATATGGTCCGATCGATCGGACAAGGCCGATCGATCGGACCATATATTTTTTAAATTACTAATGTTAAAAAAAAATAAATACATATATAATTTTTTTTTAAATTATCGGACTTTTTAAAAAAAAATATATATGGTCCGATCGATCGGACAAGGCTGATCGATCGGACCATATATTTTTTAAATTACTAATGTTAAAAAAAAATAAATACATACATAATTTTTTTTTAAAATTATCGGACTTTTTAAAAAAATAAAATAAATATATGGTCCGATCGATCGGACAAGGCCGATCGATCGGACCATATATTTTTTAAATTACTAATGTTAAAAAAAAATAAATACATACATAATTTTTTTTTTAAATTATCGGACTTTTTTAAAAAAAAATAAATAAATATATGGTCCAATCGATCGGACAAGGCCGATCGATCGGAGCATATATTTTTTTAAATTACTAATGTTAAAAAAAATAAATACATAAATAATTTTTTTTTAAATTATCGGACTTTTTTTTAAAAAAAATAAATAAATATATGGTCCGATCGATCGGACAAGGCCGCTCGATCGGACCATATATTTTTTAAATTACTGACTTTTTTTAAAAAAAATAAATAAATATATGTTCCGATCGATCGGATAAGGTCGATCGATCGGACATATATTGTCAAAAAAAATAAATAAATATATGGTCCGATCGATCGGATAAGGCCGATCGATCGGACCATAATTTTTTTTTTAAAATTATCGGACATATGTTTTTTTAAGTTACTGATTTTAAAAAAATACATAAATAAACATATGTCCGATCGATCGGACAAGGCCGATCGATCGGATATGTATTTTTTTTAAAAATAAAAAATAAGTAAAAAATAAATTACTATGTTAAAAAATAAATAAATAAACATATGTCCGATCGATCGGACAAGGCCGATCGATCGGACCATAGTTTTTTTTTTTTTTTTAAATTACGCTATTTAATTTAGGGTTTATACGCTATTTAATTTAGGGTTTATACGCTATTTAATTTAGGTTTTGTCAATTAAGGTTTAGGGAACAACCATACCGAATTAGGGTTTCAACAAAACAAACTTCATACTTCAAATAATATATAGAAAATAAACTAGAACTAAGACACCACAAATTTAATCTTGTGTCTCCCTCTGTGAACATGTCCTCCTTGTGTGGTCTCTCTCGTGACAAACACCACACTTTCTGCTACGACCTTGAGTTGAGCTTGTGGAGGCCTCCGCTCCCGATCGGTAACGTCTCGCTTCGGGCGACCGGCCCGACGCTCGCTAGGGGTGGTAACAGTGGATCTCGCATCTCGAATATGGTCAGGAATGGTCCAAAGCTCCAATGCAGGTAACGAATTAAAGTGGTGTTTGTAAATATCCCTGTGGTTGCTTGTAGTGTACATACTGTGGACATAGTTGTAAAAATGATCTCCGCTCTCCCTGTCAGCGACAACATGTTTGTAAAACAAAAAATGTGTTAGATATATAATAAGTGATTAAAAAGTGTAAAAGAATTCATACAGAATCCCAGCGGCAGCGTGGGAGCATGGTATTAGGTCCATATCAAATTCGTGACACGTGGTTTGGTTCTCCAAATCCACCTTATAGTTGTGATTTCTCCCGTCGTTGACTTTGTATCTTCCTCTGGCGGTTAAGGTGACAGTATATGAGCGTGCAAGGTCAATCTGCGCGCTTAACTTCCTCTTCGCAACGTCCACCAACGGATGGCTATTCTCACTCAGCAGTTGACGCCTTTCATCCCACCATGACTCCATAATTGCTCGTATCGTGTCTATCATCGAGCAAATCGGCAATCGACGGGCCCACAAAAGTCTTCCGTTGAAAGACTCGACACAATTTGATGATAGAAAGCCGTAGCGACGCCGCGGACATTGCGGCCACGGCCCAACGTTCGGGACCAACCTCTATCGGCTTGTTGTATGCTCCTTCACTCGCCACGAGGATTGATGCCATGTACTTCCTAAAGTCCGACTCACGGTATGCGTGGGTCGCCCGACGGAACATGTAGGGTACTTCATTCTTGTAAGAAGTGAGCTTGTTATTAAGATGGACGTTGCAAAGGCAAAGGAGGAACTCCGGAAACACTCTTCGACAAAGCATTTTTAATACTAACGTCTTTGGTCGACACGATCGGAGGTCGCCGCTCGAACCGTACACTCGCTTAAGATTCTCAGAAACCACGCCCATGAGTCATTGTTCTCAATTGGTCCAATGCCAATGGCGAGCGGTACAAAGCTGTTCGTTGCGCCTTTAGTAATCGCAAAGAAAGAGAATGTCGGTATTCTTTCCCTTCAAAGTGAGTTCCATCAACTACAATCACCTTCCTCAAATGCCACATAAATGCGGGGATGCACCGGCCCCATGCAACAAACGCGTACTCGAACCTCCCGTCGCCGTCGGCACGAACATTAGTTACCGTTCCGGGGTTTACCCGCTTCAACATGTGCAAATATCGAGGGAGCATCTTGTACGAGTCTTCGTGACTCCCATAAATCAATTGAATCGCATTGTTTCTAGCACGCAGGGCCTTATAATACTCCACCTTCACACCAAATTTCGAGACGCATCTCATTGATCATGTCTCGAGGTCGCAACATCGTTCCCTCCATACGCATTCTTTGCCCAAAATAGGCTCCGATAGTCTTCGCAGAATGATGATCGGTCCGGCATTATCAAAGTCATACCGACATCATCGCTCCGGCACAAAATCGTAAATTGTCCAATAAATACCATTATGTCGTGCACGTACTCTGAATGGACAAAGATCGCCCAACAGACATTCAAACCACTGATACTGAGGACTTGCCCTCTTCACTTTATAAGACCGTCGACACTCTAAATGCCAGAGACCAACGGCTATTGTTAGGGCGTCCTTCTTCCAAAAGATGTTGCCGTTTCCGAGAATGCCCTCTTCAATCTTCTCTATATCCGTACAACCAATGACACCTGCTTGACCTGGCGGAATAATTGGCACTAGCCAATTTCTGACTAACTTTAATGAAAGTGGTTGACTTGCAGCTTTATGTCGGAGACTCTGCCAGCTGGCTGCTTGTTATTGGTCGAGGTACAGAGAGTGGTTGAGACCTATTCAGACTTCAAGGTGATACTGAAGCTGACTTCTCAGATGTACGACCTCGGACAACTCTACTGAATTGTTCTTCTGAAGTTCATGGTCAGTTAAAGTAACTGACCGACCGTTGCTGAGTCTGATCTTGATTCAGTAGATAACTTCTGCTGAGTCTGCTTTACTGAAGATCAACTCTGAGTACAGT
This sequence comes from Lavandula angustifolia, assembly GCA_028984105.1. Lineage (NCBI taxonomy): Eukaryota > Viridiplantae > Streptophyta > Magnoliopsida > Lamiales > Lamiaceae > Lavandula > Lavandula angustifolia. The sequence goes on from CM054803.1 coordinate 29,398,386, forward strand.
GAACTACTCTCGCCGGAGTTTAGTTCGATCGACTCCTTTCGCATATCTTGCTCTCGCTGAGTCCAAGATTTACCGAGTCTTCTACCGAATGCACAAATGTTGAACTTTAGCTAGTCTCACGAGTTCCTAACACGGTGAACTCAGTTAAGCTATAACAATATCGAAAGCTCATCATCCAGCTAGGGTTTTGGGATCTTCAAATCTATCGTAGTGAACCTAATTCCCAACACCAGATGATTGACCCTCCACCGGTGCACGTTTCTTCTTCGATTTTTTCTTCTGTGCTGCCGGCGGAGGATCCCGTACACTACCCTCTTCATCAACTCGTCTCGGTTGTACGGGGGTCGGTCTAGGAAAAGATACACCGATCGGATTCTCTCCAATCACCCGTCTCCAGTATTCTGATAGCTGCTCCTCGGGAGTGGGCGTAAGAGCCTCATGGGGCGTTGTCTCCATATGTTCGAAAAGTTTAAAAAATAGGTTATAATACGTTCCCTATCTGTTCATAAATATTTAAAATATTACTTACCGGCAAGGCAAAGAAAGTAATCCATTCCGTATCTGGTGGCGTGACAAATACCCATTTGACACATCGGGGCATACCACCGTCATTCATAAGGCGTACACACAGACGGGCCAAATCTGGTATCACCTCACATGCCCAGATCTACAATACGATTAAAGATCAATACAAGTATAAAATTTAAAATTTAAAAAAATAAAATTATAAAATAAAAATTTGTACCTGAAGAGCCCAAACTGGCCCATAAATATTATACTTCGATTTTACTGCATCGAGTCGCTTCGATGCAAAGCTCATGTAGTGCAGGAGGGCTTGTACGTGTATGATCCCCATGAAAAATCGTTCCACGCGTCTAGATCATCAGTAAGAACCCACATCCAGGTCTCGACCTTCTTCGTGTCGGCAGGTGCGAAGAAAAAACACATCAGGGCCAACACATTGGCCACCTTCAAATAATCGTCTTCTGAGAGGTCGCCGAGCTTGTCATTTTTCCATAAATTTAGCAGCTCACCACCTGTTACTGGATTCCCGTTTGTGAGTCTCATGTATACTCCAGACTCTACAGGGGCACGAGCTGCCGTCGTATCGAAAGTAGAAGCGCCGAAAAATAAGCCAGTTACGAGTGCATACTCGTACTGCGAAAATCTAATCTCCCGTCGGGATATGTGAAAACGGGCCTCCCCGGGCGGTGTCTGCACCTCATAGAACATGAGCTGATGCAAAGCTATGATCAAACTCTTGCCCTTCCTCCAACTCAACAAATGTCCGAACTGTCCGTCTCTAAAGCGACGGACTAGGTCACTACCCCCCCGTCTAGCAAGAGTGCTTTTTAGTAGTTCGGGTAGACCATCTCTCCATTATGTCGTGATTTTTGTGGTCTTTTGTCTAACCGGTAGTCGGATATAAGCGGCTGCAAGATTTACAAAAAAATGAATTAATTATCCAAACCGAATAAATAAGGGCCGAACGATGGCCTATGGAAGGGCCGAACGAGGGCCGATGGAAGGGCCAAACGAGGGCCGATGGAGGGCCGATTTCTCTAAGGCCAGCCGGGGCCGACAGCCTATTGAACAGAGTTCGGCCGAGGCAGGGCCGATGGAGTGTATCTCCATCGGCCCTGCCATCGGCCCTAGTTTCATAAATTTCCAGTAATTAACACTCGAATCATCTCCAAATTCTCAACAATTTCATCAAAAATTGGACATTTCAATGTGAACCCAACCCAATTTCAACATAAATTTCATCTATCAATCAAATTTAATCACAATTCATGGCATAAATCGACAATTCAAAAAAGGCACTTCTACATTTTAACATGAATTCGCATAGATCGACAATTTAATTCACTCAACGTCGTTTCTAACATGAATTTGCATAGTTCTAACATGGAAGGGCCAAGGAATCGGAATTACGAACCTCAATTTCGCCGGAAGACATGGCGTTTCAAAGGGGATCGGCGGCGGCTGTTTTTGGCGGCAGCGTTTCGGGCCGATGAGCGGCGAACGGCGGCGAAGAGCGGCGGACTACGGTGGCCGGCGATTATGTTGGAGAAAATGGGTGAAATTTCGTTGATTGTTGCAAATGAATGTTATTTTCGGCCAACGGTTATTTTCATTCGGCCCTCATTTACTGCGACTCAGGGCCGATGGAATGGCCGATGGGAAGGCCGATGGGTATCGGCCCTCGTTTAATAAACAGTTTAATTATTTTCGATCCTTCGGTAAATTTCGGGCCGTTACATGTAACGGCTTGTGAAGAATCAGGGCCGATGGCTCGGCCGAATAGGGGTCGATGTCCATCGGCCCTCATTTTTTTACGTTTATTTTTAAAAATTAATAAAAAAATGGTTAATTATTTACGATTATTATTTTCGGAGGGCCGATGTCTCGGTTGAAGGGGGGCCGATAACCATCGGCCCTTCAATTATTTCTGTTTTCTCAGTAGGGCCAATAGGTCGGCCTAAAGAGGCCGATCTCGATCGGCCCTCAGTACATTTGAAATCGGCCACCATCGGCCCTCAGAATTGTCCATCGGCCCCCCCATCGGCCCTTCTGACAGCCTGCGCCCACAAGAAGATAAAATGGCTAGATTTGTGTTTTTTTATAGTTGAAGGCCAATTTTGTTTTCTTTTTTTTTGGATTTGGCCACCAGTACATATTTCCACAAAAAAAATAATCAATTCATCCCATTAGAAGCATCAATGCATGCATTTCTTATCGAAATATTTCATTACAAGCGTTTGTTTCTTAAAATGACAAAAAATATGTGGATAAAAACTAACAAATAAAAAGTCAAATAATATACATTATACATGCTATATTTTTAATCTCAGTCTTAAAAAAAACTTTAATACATAGTAGTATTTAATATCTTTAAGATGTCAAATATTATTAGTTACAAAATTATATTTCCCATCACATTAATTCCCAGGGTACATCATGAATGGGTTGAAAATCCACTCTCAAAACTCAATTACTAGTGAGAAATCAAGTGTATGATGATCAACCAAATATATATTTTTAGTGGATGGAGTGACTATTTCCTTTTTGCTCTTTTGGAATATGATAATTAGGATGTTAGTATACTGCACCATTGACTAACGAACTCACAAAATGATTTTTATAAAGCTTTTTTTTATTATTTAATTGAGTTTCGAATAATTATATTTAATTGATTTTTATTAAGCTTTTTTTTTATTAAGCTTAAAGTAGACAAGAATTACAGATTTGGAATTATGAGTTTAAGCGGATCCTCCCAACTTGATCGAAGAATGAAGAGGGAAAATTACGTTAAGGGTGATATAATTTGAGGTGGGTGGGAAGGGGGCAATCAAATCATACTTTTTTTTATGGTCATGTGAATCCACGTATTCAATCTTTACATTGATTCTTGACATCTGATTTGTGCCAAATAAGGGGGGTGGGTTGAGGTGGGGTGTGGGGGCAGCTTCTTCAAGTTTCCTCGTTGTTGGTCATCATAATTGGCGATAACTGTAAATGGTCAAGCTATTTTGTGTCTGTTTGTGTAGGAAGTGACTTTGATAATTTCCCCACTCAAATTCCTTTTCCTTTTTTTGGATGAAAAAGTAACCAGCAGAAGCTTTTGCGACTTGCAAATAATACAGGAGGGTTCAATTATCCTAAGCTAAATATGTGATAGACTCATGATAATCTTCCGACCACAAGCTACCCACCTTAACCGTTATTGCCGTCCCAAGAAAAAAAAGCTATTTATTCATGTACTAGTACTATTTATTTAATCACACACCCACTCCTTGCTTACAAAGCTACCCTCCTCTCATTCTTTCTCCTCATTTTCTCTCTCTCTAACACAAACACCATTATTCTTCTTCTTCTTCTTCTTCTTTCCCATATAATACCAAATTAATAAACCTAGCTAGATGGGTATGAATGATGGTTTGGCTTTAGGGCTGGGACTCTCCACTGCCACACAACACAAAAATCCCAAAATTAAACCAGCTTCGCCATCTCTGACTTTGAGCCTTTTCGCCGAAACCTTTGATCAGATTCATCCCATCAAAAAGGCCGATTTCAACGACGGCCAGTCCGCTGATCTGTACGGACAAGACAGTGTTGCGTCTTCTCTCTCTAACGTCAGCGTGAAGAGGGAGAGAGATATGGGTAGCGAGGAGATTGAAACGGAGAGAGTTTCATCGAGGAATATTAGCGACGAAGACGATGATGGGTCCAATGCGAGGAAGAAGCTTCGCCTCACTAAAGTTCAGTCTGCTCTACTGGAAGAAAGCTTCAAGCTGCACAGCACTCTCAATCCAGTCAGTCTCTCTCTCTCTCTCTCTCTCTCTCTCTCTCTCTCTCTCTCTCTCCTCTCTCTCTCTCTCGTGTATAGGTATAGCTAGCAACCATAAATATTGACAAATGCGACGTCGTTTTTTATCTATTTATCAGAAACAGAAGCAAGATTTGGCGAGGGACTTAAAGCTTAGGCCACGACAAGTTGAAGTTTGGTTCCAGAACAGAAGAGCCAGGTTAGCTACTCGGCCTCATCATAAATTAGATCTAATCAAGACGAGGCTTAGATTTTCATTATATATCTTGTAACAGAACTAAACTGAAGCAAACAGAAGTAGACTGTGAGTTGTTGAAGAAATGCTGCGAGAGTCTGAGCAACGAGAACCGGCGGCTGCAGAAGGAAGTGCAGGAGCTGAAGGCGAAGAAGTTAGCACATCCCCTCTACATGCACCTGCCGGCGGCCACGCTCACCATGTGCCCCTCCTGTGAAAGGATCGGAGGTGCCGAAAACGCCGATAAGACCCCCTTCACAAACCCGCACTTCTACAATCATTACACCAATCCATCTGCAGCTTGTTAGGGATTGATGTTTGTTACATAGTAGTATATATCAGTATCATCCGACAACCTTGTTTTTTGTTCGGTTAAGGGTTTGTAGTAAAAGTATCAGTGCAGTTAGTTGTAGAAGTTAGAGCTTACTAATGATGTTTTCTTTTACTTTTTTTTAATATATTTGTGTAAAATGGATGTGAATCATGAATATAAATTATATAGTGAAGAAATTATTGATTAATGTTTCTCGATGATACATGTGGCCTTTCTTTTCTTTTTATTGTTTAATTTTATTTGAAATTGTCAATTATTGGTGTATGATCAATTTTTGTGTTGGATTTATTAGGAATGAGCATAGATTGGTCTGAGCTGCACTAACGAGGAAATTTCTCGAGTGTGAATGATGATGGTGCAAATACAATAATGGAGAGTCCTGATCTGGATTTTTTTTTTTTTTTTTTACGAGGAACCCGCAGCCGCTATATTATTTTTTAAAATATTGTACTTTGGTATACGTACACATCCACTGTCACGACAAATTTAATTCACGGCATTTTTGTAATGAGAGAAGTTCTCGTTTCGGTGCAATGCATCACATATTACTAATGTGAATGTTACACGAAAAATGAATGACTAATTTAACTATTTGCTTATAAAATATAGTATGACCAATCGTGTGTATTGATTTGTGGTGAGATTTTATAGTTCACTCTATACAATGTAATACTAAGCGTCAGTAAATATTTCCTCGACTCCACAAATAATGTCATTCTTTTTTTTGTGGTACGTCTACAAATAATGTCCCATTTCCGAAAATAGCAGATTATTATACACAATCAACCACTCTTTTTTAATGATCTCACTATCTTTACTCACAACTAAATACTCTTTTAAAATTGCGTACTGTAAATATAAGAAACATTATTTATTGGATTAGACGAAGAGAGTACTATATTAATGCTTTATTTGCAAAATAAATAAAAAAAGAAGATTAGTATTTATGGAACGGACGGATTTGGGCGAAGTGAGACGGCCCCATTTTGAAGGGACGAAGTAGGGTCCATCCCACGTGATGTTCCCGTGCCCCTTTCTCACGCACATTCATTCCCATAATTATTTTTCTAATTCCACCAATAGTCATCCGCCACGGCGCCGCTTGCTTTTGATGTGGGCGATTCTATTAATTTTTTTTCAATGGTTTACAATAATTATATTTATCTCAATCTATTTTCACTTGACAAAATATGATATGATTTATACTTATTACAAAGCTTCTTAGTCAAAGAGGACAAGCTACCATACTACATCATCTTTTTACTTGAACATGTAATAGCGATCGATATATATATTAAAAAAAAAAAAAAGATAGCAAAAACTTAATATAGACTATAATTTCACTTTTTAAAGTAGATTGTTGTAATTGGGGGAGGTGAAGTGGATCTCGAAGTCTTGAGAAAATGATGAGAGATTCTTTTGGTGAGAAAGAAAAGTAAAATGATAAGGGGCTATGCTATATTTCCTTTGTTGGTTGTTGTCGTGCTGAATCAATCCGACAAATTATTTTTATGGATTTGTAGCATGTTATTTTCGAGACAAATTAGAAGCTATATAGATTCATAGAATAATTAATAGGAAAGTTAGACAAATATGATAACATGTGATTTTTTATTCACAATAATTAATATATATAAAATAATTAATATTTTTATAAAAACAAATAATACAATTATTAAAGATGGCAAAATGAGTGGGCGGGGCATACTAGGCCAATTCAATTTTTTGGGCCGCCCAAGTCTGCCCGACATCTTATCGGAGTGTAATATATGAATCCCAACCCAATTGCAAACATGCGGACGAGCTTAACCAACTTATTTTTTAAATATTTTTTACTACTCTCTCTGTCCCGCCCGACTTGTCTTTTATCTTTTCGACACGGAGATTAAGATGAGTGAATAATTGTGTGTAGATAAGTGAGTGATTGTGTGTAGATAAGTGAGGATAAAAGAGGGTATATGTCCTGCTCAACCGGGGGTACTTTCTTGGGCTGAAAGACTCTCTTGGAAATATTAACACTCATGAGGTTATTTTATAATATTATATAAGTAAGAAACTTATATGAAATAAATAAAGTGTATATATATATATATATATATATATATATATATATATATATATATATAATGAGAAGTAATTATTAAACATTTTTTTTCTCTGTAAAGTCAGAAGAAGTATTCAACCGTATAACACACACTAATTCTCATTCCTCTCTTTTCACTGTAAATCTCAAATACTTGGATTGTGTAATCAAAATCATGATTCTTGTAATCATCGGTGATCTGGAACATCACGTTTAAAGTAAAATATCGTCTACTAGTTAATTCCTCTGCAGGTATGTATTCTATCATCAATTTCTGTCGGTCTCAATAATTGGCTAAGCATTCTAGTGATAAGCTAGGCTGCATTTGCTTTCTGCATTACTCCAGATCAAACCAGAGATACTCCAAGAAGTAGCAAATCATAATGTCATCCAGCATGTCGGTTTTTACACCACGTTCGATGATCAAACATAGCTATGAACTCCTTCTAAAAATAGCTTGTGAGTTTTGTCCTGCAGGAAATTTATTGGTCTGCAGGAAATTCAGCCCAGTCCAGCCATCATACCAACCAGCCCACATCTCAAATTTTTATAATTTATAAATTAAATGTAAATTAAACAAGAACTCTTTCGTTCAAGTATGAACTGAAACATCTTATAATCTGGAGCAACCTTACTACCATTGCACCATAATCACTTTTAGATTTACAATATTATGATTTATAAGAATATTACCTCAGATCTGCGACGGCGACGGCGAGCTACGTTCGGCGACGGCAAGGGGGATTTTTGGGGAAGAAATTTTGGAGGGGAGGAGAGGAATTAACGGGAGTGAGGAGAGAGTGGGGGAATGAAATTCTCAACCCCTCAATTTTGAGGGGTTTGAGGAAAGTCCTCAAGGGAGGGATGAGTAGGGGTTTCCGATTCCATTCCTTTCCGAAATTTTACGAACCAAAGACCGAGAATGGAATGATTCCTTTAATTTGATTCTTCATTTCATTCATTCACCCCAACCAAACGGGGCCTAAATTATAGAATGGAGTTCAACTTTTGTTTTGAGTATTCATCTAGTATTTGGAAGATTTTACGGTGCATATTTGTCCATGTAAACATGAATTTTATGTAATAATCTATCCGTCTCATTATCATTAGTAATGTTATGTTTCTTTTGGACATGGTTATTAAGAAACTTATTTTGGTAGGGTAATCACTCTAGCCCACATGATTAGTGTGATATTTAATTCATTTCCTAACACTAATTAATTGCATCACTAAAGAATTCAAAATTCATTTGTTCCACCATGTCTGGATTCTGTATTTAATTTTTTACAGTCCAATAATTCAAACACAAGCGATTTTACGCCCCATGTCCATTTTCAAGAATTTCCAAACCGAAAAGATTCCAAAATTGCCGCCATTTTTTGTATCAGTGGGTAGGGGAGGTTATCCGAAGGTTTTTTTTGCCAGAAGGGAAACAGTTAACAGTGCTCATCAAGCATTGTCGGTTGTTAGATCTAGCTTTCCAGTAATGAGGCGGCGGCGAGGAGGCGATTCGAGCAAGGGGGTCACACCTACACACTATAGAGGACCACTGGGAGCAACGAAGTCGTGGAGGCCCTTCAGCTCTACTGTCTAATACTCTCCATATCCCGCTAGGGGCCGACATTGGAGCACGCTGAGAAATAGCTCATAGCTACTTACCTTAAGGACCAGGTGCATCTCTAGTCGGTCGATATTAATGCGAGTGGCACCCCAGAGAGGTGCTAGGGGCGGCGGAAGAACCTCCAGTAGTTGTTGGAGTTGGGAGCTCATCCCTTTCGTTTATTCATGCATACTTAGTAATTTATTTGGGTTGAACCATTTGTTAGGCCTTAATGTTTAGTTTACGGTAATTATTTTTAGTTGTTGTGTTGGGCTGAAGAGGAGCTGTTTGGGCTACTTCATTTTGGTTTCTGGAAGCTTACCTTCCCCCTATTTAACTTCCCTGCGATAAGAGAGGCTAATTATTCTTAAACTGACTCTAATAGAGATTGAATACTAGACTATGCAGAAGTGAGAATACCAACAAAGCTACTTGTTGGTGAGAAGAGGGGCTCATTATCATAATGAAATATCTAATTTAGGGTCACACCTTGGAGAGTTGTCTTCTTCTTCTCTCGAACAAAAAGAGAAGTGCGCCACCCCCACCCTTCTAGCTCCAAACTCCCCTGTACCCCCTTCGAACTCTTCCCCCATGTACCCCGAGTGTACCAACCTCCTGTGAAAATGACTCAAATGAGGCTTCAAGCTCGTCGAGGAGCTCGAAAAGGTTCATGTAGCCAACTACAATTAGTGGAACCGAATATTGTCAATACATCTGAGTTCGCTCTCTATTTAATAGAGAATCAATACGAGATAACTAATGAATTGAAAGATAAGGATGCCAATAAGAGCATTGTCGATCAAAGGCTTGTCGATAAGTGGTTTGATATATTGCAATGGTTGATGAAGAGCAGTCCGTGTTTTTGTATTTTATAGTTGAGATGGCAAGGGATATTTTGACCATCCCCATACCGAGTCTTACTTCGAAGTGTGCATTTAGCTTAGGAGGTTGTGTTCTATCCCCTTTTAGAAGTTTTCTAACACCTAATATGGTTGAGGCCCTCATATGCTCGGAAGATTGGTTGAGATCTAGTTGTATAAGGATAAAGAAGATGTGCTGAAAGAGATTATGGAAAATGGTTTTAAAACCCGTGAGTGTTTGGTAATTAAAATAAAATTCATATATCGTACAACACCTTAACCTTTTCTTGTTTTCACAATTTTACTTCAAACTGGAGTGTGGTGATCGAGAGTGCTCAAATGAGTCAAAGTGTCTTGTAAGGTGTGAAATTAAAAATGTAAATAAGCCAAATTTGATCTCTTGGTGTTCTTCAATCTTAAACTTTTAATCTTTGTCATTTCTTTACATTATACTAGTGATGGAGATTTTATTATTTGATTGGAATTGGGGAGTGAAGAAGGCAAACTGTGAAGAGTGAATACTTATACTATGTTTATCGGCGTATATTTTGGGAGGTCGGTCAGCTCATATGTGTTTCCACAACATTTAAAAAAAATAAAAATAAAACATAATGGAGAGAGAAAGAAGGTAGATCGAATTCTCTAGAAAAGGCTAATCATAATGGGCGTTGGCCATTGGGATGTTGACATGTGTCGCTGAGGTGTCGATTTTATATTAGATTTTATACTACTTGAATTCACCCAGTTCTAACACTTCACTTGTTCAAGTTGATGATATTTTATGTCCAGAAATGCAGGTTTTCAGCATGTTTTTAGTCGATGATGATAGGGCGGAGAAGAGCTGATTTGGAGCTAATATGGAGATGATTTGGCACGAAGTTGAAAAGAAATAGGAACTTGGATCGAGATTTGGAAGCTTGAATATATATTAGGGCCGAGATATATTTCGAAAAGGAATCTTGAAGATAAAAGATCCACACAAGATATGCCATAGGTATTCTTTCCTTTGGAGGATCAAGTTTCGAGATCTATATAAAGGGGCTGGAGGCGACACCATTCGGAGACGCTTACACCATTCTCTTCATCAATTTTAATTTCGTTTTCCAGCCACATTCGATCCAAGTCCTTAGTTAGATTTTAGATTTTTAGCTCAAGAACACAAACACTTTAGTTTTCAGTTTTATGCTTTCATGTTTTTGGATTCAGTTTATGCACTTTGAAGATTTCAGATTTCAATTTAATTCAATATTCGGTTTCAGTATTCTCTACTCTTAATTCTCGTATTTCAATTACGTTGCATGTCTTTAGGTTTTAGTACGTTATTTCCTGTTTTAGTTATGTTCGTTATTCTGTTTTTCTTGTCCAAGTTAAGTATGCAAAGCTAATCTTTTTAGGGTTCGGCGAGAGTAACGATTATGAGATACAAAACCTGATCAATTTAAGCTATGATTGAAGACTAGGTTTCCGACTTAATTCGGGGTAGAAAGATTTAATTGGATTAACTTAAACCTGATCAATTTAAGCTATGATGATTAGTGCCAGATTGTTCAACAATTTAGGTGGCGAAGCTATCGTATCGATAGTTGAATTAAGTAGGGTAATTGTCTATGTCAGATTGTTCAACAACAGTAGAGATTAAAACTGCGTTCTTTCATCGTAATGCTATCTAAACATTAAATCTAGACTTGTTCAACAAACTGTTGGGATTTTGTATACTAGGAAGCAAGTTTTATGCTTGTATATAATGTATTTTTGTCCTTACCACTATTTTATTCTCCTATCTGATAAATATATATATTTGCACATGTAATCATTTATCTTGTATAAAAGTTAGATTTGTGTAGTGTGCCGGGTATCACATAAGATTACATAAATTGGTTGAACTGACAAGATAAAAACAGTTATCGTAGCTTAGACAACTTAAGGATAAGTTGTCGTTTTAAACTGCAGTTTAGATAAGAAGTGGCTTGTCTTGGCTGATTTTCTTTACTGGTACACTTAAGGTGGTGTATTGATGGATCACAGTGAGATGTGTTCTCCTGACTGACCTTAGTGGAGAACCAAGATCTCGGTGACTTAGCTGGTCTTAAGCTTGGTAAGACTTCAGATGAGTTCATTTGGATATCTATCACTTTGACCTACTATGGTGAACGTCATTGCGATCGGATCTACGTATCTTGGGTGTTAGTAGTTATTTGTAGCTCAAGCTAGTTGTTTGTATCTTGCAACCGTATCCTAGTAAAATGGGTTGATAATATCTCCTGAGGAACTCGTAAGGATTAGCACACTAAACCCGGCCGGTTGATTAAGTTCATGTGTGTTAATGAGGTTGAGTGATACTACTCAGGAATATAATAAGATGTTAATTAATTTAAGCTGTCAGTGAGCTTAATTAATTAACGGATCTTTCTATCTTAAATATGAGGATCGATTAAGTCTAAAATACAAGCCCTTGCTCAATTTGGGATAAAGGGATAAGTCAGCACAGATTCTCTAGTGGAATGAATATGTGTTTATTATTTTATTTTGCTCTAGGCTGAGCATAAATGATTAATTAATTTGAGGCTCAGCTTTATTTCTTGTATTAGATCCATGATCTGGCCGAATTAGTTGCCTAGTTATTTATTGTCTCTCAGAAATCATTATATTAATGTATTTTACATTATTTAATAATATTATTTATCTGGATTAATTGATAAATATTAGTAGCCCAATAGATTAATTAAATATATTATGTGCTAATTATGCAGAAACCTATTAGGGATATAATTAAATTAATGGGCTACAAATATTAATATTATATTGGCTCTTGAAGCCTATATATATTAGTATTTTATTCATAAACAGAACACACATATATTCATAACTCATACGCGCACACGCGAGTTTGAGAGAGACAAAATTATTTTCTTCAGTTCTCTGACCACCCAGAGGAAGAAAAAAGTCTGGACACAGATCAGAAGATCTGAACAGGAGCAACAATCAAAGCGACTACAACATGCGTGGAGGAAGGTACAATTTCTTCATTTCCTCTCTTATTATTCCTTCACAAACTAGGTTGTGGTTAGGTTAGGGAGTAATTGAAGGATTGTTTAACAAGCCATTATAGACTAAGCAAGTATGAATTGGCGTATGTACGTGACTAACGTTGTATCCTATAACTGGTTGATCCTAGGAATTAATTAAATCTATGCATTAATGATCGAAGTAGTTATCTCATATAAGTTACTTGAAGTCGAGTCCGCTTTCTTTCTTTATTTGTTTTCTCTATTTATTTTCGTGCTATTTTAATTTTCTTTGTCTAGGTAGTAAGCTCAAAGTTTATGCATGGTGGCATCACCAAAACTTGATCAAAAGGATAGATATAGTTGATTTTCATTGTTCCCTGAGTTCGATCATGTTCTATACTAATTATAAAATTCTGAGTGTGTGTAGGAATTTTATTTAGTGTGAAAACAGCGATCACCAAATTGGCGTCATTGCCGGGGAACGGTGTTTCTAATTAACCGTGTTTACCTTTTGATCTTTTATGCTTTAACTAGTTTATGAGCAAGCCTTCCGACCCGAACCTCGTATTCGATTCTGAGATCGAAAGAACCGCAATGAGGTTAAGGAAGGAGGCAAAGATGCAACAACAGCGGCTGCCGAAGCAGTGCACTTCGTCTGCCTAAGCAAAAGCTGACTCTAAAGATATTCTGCTTAGCCTAGCAGAACTCTTTTCTGAGAAGATGGTCGACGATCAGAATAATCTGAGGCTAGATCAACTTGGAAGACATGGTGGTGAAGATCTTCCAACACCAATCCAAATTCAAGGGCTCGCTGAGCCAATTGAGATCAAGTATAGGCTTATCCAAGCCCTACCAAAGTTTCATGGAATGAAGAATGAAGATCTATTCTGCTTTCTGAATGAATTCGTGAGATTCTGCAATGCTCAAAAGAATTCCCATGGGACAAAGGAGCAATTCAAATTATTTGTTTTTCCTTTTGCGCTCACGGGTCATGTAGGAAACTGGTTCACAAGTCTACTCGCAAACTCAATCAGCACATGGACAGAGATAAGACAAATATTTCTGGATTGCTACTTTCAGGTTACAAAGACCAATGCCTTGCGAAAGGAGATTTCTGGGGTCCAACAAGAGTTTAATGAGACACTAAATGGATATTGGACTCGATACAAAGCTCTCATCGAAAGTTGTCCAAATCATAACTTTTCCAAGGGAGACTTGTTAACTTACTTTTGTCAATGAAGGACAATCACTACAAAGAATCTTGTCAACTCATCTAGTGGAGGGAATTTTTCTAGTTGCAGAGTGAAGGATGCTGAAAAGATAATTCAATAATTGGCTAATACAACTAAGGATTATGGAGAAGTCCGTATTATAAAAAGATCTGTAAATTCAGCCGATTCCACAGATCTATAAACCAAGTTGGATAGTAGTATGGAGAGGATGGATAATCGCTTTGAGAAGCTGGAAAGATGATGAACTCGAAGCTGGAGAAGATGATGAACTCTATGATGGAGAAGACATCCACAGCCAGCTTGGCCGAGCAAATATGTGGAGCATGTGGACAGTCTGGACACACCTCGTTGCAATATAATACTCAAGGAAATCCTACTGAAGATTGCAACGCTATTGGGAATTGGCCTAACAACCAACAGAAAAGGGATCCTTACTCCAACACCTACAATCCTAGATGGAAGGATCATCCAAATCTGAAATGGGATAATTAGCCTAAACCGCAGTTTGCCCAGCAGCAACCATCAGTGTTCCCATAACAGCCACAACAGTACGTTTATCGCCCTCCAAATCAAAGAACTTACCCAAGAAATCCACCGCCTTTGCATCCCACCTGCCCAAGCAAAGCTTGGCAAGACAATTGAAAAAAATTTATTTGAAATGGTTACTTCACATAATACATTGCTCCAGACTCAACAAACTATGCATCAGAGTATTTTGACTCATAATGAAGCGATCTTGAACATTCAAAACTCTCAGAAGGAACAAAAAATCGGACTAGACAGCTTGGCCAGACAGATAGAGCAGCTATCTGCTTCAATCAATGAGATTCGATGGAATCAAGAAAAGCTACCTTCTCAAGTCCAGATTAATCCAAAGAATGTTAGCCATGTTACTTTGAGAAGTGGAAGAGATCTCCCATATCCGCCAAGCAAAGTACCAAAGAAGGCTGAAGAAAGTGGCACTGATACCACTGTCGATTTGACCAAGCCAAGCACCTCTGAGTCACCTAACTCAAAGAAAGGCAAGGGGAAAGTCGATACAGAGGAGAAAGAAAAGAAACAGGTTGTCCAAGAGGATATACTGATCGATCCACCGATTCCACAAGCATTGGTGCGAAAGCAGAAGCCTGCAAATCAGACGCTGGATTACATGTCCATCTTTGGCAAGCTGGAGGTCAATCTGCCATTTTTTCATGCTATCAAGATCCCACAGCTTGGGAAGTTTCTGAAAGAATTCAATGTTGGAAAGACAAGCCAAAAAGTAAAAAATGTGGTAAATGAGAATGTCTCAGCATGCATTTGGAATATGCTCCCCGAGTAGTGTAATGATCTAGGTATGTTTACTCTGCCTTGTTTGGTTGGAACTAAGATGATCCCTAACGCCCTATGTGATTTAGGAGCCTCAATTAATGTGATGTCTTTATCTGTGTTTAATAGCATAGTTAGGGTTGAATTAACTGATACTAAAGTTGTTATTCAATTAGCTGACAGATCATGCATATCCCCGATCCCCTAAAGGCCTTCTAAAAAATATTCTTGTTAAAATCCATGATTTCGTATACCCTGCGGATTTTTATGTGATTAATACTAGTAAGGGAAAGAAGGGAACTTCGGGAGTTTTGCTAGGTCGACCTTTTCTTAAAACGACTAAAGCATTGATTGATGTTTGTAAGGATACAATTTGTTTGGATTATCATGGTGAGAAGTTTACTTATAGTATTGAACATGCTATGAAAAAACCCCTCGATTGCGAAAATGCTTATTCTGTTGACATTTTTGAGCCTCTTGTCCAAGAACATCTTGAGACGACATTGATGCATGATAAGTTGGAGTTAGGAATAACACAGAGCCTCTCTGAGATGGATGTTGGAGGAATGCTAGATGAGTAGGTGAAGGGAGCTATAATGTCTCTTTATGCAGTTCCGGAAGTCGTTGCCTCAAGTAGCGGCATATGCTTGCCCAAGCAGAATGTGGAAGACAGACCAGTTTCATCACATGTCAGATCACCCGTTCTGGAACTGAAGAAGCTGTCAGCTAACTTAAATTATGCTTACCTTGGTCAAGATAAGACTATTCATGTGATTATCAGCAGTGAATTATCAGAAGAACAAGAAGAACGATTGGTCGAAATTTTGAAGAAACATACTTGAGCTATTGGTTGGACGTTGGTCGATATCACCGGAATCAGTTCAGATGCTTGCATACATTACATCCTATTAGAACCGAATAGTAAGTCAAGTCGAGACCTGCAAAGGAAGCTAAATCCCAACATGCGTGAAGTTGTTTTGAAGGAGATTTTGAAGTTGCTTGATTTGGGAATTGTCTATCCAATCTCGGATAGCAAATGGGTCAGCTCGGTACATGATGTACCAAAGAAATCAGGTTTTCAAGTTGTTGAAATTGAAAAGAATGAGTTGGCACCTATGAGGTTGGACACGGCAACAAGGATCATTTTCCTTTGTCGTTCATTGATGAGATGCTTGAGAGACTTGCCGGTCAATCTTACTTCTGTTTTCTTTATGGATATAGTGGATATTTTCAGATTTATGTCAACAAGGACAATCAAGAGAATACCACTTTACTTGTTCGTTTAGTACATATGTTTATCGACGCATGCTTTTTGGTTCGTGCAACGCTCCCAGAACCTTCCAATGTTGCATGATGAGCATCTTTTCTGACCTAATTGAAAAGTGCATCGAGGTATTTATGGACGATTTCATCGTATATAGAGACTCTTTTGATCGATGCCTAAATAATTTGGATGTTGTATTGAGAAGATGCGTCGAAAAGAACTTAGTTCTAATTATGAAAAGTGTCATTTTATGGTACGGGAAGGAATAGTCCTTGGACATATAATATCCAAAAGAGGAATCCAAGTTGATAGGCAAATGTTGATTTGATTGCCCAGCTACCATATCTAACAAATGTTAAAGAGATTCGTGGATTTCTAGGTCACCCTGGATTTTACCGAAGATTCATTCGAGATTTTCCAAAGATTGCTCAACCTTTAACAAGGTTGCTACAGTAGGACGTTCAATTTGTCCTAACTGAAGACTGCAAAGCAGCTTTCGACCTTCTCAAGGAAAAGTTGGTAACTGCTCCTATTATGCAAGCTCCGAATTGGAAGCTTACATTCGAGCTTATGTGTGATGCAAGTGACTACGTTGTTGGAGTTGTGCTTGCCCAAAAAGATGAAAATGCTAGTCATGCTATATATTATGTCTCGAAGACGCTCAATCCTGCCCAATGCAATTACACTACTACTGAAAAGGAGCTGCTCACAATTGTAGTATAAACTGATCATGCTGCCGTGAAACATCTACTCACAAAGAAGGAGACAAAACCACGTCTTATATGCTGGATTTTGTTATTACAAGAATTTGGTTGGGAAGTGAAAGACAAGAAGGAAGCTGAGAATAATGTAGCTGATCATTTGAGTCGTCTAGTTCAGCCAGAAGATGTTGAACCAATCAAAGAATCATTCCCGGTAGAACATCTCTACTTTTTCGCTACTCCAGACATTGCCAGCATACTGCCCTTAGCCAAGCCAACATATAAAGAATCCTCTGACAGCTTGCCGGAGTGGACGTATGAATTGCAAGCAGAATGCTCTGCGATTGAAGGGAAGGATTGCAAAGTACCATGGTATGCCAATATTGTCAATTACCTCACCTCCAAGAGGTTACTTCAAGACTTTACCATGGCTCAAAGGCGGAAATTGATGAGTGACTGCAAATATTACTTTTGGGATGATCCTCTACTTTGGAAAGTTGGTGTCGATCAAGTCATTCAAAGGTGTGTACCCGAGGAGGAACAATTAGAGATCTTGGAGCATTGTCATTCATCTCATTTTGGAGGACATAGAGGAGTTAAATGTACTGTACGCAAAGTTCTCGATTGTGGTTTATTTTGGTTAACTTTAAATCGGGATGCCTTTGAATTTTGCAAGTGTTGCAAATGTTGCCAATTGCTTGGAAATATCGGTCTAAGAGATGAACTCCCTCAACATCGGATGCGCTTTTGTGAGATATTTGACGTATGGGGCATGGATTTCATGGGACCTTTCCCTAATTTGTTTGGAAATTTATATATACTTGTCGTTGTACATTATGTATCCAAATGGATTGAAGCCAAAGCCACTCTACCAATGATTCTAAGGTGGTTGTTGGATTTATTAAATCTAATATTTTCAGTCGTTATGGTGTTCCTCGAGTTATATAAGCGACAATGGTACTCACTTCTGTAATCGTACCGTTAAAGCTTTGATGAAGAAGTATGGTTATCAACGTCGTTTATCTACTCCATACCATCCCCAAACGAATGGTCAAGCTGAAGTATCCAATATGGAGATTAAGCATGTCTTGGAGAAGATGATAAATCCATCTAGAAAAGTTTGGAGTGCACGCTTAAAGGATGCTCTTTGGGCGTACAGAACCGGATACAAGACCCATATTGGTATGTCTCCCTATCGCTTGATTATTGGAAAAATGTGGCATTTACCTATTGAACTCGAGCATAAGGCATTTTGGGCTGTAAAGCGGATGAGTATGGACTTGCTCAAGTGTGAGGAGGAACGCAAGTACTATCTGCAATAGTTAGAAGAGCTTCACTTTGAGACTTAAGCAGTTTGAAGTTGGCATGGTCGTAATTTAAGCAGTTTGAAGTTTGAAGAGCTTCACATGTCTATATGTGGTACAAGGATCGAACAAAAGTTTGGCATGATCGCAATTTGAGACTTAAGCAAATTGAAGTTGGCTAATTAGTACTTTTGTACCAATCTAAGCTTCGACTCATGCCCGGGAAGCTTCGTTCGAGGTGGATAGGGCCTTTTACTATCAAGTCTGTTCGGCCAAGTGGAGGAATTGATCTGGAAGATCCTGTGAGTAAGTCAATTTTCATGGTGAATGGCCATAGACTCAAGCTATATCATCATTTGCAGCAACTGAAGACAATGGATGAGATTCCATTGTACCCCCCAACTTATACTTGATGAGCTTGGAAGAGTTGAGCCTGCGACTTTAAAACAAGGCGCTTGTGGAAGGCACCCCACACGTATCCTTTTATTATTTTATAGAGTGTTGGTACCTTGTGCTGGATTTTCTATTTGATGCAGGAGATCTAGATACATTGGTGGAAGATCTCATATCTTGGGGAAGAAGTTACAAAATTACTCTCATGTGTGGAAAGTTCTTGGAGAAAGGAAAATTGTTTATGTATCGGAAGGACCTAATTGCAATTCACTTCATACTTTTGTGGTCAAATTGACACAAAAGTGAAGTGTGAGGATGTTGAAAGAAGGCGGGGGTGTTTTTGCTCAGAAAAATAAATCTTGGGCCCGAATTGCAAACCCTCGAAAACCTTGGGGTATATAACCACCATCACTATCAACTCCTCTCATAACTATTCCCGAACCCATTTTCTCTACCCTCTCTTCAAAATCATCTTTGCCCAAGCTATCTTTCACCTACTTCTTTCTCCATCATCTTTCACTGCATCCATGGCTCCCTAGAAGCCGATGAAGTCCGCCTCTACTGTGAAGAAGAAGAAGACCATTTCGGTTTCAACTTTGTCGATGACCCATCAATTGCGAGCGAGTTGCTGGATCAAGCCGACAACCCCTCCTTCTATTCGAGAAGCAGTTCCCGCTCTAGAGGATGTCGTTGTTCCTAAAGACGTTCCACCGATGGCGACGGACGTGGTTGTTGAAGAAGTAGTACCCGTTGACACTCATCCTGAGGTACCACCACCGGCACATGCAGAGCCTACCTCACTAGAAATCCAGAAGTCCCCCACTCCCACTCAATCTCCACCTAAGAGTCCCGAGGAGGACGCCCCTCAAAAGTTATTTCGTAAATATGCCAAGGTCGATGAAAATAACTTTGATTCTTAACCGACCGAGTACGGGTACGCTAGTATGTTTGTGATCAAGATCTTGACTGAAGAGGATCATCTCCGCCTTACCGAGTTTGAGGAGGAAGAGTTGGCTATAAAGTGCGTAAAGAGGCACTTGTGTCATTGCAAGTTAGGTATGATTGTTGACTCAAAAACCTGCGTGAACTTGGTGTTCGTGATGAGTTCTATGGGTATTTTCAAAGTATTGGTTGGAGGTGGTTATTAGCCCCTCATCATTTTACTTTGCCGAAAGATATTGCTCTTGAGTTCTTTACTTCGTTTCATTTTATTGATGTTGGCAATGTGAATGATGATTGTATTGCTTTTCACTTGGGTGGTCAAGAATTTCATACTTGTTTGTGGGATTGGAACATGAGATTGGGTTTGTTGGATTATGTTGAATTCTGTAACGATGAGTATGATAGGTCTTTACGTGGTTTGCCTGAGATGAATCAAGTTTATATAGGTCCTAGGGATGCATGGGAATTGCTTGCTCCGTCTAGTCCGAATGAATTTTATGCCTCACGATCTGCCATTTATCATGTTGAGAACCCTGTTCTTAAGTTGTGCCATTACTACATTGCTTATAACTTCACTGGTACTGCTACGGGTTTTTCTAAAGTGAGTGCTACGAAGCTGTATTTTATTTGGTGTATGCATATAGGGACTAAGCTTGACTTAGGATATTGGATAGCGCATTGTTTGGAGAACATAGATGCTATGCCAAATCGGCACCATACTCTATGTCATTTGCTTGCTATTTTCTTTGTTCGCAACTTTGCTTTGATATCATGTATACCACTGTCTATGTGTGATCCCCCTGCTACTATGAGCCTTAGTTGGTTAAGGTCAGCCAAGCTGACCTATGTTGGAACTGACGGTCTGGACAAGTTCTTTAGGTAGGGACCTGGTATCCCGAGCTATTTTGTGGGTGCAGGGCAGGAGGAGGAGCAGGACAGGCTTGGCCGGATAGAGGCAAAGTTGGAAAAGCTTGAAGAAGTGATGGATAAATTTCAGAAGGTAGTGATAGCTCTCTTGGACGAGCTAAGGAACCTGTGATACCATTCCCCCAGTCAGTTTTTTTTACTTTTCTATCTTTGTATTATTTTTGTTTGTATGTATGTGTTTGTTTCCTCTGCATGCTTCTATGTTTTCTTTTACTTGCTCGAGCGCGAATAAGGTTGAAGTGTGAGGAGGTTTTCTTAGGTTTG
This sequence comes from Lavandula angustifolia, assembly GCA_028984105.1. Classification (NCBI taxonomy): domain Eukaryota; kingdom Viridiplantae; phylum Streptophyta; class Magnoliopsida; order Lamiales; family Lamiaceae; genus Lavandula; species Lavandula angustifolia. The sequence goes on from CM054803.1 coordinate 29,419,171, forward strand.
AGTCCTTCATCCTAGGTTGAAGCATGCTAGGTTTTCATGATTCTTGATGTGATTTGAGAAATCTGCCCATATTTTGCATGTTTTTCTTGACTGAATTCTGCATGATTGGAGTGCATTTCCTTTTATTCATGGAGGATTTTGTATGTGTCTTGGGATGAGGAGTTTAGGCATGATAAAATTGAACTTTTAAACCCCATCACTAAAGAGAGATTTGAGCTTTTAATGGGACACTTTCCTATATTTTCTTGAGAGTGATGTGTTGCAAAGTCTCCAGAGCTTGTGGTCATGTGTGATAAATGGTAGGAGGCAAATCAGGGTTAATAAATTTGAGCTTTTTATTCTTTCAATCTCTACCTATGTTCAACCCCTAGTTGTTACTTTTAAGTCTTGCCTTATTCTTTCATGAGTTATCTAAATAGGCCAGCCTTTCAAAGCCTTTCTCTTGACCCTATATATGCATGTGTTTGTTGTGGTAATTCATAATTTGAAGGCAATTTTTATTTGAAGAGATTTATAAGATTGTTTGGAGATAGATTGTTGAACTGATACCCCCCTTGGAGTTGTGTTGTTTTACATTCTGAACTCTACCGGCAGTCAGTTTGGCCAGGCAGAATGTTGTACTGAAAAGAAAAAAATTGAGAAGGGGGATAAAAAAATGTTGAAGGTGCAGGGAAAAAAAATGAAAAGAAAAAATAAGAGCATCTGTTTGTTGAAAAAAAAAAGGGGGGGGCAGGATGATGAAGTCTGATTGTTTATATTCTGTCTTGCCCCGTTTGTATGAAGGAATTCTCTAATCTGAGTTGAATTGTTAATCTCTTATGTTTACTGTGTGCTTGCCTGAACAAATGCCTTAGTGACTAGCATGCTGTGTAGTTGAATTTAATTTTCAGAAGCTTAGGACCTCTAGGATTTCCTACCATCGTCATTATATTTGAATGGTCTCTTAAGCCCCATTAAAACCGAGAGAAAGACCTCCTTGAGTTGCTAGATTGACCACTTGCTATTGTAACAGTGTGACTATGTTTTATGAGTGGCTTGCGCTCGACTATATTAGATGAGAGATGAGTGAATCGGTGAGCTAGTTTAGTTATGCTTATGTTTTGACCAAGCTGATATCTAAATCCATGATTTAAGATTTAAGTTCCTTGACTTGTTTGATGACGGTTTTGACTTCATTGCAAGTTTGGGTGGAAATTGAGAAGCATGGATGTTTCATGGTTGCTTGGTATGCTTCTGTTTAGAGTCTATATGTTTGAGTCTTTTGCTTTATTTCTCTTCTTAGAATCTGAGTCTCGTGTCTTAGTATTTTTATTTTCCTTGAGTCTGTTTTGAGTCTTAGGGAATGGTGATTCGAGTAGTAGTATTATGTGTTCATTCCATACTTGAGGGAAAGCATGATTCAAGTGTGAGGATGTTTGATGTGTCGATTTTATACTACTCGAATTCACCTAGTTCTAACGCTCTACTTGTCCAAGTTGATGGTATTTTCTATCCAGAAATGCAGGTTTTCAGCATGTTTTTAGTCGATGATGATAGGGCGGAGAAGAGCTGATTTGGAGCTGATATGGAGATGATTTAGCATGAAGTTGAAGCCAAATAAGGATTTGGATCGAGAAGGAAAGGTTTGCAAAAGATTTGGAAGCTTAAAGATATATTAGGTGTTGGCCCCGAGATAAACGTTCAGGTGTAAGGGGGGAGTGAATACATCTGAAAACTTTCTCAACTTAAAACGTGAACAGTCCTATTCAGGAGAGTGCCTTGCTGAACAAGTTCAGTAGACCTAATATGTTGTTCTGGATTGCGTGGACAGAGTGACTAACTATACTGAGGTCTGCTAGCAGACCGATGTCAAAATTCAGTACCGTTCATTAAGAGTTCAGTAGAGTGCGGAAATGTGTAGGCCCGATTTAGTTGAGTTTGAAAACGTTTTTATTATACTGAGGTCTGCTAGCAGACCGATGTCAAAATTCAGTAGCGTTCAATAAGAGTTTAGTAGAGTGCGGAAATGTGTAGGCCCGATTCAGTTGAGTTTGAAAACATTTTTATTAAAACTGTTTCAGTAGGTTAGTGCATTCAGTTAAGCTTTGTTGAAACTCTGTTGAATGATTTGTAAAATGGTTTTCAGTATGAACAGTAATCAATGCAACATTAAAAACAGAACACAACGATTTTAAAGTGGTTCGGATATCAAACAATCCTACGTCCACTGTCCCGAAAAGATCAAGAGGCTATTTTATTATACTGAGTTAGTCTCAGTCGGTTTATGCACTGGACAAACACTGGTCTTGAGGATTATACTGAGCAAGTCTCAGTTTACAAGTATCAAACTGGAGTGTTTGGCAAACTCTCCAACTATGAAGGAGTTCTTAACAATAAGAACAGTTCAGGAATGAACTCCTTCGATCTAAGCTATGGATATATTCAATGGAGCTTAGGTTAGAGGGAATGCAACAAGAAGGTGGCTTCTAGAGTGACGAACAGTGAGGAATAATCTCTCTGGGTTCGTGTTCAATCACTTGGATACTAGAGGCTGTTGATTCTAATTTAGCTTGGTTCCCTTGAGCAAGTATGTCGCCTTTTGCTTGAAGTGTTTCTCTGAAGTTCTTGCGGAAAGCTTAATTCTGTAAGTGTTTGCTCGTAATCGCTCGTATGTGTTCTTGTATTCATAGGTTAGCTTTGATTTGATCTTCCCTCTATTTATAGAGGTGAGCCATGGAAAGATCCGTTGGAGACGTCGATCCATGTGTCACTCTCTTTTGGTAGCTAACGGCTCTTTCAAGGAATATTGCAGTGTCTTTTCCCTCCATTTCTGGAAATAGGTTGACTTGCAGCTTTAATCAGAACTTGGATAGCTGGTTGCTCATCATTGGTCGAGGTGTAGAAAGTAGTTGAGACAAACAGACTTCTAGGCAAATCTGAAGCTGACTTCTCTGAATACCTCGTATGACTCTACTGATTTAACATATAAGATCATCTAACAATCATTGAGACTATCAGGCCGTTGCCGAGTCTGACCTTGGTTCAGTAGTATACTCCTGCTGACTCCAACTCTACTGAAGGTCAACTCTGAGCTCAGTGAACTGCTCCTGCTGAGTCCAGTTCTACTGACTTTTTTCAGTATGCTGCTCCTGTTGAGTCCAGCACTACTAAGTCTTCACTCCATGGTACTGAGGCGGATAGTCTACTGAAGGGTCAGCAGACAGAACTCTGTGCCTGAACCATGTAGAAGGAATGTCTATTGAGTCTGAAACTCTCAGAGACAAAGGTATTACTATTACAACTCAATGGTTCACCAATCAAATTAGGGTTTGGAATCATTCAAATCTTCTAACAAATATACTAGTGAATCATCTCCCAACATTAGGGCCGAGTTATATTTGGAAAAGGAGTCTTGAAGATAAAAGATCCACATAAGATTTACCCTAGATATTCTTTCCTTTGGAGGATCAAGTTTCGAGATCTATGTAAAGGGACTGGAGGCGACTCCATTCAGAGATGCTTACACCATTCTCTTCATTAGTTTTAGTTTCGTTTTCCAGCCACATTCGATCCAAGTCCTTAGTAAGATTTTAGTTTTTTAGCTCAAGAACAAACACTTTAGTTTTCATTTTTATGCTTTCATGCTTTTGGATTCAGTTTATGCACTTTGAAGATTTCAGATTTCGTTTTAATTCAGTATTCAGTTTTGGTATTCTCTACTCTTAATTCTCGTATTTCAATTACGTTGCACGCCTTTAGGTTTTCGTACGTTATTTCCTGTTTTAGTTATGTTCTGCTTGTCCAAGTTAAGTATGCATAGCTAATCTTTTTAGGGTTCGACGAGAGTAACGAATATGAGATATAAAACTTTGTGAGATCTAATTGGACGTAGTAATTGAAGACTAGGGTTTCGACTTAATTCGGAGTAGAAAGATTTAATTGGATTAACTTAAACCTGATCAATTTAAGTTATGAAGATTAGTGCCAAATTGTTCAACAACTTAGGTGGCGAAGCCATCATACCGGTAGTCGAATTAAGTAGGGTAATTATCTATGTCACATTGTCCAATAATAGTAGATATTAAAACTGGGTTCCTTCATCGTAATGCTATCTAAACATTAAATCTAGAGTTGTTCAACAAACTAGGTTGTGGTTAGGTTAGGGAGTAATTGGAGGATTGTTTAACAAGTCATTATCGACTAAGTAAGTAGGAATTGGGGTATGTACATGACCAACATTGTATCCTATAACTGGTTGATCCTAGGAATTAATTAAATCTATGCATCAATGATCGAAGTAATTATCTCATATAAGTTACTTAAAGCCGAGTCCGCTTTCTTTCTTTATTTGTTTTCTCTATTTATTTTCGTGTTATTTTAATTTTCTTTGCCTATGTAGTAAACCCAAAGTTTAGCGTGGTGGCATCACCAAAACTTGATCAAAAGGATATATATAGTTGATTTTCACTGTTCTCTGAGTTCGACCATGTTCTATACTAATTATAAATTTTTGAGTGTATGCAGGAATTTTATTTTGTGTGAAAACAACGATCACAAGTCGCCATCCCATTATATATATATATATATATATATATATATATATATATATATATATATAATATATATAAATTATACCAAAAAGTCATGATTTTTCAAACACCAATATTATTTCTCTACATCCTAAAATTCTCTCATATATTTTAAACTACAATTCTCTTCTTCACTATTTTATTATGGATCCATATAACAACTTCTATAATCCTCAAAATTTCTCTCGCTACAACGATTATTACCTTAGTTTAAAAACAAATCTTAACTCGGGCGAATTCAAATTGCAAGACTTAGGCTTGGAATCGCAGTTTCGGAGAATCCTATTCAAAACACCCCTCCAAAAATTTTAGTTGGGTGGTTGCTTGGTCGAGTGGTCTCGGATAAACTATGACAAATAGATATAGTATGGATGGGAGAAAAATAGAGTATACGAAGGAGAGATAATTATGATTTTGTGTAGTTGTTGACTTTTTGGCCGAACTTCTATCATATGAGCAGTACTGAAGTGAACTTGCATTTTTATTATTCTGCATTTGTACCGATCGGTTATTCAATTAATCGAATGACAACTGGTGCTGGTAACTGTTAGCGGCTTTATGAGTTAATTAGATACGATTATCAAAAAACGGTATCAATTAAATCATACCCAAACCGATTAACATGCCTAATTACATATATAAAAATAAATACAATGACCTATTTGCTTCGGCAATTAAATAAATGGTTGCACTCAGTAGAACTATGTACTCTCTCCATCCCATAGATTTAGTTCAGTGTACATTTTCGGATTGTTCCATTTAAATAGTTCAATTTCTTTTTTGGCAAATTATTACACACACTTTTTTTGAGAGCCTTATAACTTTATTCAAGTCTACACACATCAACAACTCTCCTTAAAAACCGTATCAAAAATAAAATGAATTATATCTGTGGGACGGAGGGAGTATATGCTAAGCTATGTTATGCAGATTGAGTAGAATTTACAAAAATAAGAAAGAGGGCAAAAAGGGAGTTACATTGCAATTACAATGGCAAATAGGTCATTTTTAGAGCTATTGCAATTGGATTGCAAATACATGTGTAATAGATTGCTACGCTTATATTAAATAAAAACACTACTTAACATATCCAATGGGATGGCGTAGCGGTTGAGGTGAGTTCAATTCCCACTAAGATCGCTATGAGATTTGTCAGTCACTCATTAAGGTGGTTGAATCCTCTTGTGTGGTTTGCAGGCTACTGCACCGAAGGTAGCGGGTGCGGGTTCCATGAATAAAAAAAAAAAAAAAAAAAAAAAAACTGCTTAACATAATCTCTTCCTCTCGCTCCACTTTGTCTGCTTCTGCCTGCATCGCCATTAAACTTGTCGGTTTCCTATTGGGAGCAGAAAGCAGTCAACAGTGGTGGTGCATCCTGAATCTGTAATGGAGGAAGAGAGAATGTGAGCTGCTTCTTCCTGCCCCTACACCGCCATTGCAGCGCCTACGTTTTGATATAGTTGTTAGTAATGTACTGGCTTACTGCATTGTTCTTTCTCTATCATCAAACTAGCAGCTCGTGATCCGAACAACTACGCATTCCAGGTGACTTTCTCTGTTCCTTTTATTTATGTTCGCACTTTTGCTTTTATTGTTGCAGCTTCTGTATGTGAAATCTATGAATGAATCTGTTGAATTGACCTCAAATGCAAGGCAAATCCAACTTTTCTTCTTTGTTGATTGGTGCTTGTTTTCAGCTTGATTTGGCTGTATTTTACAGTATTACTTCAGTTTTTTGTTGAATGAGCTTCAGTGCGGTGTTTTAAGTTTTGCTGAATGCAAGGCTTAGATTATGGTGCATATTGCTGTCGTAGAGCTTGAATCTTTATTGTTGATTCGTAATTTGAATCTAGAATACAACGGTTTTAATTTGTGTTTTGTAACCGCTTTCCTGCGTACTTATGGTTCAATAGCAAAATTCCTCCTTCTGACTTGATGCTTGTACCTCCGAAATCTTGAATAATTAAATGTTTATAACTGTGCTTCGATGCATATATAATGCTGTTCTGGTGTGTGTCCACACAACATGCCAATTAATTTGCTCTTATTTGGTGTCATATCTTCTTCATATGTACGTCTCTCTCTTGTTATCTATTTTTAGTGATTTACGTTCTAGTTTTAAAATGATTGAAAATGATATGAACATTTAGTTTTATCGATGCTCAGTGTGGCAGGAGTTCAGATTTTGCCTTGGTGACCTGGTAGAAAGAGGTATTTTAGTATTCAATGGACAAGTACGAAATACTGGAACAGATTGGCAAAGGGGCTTTTGGTTCTGCACTTCTTGTGAGGCATAAGCAGGAAAAAAAGAAGTGAGCACTAAACAAATGATCCCTTTTTATTTATTCCTGTCTTTTTCGTGCGTTCATCATGACAGCAGAAGAATATTCTGGTGCATTTGTTATTTACTGATCGTTTTAACTTAATTATCTTGGTTTGGATGTTAAGGTATGTTCTAAAAAAGATTCGTCTTGCACGCCAAACCAATAGGACACGTCGATCTGCACATCAGGAGGTTAGTTGTAATCCTCCAACTCTTTTTCCTGCTCCTTTTCACTGCATTTAAAATTATTTAACTGGGGGCTTTCTGTCCTGTGTCATAAATCTCTCTAATATATCTGAATGTTTTTTGTGGACTGAATAATTGAATTGATAAGTGAAGAAATAAAGTTCTACAATCCTCAGTTTACAACTTAATAATGTTTACTACTACTAGACTGAGGTCATGATTCATGCGTTGGTACTTCTATACTTTTTTCCCCCTGTTATGTCATTAGCTGGTCTCACAGCAGCTGTTTTTTTTTTTTTTTTTTACTTGCTACTCATTTCAAGTGAATCTATCACTCTTTGTAATCTGTTTTATCATTTTATTTTCTCACTCTCCGATAGAATGAAACGACATTAAGAAAGATCCTCTTGTTTTCTGTTTTGGGCTTCTCTCTTTCTCTCTCTCTCTCTCTCAGAAAGACTAGATCTTCCAAATACTATGTATTAATCAAATATAGCTTGGTGTTTAACATGCAGATGGTGCTTATATCAAGTATGCAAAACCCATTTATAGTGGAGTATAAAGATTCATGGGTGGAGAAGGTAAAAAATTGGTGCTGGATGTCTCTTCTTTGACTTTTTAATGTGAATTTATTTCAAGGCTGGGCAAGCAGGACTTCAGAATAAGTTTTAGCTGAAGTTACCTTTAGCTAACTAGCATTTCACCCAGTTAATTCCATAAAACAGTGCTCGAATTCTACAATCATAGTGGTTGCTTTTCAAAAATTGAGATGAATTAGAGGAAGGTAGCTTTTAGACTTTGGGGTTTTCAATTAAGATGGTTTAGAACTGGCAAACAACTAAAAAGGACCTAGACCTGCTGCTGGATGGCAAAAAAATCTGAAGACTACATAATTAAATTGACAACCTCTGCCATCTCTATTTTTGCCTGAAAATCTTTAGTAATTCTCTCGGACAGTTCTAATTAGCCAGGTATCTTCTGTTGACTGTTGATTGCTTTTTGAAACTGAACTGGAGGTATTCGCCAGAAATGAATAAAAAGAAAGTCAACTTAGGGTTATCCATTTTTAGATAAAGGTCACCTGTCAGTATCTGCAATTCGTCTCATACAAGCATTGGTTTTTCTCTGCCGGTATGAATTCAATTTAACTGAAAACCTTCCTCTTGTCTCAGGGTTGTTATGTCTGCATTGTCATAGGTTACTGTGAAGGTGGAGATATGTAAGCAGTTTTTGTCAATGAACATGCTCTTAAATGGACCATATGCTTCCAAATGTAATAAGGAAACACATATCAATCTTTTAATCTTGTCTCCAATTTTTCATTGCAGGGCAGAAGCCATTAAAAAAGCTAACAATGTCCATTTTCCTGAAGAGGTAGTTTCTTTAGTAGATTCTCTCTTTTATATGGCTGTATCTTCCCCAGTTAACCAGTTCATTATGGTGCACGAATTACACCTTCCTGTTTTACGTTAAAATCCTGAAGAAGCTCTGTAGATGGCTTGTTCAACTACTTATAGCACTGGACTACTTACACACGAGCCATATTCTTCATCGAGATGTCAAGGTAAGTTGTGTGAGCCTCTCTTCTTGATAGATAAAATATATGATAAAATTCCTCCAACATTTCAGTAATAATGTTTACACAACTTCTGCAGTGCTCAAATATATTTTTAATGAAGGATCAAGACATTCGACTTGGTAAGAATATCTTTTTTCATCAATTTTTTTGGAATATGGAAGCAGTTTGTCAATGCCTGGTTGTTTCAGGTGATTTTGGACTTGCCAAAATGTTGAGTTCAGATGAGCTTGCCTCCTCGGTAAGCATGAATGCTTACAAAAATGACCTTTTCCTTTTTATTTCATTGTTTTTATTGCATCTGTTGTTTATACGTCTTTGTTTCCTCAGATTGTAGGTACTCCCAGTTACATGTGCCCTGAGCTACTTGCCGATATACCATATGGCTCCAAATCAGATATCTGGTCACTTGGTAAGCGAAAAATCCATTTCTGCGTGATTTCATTAGAAAGAAAAGTGAAACACCAGTAGCAATTTGGGTTGTTAACCTCTTATGTTTTAAAGTAGTTCTATCATATTGATGTATCTCTTTCCACAATGTAAAATCTTCCAGGATGCTGCATGTATGAGATGACAGCCCTTAAATCTGCATTCAAGGCATTCGTAAGTTGCTGCAAACCTTCTCTAGTGACAACCATATTGTATATTTTTGTAAGCTATGATTGCTAATGGGACCTGGATATGATGATCGACCAACTTGATACTGTATCACCTCTGTGCAGTAGCCTTAAAATTCTTTGACTAAGAAAATGTCTAGTGGTTCCTAGAAATTCTGTTTAATTATTTTTTTGGACTTGTGGCTCCTATAATACAATTACTTTATCATCACTGAGGCATCAATTTCCAGTTGACTCAAAATTTGTGCATTCTGCTCACTGCTGGCCGCAATAGTCATCATTGATACACCATGATTTCAATGATTCCTAGAGGTTAAACACGAACCATGCTACTGAAGAACGTTAATTTATGATTAGTGTGGCTACCATGTGGAGCTACTTTGTCTGGACAACCTGAAATCTCATTTCCCATGCAAATCAGTCAATTATATGCTAAAGTGTGATTCCTGTTCCTGCTTATAACTCTTAGATCCTCATCCATTAATTAGGCTATAATCACGTAGGAAAGAGTTAACAGTTAGCTGATTATCTTATTAAATATTGGTGTCGTGCTAGAAACTAAATTCTACTTGCTCGGTCTAGTGCTTGTGGATAGTTACGTTCTCTAATGTTTTATTTATGACTTTTGAGTAAACACGATTGCAGTGGTTTTTGTTAGGTAAAGTTCTTTGAAATTATAGTGCTATTCTGCTCATTTTTGGACAGGACATCCAAGCTCTCATCAATAAAATAAACAAGTCTATGGTTGCTCCACTACCCACCAAATACTCTGGTGCATTGTGAGTTCCTCCACAAACTACCTATTCTGTTATTTATACTCTTGTGTATCTGTACTCTCTCTCTCTCTCTCTCTCTCTCTCTCTCTCTCTAGATAATCATCTAAACCAGTTTCTATTAATTAGAATAATATAAAAAATAAGAGATTTTATTTTCACCATGTTGCTAAATGGTTGTGATTCATTATTGTCTTTTCCTGGGAAAAAAAAAAAAAAGATTGAACAATGTTTTATGTCTTAAATAGCTGATTCACTCTACTGTGACACTTGTATTACAGCCGAGGTTTGGTCAAAAGCATGCTGAGGAAAAATCCAGGACTTCGACCTAGTGTAAGTCTGTTCTCTGATTTGGAATCCACTTGTTGATACTAATATATGATGGCAATTATGGCAGGCTGCAGAACTTCTCAAGCACCAGCACCTTCAACCCTATGTACTTGATGTTCACCTGAAGCTCAATTCTCCAAGGCGTACCAGTTTTCCAAGTGAACGGGCTGAAACTGAAAAGAATAACAATAGTAAACATAGATTTTCGGAGCCTGCACCTCCAATATGTAGAGAGAGACGACTATCATGTGGTGACAGAGCTTTAAATCCCAGTGTATCTGGCGCTGAGCAAAGTTATGATTCTTCCACTAGGGTAACTGGGAGTAGAACGAAAGAATTACATGGTGGAAGTATGAATGAGGGGACTGTCGTTACAAAAACTACTGTTACTTCAAAACTTCAGAAAGCTACAGAACCAAAACCTTCAAAAACAAGACCACAGCTCTTGAAGAATCGTGGACTGGTAAGATCATCAAAACTTATCAGCATTTACACTGCTCATTTCTTATATTAGGATAATTTGAAAGCTTAGTGTTTCATTTTTCCCTCGGAAGAAACTATATTTCTCATAATAACTTTCCCATCCCTGTATTGCAATGCCACTTTACAGTTGCATTGGGTTGCTGCACATATATAGTTAACCGGTGTCGCTTCCTCTTTTGGTGGACAGTTTGCTTTCTAAAACTATTTATATAAATCACATGTCTTATGGAAGCTATTTTATCATATTATACCACAAGTAAGCATTCCTTTTTACCTTCTCTTCCAGTAAAGATGCCATTCCTCTCATATGCTTTAACCTTTTTATTTTAGCATAAAAATGACTTTTCTTCTTTCCTAGTTTTACCTAATAATATTAGTTGAGCATGCTATCTGGATTCTCTCTCGGTGCACAAAGTAACTGAAAATGCTATTTGCAGCTTCAAGCATCAAAAAGACTGGTTAAGAGACCTGTTTCAACTACTCGTAGAGCTTCTCTTCCATTTCCAGAAAAACAAACATCGCATGAATATGGTTACAGACAAAGTCTTGGTCTTCTTGGAAACATAGACAGCATGAAGTCTCAAGATGTTTCTGTAAACGCCCCTCAAATGGACAAGATGGTTGAATTTCCTTTAGGGTCCTATGAGGAGTCCTATACTGTCCACAGAAGCTCATTTGACAGGTCCATTATGAAAGACAGATACACCATTGATAAAGCGGGTGGACCGAACTTCAATAATTGGCAAGGATTTCGCTGTAACGAGCAAAAGGGTAAGCATTATGGAAGTGAGTATTCGGATCAAAATGCCACAGCCGGTGCATCAAGCCAAATATCCTCAGACCAGCGCCCCTGCCATGTGGACATGTCGTCTTACCGGCAGCGAGCTGAAGCGCTGGAAGGTTTACTTGAGTTCAGTGCAAGGTTATTGGTCGATTTGAGAATTGAGGAACTTGGGGTTTTGTTAAGGCCGTTTGGACCAGGAAAAGTGTCTCCTAGGGAAACTGCAATCTGGTTGAGCAAGAGCTTCAAACAAAATACCAACCAACCGGATGATCTTCGTCTACATGTATAGTTTTGGCATGTAATAGTTTAGGCAGAGCTGCCTAGCAGATTATATATAGTTTCCTAATTCATTTAATGCCAATTCAAGTTCTGATTATGCATTTAATAAATTATCTCAGCTGATTTGGCGCCTCTCTATTAATATCAGAACAACATTATATTCCAATAATTTTTGACATGTTTCTGCTGTTGAGCACTTCAGCTCAAGCCTTTATGATAGCGTCATGACCCATGTTAATATGTTGAAACTCGTTTTACTGACTCCATCGCTCCACATGCATATTTATGTGATGTAAGAAAGATAATATAATATATAGTATTATGATAATATAATATAATATTAGTGGAATAATGGTTTCCAAGATAACAAATCCGTGCATTATGAATTTATGATATTCCTCCCTCAGCTTCTCTAACATTTTTCTCTTATGATCGGACTTGCCAGCATTTAATTCATGCAAGATCTATCACTCAAGTCACCTTTGACTGATCCAAATTAAATTGAATTCTCTAGGGCCTCAAGATTGTCCAATGATTATATCTAGTCATATTTAGGTAGTCAACATTTATAGGCAAGTCAAAAACAATAAATAAATTGACAACAAAAAAACTGAAATGACACTCGTCTTATTCGTGTAAAAATACGCCAACATAAAAAAAACAAAACTAAGATTAAATATTTTGCACCAGTGGTCTAGTGGTAGAATAGTACCCTGCCACGGTACAGACCCCGGGTTCGAATCCGCTGGTGCAATTGCAGAGTGTTATGATGATCATTTGCTTTCACAGTGGATATTGGGTTACCCACTCTACTCTGATAATGTTGACGAGTTCTACTTGCATCTGAGCACTCCTTTTCTTTATGCAGTATTTTTTTTGTTGGGTTCACCTTATGCATAGATAGTAAGAACATGTATGTTTCTTTATAGGGTTTTGGCAAAAAAATATATAAAGTTGTCCAAATTTGTAATTTTAACACGCTTTTTAAAACTTGATCAATTAAATCACGAAATTTCAATTTTTTGCAGTTTAAGACAATTTCCGACTCCCTATTTTTTCGGTCACGGGAATGCTGACATGGACGCTTACGTGGTCATTCCAAAACGACGTCGTTTTGAGTATCAAATGTATTTGCAAATTAAATCACCAACTTTTAAGTTTTTTGCAAATAAAATCACCACCTTTCCGAATTTTGCAAATTAAATCATCATCTTTCAAATTTTTGCAATATAAGTCATGTAAAAAAAACTGAATTTAAACTTTTTGCAAAATTTCATTGGACAAATAAAATTAACATTTTTCAATTTCATGTTTCTAACAAAGAAAATAGAATTTGATATTACATTCAAAACAAATTTCAAAACATGTGAGGATTGAGTAGAATCTGATTTTACATGATTGAGTATTAAATTCAAAATAAATTTCAAAACATGTCATGATCGAGTATTAAATTCAAAACAAATTTCAAAACATGTCATGATCGAGTATCGATTTCAAAACAAATTTCAAAACATGTCATGATCGAGTATTAAATTCAAAATAAAATTTAGCTGCGACTCTCTTGAGTTTATATGACATCTCTTTGTTCTCCTGCAGCAGCTCCCCTAAAGCCTCGACCTCGATCCCGACTGCGACCTCGACACACGATTTGGCTTCTTGAGCAAGTACCGACCTTGCATGTGGAGTTCATTTGACGAATGTTCTTATCATTAGACATTTGCCAATCAAGCAAACTAATATTGTAATCTCACAAATTTTGCAAAGTGAATTTGAAAGTAATATATCCGTACCCGTGCATAAATAGTACCCGATTCACCAACCAAAATACTTAATTCTTGTTTGGCCTGCAATTTTCGTCACATAAAATTCAAGGTTTGTTTGAAGATAAATAATATATCCAGGAAAAAGAATGAACTATAGATGAGAACTTGTTGGTTTCTCAACTTAAAACGCGAACAGTCCAATTCAGGAGAGTGTCTTGCTAAACAAGTTTAGTAGACCAAGTAAGTTGTTCTGAATCGCGTGGACATAGTGACTGACTATACTGAGGCCTGCTAGCTGACTGAAGTCAGAATTCAGTACCGTTCAGTAAAAGTTTAGTAGAGTGCGAAAATGTGTAGGCCCAATTCAGTTGAGTTTGAAAATGTTTTTATTAAAACAGTTTTAGTAGGTTAGTGCAATCTATTAAGCTTTCTAAAACTCAGTTGTATGATTTTGTAAATCAGTTTTCAGTATGATCAGTAAAATCAATGCAACAGTAAAAACAGAACACAAAGATTTTTAAAGTGGTTCGGATATCAAACAATCCTATGTCCACTGTCCCGAAAAGATCAGGAGGTTATTTTATTATACTGAGTTAGTCTCAGTCGATTTGTGCACTGGACAAACACTGGCCTTGAGGATTGTACTGAGCAAGTCCCAATTTACAAGAATCAAACTGAAGTGTTTGACAAACTCTCCAACAATCAAGGAGTTCTTTACAATAAGAACAGTTCAGGGATGAACTCCTTCGGTCTAAGCTAAGGATATATTAGTGGAGCTTAGGTTAGAGGGAAGGGAACAAGAAGGTAGCTTCTAGAGTGACGAACAATGAGGAATGACTCTCTGGGTTCGTGCTCGGTCACTTGGATACTAGAGGTTATTGATTCTAATTCAGCTTGGTTCCCTTGAGCAAGGTTGTCGCCTTTCGCTTGAAGTGTTTCTCTGAAGCTCTTGCAAAAAGCTTTGAGTTCTGTAAGTATATTGCTCGTAATCGCTTGTTCGTGTTCTTCTTGTTTGTGCGATTTGATTTTCCTTCTATTTATGGAGGTGAGCCATGGATAGATCCGTTGGAGATGAACGATCCACGTGTCACTCTCTTTGGGTAGCTAACGGCTCTTTTAAGGAATCTTGCAAAGTCTTTTCCTCCATTTTCTGGAAAGTGGTTGACTTGCAGCTTTTATCAGAACTTTGACAGCTGGTTGCTCGTCATTGGTCGAGGTGTAGAAAGTAGTTGAGACAAACAGACTTCTAGGCGGATACTGAAGCTGACTTCTATGATTACCTCGTATGACTCTACTGATTTAGCATATAAGATTATCTGACAATCAAGGAGACTGTCATGCCGTTGCTGGGTCTGACCTGGGTTCAGTAGTACACTCCTGCTGAGTCCAACTCTACTGAAGGTCGACTACTGACTCCTTTCAGTATGCTGCTCCTGTTGAGTCCAACACTACTGAGTATGAATACCTCTCAGTATGCTACTCCTGCTGAGTCCATCATTACTGAGTCTTCACTCCATGGTACTGAGGCAGATAGTCTACTGAAGGGTTAACAGACAGAACTCGGAACCTGAACCATGCTGAAGGAATGTCTACTGAGTCTGAAACTCTCAGAGACTACGATATTACTATTACAACTCAATGGTTCACCAATCAAATTAGGGTTTTGGGATCAACCAAATCTTCTAAGCAATATGCTACTGAATCATCTCCCAACAGAACTGGAATCAAATTAGGGTTGGGTTGGGGGAAGAGTGGTGTTTGGGGGTATTATTGGGGGAAAAGTTTTGAATAGATAATTTTTTGATAAGGGAAAAAGGGGTGCTTTGGGGGTCGGAGCATGTCTTAAATTGCAATAAATTGAAACTTCATGATTTAATTGACCAAGTCTTAAAAACGTGTTAAAATTGCAAATTTTAACAACTTTGTGCTTTGTTTTTTTTGCCAAAACCCCTTTCTTTAATTGCTCAACTTTTGTTTTTCCTATTTTAAAATTTAATGTAGTTGAAATGACTTAAATTTCGATTGTTTGATAAAATAAAGAAAATTCAATGGTTAAATGGTTAAATGGAAAATTCAATAGTTGAAATACTTGAGTGTTTTTATACAAGTTTTTCCAGTACTTCCATGTCGGGACTAGTTACTAGTTCAGATATACTCTTGTGCTTTAAAATTAGAGTTAAAGTGAAAAACATACTAAAATTAGTTCAAAGTGTGAGAAAATGGTGAAGAAAATAAAGTGGCAAGATAGAACAACAAAAAGAAAGTCAAAAAAATTTGACGTGCAGTTGTCAAATTGGGTGGATCAGGGCAGGGACAAGAAACTGAAGCGGCCCAACTCGGAAATCAGCCCAACACGGCCCGACCCGTTGAGCTTATACTAAATGTGGAACATGTGATGTGTGGGTTAGATGTTGAATTCATATGGCGGTCGAAAAGAACAAGGTCGAGGAGGAAGCGTGCGTTCTTCGATTTTTCAAAATAGTTCTTACATGGGACTACTATCGCCTCTTAGAGGAAGCAGAAGTATCAATTTCAATCATCATTTTTCTTTCTTTTCCTCTCTTGTTATCTGTGTTTCTTTTACTGTATATATACTGGACAATGTATATGATGATCAACTACTTTCAATCTAATTGCTCAAGCTACTCATATCTCCAATTTCTATTCTCATCTGTTGTGAATTCGATTTTTGTGTTGTTTTGAAGCGGAACCGTGGACCGAAAAAGGGTGATGCGAGTGCTTCAGGATTGAAGGAGGTGAAGAACACGTATAAAGATGTTGATGAATATCTTGACACATTTGAGCCGCTGCTCTTTGAAGAAGTTAAAGCTCAGATTTGTCAACAGAAAGACGAAGAAGAAGGTTTTGAGTTCTTACCAGTTTTGAGATTTTTCCATGATACACTTCTACATATAAAATCTCCATTTTTATATTCCACTTTGAATCAAGCCTTCGTGATTACTAATATTTCATTTCAATTTTCGAAGTAAAAGATTGGGCATTGCATTACATTTTTATGGCCGGTTCTCCAAACCAAATGAATTGTCCTTTTCAGTCAATAAGATTGAAAAACTTATGAATGAATACACAGCCAGTGCCGGTTCAGCACAATGAGCTGACCCACCTTAACATTATGCTGCATACAGTATATAAGACAAAAAAACCTTTTCAGTAAAATTCCAACTCTACCACATTGCACCAAGGACAGTGTGTCAAAGATCAAATATGCTCGATAACTTCTTAAAGCAATATTGAATGTGCTGCAACGTGGCGCAGTGGTTGGAAATTGAAACCACAAATCACAGCTTGGCACCAACGAAATCGTGCTTCCCTTTTAAGTACCGTAAAAGATATCAAGCCAATCCCTGCCACCTTCTACTTGTTTGTCTATTCAGGAGGAAAAATATAGGGATGGAAGGCGATATGATGTTGATTAAATGGTTGGGGAGAATTATTAGGTTTCACAGCTAAAAGATTGTGCTTTCTCTAGTTTAAGTACATTTATATTTGGTTATGATTGTGTTGTAGAGTGATAATATGGTAAACATAATTTCCTTCTTCTCTCTGGATAGTGTCCGTTTTTGTTTTCATTGAATGAATACTAATTTTAAGTCTTTGTTGTCGTCATGCTTCACTTTAATTTGTTTGTATGAGACCTTTCTTTTGTTTCTTTTCTGGGGTTGATGGTTTCCCACATTGGGATGTGATGATTTTTGGATGTCCTTTTGAGTTCAATGTGACAAGGAAATTTCTAGTGGACACAAGTCTCTAATTTTATCCCACTATTTTTAAGAATTCTAGATACTTCTTACTATTGAAAAGAATGTATTTCTAGTTTTTTTTATAATATATTCTGCTATGAAACATTGTTTGACTGTGTATATCTGTGTGATATTTACTCTGGAACATGTAGAAAGAGTAAGCCAGGAAGCAATGGTAGCAGAATGCAGTGAAGTCAATGGATTTCATTTGCCTGTGGTCATTTGTTCAGATCCGGACAAAGTATCTCAAAATGATCTACTGTTGGTCTCCGATAAGAAGGTACTCTTTGAAAAACTTAAGATAACTGTCCGTTGAACGGCACAAAGTATCTAAGACTAGTATTTGGCTGGACCTTCCTGTGCTCTAGTTTTGGTTAATTTATCATAATTTTCTACTGTAGTTTGTCATCACTAATCTGAAAATTTGTTTCCACATGCAGTTTGGAGAGGGCAAACTACCAAAAGCATATGCCTTTGCACTAGTTGAGAGTCGTCAACAAGATAAGATGCGACTTCGTTTGTATTTGGGTGGTGAAGTCAAAAGATTTAACACAGATGAAATTCAAAGTTGTCCGAGGCTATTAAACATGCTTCCTGTTGTTAGTGAAGTGCAGAAAATATTTTTTGTTGAGAAGGTAAATGTTAATAATTTAATCACAATGGATTCTTCTTATCTCATAGTTAGTTTTCTGGTGTTCCAGATTTGCAGTTTATCAACTATAGTTCGTGAATATGTTGCTATGCGGTCCATTAGCTCTCTCCCCTTCAAGGATTTGATACTAAAAGCAGCTGATAATGATGATATTACTGAAGATCGTGCCTGGAAACTATCTAAACCTCTAAAGCAATATATTGAGACCAGTCATAATAAATCGCAACTAGAGGCTATAAATGTAAGCACTTATTACCTTTACCCTCAATGCTCCGGATCCTCAGGAGTGTTATCTTAGTTTCAAATTTACCAGAATAGTTAGCTAATTGTTTTAAAAGGAAAGCTCTTCACTGTGTTTTGTAATTACCTTCTTGTCTTTTTTGACATCTACTGATCGAGTTCCTCAAAATTTATGCAGGCAGGTCTTTCACGCAAGTCCTTTGTCTTGATACAGGTTTCATTGTATTTTTTATGCTCCTAATTTAAAATAGTCCTTTTAGACATTCATATGCACATATATATAATCTGTGGTGCTGCACATGTGGTGTGCGGTGGCTTTGCCTAACTTCAATTTTAATTTGTTCTGCATATCTATTTGTTAGCTGCAGACAGCAAATGCATCCTTGTTACTTACACATCAATTTATTAGCAAATATCTATGCTTGCCCTATCTATTTTTGCTTTGTATTACTTTATTTTTCCAAAACAAGGATGCAGATTATCTTGGTTTATCTGTTTGACAGTGTAGTTGCTTGTAGGGGCCCCCAGGGACAGGAAAAACACAAACCATTCTCGGCCTTCTAAGTGCCATTGTGCATGCTACTCCCCCTAGGGTACACTCGAATGAGTAAGCATCTTTTTAGCTCTTCCAGAATGCTTATGTTGTTATCCGCTTGTTATCCGCCAGTTGTTAGAGAATGACTTTTAAATATCATACTCAATGTCACATGAATAACTTGATATATGTATTATTGCGTGCAGGGGAAAATTGGTCGGTGTAAAGCGTGGGCCTGAACTGTCTATTCAAGAAAAGTATGTTGGTTGTTAGTTCTATCATGTGTTGCAAGATTTCAGCAATTATTCTGCACTTGATTTATGCACCTATATATGTTTTAGGGAGTTACTTCCAACTATTCTTTTGCATATTTTCAGGATATAGCTCGCTTCTTAAAGGACTGAATCTTCTAAAGTTGGATTTAAGTTCTTTAGGCACGATAGACTCCATGTCATCTGATTAGTAGATAATTTGATGTTATCACTTTTAGGATCTGTCAAATTTGTTGAACAAAGAGAACTTGTTTAACATATGATCATTTAAGATTAACTTCCCATATCTTCTCCCTCACTCTACTATCTTATGCAATTTACAGTTTCAAAGTTGCAATGCAAATTCCAAACTTAGGTAGAGTCATATTGAAATAGGTAAGAGTTCATAAAAAAAATTGTTGATACATTGACACTTACAGATACATTCATTGGGAAAAAGCATCTCCATGGTTAATTGGAATTAATCCTCGAGATCTGGTCATGCCTAGAGATGGTGATGATGGATTTTTCCCCACATCGGGCAATGACATGGTAAGAGCGACTTCCTTTATAGCAACATCAATTTTATGTTTTTGTAATTCCGGCCTCTTACTTTGTGAACTTCATATAGAAACCAGAACTGGTTAATTCGAACAGAAAATATCGCGTTCGTGTTCTAGTTTGTGCTCCATCAAATTCTGCCCTTGATGAGATTGTTTTGCGTATCCTAAATACTGGTTAGTGAATCTTTATCTCTACTTGTTACTTTATTTGGCTTCATTTGTTATTAGTCCGTGATATTTATTTCTTCCTTAAATTACTGAAACCCATTATTTTATCATATTGCTCAAATCTCATGACGATTTTGTATAAAATAATTGATAGTAGTCAAGTCCTAAAACACTTTGCTTGAATTATCAAATATATTAAAGGCCCCAATGCATGCCTTGAATGCATATTTTAATTGGTTTAACTTTTAAATAGTCGATCTTGGCAATGTAGACACTGATGCTTGATGTAGTCAATGACATGCTTTTGTACATTGACGAGTTCTTGAGCTCAATTGGGCTAGCTGTTTGCCGAGTTGCTAGAAATGATTTAGGAATTTTAACTCTAACTGTTCTCAACTATCGGTCAAATTAGGTCCTAAGTCAGTATATAAATCAAATGCATTGTCTTTCAAGGAACGGACGAACTGCTTCATCAATCATATGTCACATGATTGCAGGTCAAAACAAAGTGAGCCACATAATTTTTGCCTTCCCCATCCAATTATTGGAACTTTGCAAACTATCAATCATTTAGTGCACAATTTTCAATAAGTGCAACATGATTTGGAGGCTGTCCAAACTTGTTTTTGATTGTTCCTTTGATGAATTTATTTTGCTTGATCAACATGCATTGAGTCGTCAAAGGAGATTTCAGTTTTTCTATCAGAGATTCTCCACTTTTATTTTCTTGCTACTTCATGTGTATTTGTCTTATTATTTTTCTCCATCTGGTGACCACTTGTATCAAAGATCTTTTCATTTCTATATGATTTTGAACATTCTCATGCCTCCTGTATAATTATAGGGTGTTTTAGGAAATTTAGGCTGATGTGCTGTAGTTTCGTACTTTCGTATCCTCATGATTTATACTAGTATTGGATCTTGAAGGTACGACTTGTTGCCAAAGATATTGATCTTTTAATTTTTAGATATGATAACATCTTTGTCAATTAAACAAATTTATAAGGTTCCAAAACTAATAAACATACAAAGTTAATATTAAATCTTGAAATTTCGATATCTGCAATCTCCTTTCTGACCTACACCTACCTTGAGGTTAGTCCCTCCTTCAACATGATTTAATTCTTCCTCGCATTTTTCACGAAAAAGTATTTTCACAAATGGGGAAATATTCTAGCACCGTGCAACAATGAAGGATATTCTGAATTGAGTGTGTTTTCTGACATGATCTCATGTCTGCAAGAAGTATCAAATAGCTAGTGATATCACATTATTATTTCAAGTCTTATGATATTCTAAAGTTGCTTTGCCTCTCAAAATCAACAAAATCGTTGAATTCGGAAAAGTTGTTAACGATCATGTTCATTTGACAAAGGGAGTATTATTATTGAAACCACATTTATCTTAAATATCTTATCTCTGGTCTGGTTATTCTGGTAGTGAGATAGTCATTCAAATGCTTCTTGCAACATTCTGTTGGAGCTGTGACCCTCAATTAATTTCCGACTCTCTGAGCTTCAAATAGATTGATGTTCTTGTTTTGAGACTTTTTAATTTTCTTTGTGACACCAAAATCATTATGATGGTAAATTATTCTAATATTTATGGATATTTACAAGATGAGTTTTGTTGATTGGACTGCATGACTTTGCTAGGATGGAGAAGAATACTGTTCTGTTGTAGTCATTTTATGTTTTCATGTCTTTATACAGTTATGGTTTTTAAACTAAAGATTGTGTTTAGTTTACCTGTGAAGTAGTGGTTTGAAATAACTTTTCAAGGTTATTGCGATAAATCTGTTTTCAGTGCTCAATGTTGATGATTCTCTTACTGCAATACAGGCATTCGTGATGAAAATGACCATGCATACAACCCTAAGATTGTGCGAATAGGCCTTAAACCGCACCACTCAGTCCAGGCAGTTTCCATGGATTACTTGGTATGCATTTCACAATAAAAAATATTGACTGAAAGCTAATTGTTATTTGTTAATATGGACAGGGGCGGTACCAGGGGGGTGCGGGTGGGTGCGACCGCACCCCCCATTTTTCGCGTCGAAGTCGAAATTCATGTGTAAATTTTACGAAAAAAATATTTTCGCACCCCCCGTATTTTACGAAAATTTAATATATGGAAGCGAATTTAAAAATATATTAGTTGCCCAACAACATGAACTAAATTAAGTGGTCCAATTGTTCTAGGTCGAGCAAAAACTTGCAGGCATGGGCACTCAAGGTGGTGACAAGAAGCAAGGAGGTACAGCAAAGGACAGAGACAATATCCGTGCATCCATTCTTGATGAAGCAGTTATTGTATGTTGGTTTCTCTTTTTATAATTAACTTACGGTATTTCCTTAACTAGAAGATAGATTTAGTGATAAGCTGATTGTTGCCAGGTTTTCTCCACTTTGAGCTTCAGCGGATCAACTCTATTTAATAAATTGAATCGGGGTTTTGATGTCGTCATTATTGATGAAGCTGCTCAAGCTGTAAGTATTATGCATCAATAAACAATAGGTCTATAATATCTATTTTATTCACAAAACATAATTTCAAATTATCTCCTAATAACTTAATACAATATAAAATATTATATCCTTTCATGAATCCTAGTAGGTTTAGGAAATCCAAAATAAATAAATATTATTCTTGCCTAATAATTCTAACATGATTTCTAGATAAATAAATAAACAATATAATCATAATATGATATAAACAAACACATTCAAAGTTCAAAATAAATTTACATAAAAAAAATGATTTAATAACAAATAAGATAAATGTTTTAATTTTTCATTTAAATTTCTAAGGCGCGACTTACAAAACTAAAACACTTGATGACATGCATGAATAGATATGCAATGCATTTTATATCAAAAATTTCGGGGCGTTACAAATAAAATGTGAACTTGTTAATATATTGTATGTAAGTGTATATATTATGTTGCTTATCGATGAAATTGGCGTGGCCTTTCATCAAGTCAGTTAATCAGAGCAGTAGTGTTGTCCATTACTGTCTTCCTTTCTATATTGACTTTGTATGTTATTGTGTTATAGTTCGGAAACATTCCCTTTGAATTGATATTGTTAGGTTAGTTCGGCCATGTATAGTTTAAGCACTGATTTCTTGGTTCAACTGCGGTCAAGGCTAATACCCTAAATGCCATTCTCATTCTTAGATTTTTTTTTATCTGCAATAGGTGGAGCCAGCGACGCTTGTGCCACTGGCCAGTGGATGTAAGCAAGTTTTCTTGGTATGATCTCTGCAAAATCCCAGTAATTGGTATGGAAATGATTATTTGCTATATTATCTTTATAATCTGGAGATATCATTAAATGCTGATGATGGTTGGAGAAACGTATATTTATGAAGTCAAGAATGTGACGATTGCTTAATCATAATTATGGATGTTTTTGAAGTAGCAATGACTTGATGGTCTACACGCACATACAATTTATTCCTCAACTCGGTTGCTTTTATGGAGTCCTTCCATACAACATGGATCTAGCTTCTCAGTCTGTTTCCATTAACACAATATCCGAAAAATATTAAATTGTATCTTTCAGTGAATCATTGACAAATTTTTGCTACACAATTGAGTCGATCAAGTTCTATATATATGTATACTCTTATGTGGAATAACGACGCAATCTATTGCCATATTACCATGCAAAATAGTACTTCATCCGTCCCGCTACTACTGTCTCATTTCTTTTAGGCACGGAGATTAAGAAACTTTGTTTAAGTGTGTATTTTAATAGTTTTAATTGTATTAAGAAACATACATAGTTTCGAGAAGTGGTCGGTGGGAAGAAATGAGAATTCATCAAAAATTTGCAAGGCATAGTTCATGATGGAATTGAAGAAATAATCTAAAGTTTCCAAAAAGTTAAAAATCATGAATTTTTGAATTCGGAGCGGAACGGAATTGTGTGATAGATAGATTTTTGGAGAGAGAGAGTATAAGAATATGCGGGCGAGTAGTAAGTAAGGGGGTCGGGCCCATTGCATTTTATGTTTAAGAGTATTTTTTGTATTTTATGAAAGAGAACAGTAATAGCGGCTCAGTCGTATTAGGAAAGTAGGAAGTAATAGCGGACGGAGGGAGTACTTCTTTGTGATCCGAATTTATGGTTAATGCATCTTTTAACAACGAACACTACTAACTTTCAGTGGTTTATTTTCGATGGTTCAGTGTAGAACTTCTGTGAATCCACCAATATTGTAGGTATACAAATACAAACATTTTTGCATTTAGGTCTTTTGCGCTTCTTTTAATGTTTATTCGCCATATTAGTTGCATTAGTCATGCCACTGACCAATGATGTCGTGAATGATGTTTACTGTTTCTTAGCAATATAATTCTGTAGTTTTCTTGCTCTTCTACTTTCTGATTGGTTATGCCTTATCATAATTTTCATATTAACTGATGAAAATATCTATCAATTTTATCATTTCCATTTAGGTTGGGGATCCAGTCCAGCTTCCAGCCACAGTAATTTCTACAGTTGCAAACAAATATGGGTAGGAGCGTTTTTTCAGACAGCTACTTTGTCATGAAATATTTAGTTGTTGCTAGTTTTGCTATCTGGAAAATCTACATAGGAGACTAAATAACTTCTGGAAATTCTGTAGATATGGGATGAGCTTATTTAAAAGATTCCAAAGAGCAGGCTATCCTGTACAGATGCTGAAGACCCAATATCGCATGCATCCAGAGGTTACTCTTTCTCTCAGTCTTGCTTCCATTTCTTTTGCCAGCTACAAGTATGCTTGTTGTAGAGGCTCGTCTGGAAATATATGATTGCCTGTATAATATCATCGACAAAAAGAGAAAGAACATTTATATGGTGAACTAAAAGGTTGACCTAAGTGTTTTAGGAGCTACAAATCTGTCATCTGAACTTTCTGCATATTCATTTTAGTTTATCTTATCAAAAACTCTAAACAAGCATTTTGTCATGAGCACCTGATGCATTATATTGAATATAAGCGATTCGAGGTTTTGTAAATGAGAAGGGAGTTGTGCTTTCACTGTGATCGCTCGTGCATATTTACTTTCACCATTTGAGGAAAAACACAGTGCAGTTTGATAAGTTCTTAATTCAATTTGTTTATGCAGATCAGGAGCTTTCCTTCTAGGGAATTTTACGAAGATGCATTGGTGGATGGGCCTGATGTTGCAGATCGCATAAAGCCTCCATGGCATGATTTCCGCTGCTTTGGTCCATTTTGTTTCTTTGATATACAAGACGGAAAGGAGTCCCAACCACAGGGAAGTGGTTCCTGGGTAAATGTCGACGAAGTTGATTTTGTCATGGCGATGTATAGTAAATTAATTAGTAGCTATCCAGAGCTTAAGTCGAGTTCACGACTTGCAATCATATCACCGTACAGATATCAAGTCAGTCTCCTCAGAGAAAAGTTCCGAAGCACCTTTGGCGTGGAGTCTGCTAAACTTGTTGATATTAACACCGTTGATGGGTTTCAGGTAGGTAGTCTAATTGCGAAATTAATTGTATACTTCCAGAGGATATGATCCTTGTCTATAGTTTTCCTTAATGGTTACCCTCGTACGATGGACTATTCTTGTGGATCAATTTTATCATTGTTTTATAAATTGGATCAATATTACTAAATATAGTAAAACACTCTTCAGGGACGAGAAAAGGAGGTTGCGATCTTTTCTTGTGTTAGAGCAAATAAAGATCGAGGCATTGGTTTTGTTGCTGATTTTAGACGAATGAATGTTGGCATTACTCGAGCAAGGTCTTCTGTTCTGGTAATAGCTCTGGATTAAAAGGATTCATCCTCCTCCTGTGTTATGGGGTTTTGTGTTTTTGTTTTATTCTTCTTCATTTTTGAAAATTAGGTTGTGGGTTCTGCATCAACATTGAGAGGAGATGGGCACTGGAAGAATCTGATTGAGAGTGCAGAGCAGAGGGACGTATTATTCAAGGTACGCATCCATCCCACTTGATATTCAAAACCTTCACATGACTTTGGTGAACTTGATATTTGCCTGAATCTTCATTCATCGGTCCATCATTTGCTAAGGAATAAGAAATTCTCAGGGTCAATTTACAAGGATATTTTTTATGATAAGTTTTAATCCTCATACCTCGAGTCGGTTTTTTCCCTTTTTTCTAGTGAAGGAGTATGATTTCTTAGCAAAAATCAGATTTAGCTGAACTATATATTTGATGTCTAATGGAGTTCTGTCCAGTTGTAGTATTGCCCAACCTCATCAATTCTAAAAGAAAATTAGTACTATTATTAACTAGCCTTGTATGTCTCTCAGGTCTCGCAGCCTTATGCCGAGTTTTTCAGCAAAAGTAGCCTTGAATCCATGAAAGTGGAGGTGGCGGAGCCAGAATCTCCGTTAGCGGAGATGGATGTGGACGTTGACATGGCCGTTAATGCCGATGCTCCTGCAGTTGAAGCTGAAGATAATTTTGGAGAAGATGAGGAGGACTTTGGCGAGGACTAATGATATAATACCATACTTCATTTAATTTTTTGTAGTCAATTCTTTCTTTAGCAACGAGTTGGAGAGTACATAAAGATGGATAGATATGCTCGCCGCGTAAACTGACCTCACATATTATCAACTGGGTCAAGACCCTTTTTATTATTTTTTTTATAGATTTTTGAAGTGAGTTTTTCATCCATCATAAGTATTCCAAGATTTGTGGTTATATAGTTATTATTATTATTACTTATATGTTTCAATGTTTTTAATCTATGTTATTAATTTGTGATGTATATTAATAGAATACACATCTGAATGTAGTTCTACAATCCCTAGCGCTGATCGTGCAATAATTAATATCATTGTAAATATTTGGTTCATACAATACAACAAGATACAGAAGAGGTCTTGTGATGTTTAGCATCAAGGATGGAACAAGTCATGGACTTACAACATTGAATGCAAGAGATATCTTTTCATTCAATAACAGAGACATGATTTCATCTGCTGCTACATCTCTTCTTTCCTCATCTAAGCAGACTACAATCCCGGTTTATAGATCGAGTCACCAAATGCTTCTCTAAAAGCCTTCAAATCCAAGCCATCACCTGTTCTGAGAGAGAGCATGATCACATTCGTTGCCAACTCCTTAGCTTCAATAACCCTTCCACCCCACTGGATATGATCCAATAATCCCTTCTCCAAGTCTTGCACATAGCTCGTCTACTCCTTCAGCCTCCTTGTCCTCGAAAACCTTACTCCCCCTACATAACTAGCCGAACCCAGTCCAAAAGCGTAGAAACATTTAGTCTTCCAATATGTACTGTTGTGCTTGCATCAATAACCATTCTTGCAGGGGCGGAACCAGGATTTATAGATGGGGGGAGGGCGAGATTTATTGGGGGTTCGAGGGCGGAGTCCTCGAAATTTTTTTTAGAAAAAAGATAATATAACAATGAGTATAAGGAAGTCAAAAGTACTTATAACATATACAAATGACAAAATAATGAGTCTAAAATGATACTCCCTCCGTCCCATTCAACTTGGCTTCAAGCTTTGCGGCACGGTTATTAAGGTGAAGTGAGTTTTAGTCTATGTTGTACGGACACTCCGAAAAAACCCGCCGTACTGTGTCGGACACGGACACGCGCCCGACACGGCAAAAACGTGTCCATAAAAAAAAAAAAAAAAAAAATCGGACACGGCGATTTGTGTGTCCGACACGGAACGGACACGGCGATTTGTGTGTCCGACACGGCACGGACACATTTTTTTTTTTTTTTTTTTTTTTTGGATACGTGGAACCCGCAGCCGCTACCTTCGGTGCGTACTGGGTAAACCCCGCTCCTTGTGCAGTAGTCTGCAAACCACACAGGAGAGTTCAATTACCCTAGGCTAACCATAGGTGACAAGCTCCACAAAGTTGCTTCCAGTAGGATTTGAACTCAGGACCTATCGGTCCCGGGCTTACCCACCTTCACCAACTTTGCCATCCCAAGGGGACAACGGACACGTTTTTTGATTTAGTCTTGTAGTGGACACAGTTGAATGGGCCATGTAGTTAGGAATTAGTAAAAAGTAAATAAATATAAAATTAAATAAGTAAAGGGGCAGTGGGACACGTATATATAATTAGTAATAAGTAAATAAATATATAATTAAATATTACTTACCTTATATTAGTAATAAGTAAATAAATATATAATTAAATAATTAAATATTACTTACCTTACTAATGTATTTAGATTATCTACTTATTTTAGTATTTTACATTTTTATGCTATGGTTATCTACTTATGAATTATGACTATGTCGTTTGAGTTGATCATTTGAACTATGAGTTTGATATTGAAAAACTTGACTTGATCATTTTTAAATTTATATATATATATATATATATATATTAATAATTTAATATTTTTTATATTAGTGTCCGTGTCGTGTCCTAAATTTTTCAAAAAATGTTGTGTCCCGTGTCCCGTGTCCGTGTCGTACCGAGTCCCGTGTCCGTGTCCGTGCAACCTAGGTTTTAGTAGTAAAGGTGTGGGTCCTACAATTTAAATAAAGTGATTTAGTGATAAATGTGTGGGTCCTACAATTTAAATAATGTAATTTAGTAGTAAATGTGTGGGTCCTACAATTTAAAAGGTGGATTTTAGTTGTAAAGGTGTGGGTCCTACAATTTGAAAACTTTCCTTTTTGGGTTGAAGACAAGTTAAGTAGGACGGCCCGAAAATGAAACAGAGACAAGTTGAATGGGACGGAGGGAGTATAAAAAAACCATAAAAACAACAAAAATAGCGAGTCTAAAATTGTGATCTACGCTTTCTCATGTTATTGAACTCATCAATAATTGAGTCAATATCAAAACTCTTAGCAATTTCATTCTCAATGCTCATTATCATAGAACAAAGTAGAAAATCATCTTCTATTTTATTCCTTAGCCTTGTCTTTACGAGCTTAAAATATCAAAATTTAGTCATTTATCCACAACATCAACAAATCTAATACTTCAATTGCATCATTGACATAATAGATTAAAAGAAAATAGCTAATTATCACAAAATGTCCATCAACAATTCAAATAAAAATTAAATTAGGGGTTTTGAGAATTTTACCACAAAAGAGAATAAATCAAAAATCGAAGAGTAAGGACTCCGGACACCGGACACCCGATGCCGGATGCCGGACGCGGAGGATGCTGGATGCGGACGCCGGACGCTGAGGATGCTGGATGCGGTCTACGCCTTTAACTCTCGGCTCTCAATTCTCGTTGTGTAGCTGTCAGTTGGACAATTTAATTTAATTGCTTGTTGGACTAATTGATGTTGTTTGGGCTAGTTGATGTTATTGGGCTAATTGATGTTGTTGGACCACTTAATTTAGTTCATGTTGTTGGACAACTAATATATTTTTAAATTCGCTTCCATATATTAAATTTTCGTAAAATACGGGGGGTGCGAGAATATTTTTTTCGTAAAATTTACACATGAATTTCGACTTCGACGCGAAAAATGGGGGGTGCGGTCGCACCCACCCGCACCCCTGGTACCGCCCCTGCTTGCAGTAGCTGCTGATCTCATAATGCTCATAACCTGCATTGCTTAGCATTCTTGAAGCCATTTTGTACAACTCAGCTGACTGATTCTCCGTAGGCAGAGGAAATTCACCGTGAGTATATCTGCACAAGACATTATCATAACATCATGGCTAAACTCTACAACATGACAATTGAAGGAAACAACTGCAACAAACATAAAGCAACCACTGCACTATATGTAAACTAAATCAACTTAGATTCAAACACTATTAAGTATGATAATTATCCACCAGCATAGCTTAATCATACCATTAAAAATATACATATGTAGGTTTAACTTACAAGACTCCAAACTTGGTGTCTTGTTATAAACGGAAACGCGCGTAGGGTCTGCTGCAATAGCGAGGTGCAAGGTCTCCTTCCACATGGCCGGTGTCTGATGAGGGAGAGAGGAGATCAAGTCAATGCTCCAGTTCTCAACCCCACACGACTTAACAATCTCAACAGCTTCAAAGATTTCATCAACTCCATGGGATCTTCCACAAGACTACAACAACTCATCCTGAAAAGACTGAACTCCCAAGGAAACTCTATTCACACCTAAATTCATAAACTCCTTCATCGCCGCCGCATCGGATCCA
This sequence comes from Lavandula angustifolia, assembly GCA_028984105.1. Classification (NCBI taxonomy): domain Eukaryota; kingdom Viridiplantae; phylum Streptophyta; class Magnoliopsida; order Lamiales; family Lamiaceae; genus Lavandula; species Lavandula angustifolia. The sequence continues at coordinate 29,449,177 of CM054803.1, forward strand.
TTTCCATTGATATCTCTGCATTCCCACACACACCGAACTTGGACGACAATGCATTAAGAACCGAGGAAAGAAGGCGCGGCGGCACTAGGGAAGGAGTCCCGCTGCCGAAAAACACTGTTTCTAGAGGAGGGCAGCTTCCGGAGTTTATCTTGGTAGCGATGATCTCCCTGCAGAGCGTCTCGACGTAGCTCGAAATACGCGGGTGGTCATCCCCCCGAGCGGAGGAGGAGCCAAGAGCAATAATGGGGAAGTCGCAATAGTGGCAGTGCTTGCGGCAGAAAGGGAGGTGCACGTAGCGGGTGCAGGAGGGAGTTTGGGCAGCTGTAGTAGTGAGGGGACTAAAGGGGTATATTATGAGGATGCCTATAAATCATTATCTAAAGATACCTAATCCTATAAGGTATCAAATATATTTTATCCATATTTATTTTCATGCTTAAATAATTTATATATAATTTAGTCTATCACTTACCATATAAGATATTCAATCCTAGATAAATTAGGATTTGGATAAATAAAACTAGATTTCTATCCTAAAACATGTATATCACAAATATAAGATCTATCATATTCATAAAATATAATATTAAATTATCTCCTAATAACTTAATACAATAATAAATATTATATACTTTTATGAATCCTAGTTGGTTTAGGAAATCCAAAATAAATATTATTCTTAGCTAATAATTCAAATGATTTCTAAATAAATAAACACATTCAAAATCCAAAGTGAATTTACATAACAAAATGATTTAATGACAAATAAGATAAATGCTTTAATTTTCATTTTAATTTCTAAGGCGCGACTTACAGAACTAAAACCCATGATATTATGCATGAAATGCAAATGCATTTTATTTATTTTTTTATAGGTAAAATTTCGGGATGTTACAGATAACAATATAGTAAGAACAATATACATTCTTTTGACAGCTGATGAGCTGATTATGGATATTCACTTATGGCCTTTATGGTTTTATCATTAGTCAGTTGAATCATAATTGACATTATATAAATTGACGGTAACATCTATTTGGTGTTTACTCACATCAACTTGTGTTGAAGGCTCTTAAAACTTAGTAAGTCGAATAGTTGCCAAGTGGGTTGAACTACCCAAAGTCTTTCTTCATCAGGTACAATATTTTTGGAATCGAAAGATTTTCCTCCATATATTGCACTTCAATAACCAGTTAATAGGAGTGTGAGTGTCCCTCTTCATAAGGAGAAATGTCATTTCGATCGTTATTTTGCTTTGGACTGTATCATGGTTCAAAAATAGCTAATTATTAGCTTATCTTAAACATAAGAAATGCCCGTACATATTTGCACAACAATAATTTGCTTTGAAGAATGCTTCCCATGTGATTTATTTCTCAGTTTCGTATGGAACTTTTTTTTTTTATTTCTTAGGCCCTAAAAATGGATCATGAGACGATATTCTTCTTTTTGCTAAGTTTTTCATATCTTATAAGGCATCCAATGATTGGCGTAAAAAATTGTTTTCTTAAGCCTATGTAATTTGATAAGCACTCAAACTATTACTAATTGCTTGTATCTCCACATATTTAAGGGATACTGCACTTGAAATTCTCATTTGTTTGTGTTTAGACCTCAGAATAGCCTTTGCCTTCACTTAGATAACTTGTCGTAATTTCAGTTTGCAACTAATCCTTTCCTCTAATGGCACTCATTGTTTACTGTTGTTTTAGCATATTTAGCCGTACTGATACGGTTTAAATACACTTTTTTTCATTATTGACCAGCTAATACAGGATGCTAGGAGTGTTTTCACCCTCAGATTCCAGATGATGAAAAAGATGAAATGGAAATGTATTCAGTCAAGATGATAGCTCAGATCGGGTTTTGTTCGTAAATGCAAGTGTCAGTAAAATCTTGTTTTGACTTTCTGATTGACAATGCCATTTATTGATAATGGTCTTAGATTTGTCTTTTTTCCGTATGTAGGTGATACTACGAAGGAAAAGTTTCTTGGGCTTCTTAACACAACTCAAAATTGAATACAAAGACGTTTTATTTGGAACATAATGAATATAAAAGTAAATACTACTACTAATATTTAGAATAAAAAATTGATATAAACTTTATATCTAAAAGTTTGAGATTTCAACAAGTACTATAGTTAAAAATTCAAACTCCAAAATGCAAATCGAACTCACACATCTTTTCACTAAATGGACAACTAATCAAAAGACCTCTCTTTAAGTGAGGGGGAGGAAACCGGCTATATTGTAATTTTTAAATGATGAATTTATTTAAATATAATATATTGTAACGAATTTTGATGCTTATTGAAAACCTATAGTACGCTTCAACTGGAAGCTGTTCGTAGAAGACCACAACCTACAGAACAACGACATGCTTGTCTTTATACCGATCACATATACGGAATTCACCGTACTCATATTTGATCAACTCGGATACGAAAAGACTTACAAGTGGCAATACAAGATGAGAACAACGTTTTAAACAAGTACTACGACATCGTTAAGTTTATGTAACTCTATTATGTTTTGCAATGCTAAAATAATGTAATAATATTACCTACCTTTTAATGACACTCTTATGACATAATCTAAACAAATACGCAGGGCATAATCCCACCACCGTGCGAAGCCGGTTAAACAATGTGCTAGTGTATTCTAAAGCACAAAAAATAACTTCACACACTGTATATGAGGAAGTTTCTTGTGAGTGTTACAAAAACTAATTACACTTTCTGTTGATTTTGGAAATCAGATTGCATTCAACTACCACAGACAAATAGCATAGAAATTATTAACAAATCATACACAAGAAATGTATGTATATGAGAGTTTTTTGATAATTAAACTTCATTGGGGACATATTCCATACAACTGATCAATTAAATTAATATTGAATTTTATAACATTCAGTCATTCATAACTTAACCAAGAGCAATTGTAACAACAATCTGTCTTTCAAACAAAAGTTTTCTAAATGTTTTTCGGATTAAAAAAAAATAAAAAAATGTTGAATTTCTTTATGCTAATATTAAATAAATTTTAGCAAACATTTTCTTATAAAAAAATATACTTATATTATTATTGAGAATTAAAATTTCTAAAAAATTAATTTGGAAATTTACATATTCTTAATTGACATACTAAAAGAATTAGTGATAATATAACTAGTTTACTTGTATTTATTTCATTTTAGTTTTACTCGTTTCAATTCTGAGAAAAGAGAGAATTCCGTCTAGAACCCGCCACGCATCAAACACCCGCCGATTCCGGCGTGGGTTTTTTAATCGAATCAGTAGCAGGAAAGGATTGTTTTATTTACTCATAGCAGTATTAGCTTCCGTGAATACTAGTTCTAAATTACCATGGCCACGGGGGGTGAAGAATCGGCCGAAAAGAAAACGATTGAGCTTGAGGGGAGAGTACTGGAGAGAGTTGGACGCGTAATTTCTTCCATTGATGACGCCAAGCACGTCGACCAAGTTATTGTAGCTCTCTACTCTCTGGCCGTCTGTTTATTTCCCCTTTATCCCGATTCTATTTCAGGTATTTTCATATACATATTTTAATCAGTTTTTTTGTAACGTTAAAAGAAATATAATTTTTTTGGTGGGAAATGTAGGTAGTATTGATGAAGAATATCGAAAGGAGGTACATTTGAGGAATGCAGGAAGCTAGATTTATTCTTTTTATGTTGTTGTTGATTTTTGGTATCCCCCCGTGATTGTATAATGCTTTCCCTTCTACCGTTTGGTTAGTTAAGCGCCATCGAGGTTTCCAGTGAAGATGAGAAAACTGGATGGTGGCGTGTATTCTACAAAGGGTCTGGGTTCCGTGCATTTGCTAGAGTTTTGTTGTATGGTAAAGCTTCTCTCCCTTAGTTCATCATTAAGTTTATAATGTAGATGGATTTCTTTGTCTTGTTATTTGAATTTTTTTTCAATGTGGTGAACACGTTTTGGAGGCTTTTGCATTTATTTTACTGGATGATGTATACTGCTACAGTAGTTCGGTTACTGCTGCTGCTATTCTTTCTGGATGAACACGTTGGTTTTTACATTTATTTTTTCTATGTGGATGATGGGAGCATTCGTCATTTGAAAGTCTCCGTCTCCATTCTATTCTTGCTCTATTTGCAGATGTGATACTTCTAGCTTTTGGATATCTTTATTTAGATTATTGGCATCAATTATCAGGGATCTCTTATCATATTGTATCCATCTGTAAGAAATGATAGAAATAAATGAAATTTTTATGTTGCTTAGTCATTTGATAGTGTAGCAAAGTGTTCTTTTAATCCTGTGTAGAATAAGGGTCCTTTTTTATATCTACAAGTATTTCACGTGGTTGTAGATGTTGCTTCCAATTGGCTAGCCTGCTTTCCAGCTTCTTCAAGGAAGCACATATATGATGCATTCTTTTTAAATGGGTGTGCCACCGAGATAATTCAGGTGGTGGTTCCTTGTCTCCAGCCCGGTGAAAGTGCAAGTTATGATTCAACTGCAGTGATCTCGAACGCTGAGAGGTAATAAGTTTATCTTCTATCATAATAATATTCATCTCTTGATTCAATCATTTCTGTCCTGTTACCTATCATATGCAAGGTCCTACACTGATATCATTAATCTCATAATGATATCCGCTGGCATTCTGAAAGTTATGCTGTATAATCCTCATTGATTAATCTCTATTTATCACATTTCTATTGTGTGTGGATAGATGGAGAAAGTTTTTAAGTTGTAAATTGTGAACTGTTTTAGGGTTTATTTGTATCTATTTATGGCATATCATGTTATGAACTTGGTCAGTGATTTTTATCTTCTCCTTAGTTGTTCCCGCATGGATTCATGGATTCAGTTTGAAAAAAAAGGTTTTAATTCAAGGATAGGCCACAATTACAGCTGTTTTTTTTTTCTCCCCAATTTAGGTGATAGAGATCCTCTCTAATGAAAATCTGGAAATTCTAAATTCTCAAAACACTTTTTTTTTTAAAAAGAAAGTATCTGCTGTGTGCCATATATAAGTGGTCGATGAGTATTGACTGTAACCAACTGGCTGCACTTATTCATCTGTATATGGCTTGATGATAGTTTTATATGCAATTATAAGAGACTAACATAAGTCATAATGTCAATGTTTCTTAATATCCATTCACTAGGATGTTGTAATAGTAGCATGTATGGGTTTGAACTCAACCAATCAATAAATATGTGCAGTGAGCTTTCTATTTAACTCTGTTTCTTTTGCTACTTTTTAATAGATTGCTTGTGCTTTGCCTGCTGGAGAATGATTTGGTATGTCAAATGACTAGAGAGTTTGCTGGTGGTTTTGAATTTGAAGATGTCAACCCTGAGCAAGTCAAGAAAGTCATTTCTGCAGCCTCACAACTGATTACATCAATTCCTGACAAAGCAAGACGAGAAGCTCCAGCTTCATTGTCCCCACAGTATCCTTATTTTGAAATCTAAATTTAATATCTTCTTGTATAATGTAGCGATCTACATAAAGTCTGGATTGTGAGGAAGAGCCTATCAATTATGTTCTCTGTCTCAGTCTGTTAAATAGTGCTTAAAGCTATTTTACCTTCTGCTATCACCAAAACTACTCATCTCTTAAGATATTTGATTTGCCCGACCAGTGAAAAGAAATCAATAGATTGGAAATAAGAGATAGTTTTCACATGAAGCCCACAAGAGATTCAGGGTGTTGGAACATTAATCTTAGTTCAATATTTACAATTCCCCTGTCACTGTGATTTAATCCTTTACTTGATATTTCTAGCTCTTTCTTCAAAAGATTAACCAGTCAGCTCCTAGATGGATTGGAGGAATGGGATTTGAAGCTAGTAGATACGCCAGCTGTTTCCTATGACAACCATGTAGATGGTGTTATACTTTTTATTGGAGAAGCCTGTGCCCGCATTAGTCGTCGAGGGTCTGCCGGTATTTTGAAATTGATAAAGCCTGAAGTTCACATTCTTGTAATCCCTATGCTCTGATGTGAGCAGAATCTAATTTTGTCAGTTTTTACATCCTGACAGATGTGCTGTTGAGTGGGATCATTTCGAAGATCCTACGGCAAGTCCGCAGTGTCTTGTCACCATCTTCTGCTCTCTCCATTAGTAAAACGTTTGAATCAAAGCCTGGTTTCAGATTCTGGTTGAAGATTATTGAAGCAATAAATGATTCTCATTCGGTGGAAAGAATGGCCGAAGAACTATTGCGTCAACTAGCTACTCAAAAACTTAACGAGGTTGAAGGCTACTGGATTTTGTGGATTCTTTTTGGTCGGATCTACAAACGCCACCCTTCAGTCAGGTACATTAAGTGAATGTACCTTCTGGTTTTCACTTGAAAGTCCCAATTAACTTGCACCTTGCTCGAATGTATTCTACTATTTTAAATTATCCATCTCTCTCGTGTACACATGTTACTGCTTTTCATAAATATATATTCTGAATAATATGAATGAAGATGTTAGGATGCATATTTATATTCTCTATCTAATTATTATGTTGTGATTTTGGATCAACATTCCCTACATTTCTGTGATCCTATGGTTGGGCCAGTGAGCCCATTTATTTGTGTAGGAAGGGGTATAAATTTGTTGAGACCCTTAGTTAGTAGGGTAAGTATTTTGTAAGAAAACACTTTGGCTCCGGAGAGCATGCCCTACTCTTGAAACTCGAAAGGGGCTCGTTTCTTGTTCTATCAATTTATATTCTATTGTATCCTTGGTTATCTTTTGTGTTTCGGGTATCGTTTCTGGGTAAATCCCATTGTTTCCGTAACTTATCGTTATAGAAGATTGTATAGTTAAGTAGTAGGAGTCTCTGTCGGTAAAATGTCTCCTCATTTTCTTCAAGATGATTGTCCTGTGGTATTCTAACTTGATATTCATGATCAAATGTTTTGAGGAATAATTCATAGTATCTCATATATTTTTATGGTCACTTTACTATTTATAATGATCATTATTAGGCCTTTCTCCTTGTTTATTATCTTCTATGTTTTATGTAATATGTCCTGTATCTCAGATTGTATTAAGAAAAGTCTTCTAGTCACACATGGTAGAAAAACCCGGTCTGTCTTTTGGCTTTCATAATTTCCAATCTTGATTGCTGCTATTTCCAGGAGCAAATTCTATTTTTAGGTGCCCAAAAAAGTTTTATCTCTTTTGGTTTCTCATTCTGTTTCTTCTCCCATTAGTCATGTTTTTAAGCTGCTAAACACTTCCGCGATGCAGATACCAAAATTCAAAACCACTGTTGTTCATATTCAATCTATTGCTTCTAACCCTTTGATTTCCAGGTTCACTTTTGTGGAGAAGTTTTTACTCTGGAAAGTATTTCCATCCTGTTGCTTGAGATGGATTATTGACTTTGCGGTGCTTGAATGTCCCCCCGAAACTTCATCAAAATGTTACAATGCTCGAAGTCTCTCGGACACGGTACACCATCTTATAGTAGCATGGTCTAGAAGAGAGTTTGTCCAATCATCTCCAACTGAGCAGCAAGTTTGTATCCTTTCTAGTCAATTTTCAATGACAGCAGCTATAACATTTTGGAGTTGATGGACAAAAATAACTTGTTGTTTGCTGTTGATGCTTTCACGCAACTCTTTTTAGTACTCACCTTCTACTATAAATCTGATGAAACATATTGCATATGTTTTCTCCAGTGTAATCTTCTGACTGATTTTCAAGAAATTTTCATTCTTATGATTATTTTCTGTTTGTTACGCTTAACCTTTCGTCCGTGACACCTTAACATAGTTTGCAGATGTAACTGCTGCTTTAGGTCTTTGCCTGCAGAATATGGCTAAAGAAGATCTAGATGCAACAAAAGATGCACTGCACTTAATTCTTCAGGGAATTAGTTGTAAGATTTGTCTCTTAGTTAAGAAACTTGTCAATTATTTGTCTAAACTAATTATACCAAAATCTTAAATGCAGGTAGGTTGGAGAACCCTGTATATTTGATCCGGAAAATGGCAAGCAGTATTGCTTTAGTATTTTCAAAGATTATAGACCCTAATAATCCTTTATATCTTGATGAGAGTTGTCAGGAAGAAACAATTGACTGGGACTTTGGGTTAACAACCCCCGGAGAGGTCCCTGTCACTACAACAGTGCTTTCTGAAGAAAAAACTCGTGAAAGAGAAAGTTCTTCTACCCTAGTATCAGGAAATGAAATTCAGAACAATGGAGAAAAAGGGGCACGTACCGCAAAATCTAGGAAGAACAACGAATCAGCATTTAATCTAATTGACCCGGATGAGATAATTGATCCCGTAAAACTAAATAATGAATATACCTTCCAAGAAGACAGTGACTATGCAAGTGATGATTCTGAGACATCAAGCAGCTCATCTTTGCAACCCTATGACTTGACTGATGATGATGCAGATCTTAAAAGGAAATTCACGCAGTTGATCGATGTGGTTGGAGCACTAAGAAAATCAGATGATGCTGAGGGTGTAAGTTCTCCATTATTCACCGATCTGGCATACTTTTCTTACATACACATCTTTATATCTGTAAGCAATTGTGCCTAGCATGTAGCCTTAGGTTGATTAGCTAGCTTCTGCAAGTGTCTCTACTGTTTCTTATGTCTTAGAACAATGTCATGTGTAACTAAAGTTGACTGACAAGTTGCAAATAGTTGGTTAGTAGTTGCATCAGCAATGTATTATTCAAGCTTTATTGACTATAACTGGAGTAAGATGCTTAAGTTGTAGAGCAGCCGTAACACTTGGAGGATACTTTGCAGGTTGAGAAGGCACTTTATGTTGCTGAAGAACTGATCCGTGCATCACCAGATGAGCTTAAATATATAGCAGGTGATTTGGGTAAAGCTCTTGTGCAGGTTCGCTGCTCTGAATTCACTGTTGAAGGAGAAGAAGATTCAGCAGAAGAAAAAAGACAGAAGGCTCTGGTGGCTTTGATTTTCACGAGTCCACTTGAATCTCTTGATAGCCTGCAGAAATTGCTTTATTCACCAAACGTAGACATCAGTCAGCGAATAATGATCTTGGATGTAATGACCGATGCAGCTCAGGAGCTTGCAAATGCTAGAACTTTGAAACCACAACATCGACCAAGGACTCTTATATCCAGCTCCGACCAACCGTGGTTCATGCCAAGAAATGATGGCCCTCCTGGAGCGGGGTCTTGGAAAGAGATTTCTTCAACAGGAACTCCATTGAACTGGTCCTATTCTTATGAAAGAGAATTAACATCCAAAGCAGGTCAGGTCAAGAAGGGGAAGACACGGCGTTGGAGCCTTCCCCGACCAACACATGATAACCAGTCGGAATGGTCTCAAAACAGTTTTCCTCAATATGCTGCAGCATTTATGCTTCCAGCCATGCGTGGACACGATCAAAAGAGACATGGGGTTGATTTACTAGGAAGGGATTTTATTGTCCTTGGAAAACTCATCTACATGCTTGGTGTTTGTATACGATGTGCAGCAATGCATCCTGAAGCTTCTGTTCTGGCAGCCCCTCTTTTGGACATGTTAAGATCCAGGTAAGAACATAGCCTCAAACCAGTTCTCAAATTCTTATTTATAGAGGATGAACAACAAGAGAGATAATTCTAGTCATGTTTTTGCACAGGGAGATATCTCATCATGCAGAAGCATATGTGAGAAGGTCGGTCCTATTCACGGCTTCGTGTGTTCTTTCGGCCCTTCATCCTTCATTTGTTGCATCTGCGGTGGTTGAAGGAAATATAGAAATCTCTGAAGGGCTTGACTGGATACGCAGATGGGCACTAGCAGTAGCTGAGTCTGATACAGACAGAGAATGCCACACGGTAAGCAATACAATATTTGCTTACTTGTCATACTGCTATATAGTCACTGAGTTGAGCTTAAGGCTGTTTTGTGCTGACTGTGTTTGAAATGTTGTTATTGAGCAGCTGAGCATGGCATGTTTGGAACTGCATGCAGAGATGGGTCTGCAAGCTTCTCGGGCACTGGAATCATCAAAACAAACATCAACCATCAGTCTATTCCCAACTAGTCGGAATACAACCATCAAGATTCCCTACTAGAATTCCTAGACTACACAACTTTTGTCTTCTTAATCTACTGCTACCAAAACACTTAAAACATTAGTGTAAAAAGTAGTACTACTTCATATTATTGTAAGAAGCATCTATAATTTTCTCTTTCGCAAATGATTATATATGTAAAATTTTGACTCCCATCTATAATGGGGATTGAATTTGCTGTCCCCGTTTTCGATAGTTTTACTTGTTGATGCCACGAGGACAATGTTATAAAATACTCCCTCTGTCCCATTTGAAGCATTTGTTTTACTTTTTTGGGTTGGGTTGTTCCATTTGAAGCGGCCTGTTTCCAAAAAAATTATAACTTTTTTTAAAAAATCACAAATTTTTACATACTTTATTATTATTTTTTTACTTTATTATCTACTCTCTCACTATTTCGCTTATCTACTTTCTCTTATTTTATCATCTACAACTCTTTCATACTTGGTAGTGTTTGGAAGAACTTTTATAATCAGCTTTTAGTTGTTTATGCTTAAAGTTGTTAAAAATTATTTTTAAACAAAAGTTAGTAGTATTTGCAATATTAGAAAAAAACAACTTAATTTTAGAGAAAACAATTACGTAAACACTCTTATAAGTTATTTTTTTAATTTTTTTTTATTTCTGCTTTTAAAACATCCATATCCGGCTTATGAGCTTCTGATTACTCTGACTTATTTTAAGTACAAAAAATGAAAAAAATATACATTCCAAACATTAAAAAAAGTATTTCTACGCTGTTGGTCCAGAAACGAGCCTTCAGGTGTAGGGGGTGGGAGGAGGGGGTGAATACACCTGAATACAAATTTCAACTCAAACGTGGAATTCAGTGCTACTGAGTATTGCTACTGAACTAGTCAGTTTGCCAAATAGTTTTCGAGATCGCGTGAGCTAAGTATCCTTCTACTGAGTCTTATCTACTGACTTCAGTCAGTGAACAATAGTTCAATATCAGATATTGTGTGAGGAAGTGGAGGCCCAAAAAAAGTTCGTCTCATTTTGAAAACCCGTTTTAAAAGTCAGTTTTATGCAATATGAACAGTAATCAATGCAATAGTAAAATCGACACATACAATTTTTGAAGTGGTTCGGATACACAGATCCTGCATCCACTGTCCTGAACAAAGCATGAGTTCTTGAATTAGTTTATACTAAGCAAGTCTCAATTGATCTGTGCACTGGACATATACAGTCTTATTTGCTTATACTGAGCAAATCACAGTTGATTTGTGCACTGGACAGATATCTACTTATAGTCGTAGTGACTTTACAGTTTCAAACACAAAGGTTTGATTTTCTCCAACTATGAAGGAGTTCTTACAATAAGAACATTTCAGAAAGCTAAACTCCTTCGAGTTTTCTAAGCTAATGATATTATAATAAGCTCACTTAGAATAGAGAAAGGGAACTGATGAAACTCTAGAATGAAGAACTATAAAGGATCTCTCTGTATGCAAGTTCTTCGCAGGGTTCGACTTTGAGTTTAATAGAGTGTTTGTTCGCGTAAATGATTGTGTTCCTGTTGATGTCTTCTCTGCATGAAGATTCTTCTCTATTTATAGTCTCGACGTATGAATAGATCCGTTGGAGGGAGTCTAAACACGTGTTGAAAACGACAAGGAAAACGACTATCTTCAATTTGAATGTTATTGTAGAGATTCCTTCTTTTTCAATCCAGGAAGCAGCTTTGTGTCAGAGCAGATACAATGTTGGCGGCTCTCTCATTGGTCGAGGTTAGAGAGTAAGTGAGGTTTGTTCAAACTCCAATAGCAAGCTGAGTTGACTTTCTTCGATTCATCGGATTTTTTACTAAATTGTCTCCTACTTTCATTCTTCTGTGATTTCAGCTCATGACTCGAATTTCTTTTTAGATTCAGTAGGTTATAACTTTTCCAACTGAGTTTCTGATGCTGAGTTCTTCAGCTGAATGACAAATGATCTACTGAATCCTATCAACTATTGAACTCTAGCTAGCCAACTGAGTTCCTAACTAGCTGAACTCAATTAAACTATTACATTATATAAGGTTCATCATTTAGCTAGGGTTTTTGAGACTTTCAAAGCTTATCATACTGAATCTCATCCCAACATACGGTAACAAAAAAATCCAGAAGCAGCTTATATAAGCAGGTCCAAAAACTACATGTATGATTCACTTTCTTAATTTTAACACCGAAAAGAAATGCGTCGCTTTAAATTGGACGGTGGGAGTATTATATATGCTATAAGTAAGCATGAATTTGTCAATATAAGATACTTAAAATTATGAATAAACTTCTAGAAATAACTTTAAAGTATATAATATTATTAGTAGGGGTGTAACGATTCGTTTCGATTTTTTATGTATTTTAGGAACCGAACCAAACACATAGTAATGATTCGGTTCGGTTCGGTTCGATATGTTTTTAAATATCGGAACCGAACCGAACCGCTTATAAATGGTTTGGTTCGGTTCGGTTCACCGGTTCACCTTCTTATTTATTTATTTATTTTTTAAATTCTAAATAATGCAAGAATAATAGTTCATAAGATGTCACTTGTTCCGAACTCATAAATATAGAGTTGTTACTCCTTTCTCTTCCTTTGTATAGATTATAATTGATCTTAACTTAAATCTAATATCTAAATCCAATAATATTTTCATATAAGAAAGACAAATATTAAATAAAAAAAATTAAAAAATAGGATATTGGTTCGGTTCGAACCGTTCAAAAATTCTTGAAACCGCGAACCGAACCGAATGTAAACGGTTCCTAAAAAAATAAATCAAACCAAACCGCGAAGTCGAATCGAACCATATTTTTCGATTTGGTTCTGTTCGGTTTGATCGATTTCGCGGTTTGAAGCGAACCAATTACACCCCTAATTATTAGGGAAAATCGTGCAAGCCCAACTAAAAAGCCTATGATTATTGCGAAACCCAGCGGCCTTATGGGCATCTAGGCAGGATTCTTATTTCCCCGTGTTGCTCCCTCTTCAAGAAAACTTCATTAATCTTTCCTGACCTGAACGAAAGGCGAAAGTGTTCCGTCGATGGAAGGCGAAGGAGTACAGCAGCCGCAGCTTGTGCTCGCCCACAATTTATTCTTGCTCACTCAAAACGACGTGGATGATATCGAAAAGGTCCGCCTCCGCGATGAGGTATTCAGCTTCATCGTCGCCAACGGTAATTTCATCATCTTCTCTGCTATTCATTCCTTATTCCGTAGTTAGTCATATTTTCATGTTAATTTAGGTTATTGGATATTTTTGTAGATATGACTCCTTTGTACGAGACCTTAGTTGCGAACAAGGTTTTAGATCTGGATCAGAAGGCACTTGAGTTGATGCGTTCCAAAATTGATGATGAGTTGAAGAAGCTCGAGGATAAGTAAGTTTTGCTTTTTCATGAATTATGTTAACTTGGATAATTGCGGTCTATTTATGGGCTTATAGGTTAAGTAAACATGCTAATTGATAATGTGAAGATGAAGACTTTGTGACTTTTTCGTCTACTATCTGAAAGCTCCATGCTGCTTATTAACTCAATAATAGCTTTTATCTTCTAGTTTAATGGAGTTGGATAATGTTTTATCGGGGTTTTTTCTGGCAGAATGATGGCATTGAGGTTTAAGTTACTTTCATGGCATATTGAGAATTCTCACGAGTCATCCAATCACTATTGATGAAATAATATGATCCGAGATATTGTAATTGGAATGCTGGGAGTAACTGTAAGTCAATAATAATTGTAATTGAACTGAGTGTATTAGAATTTGTAGTGGCTAACTGCCTTAAAGAAATGGCTTAGAGAGAGAGAAGAGGGTTAGTACTTAGTGGAAGTGTGGAAATGTACTGGGGTTTGGGCATTCAATTGGTAGTAAAACCCAGAATCAATTGCAGCATATGCTCTTATGACGGTATAACAAACTATGTAGGATTTTTGGCTTTGGTTTGCCTGGCATTAGTCAGATTTTGCTTTGTTGGAAATTCCGATATCCAGGACTTCAAATAAGGACATTGTTTCCTGATATTTACAAAGAAAATACTCTGTTGTGCTGATGCATGCAAGGTATATCTAGGGTGTTGAATCGAATGATTTGACTTCATGCTTTATATATGTAATTTCATCTAGGATTGCTGATGCAGAAGAGAACTTAGGTGAAAGTGAAGTTAGAGAAGCTCATTTGGCCAAATCATTGTTTTACATTCGGATTGGTGACAAGGTACACAGAATATTTTGTTTCCCTTTTTTTCCTGTATGAATTCATTCTAAATCATTTAATATACAGGAAAAGGCACTTGAACAACTTAAGATAACAGAGGGAAAGACAGTTGCAGTTGGACAAAAGATGGATTTGGTATTCTACACACTACAAATTGGTTTCTTTCACTTAGACTTTGATCTTATCTCTAAAAGCATTGACAAAGCTAAGAAGTAAGCATTGATGTCATGTTGCTCTTGGATAAAGTTATTTTTCCTGTTCTTGTTTTGTTTTCATGTACTGAATTTAGCACTGGTTTTGACTTGTAACACTACAGGTTGTTTGATGAGGGTGGTGATTGGGAGAGGAAGAACCGGTTGAAGGTGTATGAGGGTTTATATTGCATGTCCACTCGCAACTTCAAGAAAGCAGCCACTCTTTTTCTGGATTCTATATCAACTTTTACAACTTACGAGCTCTTTCCCTATGACACCTTTATATTTTATACTGGCCTTACGAGCATCATATCCTTGGATAGAGTTTCCCTGAAACAAAAGGTTTGTTATTTCTCTCAGGATATCTTACTTCAATGAGATCATGGGCCTGTTTGGTTGCCACAACCTTTTCAGTAATGTCTAAACAAGTGCATTTAGTGTGAAATTGCTGCTCAGAGTATTGCCTTAAAAATTTAAAGAATCGTTTAAATTGGAAAAAAAAATAAAAAAATTTCTTCTTATTGAAATATGAAGATTGTAATGTTTAAATCATAACATTTATCATTTTGAAACACTTTTCATCTCTTCCTTCATATTGATCAGACTTGATAAATTGTAAATAAGTATTTAAACATTGTAAAAATAGTTGCATGCATCAAACAAATTTAGTTTGTATTTGTTGAACACCAGGTAGTAGGAGTTGTATGCCTTTCAAAGTGAGGGATTAATAATGTCCTGTGGTCTCACATTTCCAGAAAAAATGGGAACTCGGTTACTGCTTTATTAGTTTTATATATTCGTATTGGATTAAATGTTAAACTAAAGTTTTCATTAGTATGCCGTGTAGAGAAAACAGATATATAGATGTCATGGAATCATAATATCTTAATCATCTTTTTTGTAACTGTGAAGATGGATACGTCACCCCAAGTCCTACCACAGAAATGAACTGATGATTTGATGCATGCTAGTCTGATCTATCTTTGTAATTGTCATTGTCCAAAAAGTATAAAATCTTTACATTGTACTTTTGACACGTTTTAAAGAAGAGCACATGCTTCTTCGGATTTATTTAGTATGTAATTAAATTAGTTTTAGTTTTGTATTCTTCTAAAATTATTTATTGGTGGATCATTAGAATTACTGCTGCAATTTTTTTTATCTTTCATCTTTATTGTTGTAAGTTGTTAAAAAAGAGTACATATATCTATGAGTTATTCATTTCCATCCCCCACCCTCTCCTTCATCTGAAGAACCTAAGCTGCTAATTGATCAACATTTCTTTGTGATTTGAATTGTGGCAGGTGGTGGATGCCCCAGAGATACTCGCTGTCATTGGCAAGATCCCATACTTATCAGACTTTCTCAACTCGTTATATGATTGCCAGTATAATTCCTTCTTTTCTGCTTTTGGTAAGTATCACACCAAAACTTCTAAATCAGCTGTTCTTGTTCTTTTAGCAACTAGTCATTGTGGATTTATTACAACAAACCTTTGATCAGAGGGTGTATAGCTCTGCTAATTATATTTGTTATGTTGCTATTCAGCTGGGTTGACCAAGCATATTAAGTTGGACCGCTATTTGCATCCACATTTCCGGTACTACATGAGGGAGATCAGAACTGTTGTTTACTCGCAGTTCCTGGAATCTTACAAGAGTGTAACCATTGAAGCCATGGCAAAAGCATTTGGTGTAACAGTTGATTTCATTGATCTGTAAGCAGTTCAGACTCTCTTATGAAGACTTAACTTGTTTATGGTTATGCTAGTTATGCTTGATGCGTTTCCTTAAATTCGCAGTGAGCTGTCTCGATTTATTGCCGCTGGGAAACTGCATTGCAAGATAGATAAAGTTGCAGGAGTGTTGGAAACCAATCGTCCTGATGCCAAAAATGCCCTCTACCAATCAACCATCAAGCAAGGGGACTTTTTGTTGAACCGCATTCAAAAGCTGTCCCGTGTTATTGATCTTTGAATCATGTTATAAGTAGACTCGTATAAGATGTCGAGAATTGAAAGCAAACTATGCTCATCCTGCCATTTGAAGACCATGTGTTGCCATATCAAAACTTTGCATTTCGTAGAGACTGAGATCTAGTCACTCACATTTGCAACTAATTGTTCCTATTACTAAATCGACTCATTTTGCTTTCATCATCGCACATCAACTGGTCAAATTACGGATTGATTACTTATTTTTGCCATTTTCGAAGAAAATAATTTTGAGGCTTGAATTTTCGAGAATATATGGTACCAGAAGTTCACTCCATATACAATAATTGTTCATCAAAAGTTTTCTAATTTTTATCAAGATCACTCCATATACAATAATTGTTCATCAAAAGTTTTCTAATTTTTATCAAGATTTTCTTTTTGAGGCTTGAAATCCAAAATATAAAAGTTTTCTAACTTTTATCAAGATGATTCTTTTTTAGGCTTGAAATCTAGGATATAGGTCCCGTTTGGAAAACAGCTTAAATAAGTGCTTATACCATAAGTGCTTATGTTATAAGCGCTTAAATTGAATAAGCTCTTGCATTTGGATACATTTATGTATAATCACTTATTAGAAAAAAAATAAATATAGTGTAAAAAATTGTTGTCAGGGGATTTGATACGATGACATATTTTTCATGAGTTGTTTTTTACTTGTAATCATAAGCTATTTCTATCAGCTTATGAAAATAAGCTAAAAACAGATTTTTTTTTTAAAATAAGCTGTTTTCATAAGCCAAACGCGTGAAAAATAATTTATTTTTAGAATAAGCTGGAAATAAACTCTTCCAAACGGGGCCATAGTGGTACCAAACGTCTATTCCTATATTAGGGAATTTATGCACAAAGAACTCTCCAACCCTCCTTAATTCTCTTCCTCTATTATCAATGAGCCATTTTTCTCCCATACATATATGGGAGGATTTCTTTCTATCCGGTCCCCTCCTATTCAATTAAATTGATTATTCTTTTTTTTTTCATGCATAACTTTTAGTTGAAGCAAACAGAATTTCCAAGACTTAGAGTGTCGTTCAATTCCAACAACAACCCTCACTGGACTTCGGCGGTCGTCGTCGGCGCCTCTTCTCGATCGGTTACCTTTGTTGCATGTGGTGTGTGTGAAAGACATGTTAGCCCCAAATATCGAAGCACTGCAACCCGATTGATTTAGAAGCTTTGTTTCTCAGCTTATTGAAATTAAAGACGTGGAGGCTCATTTCATGCTCCGGAATGCATTAATTGTTCATTTGTGGAATGCATATTCATCTTCAGAGAATTATATATTCTCATGTAACCTATGTTTTTTTATTTAAGTAATTTGAATGATTTTTTTTTTGCAATTAATGTAAAGTTTTAATTATATTTTTTTAATAAATATATTGTTATGTTTAATTTAATTATATGAGATAATTATATTTTAATTTAATTTAATTTATGAAAATAAGAATATTATGGAATATCATTTTTTTGACTTATAATATGTGAGAATGGTTGGGGATGAAATATTGTTTCTGCCTTAAAATAGGGATAAGACTCCCGTAAAATGGGAAAATCCTTAGAGATGCCCTAAATGCTCTACACCTTTTCTTCTCGCTTCCATGCACTCGATTTGAGTATTCTATGTCTTATATGAGCATGGGTAAATTCCATATAACTAAAAAATATTTTTTTTCTTAAGTGCAAGCATTGTTTTGCAACTCACTTGGAAGAAAAAACTGACTAGCATTCTTAAATTTACAAACTTGTAAATTTGCAAGTACGTGGATTTTTCTTCCTTCGATTTGTGCAGCAATTAGTGTGCTTGTCTCGAACTTGAAGATATTAGTCAGTCTCATCTCCCGAATGAACTATGCAACATAACTAACACTAAGAATTCATGAAATAATAAAGTTGGAAAAATTCGTTGCTTTGTGTGAAGGTGAATGATTAAAATTGAGACACCCCATGTAATTTATAGGCTATATGGCCCATATTATTGGAATGGATAGTTAGAATCATTTTAATGGTCTAATTTGACCATCTATAATTTTCCACATCATTCTATACTTTTCTATAGAATTCTAGACTATTTCTAAACTACTTTAAAAGACTTTCATCCCATTCTAATGTTTTATAGACAATTTTAAAAGATTTACACATTATTACGCAACTAGTGATATATTGCATGGGAGGTGTTCTTTCCTTGTGTGATATGTCAATTGTCGTGTTTTTGCAAAACGTAATCCGATTTTGAATTAATATGGGTAAATATACAAAAATAGTCATTCTTAATAACAAGATAAGTTTTTTAGCCACCAATTTAAAACTAAAAGTTTTTTAACCTTTTTTTATTTTTTTATTTTTAAATATTATGTGGCCAACATGTTATTGATTAAAATATGTTCTTAAGAAAATAAAGTCTTTCCATCGGTCCTGCAACTGAAGTGTCTTTCCTACTGACGTTCTTCTGAGTATTCAGTGCATTGGCATGAATTCTTGGGCAGATTCAGCTGCAGGTGCTGTCCAACTAACTTCTTCAATCATGAGTTCTTCAGCTGAGTGAGGTCTTCTACTGAATCTTGCAGCTACTGAACTCTGTCCTACCGAGTTCTAACAACTGAACTCGACTAGACCATATAAATACGAAGGTACAATATTCAGTTAGGATTTTGGGATCTATCAAATCTATTCAAATCTATCAAGACTATCAGATCTACTGATTCATCTACTGAATCCTTATCCCAACAATTTCCACCTATTTGATGATGCCAAAACCTGTTACATCTTCTATCACAGAAAAAATGCTAAGGTTAAGACTAATAGCTACTAAACAGAATATCTATTACAAGAGAAAGCTCCAGTCAACAAATACAGCTGACTAAGATAAAGAAAATGAGAATCAGAGCAGTCACAAGTAAGGAATATCAGAGCAAACTTATGATCATGAGGTTATGTATCAGAGCCAAACTACGACAATTAAGAATAGCTGAATGTATCAGAGCATATGACTATAGTTAACATATTTAGCATCAGAATTTCAGATCATAACAAGTTTAGCACAAGGTTGATACAAATATTCTAGGTTCAGAATGGATCATATAGTAGCTAATCATCAAATGTGATTTCAGCATTTATCAGTTATCTTTCTAAGATGCAAGTTCCCCCTAAGAACAATTTCCCCCTTATTTCTCCCCTTTTTATTACTATATCATAAAAGAGTTCTTCCTCCTAAGTATAAGCTATATATCAGAGAAGAGTAAGATAAACACAGTTAATCAGTAGGAAAAGATTCTAAGGCAGATAAGCACATAAGTCACATAGGTCAGATAAGATAAGTTAGAAGTTGATCACTGAAGTGATCAATCGTGCTGAAAAGTAAAAAGCCTTAAAGACAATGAGTTATTGTCAGGGCCAAAAATGATACTGTCATATATGATAGAAATTTACATTACAATGACAAGCTATCACTAGAAGCTAGACTAGGAAGAGAAGATCAGCTGGGCTTCTGCTTCTTGAACTGCTGCATCCTTGCCCGGAAGTCTGCTGACTTCTTCTCTGGGAGCTCAAGGCCATAGCTCTTGTAGACACGTTTCAAGTCCTTGATCTCTGCTAAGTCATCTGCATCAACTTCTTCCAGATCTCTGTTGTAGATAGCGTTCTCGATCTCTTCTTCTATCTCCTTTTTGCACAGATTGCCTTCATATGTCATGGGAGGAGGTAGAGTCCGAAAGGGAGGTGCCTTCAGTGGTTGACCCATCTGGTCAAGCAGAGTCTGAATCTCAGCTAGGAGAGCTGGACTCATGGTGGTCAGTAGATCTTTGAAGTAAGAATCTTGATCTGAAGAAGGATCTACATCACCAATCTTGAATCTTTTGAGGAATTCCACCTTCATCTGCTCCCACTGCTGATTGAGCTTGAGAGGCACCCAGTCGTCAGTTCTTTTGTAGACAATGCGCTTCACCTGATTCAGGGGCTCTCTACTCCTGAAGAAGCGGGAGGTACGAGGGATACTCCTATCCTTCACTGGTACCCTCTCCCTTGCTTCTTTCTCGGTTCGCAGTCTGAGGGCTTTTAGGTCAGCCAGGCGAATCCTCTCTCGCGCTGCACTGATCTGCCTAGCCTCAGTTGTCCTGTCCAAGGCCCTCTCCATTGTGTCCCAAATTTCTTTCATCTCCTGTTCTTGCTCTTTGGAAGGGGCATAGGAGGGAACAAGAGGTTGTTCCCCTGACGCAGCAGGCGATTGCGATTTGGACTTAGAACCTGAGGCTCCGCCCTACTGGTCAGTCTTGGACTTCTGCAATTACTGAGCTCTGGTCTGCTGAGCTCTAGCCGCTGCTGCTCTAGCTGCTTCTGCTGAACAAGTTAGCTTAGAACGCGTTCTTGCCAAAGCAGGAGAACGGATCTGGACTCCTTTCTTCTTAGCAGCAGGCTTCTGCTTAGCCTCTTCTTCAGCTAGTTCCCTCGCGAGCTTTTCATCGAAAGCAATCTGTTCTTCTCGCGAGTGGAATTTGAGCTTCTTCTGAGCTTTGGGAGGCCTAGGATCATCAATCACCTTGCCCTTGCCTTTAATATCTTGCTTAGGTGCGGGAGGAGGTGAGCCTTCAACAGGCAGATTTTCAAGATAAGTTGTCACCTCCGCCACCGCTTGCTCAGTAGCTCCTTCAGCTGCCGGCATAATGGCCTTCTCAGCTGTTGAGCTCGGTCCGCCCCGCTGCTGCTGATCTTCAGCCTTCAGAATTGATCTGAGCTGGGCAGCTCTCGACCCTTCCCCCTTTTTGGCATCATCTAGGAGGGTGGCCAGGGCAGTGACCTTCTTGGTCAATTCAGCTACGGAGTCCTTGACCGAGGACATTCTTGTAGCGATGTCAATGGCGACATCAGTGTAAGACTCCCACCTTTTGTCGTACTCTTGATCTATGGCCTTCAGCAGAGCATCTTTTGATTTATCAAACTTGGTCAGGTAGTCTTGCTCCGCAGCAAAGGCATTCTGCTCGATAGTCTGGCAGGAGGTATGCCGATGAACCAGTGGTTTGGATACACTCTCAGCTGTGAAATTGTACCTCTCCTCCACTGCCTTCTGAACGCGACCTGTTACAGTCGCCACTTCCTCAGAAAAAGACTTGGCGAGCGACTGTATTATTGTCTGGAACTGAGCGTTCAGGTCGGTCTTCTGAGCAGCCAATGCCTTCGCGAGGATCTCATCGATATTCACAGCAGTTGGGGTGCTGATCCTCTGCACTTTGGCTGTCAACCCGGTCAGCGACTTAGTCTGTGCCTCCGTGAACCTGCTCCATGTCTTGCTCACATCATCGACGAGGTTTCGGTTCTTATGTGCCTGTCGATTTATGACCTTATTGATGGACTCGGTTGAGATGTCCTTGATCTCAGCAGATTGATATCTGCGATTCAAAGGCTGAGATGAGGAGGGAGTCCGAACGATTGTACCTGAGAAAGACGGTGGTGGTGGCTGATCGTTCTTGGGTGTGTTGCCTTCAGCAGATCCACCCATATCTGCATCCTTAGGCGGCTGTGACTGATCGTCACGAGGAGGGGATGGAGGTGGAGACAGAGGAGGCTGAGTAGAAGATGGCTCAGCTCCATGAGTCCGATTGTGCAGGAGCATCAACATCACTGCACGAAGATCCTCCAGGGAGGAGATGTCAACTGGCTCCTCATAGCCAATCTCCTCCTTAAGAGTTTACTCCTCCTCGAGCAAGGTGAATAGGGACCTGACCCTAATGGTCTCCTCCAAGAGGTCCCATTCCAGAAATCGGATCCGCATCTGCGTCCGTGCGTGGATCGCGATATCTACCAGATCAGGGTGCAACCCGATCTCAGGTATCTCTTCAGCTACCTCGTCTGTGGCCTTCAGATGGGCGTTCAGTACTGAGATAGGTACTGAGGAAATCTCAGTTGTTTGGGTGTCAGCCTGAATGTCCGGCTGAGTTTCCTCGTTGAAGACCGTCTGAACCTTGTCTCTTATAGTAATATCGTGCTTGCCAGACCCTGAGTCCTCTATAGAGATAGGAGAGGAGGGTGGCACCTCTGAGACAGGCTTCTTCAGCGTCTTCGGTCTCTTCGCCTGAATGGGAGCCGGGGACTGAGCAATCTTCCTAGGACGCTTAGCAGCTGGTCCCTTCCCTATCGACTTCTCGGCTGAGGCAGCCGTTGTGAACTTCGTCAGTTTCACATCAAAGTAGAACGAGTTGGCGAATGAGACGTTCCGGGGTAGCTCATCTTCTATCATAATGGAGACCTTCGTTCCATAGAGCAGTTTCCCCTTCTGGACTAACTGCATTCCTTCCTTAGCATCTACAAATTTCTGCGACTGAGCCTCAAACTCAGCCCGGAAGAATGCATTCCAGTTCACTTTGGCGGCGTCCACTATAGCCATCATCATCTGGACGCGAATCCTACTGAGTTGGTCGTACGAGCCTACAGAACTCGTCAGAATGTGGTTGACTAGTTAGGCCAACCCACGGTATTCAGGCAGCAGCTGGTTCTTGGGGAACGCTGCCTTGAACACGCAGTCCGAAAGGCCGCTGAAACGGTAGAGATATCGGTTGATCTTCGCTTCCTTGTAATGAGCGACTGAGGACCCTTCATCGACAAGGCCAAAGCTGGCATGAAGGCTCTTCGAGATATCAATCTCAGTAGCCCTGTCCTCCCACTGATTGGTGAGGACCTCTCTCTTCACAATGATTGAAGCGATGTCATTGGAATCGTTATCTTCGTGGTAGTTGAGGAAGAATTCCGCGACCTGACGAGGAAGAAGATGGCGCGAAGCACGCGAGAGGATCAAAAGTAGACCCAACCTCTCCAAGGCGTCAAAGATGGGCGCCATACATTCTACCCCACACGTTCTCACCGACAGAACGGGTTCGAACCAGACTCTCTTCTCGAATAATATATCTTCTATGTCGAGGGGAATGATGACGTCTGTGATCGGAGTCAAAGCCATTGTATGTAACTGAAATCTGCAAAAACAAATATTAGTACTTCGAAAAGAGACATAGTTACAGATTCAATATAAGAGTATCTTACCGAAGAAGGAGTGCTAGAAAACAATAGATGTCTTAAATGCAAGTATTGAGTAAATTGCAGAGCACTAGTTCTTCTTAAATGGCGGAAAAGTAAGGCAGGTTAGAGATGAGTGAAAATATATACTAAGATTTGAATCTAAGGCGGTTTCAGCTGAGCGACTGAGATTAATCAGGTTTAAAACAGTGAACGACTCAGATTAAATGTTATAATAGGTTATGATTAATGTGCCGCCGATAATCTCGCCTACTTATCTCTAAAGCCTAAGTGGTAAGGTGATATGACATGCATTAAATGCGCCGCAGTCAGGTTTATGGAATTTCGTCTATTTAATGAAAACGACATAGTCAGTGCAATACGATTAACATTAATGGCGGGAAATAAATGTTATAACATGCTGAATCACCAAAAATTGAATTTAATACTCGTAACCCGTCAGCTGAACATCGTAGTCCGCTGATACCACGTTTGACGAATGCTGAGTATTCAACTGTACTGAATATGGATTCCCCCTTACTCAGTACTCCTCCGGATCATCTACTGAATCGTATCAGTGGGATCCAAAAGACCTAGTTCTACTGAGAGATCATTGAATCTGGTCTCAACTAGAGATTTGGTCAGGATATCAGCTCTTTGCTTATCAGTGTGAATCTTCTCCATTCTGATATCCTTTTTCTCAACATGATCTTTGATGAAGTGATGACAAATGTCTACGTGCTTGCATCTTGTATGTAGAACTGGATTCTGAGTGATTGCAATAACACTGGTATTGTCGTAGTAGATTGACACTTCATCTTGATGAATGTCGTAGTCTCTCAATTGTTGTCGAAGCCACAGTATCTGTGTGTAACAGCTTCCGGCAACCATATATTCAGCTTCATTAGTGGACATTGCTACTAAGTGTTGTTTCTTTGAAAACCACGATATGAGCTTGCTACCGAGGAACTGACAAGTTCCTAAGGTTGAGTTTTTGTTGATTCGGCAACCTGTATAGTCAGCATCAAAGTAACCAGTTAGTTCAAGGTTATCATCAGCTGGATACCATAATCCAACATCAGGTGTTCTCTTCAGGTAACGAAGAATTCTCTTCGCTGAATCGATATGACTCTTCTTGGGATTCGCCTGAAATCGCGTGCATACACCTACAACATAAGTTATATCAGGTCTGCTGGCTGTAAGATATAATAAAGAACCAATAATAGCATGATAGTCAGTAGAGTTAACAGATACTCCCTCTTTGTCAAGATCAATCTTGAGATTTGTGTTCATGGGCATCTTGACTGATTTGCTGGATTCGCAGCCGAACTTCTTGATGAGATCTCTAGTATATTTTGCTTGATTAATGAATATTCCTTTCTTTGATTGCTTGACTTGAAGTCCAAGGAAATAATTCATCTCTCCCATCATCGACATTTCAAATTTCTCTTTCATCATCTGCTCAAATTTCTGACACATAGTCAGATTCCTTGATCCAAAGATGATGTCGTCCACGTAGATATGCACCAGTAGGATGTCTTCGCCTGACTTGATACTGAATAGGGTGTGATCCACTGTTCCTTTCTAAAAACCTTTATGAAGTAGAAAGTCTGAGAGGGTATCGTACTATGCCCTGGGTGTTTGTTTTAACTCATACAGAGTTTTCTTAAGTCTGTAAACCTGATGTCCCTGCTGAAAGCCGGGCGGTTGTTCAACGTAGACTTCTTCCTTCAGTACGCCGTTCAGGAAAGCTGACTTCACATCCATTTGATAGACTGTGAACTGTTGATGTGTTGCATAGGCTAGGAATAGACGAATAGCTTCCAATCTTGCGACTGGGGCGAATGTTTTGTCAAAGTCTATCCCTTCTGACTGACAATATCCTTGGGCAACGAGTCGAGCTTTGTTCCTGACGATGACGTTGTTTTCATTACGATTGTTCTTGAAGACCCACTTCGTTCCTATTACGTGCTGGTGTCGAGGTCTGTCAACAGCTCCCATACGTCGTTTTGCGTAAATTGATTCAGCTCTTCTTGCATGGAGGTGATCCAGTCAGCATCATTCAGCGCGTCCTCAATAGTCTGAGGTTCTTCAGTCGACAAGAAGCATGAATACAAGGCACTTTCTCCTTGAC
The DNA here is from genome assembly GCA_028984105.1 of Lavandula angustifolia. NCBI lineage: Eukaryota > Viridiplantae > Streptophyta > Magnoliopsida > Lamiales > Lamiaceae > Lavandula > Lavandula angustifolia. Next base: position 29,474,766 of record CM054803.1, read on the forward strand.
AGAATTTGGATCGTGTCTTGATGCTAGCTAAAGGATCTCATATGATAAGATCTGAAGAGTGAGCATCTAGCCATGAGCGACGACGTCTTGTTACTTCATCTGGAATTGTTTCAGTACAAACATTAGGAGTATTAGGAACTTCAGTAGTACTGTTCTGTGTCTGAAGTAATTCAGTAACAAGGGTTGGATCTACTGAGTCACCAGGTTCAGGGGCATTCAGCTCAGGAACATCAGAAGTTCCCCCTGAGTTGTTATTCTCAATAGAGGTCTCAGTTACCATATCGGTTTCCTCATCGACCATAATTACCTGGGATTGATTCTGTTTGTTAGAATCAATCTCCTCAGCTACATTGCTTGTCGGGTGCTGAAGATCATCGTCTGAATCATTATCCCAACAAAGCTGGATTTTTTCAGTATTGCCTTTTAGGCTTAGATCCTGTAGCTTGATTTTGACCTCTTCAGCTTTTGGCTGAGAGTTTGACTTCCTGTACTAAAAAATAAACTCATCAAATACAACATTGGGCCTTTCCTCCACGCAAAGGGTCCGGTAGTTAAAAGCCTTGAAAGCTTTGCTGACCCTGGAGTATCCTAAGAAGACTCCTTAGTCTGACTTACTTTCAAAGACCTTTAACTGGTCCTTTCCATTATTGTGGATAAAGCACGAACAACCAAAGATATGAAAATGCGAAATAAAAGGAAATCTCCCTTTCCATAGCTCATAGGGTGTCTTCATGTGCATCTGAGTCAGTAGTGAACGGTTCTGAGTGTAGCAAGCCGTGTCAGTAGCTTCTGCCTAGAACTTCAACGGAAGATCTGAGTCTGCGAGTAGCGTCCTTGCTGCTTCTTTAAGTGTTCTGTTCTTTCTTTCAGCAAGTCCGTTCTACTGAGGCGTGCGTGCTGCTGATGTCTCATGTTCAATGCCTTCAGCCTCACAGAATTCTCTTACCATTGAGTTCAGAAACTTAGTTGCACGATATGAGCGTATCTTCTGAATCTTGATATCCTTTTCGACGCTCAACCGCTTCAGTAGTTTCGGCAGCTCAACTTTGACGTCAGGCTTGTTGGCGATAAATATCACCCAAGTTTATCTCGAGTAGTCATAAATGACCACAAGAGCATACTTCTTTCCTCTGATCGTCACTGAATTGACTGACCCAAATGAATCCATGTGCAGCAGCTGAAGGATTCCATTAGTGGAAGGCGATGAAATAGGCGGGTTGCTTGACTTTCTTTGCTTCCCCTTCAGACATGCTTCACAATTCTTGTGTCTCTTGAATACTTCGTTGGGCAGTCCATTGACTTTAGCATCGCGAGCTAGCTTGTTCATTGCTTTGAAGTTCAGATTACTCAGTCGTCTATGCCACAACCATGCTGTTTTGTCATCTAACCCCATGTGTGCTAGCAGGCAAGCTTCAGGTTCAGCGTTATTCCATTCAACATAATATATGTTTCTTCACCGCGACCCTGATAACACAATTTTCCCTAGGAACTACTGCAGTTCCTATTTTCAGTGTTCCGTATCCCCATGTGTAGCCTTTGGAGTTGTCACCGAACTCAATTCTGGCTCCATCTTGCTGAACATAGTCGGTCAGTAGGCTCTTCTGATGTGTCATGTGTCTTGAGCATCCACTATCGACAATCCAAGGGTCCTGTTGCACCTGCAAAACAAAAATAGATTCAGGTACCCTTTGGGTTCAGTTTGGGTCTTTAATGGTTAGATTTTAGGATCCAAACTTGTCTGACAACCCTGGTGGCTTCAGACTTCATCTTGCCCTTGTTGTCAGTAGTCTGCTCCACTGAACTCAGAGTAGCTAACTTCTTAGTCTGTTGTGGTTCAACTTTCTTCTTCTTCTGAACCTTAGGGCCTTTGACTCTTGGCTTATAGTAATATGATCCATACTGAGCTGGGTGAGTTAGTAGTTGGTGGTCATACTGTTCATCCCACCTTACCTTCTTGGTTCCCCCTGAGTTTGACCTTAGTGTCGTGGGGCTTGAACCATGGGTCATCTTCTTGTTGCTAGATTGAGGTGTTTGTATCTTCTGCTTATTCTTTGCCTGAGGGGATGTGTAATCAGCATGTTGAGTGATACCCTGGACGAACCTATCAGTCAGCTTGTTAGAGCTCTTCTGTCCTGAAGTGGAGGCTTCATACGTGTAGCCAAGTCCTTCTTTGGTGGCATGTGGCCTCTGTGCTCGTAGAAGCTTCTCCAACTTCTCCTTTGCTCCAATATACTGCTTTGTCATCAAGGTTCTCCACACTTCATCACTCTTCCTCAGAGCTTCATGCTCAGATTTGGCTTGTGCGAGAGTTTTCTTGAGATTAGCAATTTCAGTCTCTTTCTCAGAGATGTCTTTGGTCAGTACTGAGATCTGTGCTTCTTGATCATGAAACTTAGTCATCAAAGAGTTAATCTCTGCCTTCAGTCTCTGAACAAGTCCTTCAGACTCAGTAGAGTCCGGACTTCTCTTTGAAAGTCTCTAATTTTCTGCTTTCAGGATTTCCATCTCCTGAATGGTCTTGCTGAACTGCTGGCTCATCTGAATCTGCTCTTCCAGCAAATCTTCGTACGCAAGAACCACGCCTAGAGGTTCTTCTGCAACAGAGCTTGTGTCGTGTGTGCCAGGTGAAGAGGGGCATATAATGGGTTCAGAATTTACCTCAGCCTCTTCTCCGGCCATCAGACACGGTTCAGCTTCTTCAGTCTCGATTTCCATGAATGCAACATCGTCGTTGGACGATTCCATGAACAATTCATCGTTACTTGAGCAATCGGACAACTCTCCAGCTATGTAGGCTTGCCTCTTTTTCACGAACTTGTCGCGTCTGGCTAGCCTTTCAGCTCTTTCTGCTGCTGAGAGTTCAGGATATTTATACTGGTAATGTCCTGGTTTCTTGCAGTTGTAGCATGATGAGGTTCTGCCTTCCCTTCTCGGTGTATCCTTATGTTCCACTGGGGCAGCTTCAGCATTCTTGCAATCAGGTAGAGATTTAGATTCGCTATTCGAGCGATGATTATCTCTCTTACCTTGAAATTTCTGGGAAGCTTTTTTCATCTTCCGTCTGAACATGTCTTTCTCCTTCTGGTATTTCACCGCGAGGAGAGCATACTTCTCAGCCAAGTTGTCAGCAGTGGGTATAGTCACTGAACTTCCAGCTGACTGGCTTGTTGCTGAGGGACTTACTCCGGGAGTGCTTGCTGATGCCTTATAAGCATGATCCATTGACACTTCAGCTTTAGCACTGGGGGTGTGTGGGAGGTTGAACTCGAACTCCTCTAGTTTAAGTTCTGAAAATATATAGTCAGGAGTAACAAAATTCAAGTCAGTTCTCCTCATACACGTAGCAAAAGAATACCACTTGGGCCTGCTAAGAGCCCGTAGAATCTTGGTGTTGGTCTCCTTGTTGCTGAATATCTTCCCCAGTCCGTTGATGATGTTGATTTGATTCGTAAATCGCGCGCTGAAATCATCTATGTACTCCCCTAGAAGCATAGAGAATGCTTCGAGTTTCTGCAACTCCAACTCCAGTTTGTTTTCTTTAATCTGTGGAGTTCCTTGGCTCAGCACTGCGAGAGCATCCCATAGCTCCTTAGCTGTCTTGCAGTCGTGCACCCTCCCGAGATAAAAGTCACTGGGTGTCATCAGTATAGCATTGCGAGCGACTCGATCGATGTTGTGCAGTTTTTTTTCTTCAAGAGTGAAGAGGCTCTTATCCTTCGCAACTTTAGGTCCGGTTCTGGCACCGCCTGCTCTGTCTACTACGAGTTCGACTGAGTCGACCATCGGAACAATGGGGCCTTTCTCCGGAACATCAATCATGCTATCGTACAACGAAGTCAGATGCGCCTCCATCCTTACGCGCCATATCACATAGTTTTCAGTAGAGGCACAGTCCTAATACCTGAAATATCAGCCATTGAAGAAAATAAGGTATAGATGCTATGAAGAAATGCAAGATGCAGAGAAAACGGGTTTTCTAGGATCTTTGTTCGAGATAGACCAGTTTCAGAGAATAATGATCAGTTAAGAACACTGATGCTCTGATACCAATTGTTGGTCGTGAGACGTGGTTCAGGTGTAGGGGGGTGAATACACCTGAATACAAATTTCTCTCAAACGCGAAGTCAGTACTAGCTGAGTTTGCTAATGAACTGAGTCAGCTAGCTAAATATACTTCAGATCGTGTGGGCATAAAGTCTTCTATTGAGTTTAGCTCTACTGACTTAAGTCAGTCGAACAGTTGTTCAGTAGCAGAGTGTGTGCGGAAGTGTAGGCCCTATAAAACGTCTCGGTTAGAAAACACCAGTTTTTTATGTTGAGTTTTGTGAAATACGGTTTGTATGCAGTATGATCAGTTAAATAAAATAGTAAATCAACACAACGATTTTTAAAGTGGTTCAGACACGCTGGGTCCTACGTCTACTGTCCTGACCAAAGCAGGATACTTGTTATATTTATACTGAGCAAGTCTCAGTTGGTCTGTTCACTGGACAGACGCAAACCTTGAAATTTATATTGAGCAAGTTCTCAGTGATCTGTACGTTAGACAGATTCTGTAGTTATAGTCGTAGTGACTTTTACAAAGGGTTCAAACTTGAAGAGTTTAAGTCTTCTCCAACTAAGAGGAATTTCTTACAAATAAGAGTTTCACAAGGATGTGAACTTCCTCGAGGTTTCCAAGCTAAAGATATTACAGTGAGTTTGCTTAGATAAGAGAAGGGGAACAAGATAAAATCTCTAAGTGATGAACTAAAGATGTTCTTCAATGGATGATAGTTCTTCACTGGATTCGGCTTGAGATTGCTAAGAGTTTGTGCGTAGAAATCTTGGATTCCCGGTGTCGTCTCTGCATGGTGACTTCTCTTATTTATAGGCGTAGATGGTGAATAGATCCGTTGGAGGGGGCTCTAGACACGTGTCGATGCGATAAGAAAAATGGCTCCTTTAATTTGAACGTTGTCGAGTAGGTACACTGTAGAGATTCTCCTCCTTTTCAGTTTCAGAACAGCTTTTGTCAGAGTAGATGGTCGTTGTCGGCTCCTTATTGGTCGAGGTAGATTGGAAGTTGAGACTTGTCAAACATCAAGGTTGACTTCCTCTGAATCCTCGGACCTGCAACTGAAGTGTCTTTTCTACTAACGTTCTTCTGAGCATTCAGTGCATGGGCACGAATTCCTGGGCAGATTCAACTGGAGATGCTGTCCAACTGACTTCTTCGATCCTGAGTTCTTCAGCTGAGTGAGGTCTTCTACTGAATCCTGTAGCTACTGAACTTTGTCCTACTGAGTTCTAACAACTGAACTCGACTAGACCATATAGATACGAAGGTACAATATTCAGCTAGAGTTTTGGTATCTATCAAATCTATTCAAATCTATCAAGACTATCAGATATACTGGTTCATCTACTGAATCCTTATCCCAACAAGAGCATGTGTCATTCTATCAAACGATACGAAATCAAATATTGAGTTTGCCCTTTACTCTAGTAAGTCTAGAAGGAATTTACTAAGTTTTAAGGATATCCGTTGCAATGGATACCATATTGAAATAATATAAGAAGGTAGTGATTCTTTTGTATTTAGCCAAAAGCTAACAAAAGAAAAGTTATCACACTACCACCTTGAGTGTATTACACATTAATAAAAATAAGTGAGACAAAACATGTCATGAACTGGAAGTTCAAAAGAGCTTTATGCTTTGACATGATAAGTTTGGACATCTGCAAGCAACTATGATGCGCAGCATAATTGAAAATTTATATGGGCGCTGCAGAGAGATTCTGAAGAATCTCTTAATTTCCATGAATGCTCGATTTCTAGAAGAAATGTAGCACTTGCTAGAACTACAATTTGAAAAATAAAGATCTCAGTTCCATCAAGAAGATTTGCCTTGATAAAGCGAGTGAGTTTATTAAAGAAGTGACAATGTTATACATTTGCTGCAAATACCCCCAACAAGAATTCATGTCCCTGAAGGACAAGCATAAATGACAGCAAATGCATTTAAAATTCGTCAAGATATGGTCGACCAATTGGTTTTAAAAGAAATTTTGCGTCTAAGAAAAGAGGAACATCATATGAAACAAACAATAACGATAATGATTAATCAATCAAATGAAGTTCCTGAAGAACTACAAGCGTCTGAAAATACTGAGATCTCAAAATATTGGAGAGATCAAATATCGTCGTGGATGCACAACGGTATTTTCGCCTTTTAATATGACTCTTGAAATGATAAAAAAGGATCCTCAACGACGATCTATAAGAGATTGTCATGATAGAAATAATTGGCCTAAGAGGAAAGAAGTCATACAAGGTGAAGTAATATTCCCTAGAAAGCTAGAAATATTTGGACCAGTAATTCCAAAATCTGGAAAGTATATCCCCGAATGATACAAATGTATATTTGTTACAAAGAGACATGAAAAATTACGAGATATAGGGCAATACTTGTAACACAATGTTTCTCTCAAAGACCGAATTAATTATATACTCTCCTATATAGACACCATTATACTTGATTAATCTACTTATGTCACAAAAGGCTTGTATGCGCCTTATGGATGTAGTAAATATTTATCAATATGATTCACTAGATAGTGACATATATATGAAGATCCTTGAAGGATTTAACTTGCTTAAAGCATTTAAGTCAAGAAGATGTTTTCAATTAGACTGCAAAAGTCATTGTAAGGGTTGAAATAGTACAGTCGTATATGATATAATAAGAACGACGAGTATCCCTTGACAGAAAGGTACACAAATGATGAATTGAGTTTTATTGAAACTCCTGAAGAGCGTAATACTTATATGTATACTCCGTCCAAATGACTTACATAGAGCAAATAATTATGAATTATTTTATTCATTGATAATCCAACTCATCATTGTCGGCATTAGGGGGAGATATGAAATATAAATGATAGAATGCCGCAAATATCTCGTTGGATTAATTATTTAGATTCACGCACTATGAACCAGAAATTCATCAAATTATTTAGTGCAAAATGAGTAACTAAAATCTCATATACCTGAAAGAACTGAAGTTCCTCATAGACAAAATAAATCAATTGATTCTCATTGATGCCATAAGCGTGAGAGATTTATTGGTGCTAAGAGATAAGAAGTCCGCGGAATACAAAATTAGAATACATCACTCCAAATTCCTCCTAAAGAGGATATGTGAATCATTATGTACAAAAGTACTTGATGAAATCAACTTATGCCTAAAGACGGAGTTAGAACAAAAGACTTGGGTTGTACTAATAATTGTCTCGACCTGTAGATCGAGCATCTCTCTGATAGAGTTACACTAGTCTACCCACCTAAAAGGTCTTTAAAGAGATTTTATTATATCGCATCCACGTAGCTACCTAATGCTTGATTCAATCACTTGAAGTGGATGAAGACTCATTTAGACCTATAGAAGATAACAAAGATGTTTTAGGACCAGAAGTTCCTTACTTATGTACAATTTGAGGTTTTGAAATGGTATTGACCATCATTTGTTATCTTCGAGACAAACATGCTATTATCTATGATGATAATTAAACTTGTGTTGCACATCTTATTGTAGACCTTGAAGATAACCTTGAAGATTGTTATCTTAGGGGAAAGTAACAGATTGCAAATAATCTTGAAGATTAGACTGACTCCTAAAGGTCAAATGACCCTGAAGGTCAAATGGTTGTACTCTTTTTTCTTTTCTAAGTTTTTCCTAAAGAGTTTTCTTAGTTAAGGTTTTTAACGAGGCTTCCAATGCAACACACGAGTAAATGAGTCATTGAGATTGAATCATAAAAGAGCCAATGCAACACATGATCTCCAAAAGAGTGACGACATCAACATCACGCAAATTCGCTCAAGTGACAATCTAGCGAATTCGTTTACAAAGGCATTACCAACGTCAATATTTAAGAAGTTGGTACACAAGATCGATATGCGCCGACTCAAGGATCAACAATGACTATATTGAGGTGGAGCAGTTGTACTTTTTTTCCTTCGACCAACTTTTATCCAATGAGTTTTTCTGGCAATGTTTTAACGAGACAGCAGTTTCTTTATGGATGGTCAATCAAGGGGGAGTGTTGTAAATATATTTTATATATATACTTACCATATATTGTGATGACCATGTAAACCCTAAAAGCCCATGAGTCCATCTTGTACTCTATAAATAGAGGTCTTCACCCTCATAATAATATACATCTATTTTCCGTTCTCTTTATTATTCACTTGTTCTATTTTGTTTATAACAAAATACTAATTTTCCACCTCCAACAATTTTGAGAATTTTTTGCAAACACTTAGGAATTATCAAAATCAATAGTTCCAACAATTATTAGCATTCATAGATAAACTACAACTACTCCAAACATTCACAAAATCCAATTGCTATAGAGCCAACACCCATAGTCCATCGTGGTCTGTGCGTAAATTTTTGAGTTGTCACCAAACTCAAAATCCAATTGCTATAGAGCCAACACCCGTAGCCTTTTGAGTTGTCACCAAACTCAATTATGGGCCCTTCTTTTTGTATGTAGTTGGTCAGTAGGCTCTTTTGGTATGTCATGTGTCTTGAGCAGCCGCTGTCCACTATCCAAGGGTCCTTATGCACCTGCAAAACAGAAGCATTTTTAGGTACCCTTTGGTTCAGTTGGGTCCTTACATGTTAGTGGGTGATTTCGGAACCCAGATCTGCCTAGGGACCTTAGAAGTCTGAGACTTCTTCTTCTGAACCTTGTCAGCTTTCTTCTCCACAGGACTCGGAGATACTGACTTTCTATTGATTTTGGGTTCAGGAGCTTTCTTCTTCTGAGGCTTTGTATTCCTCCTGACCCTGGCTCATAGTAGTACGAACCATACTGAGCCGGATGCTCATACAGTGGTTCATTGTACTGTTCCGCCCACCTGACCTTCTTGGTTCCCCCTGAGTTTGATCGTGGTGTCCTGGGGCTGGAACCTTTGGTCAGTTGTTTCTTGTTGCTCGGCTGAGGTGCAACTATCTTCTGTTTATTCTTCGCCTGAGGTGTTAAGTCAGTAGTCTGAACTTTACCTCGACGAACCTATCAGCCAGCCAGTTCTGAGCTCTTTGAAGTGGAAGCTTCATGAGTATAGCCAAGTCCTTCTTTCATGACCGTCGGCCTTTGCGCTCTAAGCATACTTTCCAACTTCTCCTTAGCTCCTAGGTACTGTTCAGTCATCAGTCCTCGCCAGACTCCATCACTCCTTCGAAGTGATTCATAATCTTTTTCAATGTCTGCGAGCTTTTGACTGAGTCGGGCTATTTCAGTCTCTTTCTCAGAATTGTCCTTAGTCAGAACTGAAATCTGAGTCTCTTGAAGCTGAGACATAGTGATAAGAGATTCAATCTCTTCATTGAGTCTCGCAACCAGATTCTCTGAATCAGTAGAGACCTGACAATCAGAAGAAAGTCTCTGATTCTCAGCCTTTACCTGTTCCAGTTCCTGAATAGTTCTGCTGAGCTCTCTGCTCAGCTGAATCTGCTCCTTTAGTAGATCGTTATAGGCTTGTACCACATCTAGAGGCTCATCTGTGACCGAGCACGTGTTGTGTGTGCTGTGTGAAGAAGAGGTTATATTAAGTTTAGAATTTACCTCAGCCTCTTCTCCGGCCATTAGACAATATTCAGTCGTTTCTTTAGGAACCGTCTCTCCGATCTCAACTGCGACGAATGCAGCTTCGTCCTCAGAAGAATACATGAATGTATCCTCCTTGATTAAGTTATCGGATATCTCTCCGGCTATGTAGGCCTGCCTTCTACGGGCAAATTTCTCGCGTCTGGCCTGCCGTTCTGCTCTTTGAGCAGCTGAGAGTTCGGGACAGTCGTACTGATAGTGTCCCTCCTTCTTGCAGTTATAACAGATAGATGATCTGCTGCTTTTTCCGGCTGAGTCTTTCGATGGACTCGCAGCGAGTTCACGAGTTCCCCGAGCCGATAGAAAGTTTAGATTCTTCCCTTTTCTGATAATCTTTCTTACCTGAGGGAGAATCTCTGTTGTATTTTCTCAGCTTTCTGACTCTCTCCTTTTCTCTCTGATATTTGAGAGCCATCAGTGCTAGTTGGTCAGGGCCTGAAGTCTCAGAGGACTTTGCTTCTGTCGTGGCCACTGCCTTGCTGGAGGAAATAGGTTTGACTCCAGTTTTGCTGACTGTTGCTTTGAAAACATGGTCAATCTGAGTGTCAGCTGGAGCACTGGAACATCTTTGGGGTAGGCTGTGCTCAAATTCCTCTGTTTTTAATTCTGAGAAAATAACATCAGGAGTTAGAGCATTAAGATCAGAGCGTCGTAAATAAGTAGCAAAAGGAAGCCACTTCTGTCGAGGTAGAGCTCTTAAGATCTTAGTGTTCATCTCTTTGTTGGTGAACATCCTCCCCAGCCTGTTGATCACATTGACTTGGTTTGTGAATGTGACGCTTAGCTCGTCAATGGTCTCACTGGGCTCCATGGCAAAGGCGTCGAACCTTTGTAGCTCTAATTCGAGCTTGTTCTCTTTGATCTGCGGGGTTCCTTGGCTCAGTACAGCCAGGGCATCCCAAAGTTCTTTCGCCGTCTTGCAGTCTTGCACCCTCCCGAGGTGAGAATCACTGAGCGTAGTCGGGATTGCATTATGCGCAACTCGGTCAAGGTTGTGCAGCTTTTTCTCTTCTGGTGTGAAGACTGATTTTTCTTTAGCGATCTTAGCGCCAGTTTGCGCTCCTACACCTCCCACAGCGGCAAATTATACACTGTCGATCATGGGAATGATGGGTCCTGTTTCAAGGACATCCGCCATGCTGTCATGCAGCGATGTAAGGTGTGCCTCCACTCTCACATGCCATACCGTGTAGTTCTCTACTGAGAACATCGGTACCATCCGAATACCTGACATATCAGACATTATGGGTAAGAGTATAAGGATGAATGAAGAGATGCTTGTGCAGAAAAAATGTTTTCAGGATCTGTTCGAGAAGACCAGTAGTTTAGAACCGGTGATCAGAAGAACACCGTGCGCTCTGATACTAATTGTTGGTCCGGAGACGATAGTTAGGTGTAGAGGGGGGGGGGTGAATACACCTAAGCATAGTTTCTTTTCTCAGACCGTGAAGGACATCTGAGCTGTAAGTTGCAACTGATGAACAGTGCCAAATAATAACCTTCGATCGCGGGTCAGAAGTGTGCCAACTACTGAGCTCTCCTACTGACTTTTGTCAGTACTTTGAAACTCAGTCGCAGACGTTGTGCGGATAAGAGTGTAGGGCCCGGAGATTCGTCTCAGTTTGAAAACGTGATTTCGCAAGTTTAAGTATTTTGGCTAGTGCGCTTTGATAATACGGTTTATGCAAAGATATGATTTTTAACAGTTTGTATGCTATGCAATAAAACAGTAAATAACACAAGCAATTTGAGGTTCGGATACGCAAGATCCTACGTCCACGGTCCTGATGAACAGGAGTACTTGTTGATTTATCTGAGCAAGTCTCAGCAAGGAATCTGTGCACTGGACAGACCCTTCTAAGTTATAGTCTTTAGCGACTTTACAACTCAAACTGAAGTTTGAAAGGGAGGGGGTAATCTGCAACTAAGAAAGAGTTCTTACAATAAGAACAATTCACTGAAAGTGAACTCCTTCGAGTTTCTAAGCTATAAATTTGGCAGTGAGCTTAGCTAGAGAAGAAGGGATCTAAAGAACTCTAGAGAGAAGAACTAGTGATTTTCTAAGTAGGCAAGTTCTTCGCTGGAATGATCTTTAAGTTTGCTAGAGTCGTTTGAATGCTTGAGCGTTTTCCCTTGTATATCTCGTGCGTGGAGCTCGGTTTTCTTCTCTATTTATAGTTGTGAGCAGGCATATGTCCGTTGGAGAAGACGATGCCACGTGTCACAAGCTTCCAAAGAAAACGACCATATTTTCGAATTGTTGAAGCAGGGCAGTTGACACTGTACATGAGAGCAGCTTTAGTTGGTCAGAGCAGGTAAAACTTTGTCGGCTTCTCATTGGTCGAGGTTTGTGGTAGGTGAGATTGTGTCAGGTGTCAGAGTTGACTCTCCTTAATCCTCGTATGTCTTCTGCTGACTTTCGAAATAACTTTAAGCGGCTGGGTTGTTTTCTGTCGGATACAGTAGACTTAAGAAGTCTCTGTCTTCTTCGTCTGAGTCGGCTGACAAGAGATATGGCTTCTGAGTAGGGTCAGCGGATGACTGCGAAGGTACTGAGCTTTGCATGAAGTTCTTCTGCTGATGTCTATCAGCTGATGAGGTGTCTACTATTGGGAGTGATGTTCAGCTGATGACAGAAGAATGCAAGCAATTACACTGATGACGTGGGGTTCTGGAAAGTAACTTCGTCAGAAGATCAGTCCAACATTTTACCCCGTACAGGACTTAGAATGTCTCTATATGCCTCATTTTAATATGCCTCTGCAAAAAAAAAAAAAATTGAGATTCAATCATAACAATTTACACTTTCATGCAAATCGCCACTCAATTTCATGCATACTAACTCACAATTTCATGCATACCATCGAACAGATTCAAGCATATTACTTCAAACACAATATGAAACGCAATCCGTCACATACATTATAATGCATTCATTTTCATGCATATATATTCATACATACCATTCTACAGATTCATGCATATTACTTCGAACACAATATTAAACGCAATTCGTCATATGTTTCACAAAGCATTCATTTTCATGCATATATAACATCTCATCCATGCATACCATTATACAGATTCATGCATATTATTTCGAACACAATTTGAAACGCAGTCTGTCACATGCTTCACAATGCATTCATTTTCATTCATATATAACATCTCATCCATGCATAACATTATACAGATTCATGCATATTAATGCTACGTATGCAATCGCGAAATGACATTCCAAACAGGGCAATAATTGCGGAACTCGACGAATATATCTAGAAACAGACCAAAAAATACATCAAGATAAAAACCATAGATCTAAGGTTAAAAAGCGTAGATATGTGGTTAAAAATCACATAACTATGTTTAAGAATCATAGATATATGATTAAAAATCTCGATTGGAAGGACGAATCTCGAAGAAATTCCCAAATTTCTGTCAAAAATCCTAGGTTACAACTCCACAAACCTTCGATTTCTCAGCAAATCGACTTCGAAATTGAAGAAACGAACTTTAGATTCTGTGGAATTGAAATAGAACAACATAAATATGAGAGAAATCGATGGAATTTTGGACTATGGAGGTTTTGATTTGAAAGAGAGAGAATGGAGGTGTTGAGTATGTTTCCAAAATAGTGAAGTATTTCTTTAAATTAGATTTATTCTTCTTTTCAATTTTGCTATTTTCTCCTTTTTTATTTTTTTAATGAGAATAAGTGATGTAATTTTGATCATTAATTTGGGTTGAATCTAAGGTAAGAATTGATTTTTATATCTGTTTTGAATATTGAATATACGTAGTATATTGATTAAATTGAGGACAAATTCATATCCAAAGCGAAGTACGCCTCCCGAGGCTGGCACAATAATCAAAATCAATCATCTTCCCAGCTGCCCCATTCCGATTACGCCATCCGTATTTTTGTTTCATGCATATCCCTTGGTCACCTGCAAGCCTCTTCATTCGTATATAATTCACTCATCCTTCATTACACCCTCCACAAAAACACAGCAAAGCAGAAGGAAAGACGGAAAATGGTGGGTTTCGAAAATTTTCTTGTAACCCCTTCTACTGTTGTGGGGTACGATGTGCCTGAGGGCGTGGATGTGAGGGGACGATACGACGCTGAATTTGCAACGATTCTGAGTAAGGACGCTCTGCACTTCGTCGCCACTCTGCAGAGGCAGTTCAGGAGCCATATCAAGTACGCTATGGAGTGCAGGAAGGAGGCCAAGTCGAGGTACAACAATGGCGCATCGCCGGGATTCGACCCCGCCACCAAGCACATCAGAGACGGCGACTGGGTGTGCGCGCCGCCGCCTCCCGTGGTGGCCGATCGCCGCGTCGAGATCACCGGACCCGTGGAGAGGAAGATGGTCATTAATGCCCTCAATTCTGGAGCCAAAGTGTTCATGGTGAGTGGATATATAGAATCATCTTTCTCTTTGATTTGTAATGTATATAATATACCTTTGGCTTGATGTTTAATGATAACAGGCTGATTTCGAGGATGCACTTTCTCCGACATGGGAGAATCTGATACGAGGACACGTCAACTTGAGAGATGCAGTGAAGGGGACTATAAGCTACCATGACAAAGCAAGAAACAGAGTTTACAAACTTAATGAACAAACGGCCAAGCTTTTCGTCCGCCCGAGAGGCTGGCACTTGCCTGAGGCTCACATCTTCATCGACGGCGAACCCGCCGCCGGATGCTTCGTCGATTTCGGCCTCTATTTCTTCCACAACTGGTCCACTTTCCGTCGCACACAGGGCCAAGGCTTCGGCCCCTTTTTCTATCTCCCAAAAATGGAGCACTCTAGGTATAAATTAATACAATAAAATTAAATTAATCACTCTCTCTCTTTTTCCATGGCTAAGATATTTTCATCGTTGATGATGCAGGGAAGCTAGGATATGGAATAATGTGTTTGAGGTGGCGGAGAAGATGGCCGGGATAGAGAAGGGGAGCATCAGAGCTACTGTTCTGATCGAGACGCTACCGGCGGTGTTTCAGATGGACGAGATTCTGTACGAATTGAGGGATCATTCCGTCGGATTGAACTGCGGGAGATGGGATTACATTTTCAGCTACGTCAAGACGTTCCAAGCTCACCCCGATCGCATTCTACCCGACCGGGTTCAAGTCGGCATGGCTCAACATTTCATGCGGAGTTACTCTGATTTGCTCATCCGGACCTGTCACCGCCGCGGCGTCCACGCCATGGGCGGGATGGCGGCGCAGATTCCGATCAGAGACGATGCGCAGGCGAACGAGGCGGCAATGGAGGCGGTTCGGAAGGACAAAGTGAGAGAAGTGAGGGCAGGACACGACGGAACTTGGGCGGCTCATCCCGGACTAATTCCAACCATAATGGAAGTGTTCAACGCCAACATGGGAAACAAATCCAACCAGATCCAATCGATGAAGCGCGTCGATGCGGCGACGTTAACCGAGGAAGACCTCCTGCAGACGCCGAGAGGCGGGCGGACAATGGAGGGCCTCCGCCTCAATACGAGGGTGGGGATTCAGTACGTTGCGGCGTGGCTGACTGGGACCGGATCTGTCCCTCTCTACAACCTCATGGAGGATGCAGCAACAGCGGAGATCAGCCGTGTGCAGAACTGGCAGTGGCTCAAGTACGGTGTGGAGTTGGACGGAGACGGCCTCGGTGTGAAGGTGACAAGAGAGCTCTTTGGGAGAGTGGTGGAAGAGGAAATGGGGAGGATTCAGAGAGAGGTTGGATTGGAGAGGTTCAACAGAGGGATGTATAAAGAGGCTTGCAAGATCTTTAGCAGGCAGTGCACTGCGCCAGCCTTAGATGATTTTCTCACCCTTGATGCCTATAACAACATTGTCCTGCATCACCCCCTCGCTTCTTCTAGGCTCTAAGAGATTTAGTCTCGAGCTTTTTCCAACATTTCAATGTCAACTGTCACCAAGTTGTTTGTTGCTAATAAATATCCATCATTCATGGCATTAGTCTCTAATTACTGCAAATTAGACAAAGGCAAATGATAGCCTATAAAATCATCCAGACAAAATCATCTAAGTTTGGGTGTTTAAAATTCACAAGCCAGAAAACTTCTTCATCCAAGTTCGGCTCTCATTATGTTGATTGCTTGGATTCTGTTGGAGTGTATTTCTCCATCAGCTTATTGAGCTCCTCATCGAACTCTTTCTCGAGAGCCACCTCCTCATCCCAGTGCTTACGCTTCAGTTCCATCCTTCGCTGCTCATGGGCCTGCACCAGCTTGTCCCTCTTAATCACAAACTCCTCCATTCCTTTGTCTTGCAGCTGAATGAATTTGGTGATCTCTTCACCCCTAAAAGCAAATTGTGACAACTGATTAGATAGATGTAAAGTGAAAACTGAAAAAGGAGGCAGCAATTCACCAATAGCGGTCATCCTAGAGTGTTTTACCAAGTAAAAACTAATGCAGAACTTGAAAACGCAGTAGAAATAAATGACAGAAAGTTATGTATGTAGTATCACAAGATAGAAAAAGCTGTCACGTTTATGAGCAGGGGCAATCAAAATGTGAAAGAATTCAACAAGAACCAAACTCTTAACGCAGCCAACTCATAAGGACTCTAGTATTACCGGCTAGGACACTCTTCAGCAACATTGTCTTTGGATTGGGTTACTTTTTCACGTTCATCTTGTTGTATCTTCTCAAAGTTCTCCTCCTTCGCATTTCTAGCATCATATAGATGTTGGATGTGTTCTTTGTAGAATTGCTCCTGACTGTCCATCTAAGTTGAGAACATAGTGAAAAATGAGGTTAAGGCGGATGAAGGTAACAGATAACATAAAAGTTGTGTATCCTGAAACGTGTGGGAAGAAATTCTACAAGCATTTTGAAAGTGCTAGTAATCAAACTTTAAACTATCACAACATATACAAGCATTTTGAAAGTGCTACTAAATGAGACTCTGTTACATCATAATCCAAACAGAACAGCTTCAAACTCGAATTAACTTTACCATTAATCTATTTGTGAGGCTTAAAAGTTAGTGTTTCAAAAGAGTTCCGAAATTTCATAAATTGACTAGGGTTGTCAGCCATGAATATGAACTTAAAATGTTTAAGGATGAAAGATTCCTGAGGCGTACATACCTCTTCTTTGTTTTGTTCATGATGTTTTGCTGTTTTCAGTTTAACAACTTGATTCTCTACCATAGTCTCCCGCAGCTTTACAGTTAGTAAGCCAAAAGACTCTTCAAGGGCTTTCTTACTTCTTTGTTCCTTGACAACTTTGTTCTTCAACCATGTAAGCTGCTGATTGTCCTCACTCATCTGCTTCATTTGATTCACAACCATTTCCCGGTAGGATCGCATCTCATATTTCAGTTTGGACTTACCTAATAATTAAGGAGCATTTTATTAAGAATCATACTAATCAGAAATTAATACCAAATCATGTCAGCACCATTAATATGAATTGAAGAAATTCCAGACATATAAACGATCTATCCAATGCAAACAAAGCACCTTGAGAATGTTGGTTGAAGTTCTCCATATCGTGTATCTCGGCCATGTACCCATATAGTTGGCGCTGTCCTCCAGGGTAGAATGGCACCTTATTTCTATGCCAGGCAACCCTATCTCGGCTATTGTCTACAAAATGCTTGGTCAAGCGTTCAGCCTCAGCATATCCTACTGCTGATGCCTCAAAAATCAGCAAACTCATGCCTCTGTGCCCCTGTGGTCCATAAGAATGCCGCGCCTTGACTGCAGAATATTCACGAAAGCAATCAAGCAGCTCTTGAGTACCCATGCCAATCCACTGTACAATGCAGTTTGCAAAAGAAGAGGATTTAGTACACCATCAATTTAATAAATTTACAAATATACATATGGAAATACAAACTTCTACAAGAATGCCATACTTTGTCCTTATCATCTTTATCATGCCTGGTATTCATGATTACCACCATGGGTGGCCAGACAATTTCTTTATCAGCTGTTTCATCCAGGCCTTTCCATTTTCCAAATACCTCACCAGCTGGCACTGCCGATGTTCCCCTCAATTTAAGTTCCTCATGTAAAAGTTCAGCAAGCTCTCTATGGAGCTTCATCCTCTTGGATCTTTTAGTTTTTGCATGTGTTATAAGGGGTTGCAGGCCGCGGTACCAATCAATAGCTCCAGGTCCTCCTTTGCATGCAGGGCAGTGCCACTGTCTCTCAGGCTCATTAATCTGTTCAACAGTTAATTCATCTAGACTCTGAAAGAGCTCCTTGAACCACTTGTTCTTCTTCCTAGTCTCGTGGCTTTTCTGGCTTACATCTGAATCAGAACCATCACTCATAAGCTCATCATCCGAGTCATCAATGTCATCTGATTCATCATCACCATCATCGACTTCATCCTCCTTCGAAGACTGATTTTCAGCAGCTTGAGCATTTTCTTCGTAAACAACACCATCATTCAAGGGTCGAGGAGGAGCAGCTCTGGTGGACCATCCCCGTCCATTTTTTAGAGGAGGGATTCCAGGAGAGGCTGCAACATAGTTAGAGTTAGGGCCTCGGCTAGATGACTGTTGCTTGGCATACCCCCTACCACCTGTTTGACTGGAGCCCCTTCCCAGCCCGCCATCGGTTCTGAGTCCAAGTTTTTGCACAGTGTCAGCTTGACCCCATGCCTTAGGGGTGGAATGCTGAGAACCCCACTGCCTTGAAGCATTACTCTTGTTCTTGTTCTTCGATTTCTTACCATATTCTTCCCACCCATCATCTTCTGTATTATTTACATTCATATCGGAAACACCACGGGCTAATTGATCAATACTAGGGTTTGATACATCAGCTATGCCTTTACCCATGACGGTCAGATCAGAAGTACCTGCGCTGGGAGGATTCACAATCCCTTTCCTTGAGCTCATCTCTACATTGATCAAGACCACATATGAGATCAGAAAGAGAAATAAACACCACTTCTAAGCAGAAAATAGTTTCTGGTTAATGCAGGACGAACTCGGAAGGGGAGTAATGCCAAAATATAAACAAAAATCTCCAATCGATCAAATAAATTCAAATCAAATATTTAAAACCCACACTTCGGAATTGAGGGATACTGAAGATTTTAAAGCATGGACAAACAATCCCAATGATATGCAACTGCACATGAGCTATTACGCACAATAGCTGAAAACATATCAACACCAAGGACATAAAACAATCTTGTGAAAGCAGGGTTTCAGAGGCACTTCTTGATTATTAGAAGTTCTAAACGAACAACCCTTGCAGAAATTTAACATTTCCAAGCAACATATATTTTACTCTGAAATACTACCCAGGTATTATAATAGTTTCAAGAAACCAAAATGGAACCCATTTCACGGCAGAAGAAATAAAAAAGTTGAAACGCTCAAACCAAATGCAGACGAACAATCGAATACAAATTATAATCGTTTCGTAAAGGGTAGAGAACTCCGAAAACGCCGCAGAGTGGAAAAAAGAAAGAAACACCTTAACTTAGTGCCGGCGATCGACCGATTGCGAGAAATTTAGCGCGGCGGAAGGGCGTGTTAGTCAAGCTAAAAGATACTCTCGCTGTGGACTACTCTCTGACTGTCACACTACTCATCCCGGACTCCAAACTTTCTTCCAATTTGATTAAATAAATAATATTGTAGTACAATTCATTAAAGTAATAAGGGCGTTTATGTAATAATTTATTTTTTACTACCTCCGTCCCACATGAAACGTTTTGTATTCCATTTCGGGTTGTCCCACTCAAATGTCCTATTTCCTAAAAAGTAAATAAATCTCTCTCACAAAAAGTTACTTTTTGTGGGCTCCATTCACACCATTCTCTCTCTTAACACACAAAAGTCAACCGCATAAATTACCGTGCCGAAAAGAAACAAGACGTTTCATATGGGACGGAGGGAGTACATTTTACTGCATTCCAAGTTTCCAACTCAATCCTCTTTCTGTTAGGGGTGTGCACCGGACCGTTAATCAGCCAAACGAAACCAAACTGAATTTTTAAAACCCCATCAAACCGAATCAAAAAATTTCGGTTTGGTATTTGGTTTCAATTTTTTTTTTCGATTTTTGGTTTGGTTTTTGATTTTATCATTGGATAACCGAACCAAATCAAAACGAAAAAAATTTAATTTCTTAAATTTTAATTAGTATTGTATTAATATTTACATTTTTAAGAAATAAATTTAACTTTGATCAACTTTGACTACAATCATTGGTATTTTATTTTATATATATAATTGGATTCAAGCCTCAAATCAGTCTCTAACCTAATCAGCGCCGAGCTATTTTGTATTAAGTACTTAACTTCTTCTATTGAATCCTGAGACATCGAACTTCCTTGTCTCAATAACAATGGTAAGTTGTTTTCTTTGAGTATTGTTATTTTTTGATTTTTGGATTGACAATATTACAGTGCATTTTACATATTAATTCTTTACTTCTCTCTCTATATATCTTTTCAATTTCTTTTATTTCTTTTTCTTCTTAGAATTTTGGTTAAAAGTGAAACCAAACTGATCAAACCCGAAAGTTTTGGGTTAAAAACCGACCGAGCCGAAGTATCCTGGTTTGGTATTTGGTTTTGCAAAATAGAGAATCGAATTTTCGATTTATCGAATTTTTGATTTGGTTTGGTTTGGTTTTACCGAACTTGCACCCCTACTTTCTGTATACTCGCCACCGCCTTATATTTGTACCATTCTTGAGGGAAATGACAATTTGATTGTTTTTAAATCTAATAGTTTCGTTTTGCCTTCCTAAGTAAAACAATATGAAGCTATCAATCCTTCCATTTGGTAGGAACTAGGAACCATGTTCTTGCGAAAGTGTTCAAATAGTACTATAGTAGTAGTCTAATTAGTTTTGGGAAAGTGGACACTAGACAATAATAGTCCAAACTACGGAGTATATTTTGAAAAAATAATATAGAGTATTTTCGGAATATATTTTTTTTAGAGACTAATTCAACAAGGTGTATGAGTTTGATAGACTAATTTCATGAATCATATTTTTCATAAAAAAATAAATTAAAAAATGAAATAACATATAAGGACCAGCATACACAAATGGCAATTATTTTGAGCATCAATTCTTATAAAATGGTTAAATACATAAATCCCCTAAAGTATTAGCTTTTTATGTTTTGCCTATTAATTATGAAAATGTGCACTTTACTCCTAAATTATTGATTTTATGCATTTTACCCTTTTAACCATGAAAAATATGCAATTTGCCTCTTTAACTGTTTAATTTTTGAAGTTGAGTAAAATTTTGACAAAATTTTCCTAATATGCGTGCAAAGTTAGTGGTAATGTCATCTTAGATTACAACAAAACAAATAATCCATGGGTAAATTGCACGAAAATAATAATCAATGACATTTGCCCTAAATTTGCACGTACAACCAGATATGTTTGCCGAAATTTTACTATTGTACAATAAATTAGAGTAGTTCAGAGTAAATTGTATATATTCATGGTTCAAGGGGTAAAATGCACAAATCTACTAGTTTATGAGACAAATTGTACGTTTTATAGTTCATGGCAAAGCGCAAAAAAAAAATTAATAGTCTAAGTTTAATGTATTTAACCCATTATAAAATATTTGGAGACTATAATATAAGTGACACATTATCTCGAACATATGTAATGTAAATCTGAAAATAAAAAATTAAGACGAAGAAGTATTTTTGTTGGAGAGAAATTAACCATGAATAAGTGGTATTGGAAACAAAATATAAAAAAATAATAATACAGCATATATTTGGCTGGCCTCGACATGGTGCAAGAAAGTCTGAACAAACTTTTACATATGCAGCTAAATGTTAGTTTCAGGAGTTTGAAGGCAAATAAAATCGTCGTACGGGTCACTAATTATAAGAAAGGTATCCAAATGCAGCTAAACATCAATAATGGAGACGGTCGAATAAAGTTTTCCAATTTGCAATCAATAATTACATATGAACTTAGTTTACCAAGTGTGTACATTAAATATAAAGAAAAAATAAAATGGAAAAGGTAGTTCGTATTTCGGTTACAGCCATATTGGATGATCTATTTTACTAGTGCTAATTAATAAACGTTGATATCATCAAATACACATGATGTGTAACCTGACAAGAGAAATATATCACTTAGGATGGTATAGCAGTAAATGTTGGTAGTCTATGACCAGAAAGTTATGGGTTCAAAATCTATAAAAACCGTTATTTATGAATCTGTCACATATGGTTAGCCTAGGGTGATTGAATTCTCCTATGTTGTTTGCAGGCTAGACTGGTTAGCCTAGGGTGATTGAATTCTCCTATGTTGTTCGCTGGCTAAAGTACAGGAATGAAGTTTACTCAGTGTGCATTTGGATAGCGGATCAGGTTACCTTTGACATTCCAAAAAAAAAATGTAGTTAACATATAATAAAAATAAAGGCACTAATTTTGATTCCCAAAGTCCAGCAAGAGACAAATTAAGGCCCATGAGTTATAAACAAGCTGGAATGCTTACATGCATCCATCGTCTTTAACGACGAGTTTCGTCCTACTCACCCTTGCATTCATCGCCCTCTCCAAGTATAAACTTCGACTATGCTCTCACCACCATCCCACCAATTTGGATTTATTAATAATGCCTTGATTCAAAATCCACTAATTTCTCGAACCAAACTTATCAATGGAGAGCCAATTGCGTAACGGCAGAAGAAGAAGCGGGTATGAGCCCTCCGATACGGAGAACGAGCTCCAAGAGAGCCCTCGGCGCGACACCAACGGCTACGATCAGAGCAGGAGCAGACTGCTGTTATTAATCATAGCGACTACATATGTCGCAACTATGTCCTAAATGGACTTGACGACACTCTCTATAGTGTCTACTCGACTGCAAAGACGTCGAAAGAATTGTGGGACTCTTTGGAGATAAAATACAAGACCGAAGATGCCGGTCTAAAGAAGTTCATCGTTGGACGATTCTTAGACTACAAGATGGTGGATGCCAAAACTATAGTCGAACAAGTGCAAGAGATTCAATTGATCATACATGATATACTTGCCGAATGTATGGTCCTTTCTGAATCATTTCAAGTTGCAACTGTGATCGAGAAACTACCACCTATGTAGAAGGATTTCAAGAACTATCTCAAGCATAAACGTAAAGAGAAAGAGTCCAACTCTTGCCTCGGCTAATGTTATATCCGTCATTTCGACACACCTGTGAAGAAATGTAGCGACAATAAAACCAAATGTTAGTATAAATACTATAACAACATAACAAACAACATATGAAAAATAGTGAAAATAACGAAATGCAAACCGAGGCGAGAGTTAGACTCTCTCTCCGCAAGACGATAATGCTCCGCTATTTGGTGCAAGCGGTCTATAGCCCTCGTCTCCAAGATACAACGGCTTATCAATTACGAGTAGTTGCACTACTTCTCGTAATTCCGGCGAACTACTTGATATTTGGGACTAAGGAGATACTAATTAATATATATGTATGGAGAAACAATAGGGATAAATGAGAGAATGAAGAATCATTTTTTGGATTTTTTCCTTTACTTCAATTGTCCTATTTATAGATTTGAAGTACCCATTCATAAAAGACACAACTCTTCACAAAGGACGCAACTTTTCGTAATGGACACAACTCTTCATAAAGGACGCAACTTTTCGTAATGGACACAACTCTTCACAAATGACGCAACTTTTCGTAATGGACACAACTCTTCCTAATGGACACAACTTTTCACAATAAGATGAATTGTGAATGATTGCATTTGTTCAACTTCCAAGTACTTCTTGGCATGAACCAACATATCCCTTCATGAATCAACACATTCATTCATCATTTAATTTATGAAATAATGTGTCCATTCCATGATGTAACGTGTCCATTCATCTAGGAATCAACGCATCCTTTCAATTCTTCTCATAAATCTCATGAACTAATGCATCCTTTAAATCAATTAATTTAATATTCTAATTTCCAATTAAAAATTCTAACAATCCCCCACATGGAATTTAGATTATTAAATGCAAATGCAAAATGTTGTGCAAACCAAAGTCCCAATGACCTATTATTGCAATCAGGATAGGTAGTTTTTTTTAATTGAAAATTAGATTATTAAATTAATTAATATTAAATTAATTGATTTAAAGGATGCATTAGTTCATGAGATTTATGGGAAGAATTGAAAGGA
Organism: Lavandula angustifolia; assembly: GCA_028984105.1. NCBI lineage: Eukaryota > Viridiplantae > Streptophyta > Magnoliopsida > Lamiales > Lamiaceae > Lavandula > Lavandula angustifolia. Next base: position 29,498,609 of record CM054803.1, read on the forward strand.
TGCGTTGAATTCCTAGATGAATGGACACGTTACATCATGGAATGGACACATTATTTCATAAATTAAATGATGAATGAATGTGTTGATTCATGAAGGGATATGTTGGTTCATGCCAAGAAGTACTTAGAAGTTGAACAAATGCAGTCATTCACAATTCATCTTATTGTGAAGAGTTGTGTCCATTAGGAAGAGTTGTGTCCATTACGAAAAGTTGCGTCCTTTGTGAAGAGTTGTGTCCATTACGAAAAGTTGCGTCCTTTATGAAGAGTTGTGTCCATTACGAAAATTTGCGTCCTTTGTGAAGAGTTGTGTTTTTTATGAATGGGTGCTTCAAATCTATAAATAGGACAATTGAAGTAAAGGAAAAAATCCAAAAAATGATTCTTCATTCTCTCATTTATCCCTATTGTTTCTCCATACATATATATTAATTAGTATCTCCTTAGTCCCAAATATCAAGTAGTTCGCCGGAATTACGAGAAGTAGTGCAACTACTCATAATTGATAAGCCGTTGTATCTTGGAGACGAGTGCTATAGACCGCTTGCACCAAGTAGCGGAGCATTATCGTCTTGCGAAGAGAGAGTCTAACTCTCGCCTCGGTTTGCATTTCGTTATTTTCACTATTTTTCATATGTTGTTTGTTATGTTGTTATAGTATTTATACTAACATTTGGTTTTATTGTCGCTACATTTCTTCACACCTAATTTTTTAATAACAATCACAAGACGATAATTGTGTTGAAGAAATGACGACAAACATCGTGATGTACCCGATCCCCTTGTCCAAGTAATGACAAGCAGTAGTAACATGCCGCCGAACTTTACAACAACAAGGAACAACCAAATTCCAAGCGCTCCTGTTCATGCGGAAAGGCCGGAAAAGTTCTCAGGTTCTGAATTTAAGCGTTGGCAATCTAAAATGTTGTTTTATTTGACTACTTTAAATTTATCTCGATTCTTGAAAGAGTCACCTCCAATTGTGGGGGAAGATGAAACGGATGAACAAAAAAATGCATAGTGTCTGATGCATGGTATCATAGCGACTACATATGTCGCAACTATGTCCTAAATGGACTTGACGACACTCTCTATAATGTCTACTCGACTGCAAAGACGTCGAAAGAATTGTGGGATTCTTTGGAGATAAAATACAAGACCGAAGATGCCGGTCTAAAGAAGTTCGTTGTTGGACGATTCTTAGACTACAAGATGGTGGATACCAAAACCGTTGTCGAACAAGTGCAAGAGATTCAATTGATCGAACATGATATCCTCGCCGAGGGTATGGTCATTTCTGAATCCTTTCAAGTCCACAAGTGGTTTTGTGTTTACCATAGGTGGAGGAGCAGTTTCATGGAAATCCTCTAAATAAACATGTATAGCTCGGTCTACAATGAAATCGGAGTTCATTGCTCTAGACAAAACTGGCAAAGAAGCCAAATGGCTACGGAACTTCTTAGAGGACATTCCTTGTTGGGAAAAACTCGTGCCTCCCATCTTAATACATTGTGATAGTATTTCAGCAATAGGGAGAGAGCACAAAGTAGTATGTATAATGGTAAGTCTCGACATATTCGTCGAAGACACAATACCGTTAGACAATTGATAACTAGTGGAATAATATGTATTGACTATGTGAAGTCAAAAGACAATACTGCGGATCCGTTTACTAAAGGTATTAATCGTGATCAATTGTACAACGCAGTTAGGGGAATGAGATTAAAATCCACACTAAAAGAACGCTCTTAATGGTAACTTTACCATGATAATTGGAGATCCCATGAACATGGTTCAAAGAGACAACTAAGTTAAGAATGTTCAAGTTGTGCACTTGGAAACACAACTAAAAAATTCATTCTCGAAGCTGCCCCAAGTGCAAACCTGTAGCTTGTGGTAAAAGGGTAAGCGTATAAGCTTTTAATGATTCCTATAGCCTATTGGTGGAGTATGACATGATACTCTTTATAGGAGATCACCTATATAAGTGAGAAGTGTGGCCGCTTCAAATAGAAAAACACTTATGAATCCAAGATATGGTCCAAGGCCAAAATGGACACAACGTGAGAACGAAAGATATTGTATCTATTATTGTGTATATGTTATTGTCTTGGTTTACACAAAAGCTGACCGGTTCAAGACATCGCGTTCACCGAGCAGCGAGTAAATCCGATAACATTATACTAAGGAAGGTTCAAAGCAAAAAACTACCTATCCTGATGCAATAATAGGTCATTGGGACTTTGGTTTGCATAACATTTTGCATTTGCATTTAATAATCTAATGTGGGGGATTGTTAGAATTTAGATTATTAAAATACATATATATATTCATGAAACATTACCTACGTGACTTCAAGTGAAATGGAATGGACACATGCATGCCACGTTACATTGCATGGTGTCGTTACAAATTGTGCATGTGAAACCATGCAATGTTTCATTCTTGATAACTTTGCCAAACGAGGTGGCGAATAATATCTACATGCATGGGAATTCCTTCTTGTTGGATGACACGTCATTTGGAATTGAAGATGCATGAAGAGCCACGAAGGTTGGCATACATGATTAGTATATACATGTTATATTATTGAAAAGTCACGTTACATGAGTTGTGATGATTCGAAGATACAACTCTTCGAAAAGTCATCTCATCTCTTTGAAAAGGCATCTCATGCCTATATATAGAGATGCTACCGTAAGCTCCAACAATTCAATTCTCCATTTTACTTTATGTCCCTTTCATTACATGCATTTATATGTTCATATTTCCTTAGTCCCGAGATATCAAGTAGTTCGCCGGAATTACGAGAAGTAGTGCAACTACTCGTAATGAAAAACCGTTGTATCTTGGAGACGAGTGCTATAGACCGCTTGCACCGAGTAGCGGAGCATTATCTTCTTGCGGAGAGAGAGAGTCTAACTCTCGCCTCGGTTTGCATTTCGTTATTGCTATTCAATTTTCCATATGTTGTTTGTTATGTTGTTGTAGTATTTATACTAACATTTGATTTTATTGTCGCTACATTTCTTCACACCTATAATTTTTAATAACAACTGCAAAGGCCGATGCTCGAAACAGAAGCTCCCGTAGCCAGCCCTGCTCGAAGGAGACACAGCAAGTCTCCCTACAGACCTCGTACCAACGCTAATATAAGCCCTCTCGCACGGAGAACGTATTCCGATATTCGGAGGAGTAGTAATCCTAATCTTAGTCCTAATACCAATCCAAATAGTGGAAATGGATGCCAGTTCTCACAATCGGAACGGAGGACTAATCCTCAATATAATGCAGACAACATTAAGTCTGTTTGCAGTGTCTGAGCAGAGGAGATATGCTTCTCCATTGAAGAGTTTAGCAGAGGGGCGTGGGTTGGATTTTCATGATGCGAGTTTGGGGAGGAGAGAGCGGTCGAGTTATAGTAAGAGGGCTGCTTCTGCTCCTCGGACGAGGCTGAGAACGAGGAGCCAGCAGATGAGCTATGATCAGCAGGAAGAGCACAAGCTTGGCCCTTCAGTTGGTGAGATCAATGAAATGGTTGCTAATGCTACCATCTCTAAGACGGAGAAGGAGAATGACAACTTCGCTAGCATGGACTCTATCTCTCCCAGTGATATCTTCTTCTCTCGTGATTACAATGCGTTTGCTCGGAATGGAACTGCAACGCTTCTCCCTAAACCGCCGGGTTTTGGGGCTAGGTCTAATAAGGTGGTGAAAGAGAGTTACTTGAATCATCATCATCCTAGTACTAACTCTAGCTCTGTGGTGAGTAGGCAGAGTAGTAATATAAGCGACTCGAGTGGTAGGACTAGTGCAAGCACTGCAAGATTCGTGGCTAGTCGAAGAAAGAGTCAATCCGAAACTACATGGTTTTTCTGCATCAAGAAAGGATCTTGCAAGACATCTAACAAGTCTCCAGGAAAAGAGAGGCCGTTTGATGAAGCTTCTTTTATCAGCAAGGCTGTTGTTGTCGAGAGCTTGAGACCTCTCTGGGCCGATAAACATCAGCCCGTTTCTCTGACCGGATTCACTTGCCATAGGAATGAAGCTCAGCTTCTCCAGCAATTCGTGAGTAGTTCTATTACCATGCATTCATTCTTGTTGTCTGTGTTGAGGTTACTTATGTTGTGATGTCTTGTTAGGCAAGCAGTGAAATATTCCCGCATATTCTGTTGAAAGGGCCAACTGGGGCTGGTAAGAAGGCACTCACAATGGCTCTTCTCCGCGAGATATATGGGGATCCTGTTTGGCATGTATGCCCTTTTTTACTCTCTAACTACTATAATGGTTATTAATCTTGATACTTACTCAACTAAAGCTGGCTCTTGTTTGATTTGATTTGCAGATATCTCATGACTTAAGATACTTTCACATTCTGGTATGTTCAAAGATATATAATAATGTTGATCTATACCTTTCAAATTGTTGATTTGTTTCATGGGGCAGGATTCAAGGCCAATGCAAGTCCTTGTTCCTGTAAGCTCAAGCCCTCACCATGTGGAACTCAATGTTTACTTGGAGTCGAAAGCAGCATATGCACTAACAGCTTTAGTGAAGCAAATAAGCAGTGAATACACAGTCACCCCAGAAATCAGTGTAGTTCCAACTAGGGCAGATTATAAGGGTATACTTCTCTAAGCTAAGTTGGTGATTTCATCTCTTGACACATTAGTTTTCATAGTAATACTTGATGTGAATTGCAGTAATGGTTCTTTACGACGTTGATAAGGCAGCAGAGAATATACAACATCTTATAAAGTGGATCATGGACTGCTACTCAGACTGTTGCAAACTTGTCCTCTGCTGTGAGGATGATGCAGATATACTCGACTCCGTGAAGAGCCGCTGCAAACTCATCAATGTTGAAGCTTGTGCATCTCATGAAGTAACGCAAACTTATATATACTGTCGCATATATATTTGCTATTCTTGGTGTTACATTACATGCTCATATATTTTGTTTAATATGGAGTTAGGTAATAGAAGTCCTCATTCAGATAGCTAAGAGAGAAGGCTTTGAACTATCCACAAGTTTTGCAACTGAGATTTCAAACAAATCAAAGCTGAATTTAAGGAGAGCAATCATGGCACTTGAAACATGCAGATTACACAAGTAAGATAAATACTCATAATTAAGAAAAAACTATATGCATGGATTCTGAGTTTAAAAATCATGGTGCATTTTCAGTTATCCTTTTTCAGAAGACCAACATATTTCAGTGGGATGGGAAGAGGCTGTTGTGGAACTTGCTGCTGATATTTTGGCAGATCCATTTCCAAAGAGGTAGTAAATTCCTTTAGTATGGCTCTTATTTATTTATTTGTTTTTACCTCTTTTCTTCCACTATATATATGTCTGTTTGTTTTGGTTTAGATTGTTGTTAATTGTCCGGGGAAAGATTCAAAAGATTCTGGCAGATTTTGTCCATCCAAAATTAATTCTCCTGGTAAATAGTGAGGATTTCATCCCATACATGTATATAGCTTGAAGAGTTTTATGTCTAACATTGTGAAGAACAAAAACTTTGCAGAAACTAGTTGAACAGCTCCTTCGAGGAGTTGATGCTGGTTTGAAGAGGGAAATCTACTATTGGTACGCTTACTATGTAAGTCTAATCTTTCACTGACTTTGTTTCGTTTGATCTCAAGGAATTCCTACTAAATAAGATGTATGATTCTTAAAAAAAAACTCGAAAATTTATAAATGTATCTCAAAATTTACAGTTTCGCCCTCTAAAGTTATAAATTATAAATTTCACCGATGGATCTACAATTTTATTCAATGTACCCATTTTTTTTCTTTTTTTTTTTTGCCACATCTATTTTTTTCCTCTTTTTCTCATATATATTTTTCCATGGTATAAATTTTTCTTCTTTTTCAGCATTCTGGGTACAGACGGTCTTATATTGTAAGCAACTTATACATTCAAATTTTTATTCTTAGATCCTGTAGCTTGCTTCTGACCTCTTCTACATCTTGCTGAGAGTTTGACTTCATGTTCTCGGAAGTAAATTCATCAAATACAACATGAGGGCTTTCCTCCATGCAAAGGGTTCGGTAGTTAAAGACCCTCAAAGCTTTGCTGAACCTGGAGTATCCTAAGAAAACTCATTGGTCTGACTTGCTATCAAAGACCTTTAACTGGTCCTTTCCGTTATTCTAGATAAAGCACGAACAACCAAAAATATGAAAATGTGAGATAGAAGGAGTTCTCCCTTTCCATAGTTCATATGGTATCTTCATGTGCATCTGAGTCAATAGTGATTGATTCTGAGTATAACAGGCAGTTTCAGTAGCTTCTACCCAGAACTTCAATGGTAGACCTGAGTCTGCGAGTAATGTTCTCTCTGCTTTTTGGAGTGTTGTATTCTTCCTTTCAGTAAGACCATTCTGTTGAGGTGTACGTGCCGTTGAGGTCTCGTGTTGAACTCCTTCAACTTCGCAGTAGTCCTTCATCACTGAGTTCAGAAACTCTGTTCTACGGTCTAAGCGTATTCTTTGAAACTTGATATCCTTCAGATTTAGGCAATTCAGATTTGACGTCAGATTTGTTGGCGATCAATGACTACAAGAGCATATTTCTTTCCTCTGATTGTCACTGGTGTGACTGGCCTAAATAAATCCATGTGGAGCAGTTGAAGGATCCCATCAGTAGAAGGTGACGAAATAGGTAGATTGCTTGATTTTGTTTGTTTCTCCTTCATGCATGCTTCACAGTTCTTGTGTCTCTTGAAAACTTCGTTGGGCAGTCCTCTGACTTTAGCATCCCCTGCTAGCTTGTTCATTGTCTTGAAGTACAGATGACTTAATCTTCTGTGCCACAACCATGTTGTTTTGTCATCTAACTTCGTGTATGCCAGGAAGCATGCTTCAGGTTCAGGGGTATTCCACTCTGCATAGTAGATATTTCATCTCCACGATCCTGATAACACAGTTTTTCCTGTAGATTTGTCAAGAACATCACAAAAACCTGCGTCAAAAGTCACTCTATTGGAGTTATCACATAATTGACTGACTGAAAGGAGATTATGTTGAAGTCCTTCAACATATGATACTCTGGGAACTGATGTAGTTCCTATTTTCAGTGTTCTGTATCCCCTTGTATATCCTTTGGAATTGTCACCAAATTCAATTCTTGCTCCTTCTTGAACATAGTTGCCAACAGATTATTTTGATGCATAATGTGTCTTGAGCATCCGTTGTCTATGATCCAAGGGTTCTTTAGCACATGCAAACCAAAAATAGATTCAGGTACCCTTTGAGTTCAGGTTTGGGTCCTTAGATGTTAGTGGACTTTTGGACCTAAACTTGTCTGACAACCCTGATGGTTTCAGACTGCTTCTTGCCATTTTTGTCAGCTGATCTCTCTATAGAACCCGAAGATGCCGACTTTCTGTTCTTCTGATGTTCAACTTTCTTCATCTTATGAACCTTTGGGCTCTTGGCTCATGGCTTATAATAATAAGATCCGTATTAAGCTGGATGAGTCCATTGAGGTTGACCATAATGTTTGGCCCACCTGACCTTCTTGGTTCCCCTGAGTTGGATATGGGTGTTTTGGGGCTTGAACCATGGGTCATCTTCATATTGATGGGCTGAGGTGCGATCATTTTCTGTTTGTTCTTTACGTGAGCGGTGATCGGTTCAACGACTTGAATTCTCCCTCAGACAAACCAGTCAGCCAGCTTTTCTGAGCCTTTTGAAGTTGAGGTAGATACTTCATATGTGTACCCAAGTCCTTCCTTGACAGAGACTGGCCTCTGAGCTCTAAGCATTCCTTCTAACTTCTCCTTGGCTCCCTGGTACTGCTATGCCATCAGACCTCACCATATTTCATCACTCTTCCTGAGTGACTCATAATCCTTCTGAACTTTTACGAGTTTCTAACTGAGTCTAGCTATCTCATTATCTTTCTTAGAGTTGTCCTTGGTCAAGAGTGATATCTGAGTTTCTTGATGTTGAGACTTAGTCATCAGAGAGTTAATGTCTTCCTTCTGTCTCAGCACAAGTCCTTCAGACTCAGTAGAGTCCTGACTTCTCATTGAAAGTCTCTGATTCTCAACTTTCAAAAGTTCCAGCTCCTGAATTATCCTACTGAACTATTGGCTCATCTGTATTTGTTCCTCAAGCAGATCCTCATATGCAAGAACCACATTTAGAGGTTCACCTGCAATAGAGCTTGTGTCGTGTGTGCATGGTCAAAGAGGGGCATATATTAAGGTCAAAATTTACCCCAACCTCTTCTCCAGGCATAAGACAAAGTTCAGTGTCCTCTACTTCAATTACAACGAACGCAACATCATCATCAGATGATTTGATGAATAGTTCTACATCACTTGAGCAGTCGGATAACTCTCCGGCGATGTAGGCTTGCCTCTTTCTGACAAATTTATCGTGCCTGGCTTGCCGTTCAGCTATTTCACCAACTGAGAGTTCTGGACATTTGTATTGGTAATGTCCTGGCTTCTTGCAGTTGTAGCATACTGAGCTCCTACCTTCAATTTTAGGTGTCTCGTTATGTCCAGCAGGGGCAGCTACAGTATTCCTGCATTCAGGTAGAGATTTAGATTCTTTTTTCGAATGATCAATCTCTCGCTTACCTTGATAGCTTTTGGAAGCCTTTTTCATCTTCATTTTTCTAAAATTTTCCTTCTCCTTCTAGTATTTCACAACAAGGAGAGCGTACTTCTCAGGCAAGTTGTCAGCGATTGGTATTGTTACTGAGCTTCCGACTGACTGACTTGTGGTTGAGGGACTTGCTCCTGATGTGCTGACTGATGCCTTGCGAGTATGATCCATTGCCACTTTAGTCTCATCAGTGGAGGTATGTGGGAGATTATACTCAAACTCCTCTACCTTTAGTTCTTAAAATATGTAATCAGGAGTAACAGAGTTTAAGTCAGTTCTTCTTAAACATGTAGCAAAAGATTACCACTTGGCCCTGCTAAGAGCCCTTAAAATCTTTTTACTGGCCTCCTTGTTGCTGAATGTTCTCCCCAGTCCGTTGATGATATTGATTTGATTTATGAATCTGACGCTGAAATCATCAATAGGCTCCCCTAGAAGCATGGTAAATGCTTCGAGTTTTTGAAGCTCTAACTCCAATTTGTTCTCTTTGATTTGTGGAGTTTCTTGGCTTAGCACAGCTAGAGCATCCCAAAACTCCTTTGCTGTCTTGCTGTCGTGAACCCTTCCGAGATATGCATCACTGAGAGTCACCAGTATTGCATTGCGTGGGACTCGGTCATGGTTGTGCAGCTTTCTCTCTTCAGGAGTGAAGAGACTCTTGTCCTTTGGAACCTTTGGGCCGGTTCTAGTACCTGCTGCTCCGTCTACTACAAGTTCGACACTGTCGACCATGGGAACAATAGATCCTTTCTCCAAGACGTCTGTCATGCTTTCATGCAACAATGTCAAGTGTGCCTCCATTCTCACCCGCCATACCGTATAGTTTTCTGCTGAAAACATGGGTACTGTCTTTATACCTGAAAAATGAGACATGTTGAAAAAGTATAGTATAGGATGCTATGAAGAGATGCAAGTGCAGAGAAAATGGATTTTTAGGATTTGTTTGAGTCAGACCATTAATCAGATAATGATGATCAAGAAGAACACCACTCTGATACCAATTGTTGGTCTACAGACGTGCTCCAGGTGTAAGGGGGGGGGAGGCGGTGAATACACCTGAATGCAAATTTCAAACTCAGAACATGAAAGTCAGCTTAGCTGAAGAATACTACTGAACTAGTCAGTTTGCCAAATATGCTTTCTGGATCGCGTGGGCAGAGATTCTTGTACAGAGTACAGTCTTACCGACTTATGTCAGTGAACAGTAGTTCAGTAACAAAAGTTGTGTGCGGAAGTGTAGGCCCTAGAATAATCATCTCAGTTGAAAACCCGTTTTATACTGTTTGATTAAAACTCAGTTTTATGCAAAATGAACAGTTATCAATGCAACAGTTAAAATCAACACAAGTAGTTTTTTTAGTGGTTCAGACACGCTGGGTCCTACATCCACTGTCCTAAACTAAGTAGGAGTTCTTGTATTAATTATACTGAGCATGTCTCAGTCGATCTATTCACATGACAAATTCATTCTTGTTGCTTATACTGAGAAAGTCTCAGTTAATATGTACACAGGACATATATCTACTTATAGTCGTAGTAACTTTACAATTCTCAACCTTGAAGGTTAGAGTTTCTCCAACACTGAAGGAGTTCTTACAATAAGAACAATTGAAAAGATGAACTCCTTTGAGGTTCTAAGCTATTGATATTACAATTAGCACGCTTAGATATAGAAGGGGAACTAAAGGATCTCTAGAGAGAAGAACTAAGATGATCTTCAAAAGAACAAGTTCTTCGCTGTGTTTGGCTTTGAGTTCGCTAGAGTATGTTCGCTCGAAAGCTTGTGTTCCCGGTGGTGTCTTTCTGCATGAAGACTTTTTACTATTTACAGTCTTCGATTTGTGAATAGATCCGTTGGAGGGAGCCTAGATACGTGTCGAATAAGATAAGGAAAACGGCCATAATAAATTTAAATGTTGTTGTAGAGATACTGTAGAGATTTTCTCTATTTCCGTCTAGGAGCAGCTTTATGGCAGAGCAGGTAAAGTGTTGTCGGCTCCTTATTAGTCGAGTTATGATAGTAGGTGATCTTTGTTCAAACTCCAAGGTACGATGAATTGACTTCCTTTGAATCCTCGGACCTTCAACTGATGTATCCTCTACTGAATTCGTTTGATCAATTCAGTACGCAGGCTCAAATTCCTTTGCAGATTCAGTTAGTCGATAGTTGTCCAACTGACTTCATCGATACTGAGTTCTCCGACTGAGTGCATAATCTTTTACTGAACGCACAACTACTGAACTCTAGCCTACTGAGTTCCTAACAAGCTGAACTCAACTAAGCTATTACAATATAGAAGGTTTATCATTCAGTTAGGGATTTTGGAATATTCAAATCTTATCATATTAAATCTCATCCCAACAATATTTAATAACATCATAGTGAATATATGATGAGTGGACCATCAAAATATAATTTCTGAAAACATTGACGTAAGCGGAGGACCACTATTCCCTTCACTATATAGCAAATATGTTACTCGATCTCTTGCAAAGATATTGTATTATAAATTCTCTTCTGTGCAATATATTTGGGACTGATGAAGTACTACTTGTTTTTAATTAAATTCCAATTACAATATAATTGTAAAAATAATGTAAAATAGTTATATAATTTATACAAATGTCAATATATCCTCCCGAATATCTAAGAAACCTTATAATTTATTTGGATTCCCCTATTGTCACATTAATGATTCATGATGTTAGGTAATCCTTGTGAAAAGAAACCCTATACTAATGAATTACTTTTTTGGATTGATCCGGTCACTGTTAATTAATTGAGTGTTAATAACGCGAGAGGATCCTCTGCCCCATAATTTGGTGGACCACTTGGTGGCCCACCAATCACGCGCTGCCACGCGTGCATTGGTGGACCATCAAGTTATCACCACACGACACATGTCCTCACCTTATTGGTGGGACATGCAGTGGGACACCAAGTGGGGCAGAAGATCCCCACTGGTTAATAACGTGCACCTTCTAGATCTTTCTACAGTGCACAAGAAATTGTTGTTTTGAGTGAAAAATAAGTTTAATTAAAACTTGGATTATGTTTAAATTAATTTAAGCGATTAAACTGTAGTTAGCTGAGAAATTAAGCTCTGAATAATATCACAAAATGTGATGGTGATAGGGCGTTGCGCCCCTGATGCCTTTAATCATTGGCTTTACCATATAGAACTCGCGCTCGAGCTCCAGCTATCCTGAGGGAATATTTGGAGGGAACCTGCTACTAGATGGATCGATTATAGTCTTTCGCCCCTATACCCCCAAGTCAGACAAACGTGAAAATTAAGAGTTGGACTCCTGTATATCCGGTTGCAGGTGCAACCAAACGCTTCCAGTTAAATACGCGCGGTTTGCAACATATTAGTGATGTTGTGGTAGCGTAGCTGGTTAAGCTGTTGGGCTTGAACTCTATACACCTATGTTCGAGTCCCAACAGTGTAGTTTTAAGTTTTTTTTTCCATTTTAATTGATACATTAATTTTAAAAAACGATAAATTTGTTTATAATAAGTAATATTTTGATTCCAACCAATTGATATTTTTTCAGATCAAGTTTTTTTTTTTGACAATATTTTTTTTAAACTCCCTCTGTCACACTAATCAAGTCCCATTATTTTTGTGATACATTGATTAATAACAAAGTGATATACTTTTACTAAAAACAATGATATTTTTATTCATAATAACCGATACTTTTATTCATAGCAAGTGATACTTTGATTCATAACAAGTGATAATTGATTGATAACAAGTGATATATTCAGTAAATTTACTAAAATCAACGATACTTTTATTCATAATAAGTGATACTTTGATTCATAACAAGATATACATTGATCAATAACAAGTAATACTTTTATTCAGAACAAATGATATATTCATAATAATTGATACTTTTTTCATGCATAGTGATACTTTTATTAAGAACAATTGATACTTTTACTAAAACCAACAATACATTTATTCATAGTAAGTGATATTTTTATTCATAGAAAGTGATACTTTGATTCATGAAAAGTGATATATTTGTTAATAGTAATCGATATTTTTATTCATTGGAAGTGAAACTTTGATTCATGTCAAGTGATACATTGGTTAATAAGAAGTGATACTTTTATTCAGAACAAATGATATCTTCAGAATAATTGATACATTTTTCATATAAAGTGATACTTTTATTATCTTCACATATTCCCCATCATGTAATTGAAAAAAAAATATTGTATTTTTATTAACAAGAATAAATTCTAATATATGTATTAATTTTTTTTGAGTCATATATTATTTTATTGAAAATAAAAGAATAAATTTATTATATTTTTTCATATTCCCATCATGTAATTGAAAAAAATAAAATAAAAAATATTGTATTTTAATTAACAAGAATAAATTCTAATATATGTATTAATATTTTTTGAGTCATATATTATTTTTTAAAAAAATAAAAGGATAAATTTATTATATTTTTTTTGTATCATAATGCAATTTGAAAATAAAAATTCCATTTTTAATGTCAAAACTTAAAAAAAAAGATATGTTTGTTGCTAGGTGTCGAACCCGGGTCTCTCAGGTGAGAACCTAGCAACAAACCATCTGCACTATATGAGCGGTAATGTAAAGAATTACATTAATACAATATTTACTTTTATGCAGCCGACTGCACCTGCAACCGGATGCACCAAAGTTTTTGCCAACTATTTAAAAAAAAAGATAGCATGATACTTGATAGGTGTGTGCATGTGCTGTCATTTTTTGAATAAAACGAACCCTAATATTTTATTTGGTTGCACAAAGGGAGTGGAGTAAGGAATCATTTCCCTTTTAGAGGTATTGTTCCATACCACCATTTGGTTTAGGGATTTTAGAAAAACTACTTAATTAAGGACTTATGACAAAAAAATTATTCTATCAGAAATTATGATGTAAGCACTTAAAATTAGTACTTAAAAAAGGAAAATAAGACAAGTCAAGCGGGACAGAGGAAGTACAAGTTATACATCTTCTATCTCGTTATGTTGGTCCAGAGACGAGCCTTCATGTATCGGGGTGGGGGGGGGGATGAAGACACATGAGTGCCGATTTCAACTCAAACGCGAAAGTCAGTGCTACTAAGTGTTGCTACTGAACTAGTCAATTAGCCAAGTAAGCTTTATAGATCGAGTGGGCAGAGTATCTGTCTACTGAGTCCTATCTACTAACTTATGTCAGTGAACAGTAATTCAGTGTAAGATGTGTGCGGAAGTGTAGGCCCAAAAAATTTGTTCGTCTCCTTTTAAAAACACGTTTATGCTTCTATGCAGTATGAACAGTTAACCAATGCAACAGTAGATCAACACAAACAGTTTTTAAAGTGGTTCGGATACGCTAGATCCTACGTTCACTGTCATAATGTCCAAGGAATGCCCAATGTAGTAATCAAAAGATATAAGAATTGTCAAAAACTGAACTGTTGAAACTACTGAAATGACTGAGCGTCGAAAAGGACATCAAGATTCAAAGAATACGCTGAGATCAAGGAACATAGTTTCTAAACTCAATGATGAAAGACTATTGCGAAGCTGAAGGAATTCAGCATGAAACCTCAGCGGCACGCACGCCTCAACAAAATGGTCTTGCTGAAAGGAAGAACATAACACTCAAAGAAGCAGCAAGAACGTTACTCGCAGACTTAGGTCTACCATCATAGTTTTGGGCAGAAGCTACTGACACAGCCTGTTATACTCAGAATCGGTCCTTACTGACACAGATGCACATGAAGACGCCATATGAACTATGGAAAGGGAGAATAACTTCTATTTCGTATTTCCATATCTTTGGTTGTTCGTGCTTTATCCACAATAATGGAAATGGTCAGTTAAAGGTCATAGCAAGTCAGACCAAGGGGTATTCTTAGGATACTCCAGGGTCAGCAAAGCTTTCAGGGTCTTTAACTACCGAACACTTTGCATGGAAGAAAGCCCCCATGTTATATTTAACGAATTTAATTCTAAGAATAGGAAATAAAGCTCTCAGCAAGTTGCTGAAGAATTCAGCAGCAAGCTACAGGATCTAAGCCTAAACGATAATATAGAAAAGACCGAGCATTGTTGAGATGATGAAATTCAGAACCAACCAACAAGCAATGTAGCTGAACTGTTGGGATGAGATTCATTACGATAAGATTTGAAGATCCAAAAACCCTAGCTGAATGATGAGTCTTATATAATGTAATATCTTAGTTGAGTTTAGCATGTTAGGAAATCGTTTTCGATACGTGTCTAGACTCCCTCCAACGGATCTATTCATGAGTCGAGACTATAAATAGAGAAGAGTCTTCCTGCAGAGAAGATTATAAACGAGGGAACCAAAGCATTCAAGAGAACAAACACTCTAGCGAACTCAAATTCGAACCCAACGAAGAACTTGCATACATAGAGATCTTCTTAGTTCTTCACTCTAGAGTTTCATTAGTTCCCCTTCTCTACTCTAAGCGAACTTATTGTAATATCATAAGCTTAGAAAAACTCGAAGGAGTTCAACTTTCTAAACTGTTCTTATTTTAAGAACTCCTTCGTAGTTGGAGCATATCAAACCTTGTGTTTGAACCTTGTGAAGTCACTAAGACTATAACTAGAGTATCTGTCCAGTGCCCAGATCGACTGAGACTTGCTCAATATAGGCAATCAAGAACTCCTGCTTTGTTCAAGATAGTGAACTTAGGATCCAACGTATCCGAACCACTTTAAAACTGAATTTAACTCACTCAGCATAAAACGGGTTTTCAAACTGAGACGAAAAATATTTTGGGCCTACACTTCCGCGCACCATATCCTATACTGAACATTGTATAGTGACATAAGTCAGTAGAAAAGACTCAGTAGAAAGATACTCTGCCCACGCGATCTAGAAAGCTTACTTGGTCAATTGACTAGTTCAGTAGCAATACTCAGTATTACTGACGTTTGCATTTGAGTTGAAATCTGCATTCAGGTGTATTCACCCCCCCCCACACCTAAAGTCTCGTCTCTGGAACAACAATTGATATCAGAGTAGTGTTCTTCTGATCATCGTTTTCTGAATACCAGTCTACTCGAACAGATCCTGAAAACCATTTTCTCTGCATTTGCATCTCTTCATAGCATCCTATACCATATTTTTCAAAATGCCTGATATTTCAGGTGTAAGGATGGTACCCATGTTTTCAGTTGAAAACTATGCGGTATGGTGTGTAAGGATGGAGGCGCACTTAACATCGCTACATGACAACATGACTGACATATTTGTGAAAGGACCTATTGTTCCTATGGTCGACAGCGTTGAACTTGCAACTGTGGCAGCAATAGGTGCCAGAACCGGCGAGAAGGTTCCCAAGGACAAGAGCCTCTATACACCTGAAGGGAGAAAGTTGCACAACCTCGACAGAGTTGCACGCAACGCAATATTGACTACGCTCAGTGATTCTTACCTCGGAAGGGTGCATGATTGCAAAACTGTAAAGATGCTCTGGGATTATCTCGTAGTCTTGAGTCAAGGAACTCCACAAATCAAAGAAAACAAACTAGATTTGGAGCTGCAAAAGCTCAAGGCATTTGCCATGATTTTCGGAGAGTTAATTGATGATTTCAGCATTAGATTCACGAATCATATCAACATCATCAATGGGCTGGGGAAAACATTCAGCAACAAGGAGACTAATACCAAAATTGTAAGGGCTCTTACTAGGCCTAAGTGGTACTCTTTTGCGACTTGTTTGCGAAGAACTGACTTAAGCTCTGTTACTCCTAATTATATCTTTTCATAATTGAAAGCAGAGGAGTTTGAGTTCAATCTTCCGCATACCCCAAGTGCTAATACTGAAATTCCAATGGATCATGCATATAAGGCAACAGTCAACACACCTGGAGCAAGTCCCTCGATCACAAGTCAATCAGCTGGAAGCTCAATGACGATCCTAACCGCTGACAGCTGAGAAATACGCTCTCCTTGCAGTGAAATACCAAAAGGAGAAGGACAAGCTCAAAGAGTTGAAGAGAGCTTTCAAAAGCTATCAAGGTAAGAGAGAAAATGCTCATCCGAAAGGTGAATCTAAATCTCTACCCGAATGCAGGAACACTGAGACTGCCTCCACTAGACTATGAGACACCAAGGAAAGAAGGCAGAAGCTCAACGTGTTATAACTACAAAAAGACTGGGCATTATCAATATGAATGTCCAGAGCTCAAGGCTGCTGAAAGAGCTGAAAGGCAAGCCAGGAGAGATAAGTTCATCAGAAAAGGCAAGCCTACAGAGCCGGAGAACTATCCGATTGCACGAGCGATGAAGAGCTGTTCATGGAATCATCTGATGATGAAGCAACGTTCATGGCAATCGAAGCTGAAGAAGATATTGAACTGTGTCTTATGGCTAGAGAAGAGCCTGAGGTAAATTCTAATTCTAATATATGCCCCTCTTCACTATGCACACACGAGACAAGCTCTGTTGCAGGAGAACCTCTAGATGTGGCTCTAACATATGAAAATATGTAGGAGGAACAAATTCAGATGAGTAATTAGTTCAGTAGAACACTTCAGGAGCTAGAACTCCTGAGAGCTGAAAATCAGAGAATTTCGATGAGGAGTCAGGACTCTACTAAGTCTGAAGGACTTGTCTTGAAATAGAAGGAAGAGATCAACTCTCTGATGAATAAGTCTCAACAACAATAATCACAGATCTCAGTTTTGCAAAGGAAAACTCTAAGAAAGAAACTAAAATTGCCAATCTAAATGGCAAGCTTACACAGTCCAGAGCTGAGTATGAAGCTCTGAGGAAAAGCTATGAGGTTTGGAGAACCTTAATGATTGAGCAATACATAGGAGCTAAATAAAAGCTTGAGAAGTTGCTGATATCACAAAGACCATGCTCTACGATGGAAGGACTTGGTTATACCTATGAAGCAACTAGTTCTGGACAAAAAAGCTCAGAACAACTAGCTGACAGATTTGTCCAAGGGGGAACTCAATATACTGAATCCTCAACCCCTCAGACAAAGAGCAAACAAAAGATGAAAGAACCTCAGCCCAACTACCAGACGATGACCCGAGGTTCAAGCCCCAAAAGACCCAGATCTAATTTAAGGGTAACCAAGAAGGTCGGATGGGCAGAACAGTATGGCCACCCACAATGGACACATCCAGCTCAGTATGGATTATACTATTATGAGCCCAGTAACAAAAGCCCTAAGGTTCAGCAGAAAAAGTAGAAACCTGAACCTCAGAAGACAAAGAAGTCAGCATCTCCCAGTTCAGCAAAGAGATCAACTGACAACAAGGGCAAGAGGATATCCGAAACCACTAGGGTTATCTGACAGATTTAGGTCCCAAAATTCACTAACCTCTAAGGACCCAACCTGAACCCGAAGGATACCTGAATTTGTTTTTATTTTGCAGGTGCTAAAGGACCCTCAGATCGTAGATAACGGATGCTCAAGACACATGAAGCATCAAAAGAATCTGCTGACCAACTACGTTCAGCAAGAAGGAGCTAGAATTGAGTTTGGTGACAACTCCAAAGGATATACAAGGGGATACGGAACATTGAATATCAGAACTGCCATAATTCCCGAAGTATCATATGTTGAAGGACTTCAACATATTCTCCTTTCAGTCAGTCAATTGTGTGATAACTCCAATAAAGTGACTTTTGAGGCAGGTTTTTGTGATGTTCTTGACAAATCTATAGGAAAAACTGTCTTATCAGGCTCGCCTACTATGCTGATTGGAATACCACTGAACCTGAAGCATGCTTGGGGGCACATACAAAGTCAGATGATAGGACAACATGGCTGTGGCATAGAAGATTAAGTCATCTGAACTTTAAAATAATGAACAAGCTAGCGAGAGATGCTAAAGTCCGAGGACTGCGTAATGAAGTATTCAAGAGACAAAGAATTGTGAAGCATGTATGAAGGGAAAGCAAACCAGATCAAGCAATCCACCAATTCCATCACCTTCTACTGATGTGCTGGGAGATGATTCAGTAGCCTAGTGCTCAGTAGATTTGAAGATCTCAAAACCCTACTTTGACTGATGAACCATTCAGTTGTATTTGTTTATTCTGTCTCTGAGAGTTTCAGACTCAATAGACACCCTTCGACATGGTTCAGGCACTCAGTTCTGTCCGCTGGTTCTTCAGCAGACTATCAGCCTAAGTACCATGAGAAGAAGACTCAGTAGTACTGGACTCAGCAGGAGCTGTATACTGAAAGGAGTCAGGGGAACTGAACTCAGCAGGAGTAGTTCACTGAACTCAGAGTTGATCTTGAGTAGAGCTGAACTCAGCAGGAGTATGCTACTGAACATAGATCAGACTCAGCAACGGCCAGACAGTCTTCTGACTGTTAGGAGATCTCATAAGTCAAATCAGCAGAGTCATACGAGGTATAGAGAAGTCAGTTTCAGATCGACCTTGAAGTCTGTTTATCTCACCTACTTTCTTTAGCCTCGACCAATGACAAGCAGCCAGCTGCCTACTTTCTGATTAAAGCTGGAAGTCAACATCTTTCCAGAAATGGAGGGAAAGGACTCTGTCACCATACTTTGAAAGAGCCGTTAGCTACCCAAAAGAGAGAGACACATGGATTGTCGTATCCAACGGATCTATCCATGTCTTTGCTCTATAAATAGAGTGAAGATTTCAAATCAAAGCTCACGACACATACAAGAACACACGAGCATTTACGAGCAACTCAGAATCGACTTAAAGTTTTCCGCAAGAACTTCAAAGAGTTATTCCAAGCGAAAGGCGGCATACCTGCTCAAAGGGAACCAAGCTGAATAAGATCATAAGCCTCTAGTATCCAAGCGACTGAATACGAACCCAGAGTTTAAACTTAACCGTTCGTCGCTCTAGAAGCCACTTTCTCGTTCCCTTCCCTCTAACCTAAGCTCAACAGACCATATCTATAGCTTAGAACGAAGGAGTTCATCCCTGAACTGTTCTTTATTGTAAAGAACTCCTTCATAGTTGGAGAGTTTGTCAAACACTTAAGTTTAATATCTTGTAAACTGAGACTTGCTCAATATAAATCTCAAGATCAGTGTTTGTGCAGTGCACAAACTGATTGAGACTAACTCAATATAATAAAATAGCCTCATGATCTTTTCGGGACAATGGACGTAGGATTGTTGGGTCTGAACCACTTTAAAATTGCTTGTGTTCTGTGTGCTCTATTTTTACTGTTACATTGATTACTGTTCATACTGAAAATATCCTTCAAAATCATTCAATTGTGTTTCAGCAAAGCTTAAAAGATTGCACTAATATATTGAAACAGTTTTCTTAAAAATGTTTTCTAACTCAGCTGAATTTGGGCCTACACATTTCCGCACTCTACTAAACTTCAGCTAAACGGTACTGAATTCTGACCTAAGTCAGCTAGCAGGCCTCAGTGAAGTCAGTCACTCTGCTACGCGATTCAGAACAGCTTATCTGGTCTACTGAACCTGTTCAGTATGACATCTTCCTGAAAGGGCCTGTTCGCGTTTTAAGTTGAGAAAAGTTTTCAGGTGTATTCACCCCCCCTCTATACCTGAACGTTTATCTCGGGACCAACATGATGGGATCCTTTAGCTGCTCCACATTGTCTTATTCAGGCCAATCTCTCCAGTGACAATCAGAGGCAAGAAATATGCTCTTGTAGTCATTCATGACTATTCAAGATATACTTGTGGTGATTTTCATCGTCAACAAGTCTGACGTCAAAACTGAACTGCCGAAACTACTGAAACGACTAAGCGTCGAGAAGGATATCAAGATTCAAAGAATAAGTCAGACCGGGGAACAGAGTTTCTAAACTTACTGATGAAAGACTACTGCGAAACTTAAGGGATTCAGCATGAAACCTCAGCGGCACGTACACCTTAACATAACAGTCTTGCTGAAAGAAAGAACAGAACAGTTAAAGAAGCAACAAGAACGGTACTCGCAGACTCAGATCTACCATCAAAGTTTTAGGCGAGAGAGAGAGAGAGAGAGAGAGAGAGAGAGAGAGAGAGAGAGAGAGTCAGCTGGACTTCTTCAATTGATGCAATCTCGCCTTGAACTCAGATGACTTCTTCTTAGAAAGTTCAAGACCATAGAATCTGTAGACTCTGCTTCTCATCTTCTTGATCTCTTCCTTGTCTTCAGAATCATTCAGATTAAGTCCTCTTCTCACAATAGAAAAATTTATCTCGTCCTCAATCTCATTTGTGCATATATTCCCTTTTAGTGTGCAAGAGGAGGTAGAGTCCTGACTTCAAGTGCCTTGAGAGTCAGACTTGACTGTTGTAAGGGAATCAGTATTTCATCAAAAACTTCAGGATCAAAAATCATCAAGAATTCTTTGAAGCTTTTGTCTGGATCTATTATCTCACTCATTGACTTCCAGATATAGTAGCCCTTGATGAAATCGACCTTGATATGCTCCCACTTCTGATTAATATTGCAAGGTACCCATTGGTCGGCCATTGGATAAATGATCCTCATAATATTATTTCCTAGTTCCCTGCATCTGAAAATTTTTGAGGTTGTAGGGACACTCCTCTCTTTTTCAAGGATCCATTCCCTTTCTTCTTTCTCAGTCCTCTGTCTGAGTGCCTCAAGATCTGCTAATCTTATTATTTCCTCTACAACTTGAATTTGGCGGGCCTCAGCAGTAATGTCTAAGCCTCTTTCGCAGGCATCGCATAGAGCTTTCGTCTTTGCTTCTTGCTCTTTAGATAGCTTAGTGGTGGTAACAGTGTGCTTTGTTTTAGTGTCAGCTTCAGCTTAGACTTGGACTTTGAAATTTCAGGCTCCTTCTCAGTAGATTTGGATTTTGACGACTGAACGTTTGATTGCCTGGGTGCTACAAATATCAATTTCTTAGGCACTGGAGTCATGATCTGTATGCCCTTCTTTTTGGATCTTGCATTGCCTTCCTCCTGTTCATGTAATTCCTTAGCCAGTTTTTCATCTTATGCAATTTTTTCAGTTGGCGTTCGGAATTTTAGCTTTTTAGCTTTCGGATGACTAGGGGCAGCTAATTCCTTGCCTTTAGCAGCTGAACGGATGGGCTCTTCTTCGGTTAGGTCCTCAATATATTGAGCTACTTCGACAACCACTGCATCAATAGGCTCTCCTGAGCCTTCGCCTTTTTCTTCTATCTTCTTGCTCTTGTCAGTAGCCTCTTCCACTTTGATCAGGGTCAGTAGTTGTTTCCTCCTACTTCCTTCCCCCTTTATGGCATCATCAATCTGAGTTGCCAAGGTTGTGACCATTTCAGCAAGGCTGGATGCTAAGAGACTGATTATCTCGAGCTTTGCCTCAAAATCCCTGACGGCATCGGTATACTCATCCCAGTGCTTGTCATGCTCGGTTTGGGCGATTTTGAGTATTTCAGATTTAGCAGCCTCAGTCCGTTTCGGTATGCTTCGACCATTTTAGTGGCTTCTTTCTTGATAGTTTGGCGAGCGTTGTGTTGTTCCACGAGTGCTCGAGAGATACTCTCAGTGGTTAGCTTGTTGCGCTCTTGAACGGGCTTGAGGACTTGATCCAGTGCAGTAGCCATCTTATCTGTAAATGTATAGGCCTGAGTCAGTAGGATTTGTTGAAACTGAGAATCCAGATTAGTCCTCTGTGCTTCAAGTGCTCGGCGTAGGATCAGAAGTAGTAGGCGTATTGATCCTCTACACTTCAGCTGTGAGGGAACTCAGCTTCTGGGTTTGAGCCTCAGTATATTGGCACCACTTTGAATTCACGTCTTTGGCAAGAAGACTGCTCTGGTGACCCTAACGCTTAAGGCAGTTATTGATAGACGTCACTGAAACATCTTTGATCCCAGTAGCTTGATAGTTGGATTGTCTTGGCTTTTGCTGAGATGTAGACAATACTGAGATGATGGCACCTGATGAAGGCGGTGGAGGCGGTGAGTCATCATCTCTGGGAGATTTTCCCTCGACAGATCCTCCTTGGTCTGATTCCTTGGATGACTCATCGTGATCTGAGTCGGGTTGAGTTTGGGGCTGAGTAGATTGTTCAGCAGTGCCCTTCAGACTCAGGAGCATGAGCATTGCTGAGCGAAGATCGTCCATAGACGCTTTGTCTGCTGGCTCTCTGTAGCCAGTTTCTTCTTTCAGCATTTAATCCTCCTGCATCAGTACTAGGACAATCCTTAGGTCGATGGTCTCATCCAAGATGTCCCACTCAAGGACTCTGAGGCGCATCTGGACCCTAGCCCTGACTGCGATATTTATTAGATCATAATGATCTAGGATCTCTAATATTTGTTCCGCTATCTCTTTAGTAGCTCTGAGCTGAGCGTAGAGAACTGAAGATGGAACTGAACTTAAGACCTCAGCCTGAGGTAATTCAGTAGTTATATCTGACCGAGTCTCCTCTAAGTGTATCCTCTTTACATTATCAGTCAGAGTCATGCCCTCTTTTCCGAACTCTGAATCGTGAATGGATACATGCTCAGGGATAACTACTGGTTCAACTTTCTTTAGTAGTTTCTTTTGCTGATTTGGGCGCGGGTCCTGAGTGGACGGAGCTAAACGCTTGTCATGTAAGCCACGCCCTATGGACTTATCAGCTGCTGCAACGTTTAGGATTTTTATGTTCTACTTATCAAAAGAGAACGCGTCAGCAAAGCCTACCCTTCCATGGCAGAAATCCTCGATCAGGATAGACACCTTGCTGCCATAGAGAAGCTTTCTCTACGGAATCTGTTGAAGTGAGGTCTTGTCCTCATTCACTATAAACTTCTGGAACTGAGGCTTGAACTCAGTCAAGAAGAACTTAGCCCAGTTGACTTGAACGCCATCCATAATGGCCATCATTATCTTGATCCTGACTCGGGATAGTTGGTCAAATGATCCGGCGGAGCTGGTCAGTATGTGGTTGACGATATATGCCAAGCCCCTATATTCAGGGAGCAACCTATTCTTGGGGAATGCTTCTTTGAACACTATGTCCTTCTTCCCGCTGAATTGGCAGAGGTAACAATTGATGGAAATCTCCTTATATCCGACTAGAGAAATCCCCTCGCTGGGAAGATCAAAACTCCGCTGATGACATTAAGCAATGTTCATGTCTCCGATCTAAGCTTCCCATACATTCTTGCCAATTTCTTGCTGATATGGTATGCAATATATATCCTGAAGGTCTTAATTCTATCGAAGATTCATGTAGAATTCTGTGACTTGTCTGGGGAGGCAGAGGTGAGGAACCCTAGATAGCAGGGTCTGAAGGCCTGTCGATTGAAGAACGTCAAATATCGGTACCATGTAGTCGATGTCGCATGATCTGAAAGCGAGTACTAGCTCAGACCATACTCTCTTGCTGTTAATTATCTCTTCCATATCAGACGGAACGAGAACCTCATTACTTGTAGAACTAGCCATTGGTAATATACTAAATCTGCAAAATAAGTGTTAGTACTTGAAAATAGAGTAAGTTATGTACTTGCAGATAAAGTTTAAGAGATTTACCGAAGAACTAATGCTATGCGAGGAGTAGATTTTGGATGCAGTTAAGATGTAGAGCACTGATATGTTCGATAACGGCGGAAAATAGAGTTTTAGATCATGGATACGTGTATATATCTCATATGAATATGAATGGTTTATTCAAACTCCAAGAACATGCTGAGTTGACTTCCTCTGATTCCTCGGACCTTTTATTGAATCGTCTTCTACTGTCATTCTTCTTAGATATTCAGTACGAGGCTCGAATTCCTTTGCAGATTCAGTAGGTTCTAACATTTCCATCTGAGTTCCTTGATGCTGAGTTCTTCCGGCTGGCACCTATTGGGTTATGAGTCAGTGGTTGATTAAATCATCATTAGAGGGTACTTTGTTTTATCATCAGTAGTTCTTGTATTAGGACTTGCTTATTTTTCGGTAATGGGGGAAATCATAGTGATTTATTGCTATGGAATTGAAGATCCCAAAACCTGTCTTGTACCCTTAGTGTAGTGTCTTTCAGACTAGATGATGTAATAGGCTAGATTGTTCTTATTTTAATTATCTGTTTTTGTCTAAGTCCTGTAAGGGGTAATTGTTGGTCTGAACTTCAGTAGGAAGTTGAATTCCAGAACCCCAAAGGTTCCAGCCCCAGAACACCACGAACAA
Organism: Lavandula angustifolia; assembly: GCA_028984105.1. Classification (NCBI taxonomy): domain Eukaryota; kingdom Viridiplantae; phylum Streptophyta; class Magnoliopsida; order Lamiales; family Lamiaceae; genus Lavandula; species Lavandula angustifolia. Next base: position 29,523,357 of record CM054803.1, read on the forward strand.
CTTCAGGGGGAACTAAGAAGGTCAGATGGGCAGAGTAGTATGGCGAGCCACTGTATGAGCACTCAACACAGTATGGTTCGTACTATTATGAGCCCAGGGTCTGGAGAAGCACAAAACCTCAGGAGAAGAAAGCTCCTGAACCCAAAAATGCCAGGAAGTCAGTATCTCTAGGTCCAGTGGAGAAAAAAATTGACAAGGTTCAGAAAAAGTCTCAGACACTTAAGGTCGCAAGACAGATCTGGGTTGCGAAATCACCAACTAACGCTTAAGGACCCAAACTGAACCAAAGGTCTCAGACACACAGTTACTCTGCCGTCTTTTCCAACTGAGCTATTTGATGGACTAGCAGCAGGTTCTGCGTTCCTGCAATCAGGAGATGGTTTAGATTCTTCCCTTTTTCGATGATTTTTCTTACCTGAGGGAGAATCTCGGTGGTATTTCTTTAGATTTTTGACTCTTTCCTTCTCTCTTTGATATTTGAGAGCCATGAGCGCAAGCTGATCAGTAGCGGGAGTCTCGTAAGACTTAGCATCTGAAGCAGCTATTGTCTTGGTGGAAGAAATGGGGTTGGCTCCAGATTTGCTGACTGTTGCTTTGAAAGCATGATCTATTTGGGTGTCAGCTGATGATATTTGGGGTAGACTGTGCTCAAACTCCTCCGTCTTTAGTTCTGAAAAGATAACATCAGGAGTTAAATAATTAAGATCTGAGCGACGTAAATAAGTAGCAAAAGGAAGACACTTCAGTCGAGGCAACGCTCTCAAGATCTTCGTGTTCATCTCTTTGTTGGTGAACATTCTCCAAGCCCGTTGATCACATTGATTTGATTTGTAAATCGACGCTAAGCTCGTCAATGGTCTCGTTGAGCTCCATGGCAAAGGTGTCGAACTTTTGAAGCTCTAGTTCGAGCTTGTTCTCTTTGATCTGCGGGGTTCCTTGGCTCAGTACCACCAGGGCATCCCAAAGTTCTTTTGCCGTCTTGCAGTCTTGTACCCTCCCGAGGTGTGAATCGTTGAGCATAGTCAGGATTGCATTCCGCGCTACTCGGTCGAGGTTGTGTAGCTTTTTCTCTTCGGGCGTGAAGGCAGATTTGTCTTTAGCAACTTTAGCACCAGTCTGTGCTCCTACACCTCCCACAGTGGCATATTGAACGTTGTCGATCATGGGAATGATGGGTCCTGTCTCAAGGATATTAGTCATGCTAATTGAACTATAGGTTGCGACTGATGAACAATGTCAAATAGTAACCTTCTGATCGCGTGTCTGAGTGACTCAACTACTGAGTTTCTTCTACTGACTTTTGTCAGTATTAAATCCTCATCCGGAGAGTTAGTGCGGATAAGTGTAGAGCCCGATAGAATTCATCTCGATTTAAAAACGTGTTTTCGCAAACCAAACAGTTTTGGCTAGTGCACTTTTAAATACGTTTTATGCAAAGTATGAGTTTATAAAACGGTTTGAGAACGATGCAATAAAACAGTAAATAACACAAGTGATTTTTAACGTGGTTCGGATACATATGATCCTACGTCCACGGTCCTGCTGAACAAGAGGTCTTGTTGATTAATATGAGCAAGCCTCAGCAAGGTGTCTGTACGCTGGACATACTCTTCTAAGTTATAGTCCTTAGCGACTTTACAATTCAAACCGAAGTTTGAAGGGGAGGGGATTTTCTCCAACTATGAAGGAGTTCTTACAATAAGAACAGTCACAGAAAGTGAACTCCTTCGAAGATTCTAAGCTATGGATATGACAGTGGAGCTTAGATAGAGAAGAGGGATCTAAAGAAAACTCTAGAGAGAAGAACTAAAGATTTTCAACTAGGCAAGTTCTTCGCTGGATCTTCTTGAATGCGCTAGAGAGTTTGAATGCTTTAGCGTGTAATCCCTTTTGATATCCCGTGCGTCGCGCTCGGAAAAGCTTCTCTATTTATAGTCGTGACCCATACATTTGTTCATTGGAGAAGATGATGCCACATGTCACAAACGTCCAAGGAAAACGGCCATAAGTTCGAAATAATGTCGCAGAGTAGTTGGTCACTGTACATGAGAGCAACTTTAGTTGGTCAGAGCAGGTAAGGCTTAGACCGCTTCTCATTGGTCAAGGTTTGTGGTAGGTGAGACTTGTTAGACATCAGTCTTCATCTGAGTTGACTCTCACTCATCCTCGTATGACCTTCTGCTGACTTTCGAATGTTATTAAAAGTTGGGTCAATTCCTGTCGGATACAGTAGATCTGGCACGATCATACTGTCTTCTTCGTCTGAGTCGGCTGATAACAAGTCTTCTAATGAGTGCAGTCAGCTGATGACTCTGAAGGTACTGAGCTCTGTACTGTGTTCTTTTACTGAAGGTCAGCTGATGAATAATCTTCTATTGATAAGAGTTAGCTGGAGACCTGAGAACATGAGCTCTTACATACTGATGACGTGGGGTTCTTGAATTCAATTTCCTAATGAAGTTCAGACCAACAATTACCCCTTACAGGACTTAGACAAAAACAGATAATGAAAATAAGAACAGTCTAGCCTATTAAATCATCTAGTCCGAAAGACACTACACTAAGGGTACAAGACAGGTTTTGGGATCTTCAATTCCATAGCAATAAATTACTATGATTTCCCCCATTACCGAAAAATAAGCAAGTCCTAATACAAGAACTACTGATGATAAAACAAAGTACCCTCTAATGATGATTTAATCAACCACTGACTCATAACCCAACAATTTCCCCCTAATTGATGATGCCAAAGCCACTAAGTACTAAACTACTGACCCAAAGGAATTCAGTAAAAACTGAGCAGTGAAAACACGGTAATCAGCAGATAAAAGATAGGCATATCAGAGAAAGATAGGTTACGTGTGTGTGTGTGTCAGATCACTTCAGTGATCAGTTGTGATAAACAGTAAACACAATCATAAGACAATAGGTAGTTGTCTGGCCAAGCAAAGAACTGATGTATTAATATATGAGAAATGAAGGTTACAACAGTCTATGCTCTATACAATCAGAAGATAAGGAGCAGCTACTACTAACGTCTCAACTTCTTGATCTTGACTTTGAATTCCGCAGACTTAGCAGTTGGAGGCTCCAACCCGTGTGATTTGTAAATCCTTTCTCTGAGGGTTTGGATGGAAGCGAGATCATCTGGCTGCAAAGGACTCAGATCGTTGTGGTGCTGAGTTGTTTGGACTTGAGGGATTTGGACTTTGGGAGGGGGAACTGAGATGGTTCCAGCCTGAGCTGCTGAACCTTCCCCCTTGATGACTTCCCTGACTTCAGACTGCCCACCCACCTGAGCTCTCCCTTCCCTTTCTTCCCCCTTTTTGGCATCATCAGCAGCCGGGGTCAGAAGGGCACGAATTGCTGCTACTTCCTTCTAGAGTTTGAAGATCGCATCTTTGATGGAAGTGGTGGTGGTGTTGAAGTCTCCGACGACATCACAGTAGTGCTCCCAGTCAGCCTCTTGATCCTTGCGGATTTGGCGAATTTGGGCTGCAGTTTCTTCCCTCTGCTTCAGACGCGATGCGTCGTGGGAGGCAGTTATCTCTGCCTGGATTAGCTTTAGGGCGGCCGCCTGATTCTCCAAAGCCTTCTGCACGCTGGAGGTGGCCATCTTATTCCGCTCATCCATGGTCTTTTGGACTGTGGCTAGGCTCTTTGTCAGCTGCTCAGCAAATGTTTTCTGTTGAGCTTCGAGCAATCTGCCGACACCGAGACCCAAGTCCGCCCAGCTCGAGCCGGCAAGACAATCTCGACGATCTCCTGGATATTAGGAGTTGGCATGTCTGACACCTTCTTGACTGCGCTAGCCAGTCTGTTAACAGTCTCCGTCTGAGACTTAGTGTACTACGCCCACTTCAGGTGGACGTCCTTAGCCGGGAGACGATTTTTGTCTCCTTGTGTTAGGAGATGATTTAGTCTTCTCACAATCAGTTGAGACATAACTCAGTAGCCCTGTGCTCTGAATATTTGCTGAAGATTTGAAGATCCCAAAACCCTATCTTGGCTGATGAACCATTCAGTTGTAGTTTGTTATGTTTTGTCTCTGAGGTTTCAGACTCAGTAGACACTCTTCATCTGGTTCAGGCACTCAGTAGATTACCTGCCTCAGTATCAGAAGTAGAAGACTCGCAATACCGAACTCGGCGGGAGCAAGATATGCGAAAGGAGTCGGTGGAACCGAACTCGGCAGAGTAGTTCACCGAACTCGAGCCGATCTTCAGTAGAGCCGACTCAGTAGGAGCATGCTACTGAATAGAGATCAGACTCAGCAACGGCTGGACAATCTTCTGACTGTCAGGATTCTCTAAAGTCAAATCAGCAGAGTCAATACGAGGAAGAGAGAAGTCAGCTTCAGATCTCCTTGAAGTCTGTTCTGTCTCACCTACTTTCCTGAACCTCGACCAATGACAAGCAGCCAGCTGTCCATATTCTGATTAAAGCTGCAAGTCAACAACTTTCCAGAAATGGAGGGAAAGGACACTGCAACAATACCTTGAAAGAGCCGTTAGCTATCCAAAAGAGAGAGACACAAGGATAGTCATCTCCAACGGATCTATCCTTGCCTCTACTCAAAAATAAAGGAATATAATTCAAATTGATGCTCACCAACGACAATAACGAACGACACACACAAGAATACATGAGCATTCAAGAGCAACAAAAACGTCCTTAGTCTTCTGCAAGAAGTTCGAAGAAGTAATCTCCGGTGAAAGACGACTTACTCGCTTATAGGGAACCAAGTTGAACCAGAATTATAAAGCCTCTAGTATCCAAGCGACTGAAATCGAACCCAAGTCTGCACTTAATTGTTCGTCGCTCTAGAAGCCACTTTCTCGTTCCCTATCCCTCTAACCTAAGCTCAGCTGATCTTATCTATAGCTTAGACGAAGGAGTTCATATCTGAATTGATCCTTATTGTAAAGGACTCCTTCATAGTTGGAGAGTTTTTCAAACACTTAGTTTGATACCTTGTAAACTGAGACTTGCTCAGTATAAATCTCAAGACCAGTGTTTGTCCAGCGTACAAACCAACTGAGACTATCTCAGTATAATACATAGCTTCCTAATCATTTGGGACAGTGGACGTAGGATTGTTGGATCTGAACCACTTTAAAAACTGCCTGGGTTCTGTGTTCGTTTTTCTGTTTTAACTGTTGCATTGATTACTGTGCATACTGAAAATATCTTTACAATCATTCAACTGAGTTTTAGCAAGCTTAATCGATTGCATTAACATACTGAAACTATTTTATTAAAAAAATTTTCTAAACTCAACTGAATTTGGGCCTACACATTTCCGCACTACAGAACTTTATATGAACGGTACTGAATTCTGACTTTAGTGAGCTAGCAGGCCTCAGTAAAGTCAGTCACTCTGCCACGCGATTTAGAACAGCTTATTTGGTCTACTGAACCTGTTCAGTACGACACTCTCCTAAAAAGGATTGTTCATGTTTAAAGTTGAAAAATCGGTTTTCAGGTGTATTCACCCCCCCTCTACACCTGAACATTTATTCTCGGGACCAACAATTGGTATCAGAGCAGGAGTTCTATAAGACTCTTGTGATTCTAAAACTAGTCTACTTGAACGGATCTAGAAAATGTTTTCACTACATATCATTCTTCATTCATATCATTATTCACTATGTCTAATATGTCAGGAATCAGGATGGTACCCATGTTCTCAGTAGAGAACTATGGAGTATGGCGGGTCACAATGGAGGCACATCTGACCTCCCTCCACGACAGCATGACAGAAGTTCTAGAGGACGAACCTATCGTTCCAATGGTTGATAGCGTCGTAGCTCAGGACCCAACACAAGGAGGAGGAATGGTGACCGGGAAGAAGATCCCTAAAGACAGAAGTCTCTTCTCCCCTGAGGAGAAGAAGCTTCACAACTTAGACCGAGTCGCCATAAATGCTATACTGACCACTCTGAGCGATTCTTATCTCGGGAGAGTTCAGGACTGCAAGTCCGTGAAGGAACTCTGGGATGCTCTAGCGCTACTGAGTCGGGGGACTCAGAAAATCAAAGTAAACAAACTCGCGCTAGAACTTCAGAAGCTGGAGAGACTGTCTCTCATGCCTGGTGACTCCATTGAAGATCTCAACGTCAGATTCACGGATCTGATGAACTCTATCAACGGGCTGGGAAAGACATTCTCCAACCGAGAGATGAATCTCAAGATTTTGAGGGCACTGCCAGACTGTCACTGGACTCCCTTTGCTACTTTATTGCGTCATTCTAATTTAGATATTGTTACTCCTGACCATATCTTTTCAGAACTTAAAGCTGAGGAGTTCGAGTTTGGTCTACCTCAAAGAAAGCAATGAGCTGAAGCTGACACCCAAATCGATCATGCTTTTAAAGCATCAGTCAGCACAGCAGCTCCGGCATCTAGCAAGGCTGAACCTTCACTTAGTGATCTACAAGAAGGAAATCTGGCTAAGAAGTACGCGCTGCTTGCCGTAAAGTATCGGAAAGAGAAGGAGAGGCGCAGAAAACTCTCAAGAGTCGTCAGAGACTCCAAGGGTAAGAATGAATATACACCTAAGCGCACTCCTGACTCACATACTTCTGAATGCAGGAAACAGGAGGACTCAGCTCAGTCGAAAGACAGCGAGAGCAAAGAAGAAAGAGTCACTACCTGCTATAACTGCATGATGCCAGAACACTATCACTATGATTGTCCTGAGCTCAGTACTGCTGAGAGAGCAGCACGCAAAGCTCGAAGGGAGAAGTTCATCACGAAACGACAAGCATATATTGCCAGTGAACTCTCAGACGACTCAGATGAAGTCGACTCCTTCATGGATTCATCAGATGATGAAGCGGCATTCATGGCCGTAGAGCTTGAAGAAGACGCTGAAAAGTGTCTCATGGCAGGAGAAGAGGATGAGGTAAACTCTCACGCTCCATTTAACTCCTCTTCACACTACATACACGATACTATTTCAGGTGCAGATGAGAATCTGGACGTCGCGATCGCAAACGAAGAACTACTCGACGAGCAGATTCAGATGAGTCTGCAGCTCAGTAAGACTCTTCAGGAGTTGGATACCCTGAAAGTGGATAATCATAGACTTTCTCATGAGAGTCAGGTTGCAACTGAGTCAGAAGGACTTGTGTTGAGACTCAGGGAGGAGATAAACTCTCTGATGGCAGAGTCTCAGCATCAAGAAGATCAGATCTCAGTACTGACCAATGATTTGACTCAGAAAGATACTGAACTGAGTCTACTGAAGTAAGAGTTGTCAGGACTTCAGACCGAGCATGAACTGCTGAAGAAAAGTGATGATGTCTGGAGGAACCTGATGACAGAGTGTTACATGGGCACTGAAAAGAAGCTTGAGGCGATGCTAGCAAGCAACAAGCCTAAGCACTGCAAGGAGGGACTTGGATTCAGCCATCGAGCCTCCTCATCTGCCCCCATACGCTCAGAAAACCGGCTAGCTGATAGGTTTGTTCAAGGGGAGACCATCAACGCACAGATTCAGAACCCCCTAGCCATGAACAAACAAAAGATGAAGGCACCTCATCCCAGCTATCAGCACTCTGACAAGAAGAACAATACCAAATCACCCTAGTTCAGTCAAGGGGCAACCAGCAAAGCTAAGTGGGCTGATCAGTATGGACCTCCACAGCTGACGCATCCTGCTCAGTATGGGTCATATTACTATGATCCTATAGTCAGAAGAGGACCTAAGAGTCTGAAGGAGAAAAAGAAAGCCGTACAGAAGGCAAAGGTCAGCAGTCCACCTACTCAGAAGATCAGGACTCCTGAACCTGTAAAGCCTCAGAAGTCAGCATCGACCAGTCCAGTGGTCAAATATGTTGATCAAAGTGGGAAGAAACTGTCTGAGACCACCAGGGTCGTAAGACAAATCTGGGTTTCCAAAACTAACATCTAAGGACCCAAAATCAAAAATAAAGGGTACCTAAATATAATTCTATTTTGCAGGTGCACAAGGACCCTTGGTATGTGGACAGCGGATGCTCAAGACATATGACATACCAAAAGGACCTACTGAAGAATTATACTACTGAAGAAGGACCCCGAATCGAGTTTGGAGACAACGCAAAAGGCTATACCAAAGGCTATGGAACACTCAACATTGGAACCACAATAGTTCCAAGAGTATCATATGTTGAAGAACTTCAGCATAATCTTCTCTCTGTTAGTCAATTTTGTGATAACTCGAATATAGTGATTTTTGACACTGGTTTCTGTGATGTCATTGATAAATCTACAAGGAAAACAGTGTTGTCAGGTTCGCGCAAAAAGAATATCTATGTGGCTGACTGGAACTCGAGCTGAACCTGAAGCTGTTTGTTGGCAAAGAACGACAACAGAACGGGGTGCCTCTGGCACAGAAGACTCAGCCATCTCAATTTCAAGACAATCAACAAACTAGCTAGAAACACTCTAGCAAGAGGACTGCCGAATGAAGTATTCAGCAAAGACACTCAGTGTGAAGCATGTCTGAAGGGAAAGCAAACAAGGAATCAAAATCCTCCTGTTCCATCTCCTTCCACTGATGGAATCCTTCAGCTGCTACATATGGATTTGTTCGGTCCAGTCTCTCCGGTGACGATCAGAGGCAAGAAGTATGCTCTAGTGGTCATTGATGACTACTCGCGCTACACATGGGTCACATATATTGCCAACAAGTCTGACGTCAAAACAGAGTTACCAAATCTTCTGAAAAAGCTCAGTGTCGAGAAGAACACCAAGATCATCAAGATACGTTCAGACAGAGGAACTGAGTTCCTGAATTTTATGGTGGAGGAGTTCTGCAAAGCAGATGGCATAGAGCATGAGACGTCTGCCGCGCGCACGCCTCAACAAAATGGGGTTGCTGAAAGGAAGAATAGAACACTCAAAGAAGTAGCAAGGACCCTGCTCGCAGACTCAGGACTCCCAACCAAATTATGGGCAGAAGCTACTGATACTGCATGTTATACTCAGAACAGATCTCTACTGACAAAGCAGCATATGAAGACACCATATGAATTATGGAACGGCAGGAAGCCTTCTTTATCTTATTTCCACATTTTTGGGTGTTCGTGCTTTATCCACAATAATGGGAAGGATCAGTTGAGGACTTTTGATAGCAAGTCAGACTAGGGAGTCTTCTTAGGATACTCCCGAGTCAGCAAAGCTTTCAGAGTCTTTAACTATCGGACCCTTTGATTGGAGGAAAGCCCTCATGTTGTTTTTAATGAGTTTGCTACTGAAGACAGGAGCAGGAACTCTAAACCTGAATCTGAGGACATCAGTAAGAAGCTATAGGATCTGAGCTTGAAAGATAAAGTTGAAAAGATCCAGCTATGTTGGGATGATGATTCAGATGAAGAAACTGAAGATAAGTCCACTGAATCTCAGCCACTAGCAGAAGTAGCTGAACATATTGACTCTACTGAACAGAGTCAATCCCAGGTAACTCAGGGCGATGAAGAAACCCAAGTGGTAACTGAGACCTCTACTGAGGATAATAATTCAGGGGGAACAAATGAAGTTCCTGAGCTAAATGCCCCTAAACCTGGTGACTCAGTAGATCCTACTCTTGTAACTGAATTACTTCAATCTCAGAATAGTACGACTGAAATGCCTAACTCACCTACTATCTGTGTTGAACAAATTTCAGATGAAGAGTTGAAACATCGTAGATCGTGGCTGGACGCTCACACCTCTGATTTAATTATTGGAGATCCTTCAGCAAGCGTAAAGACAAGATCCAAACTCTGTCAGGGAGAAAGCGCTTTATATTCTTGCATCTTGTCTACTGAAGAACCTCAGTCAGTTGAGGATGCACTTAAGGACGCTGATTGGATCATAGCCATGCAGGAGGAGCTGAATCAGTTCACGAGAAACGAAGTATGGGAGCTTGTTGACAGACCCTGGCATCAACATGTGATTGGAACTAAATGGGTCTTCAAGAACAAGGGAGATCAAAACAACGTTATAGTAAGGAACAAGGCAAGACTCGTGGAAAAAGGCTACTATCAAGCTGAAGGGATAGATTTCGATGAAACTTTCGCTCCAATCGCAAGGTTGGAGGCAATAAAACTATTCCTAGCCTACGCAACACATCAGAGATTCAGAGTTTATCAAATGTGAAGTCTGCATTCCTGAACGGCGTGCTGAAAGAAGAAGTCTACGTAGAACAACCTCCCGGCTTTCAGCAGGGACATCAGGTCTACAGACTCAGAAAGGCTCTGTATGGGTTAAAAAAGCACCCAGGGCTTGGTACGATACCCTGTCTGAGTTTCTTCTTCAGAAAGGTTTTCAGAAAGACACAGTAGACCGCACATTATTCAGCATTCGACTGGAAGATGATATTCTACTTGTGCAGATCTACGTAGATGACATAATCTTCGGATCAAAGAACGTCATCATGTATCAGCAGTTTGAGAAAATGATGAAGGACAAGTTCGAGATGTCAATGATGGGAGAGATGAACTATTTCCTCAATCAAACAATCTGAGAAGGGAACGTTCATCAATCAAGGCAAATACATTCGAGACCTCATCAAGAAGTTCGGCTGCACATCCGGCAAACCAATCAAGATCCCGATGAACACGAACATGAAAATTGATCTTGATAAAGAGGGAGTATCAGTAGACCATACTGAATTTCGTGCTATTATTGGTTCTTTATTATACTTAACAGCTACTTGACCTGACATAACTGATGCTGTAGGTGTCTGCGCTCGATTTCAGGCGCATCCTAAGTAGAGTTACATGGACTCAGCAAAGAAGATTCTCCGCTATCTCAGAGGAACACCTGACATGGGTTTATGGTATCCAGCTGATGATAATATTGAACTAACCGGTTACTGTGATGCTGACTATGTAGGATGTAGAATTGACCGAAAGTCAACTTCTGGAACGTGTCAGTTCCTTGGCAGTAAGTTGATCTCATGGTTTTCAAAGAAACAACATTCAGTAGCGACGTCAACTACTGAAGCTGAATATATGGCTACCGGAAGTTGTTGCGCCCAAATCCTTTGGCTGAGACAGCAGCTACGCGACTATGATGTTATTCAGAATGAAGTGCCGATCTTCTGCGACAGTACCAGTGGAGTTGCAATCACTCAGAATCCTGTACTTCATACAAGATGCAAGCACGTGGACATCAGACACCACTTCATTCGTGATCATGTCGAAAAGAAGGATATCATGATGGAAAAGATCCATACTGACCACCAAAGGGCAGATATACTGACCAAGCCTCTAGCTGAAGCCACATTCATAGAACTTTCAGTAGAGCTAGGTATGTTGGACCCTACTGACTCCAGTCAGTAAGTGGATTCAGGAGAGGAGCATTCAGCAAGGGGGAATGTTCACTCTAAGCACTGAGTAAATTCAGTATGTAGAGACTCAGCAACCATCTACATGAGGTATCAGCTAACTACGATGTTAAGCTGACAGGTTTGCGTATTTCTACTCAGTAGCCAATGAAATATTTTGTACATTTATGACTCAAATTTAGCTTCGTATTCAATGCCTAATGAAATGTCATTTAATATAACGGTTTAGATTAAATACACGATATTCTATGTAAAGTATGTTGAACTCTGCGATGCTTTTAATGCATGTCATATCAAGTTACTTCTTTGGCTATTTACAACTGTATTTTGACTTAAGCGGCTAAAATGATCATTACCTATTTTATAACATTTAATCCTAGCCGTCCATCTCAAAAAGCTATTTCAAATTGAACTGTGGATTTTTAACAGTTCATCTTCTTTAACATATGTAAACACGTTCAAAGTTTAGAAACCGCCATTTTTACTCTGCACATTTTCGAACCCTAGTTTCTCTGAGAAAAGCCTTGCCTCCTTGAAAAACTCATTTTCAAAACTCTCAGAAAAATGTTTGGTAAACTTTTCATGATCATTCAGTATCGTATATGTTAATTTCAATATTGTTTTTGTTCGATACTGATTTCTTGTTCTTGCAGATTACTGAATATGGCCGGACGAGATGTTATCGTTCCGAAGGATATGCAAGAGATCCTTGAGAAGGACCGCGTCTGGTGCAACCCATGATGGAATTTGATGCTTGTGAGCTTGAATACATGGAGGATATCTTCGACGCTCTCAGAGCGACTGGTCTAGAGGGTTTTCTGTCGAGGAAACCATCATACTTCCTCCCACGCCAGATTACTGAGCTTTATCTGAACTCGGAATCTGTAGAGGGTGATATCCGATGCAGATTCGTCGTCCATTCAGTAGGCGATCCCACCCGTGCAGTTTCTGTGATAAAGACGATGTCGATCAAAGAAGTTCTTCAGAGAAGCTTCCAGCTTCCCAATGAGGGATTCAGCACCGTAGCCTACAAGGACGATCTGATGGATGAATACTTAGAAGAATTCTACGGGAAGCCAACTACGTTCAGAGCAGCATTCCCAAAGAATGACATGCTTCCTCAGTATAGAGCGTTGGCCTACATAGTGACTCAGTTATGACGAGTCAGGCCGGGTCCTTTGATCAAGTGTCAAGGCCGAAGCTTCAGTTGATGATGGCCATTCATGATCGAGCTAAGATCAATTGGACCGAATTCTACCTGAAAGAATTCATGACACAGTCCGCAAAATTCGACAAGTCAAGTTTTCGCCTTGCTGTTAAGGGAAAACTATTACATGGACTGAAGCTATCAGTAATGATAGAGGACTTCTGCGGAACGAACAATATCATATATGCTGACAAGCAATACTTCAATCCGAAGAAGGCCCGTTTCTAGAGCAGGGCAGCGGCCCTTCAGCAGATAGGATCAGGGCCTGCTGATCCCAAGATAGGAGCTCAGAAGACCTCCACTCCCACGAAGAAGAGGTCCCCTCCTAAGTCTACTCCAAAGACTCCGACCAAGAGGCTGAAGAAAGTCAGTGAGGTCGTACCAGAAGTAGTGCCAGAAGTGGTTGCTGAACCACCTCTGCAGCTGAGGGACGAGTCTGAGTCCTTAGAAAAGACTTCGTCAGTGGAGAAGGCCGTCTCCACTGAACGAGGCGAGACAGTGGACCAATGGGTCCAAGCTGAACCGATTCCAACCTCTCAGAGCCCCTTGGATGTTCCTCCACTGAGCAGCATTCCTTCTGCTGAGAAGCAACCGTCTCCCATAGAAGTTGAAGATTCGGAGACCGCTTCTGAGTCAGAATGGATCGGGATAGAGGCTTCAGCTCTACAATCAAGAGCCTCCCGAGAGATTACTGAACGGATCCCGGAGATAGCCAGCCACACTGACCTCATCTTACTGGCAAGGCAGGCTAGGCCCACATGCTGATCAGATTCTAAGAGTGGTCTACCCTGAACCGTTTAATCAAACACCACTCACGTGAACAGCTCCACGAGGAGGAGTTGATGATAAGGAACAAGATTGGCTACTCCGAGCCATCTGATGTCTGTTCCTTAGAGGATTTGAGGGCTGCCATGCTAGCCATGCTGAAGGACCGCCAACCTATTTCAGCATCAGCACCCTCAGACGGGTCTGACCCCGATGGTCAGGACCCACCCCGTGATTCAGGCCCTGAGAAGCCTGATGAGGGAACTCAACTGGACAAGGATGGTCCAACGTCTACCGCTGAACCACCTCTTTGCATCCTTGGACCAGGTCAGTCGGCGGTTGGTACCTCGAAATCAGCAGAACCTTCTCAGCTTCTTCTTGAATCTGCTTTCGAGGTAGCGCCCAGCCCTAGAAGCCGACGCTCGAAGTCAGTGGCCAGGGCCCTGAGGAGTCAAGGGACTTAGAACCAACTCCTCGCCCGCGCCGTCCACAAGACGTGGAGGCAGACCACTCAGGCTCAGAGTGCGGAGATCAAGGGGCTCAGAACGACCATTCAGAACTTGCCTGTCGATGATTTCTCCGGTATACTGACTGACGCACTCGCCACCCAACGAGCCGACTTCGAAGAGCAACTGAAGCTGATTCAGGCTGGCCAAGCAAAGCTTCTTGAAGATTATAAGGCTGCCCAGACAACTCATACTGAATCAGTCTCTTCCATCTCTCAGGCCTCCGATCTTAGACTCCAATCTATTCAGAAGGCAATGGAAGAGAGAGTTGATAAAAAGTTGCAAGATATCCAGGCAGCAACGGACGCCTCTCACAAAAAATACAGTGAACAACTGACTGAGGAGAGGAACGAGCTGCATGAAAGACTAACAAAGCTGCAGTACGCTCGAAACGATTTATCAGCAGCATACAAGAGTCTAGATAAGAAGGTATCTGTTCCCACCCCTGGCGTATTTGTTGATGCCAAAAAGGGGGAAGGAAAACTGAAGATACAAGAAGGAAAGGTACTAAAAGTACCAAGAGGAGTGAGGACAGTGGCAGGAGCAACCCAGAGTCAGCAAACTGCTCCCACTAGTCCCTCTACTCAGTATCGCGAGGCCCAGGGTATCTCAACAGCAGGCGATGTAGTGTCTGCTAAGACCGACCCAAGTAGCTCATGACCCAAGGACTCTGCTACTCAAGCGACCCAAACACCATCTGACATAATCAAAGAAATCGCTGAGTATGCAGAAGAGGAGTCAGAAGAGGAAGAGGTTCCTCTGCCTCCTCCAGTTGCCGAAAAAGGTAAGAAGATACTGAAGCTTCCAACCACTCCTTCTAAAAAGAAAGGACCTAAAAGGTATATTACTCCGGAGGAAGAAGCTCAGATTGCTATGGACGAGAAATTAGCTAGAGAAATTACCGAGGCTGCAAACAAGCCAAAGAAGAAGCCAGCCAAAGGCAAAACTAAGGCTCCAGCAGGTGGTAGAAAGACTGGACCTAGACTGCCTCTAAGGACTCTCAAGCTGAGTGATGAGGCAGACAAGGAGAAAGAAAAAGAAAAAGAACAGCAACAAACAACTGGTCAGCAGGGCACTTCAAAAGAAAAATCAACAACTCCTGCTGATTCAGAAGAAGAACCTCATGTACCCTCCTATGTTCCCTCGAAGCAACAAGATCTAGAAATGCAAGAAATTTGGGCTCAAATGGAGAGGTATCTCTATAGAGGAGAAGAAGCAAGGCAGATAGAAGCAGCTAGAGAAAGACCCAGACTAGCAGACTTAGAAGATCTTAGGCTAAAAGCTGAGAAAGAAGCAAGCCAGAGGATTCCTGAAAAGGCAGATGTTCCTTTTAGATACAGAAGATTCAGGAAGCCTACTGATCTCAAACTCCACAAGTGGCCAAGAGTGGATGAATGGATGCCATGGGAAAGAACTCAAAGATGGTAGTCACTGAAGGCTGATTACATCAAAAGATATTACTTCTGGAGATACTGGCCTGAAAAGCACAAATCTATCGTATTTGCTGAATGGCTTCTAAGGACCGACCGAGAAATATTTGCTAGAGTTCAGAAGGCCATAGCAGACAAGATCGATGTCAGAGTCCCAGCTCCAAGAATCATGCCTCCCCCACTAAAACTAGATGGCTCTATTCACTATGGAGTGATTGAGAAAGAGATCAAAGATGCTGCTGAAGCCAAATGCTTAGAAGAGCATGATCCTGCTGATATTCCGGAGATACTGAAGCTGAGGAAGACTACTTACAGAATGTATGGACTGCCCCTTCCTGAATCAAAATCAAAGGACTTCAAAGACAGGATTCAACAGTTCAGATGATTGTTAGCTTCTGTATTTCCTGTAATTTCTGTTATGTTTCTTTCCTTAGAATAACAGTTGATGTATCTGTACTGAATATCTTCATATATATAAAACATCACTATTGTTTGGCCCTGACAATTCCTTATTGTCTATATGGCCTTATTTGTCTTTATGCTTAACACACAGAATCACTCAAGTGATTACTGACTCACACACTCACTGAGTATATATTTATTCTGTTAGTTTTTACTTAGTTAGATTCTGATCTGTTAGATTGCTTAGATGGGAAAATGTTGTTAGACAGGGAGAAGTTGTTGTTTAGTCTTTTGTATAAATTCTGATATCTCTTCCCTGGTCCCTCAGTAGTCTAGGACTTGAAGAACAACTCCACTGATTCTTCTTGTAATACTTGTAAGGAGCTCTGTTTCTGATAAGTCATAGTGTTAGGTTTTGGCATCATCAAATAGGGAGAAAATGTTGGGAGATGATTCAGTCTTCTCACAATCAGTTGAGACATAACTTAGTACCCCTGTGCTCTGAATATTTGCTGAAGATTTGAAGATCCCAAAACCCTATCTTGACTGATGAACCATTCAGTTGTAATGTGTTCTGTTTTGTCTCTGAGGTTTCAGACTCAGTAGACACTCTTCATCTGGTTCAGGCGCTCAGTAGATTACCTGCCTTAGTACCAGAAGTAGAAGACTCAGTAATACTAGACTCACCAGGAGCAATATACAGAAAGGAGTCAGTGGAACTGAACTCAACATGAGTAGTTCACTGAACTCAGAGCTGATCTTCAGTAGAGCCGACTCAGCAGGAGCATGCTACTGAATAGAGATCAGACTCAACAATGGCTGGACAATCTTCTGACTGTCAGGATTCTCTAAAGTCAAATCAGCAGAGTCAATACGAGGAAGAGATAAGTCAGCTTCAGATCTCCTTGAAGTCTGTTCTGTCTCACCTACTTTCCTGAACCTCGACCAATGACAAGCAACCAACTGTCCATATTCTGATTAAAGCTCCAAGTCAACAACTTTCCAAAAATGGAGGGAAAGGACACTGCAACCATACCTTGAAAGAGTCGTTAGCTATCCAAAAGAGAGAGACACATGGATCGTCGTCTCCAATGGATCTATCCTTGCCTCTACTCTATAAATAGAGGGATACAATTCAAATTGATGCTCACCAACGACAATAACGAACAACACATACAAGAATACACGAGCAACAAAAATGTCCTAAGTCTTCCGCAAGAAGTTCGAAGAAGTAATCTCTGGTGAAAGAGGACACACTCGCTCATAGGGAACCAAGTTGAACCGAATTATAAAGTCTCTAGTATCCAAGCGACTGAACACGAACCCAAGTCTGCACTTAACCGTTCGTCGCTCTAGAAGCCACTTTCTCATTCCCTATCCCTCTAACCTAAGCTCAGCTGATCATATCTATAGCTTGGACGAAGGAGTTCATATCTGAACTGATCCTTATTGTAAAGGAATCCTTCATAGTTTGAGAGTTTTTCAAACACTTAGTTCGATACCTTGTAAACCAGTATAAATCTCAAGACCAGTGTTTGTCCAGCGTACAAACCAACTGAGACTATCTCAGTATAATACATAGCTTCCTAATCATTCGGGACAGTGGACGTAGGATTGTTGGATCCGAACCACTTTAAAAGCTGCCTGTGTTCTGTGTTCGTTTTTCTGTTTTAACTGTTGCATTGATACTGAGTGTACTGAAAATATCTTTAAAATCATTCAACTGAGTTTTAGCAAGCATAATCGATTGCACTAACAAACTAAAACTGTTTTATTAAAAATGTTTTCTAAACTCAACTGAATTTGGGCCTACACATTTTCGCACTACTGAACTTTATCTAACGGTACTGAATTCTGACTCTAGTCAGCTAGTAGGCCTCAGTAAAGTCAGTCTCTCTACCACACGATTCAGAACAACTTATTTGGTCTAGTAAACCTGTTCAGTACAACACTCTCCTGAAAAGGACTGTTCACGTTTAAAGTTGAAAAATCGGTTTTCAGGTGTATTCACCCCCCCCCTCTACACCTGAACATTTATTCTCGGGACCAACACCTTGCTTCTTGATCCCGCGGTTGACAGACTTGGAGGACACGGAACCTATAGGTTTAATCTGGTAGGACGAGGTTCCGAGCCTCTGCTCTGAGGCGGCGAGTTGTTGCTTCCGGCTAGGGATCAAAGCAACTGGGGCGTTACCTGATTCAGGAGGTGGAGGTGGGGACTCTCCCTTCTCCCTGGGAGACTTTCCCTCAGCAGATTCTCCCTGATCTGCGTCCTTGGGTGGTGCCTGATCCTCATCATCGTTGTCATCATCGTCATGATGAGAAGGCGGCGAAGGGCTTCTAGCTGTCTGCTGTGAGGACCTCAGCTCCAGTAGATAGAGCATGGCTGAGCGCAGGTCCTCAAAAGACTCAATGTCAGCGGGTTCCCGAAACCCTATCACTGACTACAGACTTTGCTCCTCTGCCAGAAGGGACAATGCAGAGTGCTGTTGAATCAACTCTGCAAGGATATCGCAATTCAGGAATCTCAGCAACATCTGAGTCCTGGCCCTTATCGCGATGTCGACCAGATCCTGATGAGAAGAGATCTCAGGAATATGTGCAGTGACTTCTCCTGTGGCGCAGAGATGAGTCATCTGGATCGTCGACGACTGTTCGGATGAGACTTCAGCACTAGCCGGTTCCTCAACTTCCTCTGGCTGAGTCTCTTCCGAGCTGACTCGCTGTACCTTGTCCTTCAGGGTGGCACCTTCTATGCCGGTATCAGCGTCCAGAATCTCCTCCTCCTGAGGTGGTGGAGGGGAGGCAGGCTTTGCGGGGGCCTTAGAAGCTCCAACCTTGGAGAGCTTCTTCCGCTTCGGCTGATCGGCCCGTGGAGGTAGATCAGTAGATGATATTTTAAGCTCAGTCGCTCCACGTCCGACTGACTTCTCAGCCGCTGCTCTTGTCTTGAACTTGATGAGCTTCTTGTCGAAGTACTTATAATCAACAAAGGATGCGTGATTCGTCACTGAGTCTTCGATCAGTATGGACACCTTGGTCCCATACAGCAGTTTACCCACACTAATAAGTCTTCTCTCTCCAGACTCTGTGGTTGTAAACTTTTGTGCCTGAGCCTTCAGCTCGGCCACAAAGAACTCTGTCCAGTTCACTCCGTCAACTATAGCTATCATCAGTTGGAGTCGAGGCTTGGATAGTTGGTCGAATTGTTGGGATTTTGTATACTGGAAGCACTTTTTATGCTTGTATACAATGTGTTTTTGTCCTTACCACTGTTTCATTCTAATATCTGATAAATATGTATATTTGCACATGTTATCCTTTATCTTGTATAATAGTTAGATTTGTGTGGTGTTTCGGGTATCACAGAAGACAACACAAATTGGTTGAACTAACAAGATATAAACAGTTAACACAGCTGAGACAACTTAAGGATGAAGTTGTCGGTTTAAGCTGCAGTTTAGATAAGAAGTGGCTTGTCTTAGGTTTGCTTGTCTTTACCGGTACACTTAAGGTGGTGTATTGAAGGATCACGGTGAGATGTGTTCTCCTAACTCGACCTTAGTGGAGAACCAAGATCTCGGTGACTTAGCTGATCTTAAGCTTGGTAAGACTTCACCGAGTGCATTTGGCTATCTATCACTTTGACCTACTATGGTGAACGTCCAATGAGCGACCGGATCTACGTATCTTGGGTGTTAGTAGTCATTTGTGGCTCAGCCGGTTGTCCGTATCTTGCGGCCGTATCCCGGGAATGGGTTGATAATATCCCCCGAGGAACTCGAAAGGATTAGCACACTAAACCCGGCCGGTTGATTAAGTTCGGGTGTGTTAATAAGGTCGAGTGGTACTACTCAGGAATACAAGATGTTAATTAATTTAAGCGATCGGTAAGCTTAATTAATTAACGGATATTTCTATCTTAAATACGGAGATCGATTAAGTCTAAAATACAAGCCCTTGCTCAAATTGGGATAAATGGGTAAGTCGAGCACGGATTCTCTAGTGGAATGAATCGTGTTAATTAATTAATTTTGCTCTGGGCTGAGCATGGATAATTAATTAATTGGAAGCCCAGCTTTATTTCTTGTATTGGATCCCTGATCTGGCCCAATTAGTTTCCTAGTAATTTATTATCTCTCAGAATTCATTATTAATGGATTAATGTATTTTACATTATTTAATAATGTTATTTATCTGGAATTAATTGGCTGGGCCAATTAATTGATAAATATTAGTAGCCCAATAAATTAATTAATTATATTATGGGCTGATTTAATAGCAGCCCATTGGATTATAATTAAATTAATGGGCTACAAATATATTAATATTATATAGGTTTTTGAAGGCTATATATATTAGTATTCTGTTCAGAAACTCACACAATTGATTCATAAAAATCGAGAGTGGCGTGAGTTACAGAGAGAGAAATAAATTTATTTTCTTCAGATCTCTGACCACCCAGAGGGAGAAAAAGGCCGGGACACAGATCAGAAGGTCTAACACAAGAGCAACAATCGGAGCCGCGACAACATACGCAGGAGGAAGGTAGCCTTACTGTAAACCCTATTATTCCTTAAATTGGTATCAGAGCCTGGTTTAGGTTCTGATTGTTGCATAATTAGGTTTTATTTCGTCGTTATCGGGCTATTTCGTGTTTGGGGCGGCCTGCGAGCCACTGTTTTGACCCCGTTGTAACGTTTTTCTCGTGAGAAAATCCACGAGTAGTTGATAGGATCAATGTGCTATGTGATTGTACTGTTTGTTGTACTGTAATTGGTCCGATTGGCACGAAAATCGAGGCGCGACGGAGCGGAAGGGCGAAAACTTAGTTTCTGGCAGAACACGGGCGCCGAGTTTCGACAGCGCGTGAGGGCGCGTGCTACAGTATCCTTCCGATCCGTTCGGATAGGTTTGTTCACCTTCGCGTTAGCTTCGTCTGGATAGGTCGCACGACCTATTCCGAGTTCTGGTTTGTCCGGAATAGCGTCGGAAAGGAGAAGTGGTCGTGCTGTCCAGAAATTCCCAAATTGGCCAGGAAACCCTAGTTTTCTAGGGTTCCGTCGCATTTTGCGGCGGCGATTTTCGGCGGTTCCGGGGTCGGATTTCCGATAGGCTTGGACCTATGGAATCCTCGTCTTATGAGCTTCGCGTTGATAGGTTGTATGGGATCATCCGATCCCGGATGCGACCGGAATTGACGTCTGAAGTTCGCTGCTCGTTATGAATTCGTTCCGGCGAATCGTTTGAAATTCGGGAAATTGAGGAACTAATCTCGGCCGGAATCCGTTACCCGGTGGTCGTGAGTGTTCCAATTACGTTTCCCCTCTTTCAATTGATCGAATCGCGGTTCGGAAAGGGAGAATTCGGGCGGCGAAGGCGACGGCGGCGGAGGCGCGATTTATCGCGCAGAAAACAGCCGCGGCGGCGGCTCCAGGTGGCTGTTCTTCACAGCCCAGACGTCTCACAGACGTCTGGAAGGGGCGGGGACGATCGACGAGGCGGAGGGAGGCGGCGGCTGCCGCGCGCGCAGCCGGCAGTGTGCGAACGCGCGGCTGCGCGCGCTCCCAGCCCGTTTCCGGCGACAGCCCGGACGGAGAGGGGTGGGAGGCTGCGGCGACCCTCCCGGTCCGACGGCGCGCAGCGGCGCGGCCTGGAGCGTCGGCGGCGGCGACTTCTCGCTGAAGAAGACGATGATGACGTGGCGGTGACGTGGCCGCTACGTCAGCCCTAGTTGAGTCAGCATCCACGTGTGCGCCACGTGACTGCCACGTGGCAGACCCATGCTGACGTGGCGACGGTAGTTTTCGGAGCAGTTTTCAGATTCGAAGATTTCGAAGATCTGTATCATGATCGGGATATGTAATAGTTAGGAATTACGTGTTTTTAAAAGCCCGATAACGTTTTTATATTTCCTATTTGCGTATTTATTTTTAATTATGCTTTAGCATGCAATTATATGATTAATTGCGCTTAGAAAAGCATGTAAATAGGATTTATGTCTTTATTAAAGCATGTTTTATTTTTCGCGAGCACGTTTTATTATGTGCGTTTAGAAATTGCATGCTTTAGGAATTATGTGTGATTGCATGATTCGTTACAAACCTTTTGAACAAAAAGACTAAGCAACTTTAAAATTAAATGTTTAATTAGATTCCATTAATTTGGATATTAAACACTTAATCGGACCTCCATTAATTGGACTCTACACGAAAGTAGTAAGATTATGTAAGTAAACGTCCACTGCGTGGCTTGCTTGCATTTTTGAGCTACCGAGTTTTGTGAGATGAGTTTTCCAAAATAATATTTGATTATTATTGAGTAGTGGGAGCGAAGCCGTAAACGTCCACTGCGTGGCTTGCGTGCCTAGTAAACACGAGTACTCTAGAAGATAATAATTAAATAGGATGGCTAATTAGATCAAATTGAATGCGGCATGGTTCGAGTAAGTATGTCAATTTCAAGGATTTGATTCTATTTGGTCAAATTAATGGTCAATGCTTAGATGTCACCGCAGTACAATTCACTTCCCTCGAAGTCCCTTCCCGCGTTTTAATAGTGACATGGTCCAAGATATCGAACTAT
Source organism: Lavandula angustifolia (assembly GCA_028984105.1). NCBI lineage: Eukaryota > Viridiplantae > Streptophyta > Magnoliopsida > Lamiales > Lamiaceae > Lavandula > Lavandula angustifolia. The sequence goes on from CM054803.1 coordinate 29,545,572, forward strand.
TAATTTCATTCGTCTTAAGAACCTTGACGTGGATTGGAATTAAAGAGCTAGGTAAATAGCTTGGTTTAGGGTTACGCTAGTAAACGTCCACTGCGTGGCTTGCTAGTGAAATTCCTAGAGCGGTTCGAGGTTTTTAACATCATTGGTTTTTCAAAAGGTTACAATGATTGTTAATTACGAATTATGTGCAAATATTAATTTTATACATGCTTTTAATTTATATTTTTTCGTATATGTCCGTTCGAAAAACTTTAATTTCGAGTTCCTAAACAAGCTCACCAACCAAACCCTAACGGGTTTACAATTTTAAATAATTTTACAAAGTGGAAGAGATATCTTACCTTCCCAATAAATGCTCTGCAAAGGTTCTATAAGAACTTCTTTTTTAGGACCGCTATGTCTAAGAACGAGTTTACTTTGAGTATGTTACTCAAATCTTTGGTAGCGGTCAAAGAGGTTATAGAAAAGGGCAAGAGTGCTCAAGTCTTGAATATCCCTAGTAGTTCAAGGAATCCTCCGAAATGCGGAAACCGGAAAAAAGAACAAAAAGGGTGGACATTTCAAGAAGAGCGATGGGAGTAAGAAGACGGTCCTTACCGGCGACATGCAAATGTCAAAGGAGAAAGGAAGGTTCTTCAAGAATGGTAAGAAAGGACACTGGAAGAATTATAATCCGGATGTCAAGGCAAAACGCAAAGAGACGCGAGTCGCTCTTGTAATCGAAACTGTTCGGTTTCCTCTTCTACCCATGAATGGGTAGTGGATTCGGGGCAACTGTTCATGTTTGTTACACCTTGCAAGGTTTCTTGCGGAAAAGGTAATTGAGCAATGGCGAGGTGGTAGTCTCAATGGGCAATGGATTGAAAGTTCCCGCAATTGCCATTGGAGATTTAAATCTATCTTTTGATAGTTCCGTTTTAGTACTTAAAGATGTTTAACATGTGCCCGAGTTTAGGCGAAACATTATTTCTCGTTTCAAAACTCGCACCATGGATGGTTATAAATCAAGTTTTGATAGTGAAGTTTCTATCATGAAAGACGATGATTTTATCTGTGGTGGACCATTAAACGGATCTTTATATACTATTACTTGTAAACCGCGTAGTTCTGTTAATATTGCTTCCTCATCATCAAATCCTAAGAAGAGGAAAGAGTCTTCTAAGGTAAACCAAACTTATCTATGGCACTTAAGACTAGGTCACATCAATCTTAACAGGACTCAGAGGTTGGTGGAATATGGATCATTGGAGTCTCTCCAAGATTGAACCGTTTCCAACTTGTGAAACCCGTTTGGAAGGAAAGATGATGACTAGGCCTTTGAAGGCAAAGGGTTATAGAGCCACGTAAGCATTAAGTTTGATACATTCCGACTTGTGTGGGTCTATGTCTACACAAGCTCGTGGAGGGTATGAGTACTTCGTCAAATTTACTGACGATTACTCGAGGTATGGATATGTTTACCTTCTTCGCCACAAGTTGGATTGCTTTGAAACCTTTAAGGAATTCAAGGCAGAAGTGGAGAAGAAGCTAGGTAAAGAAATCAAAACACTACGATCTAATCGTGGTGGGGAATACTTGTCCAACGAGTTCAAGGACTACTTGACGTAATGTGGGATTACATCCCAACCGACAGCACCGTGGCACGCCTCGGCGGAATGGTGTGTCGGAGAGAAGGAACCGAAGTCTCTTAGAGATGGTTCGGTCGATGATAAGTTATGCAACTTTGCCGGTTTCTTTTGGGGATATGCCCCAGAGATCGCAACATACTTGCCGAATCGTGTGTCTTCCAAGTCGGTACAAAAGATCCCTTTCGAGTTGTGGAGCGGGCACAAACCCGGTATGCACCACTTAAGGATTTGGGGTTATCCCGCTTATGTGCCGAATAGGCGAGCCGACAAATTGGAATCACGTTCGAAGTGATGTTGTTCATAGGGCATCCGAAGAAAACGAAGAGTGGATACTTTTATGATCCTAAAGAACGTAAGATCGTTGTTAGCCCTAACGCTCGGTTCTTAGAAGAGGATTACACTAGTAACCATAAATCTCGAGTCGACATCATCCTTGAAGAATTACAAGGTGGTCGAGTTCCACTTGAACAACCAAGAGTGCAAGATAGTACTTCACGAGTAACTGCACAATCTGTTAACACAGCTCCTAACACTGTTCGACGTAGTGGGAGGGTGATATTTACACCTGATCGGTATGTTCACTAGGGAGACGTTTGATTATCTCCCGGCAGATGAACAAGATATCGTGGATCCCTGGACTTACAACGAAGCAAATGGGAGATGTAGATGCACCATGGACTCGAAATTTGAGTCCATAACTGATATGGATGTATACGAGATCACTGAACTACCTGAGGGCTGCAATGCTATTGGTAGTAAGTGAGTATACAAGAGAAAGAGAGAGCACCGAATGAAGAGATCATGGCGTTTAAGGCCGAAGCTAGTGGCGAAGGGTTTTACCCGAAAGAAGGTATCGATTATGAAGACACCTTCTCGCCTGTAGCAATGATCAAGTCCATTCTGATTCTCCTTGCCATATCAGCTCACATGAACCTAGATGTCTGGCAAATGTATGTCAAAACCGCATTCCTAAACGGTCACCTTGAAAAAGGTAGGGACATCTACATGAAACGACCAGGATGGTTATGTGAAGGAGGGCAAAGAGCATCTAATTTGGAAGCTTAAGAAGTCTATTCATGGACTTAAGCAAGATTTCCGGTTATGGCACCGGCGTTTTCGGCGAAGTAGTCAAATCCTATGGATTTGTATCCCGTCCTAACGAGGTGTGTGTAACGTATTTGTGTTAACGGATCGGTGGTGTTTCTTGCATTTTACGTAGATGACATCCTTCGCATTAGCAATAATGTTGAAGTGTTATCGAGCGTAAAGACGTGGTTATCCGAGCAGTTTCAAATGAAGGACTTAGGTGAAGCTGCTTACATCCTTGGGATCAAGGTTATTCGAGATCGCCGGAAAAAGGATGTTAAGCTTCTCACAAGTGTCCTACATTGACACCGTTATTGCTCGTTTTAGCATGCAAAAGCCAAGAGAGGTTTAGTACCTTTCGGACATGGCATTTTTCTATCCAAGAATCGGTGCCACAAACGCCCCGAAGATATAGAAAGTATGAGGCAACTACCATATGCTTCCGCTGCTGGTAGCCTCATGTATGCGATGCTTTGTACAAGAGTAGATATCTCATATGTGGTAGGCATGGTCTCAAGATATCAGTCTAACCCTGGAAAGGAATACTGGACTGCGGTCAAGTATATTCTCAAGTACCTTAAACGAACTAGAGATTATAGGCTTGTTTACCCGTCGACGCTCTAGTGTCTTTGGGTTATACGGAATCGGATTTCCGGGCCGACGTCGGGACGAGAAGAAGTCTACCTCGGGTTATGTGTTTACCTTGGGAGGTGGAGCCGTTTCATGGAGGAGTGCAAAGCGTAAATGCATTGCGGACTCAACCATGGAAGCAGAGTATGTGGCTGCTTCAGAAGCTTCGAAAGAGGCAGTTTGGCTCAAGAATTTCCTCCAAGATCTTTATATTGTTCAGAATTTGCCTAAGGCGATCATGATTTATTGTGATAATGCGGGTGCAGTAACAAATTCTAAGGAACCTAGATCTCACAAGGCGTCTAAACACATAGACAGGAAGTACCATATTATACGAGTATTCGTAAATCGAGGTGACTCGGTGATTGACAAAATTGGAACCGAAGTCAACCTAGCTAATCCTTTCACGAAGAGCTTACCACTCCCGGCTTACGAGAAGCATGTTCGTGGCTTTGGGATGGTAGAGATGCCCCACTTAGGACTACAGAAACTTTTGTATAAGTGGGAGAAGATGTGATAGATAGGATAGATAGCTAACATATAGTCCGGGTACTAGTTTGTACCTAGATAGCCGAGATATAGACACATTGTATACTAAAAGTTTACTTTAGTATAAGTGGGAGAATTGTTGGGATTTTGTATACTTGGAAGCACTTTTTATGCTTGTATACAATGTGTTTTTGTCCTTACCACTGGTTTTATTCTCCTATCTCGATAAATATGTATATTTGCACATGTTATCCTTTATCTTGTATAATAGTTAGATTTGTGTGGTGTGTCGGGTATCACGTAAGACAACACAAATTGGTTGAACTAACAAGATATAAACAAGCTAACACAATGAGACAACTTAAGGATGAAGTTGTCGGTTTAAGTTGCGGTTTAGATAAGAAGTGACTTGTCTTAGCCGCTTGTCTTTACCGGTACACTTAAGGTGGTGTATTGAAGGATCACAGTGAGATGTGTTCTCCTAACTGACCTTAGTGGAGAACCAAGATCTCGGTGACTTAGCTGATCTTAAGCTTGGTAAGACTTCAGCTGAGTGCATTTGGCTATCTATCACTTTGACCTACTATGGTGAACGTCCAATGAGCGACCGGATCTACGTATCTTGGGTGTTAGTAGTCATTTGTGGCTCAGCCGGTTGTCCCGTATCTTGCAGCCGTATCCCAGGAATGGGTTGATAATATCCCCTAAGGAACTCGAAAGGATTAGCACACTAAACCCGGCCGGTTGATTAAGTTCAGGTGTGTTAATAAGGTCGAGTGGTACTACTCAGGAATACAAGATGTTAATTAATTTAAGCAGTCAGTAAGCTTAATTAATTAACGGATATTTCTATCTTAAATACGGAGATCGATTAAGTCTAAAATACAAGCCCTTGCTCAAATTGGGATAAAGGGGTAAGTCAGCACGGATTCTCTAGTGGAATGAATCTGTGTTAATTAATTAATTTTGCTCTGGGCTGAGCATGGATAATTAATTAATTGGAGGCCCAGCTTTATTTCTTGTATTGGATCCCTGATCTGGCCCAATTAGTTGCCTAGTAATTTATTATCTCTCAGAATTCATTATTAATGGATTAATGTATTTTACATTATTTAATAATGTTATTTATCTGGAATTAATTGGCTGGGCCAATTAAATGATAAATATTAGTAGCCCAATAAATTAATTAATTATATTATGGGCTGATTTAATAGAAGCCCATTGGATTATAATTAAATTAATGGGCTACAAATATATTAATATTATATAGGTTTTTGAATCCTATATATATTAGTATTCTGTTCAGAAACTCACACAATTGATTTATAAAAATCGAGAGTGGCGTGACTTACAGAGAGAGAAATAAATTTATTTTCTTCAGATCTCTGACCACCCAGAGGGAGAAAAAGGCCGGGACACAGATCAGAAGGTCTAACACAGGAGCAACAATCGGAGCCGCGACAACATACGCAGGAGGAAGGTAGCCTTACTGTAAACCCTATTATTCCTTCACGAATGAACCTGCGGTGCTTGTCAGGATGTGAATGACTATGTACGCGAGCCCTCTGTACTCCAGCAGGAGTTGGTTCTTCGGCAGAGCAGACTTGAAGGAGATGTTGTCCCTTCCACAGAAGCGGTGGACATATGCGTTCAGTTCCTTCTCCTTGTAGCCCACGGGAGAGATCCGTAACTCAGAAGATCGAAAGAGGATTTTAGAGCATTCCTCACGTTTATGTCGAGGTGGCTGGATTCCCACTTCTGAGGGGCCACTTCCCTCATATATGCGATCTTCGATACTTCGCCGTCTGTATCTTCCATAGAACGCTAGTTATAGTAAAGTTCAGCCACTTGGCGGGGAAGATAAGCGCGGGGGTGCTTCGTCACCAGAAGCTTCAGGCCTGACTCCTCTAGAGCCGAGAAGATGGGCTCAAGGTAGGGGAGCTCTGCCTGATGGAAGACCATCGTCGGTTCCAAAAGAACCCTCGACTGGATGATCTCCTCAATGTTGTGTGGGGTCTGAACAATCGCCATGGATATCTGCAAGAAACTCGTTAGCACTTGAAAATAGAGTAAGTTAGATTTGAGAGTTGCAGATAGTTAAGAAATTACCTTAAACACAGTGCTTGATGGAAAAATATAAGCAGTTTTGAGAGAACAATGCAACAAAGACTGAATGCTCGGTAAAAGCTCTAAGTGTGAAAATGGCGTAAAAGATAGGATTAGGGTTAAAAGGGGAGATTTTATAAGATTTGAATATCAAGGGTTTTCAATCGAACGGCTGTTATAAAATCTCGCTTTTTAATGACGGCTGTGATCGGATGTTATAAAAGGCATGATTACATTAGCCGCCTCTAATCTAGACCCACGTAAGATAAGCGCAGATAAAGTAAGGTGAAAAGACATGCATTAAATGCGTTGCAGGCAGCATTAAAGGCTAAACATTTTAAATCAGAACGGTTTCTACTGACTTAAACCTTAAAAATTTATGGCGGGAAATAAATGCACATCATGCTATTGAATGCGAATGTCTGACTTAATAAATGCGAGCATGCTTCTGAGAATATTAAATATTTTAACTACGCAAACCTCTTCAGCTGAACTTTTACGATCAGCTGTTTACCGTAATGACTCAGGAGGATCTTTGTGGTACTGATGACCATGTTCCCCCTTACTGTGTACTGTATGATTTACCCGACTGAATCAAAGTACTGAGTCTGACTTCTGACCTGTCGTACTGACTTCTCTTACTGACTCGAGTCAGTAGGATCCAGTAGACCTAGCTCAATTGATAATTCTCTGAATCTGTTCTCAACTAGTGGTTTGGTCAGTATGTCTGCCCTTTGCTTGCCAGCATGGATCTTCTCCATCCTGATATCCTTCTTTTCGACATGGTCTCTGATGAAGTGGTGTCGAATGTCCACGTGCTTTCATCTCGTATGATGAACTGGGTTTTGAGTTATAGCAATCGCACTTGTGGAGTCGCAGTAGATGGGCACTTCATCTTGAGTAGTTCCATAATCTCTCAGTTGTTGTCGAAGCCAAAGGATCTGGGCACAACAACTTCCAGCAGCCATATACTCAGCTTCAGTAGTGGACGTCGCCACTGAATGCTGTTTCTTTGAAAACCAAGATATCAGCTTGCTGCCTAGGAACTGACACGTTCCAGAAGTTGACTTTTGATCTATCATGCATCATGTATAATCAGCATCAGAATAATCCGTGAGAATCAGATTATCATCAGCAGGATACCATAACCCTGCGTCAGGTGTTCCCTTCAGGATCTTCTTTGCTGAGTCAAGATGACTTCGCTTGGGATTCGCCTGAAATCTTGCACATACACCTACAACATAAGTTATGTTAGGTTTGCTTGCTGTTAAATATAATAAAGAACCAATAATAGCTCTATAATCAGTAGAGTTAACAGAAGCTCCCTCTTTGTCTAGATCGATTTTGAAATTCGTGTTCATGGGGATCTTGACTAGCTTGCTTGAGTCGCAGCCGAATCTTTTCAGGAGGTCTCGAGTGTATTTTGCCTGGTTGATGAATATTCCTTCAGTTGATTGCTTCACTTGAAATCCAAGGAAATAGTTCATCTCCCCCATCATAGACATCTCGAACTTCTCCTTCATCATTTTATCGAATTGTTGACATATAGTCACGTTCCTGCAACCGAAAATGATGTCTTCCATGTAGATCTGCACTACTAGAATGTCATCGCCTGAGTTGATGTTGAACAGGGTGCGATCTACTGTCCCCTTCTGAAAACCTTTCTGAAGCAGAAAGTCTGATAGGGCATCGTACCAAGCCCTAGGTGCTTGTTTTAACCCATACAGAGCTTTTCGAAGTCTGTACACCTGATGTCCCTGCTGAAAGCCGGGCGGTTGTTCCACATAGACTTCTTCCTTCAGTACGCCGTTCAGAAACGCTGACTTTACATCCATTTGATATACTTTAAATCTTTGATGCGTTGCATAGGCTAGGAACAGACGAATAGCTTCCAATCTGGCGACTGGGGCAAATGTTTCCTCAAAGTCTATTCCTTCTGCTTGACAGTATCCATTGGCAACAAGTCGAGCCTTATTTCTAACGATGACGTTGTTTTCATCTCACTTGTTTTTGAAGACCCAATTAGTACCGATCACGTGCTGATGTCTAGGTTTGTCAACAAGCTCCCAAACTTCGTTATGAACAAACTGGTTCAGCTCCTCTTGCATGGCAATGATCCATTCAGCATCGTTGAGAGCATCCTCTATCGTCTGAGGTTCTTCAGTAGACAAGAAGCAGGAGTAGAGAGAACTTTCTCCTTGGCTTAATCTGGATCTTGTCCTTACTACTGCTGATGGATCTCCTATGATAAGATCAGAAGAGTGAGTGTCAAGCCACGAACGTCTGAGTTTGGCTTCTTCTTCTGAAATTACTTCTGTATAGTCAATAGGAGTGTTAAGGATTTAAGTAGTGCTATTCTGTGACTAAAGCAATTCAGTAAGAAGGTTAGGATCTACTGAGTTTCCAGGTTCAGGGGCATTTAGCTCAGGAACATTAGTCGTTCCCCCTGAGTTTATATTCTCAGTAGAGGTCTCAGTTACCACGGGGGCTTCCTCATCGACCCGTCGTTACCTGATGTATATTTTTGTTCACTAGAAAAAACCAGGTCAGCTACAGTGCCTGCAGGATGGGTCTGAATTTCCTCATCGTCTGACTCATCATCCCAACAAAGTTGGATCTTTTCGGCTTTGTCGTTTAGTGTGAGATCCTGTAGCTTGCTGCTGACATCTTCAGGATTTGTCTTCTTAGGTTTCCTGTTCTCAGTAACAAACTCATCAAAGACAACATGAGGGCTTTCCTCCACGCAAAGGGTCCGATAGTTAAAGACCCTGAAGGCTTTACTGACTCGAGAGTATCCTAAGAATACTCCTTGATCAGATTTGCTATCAAAGACCTTCAACTGATCTTTCCCATTATTGTGGATAAAGCAAGGACAGCCAAAAATATGGAAATGAGAAATAGAAGGAATTCCCCCTTTCAATAGTTCGTAAGGCGTCTTCATGTGCTGCTTTGTAAGTAGTGAGCGATTCTGAGTGTAACAGGCGGTGTCACTAGCATCAGCTTAGAACTTTGAGGGTAGTCCAGAGTCTGCTAGGAGCGTTCTTGCTGCTTCTTTTAGTGTTCTGTTCTTTCGTTCAGCAAGTCCGTTCTGCTGAGGGGTGCGAGATGCTGAAGTCTCGTGTTTAATTCCCTCCTTGTCGCAGTACTCTTTAACTACTGAGTTGAGGAATTCTATTCCTTGGTCTGAGCGAATTCTCTGAATCTTGATGTCTTTTTCCACACTGAGTTTCTTCAGCAGTGTTGGTAGCTCAGTCTTGACATCAGATTTGTTGGCTATGAAGATGAACCACGTATATCTCGAGTAATCATCAATAACGATGAGGGCATACTTCTTGCCTCTTATAGTCACTGGGGAGACTGGCCCAAACAAGTCCATGTGTAGCAGTTGAAGGATTCCATCAGTGGAAGGTGACGGAATTGGTGGATTGTTTTTCTTTGTCTGCTTTTCGTTCAAGCACGCTTCACAATTTCTGTCTTTGATAAAAGCTTCATTGGGCAGTCCTCTGACTTTAGAGTTCATTGATTTCAAATTCAGATGACTGAGTCTCTTGTGCCACAGCCATCTTGTTTTATCACTAGATTTCGTCTGAGCAAGCAAGCAAACCTCAGGTTCAGCGGTATTCCAGTTTGAAACGTAGATATTCTTCTTCCGTGAACCTGATAGCACTGTTTTCCCTATAAATTTGTCAACAACATCACAGAAACCAGCGTCAAAGATAACTCTATTCAGATTATCACAGAATTGGCTGACAGAAAGGAGATTATGTTGAAGTCCTTCAATATATGTTACTCTTGGAACTGAGGCAGTCCCAATGTTCAGTGTTCCGTATCCCTTTGTATAGCCTTTAGAGTTGTCAGCAAACTCAATTCTGGGACCATCTTTTTGCACGTAGTTGGTCAGCAGGCTCTTTTGATATGTCATATGTCTCGAGCAACCGCTATCCACAATCCAATGGTCCTTATGCACCTGCAAAACAGAAACATTTTTAGGTACCCTTTGGTTCAGTTTGGGTCCTTAAGCGATAGTTGGTGATTTAGCAACCCAGATTTGTCTTGCGACCTTAGGAGTCTGAGACTTTTTCTGAACCTTGTCAGTTTTTTTCTCCACTGGACCTGGAGATACTGACTTCCTGGCAGTTTTGGGTTCAGAAGCTTTCTTCTTCTGAGGTTTTGTGCTTCTCCTGGCCCTGGGCTCATAATAGTACGAACCATACTGTGCTGGGTGCTCATACAGTGGCTCGCCATACTGCTCTGACCATCTGACCTTCTTAGTTCCCCCTAAATTTGTTCGTGGTGTTCCGGGGCTTGAACCTTTGGTCAGTTGCTTCTTGTTGCTCGGCTGAGGTGCAATCATCTTCTGTTTGTTCTTCGCCTGAGTTGTTGGTTCAGAAATCTGAACTTTTCCTCTGACGAACCTATCAGCTAGCATTTCTCATCATTTTAAAGTAGAGGTGGAAGCTTCGTGAGTGTAGCCAAGTCCTTCTTTCATGACTGGTGACCTTTGAGCTCCGAGCATGCTTTACAACTTCTCTTTGGCTCCCAGGTACTGTTCAGTCATCAGTCCTCGCCAAACCTCATCACTTTTCCGAAGTGATTCATAATCTTTCTCAACCTCTACGAGTTTCTGACTGAGTCGAGCTATTTCAGTATCTTTCTCAGAATTGTCCTTAGTCAGAACTGATATATGAGTTTCTTGAAGCTGAGACTTAGTCATAAGAGATTCAATCTCTTCCTTAAGTCTCGCAACAAGATTTTCTGAATTAGTAGAGACCTAACAATCTGAAGAAAGTCTCTGATTCTCAGCCTTTACCTGTTCCAATTCCTGAATAGTTCTGCTGAACTCTCTGGTTAACTGAATCTGCTCCTCTAGTAGATCATCATATGCTTGTACCACATCTAGAGGTTCATCTGTGACCGAGCATGTGTCGTGTGTGCTTTGGGAAGAAGAGGTTATATTAAGTTTTGAGTTTACCTCAGCCTCTTCTCTGGCCATCAGACAATATTCATTCGTTGATTCAAGATTTGTTTCTCTGACCTCAACGGCTATAAATGCAACTTCATCTTTAGAAGAATACATGAACGTATCTTCCTCGATTGAGTCATCGGATATCTCTCCGGCGATGTAGGCCTGCCTCCTCCGGGCAAATTTCTCGCGTCTGGCCTGCCGTTCTGCTCGTTGAGCAGCTGAGAGTTCGGGACAATCATACTGATAATGTCCCTCTTTCTTGCAGTTGTAGCACACAGTAGTTCTGCCGCCTTTTCCAGCTGAGCTGTTGGATGGACTAGTAGCAGGTTCTGCATTCCTACAATCAGTAGAAGGTTTAGATTCTTCCCTTTTTTGATGATATTTCTTACCTGAGGGAGAATCTCGGTGGTATTTCTTCAGCTTTCTGACTCTTTCTTTTTCTCTTTGATACTTGAGAGCCATAAGCGCAAGTTGATCAGTAGCTGGAGTCTCGGAAGACTTAGCATCTGAGGCAGCTGCTGTCTTGCTGGAAGAAATGGGGTTGGCTCCAGATTTGCTGACTGTTGCCTTGTAAGCATGATCTATCTGGGTGTCAGCTGGAGCACTGGAACATCTTTGGGGTATGCTTTGCTCGAACTCCGTCGTCTTTAATTCTGAAAATATAACATCAGGAGTTAAAGCATTAAGATCTGAGCGACGTAAATAAGTAGCAAAAGGAAGCCACTTCAGTCGAGGCAATGCTCTCAAGATCTTGGTGTTCATTTCTTTGTCGGTGAACGTCCTCCCCAGCCCGTTGATCACATTGATCTGGTTTGTAAATCTGACGGTAAGCTCGTCAATGGTCTCGTTGGGCTCCATGGCAAATGTGTCGAACTTTTGAAGCTCTAGATCGAGCTTGTTCTCTTTAATCTGCGGGGTTCCTTGGCTCAGTACAGGCAAGGCGTCCCAAAGTTCCTTTGCTGTCTTACAATCTTTCACCCTCCCGAGGTGTGAATCGCTAAGCGTAGTCAGGATTGCATTCCGCGCAACTCGGTCGAGGTTGTGCAGCTTTTTCTCTTCAGGCGTGAATGCTGATTTGTCTTTCGAACCTTTAGCAGCAGTCTATGCTCCTACACCTCCCACATTGGCATATTGAACATTGTCGATCATGGGAATGATAGGTCCTGTCTCTAGGATATCAGTCATGCTGTCGTGCAGCAATGTAAGGTGCACCTCCATTCTCACGCGCCATACTGTGTAGTTCTCCACAGAGAACATCGGCACCATCTGTATACCTGACATATTAGATATTATGGGTGAGAGTATAAGGATGTATGAAGAGATGCTTGTACAGTGAAAAACGTTTTCAGGATCTGTTCAAGTAGACCAGTAGTTTCAGAACCGACGATCAGGAGAACACCGAGGCTCTGATACCAATTGTTGTTCCGGAGACGAGTGTCAGGTGTAGAGGGGGGGGGGTGAATACACCTGAGTACAAGTTCTTTTTCTCAAACGCGAAGGACAGCTGAGCTGTAGGTTGCAACTGATGAACAGTGCCAAATAGTAACCTTCTGATCGCGGGTCAGAGTGACTCAACTGCTGAGTTTCTCCTATTGACTTTTGTCAGTATTAGATTCTCAGTCGGAGAGTTAGTGCGGATAAGTGTGTAGGGCCCGATAGACTTCGTCTCGATTTGAAAACGTGTTTTTCGCAAACCAAATAATTTTGGCTAGTGCACTTTCAAATACGTTTTATGCAAAGTATGAGTTTGTAAGATAGTTTCAATGCAATGCAATAAAACAGTAAATGACACAAGCGATTTTTAACGTGGTTCGGATACGCAAGATCCTACGTCCACGGTCCTGCTGAACAGGAGGTCTTGTTGATTAATCTGAGCAAGCCTCAACAAGGTATCTGTGCCCTGGACAGACCCTTCTAAGTTATAGTCCTTAGCGACTTTACAATCCAAATCGAAGTTTGAAGGGGAGGGGATGTTCTCCAACTATGAAGGAGTTCTTACAATAAGAACAATCACGAAATGTGAACTCCTTCGAAGGTTCTAAGCTATGGATATAACAATGGAGCTTAGATAGAGAAGAGGGATCTAAAGAAAGAAACTCTAGAGAGAAGAACTAGAAATATTCTAATGAGCAAGTTCTTCGCTGGATCTTCGTGAAAGCGCTAGAGTGTTTCGAAAGCTTGAGCGTATAATCCCTTTTGATATCCCGTGCGTGGAGCTCGGAAAGGCTTCTCTATTTATAGTTGTGACCCAGGAATTTGTCCGTTGGAGAGGACGATGCCATGTGTCACAAACGTCCAAGGAAAACGGCCATATGTTCGAAATGCTGTCGCAGAGTAGTTGGTCACTGTGCATGAGAGCAACTTTAGTTGGTCAAAGGAGGTAGATCTTAGACCGCTTCTCATTGGTCGAGGTTTGTGGTAGGTGAGACTTGTCAGACATCAGTCTTCATCTGAGTTGACTCTCACTCATCCTCGTATGATCTTCTGCTGACTTTCGAATGACGTTAAAGTGTCGGGTCGTTTCCTATCAGATACAGTAGATCTGATTCGATCTCTGTCTTCTTCGTCTGAGTCAGCTGATAAGGGATCTTCTACTGAGCGAAGTCAGCTGATGACTCTGAAGGCACTGAGCTATAGATCTCTGTTCTCCTACAGATGTGGGTCAGCTGATGAGAAATCGTCTACTAAGCGGAGTCAGCTGATGACCTGAGAACACGAGCTCTTACAACAGATGACGCGGGGTTCTGGAAAGTAACTTCCTACTGAAGATCAGACCAACACTTACCCTTTAACAGATAATGAAAATACAATCAGTCTAGCCTATTACATCTTGTAGTCCTAACGACACTACACTAAGGATACAAGACGGGTTTTGGGATCTTCAATTCCATAGCATTAACTCACTATGATTTCCCCCATTACCGATTAACAGATAAGTCCTATTACAAGAATTACTGATAAAATAATACTAAGTACCCTCTAAGTAGTTATTAGAATCAACCACTGACTCATAACCCAATAGTGGGGAAATGCATTTATCCAGACTATATAAAATGTTAATAAACACAGATATGAAACATGCATAATAAATAACTTTGATCCTAGGGCCTCTTCTTGACCCTAAGAATCCATTTCATTTCACACGGTCTCCTCTTGATCATAAATTTTTATAAAGGCCTCTTCTTGATCCCGGTCACAGGCCTCCTCTTGACATTGACCCATTTCATTTTCATTCTCATGCCTGTCATCAACACATGAATACTGTACAAAAATATATAATAAGGATAACGGTAACTTCCCCACCTTGACTTGAAGAAAAATAATAGATATCAATGTTTAAGTCCTGCGCGCCGATCCTATATATGAAAATTTATCTTAATAACTCTACATGGAATGTCATGCATGCATCAATAATTTCAACAGTTCATAAATAGACATAGATTAGAATAATCAAATAATGTATATTAAACATAATGCAATCTACATGCATATTGACAAAAGATTTTGGCACACATTAAACATCAATAATTTCAACAGTTCATAAATAGACATATATGAAATAAATCAATGAAATTACAAGAGATTTGTCCTAAAAGTTATAGATCTCTAACATTAACAATATAATACATACTCCATCTCAATAAAACTTATCATGATCAAGAATCCATTTAATAGGAATCATGAAAACTTTTGTTTTTCAATCTACATGCATATTGAAAAAACATTTTGGCACATCAAGAAACAAATTAACAAATAAATAGTACATGTATCCTAAAAGTTCTATATTTTTAACATGAATGACCTAACATATATTATATCCTATTAATAATCAGCATGATCGAAAACAACTCAAAGAAAACATGAAAAACAATTTTCCTATCAATATTATGGACATGTTGTAAAAAACTGACAGGTTACGAATAACAATTTTTAACAAATATTTATCATGCTTGGAAAATTCTAAAAAACTAAGCAAGTATACTAGACATACCGAGGAAGACGATCCTAAATTTTCACGATGATATGACTACATAAAGATGTGTAAATAATTCTTGAAACAGTTCGCATATATGCTGGCAGATTTTCAAAAATTTTATGGGATGCTATATTATGAGCGACTAAGGGGTATTTATAGGCCTAGAAATCATTATCTAAAGATCCCTAATCATATAAGATATGAAATATATTTTATCCATAATTATTTTCGGACTTATATAATTTAGATAGAATTTAGTGTATCACCTACCATATAAGAGATTCAATCATAGTTGGATTATGATATGACACAATTAAAATTGATCCTAAACATGAATATCACACATATAATATCTATTTTAATCATAAAACATAATATAAAATTTTCTCCTAATAACTTAATACAATAATAAATATTATATCCTTTTATGAATCCTATTTAGGAAATCCAAAATAAATTAATATTATTCTTGTCTCATAATTCTAACATGATTTAATTTCTATCTCAATAATAAACAATATAATCATAATATGATATAAATAAACACATTCAAAGTTCAAAATAAATTTACATAACAAAAATGCTTTAATGACAAATATGATAGATGCTTTAATTTTCATTTTAATTTTTAGGCGCCACTTACGGAACTAAAACACTTGATAGCATGCATGAATATATATGCAATGTATTTTATATCGAAAATTTTGGGGCGTTACATAATTCCTCAATTTTATTTATACATAAATAAATATTTAATAGTATGAAGGGCAAAATAGACTTCAATTTACAAAAGTGAACATTTCACTACGTTTTTAAAATACTATTTTATCCACTTTTAGCGGTTGTCACTACTTTTTTGTAAACACTTATAGATTTTCAATTAAGTCTCTTTCAGCAGATTTCAACCCATTCAACACTTGTCATTTTTTCAATAAAACGGACCTAAATATTTTATTTGGTTCCACAACGGGAGTGGAGTAAGGAATCATTTCCCTTTTAGAGGTATTGTTACATACCACCATTTGGTTTAGGGGTTTCAGAAAAAAAACTTCTTAATTAAGGACTTATGACAAAAAAAAAACTTATTTTATAAGAAATTATGATGTAAGCACTTAAAATTAGTATGTTATTGTGTTTGGATGCACTCAATAAGTTAAAAAGGAAAAAAATAATGTTTAAAAAATATACTTGCCAAAATTTCATAGAAAAACCTCCTTAAAAGTTCCCTATGTTAATAATATTAATTTATAAAAATAAGTCAAAAGTAAAATATTAAGGGTTCATAAATTGTTTTGGTAAGCTCTAAAAAACGTGCGTATAAGTTATTTATAAGCTCTTACAAACAGAGTCTTAATACAAAATTGCATTTCATTCCCTCATACACCCCCAAACCCCCCATACTGATTTCATTCCCCTTGATCTTCAAAACAAACGGGCTTTTAAAATATTTGTATTCTAATCAAAATACAAGTAATTAGCAGTAAGCTAGCAAAAAAATGTAAAATCTCAAAGAAAAATAAAAATAAACTTTAAATCTTTCTCAAAATAATACACCATATATAATACATTTACATTTTACAATGAGACAATACAAAAGTAGTTTAGATTTCAAAGACCGAAACCGAGAATCATCAATCAGTACTTTAGACAGCATGAGTTGCGTGCTTGACTTATTTTAAACATATAGTATACATAAATATCCCATTAACCATCTCAAGGACGGCAGATGATCGATCACTCTCTCCGAGTCAAGGAGACTGTTACATTAACAAACTTGGTTTCTTCCTTCGCCATGCGATCAGAAAGAATGATCTGATAATTCTCGAACAGCTTCTCAATTATTGATTCGCCAAAGTGCTCCACCAACAATGGCTCCGCCACGGATCTCATGCACTTGGCCACATCATAGACATCATCACCGCAGGCGGCCCATCTGACTTCCGAGGCCTCGAGGTGGCTGATGGTGAAAGAGCCTTCCTCTTCCACCACCTTCTTCACTTCGGCCGGCGATGGCGTGTATTGTGGGATGTTAAATGAATGCACCTTCTCTACTTGTACCAATCCCTCATTAACCAATTCCATCAGCGAGAGGGCTAAGAGCTCCCAAATATAGCAGCACTCCTTGCTGGCGGCGCTCTCACTTTTCCTTCCCAAAATAGTTAACACCATCCGTCCACCGCCCATCACTTCCTCCGACCGGCATTTCAAGAATGTCTTGAAATCTCTTCCGAATTGATCGTAGTATGCATCAATCACCTTCGCCGGGCTTTTGCTTCCAATGTATATATTCTCTTTGTTCCACATTTCCACCCCTTCAGGGACCTGCTCATAAAAATATTGTTTTAACTTTTTCCTCTTGAATGTTTTAAGGGGAAAAGACAAATATGTGTCCCGTGTTCACTTGAAATTACTTTTGTACTTATTAGCATAATGTCATGATGTTATTATGAATATTAAAAAAGGAATAGATGATGAACTACATTTTGTTCATAAAGACCTACGTACGTACCTTGGAGAGCCACATGAGGCTGTAAGAAGAATGAATGAAGTGGAGGCTGTTGGCGGCAAAAAGCCTTTCATAGAACGAACCGGGAGCTCCGAAAACAAAACAAGGTCCGGATCCAGATTCCTTTTCCTGATTGAGTTGGGCTTGGAATGTGGGCAGAAGAGACTTGAAAATGGAGTTGAAATCATTCCCGGGGAGGTCATTCAGAAAGATCTGAAATTCCGGCAGCTGATGGCCGTGCTTCTGGCTTAGTTGGTGGACAGTTTTGACGAGCTCCGCCGCGACGAACATGGTGTTTGGGCCGGAGGAACAGCCCAACTCAGCCACGCAGAATGACTTCGGGGCCATGCGGAAGTAGACTTGAGTTATTGCTTCTTCGGTTATGGGCTTCGTCATGGAAATCACCTCCCTCTGCAACAAATTAATTAGTTAGTACAATTAATTTGGATATCAAAGTGGAGAAAATAAGGCCATCTTAAGAATGGGGAATTATGTATATACCTGAACTAGAGAGTTGTTGGCATAACTGGTTTCCCCCAGACCTCCGTTCATGCGAAGTACCTGCACCACTTCCATTTTTAATTCTATTCTATTCTCTCGCTCTCGCTCTCTCTCTCTCTCTACGTGTGTGTGTGTGTACGTTTGTGTTTGTTTGCTGAAATATGAAGGTCGCAATGGCCTATTTATAGCTAGAAGTTCGTCTGCAACTGCAAGCTCCGTCGTCTAAGGAAAGAGAGACGGAGCCACATGAAATTCTAAATAAACAGTTCCATGCACGTTTTTTGAGTTTTTTGAGTTTTTTAAGTTGGCGAGATCTAAAATTGTAAAGTCGTTTTCAAAACCTTAAACTATTACTCTAGTTGTTTATTTTGAAATGAAACTTCTCTCTCACAAGTTATCTGAATAGTGGTGTAAATAATTTGACTATAAAATATGCTTCGATCACAACAATTAAAATATAAGATATTAACAGTATATTTAATTATATAAAAAATTATTTAATGTTTTTTATAATATAATTAGTGATGACAGTAGTATAACATATTAGGTTATATTCTAATTCTCTGTTCACATACATGTCTGTCGGCATGGCGTGGGTAACAACTTTTATGGCCATTTTTTATCAGATGAGATCACGTCTTCTCAAAATTCTTGTTTGTAATGATAATCTTGTGAACACTACTAACTTTATAGTACTTTACGTACAAGTGTCCAAAAAAAAAGTCTAGCTTCTAATGATACCCACCGAGCCCATTAAGTAAATTTATGACCGACCACTGCAATTTTGCAGAAGTTAAAAAATAATTAAATTAAAAATTAAAACAAAAATCCTAACCATATTTGTTGACTTATATGGTAATACAATCATTATTCTTCATAGTTGATGTATTAATATTTGGCATGATTGATCTATAATAATGTAAATAAAAAAATGCAATAAAATATGTTTCATGGTTGTCTTATTGGTGTCTCATTTAGTCCAATTATTTAATCACTATGTTGAAAAACAAAGGTTGTTGCCACTTCATAGTCACACTGAGTGTAAAAAATAGCAAAATTAGCTCATCTTTTAGATAATGGCGACAAGTTCTTTTATTGTTAGCCAAAAAATGAACCTCCAATCTATTTTCTTATGAGTTTGTCTACCTTTGTGTATTGTGATTTAGGATTTGAAGAGATTAGTTGGATATATTTGTAGTGAATATGATGGAAATCTAAATGTAGTAGTAGTAGTAGTAATAATAATAATAATAATAATAATAATAATAATAATAATAATAATAATAATAATAATAATAATAATAATAATAATAATAATAATAATAATACCAAATATGTTACTCCATCTATTGCAAAGATATTTATTATGAATTCTCTTCAGCGCGATTTTTAAAAAAAATTGTTAGTTGTGTGTAAAGTTGTGAGTCTTACAAAAAAATTGTATAAAATAATTTATAAAAAAATAATATTAAATTGGACAATATCTTTAGAACAATCCGAAATGATATATTTGACAATATATTTGGGAATTTGGACACATGAAGTACTACTTTTTTCTAATTAAATTCCAATTAAAATATAATTGTAAAAATAATGTAAAATAATTGAATAATTTATACAAATGTCAATATTTGAAAAGGGGAGCAGTACTCCTCCCTAACATCTAAGAAACCTTATAATTTATTTGGATTCCCCTATCGTCACATTAATGATTCATGTTGTGAGGTAATCCTTGTGAAAAGAAACCCTATATACTAATGAATTACTTTTTTTGGATTTATCCGGTCAATGTTAATTAATTGAGTGTTAATAACATGCACCTTCTAGATCTTTCTACAGTGCACAAGAAATTGTTGATTTGAGTGACAAATAAGTTTAATTAAAACCTGGATCATGTTTAAATTAATTTAAGCGATTAAACTGTAGTTAGCTGAGAAATTAAGCACTCAATAATATTACAAAATGTGATGGTGATATAGATAGGCGGTGAAACTAATTTTATTGGTGCCTCTCAATTCACATACTATTAAATACTCTCTCCCTCCTATATAAAATGTCTTTTTTTTTTTATTTTTTGGATGTCTCATAGAAAATGTATGTTTCTAAAAAAAAAAATTGTGTGGACCAAACAATCCAAAAATCAAACAATATACACCACATAATACAAATTTCTTAATCTCCGTGCCCTATAGAAATAAGACATTTTCTACGGAACGAAGAGAGTACATTAAAAAAAAAAAAAAAAAAAGATAGCATGATAATTGATAGGTGCATGCGTGTGCTGGGGTTTGAGTCGTTTGACCACGTCACTGTGATGTACTAATGCATTACGAAACGCACCCTAAATCATCTGACATGACTAGATAAATAACAATATGCATTTGCTTTTATTTCAAAGAGTATATATCAAACATTAATATAACCAATTTCTTTTGGTGGGGAATCTCTATCTTTCTACGAGAAATACATGTAACAACGAATAAAAATGCACATTCATTCATCTTATATGAACAGAGTAAACTACAGTTCTATAAAATAGTTTGAAAATCACGTAGAGAACGTTTATTCCACTATACATGCTAATCATGTGAGACACCAACGTCACTAAGTATGAGATTAGCATAGTATGGTGTATACTTTTTTATATGCATGGTTTGCATTCTACTTCACAGAAGTAATGCATATAGGAAAATGGGACTTTAGTGAGGAAATCATTTTTCATTTTCTCGCTAAAAAGTACCTTAGCAAGGAATTAATATTAAAAATATAATTAGTGAGAAAATATTTTATTGAGCCCTTTGGTGTTATACCCAAAGGGGTAAAGTCAAACACAAATCTACCCATTTCTTATATTTAACTACACTACATACCCAAATGTACTAAAATACCCTTACTTTTTCAATAAATTCAATCTCTTTCCAATGATTGTCAGGTGTTTTTATAATTTTCCGTGCAACAAATGATTGATTTTTGTAAAAAAAATAACTATGTCGAAAATTTTCAGTGCAACAAATGATTGATCACGGTCCGACCGATCGGACACTGACTGATCATGATCGGACACATCCCGATCAAGCGTCCGATCACATCTCCATTGCAAGGGTCCGACCGGTCGGACACATCCCGGAGACGGTCCGACCGGTCGGACACATCCCGGAGACGGTCCGACCGGTCGGCACAAATCCGATAGGGCAATTGCCCAATCATGTCCATGTCGGTCGGACACATCCCGTTCATGTGCCCGATCGATCGGACATACTTTATTGAGAATAAATTTATCAGTGTGCCCTAGCACCTTTTTCAGTGTGCCCTATCACGTGCCCGACCGATAGGGCACACTCTCTCATGAATAAATACATAACAGTGCCCTATCACCTTTTTGCATGTGCCCTATCACATTTTTCCTTTTTGCATGTGCCCTATCACCTTTTTGCAGTGTGCCCTATCATGTGTCCGACCGATAGGGCACTATCACCTTTTTGCAGTGTGCCCTATCATGTGTCCGACCGATATGGCACTATCACCTTTTTGCAGTGTGCCCTATCATGTGTCCGACCGATAGGGCACTCGTGAATAAATTCATTAGTGTGCCCTATCACCTTTTGACAGTGTGCCCTATCACATGTCCGACCGATAGGGCACACTTTCTCGTGAATAAATTCCGCAGTTTGCCCTATCACCTTTTCGCAGTGTGCCCTATCACGTGTCCGACCGATAGGGCACAGTTTCTCGTCAATAAATTCATTAGAATTCATCTCAAATATCAATACAATTGAAATCTCATCACTTCTTCATTTTTCTCTATTGCTACAATCCTCCTTCATTTCCACCACCAAACCAAGAAAAAATATGGAGAATGATTGGAAACAATTTGTTGTCAATTTTAACGGAGTTTTCGATAGTGAATCGAAATATGTTGGTGGCCAAGAAACAATGGTTTGGATTCCGGCAAACAATATTTGTCTTGCAGTACTACGACAATATATTCAATACGCTCTCGATGCATATTCACTTCCGCCCGACTACCACATCTATTATACTGCAGAGTCTCGTAAAAGTCGTAGAACGATCAAGGCCGTTATCGGGAGTGATCTTGATCTACAACGTATTTGTCTTCTAGACGTAGAGCCTGCAGTATATTTGGTGCACCCCAATAATTCCCGCGTAGTAAATCGTGAAGCCCGATACTCAACATTCGTTGAGTCGTATCAATTCGGAGGTGAAAACCAGTTTGAAGGGCCCGACAGTGAAAGCAACCCACGTGGGAGTCGAAGCAACCCCGGTGGAAGTGGTCAGGAAGAGGAGACCCGTGTCGAAACAGATGAAGATGAAGAAGCTTATCTCAACACTTCATCTGAGGATGAAGATGAAGATATTCATGAAGCATTGATCAATTGTTCGCTTGGTGACTTTGCTGCATGGATCCGACGAGAGGGCGGCATCAACCAACTCATGTCAATGTTTCTTGCAATCACTCGTCTAAATACCGATGACGAAATACTATACAGTAACATGGAAGCAGCAAGTAATTGAATCATTCCAATTATACCTCTCGATACATATGACCCACCATTCACAACGAGCTTGCCTCTTATATTGGATGGTGATTTGCGGCAAGGAGCTGTTTTCTGGGAGAAAGATGAATTATATGCTATGGTCGCACTGTGGCATATGGAACATGGAGAGGATTTCTTGTGCCGATGTTCGTGCACAAAATGACTCGAATATATATGCAAGCGTAATGAGACGTGTCCATATTTTCTTCTTGCTGCTTGTAGGGACACAAAAATTTGGGAGGTTACCGTATACAACCCCGAGCACACCTGCAACCGCGACCTGTCTGGCATAGGATCGAGAAATATGCGGGAAAAGGTCGTAGCCACCAATATTGCGCAGAGAATGCACCGCCAGAGCAAGATACTGAAACCTGCGAATATTCAAGCTGATCTTTTGGATAGGTTTGGAATCCAAGCGAGTTATAGTGTGGCGCTGCGAGCACGTAATGCTCTGCGATATCAATGATTTACGGTGGCCATGCAGAGTCATATAAAAATCTTCTGAAGTATTTGTATTTGCTCCGTATGCAAAATCCAGGCTCTTTGACTGATCTAGATGTCAGTCCTGATGGTGATTTCTGACATCTATTTTTTATGCTTGGTGTTTGCCGAAGTCCTTGGTTATTCCAGCTTAGAAACGTGATTGCGGTTGGCGGGACACACCTGAAGGGGAGGAATAAGGGAATACTATTTGTCGCTGTTGGTATTGATGCTAACAAACAAATATTCCCACTTGCTTTTGGTGTTGGTCCGATTGAAAATGATATTTCGTGGAAGTGGTTTCTAAGTCGGCTCCGAGCAGCACTCTCCTCCACTAGTGGTCTAGTAATTGTATCAGATCAACACAAAAGTATAGCCAACGCGGTAAGAGATGTTTATCCGAAAGCACACCACGGCCTTTGCTACTACCACATCGCAAATAAGATTGCTCGATATGGTAAGTGGACCGTGCAGATGTTTCACGAGGCAGCATACGCATATCGAACATCAGCCTTCAACCGCGCATTGAACGCGATACGAGAGGCACAGCCCGCCGCAGCGTACGAGAAGTTGATGGAGATCGGTCACGAGAAGTGGGCCAGATCACAATGTCCTACCCGACGTTACAGTATGTTAACATCCAACATGGCTGAGTCTATTAACTCTCGACTTCTGGCTGCAAGACGTCTGTCAATATGTGCTATGATCGAGGCAATCCGACATCTGCTCGAAAAGTGGTTTGATGCTCGTAGACAAAAGGCTCATGCGAGAACTGATATTTTGACTGAAGCTGCAGATATGAGAATGAGAAATGAAAGAGATGCAGCACTCAGGTATGTTGTTACATCCGTGACTGCTGACTCATTTAAAGTGGACACAGGAAAAAGACAGTGGAGAGTTGATCTGAGCAGTCACTCATGTGAATGTGGAGTATGGCAATTGGACGAGATCCCCTGTAAGCATGCAATTTCAGTTTTATACAACCGCCGTGAGAATTTATATGATCACATCAATTACTTCTATCGGACGGAAACATAGAGGGAGATATATGCGGGTGTGGTGAATCCTTTACCTCCACGGGACGAGTGAGGTGTCCCAGCAGAGATTGATGCGATGGTGGTACTACCACCAGTTATCACGCGTCAAGCAGGACGGTCGAGGAATAGCCGACGAACTTCCGCTCTAGAGGCTGGTACCTCTAGCAGTAGACCTCGTACACCGAAGAAGTGTAGCATTTGCGGGGAACAAGGTCACACAAGGCGTAAGTGTCCGGCGCCGTCAAATAATGAATAATCTAGTCTAGTATTAATATTTATGTACGTGATTTAATATGGTCTAGTATTATTTTCGTAATCTATTTATCATAATATCGAGAACGATAAAAATAAAAAATAAAAAAAATAAAAAAATTGGTCCGACCGGTCGGACAATTCTACCGACACCGGTCCGATCGGTCCGATCGTGCCGACCGGTCGGTCAGTCTGATTGAGAGCGGTCCGACAAGTCGGACAAAATAAAAATTAAAATATGAATATGCAACGGGAACCGTGCCGAGACCCTAAAAACCCTAAATCCAAACCCCAAATACTATTCATCTAAACCCTAAATCCAAACCCCAAAAACTATTCATGTAAACCCCAAAACGTCAGATTCGAGTGCCGAAAAATGATTTACGAAGGGGATATCGAGAATATCATGAATAACTTTGAAATATAATAATAGAGACATATAATTAAAGAAAAAATAAAATACGACCTCTTCACCTATTTCGAAAAATGAGTTCGTTTTTCATAAAGATTGATAAGTATTTCCATGATTCAAGAAGGATTCATATTTAATTTTGTAAAGGTATAGTTTTATTATAAAGTATTTCATAATATTATCCTCAAATAATTATTATAAAGTTTATATTATAAAGTTTATAATTTTTAGAGTATTTATTTGAATTATATCATATGATTTTAAGTCTTATTTAAAACAAATGTAAGTCTTATTAGTCCATTTCATATTATTAGTTGAGTATTTCATAATTATTTCATAATAATTATTTTTAAAGTATAATTTTTTAGAGTATAATTTTTATCATATAATTTTTAGAGTATTATTAGTTTAGTTTATAATTTTTTTTTGAGTATTTCATAATAATTAAATTTATTGGTATAGTATTATTATTATGGTCCGACCGGTCGGACCATTTCGAAAATGGTCATACCGGTCGGACCATAATTTAAAAAAAAATTGAGAAAACAGTATATACCCTATCGGTCCCGATCGGACCGAATATTTTTTTAAAAAAATCTAAATTTATGGTCCGACCTATCGGACTTAATCGTAAATGGTCCTATCGATCGGACCATAATTAAATTAAAAAAAATTTAAACCTGATATTCTTTACCCTATCGGTCCCGATCGAACCTCATTTAAAAAAAAGAAATAAAATTTGAAAGTGTGTCGATCGGTCGGACACACGCAATTGTGGTCCAACCGATCGGGCCTGATTAAAAAAAAATATTGAAAGTGTGCCGATCGCTCGGACCCTAAACAATTATGGTCCGATCGATCGGACCACAAACATATTGAAGACAGTGGAGAGTTTCGCCGTTGTATTAAACCAAACAGAAGCAAATCAAACCATGCAGTACATAATATGATCAAAAATAAGTCCGAGACATATGAGTCCGATACATAATCAAATCAAATCAAAAGAAATAGAATCCAATTCAAGTCCGATACATCATTTCGCACGCCCAACAATAATCAAAGTACATCACACATTTCAAAACATTTTACCGCCATCCAATTCCGATACTTACCAATGTTTGCCTCATCATTACCCCATGCCCGAGTCGGGAAACCGGTGAGGAGACGCTCTATGGTCATGCATGTCAATGCCCCACAACTATGCGAATCCAATTGCGTGTACTGCTCTTCAGCATCCACAAACACAACCGGGGCCTCTGTCCTCCTGGGAATTGATAATAATTGCCAGTCCACAAGAATCACGCAATAAATTTCCGGTCATACAACTCGAGTCTCCAGTCTGAAACGCATAACCGCAGCACGAACCAATGTTGTGCTGCCAAGATTGGAAATATGATCTACAATAGACACAAATACACAATTTAGAACCTTAGGATTATTAAATATAAAATATATGAATATTACTCACATATTTGACGGAGTACCAATTGCCTATCCCAAGTTCTTGAATCCCCTTCACGCACTGCACATCGGCGTCTTTCGGAACCCATAAATAATCCTCATCATTCTCGTGTCTGTCACTTTGTGGATCTTTAGAAAACTTGAGCCACTCAATCATAATAACCATCTGGAGAAAAATTATTCAACGATAAAATATGAAAAAAATAGAATATTTTCCAAAAAATACTCAGATATGAAATGTACTTACAAAGACTGTAGAGTCCGCTATGACTGTGTGTCGGGCATCTGGAGTCACGGGTAGGTTGCCTTGAACTAGCCTGACCCGCAGTGACTGGATGTAGCAGTTTATCATCTCACAATCCATATTATAAGCCATGTTCTTCAAATTCTTGAACCATTCTCGGTCCAATGGAAAACCATCTGGACGTCGAAAGACCAAGCTTTCAGTCAACAAATACTGCTCGAAACTCTCAGCCAACGTGGAACTCGGCTCAAACATATCCTACAAACGAAAATTCTTAAATTAATTAAAGAATTTATATTAATTCAAGAAAACTCAGTCTAGAATTTTCTTACCAACTCGCCGCGAGTCAAATCCAAATCTAAGTTGTAGCTGTTTGCTTCCACATCCATAGTCTCCACCTCCTGATTTTGAGTTGATGGATCCCTCTCCCATACATCAAAGGGTTGTGGTGCGGGCTTGTCCCACCGAGGCCACTGCGTAGCCTGAGCGTGCAAGCTATAACCACTGTTAAATGGCCTAGGCTCCTCCTGGTGCTCTGAAGATGATGACTACTGTCTGGACCTCCTAGGTCTATGAAGCAGCTCCTCCCTCGTACTCACTAGCTCCTGACTCAGGGTCCGATGATAATCATCAATTCTATTCATCATAGCTTGCTCGCACCTTTCAAAATTCTCTTGAATAGATCGACTGATCATGGCCTCTATTCTTGGATCCAGACAACTAGATGTCTCACCACCTGCTAATAATTATCAAAGAAGGGGACGATTATTAAAAGGGGAATTGACTAGATATTTTTTACTTATTCTTAAAATCTTACCAGATGCATCTCTCGCTGCTGATGATGATGCTTGTGTACGGCGGACCCGGCCTCTGAACCCTCCGACTCTCTACGACAGTGTGCTCCTCCTCCTCCTCCTGCTCCTCCTCCTCACCGACAACTCATCTACCCGTACTACGTCTGCTACCTGTAGCCTCGGTGCGCCTGAACAAGATACGCTGTCTATCTTGATCATACTGTGCCGGCTGTAGGGTGTTCAAGGGCACAAGAAAGTGTATCCCAAATGGACTACTACAGACTGCACTCTGCAAATATGGAGACATCTCCTCAACATCGTTCGGTTCTAACACTTCAAACACTACTGAGTCTCTCATCTGAAATACATAATATTTGCGCATTAAATATTAATACGAATATCCATAACATATTTATTGTAATTAATAATAAAATACTATTACCTAGCGCTTAAAAAAACTGGCTATATCACGCTGGTCGGTGTTAGTAAATGACCACCGTATATAACGAGGCAAAGCATCGGGATGTAGACAGGTCGCACAACGAGCTCCAAAACTAGGACTGGCCTCATATGCCCACACCTATACTACAACATAAATATATCGAGTTATTTAAACTAATAAAAATTAAAAAATTGGTAATAATTAAGTTGTGAACAAAACTATACCTATAGTGCCCAAATCGGCCCGTATAGATTATACTTTGATCTTACGAGGTCCAGGGAATTGGGTACGTAACTGAGGTAGTGCAACATGGCCTCGTAGGTGAAAGCACCCCATGGGAACGCATTCCATTGGTCGATATCATCAGCCAATACCCATATCCATGTATCAATCTTCTTAGACTCTGCAGGAGCATAGAACCAGAAGAAAAGAGCCAAAATATTCGACAACTTAATCAAGTCATCATCTGAAATACCACCGGGCTGATATGTACCAAACCAGCTTAACAATTCCCTTGCTTCAAACGGATTCCCACCATTGAACCTGCCGTAGATCCCAGACTGAGTAGGCTGATAAGATGCTCCCATGTCGAAACTACACTCGCCGAACATCAGCCCAGTGACCAATGCGAACTACGGATGAGAGAAACGGATGTTCTGACCAACATAATTAAACCAAACCTCCGAAGGTCGAACCGAGACCCCATAGCACAATAGCTGGTGAAGAGCCCGCAAAGCATTCTTACCATCTGGCCAAGCCACTATGCTCCCGAACTGACCACCAGTAAACCGGCGGACTAGATCCATAACCCCCTGACTAGATAATTTCTCTCTAATCAATGTCCCTAAAGCATGCTTATAATATGTGGTGATCCTCGGGGAAACGTCTCGAAGTGGTAACCGTTTAAAATGCACCTATATATTACATACAATATTTAATAAATTATAATTATTACAATATTTACATATAATATTTAATAAATAACCTGAATCAATAAAAAATAAAATTATATGCTGAAAAAAAAAACATGCCGACCGGTCGGGCACCGGTTCAGACCGGCCCAACCGGTCGGCACATAAAGCTCAGCGCCGGCAACAATGGCGCGCCGGTTTTCGGCGATTTCTACCTCATTTTGAGCAATTTTCACCCAATCCAACCAAATCTAGGTTATACTCACTAAGCCCAACATATATATTCCATAAAAAAGCACTTTAAACATGCAATCCTACATTAATTTGAAGATCTACAAACTAATTTACAAACAAAGATTTGAAGAAAAATACTAACCTCTTCCATTGTGTCTGACGGGTTGGACGAAGATACGGTGTCCGATGGGCGTGCCGATGAGCGTGCCGATCGATCAGCCCGAGAAATTTTGAGTCCGATTGTTGAGGGAGGAATGGGGACCGATGGGATCGGGTGGGGCAGAAGATGTTTTTTATTTCGGCCCTATCGGTCGGACCATATAGTGTGCCGACCGATAGGGCACAAATATATATATATATATATATATATATATATATATATATATATATATATATATATTTAAAGTGTGCCCGATCGATCGGCACATTCACAATGTGTGTCGATCGATAGGGCACAACTTGTTTTTTGTTTGGGGCCGATCGATCGGCACGTTCACAATATGTGCCGACCGATCGGCACGCTACGTTAAATTTAGTGCATTTATGCGACCTGACAACTTTCAGGTGAAAAAAGTGAAAAAGTGAGGGTATTTTAGACAATTTGGGTATTTTGTAGATAGTTTTTAGGGAGTTGAGTAGATTTGATTTTGACATAGGGGGAATTGGTAGATTCCCATAATTCCACTATTTTATTTCTGTCATGTTCTCCTTGCTAATAGTCTCAAACAAAAAAATTCTAAATTCTAAATATTTTTTGTGAGGAAGAATATTGGTCCTTCCACTAAGCTGAAGCTGATACTGAATCTGAGCATAATGGTCCCTCCACTAAGCTATCCAAACAGTAAGAAGCCGAGATGAAGGCAATATGGATGCATGTGAGAGGGTTGGGTATAAGTGTTGAGGCCAGACAGGTTCAAGCTACTAGAGAAAAAGTCAGATTAGCAGATCTTGAGGCGCTCAGACAGAAGACTGAGAAGGAAGCTAGAGAAAGAGCCCCTGAGAAGGATAGGAGCATACCAACAACTTTAAAAAATTTCAGAAGGAAACAAAATGACAATATTAAGAAGATCATTCATCCCAAAATTGATTAATGGGTGCCATGGAAAATCAATCAAGCTTGGGAAGAGATCAAGGTTGAATTCATCAAGAGTTGGTATATATCGAAGACAATGAATGAGCCAGTATCAAACGTGTCATTCAGAGAATTTCTGATGATCTCAAACTCATAAGTATATGAAGAAATTCAGACTATTTTTGAACAAACAGGTCTTTCTCTTAAAGCACCTGAATACATAACTCTGCCTCCTCCTCGTACTCTTGAAAGACTCCTCCTCGTACTCTTGAAGGTCAAATATGCCAGAAGGAGATTGAGTATGAGATCGAGATAGCAATGCAGAGAAAAGATCTAGCGCTCACTAATAGTCTAGAACAAAAAATTCAAAATCCCAAATATTTTTTGCAATGAACTTTGTCATAATCTCCTCGCTAATAATCTCAAACAAAAAATTCAAATTCCAAGTATTTTTTTGCGATGAACTTCGCCATGTTCGCCTCGCTAAAGTCTCAAACAAAAAAGAATTCATAATTCCAAATATTTTTTTTGCGAGGAACTTTGCCATGTTCTCCTCACTAATAATCTCAAACAAAAATTTCAAAATTCCAAATATGTTTTTGCGAGAAACTTCGCCATGTTCTCACTCGCTATTAGTTTTCAAAAAATAAATTCTAAATTCCAAATATGTTTAGTGAGAAATTAATTCTTTCATCGCCATATTCTTCTTGTTAGTAGTTATAGAAAGAATTCAAAAACCCCCTAAATCATATATTAAAAAAATTACATTCACTCTATCTATGATTCCCGCTAAATCCAGTTCCTTTTAAAAAAACTAATTGTCATATAAAATTGGTATACCCCTAATATATTTATCCTATAAATCAATTGCTAAAAATCGATTTGGTAATGAATTCATTCATTAACACTTTTTATAAATATAATTCGTACATCTGGCCTTGGATAATTTTATTAGGTAAAATCTTAAATAAACATGATTTGATCATGTTATAATAATTAAAGAAAACTTTGTTTATGATATTTTATTTCATTTTTCTGTTTTTATTTATTTATTTTACTAAGTTAACATTCTACTTTTCTATTATTCATAAAAAGTTTCTTTTACACCTTTCAATTTTTTTTTATTTTAAATTGAGTTCACATGGTACATGTTTTAGTTTTCCTATTTTTTAGTAATGAAATAATTATAATTTCAACAATTAATTTTCAAAATAAAAGGATTGATGATAATTTTATTAATCTTTTATTGTTTATCATTGGTTAATATGAGAGTTTTTTACTGTTAATAATTTCTTTATTTTATTTTCTTTACTTATATTTTTTACTACTTCAATTTTTTTATTTGCTTTTAATTTTTACTTTATAATAAGTTAATATAATGTTTTCTTTTTCATGTTTTTTAATAATTAATTTAACATAATTCCAACAATTAATTTTTCAAAGTGAGAATAATGAATTATTCTTTTAGGTTTTTGGTTGAACATTATTAATAACTTCTTATCTTCATTTTCTGAAAAAAAACTATTCAAAACTAGAGAAAATACGAGAATAATAGAGATAGCTGGATTCAAATATGTGTTATAATGAGGACCAAAGAGTTCTACTTATTGAATTACGGAGCTAGATTTTTGGACTTTTAGAATTTACATGATCATTACTATGCATGATAAATATGTATATAGATATGTTGGTCCGGAGATGAGTGTCAGGTGTAGAGGGGGCGTGAATACACCTGAGTACAAGTTTTTCCTCAAACGTGAAGGACAACTGAGCTATAGAGTGCGACTGATGAACAATGTCAAATAGTGACCTTCTGATCGCGGGTCAGAGTGTCTCAGCTACTGAGTCTGTCCTACTGACTTTTGTCAGTATTAAGAGCTCAGTCGAAGAGTTTAGTGTGGATAAGTGTGGGGCCGGATAGACTTCGTCTCTTTTTGAAAACGTGTTTTCGCAAACCAAACTTGTTTTGGCTGGTGCACTTTTAAATACGTGTTATGCAAAGTATGAGTTTTTAAATTGGTTTGAGAACGATGCAATAAAACAGTAAATAACACAAGCAATTTTTAACGTGGATCGGATACGCAAGATCCTACGTCCACGGTCCTGCAGAACAGGAGTTCTTGTTGATTAATCTTAGCAAGCCTCACCAAGGAATCTGTGCGCTGGACAGACCCTTGTATGTTAATGTCCTTAGCGACTTTACAAATCAAACCGAAGTTTAAAGGGAGGGGATTTTCTCCAACAATGAAGGAGTTCTTACAATAAGAAGGATTCACAGAAAGTGAACTCCTTCGGAGGTTCTAAGCTATGGATATAACAGTTGAGCTTAGATAGAGAAGAGGGAACTAAAGAATCTCTAGAGAGAAGAACTACGGATATTCAACTAAGCAAGTTCTTCGCTGGATTGACGTGAATGCGCTAGAGAGTTTGAATTTTGTGAGCGTGTATTCCCTTTTATATCCCGTGCGTTGAGCCGGAAATGCTTCTCTATTTATAGTCGTGACCCAGACATGTGTCCGTTGGAGAAGACGATGCCACGTGTCACAAACTTCCAAGGAAAACGGCCATAAGTTTTCGAAGTAGCGCCGCAGAGTGGTTGACTTCTGTACATGAGAGCAACTTTATTGTCAGAGCAGGTAAGGCTTAGGTTGCTTCTCATTGGTTGAGGTTTGTGGTAGGTGAGATTAGTCTTCATCTGAGTAGACTCTCACTAATCCTCGTATGATACTCTGCTGACTTTCGAATGACAGTAATAGTCGACAGTCGTTTCCTGTCGGATTCAGTAGATCTGGATCGATCATACTGACTTCTTCATCTGAGTCGGTTGATGAAAGTCTTCTACTGATAATAGTCAGCTGGTGACTCTGAAGGTACTGAGCTCTTCAAACCGTGTCTTCAACGGAGGTCAGCTGATGGGAATCTTCTACTGAGAACAGTCAGCTGGAGACCTGAGGACACGAGCTCTTACAAACTGATGACATGGGGTTCTGGAATTTAACTTTCTACTGAAGTTCAGACCAACAAATACCCCTTACAGGACTTAGACAAAACAGATAAGGAATATAAGAACAGTCTTCTCCTATTACATCATGAAGTCCGAAAACACACTATGGGTACAAGACAGGTTTTGGAATCTTCAATTCTATAGCGATAAAATCACTACAATTTCCCCCCATTACCAAATACAACAATAAGTCCTAAATATATGAACAGCTGATGACAGTTCAAAATACCCCCTTAACAATGGTCTAAACGACCACTGACTCATAACCCAACAAGATATGTTTACAGCAATTCACAATATTTTTTTCGTTGCTCTATTATTTTATAATAAGTTAACATAATATTTCCTTAATATTTATTATATTTTCTTTTTTCACTATTTTACTACAATAAGTTAATATATTATTTATTCCTCGTAATTCATTTTCTTAAATCAACGAATGGAGGGTTCTTTTTTTTTTTTTTTTTTTTACCATGATTCTCACTATTAATAATATTTTCTATTCTTTTTTTTTTTTCATATTTTGATATCTTCGTATTCATATTTTATTATGTTATTATAAGTTAAACATAACGTTTTATAATATTCGTAATATTTTATTTTTTGATAGTGGCTTATTATTTATGATATTATTTTCTTTTCTTTTTTCATTTTATAAGAACTTAACATAATGTATTTGTCAGACATCAAATTAACATAAGTCATATAAGGAATTTCTAAAAATGAAAGACTTCTGATTGATTCTTTTTATTTTCTTTTTTCATTAAACACTGTTAATTATTATTTTTTTTTTAAATTTCTATCCGATTTACTACATTTTATTTAATTTTCTTTGTTCTAATATTCAAAATAGGTTCACATAATATTTAATCTTATTACTTCTAATATTTTCTGCTTTTTTCATGTTTTTGTTTTATAATAAGATAGCGTAATGTTTTTCTACTTTGTTTCATTGGCAACATATAGTTGGTATTCCTACTTCTGTGTAATTATAGTTCATCTAGTGTTCAATTCTCATTAAAATTTATTTAAATTAATAATATCTATTAACATAACTTCATTATTATTTTTCATTGATATTTATTATTTTTTCTTACTACTCGTAATATTTTTTATTTTCTTTTCATATTTTCTGACTATTCATAATTTTATAGTGATTTATTATTTTTAATAATTTAAAGTAATATTTTATTTTAATAATTTAAATAACATAATACCAATAATTGATTTTCCAAAGTAAAAAAATGGATTATTGTTTTATTTATTATATTGTTAAACACTAGCAACATTTTTCTCCTTTTAAAAAATATTCATAATTATTTTGCTTAGTTTTATATTATAAATAATAAGTTAATATAAGATTTTCTTATTAGTCATTGTCTTTTCTTTTTCTTTATATTATTATACAATAGTTTAACATAATACTCCATTTTTCTCACTTGACTTGTCTTATTTTTTAAAATGAAAAATAATTACTACACAAACTCTCACTTTTTGTTTGTGGTGCTTTCCTCTTTACACACAATCACCCACTCATCTACGCACAACCACCAACTCATCTTAGTCTTTGTCCCGAAAAAAACAAGACAAGCCGAGTGGGACAGAGGGAGTACTATTTTATTTTTCCCATTTTTTAATTATTAAATTACCATAAACCTTATGAATTAACTTATTAAAATAAAAGAGTGTATGGTTCTTTTTTTGGCGTAATTTTAGATTTTTTTTCTTGTTATTCATAGTATTTGCATTTCTTACTTTCTTTTTCATATTTTCTAGAATTCGTGATATTTTTGTTTACGAATTTCATCTTTATTACATTATTATAAGTTAACTTCAATTATTAATTTTCATAGATAATTATTATCTTTTCTCGGTACTCGTAATACTTTTTTTTTCTTTATCATATTTTCTTACTATTAATAATTTTTAATTTAATTTTTGATTTATTATTTTATAATAACTTAAAGTAATATTTTCTTTTTCCTGTTTTCTTAGTAATTAAATTAACATAATAGCAAATTTTCCTAAGTAAAAAAAATGCACTATTGAAAATGGATTATTGTTTTATATATTATATCATTAAACACTAGTAATATATTTTTTTGTTTTCTTATTTTCAAAAATACTTTAATTATTTTACTTAGTTAATATAATATTTTCTTATTAGTCATTGTATTTTCTTTTTCTTTATGTTAATAGTTTACAATAACACCATTTTATTTTTCTAATTTTTTAATAATTAAACTAACATAAACCTTATGAATTAAGTTATTAAAATAAAAGAATATATGGTTCTTATGTTTTTTTAACATACTTTTAGCTCTTTTTTTCTTTTTATTCATTGTATTTTCTTTTATTTCTTTTTTTCATATTTTCTACAATTCGTCATAATTTCATTTACGAATTTCATTTTTATTACATTATTACTCCCTCCGTCCCATTATTAGTGGCCACCTTTCCTAATTCGGATGTCCCGCTATTAGTGGCGATGTCCCAAATTGGTAAAAAGTTATTACTCTCTTTCCTACTTTATCATCTTATCTATCCTACTTTATCATCTACTTTTATTATTATACTCATTTCTCTCTCATAATTTATCATCTTCTCTCTCCTACTCTCTCATTATCACACTCATCTCTCTCTCCTACTTTATTATCTAACTCATCTCTCATACTTTATTACAAATTTCCTTAATTCCCGTGCTGAAAAGAAAGGCGCCACTAATAATGAGACGGAGGGAGTATAAGCTATATAACTTTTTCTTACTATTCATATTATTTTTCGTTCTTCATATTTGCTTACTATTTGTAATATTGTATATCAGTTGGGAGATGATTCAGTAGCATATCATTAGAAAATTTGAATGATCCCAAACCCTAATTTGATTGGTGAACCATTGAGTTGTAAAAGTTATGCCTTTGTCTCTGAGAGTTTCAGACTAAGTAGACATTTCTTCTACATAGTTCAGGCACTTAGTTCCATCTGCTGACCCTTTAGTAGACTATCCGCCTCAGTACCATGGAGTGAAGACTCAGTAGTCTTTGGACTCGGCGGAGCAAGACATGCGAGAGGTGTTCATACTCGGTAGGCTTGGACTCGGTATGAGCAAAGATATCGAAAGGAGTCGGTAGAACCGGACTCGGCGAGGAGCGCTTCATCGAACTCAAAGTCGACCTTCAGTAGAGTTGCACTCAGAAGGAGTATACTACTGAACCAAGGTCAGAGTCAGCAACGGCCTGACAGTTTCAATGATTGTCAGATAATCTTATATGTTAAATCAGTAGAATAATACGAGGTATTCAGAGAAGTCAGCTTCAGATCTGCCTTGAAGTCTATTTATCTCAACTACTTTCTACACATCGACCAATGACGAGTAATCAGCTATCCTCATTCTGATTAAAGCTGCAAGTTAACCACTTTCCAGAAATGGAGGGAAAAGACTCTGCCAGATTTCTTTGAAAGAGCCGTTAGCTACCCAAAAGAGAGTGACACATGGACCGACGTCTCCAACGGATCTTTCCATGGCTCGCCAATATATATAGAGGGAAAATCAAATCGAAGCTCACCTATCTATCTATCGAAAACACACGAGCGATTACGAGCAAACACTTACCGACTTAAGCTTTCCGCAAGAACTTCAGAGAAACACTTCAAGTGAAAGGCGACATACTTGCTCAAGGGAACCATGCTGAATTAGAATCAATAGCCTCTAGTATCCAAGTGACTGAACACGAACCCAGACAGCTTATCCCTCACTATTCGTCACTCTAGAAGCCACCTTCTTGTTTCACTCCCTCATAGTTGGAGAGTTTGTCAAACACTTTAGTTTGATACTTGTAAACTGAGACTTGCTCAGTATAATCCTCAAGA
The DNA here is from genome assembly GCA_028984105.1 of Lavandula angustifolia. NCBI lineage: Eukaryota > Viridiplantae > Streptophyta > Magnoliopsida > Lamiales > Lamiaceae > Lavandula > Lavandula angustifolia. The sequence goes on from CM054803.1 coordinate 29,582,229, forward strand.
CCCGTGTTTGTCCAGTGCACAAACCGACAGAGACTAACTCAGTATAATAAAATAGCCTCCTGATCTTTTCGGGACAGTGGACGTAGGATTGTTTGATATCCGAACCACTTTAAAATCATTGTGTTCTGTTTTTACTGTTGCATTGATTTTTGTTCATACTGAAAACTGCTTTACAAAATCATTCAATTGTGTTTCAGGAAAGCTTAAGAGATTGCACAAATATACTGAAACAATTTTAATAAAAACATTTTCAAACTCAACTGAATTGGGCCTACACATTTCCGCACTCTACTGGACTCTTACTGAACGGTACTGAATTCTGACATCAGTCAGCTAGCAGGCCTCAGTATAGACAGTCACTCTGTCCACGTGATTCAGAACAACATATTTGGTTTACTGAACTTGTTCAGCAAGGCACTCTCTTGAATAGGACTGTTCGTGTTTTAAGTTGAGAAAGTTTTCAGGTGTATTCACCCCCCCCTCTACTCCTGAACGTTTATCTCGGGACCAACAATTAGAATCAGAGCAGGAGTTCTCTAAGACTCTTGTTATCTGAAACTGGTCTACTTGAACGGATCCTGAAAATGTTTTCACTGCATATCATTCTTCATTTATATCACTATTTAAAATGTATGATATGTCAGGAACCAGGATGGTACCCATGTTCTCAGTAGAGAACTACGGGGTATGGCGAGTCAGAATGGAAGCTCATCTGACTTCCCTCCACGACAGAATGACAGAGGTCTTGGAAGACGGACCTCTCGTTCCCGTGATTGATAGTGTTGAAACCCAGGATCCAGCACAAGGAGGAGGCATGGTGACCGGGAAGAAGATCCCTAAAGACAGAAGTCTCTTCACTCCTAAAGAGAAGAAGCTTCACAATCTGGACCAGGTTGCCAGAAACGCAATACTGACCACTCCGAGTGACTCTTATCTCGGAAGAGTTCAGGACTGCAAGTCCGCCAAGGAACTCTGGGATGCTCTGGCGCTACTGAGTCGGGGGACTTAGAAGATCAAAGCTAACAAATTAGCATTGGAACTCCAGAAGCTGGAGAGACTATCTCTAATGTCTGGCGACACGATTGAAGATCTCAACGTCAGATTTTCAGATCTGATGAACACTATCAACGGGCTGGGAAAGACATCTCCAACCGAGAGATGAATCTCAAAATCTTGAGAGCACTGCCAGACGGACATTGGACTCCATTTGCTACTTTGCTTAGACATTCTGATCTTGACATTGTTTCTCATGATCATATATTTTCAGAATTGAAAGCTCAGGAGTTCGAGTTCAGTCTACCACAAAGGAAGCAGCGAGCTGAAGCTGACACTCAGATTGACCATACCTTCAAAGCATCAGTCAGCATAGCAGCTCCCGCATCTAGCAAAGCTGAGCCTTCAACCAGCGATCTACAAGAAGAAAGCTTAGCTCAGAGATATGTACTGCTTGCCGTCAAGTATCAGAAGGAAAAGGAGAGGCGCAGAAAACTCTCTAGAGTAGTCAGAGACTCAAAGAGTAAGTCTGAGTATACACCTAAGCGCACTCCTGAACCGCATACTTCTCATTGCAGGAAACATGAGGACTCTGCACAGTCGAAAGACAGTGAAAGCAAAGAAGGCAAAATCACCTCCTGCTACAACTGCAAGAAGCTAGGACAATACCAATACGACTATCCTGAGCTCAGTACAGCTGAAAGAGCAGCACGAAAAGCTCGAAGGGAGAAGTTCATCAAGAAACGTCAAGCATACATTGCCGGTGAACTCTCATACGACTCATATGAAGTCGATTCCTTCGTGGATTCATCAGATGATGAAGCGGCATTCATGGCCCTATAGCTTGAAGAAGATGCTGAAAAGTGTCTTATGGCAGGAGAAGAGGATGAGGTAAATTCTCACGCTCCATTTAAATCCTCTTCATACTGCACACACGATACTATTTCAGGTGCAGATGAGAATCTAGACGTCTCGATTGCCTACGAAGAATTATTAGACGAGCAGATTCAGATGAGCCTGCAACTCAATAAGACTCTTCAAGAGTTGGATACCCAGAAAGTGGAGAATTAGAGACTTTCTCAAGAGAGTCAAGTTTCTACTGAGTCGGAATGACTTGTGTTGAGATTCAGGGAGGAGATTAACTCTCTGATGGCCAAGTCTCAGCATCAAGAAGATCAGATCTCAGTACTGACCAATGACTTGACTCAGAAGGATACTGAACTGAGTCTACTGAAACAGAAGTTCTCAGGACTTCAGACTGAGCATGAAATGCTTAAGAAGAGTGATGATGTCTAGAGGAACCTGATGACAGAGCGGTACATGGGAGCTGAGAAAAATCTTGAAGCAATGCTAGCCAACAACAAGCCCAAACATTAGAAGGAGGGACTCGGGTTCAGCCACGGAGCCTCCTCATCTGCCCCCATAGGCTGACTGATAGGTTTGTTCAAGGGACAAACAGAAGATGAAGGCACCTCATCCTAGCTATCAGAAATTTGACAAGAAGATAAGCTCAAGATCACCCCAGTTCAGTAAAGGGGGAACTAGCAAAGTTAAGTGGGTTGATCAGTATGTACCTCCGCAACTGACACATCCAGCTCAGTATGGATCATATTATTATGATCCTATAGTCAGGAGAGGATCCAAGAGTCAGAAGAAGAAGAAGAAAGCCGTTCAGAAAGCTAAGGTCAGCAGTCCTCCAACTCAGAAAATAAGGACTCCTGAACCTGTAAAGCCTCAGAAGTCAACGTCAATAAGTCCAGTGGTTAAGTATGTTGATCAAAGTGGAAAGAAACTGTCTGAGACCACCAGGGTCGTGAGACAGATTTGGGTTTCCAAAACTAACATCTAACGACCTAAAATAAAAAATAAAGGGTACCTGAATATAATTCTATTTTGTAGGTGCACAAAGACCCATGGAACGTGGACATCCGATGCACAAGACACATGACGTACCATAGGAACCTACTGAATAATTATATTGCTGAAGAAGGACCCAGAATCGAGTTCGGAGAAAATGCAAAAGGCTATACCAGAGGCTATGGAACACTCAGCATTGGAACCACCACCGTTCCAAGAGTATCATATGTTGAAGGACTTCAACATAATCTTCTCTCTGTTAGTCAATTTTGTGATAACTCGAATAGAGTGATTTTTAACGCTGGTTTCTGTGATGTCATTGACAAATCTACAGGGAAAACAGTGTTATCCGGTTCGCGCAAAAAGAATATATACGTAGCTGACTGGAAATCAGCTGAACCTGAAGCATGCTTGCTGGCGAAGAACGAAAACAGAACGGGGTGGCTCTGGCATAGAAGACTCAGCCATCTCAACTTCAAGACACTCAACAAGCTAGAAACACTCTAGTAAGAGGACTGGCGAATGAAATGTTCAGCAAAGACACTCAGTGCGAAGCATGTCTGAAGAGAAAGCAAACAAAGAAGCAAAATCCACCAGTTCCATCACCTTCCACGGATGGAATCCTTCAACTGCTGCACATGGATTTGTTCGGACCTGTCTCTCCTGTGACGATCAGAGGCAAGAAGTATGCTTTAGTGGTCATTGATGACTACTCGCGCTACACATGGGTCATATTTATTGCCAACAAGTCTGACGTCAAAGCAGAGTTGTCCGAGCTTCTGAAAAGGCTCAGTGTCGAGAAGAACACCGAAATCAGAAAGATACGTTCAGACATAGGAACTGAGTTCCTGAATTCAATGGTGGAAGAGTTCTGCAAAGCTGAAGGCATAGAGCATGAGACGTCTGCTGCATGCATACCTCAACAAAATGGGATTGCTGAGAGAAAGAACAGAACACTCAAAGAAGCAGCAAGAACCCTGCTCGCAGACTCAGGACTCCCATCTAAATTCTGGGCAGAAGCAACCGATATTTCATGTTATACTCAGAACAGATCTCTACTGACGAAGCAACATCAGATGACACCATATGAATTATGGAACGGCATGAAGCCTTTCTTATCTTATTTCCATATTTTTGGGTGTTCGTGCTTTATTCACAATATTGGAAAGGATCGGTTAAAGACTTTTGATAGCAAGTCAGACCAGGGTGTCTTCTTAGGATACTCCCAGGTCAGCAAAGCCTTCAGAGTTTTTAACTACCGGACCCTTCGCGTGGAGGAAAGCCCTCATGTTGTTTTTAATGAGTTTGCTACTGAAGACAGGAGCAGAAACTCAAATTTAGAATCTGAGGACATTAGTAAACAGCTAAAAGATCTGAGCTTAAAAGACAATGTTGAGAAGATCCAATTGTGTTGGGATGATGATTCAGAAGAGGAAACTGAAGATAAGACTACTGAATCTCAGCCAGCAACAAATGTAGCTGAACATATTGATTCTACTGAATCCCAGGTAACTCAGGTCGATGAAGAAACCCAAGTGGTAACTGAGACCTCTACTGAGAATAATAATTCAGGGGGAACAAATGAAGTTCCTGAGCTAAATGCCCCTGAACCTGGTGACTCAGTAGACCCAACTCTAGTGACTGAATTACTTCAATCTCAGAATACTACAACTGAAATGCCTAACTCACCTACTATCTGTGTTGAACAAATTTCAGATGAAGAGTTAAAACATCGTCGATCGTGGTTGGACGCTCACACCTCAGATCTAATTATTGGAGATCCTTCAGCTAGTGTAAAGATAAGATCCAGATTCTGTCAGGGAGAAAGCGGTCTATATTCCTGCTTCTTGTCTACTGAAGAACCTCAGTCAGTTGAGGACGCACTTAAGGATGCTGATTGGATCATCGCTATACAGGAGGAGTTGAATCAGTTCACGAGAAACGAAGTATGGGAGCTTGTTGATAGACCCCAACATCAACATGTGATCGGAACTAAATGGGTCTTCAAGAACAAGCCGAAGGGATAGATTTCGACGAAACGTTCGCTCCAGTTCCAAGATTGGAGGCAATCAGACTTTTCCTAGCCTACGCAACACATCAACGCTTCAGAGTATATCAAATGGATAAGAAGTCTGCGTTCCTGAACGGCGTGCTGAAAGAAGAGGTCTTTGTAGAACAGCCTCCCGGCTTTCAGCAGGGACATCAAGTTTATAGACTCAGAAAGGCTTTGTATGGGTTAAAACAAGCACCTAGGGCTTGGTACGATACCCTGTCTAAGTTTCTTCTTCAGAAAGGATTTCAGAAGGGCACAGTAGACCGCATACTGTTCAACATTCATCTAGAAGACGACATATTACTTGTGCAGATCTATGTAGATGACATCATATTCGGATCAAAGAATGTCACTATGTATCAATAATTTGAGAAGATGATGAAGGACAAATTCCAGATTTCAATGATGGGAGAGATTAATTATTTCCTCGGATTTCAAGTCAAACAATCAGAGAAGGGAACATTCATCAATCAAGGCAAATACACTCGAGACCACATCAAGAAATTCGGTTGTAACATCCGGCAAACCAATCAAGATCCCGATGAACACGAATATGAAAATCGATCTTGACAAAGTGGGAGTATCAGTAGACCATACTGAATTTCGCGCAATTATTGGTTCTTTATTATATCTAACTACTACTAGACCTGACATAACTTATGTTGTAGGTGTCTGTGCTCGATTTCAGGCGAATCCTAAGCAGAGCCACATGGACTCAGCAAAGAAGATTCTCCGCTATCTCAGAGGAACACCTGACATGGGTTTATGGTATCCAACAGATGATAATATTGAGCTAACTGGTTATTCTGATGCTGACTATGCAGGTTGCAGGATTGACCGAAAATCAACTTCGGGAACTTGTCAGTTCCTTGGCAGTAAGCTGATCTCATAGTTTTCAAAGAAACAGTATTCAGTAGCGACGTCAACTACTGAAGCTGAATACATGGCTGCCGGAAGTTGCTGCGCCCAAATCCTTTGGCTGAGATAGCAGCTATGCGACTATAATGTCATTCAGAATGAGGTGCCGATCTTCTGCGACAGCTCCAGTACCATTGCAATCACTCAAAATCCTGTACTTCATACCAGATGCAAGCACGTGGACATCAGACACCACTTCATTCGTGACCATGTCGAAAAGAAGGATATCAGAATGGAGAAGATCCATACTGGCCATCAAAGGGCCGATATTCTGACCAAGCCTCTAGCTGAAGCCAGATTCAAAGAACTTTTAGTAGAGCTAGGTCTGCTGGACCCACCCTACTGACTTAAGTCAGTAAGAGGATTAAGGAGAGGAGCATTCAGCAAGGGGGAATGTCGGCAGCTGAGAAGCCTACTGAGGGAACTTAACTGGAGGAGGGTGCTCAACCCACAGCTGAATTACCTCTCAGCACTCTTCCTCCAGGTAAGTCGGTAGCTGGAACCTCACGAGCTACGGACCCAGTACATCTGTTGCTGGGGTCTGCATTTGAGGTTGCGACCAGCTCCAAAGGCCGACGGTCCAGGACAGTGGCCAAGGCCCTGAAAAGTCAAGGAGCCCAGAACAGACTCTTGACCAAAGCTGTCCACAGAACCTGGAAGCAATCAACAACTGCTCAGAGTGAGAAAATCAAGGAGCTGAGGACCTCTATTCAAAATTCAGCCGCTCCTGATTTCACAGCCATCCTCACCAACGCCTTAGCCACTCAGAAAGCAGAGTTTGATAATCAACAGGCATCGCTGGTGGCTGCCCATATAAGGTAGCCCACTCAGCACACGCAACAACAACCTCTTCACTAAGTCAAGCTACAAAACTCAGAATCCAGTCTATTCAGAAGACTTGTGAAGAGAAAATAGATGCCAAGTTGCAAGCCATTCAGATATTGGTGGATTCCTCTCACAAGAAGTATAGTGATGATCTCATCATAGAGAGGAACGACCTCCACCAAAGGTTTGAAACCATGTAGACAGCCTTGGACAAGCTAGCCACTGCATTTGTAGGACTGAACAACAAGATTGTTCTTGTCCCAACCCCTGGCTCAGCTGATGATGCCAAAAAGGGGGAAAGGACACCGAGGGGGAAGAGATCAGTACTTGGAGCAGCTAGAAACCAATCAGCTCCTACTGACCCCTCAGGAGCAGCAGGTCAGGCCCAGGGTGTCTCCAGCGCCAGCGATGTAGAGCGCGCTGAGACTGGCCCAAGTGGCTCAGGACCAAAAGAGCCTAAGGATTCAGCAACCCAGACTCCTACAGAACATATTAAGGAGGTTGCTGATTTCCTAGAGGAGGACTCAGATGAGGAGGAGACTCCTCTGCCTCCTCCAGTGGCGGGTAAGGGAAAGAAAAAGCTTAAACTTCCTACCCCACTGAAGAAAGGGGCAAAGATGTATATCAACCCTTAGGAACAAGCTCAGATAGAGGCTGATGAAAAGCTTGCCATGGAGATTGCTGAAGCTGAAGCAACAAATAAACCTAAGAAAGCTCTGGCAAAAGCTAAGACCAAAGTCTCAGGAGGAAGAAAGCCTGGTACTAGGCCTCCTCCAAGAGAGCTGAAAATCGGTGATGAGGCCGATAAAGAAAAAGAGAAAGAAACTGAGCAATCAAAGAAGACTGCATCTGATTCTCAGCAGCAACAGACTGAACATCAGCAGCAGCAACAGCAGGAAAGGCCTAGGGCAGAGCCTACAATAGAAGAAATGCTGAATTTCAGCATGATTGCCTTGGACAAGAAGGCTAGACACTATCATCTAGAAGAATACAGGCGTCAAGAGGCTCTTGCAAAGGAGAAGGCTGCTGAGGCAGCAAGAGAAGTAGAGAGGTTGAAGCCCAGGCCACCACCACCTAAGGATACTGAGATCCCACACAAGTATAGGCGAGGCAGGAAGCCTATTGATCAGAAAATGTACAGATGGCCAAGGGTGGATAAATGGATGCCATGGGAAAGGACTCGAAAATGGGAACAACTGAAGGCTGAGTTTATCAAGAGGTACTATGTGTGGAGATATTGGCCTGATATGCACAAGAACAAAGCCTTTGCTGAATGGCTTCTAGTAAGCGGACCAGAGATATATGACATAGTTCAGAAAGCCATAGAAGACAAGGAAGATGTCCAAGTCCCTACTCCCAAACCCCTGCCTCCTCCTCAGAAGTTTGATGGCTCATTATATACAGGAGTTATTGAAGGAGAAGTCATAAGTGCTATCCTTGCATTAGAACTTGATGATTCTGACCCTGCTGATGTGCTGAAGATGAAGAAGCTCCGGAAGGACACATTTCAGATGTATGGACTACCTTTGCCAGAAGAGAAGTCTAGAGATTTTAAGGCAAGGATCTAGAGATTCAGGAGATAGCTTCTTATCTTTGTATTTTGTTTTCTTAGAATAGCAAGAGATGTAATGTACTGAACCTCATTCATATATAAAATATCTTTGCTATTTGGCCCGACAATACCTTATTGTCTTCATGACCTGTCTTTTAATTTAAGGTAAACACTCAGAATCATCTAAGTGATTACTGACTTACACACTCACTAACTTTATCTGTGTTTTTATGTTTTTACTTATATTGATAGACTTTATTTGTTTGAGTACGGGGGAAATTATTGTATAGGGGGAAATTGTTGTTAGAATTCTATAATAGGTTCTGATACTTCTTCCTGTAACCCTCATTAGATTAGAACTTGAAGTACAACTCCACTGATTCTACTTTTAATATTTTGTAAGGACCTTGTATCTGATAGTTTGTAGTGTTAGGTTTGGACATCATCAAGTAGGGGGAAATTGTTGGGAGATGATTCAATAGCATATCGTTAGAAGATTTGAATGATCCCAAACCCTAATTTGATTGGTGAACCATTGAGTTGTAAAAGTTATGCCTTTGTCTCTGAGAGTTTCAGACTCAGTAGACATTCCTTCTACATGGTTCAGGCACTTAGTTCCGTCTGCTGACCCTTCAGTAGACTATTCGCCTCAGTACCATGGAGTGAAGACTCAGTAGTGCTGGACTCAGCAGGAGCAACATACTGAGAGGTGTTCATACTCAGTAGAGCTGGACTCAGCAGGAGCAGCATACTGAAAGGAGTCAGTAGAACTGGACTCAGCAGGAGCAGTTCACTGAACTCAAAGTCGACCTTCAGTAGAGTTGCACTCAGAAGGAGTATACTACTGAACCAAGGTCAGACTCAGCAACGGCCTGACAGTCTCAATGATTGTCAGATAATCTTATATGTTAAATCAGTAGAGTCATACGAAGTATTCAAAGAAGCTAGCTTTAGATCTGCCTAGAAGTCTGTTTGTCTTAACTACTTTCTACACCTTGACCAATGACGAGCACCCAACTGTCCTCATTCTGATTAAAGCTGCAAGTCAACCACTTTCCAGAAATGGAGGGAAAAGACTCTGCCAGATTTCTTTAAAAGAGCCGTTAGCTACCCAAAAGAGAGTGACACATGGATCGACGTCTCCAACGGATCTTTTCATGGCTCACATATATATAAATAGAGGGAAAATTAAATCGAAGCTCACCTATCTATCTACCAAGAACACACGACCGATTACGAGCAAACACTTACCGACTTAAGTTTCCTCAAGAACTTTAGAGAAACACTTCAAGCAAAAGGCGACATACTTGCTCAAGGGAACCAAGCTGAATTAGAATCAATAGCCTCTAGTATCCAAGTGATTGAACACGAACCCAGAAAGCGTATCCCTCACTGTTCGTCACTCTAGAAGCCACCTTCTTGTTCCCATCCCTCTAACCTAAGCTCTAATGAATATATCCATAGCTTAGATCGAAGGAGTTCATCCCTGAACTATTCTTATTGTTAAGAACTCCTTCATAGTTGGAGAGTTTGTTAAACACTTTAGTTTGATACTTGTAAACTGAGACTTGCTCAGTATAATCCTCAAGACCAGTGTTTGTCCAGTGCACAAATTGACTGAGACTAACTCAGTATAATAAAATAGCCTCCTGATCTTTTCGGGACAGTGGACGTAGGATTGTTTGATATCCGAACCACTTTAAAATCGTTGTGTTCTATTTTTACTGTTGCATTGATTTCTGTTCATACTGAAAACTGCTTTACAAAATCATTCAACTGTGTTTCAGCAAAGCTTATGAGATTGCACTGATATACTGAAATTGTTTTAATAAAAACGTTTTCAAACTCAACTGAATTGGGTCTACACATTTCCGCACTGTACTGAACTCTTACTGAACGATACTGAATTCTGGCATCAGTCGGCTAGCAGGCCTCAGTATAGTCAGTCACTCTGTCCACGCGATTCAGAACAACATATTTGGTCTACTGAACTTGTTCAGATAGACATTGTTTGCGTTTCAAGTTGAGAAATTTTTCAGGTGTATTCACCCCTCCCCCCCCCCCTCCTTTACACCTGAACGTTTATCTCGGGACCAACAATATCCATTTCTTGATTCATTTTTGTGTTTTTGTATTTTTTTAGGAATCAACTTAACATAGTAGTACAAAAATAAAATTTTCAAAATAGAAGAGTTAAGATGATTCTTACATTTTCTTTTTTCGTCCAACATTTCTAAAATACTATTCACAATATCTTAATTATTTTCTTGTTTTCAAATATTTATAATAAGTTATTTTTTCTTATTATTCATTAGATTTTCTTTTTTTTTCTTTTTCTAATATACAATAATACAATAATTTCTAGTTTCATACATGAAATTAATATACTTTGAATTATTAATTTTATTTCTTTTTTTTTTCATCAACAATTATTGTATTTTCATTCTACTCGTAATTTTTTTTCCTCTTCTATTTCATATTTTCTTACTAGTCTTTAAATTGATTATTTTTACATTTTATTTATAAAATATTTTACATAAATTTATTTTCCTACTTTCTCAATAATCAAATTGACATAACTTCAATGATTAATTTTGAAAATTACTCGTTTATTTTATTTTTGCATCAAACACTACTAAATAATTATTTTACTATTTTGTTAATAATCAAATTAACATAATTCTAAATTCTAAAAGTTAATTTATCAAAATATAAAAGTCTCAATAATTATTTACTTATTTAAGCACTTTTATTATATTTTTATTTTAAACACTATTCATAATAATTCTTAATTCATTTTTTCGTTTTTCTAGTAATAACTAATATGTTAGCAAAAAAGTCAAACCCCAATAGTTAATTTTCTAACTTAGAATGAATGATTTTTTTTTTTCATTTTTGCTATTTTATACTCCATCCGTCCCACTCATCTTGACGCATTTTTTTCGGCACGAGAATTAAGAAAGTGAATGATAAAGTATGAGAGAGGGATAAAGTAAGAGAGAGAAGATAAATGAGGGATAAAGTAAGAGAGAGAAGATAAATGAGTTTGTAATAGAGTAAATGATAAAGTATGATAGATAAATGATAAAGTAAGATAAATAAATGAAAAAGTAAGAGAGAAATAAAAAAAGTAAAAGATAATTTCATAATGTTTTTTAAAGTTGTTTCCTTTTAAGGAAACGTGTCAAGATAAGTGAGACGTCTTGAAAAGGAAAACGTGTTAAGATGAGTGGGACGGAGGGAGTAATAAATTAATATTGTGATGCTTCTTTGTTGGTCCTGAGACATGGTTCAGGTGTAGAAGGGGGGGGGAGTGAATACACCTAAATACAAATTTTTCTCAAACGCGAAGTCAACTCTAGCTGAGTTTGCTACTGAACTGAGTCAGATAGCCAAATATGCTTCAGATCGCGTGGGCATAAAATCTTCTTCTGAGTTCAGCTCTACTGACTTTAGTCAGTCGAGCAGTCGTTCAGTATCAGAGTGTGTGCGGAAGTGTAGGCCCTATAAAACGTCTCAGTTAGAAAACACCGGGTTTTATGCTGAGTTTTGTGAAATACGATTTGTATGCAATATGATCAGTTAAATAAAACAGTAAATCAACACAACAATTTTTAAAGTGGTTCGGACACGCTGGGTCTTACGTCCAATATCCTGACCAAAGCAGGATACTTGTTATATTTATACTAAGCAAGTCTCAGTTGGTCTATTCACTGGACAGACGCAAACCTTTAAGTTTATACTGAGCAAGTTCTCAGTTATCTGTGCGTGGGACAGATTCTCTACTTATAGTCGTACTGACTTTTATAAGGGTTCAAACATGAAGAGTTTGAGTCTTCTCCAACTAAGAGGAAGTTCTTACAAATAAGAACGGTTTCACAAGGATGTGAACTTCCTCGAGGTTTCTAAGCTAAAGATATTACAATGAGTTTGCTTAGATAAGAGAAGGGGAACAAAATAAAACTCTATGTGATGAACTAAAGGTGTTCTTCAATGGACGCTAGTTCTTCACTAAATTCAGCTTTGAGATTGCTAAGAGTTTGTGCGTAGATAGCTTGGGTTCCCGGTGTCGTCTCAGCATGGCGACTTCTCTTATTTATAGTTGTCGATGGTGAATAGATCCGTTGGAGGGAGGTCTAGACACGTCTCGATACGACAAGGAAGACGACTCCTTTAATTTGAACGTTGTCGAACAGGTACACTGTAGAGATTATCCTCTTTTTCAGTTTCAGAGAAGCTTTTATCAGAGTAGATAGTCACGGTTGGCTCCTTATTGGTCGAGGTAGATTGGTAGTTGAAACTTGTCAAACATCAAGGTTGACTTCCTCTGATTCCTCGGACCTGCAGCTGAAGTGTCTTTCCTACTGATGTTCCTCTGAGCATTCAGTGCATGGGCATGAATTCCTGGGCAGATTCAGCTGGAGGTTGCTGTCCAACTGACTTCTTCGATCATGAGTTCTTCAGCTGAGTAGGGTCTCCTACTGAATCTTGCAGTGACTGAACTCTGTCCTACTGAGTTCTAACAACTGAACTCGACTAGGCTATACATATACGAAGGTACAATATTCAGCTAGGGTTTTGGGATCTATCAAATCTATCAAGACTATCAGATCTATAGGTTCATCTACTGAATCCTTATCCCAACAATTTTCCCCTATTTGATGATGCCAAAACCTATTACATCTTCTATCACAGAAAAAAATGCTAAAGTTAAGACTAATTGCTACTGAACAGAATATCTATTACAAGGGAAAGCTCCAGTCAACAAATACAGCTGACTAAGATAAAGAAAATGAGAGTTCAGAGCAGTCACAAGGAATGAAATATTAAAGCAAACTTATGATAATAAGTCATGTATCAGAGCCAAACTATGACAATTAAGAATAGCTGAATGTATCAGAGCATAACTTCTGTTTAACATAGTTATAGAATGCTGGTTCTACTGACGTGTATCAGAATTTTCAGTACATAACAACAAGTTCTGCATATTCACATAACAACAATGCTGATACAAATAATCAAGGTTCAGAGTAGATCATGTAGTAGCTAATCATCAAATGTAAGTTCAACATTTATCAGTTATCTTCCTAAGATGCAAGTTCCCCTAAGAAACAATTTCTCCCTTTTTTTCTTTTATATCAGAAATGAGTTCTTCCCCCTAAGTATAGGCAATTAATCATAGAAGAGTAAGATAAACACAGTTAATCAGTAGGAAATAATTCTAAGGCAAATAAGCACATAAGTCACATAGGTCAGATAAGATAAGTTAGTAGCTGATCATTGAGGTGATCAGTCGTGCTGAAAAGTAAAATACAGCCGTAAAGACAATGAGTTATTGTCACGGCCAAAATGTGATATTTTCATATATGATTAAGAGATTTACAGTACATAGACAATCTATCACTAAAAGCTAGACTAGAGAGGAGGGATCAACTGGGCTTTTGCTTCTTGAACTATTGCATCTTCGCTAGGAAATCTGCCGACTTCTTCTCTGGGAGCTCAAGGCCATAGCTCTTATAGACACGCTTCCTCAAGGCCTTGATCTCAGCTAAGTCTTCTTCTATACCATCTCTCAGACCTCTGCTGTAGATAGCATTCTCGATTTCTTCTTCTATCTCCTTTTTGCAAAGATTGCCCGCATGCGTTATAGGAGGAGGTAGCGTCCGAAAGGGAGGTGCCTTCAACGGTTGATCAATCTGGTCAAGTAGAGTCAGAATCTCAGCTAGGAGGGCTGGATTCATGGTGGTCAGAATATCCTTGAAATACGAATCAGCATCTGAGGTAGGATCTACATCCCCAATCCTCCACACATGGAATCTCTTGATGAATTTCACCTTCATCTGCTCTCATTGCTGATTGTGGTTGAGAGACACCCAGTCGTCAGTCCGTTTGTAAGCAATACGCTTTACCTGACTCAGGGGCTCTCTACACCTGAAGAAGCGGGAGGAACGAGGAATACTCTTATCCTTTACCGGTACCCTCTCCCTAGCTTCTTTCTTTGTCCTCAGCCTGAGGGATTCTAGGTCAGCCAGGTGAATTCTCTCTCACACCTCTCTGATCTGCCTAGCCTCAGCTGTTCTATCCAGAGCCCTATCACAAGCCTCCTAAATCTCTTTCATTTCCTTCTCTTGTTCTTTGGAAGGGACAAAGGAGGGAACATGAGGTTGTTCCTCTGACTCAACAGGCGACTGAGATTTAGACTTGGAACGTGAAGCTCCGCCTTGCTAGTCAGTTTTTGACTTCTGGGTCTGTTGAGCTCTTTTCTGCTGCGCTATAGGAGCTGCTGAATGAGCCGCTGTTGATCTGGACTATTTGGTGGCAGTTGATCGCGTTCGTGCCGAAGCAGAAGAACGAATCTGAACTCCTTTCTTCTTTGCAGCAGGCTTCTGTCTAGCCTCTTCTTCACCTAGTTCTCGCGCGAGTTGCTCATCGTAAGCAATCTGCTCTTCTCGCGATTTGAACTTTAGCTTCTTCTGAGTTTTAGGTGGGCTAGGTTCAGCATGCGCCTTGCCCTTACCCTTAGTATCTGTCTCCGGCGCTGGAGGTGGTGAGCCTTCAACTGGTAGATTCTCAAAATATGAGGCCACCTCAGCCATGGCTTGCTCAGTTGCTTCTTCAGCTGCCGGCACTATTGCCTTGTCAGATGTTGAGCTTGGTCCGCCCTGCTGCTGATCTTCAGCTTTCAGAATAGATTTGAGCTGTGCAGCTCTCGACCCTTCCCCCTTTTTGGCATCATCTAGGAGGGTGGCCAGGGCTGTGACCTTCTTGGTCAGTTTAGTTACGGAATCCTTGACAGAGGACATACCAGTAGCGATGTCATTTGCAACATCAGTGTAAGACTCCCACCTTCTGTCGTGCTCTTGATCAATAGCTTTCAGGAGAGCATCTTTTGACTTGTCAAATTTTGTGAGGTAGTCTTCCACTGCAGCAGATGCATTACTGCTCTATTGTCTGGCAGGAGTTATGCTGCTAAACCGGTGCCTTGGTTACACTGTCAACTGTGAAGGCATACCTCTCCTTCACTGCCTTCTGAACGCGACATGTTACAGCTGCCACTTCCTGAGAGAAGGTTTTGACCTGCGACTATAAGATTGATTCGAACTGAGCGTTCAGGTCGGTTCGCTGAGCTGCTAGTGCCTTAGTGAGGATCTCGTCTATATCAACTGAACTGGTCAGCGACTTAGTCTGGGCCTCCGTGAACCTACTCCACTTCTGGTTCACGTCATCGGCGAGGTTCCTGTTCTTATGAGTCTGTCGCTTTATGACCTTGTTGATGGACTCAGTAGAAATGTCTTTGATCTCAGTTGATTGATATCGGCGCTTCAGATGCTGAGTCGAAGACGGAGTCCGAACGATCTGGCCAAATGTAGATGGCGGTTGTCGTTGATCGTTCTTGGGTGTGTTGCCTTCAGCAGATCCACCCATATCTGCATCCTTAGGCGGTTGTGACTAATCGTCATGAGGAGGTGAGGGAGGGGGAGACAGAGGATGCTGAGTTGAAGATGGCTCAGCTCCTTGAGTCCGGTTGTGCAGCAGCATCAACATCAATGCGCGAAGATCCTCCAATGAGGAAATATCAGCTGGCTCCTCATAGCCGATTTCCTCCTTGAGTGTCGGCTCCTCCTCGAGCAGAGTGGATAGGGACCTGACCCTAATGGTCTCCTCCAGCAGGTCCCATTCCAAGAATCGGATCCGCATCTGAGTCCTTGTGCGGATCACAATATCCACCAGATCGGGGTATGACCCGATCTCTGGAATCTCTTCAGCTAACTCGTCTGTGGCCTTCAGACGGGCGTTAAGAACTGAGAGTAGTACAGAGGAACCTTGTCAGTTTGAGTGTCAGCTTGAATGTCCGGCTGAGTCTCCTTTGTGAAGACTGTCTGAACCTTGTCCCTTATAGTAATATCGTGCTTGCCAAACCCTGAGTCCTCTATAGAGATAGGAGAGGAGGGTGGCACATCAGAGACAGGCTTGTTCAGCACCTTCGGCCTCTTCAAAGGACGTTTAGCAGCAAGTCCCTTCCCAATTAACTTCTCAGCTGATGCGGCCGTTGTGAACTTCATCAGCTTTACGTTGAAGTAAAAGGAGTTGGCGAACGAGACATTCCTCGGGAGCTCATCTTCAATCAAAATTAAGACCTTTGTCCCATACAATAACTTCCCTTTCTTGACCAACTGCATTCCCTCTTCAGCATCAACAAATTTCTGCGACTGAACTTTGAACTCAGCCCTTAAGAATGTGTTCCTGTTGACCTTGGTTGCGTCCACTATAGCCATCATCAGTTGGACGTGAATCCTGCTGAGTTGGTCATACGAGCTTGCAGAACTCGTAAGTATATGGTTGACCACGTACGCCAACCCATGGTACTCAGGCAGCAGCTGGTTCTTTGGGAACGCTGCCTTGAATATGCAGTCCGACAAGCCGCTGAATCGGTAGAGATATTGGTCGATCTCCGATTCCTTATAACGAGCGACTGAAGATCCTTCATTGACCAGGCCGAAACTGTTATGAAGGATATTCGAAATATCCATCTGAGAAGCCCTATTCTCCTACTGATTAGTGAGGACTTCTCTCTTCACAATGACTGTGGAGATGTCATTGGAGTCGTCGTCCTGGCGGAAGTTGAGAAAGAACTCCGCAACCTGATGAGGGAGGAGATGGCGTGGAGCACGTGAGAGGATCGGAAGCAGACCCGACCTCTCCAAAGCATCAAAAACGGGCGCCATGCAGTCCACCCCACAAGTTCTGACAGACAGAACCGGTTTGAACCAAACACGCTTCCCGGATAAGATATCTTCCATGTCAAGCGGAATAGCGACGTCAGTGATTGGTGCGAAAGCCATTGTATATATCTGAGATCTGCAAAAACACGGATTAGTACTTTGAAAATAAACATAGTTAGTTACAGATTCAGTATAAGGATTGCTTACCGAAGAAAGAGTGCCAAAAATGCAATAGATGTCTAAATACAAGTATGTGAGTAAATGCATAGCACAAATTCTTCTTTAATGGCGGAAAAGGTAAAGCAGTTTAGAGATGAGTGAATATATATTGAATCTAAGGCGGTTTCAGCTGAGCGGCTGAGATTAATCAGGTTTAAAACAGTGAACGGCTCAGATTAAATATTATAATAGGTTATGATTATTGTGCCGCCTATAATCTCGCCTACTTATCTCGAATGCCTAAGTGGTAAGGTGATATGACATGCATTAAATCCGCCGCAGTTAGGTTTATAGAATGTCGTGTATTTAATGAAAATAACATAGCCAGTACAATACGATGAACATTAATGGCGGGAAATAAATGCTATGACATGCTGAATCACCCAAAGCAGAATTTAGTACTCGTAACTTATCAGCTGAACATCGTAGTTAGCTGATACCACGTTTGACGAAAGCTGAGTATTCAGTTGTACTGAATATAGGTTCCCCCTTACTCAGTACTTCTCCGGATCATCTAGTGAATCGTATCAGTGGGATCTAAAAGACCTAGTTCTACTAAGAGATCATTGAATCTGGTCTCAGCAAGAGGTTTGGTCAGCATATCAGCTCTTTGGTTATCAGTGTGGATCTTCTCCATTCTGATATCCTTTTTCTCGACATGATCTTCTATGAAGTGATGACTAATGACCACGTGCTTGCATCTTGTATGTAGAACTGGATTCTGAGTGATTGCAATAGCACTGGTACTGTCGCAGTAGATCGGCACTTCATCTTAATGAATGTCGTAGTCTCTCAGCTGTTGTCGATGCCAAAATATCTGTGTGTAATAGCTTTCGGCAGCCATATATTCAGCTTCAGTAGTGGACGTTGCTACTAAGTGTTGTTTCTTTGAGAACCACGATATGAGCTTACTACCGAGGAACTGACACGTTCTCTGAGGTTGACTTTCTATCGATTCGGCAACCTGCATAGTCAGCATCATAATAACCAGTTAGTTCAATGTTATCATCAACTGGATACCATAATCCAACATCAGGTGTTCCCTTTAGGTAACAAAGAATTCTCTTCGTTGAATCGATATGACTCTTCTTGGGATTCGCCTGAAATCGCGCGCATACACCTAGAACATAAGTTATATCAGGTCTGCTGGCTGTAAGATATAATAAAGAACCAATAATAGCACGATAGTCAGTTAAGTTAACAGATACTCCCTCTTTGTCAAGATCAATCTTGAGATTGGTGTTCATGGGTATCTTGACTGACTTGCTGGATTCGCAGCCGAACTTCTTGATGAGATCTCTAGTATATTTCGCTTGATTAATGAATATATCCTTCTTTGATTGCTTGACTTGGAGTCCAAGGAAATAATTCGTCTCTCCCATCATCGACATTTCAAACTTTTCTTTCATCATCTGCTCAAATTTCTGACACATAGTCAGATTCCTTGATCCAAAGATGTTGTCGTCCACATAGATCTGCACCAATAGGATGTCTTCACCTGACTTGATACTGAATAGGGTGCGATCCACTGTTCCTTTCTGAAAACCTTTATGAAGTAGAAAGTTTGAGAGGGTATCGTACCAATCTCTGGGTGCTTGTTTTAACCCGTACAAAGCTTTCTTAAGTCTGTACACCTGATGTCCCTGCTGAAAATCAGGCGGTTGTTTAACGTAGACTTCTTCCTTCAGTACGCCGTTCAGGAAAGCAAACTTCACATCCATCTGATAGACTGCGAACTGCTGATGTGTTGCATAGGCTAGGAATAGACGAATAGCTTCCAATCTTGCGACTGGGGTGAATTTTCATAAAAATCTATCGCTTCTGACTGACAATATCCTTTGGCAACGAGTCGAGCTTTGATCCTGACGATGACGTTGTTTTCATCATGCTTGTTTTTGAAGACCCACTTCGTTCCTATTACGTGTTGGTGTCTAGGTCTGTCAACAAGCTTCCATACGTCGTTTTGCTTAAATTGGTTCAGCTCTTCTTGCATGGCGGTGATCCAGTTAGCATCATTTAGCACGTCCTCAATAGTCTGAGGTTCTTCAGTCGACAAGAAGCATGAGTACAAGGTACTTTCTCCTTGACAGAATTTGGATCGAGTCTTGACGCTAGCAGAGGGATCTCCTATAATAAGATCTGAAGAGTGAGCATCTAGCCATGAGCGACAACGTCTTGTTACTTCATCTTGAATTGTTTCAGTATAAACAGTAGGAGTATTAGGAATTTCAGTAGTACTGTTCTGTGTCTGAAGTAATTCAGTAATAAGGGTTGCATCTACTGAGTCACCAGGTTCAGGGGCGTTCAGCTCAGGAACATCAGAAGTTCCCCCTGAGTTGTTATTCTCAGTAGAGGTCTCAGGTACCATATCAGTTTCCTCATCGACCATAATTACCTGGGATTGATTATGTTTGCTAGAATCAATCTCCTCACCTACATTGCTTGTTGTTGGGTGCTGAAGACCATCATCTGAATCATTATCCCAACAAAGCTGGATCTTTTCAGTATTGTCTTTTAAGTTTAGATCATGTAACTTGCTTCTGACCTCTTCAGCTTCTGGCTGAGAGTTTGACTTCCTGTACTCATAAATAAACTCATCAAATACAACATGGGGACTTTCCTCCACGCAAAGGGTTCGGTAGTTAAAGACCCTGAAAGCTTTGTTGACCCTGGAGTATCCTAAGAAGACTCCTTGGTCTGACTTACTTTCAAAGACCTTTAACCGGTCCTTTCCATTATTGTGGATAAAGCACGGACAACCAAATATATGAAAATGCGAAATAGAAGGAATTCTCCCTTTCCACAGCTCATAAGGCGTCTTCATGTGCATCTGAGTCAGTAGTGACCGGTTCTGAGTGTAGCATGCCGTGTCAGTAGCTTCTGCCCAGAACTTCAATGGGAGACCTGAGTCTGCGAGTATCGTCCTTGCAGCTTCTTTAAGTGTTTTGTTCTTTCTTTTAGCAAGTCCATTCTGCTGAGGCGTGCGTGCTGCTGATGTTTCATGTTCAATGCCTTCTGCCTCACAGAATTCTCTTACCATTGAAATCAGAAACTCAGTTCCACGATCTGAGCGTATCTTCTGAATTTTGAAATCCATTTCGACGCTCAGCTGGTTAAGTAGTTTCGGCAGCTCAACTTTGACGTCATACTTGTTGGCGATGAATATCACCCAAGTATATCTCGAATAGTCATCAACGACCACAAGAGCATACTTCTTTCCTCTGATCGTCACTGGATTGACTGACCTAAATAAATCCATGTGCAGCAGCTGAAGGATTCCATCAGTAGAAGGCGATGGTATAGGCAGATTGCTTGACTTTCTTTGCTTCCCCTTCAGACATGCTTCAGAATTCTTTTGTCTCTTGAATACTTCGTTGGGCAGTCCTTTGACTTTAGCATCACGAGCTAGCTTGTTCATTATTTTGAAGTTCACATGACTCAGTCGTCTATGGCACAACCATGTTGTTTTGTCATCTGACCCCGTGTGTGCTAGCAGGCAAGCTTCAGGCTCGGTGGTATTCCATTCAGCATAATATATGTTTCTACGCCGCGATCCTAATAACATAGTTTTTCCTGTAGATTTATCAAGAACATCACAAAAACCTGCGTCAAAAGTCACTTTATTGGAGTTATCGCAGAATTGACTGACAGAAAGGAGATTATGTTGAAGTCCTTCAACATAAGATACCCTAGGAACTACTGCAGTTGCTATTTTCAGTGTTCCGTATCCCCTTGTGTAGCCTTTGTTGTTGTCACCGAACTCAATTCTGGCTCCATCTTGCTGAACATAGTCGGTCAGTAGGCTCTTCTGATGTGTCATGTATCTTGAGCATCCATTATCGACAATCCAAGGGTCCTGTTGCATCTGCAAAACAAAAATAGATTCAGGTACCATTTGGGTTCAGCTTGGGTCCTTAATGGTTAGATTTTAGGATCCAAACTTGTCTGACAAGCTTGGTGGCTTCAGACTTCATCTTGCCCTTGTTGTCAGTAGTCTGCTCCACTGCACTCGGAGTAGCTGACTTCTTAGTCTGTTGTGGTTCAGCTTTCTTCTTCTTCTTTTGAACCTTAGGGCCTTTGACTCTTGGCTCATACTAATATGATCTATACTGAGTTAGGTGAGTCAGTAGCTGGTGGTCATATTGTTCAACCCACCTGACCTTCTTGGTTCCCCCTGAGTTTGACCTTGGTGTCTTGGGGCTTGAACCATAGGTCACTTTCCTATTGCTAGACTGAGGTGCTTGTATCTTCTGCTTATTCTTTGCCTGAGGGGATGTGTATTCAGCATGTTAAGTTATCCCCTTAACAAACCTATCAGTCAGCTTGTTGGAGCTCTTCTGTCCTGAAGTGGAGGCTTCGTATGTGTAGCCAAGTCCTTCTTTGGTGGCATGTGGCCTCTGTGCTTGTAGAAGCTTCTCCAAGTTCACCTTTGCTCCAATATACTACTCTGTCATCAAGGTTCTCCACACCTCATCACTCTTCCTTAGAGCTTCATGTTCAGATTTGACATGTGCGAGAGTTTCCTTGAGATTAGTAATTTCAGTCTCTTTCTCAGAGATGTCTTTGGTCAGCACTGAGATCTGTGCTTCTTGATCATGAGACTTAGTCATCAGAGAGTTAATCTCTTCCTTCAGTCTCTGAACAAGTCCTTCAGACTCAGTAGAGTCCTGACTTCTCATTGAAAGTCTCTGATTCTCTGCTTTCATGATATCCATCTCCTGAATGGTCTTCCTGAACTGCTGGCTCATCTGAATTTGATCTTCCAACAAATCTTCATATGCAAGAACCACATCTAGCGGTTCTCCTGCAACAGAGCTTGTGTCGTGTGTGCCAGGTGAAGAGGGGCATATAATGGGTTCAGAATTTACCTCAACCTCTTCTCCGGCCATCAGACACGGTTCAACATCTTCTGTCTCGATTGCCATGAATGCGGCATCGTCGTCAGAGGATTCCATGAACAACTCTTCATCACTTGAGCAATCGGACAACTCTCCAGCTATGTAGGCTTGCCTCTTTTTCACGAACTTGTTGCGTCTGGCTTGCCTTTCAGCTCTTTCTGCTGCTGAGAGTTCAGGACATTCATACTGGTAGTGTCCTGGTTTCTTGCAGTTGTAGCATGCTGAGGTTCTGCCTTCCCTTCTGGGTGTATCTTTTTGTTCTACTGGGGCAGCTTCAGCATTCCTGCAATCAGGTAGACATTTAGATTCACTATTTGAACGATTGTTATCTCTCTTACCTTGAAACTTTTGTGAAGCCTTTTTCATCTTCCATTTGAACATCTCTTTCTCCTTCTGGTATTTCACCGCAAGGAGAGCATACTTCTCAGCCAAGTTGTCAGCAGTGGGTATGGTCACTGAGGTTCCAGCTGACTGGCTTGTTGCTGAGGGACTTGCTCCGGGAGTGCTAGCTGATGCCTTATAAGCATGATCCATTGGAACTTTAGCTTCAGCACCTGGGGTGTGTGGGAGGTTGAACTCGAACTCCTCTGCTTTAAGTTCTGAAAATATATAGTCAGGAGTAACAGAATTTAAGTCAGTTCTCCTCATACACGTAGCAAAAGAATACCACTTGGGCCTCCTAAGAGCCCGTAGAACTTTGGTGTTAGTCTCCTTGTTGCTGAATGTCTTCCCCAGTCCGTTGATGATGTTGATTTGATTTGTAAATCGAGTGCTGAAATCATCTATGGACTCTCCTGGAAGCATAGCGAATGCCTCGAGTTTCTGCAGCTACAACTTCAGTTTGTTCTCTTTAATCTGTGCAGTTCCTTGGCTCAGTACTGCAAGAGCATCCCATAGCTCCTTAGCTGTCTTGCAGTCGTGCACCCTCCCGAGATAAGAGTCACTGAGTGTCATCAGTATATCATTGCGAGCGACTCGGTCGAGGTTGTGCAGTTTCTTCTCTTCAGGAGTGAAGAGGCTCTTGTCCTTCGCAACTTTAGGTCCGGTTCTGGCACCGCCTACTCTGTCTACTACAAGATCGACTGAGTCGACCATCGGAACAATGGGGCCTTTCTCTAGAACATCGGTCATGCTGTCGTGCAGCGAAGTCAGATGTGCTTCCATCCTTACGCGCCATATTATATAATTTTCAGTTGTAAACATTAGCAAAGTCCTAATGCCTGAAATATCAGCCACTGAAAAATACAGGGTATAGGATGCAATGAAGAAATGCAAGATGCAGAGAAAATGGGTTTTCTAGGATCTTTGTTCGAGATAGACCAGTTTCAGAGAACAATAATCAGTTAAGAACACTTTGCTCTGATACCAATTGTTGGTCCTGAGACGTGGTTCAGGTGCGGGGGGGGGTGAATACACCTGAATACAAATTTCTCTCAAACGCAAAGTCAGATCTAGCTGAGTTTGCTACTGAACTGAGTCAGATAGCAAAATATGCTTCAGATCGCGTGGGCAGAAAATCTTCTACTGAGTTCAGCTCCACTGACTTTAGTCAGTCGAACAGTCGTTCAGTAGTGTAGGCCCTATAAAACGTCTCGGTTAGAAAACACCAATTTTTATGCTGAGTCTTGTGAAATACGGCTTGTATGCAGTATGATCAATTAAATAAAATTGTAAATCAACACAACGATTTTTAAAGTGGTTCGGACACGCTGGGTCCTACGTCCACTGTCCTGACCAAAGCAAGATACTTGATATATTTATACTGAGCAAGTCTCAGTTGGTATGTTCATTGGACAGACGCAAACCTTGAAGTTTATACTGAGCAAGTTCTCAGTGATCTGTGCGCGGGACAGATTCTCTATCTATAGTCGTAGTGAGTTTTACAAGGGTTCAAACTTGAAGAGTTTGAGTCTGCTCTAACTAAGAGGAAGTTCTTACAAATAAGAATGGTTTCAATGGGATGTGAAATTCCTCGAGGTTTCTAAGCTAAAGATATTACAATGAGCTTGCTTAGATAAGAGAATGGGAATAAAATAAAACTCTAAGTGATGAACTAAAGGTGTTCTTCAATGGACGCTAGTTCTTCACTGGATTCAGCTTTGAGATTGCTAAAAGTTTGTGCGTAGATAGCTTGGGTTTCCGTTGTCGTCTCTGCATGGCGACTTCTTTTATTTATAGTCGTAGATGGTGAATAGATCCGTTGGAGGCAGGTCTAGACACGTGTTGATACGACAAGGAAAATGGCTCCTTTAATTTGAATGTTGTCGAGCTGGTGCACTGTAGAGATTCTCCTCTTTTTCAGTTTCAGAGCAACTTTTATCAGAATAGATGGTCGTTGTCGGCTCCTTATTGGTCGAGGTAGATTGGTAGTTGAAACTTGTCAAACATCAAGGTTGACTTCCTCTGAATCCTCGGACCTGCAACTGAAGTGTCTTTCCTACTGATATTCCTTTGAGCATTCAGTGTATGGGCACGAATTCCAGGGCAGATTCAGTTGCAGGTTGTTGTCCAACTGACTTCTTCGATCCTGAGTTCTTCAGCTGAGTAGGGTCTCCTACTGAATCCTGCAACGACTGAACTCTGTCCAACTGAGTTCAAACAACTGAACTCGACTAGGCTATACAGATACGAATGTACTATATTCAACTAGGGTTTTGGCATCTATCAAATCTATCAAGACTATCACATATATAGGTTCATCTACTGAATCCTTATCCCAACATTCTTTTTTTTCTTCCTTCCATTTTTTACTATTGTATAATATATTAACATAATATTTTCTTATGATTCGTAATATATATTTTTCCATATTTTATAATGTCATAATTATTTCTTGAATTTTATTTTTTCATTTATAAGTAACATAGATAATAACTAATAGTATAATTTTCAATATCTATATCTTATTTTTGAAAATTCATATATATGGTAATATGACATATATTTCTAAAAATTCATATATCATGGAAAAATAAATCTCAGTTATAAAGATTGAAACAATTATTTGTTCATCTACTTTATAAATCTCCACTTATCCAAATATACTACTCCCTCCGTCCCGTTTGAAACGACCCGTTTCAAATGGACACGGGAATTAAGAAAGTTGAAGATAAAGTATGAGAGATGAGTAGATGATAAAGTAAGAGAGAGAAGATGAGTGTGATAGTGAGAAAGTAGATAATAAAGTATGAGAGAGAAAATGATTAATATAGTGAGAGTAGATAAAGTAGGTGAGAGAAATGATAAAATATAAGGAAGTTATTTTCTTTTTAGGAAACGGGTCGTTTCAAATGGGACGTCCCGAAAAGGATAACAGATCGTTTCAAACGGGACGGAGGGAGTACTAACTTTCCAAATTCTAAAATATTTACTTCATAATTTGATTAGTAAATAATTTTTCTGATAATATGGCTGAAATAGATTTTAAAATTTAATAAACTAAAATCTCGTTTACATTTTCTATGGATAAAAAGCCTTAGTTAATAATGTTTATAATTACTCAAAATTTGTCAAATTCAAATTCTAAATTAAACTTTTTGGAGGGTTTTTCAAATTTTTGGGAACCCACCAACAATCTCAATTTCCCAAATATATATATATTACCTATCCATTATCCCCACCCAGTTTTCACATTTTCTTTCACGTTCATAATCTCACTTTTTTTTTAATTATTTTTTCCCCTTTCTTACCTGATTCTCCACGGTTCTAATACTGTGAAGGTCTCTTTTCTTTTTTATCTTACAAGCAACAAGCTAGTAATATACATTTTCATCTTCAATTTCTACCGATTTACATTTTTGCAATGAATTTACAGGAACAATTTAGGCTCAATGACTACTCCTTAGCTACTACGGGTTTATGGTTTGACAATTGTCGAATTTCAAAGACTTTTAACTTATGCAAATATATATATTTTGTTGAATAACAAAGTTGCTATTACAAACTTAAACAGTTAGTAGTACAAGAAACAAAACAGAATGTAAAACAAACGTCGAGTCGAGGAACACTCTATCCGCAAGACGAAATACGCCTCGATAATGCTCTCGGTACGGGCGTATCATCCCCAAATATGAAATGACGTTCGTCTCAAAGAATGCAGCACCACAAGATTGTCGAACTTCGCTGAACTTAACAAAGGCGAGGGCAGAATCGAACACTTAGAATTTCATATGATGTAAAGAGAGTGTGAATGATTGTGTTGAAATGCAAATGGGAAACTCCTATTTATAGCCTCTTCCGCCCAGGTGAAAGATTGTCAGAGGAGTAAATGCTGCCTATTTTGGCAGCCAGGTAGTGGGGCAAAACGTGGAGTGGTGGAGAGGGATCTCTACAGCCCCATTATAGAACCTTCCAAAAAGAGATGATCAAGTGAAGTAGGAGCATTGCACCACGAGTTGGACCAGTCCAGAAGTAGCCCATCTACTGAGGCTCAATGACAAGCCCACGACCACTTAAAGGACCAATTGCAAAGATCTAAGATCCAAGTCCAAGGACACGGACACAGACTCAGGCTAGGATTCGGGGCCTAGCATGAGCACGGGGGAGGTGTCCCGCACCCGTGTGAGGCAGTCGACGAAAAGGCTCCCACGCATGAGCATGTGTGGTCCAAGCCCACCACATGTCTCTATGTTATCTTCGACTAAGTGGTAGAGACTTAAATACCACTACAATCAATGTTCATCCAAACTACAATTATTAATTCGAAACGTGGATCGTCACTATATATTTCAATTCATAAATCGAATACATTTCAAGGCTTAAAATTGCCTTGAAATTCAAGTCAAGCATTTCAAGCTTGATTTCAATTCAAGTCAAGCATTTTCAAGTCAAGCATTTCAAGCTTGATTTCTTTTCATAATATTCATTTAAATTATAAGATTTTCAAACAATCACCACATGAGTGTAAAGAGCCAAATGCATGCATGCAGACACACAACTTTGTCCTCAAGAGACAATAAAGCATTAGGGTAGGTGGCATGTGATCTGAACCTTCCTTTGTTAGTGCTATCGAGCATACCGGCGGACTAGTGGACACGTGGATTTGAGTTATTCCTCTATAGTGTGTACTTAGACGATAGCACTAACGCTATAAAGTTTCTACCTCATCCGGTCTCACATTTGTGTCCTTTACATGACATGAACAACCTCTTTGGAGTCATAAGTATCACTTAGAAGCGGCCCTCACTTCTTACTTACATAGGTGATTCTTACTTGTAGCAGGTTCTACCCCCACATTTTCAGAACTACTAGCAATCTCTCTAGCCTCACAACTAGGGTTCGATTCAATCTTATCCTCATTTTTGCATGGGTAGATGTGTTCAAAGAATATAGCATTCATTGACTCAATAGTAGTTCCTACATTCATATCAGGTACGACCAACTTATGAATGACAAAACGATATATACTACTATTCAGTGCATATGCTATAAAGATACAATCGACAGTCTTAGATCCGATTGTAACTTGCTTAGGCAAAGGCACTTCTACCTTAGTCAAACACCCCCACACCTTGAGGTATTTATAGGAAGGTTTCCTTCTTTTCCACAACACGTAAGGAGTAACATCCCTACCATTAAGAAGTAGTTAGCCGTCAAAACTACTTCCCCCCACATGTTCAGGAGCAGTCCAGAACATATAAATAAGGTGTTCATCATTTCCTTTAAAGTGTGATTCTTCCTTTCCGCAACACCATTTGATTGAGGTGAATAGGGGGCGGTAGTTTGTTGAATAATACCACTTGACATACACAACTCTTCAAACGGGGCTACATATTCCCCACCTCTATCACTTTCGTACCTTCTTGATTTTACAACAATCAAGTTGGTTTTTGGCTTCTGCTTTGAAGTTAATAGAAGCTTCAATCGCCTCATCTTTACTCCTTAAATGATAAATTGTACAATACCGAGTGCAATCATCAATAATGGTAATAAAATATTTTTCTACTACAGTTTGCACAAACTTTAAGTCAATACGTTAGTGTAAATAAGTTCTAGAGGTTTTTCCCAAGAATAAGGTTTTTCTCTGTTCTCCACGGTTCTAATATTCTGAAGGTCTCTCTTGTTTTTTGTATCTTACAAGCAACATGGTAATAGTATACATTTTCATCTTCAATTCTACCGATTTACATTTTTGCAATGAATTTATTGGAACGGTTTAGGCTCGATGACTACTTCTTGGCTACTATATGTGTATGTTTTGACAATTGTAGAGTTTCAAAGCCTTTTTAACTTATGCAAAGGTATATATTTCATTGTTGATGTTGAACTCATTTTTCTTTGCTCTAATATATTACTCCATCCGTTTCATAGAAAGTATCTCATTTCTATGGGACACGGAGATTACGAAACTGGTATTGTGTAGTAGAGATTGTTTA
Organism: Lavandula angustifolia; assembly: GCA_028984105.1. Classification (NCBI taxonomy): domain Eukaryota; kingdom Viridiplantae; phylum Streptophyta; class Magnoliopsida; order Lamiales; family Lamiaceae; genus Lavandula; species Lavandula angustifolia. Next base: position 29,610,641 of record CM054803.1, read on the forward strand.
GCTTTTATCTTCTTAAATCTACATATTATTACGTATTATTATTATTATTATTATTATTATTATTATTATTATTATTATTATTATTATTATTATTTATGGTCCGATGTCAAACTAAAATTAGGTGCACGTGCACATGTCTGATGTCAGGAAAAAAAACAGTCAGGACAGCGCAATACGAGGATGGTTTAAACAATAAACATCAACAGCCGTGAAATAAACGTTTTTATGACGACTCTTTACTTTGTTTTTTATTGTAGAATATAATTGATTGTGTCTTTTAATTTATTGGCTCAGGCAAGGGGAGAGTATTATATTATTTCTAAAAGCTAATTAGTACTATAAGGTATTGTATTTAACAATATATTTTCTTCTGTCAATTCATTTTCTTAGGACGGAAAACACATTGGGAGGATGAAAAGGCAGCGAGGGACTAGTTTTTAATTGTTGGTTGCAATCATGCACCAACCGAGATTAGATTGAAGACTTAGATTTATTCAAATCTAAATGGCCTAGCTTTGTCCAATTAATCGAAAACTTTTATTTTAAAATTGTGAAATATAACTTAAAGTTAAACTACACTTCTTGTCCCATTACTAATGATGGAAGATGGACTGCATGCATGGAAGACATTTAAATAGTAACTATTGACAAAATGGTGTTTAAACTTCGCTACCAAGTTGTAATAAAAAATTCTCTAATTTCTTATTTCTACATCTCAATTTCAATTTATGCCAAACACAACATCAAATATACGCGCTTACGTTTCATACATATAATTGCATGCTTATTGCAAGTAATAATAACTTGACCGACATAATCAGAGTTTAATAAAATGATTACGATAATAAAATGACGTAACCACTACTCCACGTCGATTTATTCTAGGTTGAATCCTTCGAACAAGCGTTTAGTTCATATATATATATATATATTGGAGGGTTCAAATAAGAACACCCTTAGAGTGAGAAATAAGAATAATTTTAAACCTTTAGATATTGAAAATAGATGGTCAAGATTAAATTTGGTGTTCAAATTGACGAAATGCACTATTTAGTATAAAATTTATGCACAAAGGTCAAACAAGTAATTTTAATTTTATTAAATCCCTAGAAACCCTATAAAACATTCATATAATATTTCTTCTTTTCAAAACCGCTGTCCCCATTCTTCTCTTCAAAACCGCCGACTTCCATTCTTCTTATAGGTTTTGGTGTTCTTCGACAACTTATATTTCTTTTTCTTATCGCCGGCAGCAGCATCGGTGCCGTCATTCGGGTGGTTCTCCGCGCCTTCGGCTTCTTCTCGATTGGTTTTTTCTCCACCGTTGGAGTTTTCTCTGCTTCTTCTTATCTAGTTTTTTCTCTGTTTTTATTGACATTGGTTTCAATACGCAATTACCTCTAGATTTCTAAGATTTGTGCAATTTATTGTACATATCATTGATACTATTACACGATTACTATTATTTGTAAATGAGTCATAGATTTCTATATTTCATTTTTAGTTTATTGAGACTATTACACGATTTCTATGATTTGTGCATTTTTGTTCAAGTTAAAATGAATGTTTGCAAAATTAATTCATTGTTTATATGCACGTTTTATAGAGTATGCACAATTAATTCATATATTATGAAAGTTTTATTGATTTTATCTGCACTATTACACAATTTAGATGATTTGTGCATTTGTTTGAGTCATAATAAAAGCATGCACAATTAATCAATTTTTATGCACATTTAGCAATTTTATCTACACTAATACACGATTTTGCTCAATTTTGAGGAAAAAAATGCACAATTACAGTCGAGAATATGCACAATTAATGAGAACAAATATGCACAATTACTGGGAAAAATATGCACATGTAAATGTTAAAATGCACAATTGCTTTGGAAAATATGCACAAGTAACGGAAAAAAATGCACAATTATTAAAAAAAATGCACAATTAATGAGAAATGAAGAAAAGATGAAACTATTAATGAAAATCTAGAACGAGACTTATAGCTGGGACGAGACTTAGTGAACCTATGTACAATTAACCATAGTGTTTGTAAAATCTGGAACTAGATTTTGTCATATTAAAACATGGAAGATAATTAACGAAAAAGACAGTTACAACAAAAGAAAATAAGACAAAAAAAAAAATTAATAGATTGTGCAAGATTACAAAAATAACCTTAATGCAAAATTTTGGCCTTTATGGTGCATTTCGGGATTTTAAGTGATGACAAGATTCGGGATTTTAACTTTTGGCCTCTAAGGGGTGTTCTTATTTGAACCCTCCTGTTGGGTGATGATTCTATCCTCAGCGGTATTAGATATAGTGGGAAATGACTCAGTCTTCTGTGTTGATATTTACTCAGTAGCCTTGTGCTCTGAAATAGTTTGAAGATCCCAAAACCCTATATTGATTGGTGAACCTTTAAGTTGTAATCTGCTTTTTGTCTCTGAGGTTTCAAACTCAGCAGACCCTCTGCTTTGGCTCAGGCATTCAGTAGCTTATCCGCCTCAGCACTAGAAGTAGAAGACTCAGTAATACTGGACTCAGCAGGAGCAGTATACAGAAAGTCAGTTGAACTGAACTCAGCAGGAGTAATTCACTGCACTCAGAGTTGATCTTCTGTAGAGCCGACTCAGCAGGAGTTCACTACTGAATCAGAGATCAGACTCAGCAATGGCCAGACAGTCTTCTGAACTGGCAGATCTTTAAAAGACAATCAGCATAGTCAAGTACGAGGAAAAGAGAAGTCAGCTTCAAATCCCCTTGAAGTCTGTTCTGTCTCAACCACCTTCTGAACCTCGGCCAATGACAAGCAGACACCTGTCCTACACCTACTAAAGCTGCAAGTCAACAACTTTCCAGAAATGGAGGGAAAGGACACTGCCACCATGCTACAAAAGAGCCGTTAGCTACCCAAAAGAGAGAGACAAAGGATCGTCGTCTCCAATGGATCTATCCTAATCTCTTCTCTATAAATAGAGGGATAAATCAAATTTGAAGCTCACGGGATACGGGAAGAACACGAGAGAACACACAGAGCATTCAAACGAGCTAATCCGAAAATCCTAAGTTCTCCGCAAGAAGTTCGAAGAATTCATCTCCAACGAAGAACTACATTCTAGCTCTTAGGGAACCAAGCTGAACTGATAAATACAGCCTCTAGTATCCAAACGACGATATACGAATCCATAGCTTTACTCAGCTGTTCGTCGTTCTAGAAGCCACCTTCTTGTTCCCTATCCCTCTAACCTAAGCTCAATAGCATATATCCATAGCTTAGACGAAGGAGTTCATCTTTGAACTAATCCTTATTGTAAAGGACTCCTTCACAGTTGGAGAGTTTTTCAAACGCTTCAGTTTGATAACCTTGTAAACTGAGACTTGCTCAGTATAAATCTCAAGACCAGTGTTTGTCCAGCGTACAAACCAACTGAGACTACCTAGGTATAATAAATAGCTTCCTGATCTTTCGGGACAGTGGACGTAGGATTCTTGTGTCCGAACCACTTTAAAAATCTCTGTGTCTTGTGTTCTGTTCTTAACTATTGCATTGATTTACTGTTCATACTGAAAAACCTTCTTTAAATCATTCAACTGAGTTTCAGCAAACTTAACAGATTGCACTAATCTACTGAAACTGTTTTGATAAAAACGTTTTTCTCACTCAACTAAATTTGGGCCTACACTATTCCGCACCACTGAACTCTATCTGCAAGATACTGAATTCTGACTCTCAGTCAGCTAGCAGATCTCAGTAGAGTCAGTCACTCTGCCAACATCATTCAGAACAACTTATCTAGTCTGCTGAATTTGTTCAGTACGACATCATCCTGAAAAGGACTATTCATGTTTAAGTTGAGAAATCGAGTTTCAGGTGTATTCACCCCCCCCCCTACACCTGAACGTGCTCTCGGGACCAACACCTCCCCTCTTTATATATATATATATATATATATATATATATATATATATATATATATATATATATATATATATATATATATATATATATATAGATAGATAATATGTTTAATATCGATATAGTATACTAACTTTCATTTAATTTACACCTGATTCCATTAAATGAGAATAAAGTTTAACATGTTCCGCAAGTTTTTATTGGTTTACTAGTATAATATTGCGTATCTTGTTTTCAACTCTACCTAAATATCATTATGTTTTGCAGGTGCACAAGGACCCTTGGTATGTGGACAACGGATGCTCAAGACATAAGACGTACCAAAAGGACTTGCTGAAGAATTATACTACTGAAGAAGGACCCTGAATCGAGTTTGGAGACAATGCTAAAGGCTACACCAGAGGTTGTGGAACACTCAGCATTGGAACTGCAACAGTTCCAAGAGTATCATATGTTGAAGGACTTCAGCATAACCTTCTCTCTGTTAGTCAATTTTGTGACAACTCGAATAGAGTGATCTTTGACGCAGGTTTCTGTGATGTTATTGATAAATCTACAAGGAAAACATCAGGTTCGCGCAAGAAGAATATCTATGTAGCTGATTGGAACTCAGCTGAACCTGAAGCATGTTTGTTGGCAAAGAATGATAATAGAACGAGATGGCTTTGGCACAGAAGACTCAGCCATCTCAACTTCAAAACGCTCAACAAATTGGCTAGAAATACTCTAGCAAGAGGACTGCCGAATGAAGTATTCAACAAAGACACTCAGTGTGAAGCATGTCTGAAGGGAAAGCAAACAAGGAATCAAAATCCGCCAGTTCCATCTCCTTCCACTGATGGAATGCTTCAGCTGCTACATATGGATTTGTTCGGTCCAGTCTCTTCGGTGACGATCAGAGGCAAGAAGTATGCATTAGTGGTCATTGATGACTACTCGCGCTACACATGGGTCATATTTATTGCCAACAAGTCTGACGTCAAAACCGAGTTACCAACGCTTCTGAAAAGGCTCAGTGTCGAGAAGAACACCAAGATTGTCAAAATACGTTCTGACAGAGGAATTGAGTTCCTTAATTTCATGGTGGAGGAGTTCTGCAAAGCAGAAGGAATAGAGCATGAGACATCTGCTGCGCGCACACCTCAGCAGAATGGGGTTGCTGAATGAAAGAACAGAACACTCAAAGAAGCAGCAAGAACTCTACTCGCAGACTCAGGACTCCCAACCAAATTCTGGGCAAAAGCTACTGACACTGCATGTTACACTCAGAACCGATCTCTACTGACAAAGCAGCATAAGAAGACACCATATGAACTATGGAACGGCAGGAAGCCTTCTTTATCTTATTTCCATATTTTTGGGTGTTCGTGCTTTATTCATAATAATGGGAAAGATCAGCTGAAAACTTTTGATAGCAAGTCAGATCAGGGAGTTTTCTTAGGATACTCTCGGGTCAGCAAAGCTTTCAGAGTATTCAACTATAGGACTCTTTGGGTGGAGGAAAGCCCTCATGTTGTTTTTAATGAGTTTGCTACTGAAGACAGGAGCAATAACTCTTAATCTGAATCTGAGGACATCAGTGAACAACTACAGGATCTGAGCTTGAAAGACAAAGTCGAAAAGATCCAGCTATGTTGGGATGATGATTCAGATGAAGAAACTGAAGACAAGTCTACTGAATCTCAACCAATAGCAGAAGTAGCTAAACAGATTGACTCTCCTGAACAGAGTCAATCCCAGGTAACTCAGGTCGATGAAGAAACCCAAGTGGTAACTGAGACCTCTACTGAGAATAATAATTCACGGGGAACTAATGATGTTCCTGAGCTAAATGCCCCTGAACTTGGTGACTCAGTAGATCACACTCTTGTAACTGAATTGCTTCAATCTCAGAATAGTACAACTGAAATGCATAACTCACCTACTATCTGTGTTGAACAAATTTCAGATGAAGAGTTGAGACATCGTAGATCGTGGCTGGATATTTATACTGCTGATTTAATCATTGGAGATCCTTCAGCAAGCGTAAAGACAAGATCCAGATTCTGTCAGGGAGAAAGCGCCTTATATTCCTGCTTCTTGTCTACTGAAGAACCTCAGTCAGTTGAGGACGCACTGAAAGTTGCTGATTGGATCATAGGCATGCAGAAGGAGTTGCATCAGTTCACGAGAAACGAAGTTTGGGAGCTTGTTGATAGACCCGGCATCAACATGTGATTGGAATAAAATGGGTCTTCAAGACCAAGCGTGATGAAAACAACGTCAGAGTAAGGAATAAAGCAAGACTCGTGGCAAAAGGCTACTGTCAAGCTGAAGGGATAGATTTCGACGAGACTTTCGCTCCAGTTGCAAGATTGGAGGCAATCAGACTATTCCTAGCCTACGCAACACATAAAAGATTCAGAGTTTATCAAATGGATGTGAAGTCTGCTTTCCTGAACGGCGTGCTGAAAGAAGAAGTCTATGTAGAACAGCCTCTTGGCTTTCAGCAGGGACATCAAGTATATAGACTCAGAAAGGCTCTGTATGGGTTAAAAGAATCACCCAGGGCTTGGTAAGATACCCTATCTGAGTTTCTTCTTCAGAAAGGTTTTCTGAAGGGAACAGTAGACTGCACATTATTCAGCATTCGACTGGAAGACGACCTATTACTTGTGCAGATCTACGTAGATGACATCATCTTCGGCTCGAAGAACGTCATCATGTGTCAGCAATTTGAGAAAATGATGAAGGATAAGTTCGAGATGTCAATGATGGGAGAGATGAACTATTTCCTCGGCTTTCAAGTCAAACAATCTGAGAAGGGGACGTTCATCAATCAAGGCAAATACACTCGAGACCTCATTAAGAGATTCGGTTGTACACCCGACAAACGTATCAAGATCCCGATGAACATGAATATGAAGATCGATCTTGATAAAGAGGGAGTATCAGTAGATCAAACTGAGTTTCGTGCTATAATTGGTTCTTTATTATACTTAACAGCTACTCGTCCTGACATAACTTATGTTGTAGGTGTCTGTGCTCCATTTCAGAAGAATCCAAAGCAGAGTCACATGGACTCATCAAAGAAGATTCTCCGCTATCTACGAGGAACACCTGACATGGGTTTATGGTATCCAGCTGATGATAATATTGAACTAACTGGTTATTCTGATGCTGACTATGCAGGATGTAGAATTGACCGAAAATCAACTTTAGGAATGTGTCAGTTCCTTGGCAGTAAGCTAATTTCATGGTTCTCAAAGAAACAGCACTCAGTAGCCACGTCAACTACTGAAGCTGAATACATGGCTGCCGGAAGTTGTTGCACCCAAATCCTTCGGCTGAGACAGCAGCTACGCGACTATGACGTCATTCAGAATGAAGTGCCGATCTTCTGCGATAGTACCAGTGCCATTACAATTACTCAGAATCATGTACTTCATACAAGATGCAAGCACGTGGACATCAGACACCACTTCATTCGTGACCATGTCGAGAAGAAGGATATCAGGATGGAGAAGTCCATACTGACCATTAAAGGGCTGATATACTGACCAAGTCTCTAGCTGAGGCCAGATTCAGAGAACTTTCAGTAGAGCTAGGTCTGCTGGACCTTACTGACTCCAGTCACTAAGAGGATTTAGGAGAGGAGCATTCAGTAAGGGGGAATGTTCACTCTCAGTACTGAGTAAAATCAGTGCGTAGAGACTCAGCAACCATCTACATGAGGTATCAGCTGACTACGATGTTCAGCTGACAGGTTTGCGTATCTCTACTCAGTAGCCTATAGAACGATTCTGTGCATTTATGATCAGATTTAGCATCGTATTCAATGCCTTATAAAATGTCATTAAATTTTAACGGATCACATTTAATACACGACATTCTATGTACAAGCATGCTGAACTCTGCCACCCATTTAATGCATGTCGTATCAAGTTACTACTTAGGCTAGTTACAACTGGCTTTTGACTTAGGCAGCTAACATGATCATTACCTATTATATAAAACTCAATCCTAGCCGTCCATCTGAAAAGCGCGTTCAAACTGAACCATCGATATTTAACTGTTTATCTTCTCTAAGATATATATCTGTGTTCAAATCCTTGAAAACCACCATTTCGTATCTGCAATTATCCTAAGTTCCCAAGATTTTCTGAAATATTCTTGACTTTCTATCCAAACTCTTTTCAAATCTTCAGGAAATCTTTCGGGAATTCTTAAATGATATTTACGTATCGTATATCTTTATCTTTTTATATCCTTAATCGGTACTGACTTATACGATATATGCAGATTATCAAAATGTCAGGAAATGTTGTTTTTGGTCCAAAGAATATGTAAGAGATTTTGGAGAAAGACAGTGTCTGGTGCGAGCCAGTCATGGAGTTCGATGTCTGCGATCTTGATTTCATGAATGAGATATTCTCAGCTCTCCGCGAAACCGGACTCGAAGGATTTCTGACGAGGAAGCCCACCTTCTTCCTCCCACGTCAGATTGTTGAAATCTATCTGAACGCCGAATCAGTAGATGGAGATGTCAGAGGGAGATTCGTCGTCCACACAGTAGGCGATCCCTCACGCACGGACATAGAAGTTAAGCAGATGTCAATCCGAGAAGCTCTTTGGAGAAGCTTCGATTTACCAAGCGAAGGCGTCACTACAGTTGGGTACAACGTTGATATGATGGATGACTACTTGTCCATTTTCTGCGGGAAGCCAACACTCTTCAGAGCCGTGTTTCCCAAGAACACCATGCTCCCTCAGTATAGAGCCTTAGCATACATTGTAACTCAGCTACTGACGAGTCAAGCAGGCTCCTTCGATCAGGTGTCCAGACCAAAGCTGCAACTTATGATGGCCATCTATGATAGGGCCAAGATCAACTGGACAGAGTTTTTCTTAAGGGAATTTATGATGCAGTCTGCGAAATTCGACAAAGCATCCAATAGGCTGAGCGCCAAAGGAAAGCTATTATACGGACTCAAGATCTCAGTCATGATCAAAGACCTCTGCACTTCTGACCGAATCACCTTCGCAGATAAGCAGTATTTCAATGTGAAAAAGGTCAGATTTTAGAACAGCGCAGCGGCCCTTCAGCAGATCGGCACCGGGCATGCCGCTCCTAAAACCACGTCTCAGAAGACCACTCCAACGAAGAAGAGGTCCCCTCAAATTCTAACACCTAAGGCACCAGCCAAGCGACTGAAGAAGGTCAGCACAGTCGTGCCTACTGAAACCGTGGCAGAGCCAGAGGCAGTAGTTGTTGAACAACCTCTGCAGCTCAGGGACGAGCCAGAGTCTTCTGAGAAGACTGAGTCAGTGGAGAAAGCTGTCTCCACTGAACGTGATGAAGCAGTGGACCAAGGGATCCCAGCTGAAGATATCTAGGGTGAGGACGTTCAGCCCCTGGAAAGCCCCTTGGATATCCTACCTCTCAGCAGTCTTCCTTCTGCTGAGAAACAGGCGTCTCCAATCGAGATAGAAGAATCTGAGACCGCCTCAGAAGAAGAATCGATCGGGATGGAAGCTTCAGTTCTCCAATCCAGAGCATCCCGAGAGATTACAAAGCACATTCCCAAGATCGCCGGCCACAGTGACCTTGTCATAATTGCAAGGCAGGCGAGGATCCATATGCTGCTCAGGTTCCAGGAGTGGCACAACCTGAAAAGACTGATTATCCATTACTCCTGTGAACAGCTTCATGAAGAAGAGCTGCTGATAAGAGAGAAGATCGGCTACTAAGAGCCATATGATCTCGGTACCTTAGAAGATCTAAGGGCTGCCATGCTGGCAATGTTGAATGACCGTCAGCCCGTCTCAGCACCCGCACCCTCAGATGGGTCTGACCCCAATGGTCAGGACCCACCCATGATTCAGGCCCTGAGAAGCCTGATGAGGGAACTCAATAGGACAAGGATGCCACTGCATCTACTGTTGACCCTCCACTCAGCATCCTTGGTCCTGGACAGACGGTGGCTGGTACTTCGAAGGCAGCCGATCCTGCTCAACTTCTTCTCCAATTTGCTTTCGAAGTAGCGCCCAACCTAAAGATCTGTCGCTCAAAAACAGTGGCCAGGGCACTGAAGGATCAAGGCAAAAAGAATCGCCTTCTTGCCCGTGTCGTCCAAAAAACTTAGCGGCAAACCACTGAGGCACAGAATGCAGAGCTGCAGGGACTCCGTTCAGCCATTTCTTCATCTCAGGTCCCTGACTTCTCCAGCATTCTGACGAATGCCTTAGCTGCTCAGAGAGCTGACTTCGACGCTCAGCTTCAGACGATTCAGGAAGGCCAAGCTAAATTGCTTAATGATTTCAAGGCCGCCCAAACCACCCACACTGAATCCGTCAACACAATCTCTCAGTCCAATGAGCTCAGAATGGAAACTATACAGAAGGCCATAGAAGAGATTGTGGAGAAACAACTGAAGGAATTCAAGGCTGCGGCTGATCTCTCACATAAGCTATACAACGATCAACTGATCAATGAGAGAAACGAGCTGCATGAGGCCCTGACAAAGCTGCAGACGACGCTGGATGATCTGTCAGCCTCCTACAAAAGCTTGAACAAGAAGGTATCTGCTCCAACCCCAACCCTACTTGCTGATGCCAAAAAGGGGGAATGTTTGGCCAAGGGGGAAAGTCTAATAGAAAAATCAATTAAGGGCGAAGCTGCCAAGGAGCTGATATTGATGGCTCCGAAGAGAGCAAGGTCAGTAGCAAGGGCAACAACTCAGTCATCCGCCCCTACTGCACCTACTGAAACTGGCGAGGCCCAGGGTGTCTCAGTTGCAGCTGCAGCATCAACTGAGACAGGTCCAAGTGGCCCAGGAGCCAGAGAAGTCGCTACTCAGGCAACACAGACTCCCCTTGACATTATTAAGGAAGTTGCCGAGTATGCTGACGAGGAGGACTCAGAAGAGGAAGAAGCTCCTCTTCCACCTCCGATTCCTAGGAAAAGGTAAAAAGGCACTGAAACTCCCAACCCCTCCCAATAAGAAAGGATCCAGGAGATATGTTACTCCAGAGGAGGAGGCTCAGATAGCAGCTGATGAAAAGCTTGCTAGGGAGATTGTTGAAGCTGAAGCTGCGAGTAAGCCAAAGAAGAAGCCTGCTAAAGGCAAGACCAAGGCTCTGGCTGGAAGCAAAAAATCAGCAAGGCTGCCTCCGAGAAAGCTCATACTCAGCGATGAGGCTGATAAAGAAAAGGAGAAGGAGCAACAACAACAATAGTCAACTGGGCAGAAGGAAACCACCAAAGAAAAATCTTCAACCCCTGCTGACTCAGACGACCAACCACCTCACAAGCCCTCCTACACTATCTAAGGCACAGGATCAAGAGATGGAGGAAATCTGGGCTCAGTTAGACAGATACTTATACAGAGGTGAAGAGGCCAGGCAAATAGAAGCAGCCAGAGAGAGGATATGGAAAGCTGATCTTGAAGCTCTCAGACTGCGAACTGAAAAAGAAGTGAGTCAGAGGATTCTTGCCAAGGCTGACATCCCATACAAATACAGAAAATTCAGGAAGCTTACAGATATGAAGACTCACAGATGGCCTAGAGTGGACGATTGGATCCTGTGGGAACAGACTCAGAGATGGGAAAATCTGAAAGCTGAATTCATCAAAAGGAACTACTTCTGGAGATTCTGGTCTGAAAAGCCCAAGGCAATGGCATATACTGAATGGATTATGCGAGCCGACTTAGAGATGTATGCCAGGCTGCAGAAAGCCATTAATGAGAATGTTGAAGTAAGAGTTACAGATCCTAGAATTCTGCCTCCCCCACAAAGACTTGATGGATCCATCCACTACGGTGTGATAGAGAAAGAAGTGAAGGATGCTGCTGAAGCCAAGTTTCTTGATGAAGAAGACCCATCAGACTTTGCAGAGATTCTGAAGCTGAGGAAGATCACATATCGGATGTATGGAGTGCCCCTTCCTGAATCTCAATCTCAAAATTTCAAAGACAGGATTAGGCAATTCAAATAGCTTATGCTTCTGATTTCTCAGTGTATCTTTCTTTCATAGCCTAGCAGAGATGTAATTGTACTGATTTTCTTACATAACTAATATCTCTGTTTGGCTTTGACAATTCCTTATTGTCTGAATAGCCGTGTTTATTTATGCTTAACACTCAGAATCACTGAAGTGATTACTGACTCACACACTCACGCTTTGTTATTTACTGTCAGTTATTGCTTAGCTAGATTCTGAAAGACTTGCTGTGTTTTCGGGGAAAATGTTGTTAAGACAGGGGGAAAATGTTTAGTCTTTGTATATGTTCTGACTTTCTGCCCTGATCCCCTCAGTAGTCTAGGACTTGAAGAACAACTCCACTGATCCTACTTGTAACATTTTGTAAGGAGCTCTGTTTCTGATAAGTCATTGTGTTAGGTTGTTTAGATGATAGTTTAGGTTTTGGCATCATCAAATAGGGGGAAAATGTTAGGTGATGATTCTATCCTCAACGGTATTAGATATAGTGTCAGTCTTCTATGTTGACATTTACTCAGTAGCATTGTGCTCTGAAATAGTTTGAAGATTTGAAGATCCCAAAACCCTATATTGATTGGTGAAACTTTAAGTTGTAATCTGTTTTTTGTCTCTGAGGTTTCAGACTCAGCAGACCCTCTGCTCTGGCTCAGGAATTCAGTAGCTTATCCGCCTCAGCACCAGAAGTAGAAGACTCGATATCTTTGGACTCAGGCGGGAGCAAGATATGCGAAAGTCGGTTGAACCGAACTCGGCAGGAGTAGTTCACCGCACTCGGAGTTGATCTTCGGAGAGCCGACTCGGCGGGAGTTCACTACCGAATCGAGATCGAACTTCAAGAACGGCCGATACGATCTTACGAACTGTCAGATCTTTAAAAGACAATCAGCATAGTCAAGTACGAGGAAAAGAGAAGTCAGCTTCAAATCTCCTTGAGGTATGTTCTGTCTCAACCACCTTCTGAACCTCGGCCAATGATAAGCAGACACCTGTCCTACACCTACTAAAGCTGCAAGTCAACAACTTTCCAAAAATGGAGGGAAAGGACACTGCCAGCATGCTACAAAAGAGCCGTTAGCTACCCAAAAGAGAGAGACAAAGAATTGTTGTCTCCAACGGATCTATCCTAATCTCTTCTCTATAAATAGAGGGCTAAATCAAATTTGAAGCTCACGGGATAGGGAAGAACACGAGAGAACACACAGAGCATTCAAACGAGCTAATCCGAAAAGCCTAAGTTCTCCGCAAGAAGTTCGAAGAATTCATCTCCGGCGAAGAACTACATTCTAGCTCTTAGGGAACCAAGCTGAACTGATAAATACAGCCTCTAGTATCCAAACGACGATATACGAACTCATAGCTTTACTCAGCTGTTCGTCGTTCTAGAAGCCACCTTCTTGTTCCCTATCCCTCTAACCTAAGCTCAATAGCATATATCCATAGCTTAGACGAAGGAGTTCATCTTTGAACTAATCCTTATTGTAAAGGAATCCTTCACAGTTCGAGAGTTTTTCAAACGCTTCAGTTTGATAACCTTGTAAACTGAGACTTGCTCAGTATAAATCTCAAGACCAGTGTTTGTCCAGCGTACAAACCAACTAAGACTACCTCGGTATAATAAATAGCTTCCTGATCTTTCGGGACAGTGGACGTATGATTTTTGTGTCCGAACCACTTTAAAAATCTCTGTGTCTTGTGTTCTGTTCTTAACTATTGCATTGATTTACTGTTCATACTGAAAAACCTTCTTTAAATCATTCAACTGAGTTTCAGCAAACTTAACAGATTGCACTAATCTACTGAAACTGTTTTGATAAAAACGTTTTTCTCACTCAACTGAATTTGGGCCTACACTATTCCGCACCACTGAACTCTATCTGCAAGATACTGAATTCTGACTCTCAGTTAGCTAGCAGATCTCAGTAGAGTCAGTCACTCTGCCAACACGATTCAGAACAGCTTATCTGGTCTGCTGAATTTGTTCAGTACGACATCATCCTGAAAAGGACTGTTCGTGTTTAAGTTGAGAAATCGAGTTTCAGGTGTATTCACCCCCCCCCCCCCCCCCCCCCTCTACACTTGAGCGTGCTCTCGGGACCAACACCTCCCCTCTTTATATATATATATATATATAGATAATATGTTTAATATCGATATAGTATACTAACTTTCATTTAATTTACACCTGATTCCATTAAATGAGAATAAAGTTTAACATGTTCCGCAAGTTTTTATTGGTTTACTAGTATAATATTGCGTATCTTGTTTTCAACACGACGTTAATAACGAAAGGAGAGTCTTCATGATATGAGGTTTATTGAAATTAAAGATGCTTTATATGTTTGTGGTTTTAATATGTTATTTATACTTTTTTCTCAGATATGAGATAACAGACTTGCACATAGCGGCATTGGTAGATTTCGAATCCATAAATTTCGGCCATAGACTAAGCAATCTGAAACGTTATGTCATCTCATAAAAACATGTGTATTATACTTAAGTATATTATTATTGACATACGAGTAAGATGGTGTTTTTAATTCTTAAGTTAAATAGTTAGACTAATATAGTTCTTGACGAAAACGTGGATTTTCTTTTCTTTTCTTTCTTGAAGTAATTAGTTAGAAAAACATTCAAAATCATTAAGATGTTACTGCACTTTTCATATATATGAACAATGTAAGTAAAATACTAATCATAATAAGAATCATTACTAATTAGCTTTGAAAACCTCAAATCTTTCCCAAAACATATATACCTATATATAATTTATACATAGTATAATATACTCCCTCCGTCCCATTGGAAGCGTCTTGTTTCCAATGGGCACGGAGATTAAGGAGTATAGTGTTTGTGCTTTTAAGTAATATGGCCTACACAATTAAGAACATATTTTAATATTATTCATTTGCTAATGATTTTGCTCTAATTTTTCATTTTTTATTGTTATTTGATTTTCTTTATTTACAACTTATTCAATTTAAAAGTTTTAGTTAAACTACCATAATCCCTATTTATCATATTCTACAGAAAAAATAATAATAATCCCAAGTCTTAACAAAACATATTGAAACCAACTCTATCTTCAAACAAATTCAAGTGAAAATTTACAATTCAATTTTACTCCATAATCCAAATACCATACATAAACTTCAACATTTCAATTTCTCTCATTCGGGAAACAAAACGTTTGTAAAAGGGTCACAGCAGACTTCAACCAGTTTTTGAATCTTCAAATTGTCTACTCCAAAAGCTCTCAAATCTGCAAAATGATTCACAAAAACTAGATCATAGTAGCTTAAATTGTATATGTAATTAAAGATGATCCCAAAAAGAATATAAAGAAGAAAGAAAATTTTCAGCCATTCAAACCAATTTCCAGCCACTGCTCTTACAACAAGCATAGATCTAACAACAACAGCCATAGATCAAACCACCACAAATATAGATCCAAGCAAAGCAAACATACATTGAACCAAAACAAACATAGATCGAACCAACGCAAACATAGATCAAACGCCAGATCTATCGCAGAGATCGAACAAATTAACTTGTAAAAGGAAGAGATCTGACCAATTCGCGATGTAGATCCCTTTCCACCAGCTACTCGACCTCAGATTCTGAGATCGACTCCAAGAACGTAGCTGGAGAATTCGGATGGTGAGAGGTCGACCGATTTTGTACAGATCGCCAGCCCAACATCTCCACCGAAAAGCTCTTCGCTCAAATGTAGGATATCCTCCATGTTTAAGCTAAAATAGCATCTAAACATGGGTTTTTCTAGATTTAAGGTTACGAGAAGGTTTTCGGGCCGGGTATCACCGAAGAGGGCCTTGTTGATCATCACTACGGAGGCTTAATCGAAGCAATGGAGTTCCTGAAGGAGCGGCGGCGAGGAGATCTGGTTTGGGGAGACTGGAGAGAGAGAGAGAGAGAACGAGAGAGCAACGGCATGGAGAGAAATGAGAGAGAGATTGAGTCAGGATAACAAATGATGGGGCCCACAAGTATTAATTAGGTTAATTAATGAATATTGTTAGTATTGTTAATTATTTCCTTTTTTGGAAACAAGACGTTTTCAATGGGACGCCCGAAAAGGAATACAAGACGCTTCCAATGGGGCGGAGGGAGTATATGGGTATGATTCAGTGAGAAGTTATAGTTATATAGAAATATGGAAAATATGTATATTCCTTATATGTTTTAGGTATATTACTTAATTTTTTAATGCATGAATCTTGTAACTTTTACATATTTATCTTATGCATAAAATATATAAAAAATATGCATAAGGAATATTCATAAACATATTCCATCCAAACCATCAAATAATGAAATAAATAATATAAATTTCTTTCTATTTTTTATTTAAAGCAGACTTATATGATTCATTCCCAATATATAGATTCCCAATATATAGAGTTAAATAGAAGCGCATGCAGCACACCAATATCTTACGTTGTACTAAACATTATTATTAAATAGAATAATATTAAAGACGGTCGGATGTCAAATTAAAATTGGGTCCACATGTCTGATGTCATGAAACATAGTTGGGTTGTTGAGGTTGGAGACCAAACAACGCCCTACGAGAATGGCTTAAACAATAAATTAACATCGTTCAACACCCACAATATAAACATTTTATGACGAGTCTTTACTTTGTATTTTATAATTGATTTTGTCTTTCTTGTAAGTAGTTGCACTTATTGTTAATTGTTCATTTTTGTTACTCTTTTATTGCTCCGGCCAGGGAAGAATTTAATCTCTAAAAGCTAATTCATACACGGTATCGGAAATCGATAACAATAATGTAGAATTCGTATGTCTACTGCGAAAATAATTATATTGACGAATTCGGAAGTAAACGTATACTCCGAATTTTACGGTAATCCTTAGAATTACGGCAATTATCACAATTCAAATGTTCTTGTGATTTGTGTGATTAACTGTTCGCATGCAAGTCCTCAACTTATATTTTTATATCACGAACAACCATGGATGAAGCCATGTAGAGGCAAGGGATGACCCTTGTTTTCTGGTTTTGAATTATCAAATATGACCCTTATAATTTTTATAATACTTGATCCACTTATATATATGTAATCGATGTATTTATTAAGTCGAACACAAGGTACTGCATTTAACAATATGTTTTCTTCTTGATACATATTTTCTGACGGAAAACATAGATCGGAGTATGAAAAGCCAACGATAGACTAGTTTTTAATGATTTAATTTGATTGCAATCATGCACCAAACGAGATTAGATTTAAGAATTTGATGGATTTATTCAAATATAAATGACCTAGAAGTAAACTTTCATTTTAAAAATGTGACTTATGAAGCGTTAAATTGACGATTATGTAATTTATAGTTAACTACACGTCTTGTCTCATCACTAAATGATTAAAGATGGACTGCAGATGACCCGTTTTGAAGAGCTTATGAGCAGCTTATTTCAGTTTATTCTAAAAAATACGTAGTTTTAACTTATTTTTATAAGCTGATAGGAATATCTTATGGAAATAAGCTAAAAAAAACTTATGAAATAGATCCCCTATCAAAAAAAAAATCTTAATTTATATTATATTTTTTTCTCTAGTTAAGCGCATATATGGAACTGAATCCGAACGCTTACAACTTGTTCAATTTAGTAAGTGTTTATGACATAAACACTTAAACCATAAGCACTTATTTAAGTTGTTTTCTCAAATAGGCTGAAATATATTGAATAATAATAATTAACTAATGATAAAATGATGTTTAAAGTTTAAACTTCGCTAGCTAGCTAGTTGTGCTAAAAAAAAAAGCTCTTTAATTGAATTTCTTATTTCTCCTATCCATTTCTCAGTTTCTACCAAACACAACATTAAAATTACACGCTTATGCACTAATATACTCTAATTGCATTGTTATTCCAAGTAATAACATTTTACTTCTTACATAATCAAAACGAAGCAAACACTTCTCCATATCAATACTTTCTAGGTTGAATATCCATTGACCAAATGTAGTTCACATATATATGCTATAATATCGATAGAGTACTACGTACCTCTCATTTACATCTGATCCATTAAACTGAGATAATAAAGTTTCACATGTTCCACAAAATTGCATTAGTTAATTTCGTTTATATTGTATGTTTGATTGGAATCTTGTTTTGAACACGAAAGGTAAAAAATATATGAGGTTTGTTGAAATTAAGGATACTTTAAATGTTTTTGTCTTCAATTATTATATTGTACTTATAATATATATTATTACTATTGGCATACGTGTGAGATTATGTTTTTAATTCTTGAGTTAAATAGTTGGAGTAATATAGTTCTTATTTCTTAACCATTATGTGTAGTTTTTTCTTGTATTTTTCTTTCTTGAACTAAATATATAGGTTAGCAAAACATTCAAAATCATTAGCATGTTAATGCATTTGTCATAATAAGAGTCATTAATTACTGATTAGCAATGAGAGCTAGGATAATTACAAAAATAATAACTGAAAACTTCAAATCTTTCCCAAAACAATACCCATAAATAATTATTACATTCACATTTTACATTCAGACAACACAAAAGCAGTTGAGATTCCAAAGATTGAAACCCACAATAATCAATGACTAAAACAGCAGCGATTAATTGCCTGATCATGAATTGGCTTATGGTAAACATATATATATATGTATATATATATATATAGGGGAGGTTCCAATAGGAACACCCCTTAGAGTGAGAAATAAGAACAATCATCATCCTTTAGATCATGTAAATTGACGGACCAGATTCATTTTCAAATTTTTTTACCCGAAATGCACCATTTACTTAAAAAATTTGCACAAAGGGTATTACAGTCAAATTATTTCAATATAATAAACCTAACATAGCTTATTAAGATTAAAATTCCGCTCATTCACGATTTGTTTTCTGCATTTTTCTCACCCCTTCTCGTCCAGTTTTTTTTCGGTCTTCCATTGCTTGGTTTCCAAAAGATTTCGACAACGAAGATCAATTGAAGATCAGTGGGTAAAAATCAGCGATTTCTAAATGGGGTTTCCAAAAAGATTTCAACAACGAAGATCAATTGAAGATCAGTGGGTAAAAAGCAGTGATTTTTAAACAACATTATTCGTCCCTTTGTACAATTATTCGTCCCTTTGTACAACAAAAGTTTTTTTATTTTCTGTCGAATTTTACTTTCTGTCGAATTTTTCATAGTTATTCGTCCCTTTGTACAACAAAAGTTTTTAATTTTCTGTTGAATTTTATTTTTTGTCAAATTTTTAACAGTTATTCGTCCCTTTGTCACAGTGATTTGTTGATTATTTTAATTTATAAATATATGCACAATTTTGCAAAAAAAAATGCACAATTATGAGGGAAAATATGCACAATTAATGAGAAAAAAATGTACAATTACTGGGGAAAATATGCACACATTTAATTGGAAAAATATGCACAATTATTAAGAAAAATATGCACAATTAATAGGGAAAATATGCACAATTAATGATAAATAAGGAAAAGATGAAATTATTAAGGAAAATCTGGGACGAGACTTAGATCAAGGACGATAATTAGTGAAACTATGCACAATTAACGATTGTTCTCGTAAAATCTTGGGCGAGACTTGATTATATTAAAATATGGAAGAGAATTAATGAAAATGACGTTTACAGCAAATGAAAGAAGATAAAAAAAAATAATAGATTGTGCAAGATTACAAAAATAACCTCAGTGCAAACGTTTTGCCTTAAATGTGCATTTCGGGATTTTAAGTGATGGCATGATCTAGAGCGTCGAATTACTTGATCAAACGGTTATAAATTGTTCTCATTTCTCACTCTAAGGGGTGTTCTCATATGATCTCCCCTATATATATAGGGGAGATCATATGAGAACACATATATAGGGGAGATCATATGAGAACACCCCTTAGAATTAGAAATGAGAACAATTTATAACCGTCTGATCAAGTAATTCGACGCTCCAGATCGTATTTTCATTTAAGTTGCCCTTTTTCACAATTAAAGGAAATAATTTGCACAAAGGTCTTTTTTGTAAAATTATGTTTTTATTTTATCTTGTAACCTAATTTATGTCTTAATAAATCGTTCTCTAGTTCATTTTTCTTCACATCGGCGCATATAGTGAGAAATACAGAGTTTTTCAATTTTGATTATCAACATTTTTTGATAATGTCTACACAAGGTTCGTTGTTTATTTGCTTCTTTCCACGTAAATCTTATGTTTGATTCCATTATCTTGTTTTGATTCAATGTCTGAATTGAATCAAAAAAATTCATATTCGATTTCAACCTCTTTTCTTTTCTTAATTATACGTGCATCAAATCATGTTATAGGATTCTATGGTTTTTTGATTATTTTTCTTAGTTTTGAATAATCAATTGGAAACCTAATTTTTCTTTTGTTCATTTGAAATTTTTTTGGAAGAATTAAATCAATTGTTTATCAATTTCTTCTTTTTCGTTTTCAGATTCTTTCGGTTTACAATTTCTGTTTGTTTTGTTCTTTTTTTTTTAATTTTATTTTGGTGTTAATTTATGCACTATATAGTGGGTTTTTATGCACGTTTATAGTTCATTTTATGCTTATTCATGCCTCGACGTTGTTGATGGCAATGATGCCTCAGTGTTGTTTATGGCAATGATGAATTAATGTCTGATTTGTTAGTGGACTTGAAGATGTTATCAGAAAAATATTCTAATAAGTCTTGCAAAAATGGAGCTTGCATACAAAAGAAGCAGACGTTTGAAGTGTTTTATGGTGGACCGATCCCAGAATCTATTTCGGTTTTTTCTCCTAGTCCGGTTAAAACCAAAGGTAGCGGAAGTCGAATTAAGTCAAGAAGGAAAAGGGCCGCTCTGGATGCAAAGAAACCAAAGAGAAAGTGTAGCAAATGTAAACAAATGGGGAATCATGACTCCTGAAATTGTGATCAATTTGCAGAATGATCTAAAGCTTTTCTAATAATTTATTGTTTTTAACTAGTTCTTGTTTTATGATCACCAATTTATATTTTATAATTATTTATTATGTTTTATCGTATTGTATAGTTTCTAATCCCCATATATTAATAAATTTTATTAGTAATTTCATATTTTTAGTACTTTCATTGTGTACTAATGGTTTTTTAATCTAGTACAAAGTTTCGGATGTCGAAGGTTATTTTTTTAGAACCTATTTTAATATTTTTTTAAAGTGCAAATTTATACATAGTAGATGTGTATTTTTTAATAATTAATTGTTCAAATTATTATGCGATAAAAAAATTAAACTATACATTTATTTTACTTTTATGAAATGCACGCTTATCTTTTATTAAAATGCACCATTTCATTACTTATTGTACATCACTCGAAAAAATGACCATAAAATAAAATAAACAACTGTTATATGAAACGTGTCTGAATCGTTCAAAACTATAAACTTCTAAGGACATGTAAAGATTATCCTAGCGAAAAACGCTCAACATTTATTTTACTAGGCAAGAAAATATTTTAAAGTAGTGGTCTGCATTTATAGCAACCTCATGCTTATGCAAGTTTATACCACTTTGAAGAATCTATGCACAATATTTAATTATCAACATAGGCAACTTTGCTTCTTCGCATTCTTTCGCAATCCTATCGCTCAAGAGCTTGACAATTCACCTTTTGAAAGTTTCCATATGTCTCATAAATGTGCAATCTGTTAACACAAACATGTCATCCCTCGCGGAAAAATATTTTGAAACCGTGCAGTTAAAATTGAAAAAAAATGCATAAAATAATTCTTAAGTGTGCACATTCACATTTGAGAACTGTGCATAAAATAGCACCATATTCGCAAATAAATGAAAAGTGCAAATTTTATTATCTAAATTGTGTTCTACAAAATACTTAATTATGCAATTTATCTAAATATAAAAAAACTGATAAATACAAAGGAAGTTGAACATAAATTTAAAAATAAAAAATCGTTACGCATCTCTACATATTTAATCACCAAAAACACACAATTGATGATGTTTTGCAATGGTGCAAATAAAAAAGTAAAAAATGTGAACTACTTATCACATAAATGTGCAATCAGTAAACACAAAAAAACCATCCCGCGCGGAAAAAAAATTGTTTTTGTGCAATTAAAAATGGATAAAAGCGCATAAAATAGTTCATAAGTGTGCAAATTTTTTAATAAAATAGTTCAGAAGTTTGCAAAATTCAAAAGTGTGCTTAAAATAGCAAAACATTCACAAATAAAATGAAAAAGTGCAACTTTATCATAAAAAAACGTGCACTACGTAATAATGAATCGTAACATTTATCTTATAATAAAAAAACTGCTAACTACAACAGGAAGTCATACACCAACAAACCCACAAATCGTTGCAATTGTGCAATGGTTCAAAACAGAAAAAGCGAAAATGTGCAATACATTTAGTTTAGGCAAATAATTCCAAAAACCCAATTCAACAATCAGTTAATATACATTCGTCAAGAATTTCATAATATGCGAAAACCCTAATTGTTTTCGGCAAATATATATTATAACAGTACAAAAACCAAGAATTCGATGGTTTTAAATTCGCCCAAAAGTTAAAAACACACCAATTCAATCAGAATCTTCCTCGTGCGTTCCGGATGAAAGGGACGAGGCTGGTCTAGAAATCGTTGCTTTTAGTGATCAATCCACATGATCTAAACTGAAATATCGAATTTGGGATGTCGAAGGTTTGAGTGTAGATGATTCCGGAACCGCTAATCTTGCAGATGAGAAAGTAGGGAAAAGACATTAGATGAGGAATAGAAAACGTTTAACCTAGTTTAGGATTATTATATTAAAACAATTTGACCCTAATACCCCTTGTGCAAATTTTTTGACTTAATAGTGCAATTCGGGTAAAAAATTTAAAACAGGAATCTGGACTGTCGATTTTCATCATCTAAAGGATGATAATTGTTCTTATTTCTCACTCTAAGAGGTGTTCCTATTTGAACCACCCTATATATATCTATCTATATATATATATATATATATATATATATATATATATATATATATATATATATATATATGAAGGAATAATAGGGTTTACAGTAAGGCTACCTTCCTCCTGGTGTGTTGTCGCGGCTCCGATTGTTGCTCCTGTGTCAGATCTTCTGATCTGTGTCCCGGCCTTTTTCTCCCTCTCGGTGGTCAGAGATCTGAAGAAAATAAATTTATTCTCTCTCTATAAACTCACGCCACTCTCGATTTTTATGAATCAATTGTGTGAGTTTCGAACGTAATACTAATATATATAGGCTTCAAAAACCTATATAATATTAATATATTTGTAGCCCATTAATTTAATTATAATCCAATGGGCTTCTATTAAATCAGCCCATAATATAATTAATTAATTTATTGGGCTACTAATATTTATCAATTAATTGGCCCAACCAATTAATTCCGGATAAATAACATTATTAAATAATGTAAAATACATTAATCCATTAATAATGAATTACGAGAGATAATAAATTACTAGGCAACTAATTGGGCCGATCGGGGATCCAATACAAGAAATAAAGCTGGGCCTCCAATTAATTAATTATCCATGCTCACCGGAGCAAAATTAATTAATTAACACGATTCATTCCACTAGAGAATCCGTGCTTGACTTACCCCTTTATCCCAATTTGAGCAAGGGCTTGTATTTTAGACTTAATCAATCTCCGTATTTAAGATAGAAATATCCGTTAATTAATTAAGCTTCTTGATCGCTTAAATTAATTAACATCTTGTATTCCCGAGTAGTACCACTCGACCTTATTAACATACCCGAACTTAATCAACCGGCCGGGTTTAGTGTGCTAATCCTTTCGAGTTCCTCGGGGGATATTATCAACCCATTCCCCGGGATACGGCCGCAAGATACGGACAACCAGCCCGAGCCACAAATGACTACTAACACCCAAGATACGTAGATCCGGTCGCTCATTGGACGTTCACCATAGTAGGTCAAAGTGATAGATAGCCAAATGCACTCAGCGAAGTCTTACCAAGCTTAAGATCGCTAAGTCACCGAGATCTTGGTTCTCCACTAAGGTCAGTTAGGAGAACACATCTCACTGTGATCCTTCAATACACCACCTTAAGTGTACCAGTAAAGACAAGCAGCTAAGATAAGCCACTTCTTATCTAAACTGCAGCTTAAACCGACAACTTCATCCTTAAGTTGTCTCAGCTGTGTTAACTGTTTATATCTTGTCAGTTCAACCAATTTGTGTTGTCTTCTGTGATACCCGACACACCACACAAATCTAACTTTTATACAAGATAAAGGATAACATGTGCAAATATACATATTTATCAGATAGGAGAATAAAACAGTGGTAAGGACAAAAACACATTGTATACAAGCATAAAAAGTGCTTCCAGTATACAAAATCCCAACAATATATATATAAAATCTGGACCATTAAAGTAATGAAATCTAAGGCCATAATTAGTTCCTTGTTCTCACAAATAGGGAGGGTTCTGACAAGATCCACACTATATATATATATATATATATATATATATATATATATATATGGAGTAGTTCCCGTGTGAACAACCTTTATGGTATGAACGTGTGAACACTGCACTTTAAAGATAAACGTATTGCACTTTCAAGGTAAATATACTGCACTTTAATATTGCACTTTACGAACTGCACTTAAAGACAAATGTACTACACTTTAAGTATTGCACTTTAAAATGCAGTATATTTGCCTTTAAAGTGCAGTACATTTGTCTTTAAAGTGCAGTGCTCACACGTTCACACGATAAGAGGTTGTTCACATTTGAACCTCCTCCTATATATATATATATATGAAATGGATCAAAAGAGATCTTATATTCAAAAGACATATGAGATCTAATCTCATCCATCCATTTTCTTGATTTATGACAAAAAAAAATTCCAACAATATGCATTTCAAAATAATTCAAAAAAAGATAAATTAACAAAGTTAAGGGCAATAGGGTAATCTTCACCTCTTCTTTATTTTGCACTATAGATCTCCTTCTCCTTAACCTTCCAGTTTTTTTTTCTTCTGTACGAATAGCAGTAGCAGCAAACGGGAAATTGTCGAGCCACTGTTTCTCTAGCAACAGCCGCCGCGATTCCTTTGTCGCTGGAGTTCAGCCCGGTGAGTCGAAACGTTTCCCATCCTACACGATTCAGTTAGATTTTATCTCTTGCTTTCGTCTCATTTTCCATTCGATAAGAATGAAGTCGGTTGAACTATGGTTTAAGTTCGAATTGTGTTTGAAATATGGGATAAGAATGCAATTTAGAACACTTTTGAATTATTTTTGTTAGTTGTTTTGATTCTTGGATCATTTCTCAACAAATTATGCTCAATTTCTAGAATTTATGGGTTGATTCTCATTGTCGAATTTTCATCATGAGGTGTCTACGGATTCATGCATATCATATACTAGGCATTATAGTATGCATAAACTATGTGTACTCTGTGCACAAAGGTAGATTCCCCATAACTATATATGAGTTAGTAGACATAGTTTATACTTACAAAACAATACTTTTGTGCACATTGTTCCTGTCATTTATGCATACATTCATAAACTATTTATAGTCTTATTAAAATAGTTAGATTGAATTTAATTATATATCAGTTCGTTTCTAGATTTTATGCTTATGAAGCCTTGCACTTATACACACCTTGTTTAACTTTCATGCATACATACTAATTAGGTTTTTGTTACCTTTGTAGTTACGGCATAACTTTCGTTCCGTTCACCGGCCTGGACAACCATGACAAGTGTATTACATTTGTTGCGGGTTTGTTGTCTTCAGAGACCGTGAAGTCTTTTTTGATTATCTGTTTATGCATATTTTATTATGAGTTTGTGCTGAATTTATAAGTTTCATCCATGACAGAATATGAATGGTCGAGTCGTTGGATGAAGATGGTTCTTTTTACTGTGATGATTCTATTTTCATCCCGGAATGCGCACATGAGTTGAAACCATAAGTTGGATGAAAGTTTGCAAGTTTAGACAAATGTATTACCTTATTCGCTCCTAGTTATGTAATTTTCGAGTTTGTTTTATATTTCAGAACTTGTTTTGACTTATCCGAGCATTGTGTGTTTTAGTATTGACAGTTAGTGTCATGAATAACTTAAATATGCATAAATTCATACTTGTTTATGCACAACTTTGGTGATCAAATTACTATATATGTTTTCACATTTTAATTACATGCATATCTACGCCTAGATTAATGCATAAATTGTTTTATATTTATGCATACTCATTTTTTATTCAATATATTTATGCATACTCATCTTTTTCGATTTTTCATCAACTTAACTAGTCAAACATTGAATACTAAGATTAACTAACAAAGCATATATACAATTGTTTCTAATAAAAAAAATTCTAACAAAACAATGAATTGTCTTCGAAATCTCAATTCTCATTGTCTAGCAATATGTTTTCCACCTCTCTAGTATTCAACTTCATTTTTGAATGTATCCATGTGCCTCATCCAATACGTCTCTTTAAGAATATTTTTGAGATTCAATTTTTTCAGTCACAGATAATGTGTTTATGAATACTGCAGCTAAGCTTCATGTATAAACAATACTCGATTTATGCATACTCACTCATAACCAATTCTATTTCATGCATGACGCAACTCAGATTCATGCATAAAGTGTATTGTATTTGTGCATACTAAGTCATTTTACCAATAATTGTTGTAATTCATCCTAAACAACTTGAATTTGTCATTTATATTGACTGTGTCCATATGCCTCATCAAATAAATCCCTTCAACAAATGTATATAATTCAATTTTTTCAGAAATGTTTGTATTTATGCACAAACGCAAGGTTTTTTATTCATATTCACCTTATGCGTTATGCATAAGACATGTTAAACTACTATATGCATAACTTGAAACAGAAATATGCATACACTCGTTCTTCACTATGCATAAACAAAGAGTGACCATACATATATAGGTTCATTGGTTTTGACTTAATGCATACTCTGTGTAACGCAAAAGAGAAAATTTGGTAAAAAAAATCATGCACAAAAGTGCATAACAATAAACGAACTCAAACTTTTGGCACAGTAAAACACCATATTCACAGTTACAGAACCACAAATTCATGTATAATGCGATTTACACAATGAATAACGAACAATTAGAGAATTAAGGCTTCAATTTCACATAAATTCATGTACAATGCGATTTTTCATAAAACTAATTGCATTCTCCCAATATTTCAGAAATCAAGAGTTCAATTTAACTGAATCCAACGATTTTTGCAAAATCGAACACCAGATGAATACTATTTCATGATTTCGAAGCATAAATCATTGATTTACACAATGGGTATCGAACAATTAGAGATTTATGGCTTCAATTTCGCACAAATATGTTTCCATTTCATGCATAACACAATTTCAACGTATTAAAATTACCTCTAGTTTGATGGAGTCGTCGAAAATCAGGAACTACTCATGTGGAAGCCAAAAAATTGATTTTTTTTAGAGAAATCGAGCCCATGTTTGCAGGTTTACGAGGGTGAAGTTTTTTATTTTAGAGAGAGAAAGAGAGGGAGGGAGAGAGTGAGAGAGAATGGAGGCGTGGAGGAGGTGTGAGATCTGTTTTCAAATTTTGAGCTTGCACAATTCCTATATTACCCTTAAACTTGTTTTTGTTTTATTTTTTGTAGAAACTAATAGGAAATCTAGGTCATTCATTTAGTAATGATCAATGGCTTATAGTGGTTCTCATATCTCTTTTGAAGGGAGGATCTCTCTAGATCCATACCCCTTCTCTCTCTATCTCTCTCTCTTTATATATACTATATATATATTATATATCTCACAGAGTGACACGTATATATTTAATGATAATAATGTATATGATACATACCTAGGGAGAGAAACGAAGCGGTTAAGAGGTGATGGGTTGCGAGAAGGAAGAAATGGGCAGGGGACGTGCGCGCAATACATGCATGCAAAGCATGTTCATACACGGATCTCATGCATCTAACCACATTATATCCGCCATCACCTCCGCCGCCCGCAGGCAGCCCATCTGACTTCCGAGGCGTCCAGGTGGCTGATGGTGAAGGAGCCTTCCTCTTCCACCACCCTCTTCACTTCTGCCGGCGATGGCGTGTGTTAAA
Organism: Lavandula angustifolia; assembly: GCA_028984105.1. Classification (NCBI taxonomy): domain Eukaryota; kingdom Viridiplantae; phylum Streptophyta; class Magnoliopsida; order Lamiales; family Lamiaceae; genus Lavandula; species Lavandula angustifolia. The sequence continues at coordinate 29,638,751 of CM054803.1, forward strand.
TGAATGCACCTTCTCTTGTTCTATCAATCCCTCATTAACCAATTTCATGAGGTAGAGCCAAATGTAGCAGCACTCCTTGCTGGCGGCGCTCTCACTTTTCCTTCCCAAAATAGTTAACACCATTCGTCCACCGCCTATGACTTCCCCCGACCGGCATTTCAAGAACGTCTTGAAAGGTCTTCGGAATTGACTAGAGTATGCATTGATCACCTTCACGGCGCTTTTGCATCCAATGTATGTATTTTCTTTGTTCCACAATTCGACTCCTTCAGGGACTTGGTCAATAAGTATTAATAGTCAGGTTAACGTGTCCCCTTGGGATGACATAGCAGTTAAGGTGGGTAGCCTCTTGACAGAAATCATGGGTTCAAAACCCACCAAGAATGCTATATGTGAGTCTGCCTCCTATGGTTAGCCTAGGATGGTTGACCCCTCATGTGTTGTACGCAAGCTAGAGCACAGAAGCGGAGTTTACCCAATGCGCACAATTCAGTAGCGATTGCGGGTTACCCTCTTTATATAAAAAAAGGGTCAGGTTTACGTTTTCCTATTACAAGAAACTGTCCTGTTTTCACTTGAAATTGTATAGTATTTATTTTATTTAAAACAAAAATCTATCATTTAACCACCTTACTTTGTTAATAAATTACAATATTTCACTTTTCTACAATTTATATTTACATTTGAAGGGTACTCTAAACATTTTTTTATCAAAAAAATATGAAGTGCCACAACTAGAATTAACTATTCAAGAACGCATTAATGTATTAATTATTCAAGAACTTTTTATAATAAAACAAAATATAGACTTGTGGCAAATAAATATACACCTTTATGTGTATTAACATATGGTGGTTTGAGCATTATCACTAAGACGTACCTTGGAGAGCCACATGAGGCTGTAGGATGAATGAATAGCCTTTCATAGAACGAACCGGGAGCTCCGAATACAAAATAAGGTCCGGATCCAGAATCCTTTTCCTGATTGTGTTGGGCAGTAGACCCTTGAAAATTGAGATGAAATCATTCACGGGGAGATAATTCAGAAAGATATGTGTTGGGAATTAGGTTCACTACGATAGATTTGAAGATCCCAAAACCCTAGCTGGATGATGAGCTTTCGATATTGTTATAGCTTAACTGAGTTCACCGTGTTAGGAACTCAGTACACTAGCTAAAGTTCAACAGCTGTGCATTCAGTAGAAGACTCAGTAAATACTGGACTCAGCAGGAGCAGTATATTGAAAGGAGTCAGTCGAACTGAACTCAACAGGAGTAGTTCACTGAACTCAGAGTTGATCTTCAGTAAAGCAGACTCAGCAGAAGTTATCTACTGAATCAAGATCAGACTCAGCAACGGTCGGTCAGTTACTTTAACTGACCATGGACTTCAGAAGAACAATTCAGTAGAGTTGTCCGAGGTCGTACATCTGAGAAGTCAGCTTCAGTATCACCTTGAAGTCTGAATAGGTCTCAACCACTCTCTGTACCTCGACCAATGACAAGCAACCAGCTGGCAGAGTCTCCGATATAAAGCTACAAGTCAACCACTTTCATTAAAGTTAGTGGACTCTACAGAATTTAAATAAAGCCGTTTGCTACCCCATAGAGTGACACTTGGCATCGTCCTCTCCAACGGACATATGCCTAGGTCACCTCTATAAATAGATAAGAGTCTTCACGCAGAGCAGAAGATGGGAGGTCAATCATGACGATGATGGACACATCCAAGGAACCGAGCTCAACCGAACAAACACTCTAGAAGATTCAAGCCATATCCAGAGAAGAACTTAACCTTTCATAGATATATTCTTATAGTTCTTCTCTCTAGAGTTCTATCTCGTTCCTTATCTAATCTAAGCTGATCTTATTGTAATATCCATAGCTTAGACGAAGTAGTTCATATTTGAACTTGTTCCTTATTGTAAAAGGACTCCTTCATAGTTGGAGAGTTTGTCAAACTCTTTAGTTTGATAACTGTGTAAACTGGGACTTGCTCAGTATAATCCCCAAGCCGCAGTTTGTCCTGTGTACAAGCTGACTGAGACTATCTCAGTATAATAAATAGCCTCCTGATCTTTCAGGACAGTGGACGTAGGATCGTTTGATATCCGAACCACTTTAAAAACTGTGTTGATTTATTGTCGCTCTGCTTAATTGTTCACTTGCATAAAACTGACTTTAAATCAAGTAGCATAAAAACGGTGTTTTCAGACTTAGACGAATATTCTTTTGGGCCTTCTCTTCCGCACTCGAAACCTGATACTGAACTACTGTTCTACTGACTGAATTCAGTAGACCGTACTCAGTAGAAGGATTCTCTGCCCACGCGTTCGGCCAGATCGATTCAAGCGATCGACCGTCGCGCTTCGTTGCTGAACTTTGACTCAGGTGTATTTCACACCTGAAGACTCGTCTACTCTCGGGACCAACAATTGGTATCAGAGCACACGGTGTTCTTCTGATCAAAGCGCACAGTGTTTTTCTAATCAAAGCTTTGGTCTAACTGAACTGATCCTGAAAAACCGTTTTCTCAGCATGCGCATATTGCATAATCTTCATAGCATCCTATACCATGTTCTTAATGTTAGATAATTCAGGTATAAGGACTTTGAAGATATCTTAATGGCTGAGCGACTACTGAAGGACAGAAAAGCTCCGAGCAGCTGGCTGATAGGTTTGTCTAAGGGGGAACTCGACACGCAGAATCTGCAACCCCTCAAACAAGGAATGAACAGAAGATGTAAACACCTCAGCCCAGCTATCAAAGGAAGATCCAAGGTTCAAGCCCCAAAACACCCAGATCCAACTCAGGGGGAACCAAGAGGTCGAAAAGGCCTACAGATCAGATCCTCAGTGTCTATCAATTAGATCTGTAGTGTCCAAGATTTCAGAGCATGTTCTTCTCTTTCAACACTCACACACACTTCACTGATATATATCTATGTGTCTCGTAATTATGTGCCACTTGCCCAGGGGAAAGTTGTCAGACATATGTCTTATGTTTTAGGGGATTTGGTATCATGATTAAAAGGGGGAACTGTGTTGATTAGATTAGTAGTTGCATGTAGGAAGTTTTTAGGAGAAGTTTGTAGAAGTTTTGGCATCATCGAATACGGGGAAATTGTTGGGAATTAGGTTCACTACGATAGATTTGAAGATCCCAAAACCCTAGTTGGATGATGAGCTTTCGATATTGTTATACCTTAACTGAGTTCACCGTGTTAGGAACTCAGTAGACTAGCTAAAGTTCAACAGTTGTGCATTCATTAGAAGACTCAGTAAATACTGGACTCAGCAGGAGCAGTATACTGAAAGGAGTCAGTCGAACTGAACTCAACAGGAGTAGTTCACTGAACTCAGAGTTGATCTTCAGTAAAGCAGACTCAGCAGAAGTTATCTACTGAATCAAGATCAGACTCATCAATGGTCGGTCAGTTACTTTAACTGACCATGGACTTCAGAAGAACAATTCAGTAGAGTTGTTCGAGGTCGTACATTTGAGTAGTCAGCTTCAGTATCACCTTGAAGTCTGAATAGGTCTCAACCACTCTCTGTACCTCGACCAATGACAAGCAGCCAGCTGGCAGAGTCTCCGACATAAAGCTGCAAGTCAACCACTTTCATTAAAGTTAGTGGACTCTACAGAATTCAAGTAAAGCTGTTTGCTACCCCATAGAGTGACACTTGGCATCGTCCTCTCCAACGGACATATGCCTAGGTCACCTCTATAAATAGAGAAGAGTCTTCACGCAGAGCAGAAGATGGGAGGTCAATCATGACGATGATGGACACATCCAAGGAACCGAGCTCAACCGAACAAACACTCTAGAAGATTCAAGCCATATCCAGAGAAGAACTTAACCTTTCATAGATATATTCTTATAGTTCTTCTCTCTAGAGTTCTATCTCGTTCCTTATCTAATCTAAGCTGATCTTATTGTAATATCCATAGCTTAGACGAAGGAGTTTATATTTGAACTTGTTCCTTATTGTAAAAGGACTCCTTCATAGTTGGAGAGTTTGTCAAACACTTTAGTTTGATAAATGTGTAAACTGGGACTTGCTTAGTATAATCCCCAAGCCGCAGTTTATCCTGTGTACAAGCTGACTGAGACTATCTCAGTACAATAAATAGCCTCCTGATCTTTCTGGACAGTGGACGTAGGATCGTTTGATATCCGAACCACTTTAAAAATTGTGTTGATTTATTGTCGCTCTGCTTAATTGTTCACTTGCATAAAACTGACTTTAAATCAAATAGCATAAAAACGGTGTTTTCAGACTTAGACAAATATTCTTTTGGGCCTTCTCTTCCGCACTCGAAACGTCTTGAACTACTTGTTCTACTGACCGAATTCGATGACCGTACTCGCAGAAGGATTCTCTCGCCCACGCGTTCAACGATGCGATTCGAAGCGATGCACGTATCGCGCTCGTTGCTGAACTTTGACTCAGGTGTATTCCACACCTGAAGACTCGTCTACTCTCGGGACCAACAATATGTGTTGGTCCCGAGTGTACGGTCAGGTGTAGAGGGGGGGGTGAATACACCTGAATCCGATTTTCTCAACTTTGAACACGAACAGTCCTGTTCAGGAAAGTGCCGTACTGAAATAATTCAGCAGACCAAATAGCTGTTCAGAATCGTGTGTGGCAAAGAGTCTTAAAGAACGAGTCTGACGCTACTGAGATCTGCTAGCTGACTGAGTCAGAATTCAGTATCAAACAGGTAGAGTTCAGCGGTGCGGAAAAGTGTAGGCCCTAATCAGTTGAGTGGAAAACCGTTTTATGCAAGTCTCGGTTCGGCAAGTAGACAGTTCGGTATCTTTGAGACAGTTGTATGATTTTAAAGAAGATTTTCGGTATGAACAAGTAAAATCAATGCAACAAGAATCGAAAGCAATAACGAGACACATATTTTTAAAGTGGTTCGGATATCAATCGATCCTACGTCCACTGTCCCGAAAGTTCAGGAGGCTATTTATTATACTGAGTTAGTCTCAGTCAGCTTGTGCACAGGACAAAGTTGTGGCTTGGGGATTATACTGAGCAAGTCCCTGTTTACAAAGGCATCAAACTAAAGTGTTTGACAAACTTCTCCAACTATGAAGGAGTCCTTTTACAATAAGGATTGGGTTCAAATATGAACTCCTTCGTCTAAGCTATAAATATATTCGGTTGAGCTTAGGGTTAGAGGGATAGGGAATGAGAATGTAGCTTCTAGATCGACGAACAGCTGAAATAAGCTTCAGGTTCATGTATCGTCGATTTGGATACTAGAGGCTCTTCTAACAGTTTAGCTTGGTTCCCTATGAGCTGAGAAGGTAGTCTTTCGCCGGAGATAGATCTTCAAGTTCTTGCGGAAGACTTAGGGTTTTCTGGTTCTAGCTCGTTTTAATGCTTGTGTATGTTTTCGTCGTTTAAGTTTATGCACCTTCTCTCTTCTTGAAATGTCCCTCTATTTATAGAGCAGAGATTGGAAAAGATCCGTTGGAGACGATCTTCTTCTTTCTCTCTCTTTTAGTAGCAAACGGCTCTTTTGAAGTAGGTAACAGTGTGCTTTCCCACCTTTTTAGTAAAGGGTTTGCTTGCAGTTTAAGCGGTGAGAAGACACGTGTGTTCTTGTCATTCGTCGAGGCGGATAGAGTGGTTGAGACAGCACAGACTTCAAGGCAAACTGAAGCTGACTTCTCTCTTCCTCGTGTATGACAATGCTGATTGTTTTTCAAAAAGTATCGCCGGTTCGTAAGGCCGTCTACCGATCTTGAGTCCGATCCCGTATTCGGTAGGTAGATAGCCGAGTAAAGTCTCGAAGATCAGCTCCGAGTTCGATGAACTGCTCCTGCGAGTCCGGTTCTCCGACTCTTTCGATATCTTGCTCCATTGAGTCCAGCTTCTATCGATTCTTTCGATATCTTGCTCTCGCTGAGTCCAGTATCACTGAGTCTTCTACTTCTGGTGTTAAGGCAGATAATCTACTGAGCGCCTTGATCAGAGCAGAGTGTCTACTGAGTCTGAAACCTCAGAGACAAAAAATAACGATTACAATGAAATGGTTCACCAATCAGATAGGGTTTTGGGATCTTCAAATCTTCTCAATATTCAGAGCACTAGGCTGCTGAGCATGGTTCAGTATAGAAGATAGAATCATTTCCCACCAAGTAAGACTATGCTGAGGATAGAATCATCACCCAACAATATGAAATTCCGGCAGCTGATGGTCGTGATTCTGGCTTAGTTGGTGCACAGTTTTGACGACGAACATGGTGTTTGGGCCGGAGGAACAGCCCCAACTCTGCCATGCAAAAAAACTTAGGAGCCATACAGCAGTAGACTTGAGTATAATTTATAACATAAACAAATTAATTATTAAATATAACTAATCACTCACATTGTTATTCTACATTATCATTGTTCTAGAAAGAAATAAAATTTATATTCTTATATAGTTATATTTGTTGGTCCCGAGAGCACGTTCAGGTGTAGAGGGGGGGGGAGGTGAATACACCTGAATCCGATTTTCTCAACTTTGAACACGAACAGTCCTGTTCAGGAAAGTGTCGTACTGAAAGAATTCAGCAGACCAAATAGTTGTTCTGAATCGTGTTTGGCAAAGAGTCTGACTCTACTGAGATCTGCTAGCTGACTGAGTCAGAATTCAGTATCAGCAGATAGAGTTCAGTGGTGCGGAAATGTGTAGGCCCAAATCAGTTGAGTGGAAAACGTTTTATCAAGACAGTCTCAATTCAGCAGAAAAAACAGTTCAGTATGCTGAGACTTAGTTGTATGATTTTAAAGGATAATTTTCAGTATGAACAGTTAAAATTAATGCAACAGTAAATAAGAGAGCAAGCGAGAGACACAGATTTTTAAAGTGGTTCGGATACACAGGATCCTACGTCCACTGTCCCGAAAGGTCAGGAGGCTATTTATTATACTAAGTTAGTCTCAGTCAGCTTGTACACATGACAAAGCCGCGTCTTGGAATTTATACTGAGCAAGTCTCAGTTTACAACGATTATCAAACTAAAGTGTTTGACAAACTCTCCAACAGTGAAGGAGTCCTTTTACAATAAGGATTAGGTTCAAATATGAACTCCTTCGTCTAAGCTATGGATATGATCGGTTGAGCTTAGGGTTAGACGGATAGGGAATGAGAATGTAGCTTCTAGAACGACGAACAGCTGAGTTATAGCTATGGGTTAGTGTTGCGTCGTTTGGATACTAGAGGCTTGTATATAGGTTCAGCTTGGTTCCCTTACGAGCTAGGATGTAGTCTTTCGCCGGAGATAGAGCTTCGAGTTCTTGCGGAAGACTTAAGCTTTTCGGATTGCTCGTTTGACTGCTCTCTTCTTGTTTTAGTTCTCTTTCCTTGTTTGCTCGTGAAGTAGCAGTCATAGTTGTTCTTGTTTTTTTTGTAATCTTCAAATTTGATTTATCCCTCTATTTATAGAGAAGAGATTGGGAAAGATCCGTAGGAGACGATGATCCCTTTCTCACTCTTTTGGTAGCTAACGGCTCTTTTGAAAAAGGTGACAGTGTCCTTTCCCTCCTTTTCTGGAAATATGTTGACTTGCAGCTTTAGTAGGTATAGGACAGGTGTCTGCTTGTCATTCGTCGAGGTTTTGCAGAGTAGTTGAGACAGAACAGACTTCGAGGCATAATGAACCTGACTTCTCTCTTCCTCGTATTTGACTATGCTGATTGTCGTTCAAAAGATCTGACAGTTCACAAGACTGTCTGCCGTTACTGAGTCTGATCCTCTAGAGAGTACTGAATTTACTCTACTGAAGGTCAGCTCTTAGTTCGATGAACTACTCTGCGTGAGTTCGGTTCCACCGACTCCTTCGCATATCTTGCTCTGCCGAGTCCAAGATATCTACCGAGTCTTCTACATCCGGTGCCGAGGCCGATAATCTACCGAACGCCTAAACCGGAGCGAGTGTCTTCCGAGTCTGAACCCTCAAGAGACAAACAATTACAACGGAATGGTTCACCAATCAGATAGGATTTTGGGATCTTCAAATCTTCAAACAAGTTCAGAGCACGAGGCTACTGAGCTTTGGTCAGTTACAGAAGATAGAATCATTTCCCACTAAGTATGATTGTGCTGAGGATAGAATCATCACCCAACAATTTCCCCCTATTTGATGATGCCAAAACCTAACACCATCTATGCAAACACTAAACTTCTCAGAAACAGAGCTCCTTACAATATTACAAGTAAGATCAGTGGAGTTGTTCTTTAAGTTCTAATCTACTGAGAGGATCAGGGCATAAACAATTTCTCCCTAAACAACAATTTCCCCGAACGAGCTAGTCTAACGAATCTATCAAAGCAATCGACTGACAAGTAAATAAACGTGAGCGTGTGAGTCAGTAATCACTTCAGTGATTCTGAGTGTTAAGCATAAGACAAACATGGCTATTTATATAATAAGATATTGTCAGAGCCAAAACAAGATGTATATATAAATATGAAAGTTCAGTACAGTACATCTCTTGCTAAGCTAGGAAGATAAAGAAACTAAGACTAAGAATGCTTGTACTGCTTGATCCTGTCCATGAAGTTCTGCGATTGTGTCTCGGGAAGGAGCAGTCCATACATCCTGTAAGTATTCAGCAAAGTCAGCTGGCTCATCTTCTTCAAGATCTCTGTGGGCGGCAGCATCCTTCACTTCTTTCTCTATTACTCCATAATGAATAGAATCATCAAGTCTTCTGGGTGGTGGCAGAATTCTGGGCTCAGGGACTTGGATAATGATATTCTCTTTCACAGCTTGTACCAGGTAGGCATATAAGTCCGGTTCAGTAATCCTCATCCATTCAACGTAGGCATCTGCCTTTATCATGTTTGGCCAGAATCTCCAGAAATAGTTCCTCTTGATGAATTCTATCTTCTGTGATTCCCATCTCTGTAACCGAGCGGGAATCCATTCATCCGTCCTAGGCCATCTTTGCATTTTCGAATCTGTTGGCTTCCCCGAACCTTCGTATTTATATGGAATGTCGACTTTTGAAGGTACTCTCGGCGACCTCTTGTTCGATGACGGATTCTCAATGCTTCAAGGTCTGCCATATGGATTCTCTGCCTGGCAGCCTGAATCTGTCTTGCCTCTTCTCCTCAGTATAGATACCTATCCATCTGAGCAAATATAGCTTCAATCTCGGCATCTTGTTCCTTCGTTCTCGTGTAGGAGGGTTTGCGAGGCGACTGATCTTCTGAGTCAGCAGGGGTACTTGATTTATCTTTGGACGTACCACCGCTTCTCGGTGTCTAGTTGTTGTTGCTTGCTCCCTATCATCATCATCTTGAATTATCGGCTTTACGGGAGGCAACCTAGTCGTTGTTGACTTCTTTTATGCCGCGAGCCGGGGCCTTTGTCTTTCCTTTGGAAGGCTTTGCTTTAGGCTTGTTGGCTGCTTCAGCTTCGGCTAATTCCCTAGCTAGCTTCTCGTCAGCTGCTATCTGAGCCTCCTCTGCAGCAGTAATATATCTCTTTGATTTCTTTGCTGGAGGGGTCGGGAGTTTCAATATTTTCTTACCCTTGCCTTGAACAGGAGGTGGGAGAGGTGCCTCTTCCTCCTCTGAGTCATCTGCTCTCAGCATACTCAGCAACCTCCTTAATTATGTCAGTAGGAGTCTGGGTTGCATGAGTAGCTTGTTCTCTGGTTCCAGAACCACTTGGGCCGATCTTTGCTGTGCTCGCAGCTGAGACACCCTGGGCCTCACCAGTTGGTCTAGTAGCAGCTGTTGTCTGAGCTCTGCTTGCTTTAGCTACTGACCGTGTTTTCTTTCCTGACTTCAGTAGGGCTTCCCCCTTAGTTGATGTTGCAGTGGTTTTAGTCAGGGTCAGCTTAGGTGCTGACTTATCCCCTTTTTCACATTTATCCCCCTTTTTCCCCCTTTTCCCCCTTTTTGGCATCATCAATTACAGCCGGGGTAGGAGTGGATACTTGGAGATTGAGGCTTTTGTAGGAGGCTGACAACTCTTTGAGTTTGTCGTTGATCTTTGTCAGGGCCTCATGTAGCTCATTCCTCTCAGAAGCGAGTTCTTCTTTGTAGAATTTGTGAGAGAGGTCATTTGCGCACTTAAAAGTCATTCGGCTTCTCGAAACCTTTCCTTCAAGGGCCTCGTTGAATATTGTCGAGTCCGAGCTCGGTGGCTCGGGATTGGTTTGAGATTGATTCGGTATGGGAGGATCGAGCGGCCTTGAATTCTTCAAGCGGTTTGGCTTGTCCTTCCCGAATTATTCCGAGCCGATTATCAAAGTCCTTTTACTCTTGTGCCGGCGCGTTAGAGACAATGGAGGAGACATCGGGGCGGTGATTGTGAAATGGAAGATCTCGGCCCACGAAGCTCAGCGTTGGTGGCTTGAGCAGTTTGCTTCCATGTTTTGTGGATGGCTTTGGCGAGAGCCCTGTTCTGAGTTCCTTAGCTTTTTAGTGCCTTAGCCATGTACTTTGAGCATCGGCCTTTGGGGCTGGGCGCTACTTCAAACGTTGATTTCTGCAAGAGCTGAGCAGGCTCTGCGGAAGTTGAAGTACCAGCCGCCGACTTCACAGGTCCAAGGATACTGAGTGGTAGTTCAGTAGGAGTGGGTGTATCCTTGTCCTGGGGTTGTTCCTCATCAGGCTTTCCGGGGCCTGAATCATGGGGTGGGTCCTGACCGTCGTGGTCCGACCTGTCTGAAGGGGTTGAGCCTGAAGCCTGCTGCCTATCATGCAGCAAGGCCAGCATTGCGGCTCTTAGGTCCTCCAGAGTACCGAGGTCAGCAGGCTGTGAGTAGCCTATCTGCTGCCTTATAACCAGCTCCTCTTCATGCAGTTGTTCGCAGGTGTAGTGAAGAATGCGGCGTAGCTGATTGGGCCACTCCTGGAATCTTAAAAGCATATGGAGTCTGGCCTGTTTGGCAATAGTCACCAGATCAGAGTGGCCAGAAATCTCCGGTATATGCTCAACAATCTCTCGGAATGCTTGAGATAGAATGGCTGAAGCTTCCATTCCGACAGATTCCTCTTCAGATGTTGTCTCCGAGTCTTCAACATCTATTGGAGACAGTTGTTTCTCAGCAGATGGCGTGCTGCTGAGTGGTTGAGCGTTGAGTGGACTGTCCAAGGTTTCTAAATCGCCGCTCTGGGCCTCTTCAGCCTGAACCCCGAGGTCCACTTCTACAGCTTGTTCAGTGGAGATGGCCTTCTCCACTGACTGAGTCTTCTCTGAGGACTCTAACTCATCAATCAGCTGCATCGGCTGTTTAGACTGTTCAGCAGTTTCAGCAGTAGCCTCTGGTACTGCCTCAGATTCAGTAGGCACAACAGGAATGCTTTTCTTCAGGCGCTTTGCCGGTGCCTTAGGAGTTTTTGCTTGAGGAGACCGTTTCTTTGTTGGCGTGGTCTTCTGAGGCGTCACCTGCTGAGCTGAGGGTCCTGTCCCTATCTGCTGAAGAGCAGCAGTTCTGTTGTGGAATCTGACCTTCTTCACATTAAAATATAGCTTGTCATCGAATGTGATTTGGTCATCTCCGCAGAAGTCTTGAATCATGATCGATAGCTTCAGTCCATATAGAAGCTTGCCTTTTACGCTCAGCTTGCATGTTGCTTTGTTGAATTTGGCAGCTTGAGTCATGAACTCTCGGAGAAAGAACTCTGTCCAGTTAATCTTTGCTCTGTCATAGATCGCCATCATAAGCTGTATCTTGGGTCTCGATACTTGATCGAATGAACCCGCTTAGCTTGTCATTAGCTGCGTCACAATGTACGCCAAGGCTCGATACTGAGGCAGCATACTATTCTTTGGGAAAGTGGCTCTGAACGCTGTGGGCTTTCCGCCGAAGATTGATAGGTAGTCATCTATCATATCGTCGTTATATCCGACGGTGCTGACTCCTTCAGCAGGTAGAACGAAGCTCCTCTTCAGTGCCTCCTTGATAGACATCCGCTTGAGTTGCATAGAAGCATCGCCGATAGAGTGAACTACAAATCTTCCAATGATGTCGCCAGACACCGAGTCTGAGTTGAGATAGATCTCAGACACTTGTCTCGGAAGGAAGAACGTCGGCTTCCTTGAGAGAAATCCTTCCTGACCCGATTCTCTAAGGGCAGCAAAGATTTCGTCCATGAACTCGAGATCGCAGGCGTCGAATTCCATGACTGGTTCGCACTAGACACGGTCTTTATCCAGGATTTCCTGCATGTTCTCTGGAACGATGACTGAAATGTTTGTACTTGCCATTATATCTGTTACACGAGAAGTCTATCAGTATCGATTATAATAAAACGGTCTGTATAGCGATTCTGAAAAGAGAGAATAAATTATTGTAACAGATCTAATGTCATACCGATGAGAAATCTGATCGTTTAAGAAATATGCAAGAGGGGTTTGCAAAAAAATAATTTCAGATTTTTCGGAGTTAAGGATTTGAAGTATGCTAATGGCGGTTTCTAAGATATGATCGAAAAATATATATCAAGGTGAAGATGAACAGTTATCGATCAATGGCCTAGTTTAAAATAGCTTTTATAAGATGGACGGTCAAGATTAAAAAGGTTTATTATGGGTAATGATCAAATTTGCCGCCTAAGTCAAAAGTCAGTTGTAACTTGCCTAAGTAGTAACTATGATACGATATGCATTAAATGCGTGGCAGAGTTCAGCATACTTATGCATGGAATGTCGTGCATTAAATGTAAGTCGTTAATATTAAATGACAATCCTTGAGATATTAAATACGATGCTGATTCTGAGCAATAAATGCATATTATAGTCTATTAGATACTACTGAGTAGAGATACGCAAACTTGTCAGCTGAACATCGTAGTCAGCTGATACCTCGTGTAGATGGTTATTGTCTCTACGTACTGAGTTTACTCAGTACTGAGAGTGAACATTCCCCCTTACTGAATGCTCCTCTCCCCGAAACCTTTTCTTGGCCGGAGTCGGTAGGATCCAGCAGAACCTAGCATTACCGAAAGTTCTACCGAATGCGGATTCGGCTAGAGGCTTGGTCAGTATATCAGCCCTTTGTCGATCAGTGTGGATCTTCTCCATCCTGATATCCTTCTTTTCGACATGGTCACGAATGAAGGATGTCTGATGTCCACGTGCTTGCATCTTGTGTGAAGTACAGGGTTCTGAGTGATTGCAATGGCACTGGTACTGTCGCAGAAGATTGGCACTTCATTCTGAATGACGTCATAGTCTCGTAGCTGCTGTCTCAGCCAAAGGATTTGGGCGCAAGCAACTTCCGAGCAGCCATGTATTCGGCTTCAGTAGTTGACGTGGCTACTGAGTGCTGTTTCTTTGAAAACCATGAGATCAGCTTACTGCCAAGGAACTGACACGTTCCTAAAGTTGACTTTCGGTCAATTCTACACCCTGCATAGTCAGCATCAGAGTAACCAGTTAGTTCTATATTATTATCAGCTGGATACCATAAACCCATGTCAGGTGTTCCTCTGAGATAGCAGAGAATCTTCTTTGCTGAGTCCATGTGACTCTGCTTTGGATTCGCCCGAAATCGAGCACGACACCTACGACATAAGTTATGTCGGGACGAGTAGGCTGTTAAATATAATAAAGAACCAATTATAGCACGAAATTCAGTTTGGTCTCATCGATACTCCCTCCTTATCAAGATCAATTTTCATGTTTGTGTTCATCGGGATCTTGATAGGTTTGCCGGATGTGCAACCGAATATTTTGATGAGGTCTCGAGTGTATTTGCCTTGATTAATGAACGTCCCTTTTTCAGATTGTTTGACTTGGAAACCGAGGAAGTAGTTCATTTCTCCCATCATTGACATCTCGAATTTATCCTTCATCATCTTTTCAAATTGTTGGCACATGATGACATTCTTAGATCCAAATATGATGTCATCTACATAGATCTGCACAAGTAGTAGATCGTCTTCCAGTCGAATGCTTTGAATAGAGTGCGATCTCTTGTGCCTTTCTGGAAAACCTATCTGAAGAAGAAACTCAGATAGGGTATCGTACCAAGCCCTGGGTGCTTGTTTTAACCCATACAGAGCTTTTCTGAGTCTATACACCTGATGTCCCTGCTGGAAGCCGGGCGGTTGTTCCACGTAGACTTCTTCTTTCAGTACGCCGTTCAGGAACGCAGACTTCACATCCATTTGATAGAGTCTGAATCTTTGATGTGTTGCGTAGGCCATGAATAGTCTAATTGCCTCTAATCTTGCAACTGGAGCGAAAGTCTCATCGAAATCTATTCCCTCAGCTTGACAGTAGCCTTTTGCCACGAGTCTTGCTTTGTTCCTTACTATGACGTTGTTTTCATCCCGCTTGTTCTTGAAGACCCATTTTGTTCCAATAACATGTTGATGTCGGGGTCTATCAACAAGCTCCCAAACGTCGTTTCTCGTGAACTGATTCAGCTCCTCCTGCATAGCTATGATCCAACAATAAGGCGCTTTCTCCTTATCGTCTCCGGACCAACAATAAGGCGCTTTCTCCTTGACATAATCTGGATCTTGTCTTTACTCTTGCTAAGGGATCTCCAATAATCAGATCAGCAGTGTGAGCGTCCAGCCACGATCTACGATGTTTTAGTTCTTCATCTGAAATTTGTTCAACACAGTATAGTAGGCGAGTTAGGCATTTCAGTTGTACTATTCTGAGATTGAAGCATTTCAGTAATGAGAGTGTGATCTACTGAGTCACCAGGTTCAGGGGCATTCAGCTCAGGAACACTAATAGATGTTCCCCCTGAGTTGTTATTCTCAGTAGTGGTCTCAATTACCTCTAGGGTTTCTTCATCGACCTGAGTTACCTGGGATTGATTCTGTTCAGGAGAATCAATCGGCTCAGCTACATTTATTGCTGGTTGATATTCAGTAGACTTGTTTTCAGATTCCTCATCTGAATCATCATCCCAACAAAGCTGTATCTTTTCGACTTTGTCTTTTAGGCTTAGATCCTGTAGTTGTTTACTGATGTCCTCAGATTCAGAGTTAGAGTTATTGCTCTTATCTTCAGTAGCAAACTCATTAAAAACAACATGAGGGCTTTCCTCCACGCAAAGGGTTCGATAGTTGAATACACTGAAAGCTTTGCTGACCCGGGAGTATCCTAAGAACACTCCCTGATCTGACTTGCTATCAAAAGTTTTTAGCTGATCTTTCCCATTATTGTGGATAAAGCACGAACAACCAAAGATATGGAGATAGGATAGAGAAGGTTTCCTGTCGTTCCATAGTTCATATGGTGTCTTCTTCTGTTGCTTTGTCAGTAGAGATCGGTTCTGAGTGTAACAAGCAGTATCAGTAGCTTCTGCCCAGAATTTGGTTGGGAGTCCTGAGTTTGCGAGTAGAGTTCTAGCTGCCTCTTTAAGAGTTCTGTTCTTTCGTTCAGCAACTCCATTTTGCTGAGGTGTGCGTGCAGCCGATGTTTCATACTTTATTCCTTCTGCTTTGCAGAACTCGTCCACCATAAAGTTAAGGATTTGAGTTCCTCTGTCAGAATGGATTTTGATAATGTTGGTGTTCTTCTCAACACTGAGCCTTTTCAGAAGCCTTGGTAACTCTGTTTTGACGTCAGACTTGTTGGCAATGAATATGACCCAAGTGTAGCGCGAGTAGTCATCGATGACAACTAAAGCATATTTCTTGCCTCTGATCGTCACTGGAGAGACTGGACCGAACAAATCCATATGTAGCAGCTGAAGGATTCCATCAGTGGAAGGAGATGGAACAGGTGGATTTTGATTCCTTGTTTGCTTTCCCTTCAGACATGCTTCACACTGAGTGTCTTTGTTGAATACTTCATTTGGAAGTCCTCTTGCTAGAGTGTTTCTTGCTAGTTTGTTAAGCGTCTTGAAGTTGAGATGGCTGAGTCTCCTGTGCCACAGCCACCCCGTTCGGTTGTCGTTCTTCGCTAACAAGCAAGCTTCAGGTTCAGCTGAGTTCCAGTCAGCTACATAGATATTCTTCTTGCGCGAACCTGATAACACTGTTTTCCCTGTGGATTTATCAATGACATCACAGAAACCAGCGTCAAATATCACTCTATTCGAGTTATCACAAAATTGACTACCAGAGAGAAGGTTGTGCTGAAGTCCTTCAACATATGATACTCTAGGAACTGTGGCAGTTCCAATGCTGAGTGTTCCGAATCCTCTGTGTAGCCTTTAGCGTTGTCTCCAAACTCGATTCGGGGTCCTTCTTCAGCTGTATAATTCTTCAGTAGGTTCCTTTGGTACGTCATGTATCTTGAGCATCCGCTGTCCACATACCAAGGATCTTTGTGCACCTGCAAAACAAAATTATATTCAGGTACCCTTTATTCTTGATTTTGGGTCCTTAGATGTTAGTTTTAGTAACCCAAATCTGTCTAACGACCCTGGTGGTCTCAGACAGTTTCTTTCCACTTGAGTCAACATATTTGACCACTGGACTGGTCGTTGCTGACTTCTTAGGCTTTTCTGGTTCAGGAGTCCGGATCTTCTGAACTGGTGGACTGCTGACCTTTGCCTTTTGTGCAATCTTCTTCTTCTTCTGACTCTTGGATCCTCTTCTGACTATATGATCATAATAATATGACCCATACTGAGCTGGATGTGTCAGCTGAGGTGGTCCATACTGATCAGCCCACTTTGGCTTGTTGGTTCCCCCTTGACTGAACCGAAGTTCTTCCTGAACTTCCGTCAGGATGATGACTCATATGACATTTCTTTAGTCATTTCAAGGCGTGAGGTCCGTCCTAGTCAGTGGGAGGACAGGGCCACACAGATGGACGTGTTTAGACGTCTTCGTGTCAGCTTCGAGTTGGAGGACAAAGGTACACCAATCGTCGGGTACAAGGAGTCTGAGATAGACAAGTACCTATGTCGATTCAACGGACAACAGAGTATCGTCTTCTAACCGGCTTTCCCCAAGAGTCAGCTGCTGCCAGAATACAGGGGTTTGGTATATACTGTCAACCATATTTTGGCGAGCTCAGCGGGATCGTATGATCAGCTGTCCCGCATCCGCATCAAGATCATGATGGCAATAGTGGATGAGGCGCCCATCAACTGGAATGTATTCTTCAGAGCTGAATTCAAACCTCAGTCATAGAAATTTGGGGACTCTGAAGACGGCATGAAGCTCATTCCGAAAGGAAAGCTTCTATATGGGACTAAGGTGTCTATTATGATCGAGGACGACCTTTCGGACAAAGTCTCCCTCGTCGACGCATACTAGTTTGACCAGAGGCTGATGAAGTTCGTAAACGTAGCCTCAGCTGAGAAATCAATAGGGAAGGGACTGCCTGCTAAGCGCCCCTTGGAGATCACGAAGGATCCCCTCCCTACTCAGTCAAAGAAGCAAAAGACGCTGAAGAAGCCAACTTCAGTCGTCCCACCTCCCTCACCTATATCTGTTGAGGACTCAGGGTCAGGGAAACATGATGTGACCCTGAAAGAGAAGGTAAAGAGAGTACTATCGGAGGAAACTCAGCCGGAGACCCCCGTTGGTACTCACGCAGCTGAGATTTCCTCCCTCCCGACTCCAGTGCTGAATGCCCAACTGAAATCAACTGATGAAGTCGCAGCTGAGATTCCAGAGATCAGTGTTCATGCTGATCTCGTGGACATAGCGATCCGCGCCCGAGTCCAGATGTGTCTTAGGTTCCTGGAGTGGGATCTACTAGAAGAGATCATCTGACTCAGGACTGCTTCGACTCTATTGGAGGAAGAACAAAAGCTAAAAGAGGAGATTGGCTATGAGGAGCCATCTGATGTCGCCTCCATGGAGGACTTGAAGGTCGAGATGCTCATGTTACTCAGTGATAGGACGCAAGGAGCTAAACCTTCCTCCACATAGCCTCCTCCTTCTCCTCCTCCATCTCCCCACATGATGGATCACCCAAGGATGCAGACCAGGGAGGATCTGCTGAGGGTAAAACTCCCACGGATGATCAGCCACCTCCTCCTCCTACATCAGCCAGATCATCCCGACTCCATCCTCGACTCAGCCCAAGCCCAAACGTCGATATTAGGATCTCCCTACGGAGTCAATTAATAAGGTGATCAAGCGTCAGGCGCACAAGTATCGTAATCTTGTCGATGATGTGAACTCTAAGTGGAGCAAGTCCACTGAGGCTCAGACGAAGACGCTGACCAGCCTTACTACTGAAGTGCAGAGGATCAGCACTCCAAGTTCTATTAATGCTGAAGAGATCCTCACGAAGGCACTTGAGGCACAGAAGACTGACCTGACTGAACAGTTCCAGAATATATTGCAGTCGCAGGCTAAACTTTTCTCAGAAGAAGTAGCGGTTGTAACAGGTCGAGTCCAGAGGCAGTTGAGGAAAGATATAAGTTCACAACTGACAGTGTCTCTAAAGCACTGACTCAACAACATGAATCCTACCAAGAGATCAAGAAAACTGCTTCTGATGCTGTTGAAGACTACCTCACCCAATTCGACAAAATCTAAGGAAGCTCTACTGAAAGCTATCAATCAAGAGCATGAGCAAAGGTGGGAGTGTTACACTGACGCAGCGACTGACATTGCCTCAGGCATGACTACGGTCAAGGCCTCAGTAGATGCACTAACAAAGAAGGTTACCGCCCTGGCAACGCTAATTGATGATGCCAAAAAGGGGGGAAATTCCAGATCAGCTCATCTCTGATCCCTCCTTAAGGCAGAAGATCAGCAGGGGGAACCTAGTTCAGCAGCACAGGGGGAAGTGTCTGCTGAGGGAACTACTGACTCAGCTGTAATTGAGGTGGCCATGTACTTGGAGAATCTACCTACTAAGAATTCGCTACCTCCAGCTCCCAAGAAAGCTGACAAGGGCAAGGGCAAGGCTCCAGCTGACCCTAGTCCGCCCAAAGAGAAGAAGATAAAGTTCAAATCTCATGAAGAGAAGATTGCTTATGATGAGAAATTGGCCAAGGAACTGGCTGAACAGGATGCAAAGAAGAAGCCTGCTGCAAAGAAAGGGGTACAAATCTGATCTCCAGCGCCTTCACGCACTCGATCTAGTATCCCCAGGCAATCCAAATCCTCAGCAGCAGCTTCAGCAGCAGCAACCAGATCCCAACAGTCCAAGCCCAGACAGTCCAAGTTTGAGAAGCAAGGCGCGTTTGGATCTAAGTCAAAATCTGCATCGCCTGCTGACTCAGAACAGCAGTATGTGCCCTCAACGGTCGCCTCTAAGGAACAAGAGCGTGAAATGAAAGAAATTTAGGACGCGTGTGAGCGGGCACTTGATCAAACTGCTGAGGCAAGGCAAATCAGAGAGCGAGAGAGAGAATTCGCCTAGCTGACTTAGAAGCCCTCAGGCTGAGAACAGAGAAAGAACTAAGGGAGAGGGTTCCTGAGAAAGATAGAAGCATTCCAACCTCTTCCAGATACTTCAGGAGAAGGGAACCATTCAGTGAGGTGAAGAGGATTATATTCAAAATAACTAACGACTGGGTACCTCTCAAACTGAATCAGCAGTGGGAGAAGCTTAAGATGGACTTCATAAAGAGATTCTACATATGGAAAGTCGGAAGTGAAGACTCTACTGATGCTGACGCATACTTCAAAGACTTCCTGACAGCTGTGAATCCATACCTCCTCGCTAAAATTTAGACTCTGTTAGATCAAACTGGTCAAACGCTGAAGGCTCCTCTATTCAAGATTCTTCCTCATTCGATGACTCATCGAGACAATCTGTGCAAGAAGGAGATCAAAGAAGAAATCAAGGAAGCCAACATCAGCAGAGCTATGAGGAAAGATGATGAAGAAGACTTAACGAATATCAAGGCCCTGAGAAGCCGAGTATACGCATGATATGGCCTTGAGCTTCCGGAGAAGAAGTTTGCTGACTTCCGCGCCCGCATGCAGTAGTTCAAGAAGAAGCCCAACTGACTCTCCTCTCTCTCCTTAGTCTAGCTTCAGTAGTGATAGCAAATCATGTTCTGTAATTTCTCATTCATCTATGACAGTTATCACTTTTTGGCCTCGACAATTACTCATTGTCTTTACGGCTTTATTTACTTTTCAGCACAACTGCTCACCTAAGTGATCAGATATTTCTCTAAATGACCCTATGTGACTTATATGCTTATTTGCCTTAGAATTATTTCCTACTGATTACATATGTTTGCTCTAATATTCTCTGATACCTTGCTAGTACTTAGGGGGAAGGGCTCTTATACATGCATAAAGAGGGAAAATATTTCTTAGGGGGAACCTGCTTTGTAAGGACATTATTGATAACTGCTGAATTTACCTTTAATGATTAGCTACTATGAAATATGATCTATTCTGAGCTTTGATTATTTCTGTTTGTGTCGGCCCTGATATCTTGTGAATGTGCTAACCTTGCCTTCTAGCTCTGATACCTGTCAGTAGAATCTGATATCTTCAGCATGCTATAACTATGTTAATTGTATTAATTTCTGCAAGTTCTGATAGATTCAGCATTCCATAACTGTTTTGATTTTTAACTTGGCTCTGATACATTACTTGATATCATAAGACAGCTCTGATATTCCTTTTACTCGTGATTGCTCTGATTCTCACTTTTCGTTATCTTAGTCAGCTTTGATATGTTGACTGGAGCATCCCTTTGTAATAGATCCTCACTCAGTAGCTATAGCTCTTAACCATAGCATTTTTCTTGATAGAAGATATAATAGGTTTTGGCATCATCAAATAGGGAGAATTTTTTAGGATACGGATTCAGTAAACACTTTTATAGATTTGAAGATCCCAAAACCCCTAGTTGAATGTTGTAACTTCGTTCTATAATAGCTTAATTCGAGTTCAGTTGTTAGGAACTCAGTAGGCTAGAGTTCAGTAGCTGCAAAGTTCAGTAGAAGACCTTTCACTCAGCTGTTGGACTCAAGATCGAAGAAATCAGTTGGTCAGCCGACCACCAACTGAATCTGCACAGGAATTCGTGCACATGCACATATAATTAGAAGAACATCAGTAGGAAGTCACTTCAATTGAAGGTCCGACGATTCAGAGGAAGTCAACATTGATGTTTGACAAGTCTCACCTACCAATCTACCTCGACCAATAAGGAGCCGACAGCGACTTATCTTTTCTGACAAAAGCTGCTCCCAGACTGAAAAGGAGGCAAATCTCTACAGTGCACCTACTCATCAACGTTCAAAATTAAGGAGCCGTTTTCCTTGTCGTTTCGACATGTGGCTGACCTCCCTCCAACGGATCTATTCACCATCGAAGACTATATAAGAGAAGTCTTCATGCAGAGACACCATCGGGAACCCAAGCTATCTACGCACAAAACTCTTAACACTCTCAATCGAAGAATCCAGTGAAGAACTAGTATTCATAGAAGAACCCTTTAATTCATCACTTAGAGTTATCCTTGTTCTCCTTCTCTTATCTAAGCAAGCCTTATTGTAATATCTATAGCTTAGAAACCTCGAGGAAGTTCACATCCTTGTGAAACTGTTATTATTGTAAGAACTTCCTCTTAGTTGGAGAAGACTCAAACTCTTTAAGTTTGAAACCCTTGTAAAAGTCACTACGACTATAAGTAGAGAATTTGTCCTACGAACAGATCACTGAGAACTTGCTCAGTATAAGCTTCAAGTTGTATCTGTCTTGAGAACAGATCACTGAGACTTGCTCAGTATAAATATAACAAGTATCCTGCTTTGGTCAGGACAGTGGATGTAAGACCCAGTGTGTCTTAACCACTTTAAAAATCTGTTGTGTTGATTTACTACTTTCTTTTATTGATCATATAGCATTAAAATTATATTTCATCAAACTCAGCATAAAACCAGTTTTCTAACCGAGACGTTTAATAGGGCCTACACTTCTGCACACAACTCTAATACTGAACGACTGTTCGACTGACTCTAGTCAGTAGAGCTGAACTCAGTAGAAGAATTTCTTGCCCACGCAATCTGAAAGTATATTTGGTTGTCTAACTCAGTTCAGTAGCAAACTCAGCTAGAGCTGATTTTCGCATTTGAGAAACGAATTTGTATTCAGGTGTATTCACCCCCCCTACACCTGAACCACGTCTCAGGACCAACAACCTTTTTAAAAAGATCAAAGATTTTTTAATGTTGGTTCTTCATCCTTCCTCTTTTGATGGCGTTGTGGGAATTACATTGCAGGAGGTACAAAGGGTGGTGGACTATTCTTCTTAGGTGGAGAAACCGGTAACAAAACTGGATCTTTTGCTTTCTTAACTCTTGAAGTCTCTAACTCCTCTTCCTCCACCAAGATTGGATTAACAATGGTGTTAGGAAATTTAGGACCCTCATAAGAAGTTCCACTTCTCAAATTAATCGCCTTGCAGTTTTCCTTGGGGTTAACCACCGTGTTACTTGGAAACTGTCCTTGCTGATGTTTACTTGAGATGTCGTTTGCAATCTGGCCCATATGTTTTTCAAGAATTTTAAGTCGAGTGTCCATGTCCTTTGAATTTGCCTTTACTTGTGACATGAATTTCATCAACATATATTACAATTTTTATTTCTTTTCCTCATCTATCACTCCGTTGGTGACAGCAAAACTAAGAGGCAGTTGTAGAGCATTGTTTGGGTTAGTGTATGGAGATTTGGATGAGTCTTATTGCATTGATATTGCATGCGTGGTTGTGAACTAGTCCCATAAGATCATTGAGGATGATATCCTAGCGGTTGACGAAAATTCTCATAACCTCTCCTATTGATGTAGTTAACATCCTCGACACCCAAATTTTATTCAATAGGCATATCAGCTCGTGGTTCCACTATATTATCCACTTTGCTCATTAACACAGATATCTGGGCTGATAGTTTTGAAATCGGATCATCGTTTGTTGTCAAAGTAACCTTCTTAGCAAATGCTCTCGACTCAGGCCACTGATAATTATTTGCAACCATTTCCTCTATGATACTCGTAGCAGTAGCATGACCTGTCTCTAATATATCTCCACCTCCAGTTGCATCCAATAAATTCTTGATTTCAATATTGCATCCATATAGAATAAACACACTTTCTCATTCGAGTTGATCCCATGATTCGGGCATTTGCGAAATAACCCCTTAAAATCTTTCCCAAGCTTCATAAAATGACTCCCCATTAAATTATCGAAATTGATTGATCTTGGATCGCAACCTCATAGTTTTACTTGGTGGGAAGAATTTGAGAAGGAATAAGTTCATCATCTCATCCCATGTAGTGATTGTACTAGCATCCAGAGATTGGTTCGAAAGCTTAGCATCATCTCGTAGTGAGAAAGAGAATAACTGAAGTCTAATGGTGTCATCCCGAACTCCATTCATCTTAATGGTGCTGCAAATTTCTATGAATTAATTCAAGTGAGCCTAGGGATCTTCAGCAGCTCTACCACTAAACTGATTCTGTTGCACCATAGAGATAAGTGCATGTTTGAGCTCAAAAGAGTTGACGTTGATCCTTGGACCTTAGATAGCCCCTTGTTCAACCACTGGATTGAAAACATATTTGATTGGTTCTTCTCGCTGCTCCCTTCATGCCTTAAGAGCCTCAAGCTCCTCTTGTAACTTTTCTATTGGTAATTGATGATCTGTCATTTTAGCAACTCGATTTCTCTTCCGTGTGTTGTTGCGCTGACAAGTAGCTTCAATCTCAAGATCTTCAGCTTCTAAAGGAATTTTATTCGATCTTGTGATCATGCACTACCTGAAAACACAACAAAACCAAGTAAAATAAAACTACGAAAAGTAAATAAATGTCTAAAGTAGTACCAAACAAATTAAACTAACCTCACCAATTAAAAGTAGTCCCCGCAACGGCGCCAAAAACTTATTCGCTAATTTATCGACACGCCGCAACTGTACGGGTGCAATTGCAGTTAGAGAAGAAATGTCGATCCCACAGAGACTAATTAAACTAGCGAATACTAATTCCTATTGTTATCATCTAATTAGACTACAAAAATTGATGAGTTTCTAAACCTAAAAATATTCAATTTAAATAACCAAATAAATGAAGTTAGAAGAAAATATGAGAAGCTTATTCTAGGGATTCGATTTCCGTAGACAATTTACCAAACTTCACTTCAGCCAATCAATTACTAACAAGACTTATTCTCTCCTAGAACGATCACAAATTAGCCTAAGTAATCTTTTGGCGTACCTAGACCGTAAATAACATGCTAATAAAATTGTCTCCATGTAATTACTAATCTGTTACTCCTAAAAGCTCCTAAGAGCTATTGTTCTCACATTAACATCAAACATTTTGGGCGTTGAATAATTAACATATCTTGTGTCCTAGATCACGCATTGTAACACCCTTACTCAGTTACATGTAATGACATCCCACATTATCATGATTATTTATTTATCAACTATCATTTATTACTGAACATAGCTATTAGGATCACACAAATATTTACATACATGTCAACACTTTATCTATAACAAAACACATGTTTATAATACAATATCAAGCATTCAAAAGATGATGCTGAGGAGAAGGATCTAGAACCAGCCGACCGACCTTTGATCCATAGTGCAAAACTCTAGATAGAATCCAGTCACTTCCAACAAAATCTATAAAAAACATATTGCATTTGGTGAGTTGCAATCTCAATAAGTATAATTCAGTAACCAATTATTTAACACCAATGCAAGAACATATAATATCCATATCACAAATCAGTAACTATTAAGCATCCATCATTAACATGTAGAACACATTCACTCTACATCATTTATAAATAATATAACACGTTGTCAATAATCGCATCATATAATAAGTCCATCTCGATTCCAACCATGAAAATGCACGTGTTTTCCATTTTCATTATCTGTTATGGTCCAACTAATACCAAGAGAATCGTGATCACGAAAATGGCCATGGCACTCTATAATCATATATCATATATCTGTAGGAGTTCAATGAACTCAAGTGCCCATACGGGACTCTATCATCCAGATACACTGGAAGATCTTTAACACATGGCTCAAGGTCATTAGTGGCCATAACAGTATCCTTTAGTCTATGATGAATGCATATCATTTGCTTATGTATCATTTTCATCATCAAACAACCAGAAATTTAGAATCTCGTATGTATAACACATTATCTTCAAATAAGCCGTCAAACAACCATCTAAATTCATTAAATAATTATTAATCACAATACCATAGTGCTCAAATAATAAGTTATCAAATTATACTTACCACGATACTTCCACTCCAACCTTTCTCCTCTAACGACCCTCCTCGGTCGGTTTACCGATGTTGTTACCTATTCACATATAAGTGCATAACCAACTTGATAAACATAAATCAAAATATCTAATATCATGTATGCCTTGATATTACCCCATATTGCAAGTGATTCTTATAATTATTCCCAAGTTTCAAGCCTAATACATTTCTAGAATTTTACTCAATTTTCTGCATGACCAACCCTCCTAATATTGACCATAAATTTCTTTATAAATATCTTATAAGTATGAATCTAATTTCTCTTGAAACCTAACTTCAATATCTAAAACTTTCATGTTTTACAGAACCTCAAAATCCAAACCTAAATGGATGAAATAATCGCATTACTGTCACATATGCAAGCTGTGCAGGAATCCAGAAGACTCTTCTGTATTTCGACCTTAACTCCCTCTAGTGATCTCATTTAACTATAATTCCAAATCTCATAGAAAGCTAACACAAATACCTAAAACTTTTATGTTTTAGTAAACTTAATATTCGGAGTGCAAGTTAGTGAAAACCTCCAAACACAGCAGCATAAAATAAAAGTCCAGAACAGTGCGGTTCTATGGATACCTCTAGTTTCTTATTCATTTTGGCATACTAAGACATGTCCATAGCCTCTGAAACTTTAACAACAACTAGTAGACATATAAGAGATGATATTTATGTTTGGAACTGGTGATCGCTGTATTGCACCAAATAATCCTGCAAAAATCAGAGAATTACTTCAGTATATAGTTCACAGGTATCGAACACAGGGAACGGACGACTAGACACTTTATTTTTCCTACTTATCTGGGGTTTTGGTTAGCGACCACGCAAGATTTGGGATTCCTATTAAACTAAGAACTTGTAAAATTAAAATCAAGAATAAAAACAGAAAACGAGAAATAAACTGTATTAACTGGGCAACTGAAAGGCAGGTCCAGCAGAATATTCATGCACACGTTATTCCAATCCTTGGCACATAAAATGAATTAATCTCGAGAATCTACTAGTTATAGACCACCGTAACTTAAACTGCGTGATCATCACTCCCACTTACTTAGTCGGTAACCGCCATGTTAGGCATCGAAACGGCTACTTCCCTAACCTAGCTACAACCTACGTTGTTGGGCAATCAATAGATTTAATAGCTAGACAGCTTTATCGAACTAAGGGAGCCTAGTATAGGAGCCTACTCGTATGTTGGGCATCTCATAGTCTCCTATCGGTTTAATCCAATTACTCTACGAATAATTTTGCTACTTACCTAGCCTTGTTCCACGAGAAACGATGGAAATACTAAGTTAGCTACAGACTGCGCAACCTAGGGTGATCAAGCCTAAATCACTAGCCAGATTAATTAATTCATAATTATCCCGAAACCCTATTGATTAATTATGAGCACCTAAGCCTCATGTACTGTTCACGTGTGCATTCACATTCTTGCCGGACCCTAAAAAGTTTAGCTACTCATGCTGATGATTCGGTTGTACAAGCCGGGACGGTTTCCGACGTAAACATAAAAACGAGTAACCCTAAATCTAGCATGCACGAATTCTAAATTTAAACTTATTAAGATGCGAAATAGCAGAAAATAACAACTTGCGAAATTTAACTAAAATCTTAAATTGAAATAACAAGAGGTTCGAATTTGAAATTACTAAGTTCCTAGAAAAAACGATTAAATGCAAAATGAAATAAAACTAGAATTTAAGCTACGGAGTTTAAAGAACATGAAAGACGGAAATTTAAAGCGCTGTTTTTCTTCTAAGCTATCTTGGCGGAAATCGGTTCAGATGGTTCAGAGATGGTTCGGAAATGGTCTTCGGCTTGGGCAGTTCGGCGGCGCGATGGTGCGGCGGCGGTCGGCGGTTGGGATCGGAAGGGAGCAATGGCCGGAATGTGAGCTCGGGATGTTGGGACGTGTTCGAATGGCTGTTTCCTGTGTATAAGGCGTGTGATTTTCGTCCCTCAACATCTCTTAATATACTCCTCCTTTTCTTCCTCTCCAAGGTAGGTTAAATTAGGATAAGGAAAAGATTTGGGTGGATAAGGAAACAAGATCTTTCCTTAACCACCAAAAGATATTTTCTTGATCTTTCCCTATCCTAATAACCGTGCCTTAATTCGCGACTTTCCGCGCCTTTTCTTCACCAAAACGCGCCAATTAATATCCTCTTCATCATGCCACGTCAGCACCGAAACCCTGCATAATACGCCACTGCAAGTGCACCGGTTGGCCAATTGACGCACTTTTCGGCCTGAAATCACTAAGTACGAAAATGACTCATCAAATATCCTTACACTTGATTTATGCTCGCCCACGAGTATAAGGAGAGAAAAAGATAAGTACTTAGTTATTTCGGCCAATCCCCAAGACTCAAGACAAAAATAAAAGACTCAAGGAAAATAAAGACACGACAAAACAAGGACACAAAGATACGAAAAAAAAACAAAGACACGATCAAAACACACGGACTCAAACAAAACATAAAAAACAACGACGTGAAGCAGCACCAATTAATTCAAAATTCTCAACACCGATTAACTAGCCAAGCAAATCAAATCATGCAAATATGATCTCATCAAGCAAGTAGACGATGCAAATTTTGAAACTAAGCACACATATATCAACTTGGTCAAAATCTAAACAATGTGGATCTCCTCAAGTTTCGCTCATCACTCAACTAATCTAGGTCCGGTTCAAGCCACTCAAAAAAATAAATCCACGCAATCACGATAAGAGATCGTCACAATAGCAATATCAAGGAGGTCTTTCTCATTAGGTTGTAATGGGGCTTAGGACTTAGACAAATTGATGTTGGTAAGGGTCCTAGGGGTACTAAGCTCCATCAAAAATTATAATTCAATGTTATGCATGCCAAACTCTCTTACTTGTGCAATCAATACAAGAATTCAAAACTTCCCACCACTTAGCAATTTCGCACAAATGCTACAATTTATTATATGCACCCATTTTTTTCTTTTTCTTTTTCTTTTTCTGCCACATCTCTTTTTTTTCTGAATATTTCATATGTATTTTTCGTGGCATAACTTTTTTTTTCTTCTTCTTTTTCAACTTTCTGGGTACAGACTGTCTCAACTGGGCAATCAGGCCACTTACATTCTGCTTTTTTCTTTTGCAGCTTATACATTCATGTTTCGGCCTAGACAAATCTGATTTTTTTTTTTTTTTTGCAGCACCTCTTAATTGGGTAGGTAGAGGACATATGTGACACTCCTCTAAACAACATCTATCATGCACAAGAAGGTTTATAAGACATGCAATAACATGGGTCAAGAGAAAGTTTAAAAAGGCCTTGGCTAAATTTTTACTAACTCATTTCAAAGAATCGGTCAAGGCTCAACTTGGCTCACTAGGTGATAATTTAGGGTCGAAAAATTTTGTCGCGGTCGTTTGGCTAAAAATCCCTAGTGCCTCCTATCATGTATCACAAATGACTCAAACTTATTGCAATTTTGCGAATAAACACTCTCAAAAGAAATAGTAGGAAGTGTCCTACTTTAGGCTCAAATCTAATTTAAGTGAGTGGTTTAATAAAATTCGATCCCACAAGGTTTATTTTTCGTCATCCCAAGTTACATACACATATATGCCTAGATCTAATTTTCACAAAGTCTACAAGCAAGAATATTGAACACAAAAGCACAAATAAGACATGCTTGAACATAGAAATCGGCGCTTCAAAAATCGAAAATTTTGGCATGCTTCGACACAAAATAAACCCCCCTCCTTACACTTAAAACTTGCTCGCCCTCGAGCAAGAAGAATAGACAAAACAAAGAGAGAAGGCATGACAAAATAAAAACAAAAACACCCTCCTTACACTTGAACCCTTTCAAGTGTAAGAACATACAAACGACAAAAGAAAATAAACTACCCCTCCTGACACTTGAACCCTTTCAAGTGTAAGGACACAAAAGACTCACATAAACTGACGCAAAACAAAAAACAAAAACAAAAACATAAATTGGGGAGAAAAGTTTACTTGGCGCCTCATCACAGTACGGCGCAAGCGGTCAACACGGCTTCCCAAGGCATTTAGGTCAGTGCGCAGCAGCTCCACAGAATCTCCACCTACACTCAAAGATGCACTCGAGACACGAGGTCCCGGTGGATAGAACTCAATGTCCCGGTTAGGCAGTTCATACACTAAGCGAGAATGTCTCAACAACGACATATCAAACAAAGTAGGAGGGGGCACAGGGCTTAAAAACTGAGCATCATAGATCACAAAGTTGCGTTCAATGAACGTAGCAAGTAAGTGGCACAACGTGAGGTGTCGTGCGGTGTGACTAGCTATGACGAACATGTTTTTAGCTATCCAAAAGCTTAGGTTGACCGGTCGGTTGGCATGCATACACCACAAAAAATACAACTCAATTGTCGTTACCTTATCGAAAGTTGTACTCTTACCTGTGAGGTTGTGGACTAGGTATTGATGACAGAGGCGCAGCGCGGGATCCTCAATGTAGCACACGTACGAACCCGAGGATTGAAAATCCTCCGGATCGCTCGGTGCTAGAAGCTTCCATGCACTAATCGGTCCTATGTATCGAGGATCCTTATTCGGCAAACAATGCGAACCCATCTCATACCTCAACTCAAGGAAATGATCAAAACTCGTAATGCCTAGACGTGCACTCCACTCGGCCAACGAAAGATGATAATTATTCCCAAACAAACGAAAGGCAATACATGGCACATATAAGTCTTTATCATGCTCAAAGTGGAAGGTATTGAAAAACTCTCTTGCTAACTCCTTATAGCAATCATAATGATGAGACTCCAACAACCAAGACCAACCAATACGCTGAAAATACCAAAAGAAAGGATTTATAATACCCGCACGACGAAGGAAATCTCGATCAAGGAGGCGTCCACTCCGATACTCCTTTCCTTCGCGTTCCATGTTCCGGTCGTCCAAGTACTCTATCTCGAAGCGATAGAGGGCGGCGACGGCTTCGGGTGTGTCCAAGTGTATTATGGTTTGGTTACCATATTGGTTTTCTCGCGGAAGGGCGGGCGTGGAGTCAGAATCGGCTAACGAGAGACCACTCAAGTTGAAATCTCCTTCGTAGTGTCCATCATACTCGTCGGACACGTAATCCGAGTCTTGCTCTTCGCTAGGCAACTCCCCGGATATACTTTCCCTCCAATTTACACCTCCGTAATATTGCGGTTGCGGGGCCGGCTCACATACTCGGGCTTGGTCCACAAAGGGCAACCATTCGTACACTGTTTGGGGCGAACGAGGCGGTTGAGAGGATGAGGCTTCACCGGGATGTCGGGCGGACGACCGACGTGCACGAGAGCGGCGAGGCGGAGACGGTTGCGGTGTAGGCTCGGGAGACTTTTCGGGAGACTTCTCGGGAGACGCCTCCGGACTAGGTTCGGGAGTATCGTCGATAACAACCGTCCTCGACGGTTGAGTCGGTTCTTGGACACGCACTCCCCTATTTCTTCGTAACCGTCTCCTTGGCGGTTTTGGAGGGGAAGAAGACTCCGTATAGAAGGTGGAGTATGGAACTTGAACATTTTCTTCCGGAACTTGAACATCAAACTCCGGCGGTGGTGGAACTTCTTCTTCAACATATGGCACAATGGCGAGAGCTTGAGCTCGAGCGGCGGCCGCAGCGGAGGCCTCAGCGGCGGCGCGGCGGCGCTGTATCTCCGGGTCGTCCTTGTAGGCGCTGAACCATTTAGCGGCGGCGCGGAGCCCTGATCGTTTCTTCGGCGGCATGATGGTTTGGTTGTGCAGTTGAGTTGGTTGTGGTGGTGGAGGTTGCAATACTTGAAAAATTTATAGAGAGAGGGAGAGGTGGGCGGCGGTTATTGAGGAAAGAAGTGGGAATAGTGGCAAGTGGGTAGGGTTGTTGTATTTATAGTAGATTAATATTTTCACTTTGACCCCTCCACTTGCACAATGAAGACAAGGGACCCCATCTTCATTTAATTGAGTCCATCAACTTTTGATAAGTGAATTTGGCCTCAATAAAGCCTCCTTCATGCAATTGAGTCCTTGTAGAGTCTTGGAAACTTCAATTGGGTCCTTCCATCTCTCCAAAATTACAATTTGGTCCTTCAAACTTTATCTCCTTACACTTAAACCTTTTCACCCTTAACCAAAAATCTAAAAAATAAGAAGAAAAACATCAAGCATAAAATCGGCAAAAATAAATAAAAACACGAAAAATTAAAAATAACTAGCAAAACACGGGTTGCCTCCCGGTAGCGCCTCTCTTTAGAGTCTTTGGCTAGACCTCCTCTTCAAAGAGTCAAACGTAAGAGGGAATGGACAAGCTTTGCTCGTCCACATCTTTCATCATTGCGGCTGCATGGTAGATTTTAAGGCGATGGCCATTCACAGTAAAAGCGTCGTCCGAGTCCAATTTATGTATGATCACTGCTCCGCTTGGCCAAGCGGAGCGCACTCGGAATGGACCAATCCATCTGGACCTAAGTTTTCCCGGCATGAGCCGTAGGCGTGATTGATACAGCAAGACAAGTTGCCCTGGCTCAAATCTCTTCAAACGAATAGCCTTATCATGCCATGCCTTAGTACGATCTTTGTATTGCATGGCCGCGTCATAGGACTCCATCCGAATCTCTTCCAACTCTTGCAGCTGATATTTTCTTTCCTTGGCACATTCGGTTGGGTCCATGTTGATTTTCTTGACAGCCCACCAAGCTTTGTGCTCCAGTTGCACAGGCAGATGACATTGCTTACCAAAAATCAATCGGTACGGAGACATTCCGAGAGGAGTTTTATAGGCTGTCCGATAAGCCCATAAGGCGTCATCCAGCCTTGTACTCCAATCCTTCCTTGACGGATTGACAGTCTTCTCCAATATAGACTTGATTTCTCGATTAGACACTTCAGCTTGTCCATTCGATTGAGGATGGTAAGCGGTAGAGACTCGGTGAGCTACTCCATACTTCTTCATTAATGATTCTATGGTGCGGTTGCAAAAGTGTGTGCCTTGATCGCTTATTATAGCTTTAGGCACTCCAAATCTGCAAAAAATGTTAGTACGGAGAAATCCTTCAACAACTTTAGAATCATTAGTTTTGGTGGCTTTCGCCTCGACCCACTTAGAAACATAATCGACAGCAAGTAAAATATACACGTTCCCATACGAGTGTGGAAACGGACCCATGAAATCCATCCCCCATACATCAAAAATTTCACAAAATCTTAAAGGCTTTTGGGGCATTTCATCTCTCATGAATATATTTCCAGTCATTTGACAACGTGTACAAGACTTACAGTACTTATAAGCATCGAGGTGTAGGCGTGGCCAAAAGAATCCCGCATCCAACACCTTCCGTGCGGTTCTTTTTGGACCAAAATGTCCACCATAAGCAGAAGAGTGGCAATGGAATAAGACATCTTCTTGCTCTTCTTCGGGTATGCATCTTCGAATCACTTGATCGACTCCCATTTTCCAAAGAATTGGGGAGTCCCAATAGTACTGCTTGCACTCGCTTTTCAACTTAGCTTTATGAGTGTGAGTAAACTCGGGTGGAAGCTGCTTAGATGTCAAATAATTCACAATATTAGCAAACCAAGGTAAATTAGAAGTCTTACCCACCGTCTGCAACTGTTCTGACTTGATGGTGTCTCGGTAGGCCAACTGAGACACTTTCTGAACTTGCATAGCAAAACACTTGTTCCGTAGCGGTGGGCAAGGCAAGGCTGGAAACAGTTTCTGGAACAGCATATAAGTGTTCTTCTTGAAAGGTCTCGTTGATTGGCTCTCCATCATCTTCTTGATTTAATCGGCTTAAGTGATCCGCCACATGATTTTCAGCTCCTTTCTTGTCCTTCACCTCCCAATCGAATTCTTGAAGCAAAGGAATCCATCGGATAAGCCTTGGCTTTGATTCCTTCTTTGCAAGGAGATGTCTGACGGCAGCGTGATCGGTATAGACGATTATCTTCGAGCCGAGTAAATAAGAACGGAATTTATCAAAGGCAAACACAATCGCCAACAGCTCCTTCTCTATTGTGGAATAGTTGCATTGAGCTGGATTCAATGTCTTTGATGCATAGTAAATCACGTGGCTCTCCTTCCCGGATTTCTGTCCCAGTACTGATCCGATTGCCCAATCGGAGGCATCGCACATTATTTCGAAGGGCTTATTCCAATCCGGCGGCTGCATCACCGGAGCTGTTGTGAGCTTGTCTTTCAGGAGGGTAAAGGCCTCCTTACACTTGTCATCGAAATCGAAGTTGATTTCTTTTTGCAGTAGCCTTGTCAATGGTTGATCTATTTTTGCGAAATCTTTAATAAAGCGCCGATAAAAACCGGCGTGCCCTAGAAATCCGCGAACCTCCTTTGGTGTAGTCGGGTACGGCAACTTGGCTATGGACTCAACTTTGGCTTTATCAACTTCGATTCCTCTTTTTGAAATGATGTGACCGAGCACGATCCCCTCGGTCACCATGAAATGGCATTTCTCATAGTTCAACACCAAATTCTTTTCTACGCACCGGGCTAGGACCTTGTCTAGATTCTTCAAGCACGCAGTGTAAGAGTCACAATAAACAGTGAAGTCGTCCATGAAGACTTCTATGCAATTCTCGATAAGGTCCGAGAATATACTCATCATGCACCTCTGAAAGGTACCCGGTGTGTTACACAACCCAAACGGCATTCGGCGGTAGGCAAACGTTCCATATGGACATGTAAACGTTGTCTTGTCTTGATCTTCATCTCGAACATGGATTTGGAAATAGCCGCTATATCCGTCTAGAAAACTGAAATAGACTTGCCCCGCAAGTCTCTCAAGCATTTGATCTATGAACGGAAGTGGGAAATGATCTTTGCGCGTAGCCGAATTCAACTTTCGGTAATCAATGCACATGCGCCATCCCGTGACTAAGCGTACCGGAACCAATTCGTTCTTTTTGTTTTCCACCACTTGGAATCCGGACTTCTTCGGCACAACATGCACGGGGCTCACCCACTTGCTATCTGATATGGGGTAAATTATACCCATTGACAACAACTTTAAAACTTCCTTTAGTACGACCTCCCGCATATTCGGATTGAGCTTCCTTTGTTGATCGCGGAAGGGCTTGTTTGTCGAGTTCCATCAAGATTGAATGCTCGCATACATCGGAACTTATACCGGTAATGTCGGCTAAAGTCCAGCCTATAGCCTTCTTATGCTTCTTCAAAACTTCAAGCAATGCCGTTTCTTGATTGTCATCAAGCTCCTTGTTGATGATGACGGGCAGCGTCTCATTCTCTCCCAGATATGCATACTTTAGATGTGTAGGGAGCTGTTTAAGTTCCAGCTTTGGAGCTTTGACGATCGATGGCAACAAGTTTCTCGAAGTGTCTCGGTTGGGCAACCGAGACACATTGCGCGATTTCCGGCTTTGGGGCTGCATACAGAGCTAAGATGCTCTCTCTGATCTCCTCGTCTTGCATATCTTGGACATCTGCTTCGGTCAGCCCTTGGGTCAAGGTAACTTCCATTTTATCCTGCACCACATACGTCTCAAGATATTCTTGGACAATAGCATCAATGGAGTCGAGAGAAAAAGCATTCTCATTCTCATGATCATATGGTTTCTTTAGTGCTTCAGTTATCTTATGAACATAAGTTTCATTATGATATGCCACACTAATTGAACCCTCATCCACATTAATTATGGCTTTTACTGTCTTTAAAAATGGTCTACCTAATAACACTCCCGCAGTTCCTTCAACTTGCCTATCATTCGTATCAATTACATAAAAATCAGCAGGATAGACAAAGTTATTGATTCTGACTAAGATGTTCTCAAGTAAACCAATCGGAGCAATGCATGACCTATCTGCTAATTGGATAATTACTTTAGTGGGTATTAACTCAGCTCCTACCAATTGATTATACACAGATAAGGGCATAACATTTATAGACGCTCCTAGATCACACATAGCTTGTTTAATCATGACATCACCCATCAAACATGGAAGTGTAAACATACCTGGGTCGGCACATTTGGCAGGAAGCATCTTCTGTATAATTGCCGACACTGTGTGATCGAACAGGACTTTCCCGGACTTGGGAACTTTTCCGGCTATGAAATCCTTTACAAATTTCCCGAACTTGGGAATCTTTACAGCTTCAAGGAAAGGGATATTGATCTCTAATTTTTCGAACAACTTCATGTAATCCATGCTTTCCTTGTTCGGCGTTCTTTTTCTTTCCAAAGCTTCCGGAAATGGTGGAGGGAGTATCTGCTCAGACTCCGATTGCCCAATCGGGACAGTTTCCTCTTCTCGTTCTGGTTCAGCATCTTCAGCATGCGGCTCTTCTGAACAGTAGGGTTGTGCAGGCTGTTCTGCGGCCTTCTTCTTTTCTGCCGGCTTTTCTGGGTGTCTCGCTTGCACAACTGGGCCAGGCAGTTCTTTTCCTCCACGCAGTGTAATTTGATTACAGTTATGGGCATTTGGATTTTGCTGTGGTTGAGCTGGAAGCTGTCTTTGAGAATTCTTTATCTCCTGCATAGTAGAATTCAACTTACTCATTTGCTTGGCCAACTGATCCATTGTAGCTTCTTGGTCCTTCTTTGTCCGATTGATCTCCCTGCCGCATTTGCTTTATTGGAATGCGGTAGTATCCTTCTCGCGAAGAAACCATTTCGGCCAAAAGCTTTTCTAATGGATTCCCGTGCTCCGGTTGGGCAACTGGAGCACTCTGTCGCTGGAACCGCCTTTGATGTGGAGGCCTATACGCCCGTTGGTAGCCATTCCGATTAGGGGCCCGGTAAGGTTGCTGAAAATTTTGTTGATGCTGATATTGCTGCTGAAATTGTTGTTGAGGCGGATTCCTTGGTTGAAATTATTCCTCCGGTTGCCTCCATCGAAGGTTCGGATGAACCCCTTGTTGTCCGCTCCAATTTCCAGCTGCGTTTACTTCTTCTCCTAGACATTGTAGTGAGGTATGTCCTTTTTCTCCACATGCTCCACATGCGTGATCGGCATTTGATCGGCTTGAAGCGGGAGCGTTCTGCTTGAGTAGCAAGTCGAGCTTGTCTTGTAATAGGCTGAATTTTGCCTCCACTTTATTATCGATCTCATCCAAGTAGTCAGAATGAGACCAATTTACAGCTCTCCTTGTTGGTCTCGGCCCCTTGTATTGTGAGGTGGATTCCGCAAGTCCTTCGATTATATTCCTTGCATCTTCGTAGAGGCCTGTATGAAAATTCCCCCTTAGACCGATATCAACCATGGCTTTGGCTTCGTCTGTCATTCCTTGATAAAAAATCTGTAGAAGCTCCACATCCGAGTAGCCATGGTTCGGACAACTATCGACGAGTCGTCCAAATCTCTCCCAGTATGCGCCAAAGGTCTCATCGAGTTCTTGAGCAATCCTGGAAATCTGCTTCTTTAATGCATTTGTCTTTGATTGCGGGAAATACTTCTTTAGGAAGACCGTACGCATCTGGGCCCACGTCGTGATCGTGTTCGGCTTTAGACTAGAGAACCACGCTTGTGCTCCGTCTTGAAGAGTGAATGGAAAGGCCTTGAGCTTGAAAGTGTCCAGGTTGCCCTGCCGGTGCAAATTACACACTTGGTTGAACGACGCCAAAAAGGAATTTGGATTCTCGTTCGTCCTTCCATAAAACTTCGGCATGGCAGCGACCATGTTCAGCTTGACATCTATTTGTTCTGTAGTAGTGATTTGGATTGGTCCCGGTAGGTCCGCTCCCATGTCAAGCGATCCGGTATTCATCCTCAAGGGTGGTGGATCATGCACTTCGTCCTCCATCTCTTCCTCCTCCGATTCCCGAGCTTGTTCTTTGGAGTGTTGTGGAGTGTTTTGTCGAACAAAACAGTCTGCGGTTCTCGAGTCGCCGATCGGATCAACGGCGGATGTTTTGTCTCTCGGGTTGGGCGGTTAAGACGTCTGCGCCCCGGGACGAATTTGTTGCTTTTGCAGCTTTGTCTCCTTCCTATTTCTTTTAGCTGCTTTCTCGATCTCAGGATCGAATATCAGATTAGGCTTGGAAGACCTGCTCATGCAACATTAAAAAGCACGAAGATTAGTAGAAAAATCAAAGAAACTAGTTAACACCGTTCCCCGGCAACGGCGCCAATTTGGTGATCGCTGTATTGCACCAAATAATCCTGCAAAAATCAGAGAATTACTTCAGTATAGTTCACAGGTATCGAACACAGGGAACGAACGACTAGGCACTTTATTTTTCCTAGTTATCTGGGGTTTTGGTTAGCGACCACGCAAGATTTGGGATTCCTATTAAACTAAGAACTTGTAAAATTAAAATCAAGAATAAAAACGAAAAACGAGAAATAAACCGTATTAACTCGGGCAACCGAAAGGCGGGTCCAAAGGCGGAATATTCATGCACACGTTATTCCAATCCTTGGCACATAAAATAAATTAATCTCGAGAATCTACTAGTTATAGACCACCGTAACTTAAACTGCGTGATCCTCACTCCCACTTACTTAGTCGGTAACCGCCATGTTGGGCATCGAAACGGCTACTTCCCTAACCTAGCTACAACCTACGTTGTTGGGCAATCAATAGATTTAATAGCTAGACGACTTTATCGAACTAAGGGAGCCTAGTATAGGAGCCTACTCGTATGTTGGGCATCTCATAGTCTCCTATCGGTTTAATCCAATTACTCTACGAATAATTTTGCTACTTACCTAGCCTTGTTCCACGAGAAACGATGGAAGTACTAAGTTAGCTACGATCGCGCAACCTAGGGTGATCAAGCCTAAATCACTAGCCGATTAATTAATTCGGAATTATCCCGAAACCCTATTGATTAATTATGAGCACCTAAGCCTCATGTACTGTTCACGTGTGCATTCACATTCTGCCGGACCCTAAAAAGTTTAGCTACTCATGCTGATGATTCGGTTGTACAACTGGGACAGTTTCCAGAACAAAACATAAAAACGAGTAACCCTAAATCTAGCATGCACGAATTCTAAATTTAAACTTATTAAGATGCGAAATAGCAGAAAATAACAACTTGCGAAATTTAACTAAAATCTTAAATTGAAATAACAAGAGGTTCGAATTTGAAATTACTAAGTTCCTAGAAAAAACGATTAAATGCAAAATGAAATAAAACTAGAATTTAAGCTACGGAGTTTAAAGAACATGAAAGACGGAAATTTAAAGCGCTATTTTTCTTCTAAGCTATGCTGCGGAAATCTGGTTCAGATGGTTCAGAGATGGTTCGGAAATGGTCTTCGGCTTGGGCAGTTCGACGGTGCGATGGTGCGGCGGCGGTCGGCGGTTGGGATCGGAAGGGAGCAATGGCCGTAATGTGAGCTCGGGATGTTGGGACGTGTTCGAATGGCTGTTTCCTGTGTATAAGGCGTGTGATTTTCGTCCCTCAACATCTCTTAATATACTCCTCCTTTTCTTCCTCTCCAAGGTAGGTTAAATTAGGATAAGGAAAAGATTTGGGTGGATAAGGAAACAAGATCTTTCCTTAACCACCAAAAGATATTTTCTTGATCTTTCCCTATCCTAATAACCGTGCCTTAATTCGCGACTTTCCGTGCCTTTTCTTCACCAAAACGCGCCAATTAATATCCTCTTCATCATGCCACGTCAGCACCGAAACCCAGCATAATACGCCACTGCAAGTGCACCGGTTGGCCAATTGACGCACTTTTCGGCCTGAAATCACTAAGTACGAAAACGACTCATCAGGAACCCTTCATTAAAACCGAAACAGATAGGCAAAACGATCCTATTCTTACAAAGACAACAAATGCTGGAGCAAAACCGCGATGCGCTTTGGTCTATGATGTATTTCTCTTCCAAAACTCCATTTTAAGGTACCAATACTCAATTATTAACTTCCTAACATGTTACTTATCATAAACATAAACTATTAGGATCCATAACATCAGCAACCAAGTCGAAAACTCCCTAACTAAAGCAAGAGATATCATACCTATGCTGATTTGGAGTTAAGAGATGTGTTCCCTTGCCTTTGTCTTGATTGTCTTGCTTTTTCTTTCAAACAAACTCTCCCAATTCGTCTCCCCTGTTTTTAGGTTTCTAAGAGGTATAAAAATGAGATAAGGAGGTGGTGGAAACAAGCCTTAATGCCTAAGAAAGGTTGAGGTGTTTATCAACTCCAAGCATGAGGTGTAAAGTGAGCTTCAGGAAAACCTTCTTATCTTGCAACTTAAATTCGACCTATTACCATATTTTACACCATCTACACACTATATTCATACATCTTAAACATCATTTAAACACAATCTAATCTCATACGTAATTTAAAGCTCGATTCCTTCGTTCGAACTACTACGCGTTTCTTCTAGTTTGGTTTTAAATTAAAATACCTATAATTCAAAAGAATTTTCATCAAAAGATATAAAACATAAATCATACACCTCCAATTATAATACTACAAAGGTTTCAATCTATAGCCTCTCATTAACTCGATGTATTACTTAAATTGTCAAAACGGATTTTATCTAGCAACTAAACTTCACTAATTCCTCATGCACTCTCACGTAATAATCAAAGATTAAGAATGCATGGAATGATGAATATGGACAGATAATTATGCATGTAATGTCAGGTTGTGACACGCATTAAGTCTCCTCTCTCGAATCTCGGATTAAACCATCAAATTATGCTCAATTGGTAGCCAATCATTCAAATAAGCAATCAAACCATGAACACAAGAAAGAGGAACAAATAGCGTAATTGATTGCAAAAATCTGTAGTTAAATCATCCACCTACTTTCTAACCCTAGAATAAAAAAAATTAGCTGCTCATGGATAAAGTAACAAAACAAGCAAAATCACAAGAATTCATGAAGCTAAAGAAAATGTAGAAGAAAACAAAAGTCTTGATGTGTTGAACTTGAATTTCTTGATCTTCTTCCTTCCCCTCTTCTCTTCAAGAGCTCTCCTAAAAGATTTAGGATTTTGAAAATAAATTATGAGAAAAGATGTATTTAGCGGCCCTCCTTAGGGTATTTATAGCTTTCAAATCTTAGCCCTAAGTAAGAGCTTTTATGTAATTCCCGCATAATAACAGCAGCTAAAAACGATCGCGTCAGGGTAGTAGATGGTTCTCTTTCTTCACGTTGCAACGCCCCAGACGCGGCTGCATCTGGGTCGCGTCATGCTTCCTTCACACCCTTTTGTGATGACCCTCACGCGGTTGCGTCTGGGTCGTCACAGTTTATAGCTCCAACTTCTATTGACTCGTTCTCACTCGTTTTAAGTCCAAATTTCGAGTCACTTTCGCCCATTTACTCATATCAAGCTGTACTTCGACTCCATCATGCTCAAACACCATGATTTTTACCAATTTATATGCAATTTCAATAAAAAGGCAAACAAGTATCACATTCTACAAAATTAAGCAAATTCAACTCAATTACTTGTCCCCAAACATGATTTTCCATCTAAAATTCAACTCAAATACTTGGCCACTGATAATTATTTGCATCCATATCTCTATGATAGTCGTAGCAATAGCATGGTCTTTCTCCAATATATCTCCACCTCCAGATAGCCCCTTGTTCAACCACATGATTGAAAACATATTTGATTGGTTCTTCTCGCTGCTCCCTTCCTGCCTTAAGAGTCTCAAGCTTCTCTTGTAACTTTTCTATTGGTGATTGATGATCTGTCATTTTAGCAACTTGATTTCTCTTCCGTGTGTTGTTGCGCTGACAAGTAGCTTTAATCTCAAGATCTACAGCTTCTAAAGGAATTCTATTCGATCTTGTGATCATGCACTACCTGAAAACACAACAAAACCAAGTAAAATAGAACTACAAAAAGTAAATAAATGTCTAAAGTAGTACAAAACAAACTAAACTAACATCACCAATTAAAAATTAGTCCCCGCAATGGCACCAAAAACTTATTCGCTAATTAATTGACACGCCGCAAGTGTACGGGTGCAATTGCAGTTAAAGAACAAAGGTCGATCCCACAGAGACTTATTAAACTAGCGAATACTAATTCCTATTGTTATCATTTATTTAGACTACGAAAATTGATGAGTTTCTAAACCTAAAAACATGCAATTTAAATAACCAA
Source organism: Lavandula angustifolia (assembly GCA_028984105.1). Lineage (NCBI taxonomy): Eukaryota > Viridiplantae > Streptophyta > Magnoliopsida > Lamiales > Lamiaceae > Lavandula > Lavandula angustifolia. The sequence goes on from CM054803.1 coordinate 29,680,011, forward strand.
ATAAATGAAGTTAGAAGAAAATATGGGAAGCTTATTTTAGGGATTCGATTTTCGTAGACGATTTACCAAACTTCACTTTATCCAATCAATTACTAACAAGACTTATTCTCTCCTAAAACGATCACAAATTAACCTAAGTAACCTATTGGGCGTACCTAGACCGTAAATAACATGCTCGTAAAATTATCTCTAAGTAATTACTAGTATGTTACTCCTAAAAGCTCCTAAAAGCTATTGTTCTTACATTAACATCAAACCTTTTGGGCGTAGAATAATTAACATATCTTGTGTCCTAGATCAAGCATTAATTCTCCTCTCTCGAATCCCGAATTAACACATCAAATTATGCTCAATTGGTGGCCAATCATTCAAACAAGCAATCAAACCATGAACACAAGAAAGAGGAACAAATAGCGTAGTTGATTTCAAAAGATCCGTAGTTAAATCATTCACCTAATTTCTAACCCTAGAATAAAAAGATTTAGCTATTCATAGATAAAGTAACAAAACAAGCAAAATCACAAGAATTCATGTTCATAAGCTAAAGAAAGCGTAGAAGAAAACAAAAGTCTTGATGTGTTGAACTTGAATTTCTTGATCTTCTTCCTTCCTCTCCTCTTCAAGAACTCTCCTAAAAGATTTGAAAGTAAATTATGAGAAAAGATGTGCTTAGCGGCGCTCCTTAAGGTATTTATTGCTTTCAAATCTTAGCCCTAAGTAAGAGCTTTTATGTAATTCCCGCATAATTAAACAACAGCCAAAAACGACCCCGACGCGGTCGCGTCGGGTTAGCAGATGGTTCTCTTTCTTCACGTTGTAACGCCCTAGACGCGGCTTTCTCTGGGTCGTGTTATGCTTCCTTCAAGTCCTTCTGTGATGACCTTCACGCGGCTGCGTCTGGGTCGTCACAATTTAGAGCTCCAACTTCTATTGACTTGTTCTCACTCCTTTTAAATCCAAAATTTGAGCCTTTTCACCCATTTACTCGTATCAAGTTGTACTTCGACTCCATCATGCTCAAACACCATGATTTTTACCAATTTATCTGCAATTTGAACAAAAAGGCAAACAAGTATCACATTCTACAAAATTAAGCAAACTCAACTCAAATACTTGTCCCCAAACATTATTTTCCATCTAAAATCGATATCAAAACACGCTATGAACGAGGGGCTAGACTATTTGGCCCTTACAACGACTTTTTAATCTAATTAAAAACATCTGTTTGACTTACATGCTTTGAGCAAATTAAATCCTTCAGTGGTTTTCATATATATGTCACTATCTAATGAATCATGTAGATAGATATTTACTGCATCCATAAGGCACATATCAAGCCCTAGTGACAAGTTCTAAAAAATAATTGCGTCCGTAATGGGAGAGTACATAATTAATTTACGGTCTTTGAGAGAAACTTTGTGCGACGAGTATTACCCTATATCTCGTAATTTTTCGTTTTTCTTTGTAACAAAGACACATTTGTTTCCTTCGGGGATAAACTTTCCAGATTTTGGAACTATAGTTCTAAGTGTTTCCAGCTTTTTAGGGAATACTAATTCACCTTGTATGTCTTCGTTCCTCTTTGGCCAATTATTTCTATCTTGACAATCTATAATATATCGTTATTGAGGATCCTCTTTTATCATTTCAAGAGTTATATTAAGGGCGAATATATCATCATGCGTCCACGACGATATTTGATCTATCCAATATTTTGTGATCTCATTATTTTCAAACGCTTGTAGTTCTTCGTGAACTTTCATTTGATTGATAATCATTTTCGTCATTCTTTGGTTCATATCTTATACCCTTTTTTTTAGGCACAAAATTTCTTTTAGAACTCATTGGTCAACCATATTTCTTACAAACTTTCTATTTATTTGCTATCATTTGTACTTGTCATTCAGGGACATTTATTATTGTCAGGGTATTTGCAACAAATGTACAACATTGTCACTTTTTTATACTGTTCATCAAACAGTAATTTAGATTAGAGATTGTACTGTTTAGTCACTTAGCGTTTAATGGTGATAATCCTCTTCAAATTGAAGGCTTTGATCAGATTCGAGAAGAAATGAATTTTAAACAAGCCCACTTGTGGCCCCTTTACTCTTCACGGTTGAATGCTATGCACTTTGGGCTCCATTATTGGTACAGAGTCTTTAGACGACTATTATTTACTCTTTTCTTTACGGATGTCCCATAATTGTTCTCTTTTTCTAAAATAACAAATTATTATACACTCTTTTTTAAGGACCTCACTATCTTAGTTTACAACTAATAACTCTCTTTAAATCCCGTGCGTAAAGTTTGGGGACAAGAAATGTGAGATGGGGGGAGTATATTTGACCGTTGCTTATTTAAATGGGGCAAATTGGCATAATAAGTCCCCAAACTATTTACGATTGATGGACATGTCCTTTTTTTTTTTTGTAGACATGGTCCCAAAACATTTACTTTTTGTGAACATAGTGCTTTCGTTAAAAAATTCTTTAGTCAACGGTTAGTGAACGTTTCTTTTAAAAATAACTTTAAATTCAAAGGTTATTTTTTAGAAATATAACCTTTAAATCTAAAAAATTAAAATTTTTAAAAAAAATTATATTTGAAAATTTAAAAAATTAAAAATTTAATTTTTTTTTAGAAAAACATTACCTTTGAATTTGAAAATTATTGTGAAATTGAAAAAAAAACCTTAAAAAATGTTTTTGAAAAAAATAACCTTTGAATTATAAAATTAATTTTAAATTTTTTTAGAAAAAATTTAAATTATTTTTTAAAACTTAACCTTTGAATTTAAAATTATTTTCTTAAAAAAAACGTTGACTAACAAATTTTTTTTAAGGACTACATTCACGAAAAGAAAATTGTTTGGGGACAATGTCTACCAAAAAAGTAAGTTTGGAAACCATGTTCGCCAATGACAAATTGTCAGAGGACCTATTACGCCAATTTACCTTTAAATGGAGGTTGCAAACTCATATCCGACACCTCGTACTACTGATATGTTTGACCGCAATATAATTCATTCTATTACTCAGTCATATAATTGATACTAAGAAAAAGGAGTCTGTTTTATTAGGATGTTGTTCAGTAATAAAAGTACTAAAGCAAACAAGGTGATAAAATTATTGGTGCATAATACAATTAGCTAGCAATCAGAAAATGTACTGCGTCTAGTTTTGTCACAGTCCGTCTTGGACCTACTAGAACACCCTAGCTATATTTGAGGTATTTACGGAAATTATATCTTTCCCCTAAGGGAATTTTATCCACACTTGCTGGATTGATACATTGTGTTGTAGTATTTTTTTTTTCTGAATTTCAATTGTATTGAGTTTGTTACTTGTAATCTCTAAAAGTATGGATAATTTATTATTATTGACCTCGTTGTAAATACAAAGGAAGCTCGACCAGCACGTTGATATATAGGCAGCTATGGGTCTATCAGTCGTCAAATAAAAAAAGAAGATTGACATCTGGATCGAATAACACCCTTGGCATGTTTAGTTAGATGGTTCCAATCGTATTTTATGTAGCTGGACTTGATCAAACACACATATACACATCATTCAGACATTATAACTAGTTTAGTTATACAAAGGTGCATTAAATAATAATTCGAGAATCATGCTATAAAATATTAGTAATTTTGTACTTCTTACTCCCATTATTTATATCTTATTTGCTACATTTGTTTGTCCCACTATTTATATCTCATTCTAAAAGTCAACATAAATAAATAATTCATAATCATCCGATCTCACCACTTTATACTTTTCCACCATTATTTTATATATTTTCACAATCGTCTTAATCTCCGTGTCAAGTTACTATGAAAACATAAATATTGAGATAAATGAATTATAAATAAAAGTCCTGATGGGACAAAACTTCTAGAAAAAGAATTAAGAAGAGGATGATGCATTTTCTCTATATGTGGGTTATAAATTTCAGTATTTTACTTTGAAGATATCTTCATGAAATAGTCATTTGGGGTCAGTGTATAACGAAACAACAAAATAAGCATTTTCACAATACGACAAATGTCATATTCACAATAACATTAATTATATAGTCAAATAACTAATTAAAATGCTAAATTTTATACTATTTCGACTTTCTCGCATGCTTATCGAAGATTTTATAGGTAAGAGGTATCAATCGATCACGTTCGCAAAGTCGCAACGAATCCCAATTGCTAAGAGATTTAGGTAGATGTAAATTATTTTCCAACATGTTACCGATAAAATCGATACATATTCTATTTTAATTTCTAATTGAACATAATGAAATTTATTCAAAGATAACAAGCTATCACAAAATCTTCAAAACTTCAAAATAAAACATATAACACAAAAACTTGTGTGAGCTGGATATACTTATATCCGACTCAATTTGAGATCCAACTTGCGGCTCATTTACCCGTCCTACCCAGATTCCGCATGTTGATGTCAATATGACGCAATGTTGACGTATTCCATTATTTTTTTTTTTTTTTTTTTCATCTTTTGTTTTATGATTTTATTTTTTTGTTTACTCTTTAAAAAATGTTTTTTTAAATTTTTTTTTCCAGTTATATTAAGGATGGATATGTCATTGTTGTGAATAAGAGTATCATTTATTGAGTATTATTTGTTTCAAAATAAAAGTGTTATTTTTGTTTTGAACACGTTCTACCATTACTTACGGAAGTATTATTTGTTTTAATACAAAAGTGTCATTTGTTTTTTAAGAAAAATGTATCTATAGAGTATCATTTGCTTCAAACAAATGTGTCATTTGCGTTGAACAAAAGTGTCATTTGTCTCGGAGGAGAGTATCACATTCTTATATAGTGTCATTTGTAATGAATAAATTTGTCAGTTGCAACGAACAAAAGTATTATTTATCTGAAAGTGTCAATCTTAACAAACAAAAAATAGTAATTGTCTCAGAGGAGAGCGTTACATTTTCATAAAGGGTCATTTGTAATGAATAAATGCGTCAATTGCAGCGAACAAAAGTGTTATTTATCATAGTGTCAATTATAATTAAGGAACGTGTCACTTAAATCCAATAATCATACGAAACCACACAGTTACATCAAAGATGTTGACAACAAAATAAGTATTATTCTCAAACAATTCCACAATTCTTTACTGCCAAATATACACACAAAATTAGTAAGTCAAACATCACAACTCAGATCAAATGCATCAACTATCTACAATTCTACTTGCATATCCATTAGCTCGGGACCAAAGTAAAATCATAGAGCAAACCAGAGTTGGATTAAACCTTCACCGAAGCAAGGTTAAACGTGGTGTCCGTTTTATTCTGAAGCACCGGTTGAATACTGGAAAATCCGACTCTCATATATGTGGAGAGAGAGGTGAGATATTTCAGAGAGGGGTAGAGAATGAGAAAGCGAAGGCAATGAGAGCGGAGGCGGAGAGCGCGGAGAGAGAGAGAGAGAGATGAGGGGAGGCTGAGAGATGAGAGATAGTGAAGAGCTTTTTTATTTAATTTATGGAAGTCAACTAATAAATAAAATTTGAGAGAATGTTTGAATGTAAGGGTAGGAATAATGTTCCTTATTTCTAAAGTACCTAAATTAACCCCTAGTAGGATTAGATATTAAAGTAAATATAATTATGAACATATATATAAGTGTATGGATGTCGCATTTTAGGATGGAAGAAAAATTGATCCTACTCGTAGATCGAAGAAATAAAATTCGAATTTGAGAAAGAAACTGATTCACGAAAATTCTTGCATCCGCCAAGATAATTGAAGTTTTACTTGTTTGTTTCTCTCATCCCTCCTTTCCGCTGTATTTGTTCAAGCACTTAATTTTGGCAGTATATTGTGCAGCTTAACCTAACCTACCCATGAAAATAGACCAAAACCGAAAGCTGCTGACCGGCTAATGATGCTAATTTTGGTTGAAGTATCCGCTTACCTCATGGCAATAAAACGACATCCAATTAGTTTATACATAACTAAATGTTTTTCAACTTCCTATGATTTTAGTGGGAGGAGCGGTGGGATTATTTCAACGTCAAATTTGATCATTTATTTCTAAAAATAATATTTTCTATAAATTAAGTTTGAACTGCAATTTGTAATTATAAAATGAATTAATTTAATGTAATATATATATATATATTAATTTAAATCAATCGAACCTAACGGAATCGAATACTAGATCACCTCTAAAACTACTTATGCAGAAGTGAGAATACCAACTACACTACTTGTAGTTGGTTCACTCTCTCTCTATATATATATATATATTAGCACTCAATGTATTGTTTATGTGTAGAAATGTAGGTCCTTAATTTATGGTTAAAATCTAGCCACAATTTAAACTTTTAGGAAAATTAAATAAAATTTATAGATAAAAAGGAAAATGAGATAAGATCTCCTATAGGAGGGGGAATATATTAAAATATAATTCTAAATAAATTAATAGCCGCCGGCATGCATGTCATCTATTTCCACGTGGGACGTGTTCTAATTCCATCTCTTTTCAACTACGAAAGTTGAACCACTCACGCCAAGAACACTCGTTTTCCACCAAATTCAGACACCACAAACACGACCAAAACTCGAATATTGCCAGGGCATATCCCCAAACAGGAAATTAATTTTGTATTTATCCGATCAATTTTACGGAATCCAAATTGTTTATCCTTTCTAACATTGTATTCGAACAAGATCGCCCTGAATTTGTTCGCCTCTAGAGAGAGAAGACTGATAGATAGACATAGCTGTGCTGCTTGTGGATGGAGGAAAAGATCGTCATCTACCACGCTCAATTATATCCTCCCCTTTGTCTCTTTTCCTACATCATCTTCACAAATCCATCTTCTTTCTTCCACCCATGATTGCAATACTTTATTTTCTACAACTGAATTGATTGGTATTTGAGGTTATTAGCATTGGATTCTTGGTAATCGGTGGAGTCTGGTGAAAAAGTGGCGCCGGAATTTTGAAGCTTTGGGTTTACTCCTCCACGGGACATGATAAAGGTGGAGGATTGAAGAGAAAGGAAAGTGAAGATTCCAATCTTGTCCAAACCTAGGTATTAATTCCATCAAACTGCTTATATACTTGAAATTAGCATGAATATGTGATTTTTGAATCATCTAATTAAGACTGGGATAAGGAAAATCAGAGTGAAATGGCGACTCCAGTTGATCCCCCAAATGGGTTTAGACCAATAGGAAAGCATTACTACACAATGTGGCAGACTTTGTTCGAAATCGACACGAAATACCTTCCCATCAAACCCATAGGCAGAGGTGCGTATGGGGTAGTCTGTTCATCGATGAATAGGGAGACGAATGAGAGAGTGGCGATCAAGAAGATCAACAATGTGTTTGGGAACCGAGTGGATGCGTTGAGGACTCTGAGAGAGTTGATGTTGCTGCGGTGCATACAGCATGAGAATGTGATCTCCCTCAAGGATGTCATGATGCCGCCTAATTGGAGGGCTTTTAAGGATGTGTATCTGGTATACGAGTTGATGGACACTGATCTTCATCAAATTATCAAGTCCTCGCAGCCTTTGTCCAATGACCATTGCAAGTACTTTGTTTTTCAGGTAATGCTTAGTTGCTCTGTTGCAAAGATAATGGGATAAGTATGGTTTCATATCTGCATCATTTTACTTGTGGCTGTGATGTATGCAAACTCTTGATGAAAGGACTAGTATTATGTCGATATATGATGCTTATGCCACTAGAAATACGAATGATAGGCATTCTTGGAGTCTACCATTTTGTGTTTCCATAGGTACATGATTGATGGTTCGTTAGCTGCAGCACTAGTTAGGTTCTACTTTGTGAAATGTATATGGAACTTGTAAACTCCTAGTACTGAGTTTGTGTGCAAGAAGATCGAGCTAAATTAATTGTGTCTAGGTGCTGTAATTTGCTACTCGTTCTTTTGTTTACTTTATATTAGTCCTTATAGTTCATGGTGCATGAATAGAAACTCTTTTGTTTTGATTTATAGTTGAGATGCAAGAATGCTTACTTGTATGTTTGGATGCAGTTGAAAAAGGGAAAGGAAAAGGAAAAATAAATGATTTATGGAAAGTAGGTTTTTTTTTTTTTTTGGTATAAAAAAAAAAAAAAGGAAAGATGTTATCATTCAATGCAAAGGCGAGGAGATATGTTCGGTCCATTGACTTTCCGGGAAGAGTGCACTTTTCTTCTTTATATCCACACGCGGACCCATTGGCAATAGACTTGTTGGAGAGAATGCTTGTGTTTGATCCTTCGAAAAGAATTACTGTTGCAGAGGCTCTGTGTCACCCTTATATTGCAAGTCTGTACGACCCGACCTGCAACCCTCCGGCTCAGTACCGTATGAATGTGGATATAGATGAGAATATGGGAGAGGCAGTTATTAGGGAGATGATGTTGAGAGAGATGCTCCATTACCAGCCCGAAGCTTCTTTTGCCGGTGCAGTATATTAAGGTCATGTGCAAGAGAAGCACTGATGATGAAATTGGGAATTAGATTTGTTCCTGATCTTCGATGCAGGAGCTCGAGGTGGTTATATATTTTCATGTGACAAATAGTTCATGATATTCAACCTAGTGTGTATTAATGGGATTTTTTTGGTTTAAGAATATTTGCGTGGTGGACATTGCTATAAAATCTGTTATAGCATCTCTTGGAAGTTGTGGTTATTAAAGATTGAGGTCTGAAATAATAAGGTGAGGTGATCCCTGAGCCCTCTATATTATTTTTCTGTGAGTACAGAAAAGTGGTGGATTGTTGATGTGATTCGATCGACCATTCATCTTCTTCTCCCCTTTACAATCTGCAAATTGAATGTGAGAGCGAGGTTCAATTATGTAAATTTCGCACTTTAGTTATTATGATCCCCTTCATTTATAACTTGTACTACCTCCCTCTTTCTTTTTCTGGCGTCTTACAAATAATGTCTCCTTTTCGAAAATAGTAAATTATTACACACAACAAACCACTCACTTTTACTCACAATCAACCTTTCTTCTTAGATTCCGTGAAAAAATAAAGGCATTATTTGTGGGATGCAGAGAATAGTTTTGTAGTATCACTTTCAATTGGGGACTCTTATCTATAGTTATAGACTGATAGAGCGGGGATCTATAACTAATCTAACTGTATTATCTCGTGAAAATTTATATATTTCACAAGTTTAAAATCAAGATTTAACTTCTTGTCAAATAAACTAATCTTGATCTTTAATGTATCGATTTTATTATTATTATTATTATTATTATTATTATTATTATTATTATTATTATTATTATTATTATTATTATTATTATTATTATTATTATTATTATTAATTGTCCATCTTGATAAATTTTAACTTCGTATGTTTCCATTCGAGTTTCAAACTTCCAACTCTAAATATATACTATGATATAAAAAAGGGTATTTTTTAACCAACTAAGTGTAAATTTCGTATGGTTCCATTCAATGTAATGACAGGATAACCATAGTAACTACATTAAGGTGCAATTGGAGTTAGAGTTTTGATCTTGGGGATCATTTATAATTTATACTCGGAGAATTGCTTATAGTTCGATCGGAGAATTGGTTATAGTTCGATCGGTCCGACAGTTTCAAAAAGTCGGAACCATATATACTCAAACTAATTAAAGATGGCTTAGAGTTCCAATGGGAATCATGCTGAGACGACGGTTTCGCTCTAGTTACAGTTTTGATCGAACTGATTGTTATGATGATTTTCAATTAGAATTGAGTTTGACATGATAAGAAAAGAATAAAATATGCAAATGGATTTAGCTAATTAATTGAGCTAAAAGCTTAATAATTCGACACTTGGTTCACAGCTTGAAATTGAGTTCATATGTGTGATTATTCTCTAAGGATTTGAAATCTAATATATCGGTTTGTTTTTATCCTTCAGGCAGAGGCGGATGTAGGGGTGGGCTGGGGTGGGCTTCAGCCCAGTGTAACCCCGGCCCAGAAACTACATTTACCCGACCCAAATTTATTTTTTACATATTTCAGCCCACCCCAAATTAGTCCAAATGATTTGCAAATTTATTATAATTGAAATTCATTTCAATACAAATTCTAATTCGCAAGCCCAAATCCCAAAATCTAATTTTGACAGCCCCCATTTTTTGTGTCGATGCCGAATTTTATATGTAAATTTTACGAAAAAAATATTTCGTATTTTATGAAAATTTAATATATTGAAGCGAATTTAAAAATATATTAGTTCAATGGCCCAACAACAACTAAATTAAATGGTCCAACAACAACAATTAAATTAAATGGTCCAACAAGTCAACAACAATAATCCTATACAACGAGAATTGAGATATAATTGAGAGGATAGTGAATTAACGACACTTCAGAGGACAGAGGAGGGATCAAGGAGTAAGAGTTAAGCAGACCGTATCCTAGGCGTCCGAAGTCCTTACTCTTGACTTCCTTATACTCATTGTTACATTATATTTTGTCTAAAAAAAATTTTTCGGGGGCTTCGCCCCCCGAACCCCAAATAAGTCTCGCATCCCCCATCTATAAATCCTAGTTCCGACCCTCCAGACCCCCCCCAGTATACATTTCTAGATCCGCCCCTGCCTTCAGGTTCAAGATCATTACTATAGTCTATGTTTTCGGAGTGAAAAACTAATGAAAATATATGAGAAAAAGAAAAATACTGAAAAAAAAAAGAATGAAAAAAAAACGTAACATTGAAAAATAAAGAAAAAAAAGAAGGTTGAAAGGTGAAAGACGTGAGTAAATTAAAAAAATATATATATAAAAAATAAAAGGTTTAGGATGATTTTAAAATATTGAAGGGAATAAAATTTGGGTTTGAACTAAAACCCATCCAAATACTTGAGAATTGGGATTCTTAATTTTTTGATATTGTTGCAAATATGTTTTATATATATACTTACCATATATCATGATGATCATGTAAGCCCTAGAAATCCATAAACCCATCTTGTACTTTATAAATAGATGTCTCCATCCTCATAATAATACACATCTATTTTATGTCTTCTCTATTATTCTCTCATTCCATATAGTTTACAACACGTTATCAGCACGAAAGAATATTATATGCTCTTAAAGAGCAATTCCAAAACATATTTCAATTTGAATTGTTGCTCCAGAAGTAGCACAATCAATATTCTAGAAGAATATTACATGCTCTTGAAGAGCATTTACTCTATATACATTTTTATATATTTATTTGTTTGTTTGTTCATTTACTTAATTTAAATCACAATTGTTGCTCCTGAAGTAACACAATCCATATTCCTGAAGAATATCACATGCTCTTAACGAGCAATTCAATTTAGTATTGAAATGATTTAATTGTTGCTCAAGAAGTAGCACAATTTAATATTCCGAAAGAATATTACACGCTCTTGAAGAGTTAATATTATATATGTATTTACTAGATTAAGTTTTTTTTTCATGCACATTGTATAATATTTATGTCTATATATATACATACAATGCTCCTGAAGTAGCACACAATTAATATTCCTGAAGAATATTACATACTTTTGATGAGCAATTCATTGATGGGTGAATATTGGTTGTTGAATTATTATTGTTGCTCACGAAGTAGCACAATTGATATTCCCAAATAATACTGTATGCTCTTGAAGAGCAATTGGGTTTCTTGAAAATATTAGTCTTTCGCCTAAAGTAGTTTAATATAGACTAAAATTGTTGCTCCTGAAGTAGCACAATTTGTATTTCTAAAGAATACTACATGTTCTTGAAGAACGATTCAAACATATTGAAATTATATAAGAAGGTAGTGATTCTTTTTTATTTAGCCAGAAGCTAACAAAAGAAAAGTTATCACACTACCACCTTGAATGTATTACACATTTATAAAAACAAGTAAGACAAAACATGTCATGAATCGGAAGTTCAAAAGAGTTTTATGCGTTGACATGATAAGTTTGGACATCTGCAAGCAACTATAATGCGCAACATAATTGAATATTCATATGGGCGCTGCAGAGAGATCCTGAAAAATCTCTTAATTTCCATGAATGCTCGTTTTTTATAAGAAATGTAGCACTTGGTAGAACTACAATTTCAAAATTAAAGAGCTCAATTCCATCAAGAAGATTTTCCTTGATAAAGCGAGTGAGTTTATTAAACTCCAAGTTCCTCCTGAAGAGGATTTATATTATATTGCTTTAAAATGGAGATCGAACAATTAGTTGCTCATATCCATACTCAAAATGGTATTTGTCCGTATAAAAACGAGTCTCACATTAAGATTGTTATTATGATGAAATAACATTTCCAACATTAGTTGGAACATATGTTACATTTGGATTCCTGAAGTAATCAATGTGAAATCTGCATCCAACAAAAAGCACAAGAACAAACTACTCACATTTGGATTTTAGAAGTAATCAATGTGAGAAGAAGTCGAAAGATCACTTGCAAAAGATTGCAAACCAACTTCTTGATGCTTTTGTGTATATATATAAGAAGTGACAATGTCATACATTTGCTGCAAATACCCCAACAAGAATTCATGTCCCTGAAGGATAAGCATAAATGACAGCAAATGCATTTAAAGATCTTCAAAAATATGATCGACCAATTGGTTCTAAAAGAAATTTTGTGTCTAAGAAAAGGGGCACAACATATGAACCAAACAATGACGACAATGATTCATCAATCAAATGAAAGTTCCTGAAGAACTGTCAGCGTCTGAAATTAATGAGATCTCAATATACTGAAGTAGCATGACGATATTCACCTTTAATCTGACTTTTGAGATGATAAAATAAGATCCTTAACGACGATCTATAAGAGATTGTTAAGATAGAAATAATTGGCCAAAGAGGAAAGAAGTCATACAAGGAGAATTAATATTCCCTATAAAGTCAGAAAATATTTGGACATGCAGTTCAAATCATAAAAAATATCCCCGAAGGATATAAATGTGTCTTTGTTAGAAAGAGAAATAAAAAATTACGAGATATAAGGCAATACTCGTGACACAATATTTCTCTCAAAGACTGAGAATTAATTATGTACTCTCTCATAATAGACGTCATTGTATTTTTGAATTTGATTAATCTACTTATATCACAAAAGGTTTGATATGCGCCTTACGGATGTAGTAAATATCTATCAATATGATTCACTAGATAGTGACACATATATGAAGATCCTTGCAGGATTTAACTTGCTCAAAGCATATAAGTCAAAAAGATGTTTTCAATTAGACTATAAAAGTCATTGTAAGGTCTGAAATAGTACAGTCGTGTATGATATAATCAAAACGACGAGTATTCCTTGACAGAAGGCTACAGAAATGATTACTTGAGTTTGATTGAAACTCTTTAAGAGCATAATACTTATATGTATACTCCGTCCAAATGACTTACATAGAGCAAATAATTATAAATTATTTTATTAATTGATAATCCAACTCATATTATTGTTGGCATTAGAGGGAGATATGAAATATAAATGATAGAATGCCGCAAATATTTCGTTGGATTAATTATTTAGATTCATGTACTATGAACTAAAAGTTCATCAAATTATTTAGTGCAAAAGGAGTGACTAAAATCTCATATACATGTCGTATATACACCATGAAAGAACTGAAGTTCCTCATAAAAAAAATCAATTAATTTTCATTGACGCCAGAAGCGTGAGAGATTTATTGATGTTAAGAGATAAAAAGTCCGCGGAATACAAAATTAGAATACATCACTTCTAATTCCTCCTGAAAGAGGATATGTGAATCATTATGTAAAAAAGTACTTGATGAAATCAACTCATGCCTAAAGACGGAGTTAGAATCAAAAGACTTGGGTTGAACTAATAATTGTATCGACCTGTAGATTGAGCATCTCCCTCATGGAGTTATGCTAATTGACCTACCTGAAAGGTTTTTAAAGAGATTTTATTGTATCGCATCCACATGCCTATCTAATGGTTGATTCAATCACTTGAAGTGGATGGAGACTCATTTAGACCTATAGAAGATAACAAAGATGAGGACAAAAAGTTCCTTACTTATGCGCAAATGGCTAATTTGAATTGGTATTGACCATCCTTTGTTATTTTCGAGACAAATATGATATTGGTCTATTTATGAGAGTAATGATATATTGCATATTTCATGTTATTATCTATGATGATAGTTAAACTTGTGTTGCACATATTAGTGTAGACCTTGAAGATAACCTTGAAGATTGTTATCTTGAGGGGGAGTGACAAATTGTAAATAATCTTGAAGATTAGATTGACTCCTAAAGGTCAAATGACCATGAAGGTCAAATGGTTGTACTATTTTTTCCTTTCTAAGTTTTTCTCAAAGGGTTTTCTTAGTTGAAGTTTTTAATGAAACATTCAATGCAACACACGAGTTAATGAGTCATTGATATTGATTCATAAAAGAGTCAATGCAACACATGATCTCAAAAAGAGTGGCGGCGTCAACATCCAGCAAATTCGCTCAAGTGACAATCTAGCGGATTCTTTTACAAATGCACTACCAACGTCAACATTCAAGAAATTGGTACACAAGATCGATATGCGCCGACTCAAGGATCAAGAATGACTATATTGAGGTGGAGCAGCTGTACTCTTTTCCTTCGACCAGTTTTTATCCCAATGTGTTTTTCTGGCAAGTTTTTAACGATACAGCAGTTTCTTTTAGGGATGGTCAATCAAGGGGGAGTGTTGTAAATATATTTTATATATATATATACTTACCATATATTGTGATGACCATGTAAACCCTAAAAGCCCATAAATTCATCTTGTACTCTATAAATATAGGTCTCCACCCTCATAATAATACACATCTATTTTCTATCTTCTTTATTATTCTATCATTCTATATAGTTTATAACAGATATCATATCAAAATTCTAGAATATTCGACCCACGACTAGAAAGCACTTGCACTCCATGTCTCATTCCTTTAATATATCCCGATCGATGGCCTAGTACAGTTTTCATTATGCCAGCCTCTGAAATTGGCTCTTCATCATTATCCTTAGATTGCCATTTCAACTTAATCATTTCATTCTGCAAAGCACATTTACAAATAGAATGGATGAACATGTTAAGTAACAACAAATGTCTAGTTATGTTAAAGTTTATAATTTAGAATCTTACGTATTTTTCTTGAGCAATAGAGTTTACAAAATCACCCCCCGTTTTAGCTCTTACATGTGTAACTTTAAAGAGCTCAATCTCACTTTTATCCGTCTACATGTGCAACGAGCATGATTAAAGGTCATAAAACTTAAAACCATTCAATGAAACCCAACTGAAAAGTAAGAGAATTGGAAAAGAGAGTACCATTTCATTATATCGACTAAGCATTGTTCTTCTGCCTGAAGTGTGATGGAATGGCATTTTTGCACGATTTCTGGAATTAATAATTGATTTTTCCTACAAAAACAAAATTATATCATAACAAATATGAAGAGAAGTTATTGTATATAACGAGTATCTTGGCATACCTGATAGTCCTATTTTTCAATAAAATCACATGCCATTTGCCATTTTTCCATGGTCAAGTCTTCCCTTGGACATACATCTCTTGGATCGATGCCTTCCTCAAATAGACTTTCAAAACATTTGTGCAATGTGCATCTCCATCTTGTGTATGCACTTTGAAACTTATCATGAATAATTATTTGCACTCTTTCATCTCCCCAATCCTGAATGTCAAACCATTGCTGCAAATAAAGTAAATATTTAATTTAAGTGAGCAACATGTACACACAAAGATAGTGGTAACAAACTCAAAGGAAGCTACTGCTACTATACTTACTTTAAGCTTAGTATAACATAATTCTTTGTTAATGTCAGAAACTTCCTTCCACCTTGTTGCTCCTTCAATCTCAGCAGTTGTTCTTACAACAAGCCCAATTGTGTTGCTCAAATCCGAATCAAAATTAACTGCAATAGTTTCCCCAGGTCGAAACCAAATCTTGTACTTTCCATGCTGTAAAACATCGCACTATATGTAATATAAATGTAACTCACAACAACTTA
Organism: Lavandula angustifolia; assembly: GCA_028984105.1. Lineage (NCBI taxonomy): Eukaryota > Viridiplantae > Streptophyta > Magnoliopsida > Lamiales > Lamiaceae > Lavandula > Lavandula angustifolia. The sequence goes on from CM054803.1 coordinate 29,696,058, forward strand.
GCACTATAATATTATCACATCAAGTACCTTTTCAACTTCTTTATCTAGTTTGTGGCCTTTTGCTACGGAAATCTTCACGTGATTTTTCATTATCTTTTGTTTTACCTTTAATGTCTAGCAATGTCCCCAATAAATTATCACATATATTCTTCTCAATATGCATGACATCCAAATTATGTCTAATTAGCATGTGCCTCCAATAAGGTAGCTCAAAGAAAATACTCTTTTTGACCCAATTGGCTTGATTAGGAGGTCTTTTTCTTTTCCGATTTATTGTCGGATGCTTCCCCGGTTTAGCAAAATTATCTGACAAGCTATCCAACCAAAGTATCACATCATTACCACACAACTCCCTAGGTTCAGACCTATGTTCCTCTTTACCATTAAAAGATTCTTTATTTCTGCGCCATGAGTGGTTCGTCGGTAAAAAGCAACGGTGCCCTATGAAGCCAGTTTTTGATCTTAATTGCTCTGAGCGTGTCTGGTTCAAACAACATGGACATGCCATTCTACCCTTTGTCATCCATCCAGAAAGGGAACCATTGCCTGGAAAATCACTAATAGTCCACAAAATAGAAGCATGCAGTTGAAAATTTTCTTTAGAATACGTATCATAAGTCTGAATGCCCACGTCCCACAGATATTTCAACTCGTCGATTAGAGGCCGAAGATAAACATCAATGTCCTTTCCTAGAGAACGTGGTCCAGGAATAAGCAATGACATCATCAGAAATTCTTCTTTCATGAACATATAAGAAGGTAAGTTATAAGCCACAACTATAACTGGCCACATGCTATATGAGTTGCCTAAGTTTGACCACGGAGTAAAGCCATCACCTGCTAAACCCAATCTCACGTTGCGAGTATCTTGAGCAAAATGAGGATATTTCTCATCAAAGTGCTTCCAAGCAAGTGAATCTGCCGGATGTCTCATAACACCTTCCTCATCCTTGCGTTTTTCTTTATGCCATCTCATATATGAAGCTGTTTTGCTCGACATAAAAAGACTTTGTAATCGTGGCTTCAAGGGAAAGTATCTCAATACTTTATGAGGAATTTTCTTGTCCTTATTGTCCTTAAACTTCCATCTAGACTCATCACAAATTGGACAATTTTCTACCTCTTCATTATCTTTGTAAAATAAAACACAATCGTTTTTACATACATTAATTTCTTGAAATCCTAGGCCCATCTCATCTAAAACTTTTTTAGCACCATAGATTGAAGATGGAAGAGTATTACCTGTTGGTAAGATCTCCCGCAGCAGCTCAAGCAACATATCAAAGCTTTTATCACTACATTTATTTTTTACCTTGATATGCATCAATTTGACAACAACAGATAACAAAGATTCCTTGCAACCAGGATACAATTCTACTTTTGCATTTTCTTGAAGTTTACTAAAGCATTCTGATTCATCCTCAAATTGTTGTCGTTCAGCAACATCAACTAACATGTCAGCTATATCATTATTCAATTTTGTGGGCTCGTCATTAATCACATCATCATAATCATTGCTATTCCCACTATCACAAAAAATATGTAGTCTTTCCCCATGATAAATCCACTCAGTATAGCTACTCGAAAATCCATTAAGATGTAGATCGCGCTTAACTTGTGCAAAAGTTTTGAATCTAGTGTTGAGGCAAAAACTACATGGACATCTAATCAGTTTATCAGGTCTCTCAACATTTTCCCCAGCAAAGTTAATAAATGATTCTATGCCTCTTATATATGTTTCAGATAATTTATTCTTCTCATAAACCCAACTTTTATCCATGATAGGTACCTAATATGTTGGTCCGGAGACAAATATCAGGTGTAGAGGGGGGGGTGAATACACCTGAGTACCGTTTCTTCTTCTCGGTGAAGGTCAGCTGAAGCCGTTGGTTGGCAACCGATGAACGGTGCCAAATAAACCTTCGATCACGGGACGAGTGAGTCGGCCATCGAGCTCTCCTACCGACTTTTGTCAAGATTTCAAACTCGGTCGGAGACTTTAAGTGTGCGGATAAGTGTGGGGCCCGGAGTTTGTCTCTTTTTGAAAACGTGTTTTCGCAGATTAAATTCTTTTGACTGTGCGATTTTAGAAATACGTTTTATGCAAACTTATGATTTTCAAAGGTTTGTATGCAATAAAACAGTAAAGAACACAAGCAGTTTAACGTGGTTCGGATACGTAAGATCCTACGTCCACGGTCCTGAACAGAGCAGGATAACTTGTTGATTAGTCTGAGCAAGTCTCAGCAAGGAAACTGTGCACATGACAGATCCTTCTAAGTTATAGTCCTTAGCGACTTTACAATTAAAACCTAAGTTCGAAAGGGGGCGAAAACAGTTCTCCAACTAATGAAGGAGTTCTTACAATAAGAACAGTTCACTAAAAATGAACTCCTTCGAATCTAAGCTATAAATCTGACAATGAGCTTAGGTAGAGAAGAAATGGATCTAAAAACTCTAGAGAGAAGAACCACAAAAATATTCTAGTAAATGTAGATTCTTCGCTGGATATTCTGATTGAGTTGCTAGAGTGTTTGAGAGCTTGAGTAATTTCCCTTTTTAATTTCGTGCTTCGCGCTCTTGTGGAGCTTCGAAATCTTCTCTATTTATAGCTGTGAGCTATGGCATATGTCCGTTGGAGACGACGATGCCACGTGTCACAAGCTTCCAAAGAAAACGACCATTAATTCGAACTTATTGCAGCAAGGCAATTAATTACTGTACATGAGAGCAGCTTTACTGTTTGGAGCAGGTAAGGCGTTGTCGGCTTCTCATTGGTCGTGGTTTGTGGTTGGTGAGAATGTCAGAGTTGACCGTTCAAACAACCTCGTATGATCTTCTGTTGAACTTTCGAAAAGACTTAAGTAGGCCGGGTCGCTTTACGTCGGATACGATGACGCAAAGTCTCTGTCTTCTTCGACCGAGTCGGTCGACAAGGAATGTAACTTCCGAGTATGTCACCGGCGATCGAAAGGTACTTGGGCTTGCATGAGTTCTTATGATGATGACTTATCAGCTGCTGGATTGGCTTCTACTGAGGTCTATCCAGCTGATGACTGAAGAACGCAAGCGATTACACTGATGACGTGTGGTTCTGAAAAGTATCTTCGACAGAAGATCAGTTCAACAATTACCCCGTACAGGACTTAGACAAAAATATAAAAACGATTACAACAAGTCTACCTATACATCAGCTAATCCTAACGACACACTGAACTACTGATATCAGCTCGGTTTTGGGATCTTCAATTTCATAGTACTACTATGATTTCCCCCAATTTTCTTTTAACCACGAACAGCTGAGTATCATCTACTAACTCATATCCAACATAATAACATCGTCGATTCATTAAAGAAATGAATGCTTGATAGAATAAAAGTTGTGACAATGAAATGCTATTAATACACAACTGAATATAATAAATTCATGTAGATAAAGTGAAGATCAGTGTTAAGTATGCATACCTAGATCGCTGCACATGTTTAACACTCTCTATACATGTGGTCTAAATTGGGTGTTAGGTGTTCGCATTTATATTAAAAGATAGTATCTAAACAAAGCTCTGATACCTTGCAATTCCACTCGTTCAACAAGATAGAGACTCTTCTACAACTTTAAGATCAGCTCTTATAGTACCTGATTATCAACAAATCATCATATTTAAGTTTATATCACAAAACACCAAAAAAAGCACATAAAGAATGAAGATATCTAGAGTGACAACTAGTGATTCTTTTAACTATATAAAGTCAATTTTCCACGGAATGAACTTCATTCAGATAACAATCAAAATAAACTCAAACTCTACAGTTATATTTTAAACAAACTTTGATAACCGAAGTTATATTTTAAACAAACTTAGTGGCCCTATAGCAAGGGTTCTTAGTGGGCTTAAACTACTTGACTTCAATGGACGATCTCAAAGGGAAATTCTCATGGAACTTCACAATTTCACAATGAAAACTCTACCATTAATTGGCGCCGACTCTTAAACTTAAGCAAAACAAGGAATGATCCAATTGAAAATTAAGGTAAGAGCTGACAAGAAATATAGCAGAGAGTTGGTCATTTGAGATTGGTGAGAAGAAGCTTTTTGATGAGTAAACTTTATCATGGCTGTATAAGATTTTACCCCTGAACTGAAGATGCTCCAAATTCACAAGTCATACATCAAAACATTCAGTGAACATTCCTTTCTTCACTAAAGTATGGAGACATAGAATTATTATTAAGAACTTAGATTCAACTACTAGTTTACATTGAATACCTTGTATATGGTTTCTCTTTTTCAATTCATCATTCGCAGTTAGCTTCAATCACACAATTCCATAATCTTGGATTCCTATTTAACTACGAAATCATATATTATTTCACTATTAACTAAACAACCAAAATCTTCAATTACAAAATTCCATATTTTCACAAGTAATTGAACTCTAATCTGGTATTACCCTCGGTATCGAGAATCGCCAATCTACCGGACCTCAATCCTAAAACCTAAAACTTAATTCAGGTAACAATGTAATCTATGCTAGCATGAAAAACTCACTTATTGATGCTCAGGCAGTCTGCGAACATCCATTCCAAACAAAACTTGCTATACCTTGGTGAAACTTGACTCCTACATACGTTTTTCAGAACATCAATTATTACCACAACAAGGAAAAGAGAAATAAACAAAATACTTCCAATCAAGCAGGTTTAGGAGTAAGAGTGGGGAAGATTCAAAATGAAAATCCGATCATTGGAGAAGGGGGAAGAATTATGCTAGAAACGAAAATACCTAAAGATCCGAGGCTTCGTACAATAACCGTAGGTCAGCGACGATTCTCTCAAGCTAAATCTCAATTTGAGATTTAGGAATTTGTCCGTGTTGTTTCTCAATTTTTGTCCACTGTGCGTTGATTTGGGAAATTTGGTGATGAACCGCGCGACAACGTGGAGATTTGATTTATAAAGTTGGGCTCACGTTTCTGATTGATTTGCGTTGTTTCTCAAATTTTTTTATTTTTTTCAAGTATTAAGATACTAATATTTAATACTAATATATTATATATTATGATAGGTAAAGTTGGGCACACGCACACCGTACAAATATAATTTTTTAATACTAATATATTATATATTATGAAATTATAAATTATATATGGTATTTTAATATTTTGAAAATATGTATCTTCGTATCTTGTACCGTGTCGATATATTTGATGTATTGTATCTTACTCCCTCCGTCCCAAAATTCTTGTCTGCTATTCCATTTTGGATTGTCCCAAAATTCTTGTCCACTTTCTTTTTTTAGTAAATTATTACACACAACTTTTTTGTGGGACCAACAACTTTATACCAATCTACACACAACTAACAACTCTCCTTAAAAACCGTGCAAAAAAGAAATTGGACAAGAATTTTGGGACGGAGGGAGTAATATTTTTGAAAATATTCTATCTTCGTATCTCGTATCATATCGGTATTTTGTCATGTTATATGAAATTGTACATTAATTGACAAAATATGTGAGGAAATTAATCTGTCATATTAGAGTATATGCGAGGAATTATATTTGGATCCCTTAGATGATATGTGATAAAAAAAATAAGTTGTGATAACAAAAAATATAATCCTCACAATAGGGGCAATGGTAATGTGAGGAAATTTGATTTTGTTGCATATATACTACGTAATGCAACAAACATAAATTTAGACCTATAGAAGATAACAAAGATGAGGACCAAAAGTTCCTTACTTATGTGCAAATGGCTAATTTGAATTGGTATTGATCATCCTTTGTTATTTTTGAGACAAATATGATATTGGTCTATTTATGAGAGTAATGATATATTGACATATTTCATGTTATTATCTATGATGATAGTTAAACTTGTGTTGCACATATTAGTGTAGACCTTGAAGATAACATTGAAGATTGTTATCTTGAGGGGGAGTGACAAATTGTAAATAATCTTGAAGATTAGACTGACTCCTAAAGGTCAAATGACCATGAAGGTCAAATGGTTGTACTATTTTTTCCTTTCTAAGTTTTTCTCAAAGGGTTTTCTTAGTTGAGGTTTTTAATGAAACATCCAATGCAACACACGAGTTAATGAGTCATTGAGATTGATTCATAATAGAGTCAATGCAACACATGATCTCAAAAAGAGTGGCGGCGTCAACATCCAGCAAATTCGCTTAAGTGACAATCTAGCGGATTCTTTTACAAATGCACTACCAACGTCAACATTCAAGAAATTGGTACACAAGATCGATATGCGCCGACTCAAGGATCAAGAATGACTATATTGAGGTGGAGCAGCTGTACTCTTTTTCCTTCGACCAGTTTTTATCCCAATGCATTTTTCTAGCAAGGTTTTAACGAGACAGCAGTTTCTTTTATGGATGGTCAATCAAGGGGGAGTGTTGTAAATATATTTTATATATATATACTTACCATATATTGTGATGACCGTGTAAACCCTAAAAGCCCATAAATTCATCTTGTACTCTATAAATATAGGTCTCCACCCTCATAATAATACACATCCATTTTCTATCTTCTTTATTATTCTATCATTCTATATAGTTTATAACAGATATCATATCAAAATTATAATTTTAATACTCTAAATCCAAACACCATACAGAACTTAAAAATTAAATATTAGCGATTTTAGAATTTGACACACAAATGGAGATTGATGGCACTGGATTAATTATTCATATTGTACCTAAAGCGAAAACACACTTACTAATTTAATGAAATAGTGGGTGCACTGACCTCCCGGCTCTCATTCCCTCATCTGAATCTGATGAGATGTATATATATGCTCAATAAATTATATTTTTATGTAACAATTTGTATATCATACAGTAGGTTGGAATGAAATTCGAACATGTGTTTTGCGCCGCCCTTGTTTAATTGTTGTCTGAAGGTTATTTTATAAATTGATTGTAGTCATTTATTTATGATTGTTGGTAAGTAAACACCTTTGATTGGGGATGAAGTGATATCTAAAATGATGCACAGTACTCCTATTACTAACCTAACTATAAAATTAGTGGAATCGATTTTCAGACTTGAGGTAGGCATCTTAGTAATTCAGTCATGCTATAAATGATTAGTTTGGGTTCTTGGTCTATTTCACTCTATTGTAATTTTTAAATTTCTTGTATTAGTATTAATTAGTATATATACTAAATTTATAGTAAACATCTTTAGTATCTTTTGTACGTTAGTTACAGTATGCTATTCCAACATGCAAATCTATACTCAAAATATCCCACCAACCCTTGCATTCTTCCTCCCTCATCGTCATAACCTCTATAAATATATTTGGATCATGGACCCCACAAGTTCTTACGTCTCTTCAGGATAGAAATGGAGGCTCCCTTTACCCACAGTTCTACGACCGATCATGCCCACGGACACTGTGGGCAAGGCCGTTGCAAGAGAGCCCCGTATGGATGCTTCATTTCTATGACTGCTTTGTCCAGGTTTGTCAATGTATATTTCTTTTTCTATAAGACAATGCTTGCAATTTAATTTCTTGATGAGATGCAGGGGTGTGATGCATCACTGCTTCTGGACAGTGGAGGAGGCATCATCAGCTCCTAACAATAATTCAGCTCGTGGATTTGAAGTTATCGATGAGATTATATCTGCTGTGGAGAGAGAGTACTGCCCTCAAACAGTTTCTTGTGCTGATATCTTAGCTATTGCTGCTACGGATTCTACTGTTATTGTGAGTGACCAAACAAACAAACAAAACTTTTAAAAATTCTTGATTAATGATATTTTGCATATATTCGGCTGATGGTTTTAACGTGACATGAATCTCACTCGCTCCTAAAGTAAATGTCTAGAAAAACCATAATGTAGCTGGTTTTGCACAGTTTCTACTTAACGAGTTTATAAGTGTGTTGTCGTGTTTGTTCTGACTGTGCGTGCAAATAACATACCCGCCCCCAAGTTCACTCAACAAGGCCTCGACCTCGTAGCACTATCCGGTACTAACTCATCATCATTTAACGGTAACACCACCTTTCATACTCAATAAGTTGTTGGCAGCCACACCATTGGAAGTGCAAGATGTACAAGCTTCAGGCAGAGGCAGTACAACCAATCAGCAAACCCCTCTGTAGATCAATCCTATGCAGCCCAGCTTTGTTCATGCAACCCAGGGTGGAGTATTAGTGCAGACTTATGCTGCCAACAACCAGCTTTTCTTTCAATACTCATCATCACCACCAACCCTCCTATACAAGCAATAAATCTTCTCTCACCTGTAACTACTTTCTATTATGTTCAGCTTTGTTCATGCTTAATGTAGGTGATCACTTCTTCCGATTTTGAGAGATTAAACAATTTGAGATTGATTCCCAATATGAACCCATCCAAGGTCATGAGAATGAATTTGAATGCCCTGGAGTTTCTTTATGACTTTTGGCATTTAATTAAGTTCAACTATGATCCAGGAATAGGATACAGTTTCATATGCCATTTCAATAACAAGATTCTAACCAATAAATGTGGGCGTGGCTCTTAATTAATAAATTCATTGTTGGCTTTCATATATACATTACAAGAACCGCTTTACTCTGTAGAAATAAATGATTGCCGTTCTTTCTTACGGATAACTTAGTGATGGAGTGATCTGAATCCTATTAATATCTCTACAAATTAGTGGGATTTACATTTTTAGTATTGTTTGCATGTAGAGAGTACAAAGTAGGATCGTAAACTAACAAATCTTTTTAAGTGTAACATATAGACTTAAATTTTGGACATTGTAATTGCAAAATAAGCACGAGAATTCTACATTACATTGTACATGCCTTAGGAGCCATGGAATTGGAACAAAAGGCGTGCACATAAATTTTGTGCATCTGTTCCGTGAATATCTTGTCAGTGCTACTTACACTTTTTTTTAAAGATGACACAAACTGGCATTGTGCAGAAATACATTCTTGATAGTGTAATACTTTATGATTCATATAAAATGTGAATCACTATAGACTAATCATGTATAACAAACTTATAAAGAATGATGGTGAATTTGAACTTGCGATTAGAAGCAAGAATTAGGGGACAAAATATATAATCTTAAGGAGAAACTAGAAAGAGGATGCGAAATTTACAATTTTAGATAGGGAAATATTTTTTTTTTCAAAAATTATGCAAAAAAATCGCCCCTGCCTGCAACCTCTCACTCGGTAGTGAGTTATGAGTTTTGAGTTGTTGAATAAGTCCTACATATTAGCCTGAGTTGTAAGCAATATCTTACTATCCCAGAATAAATTTGTGGCAAACACAATCCACCCCAAAGAAAGAAAGAAATGCATTAATGTGGAAATGCAGTATGCGCAAATGAGAAGACGGTGAAATTGACGGCGTTAATAATTGGAGTTGGGGAAAAGGCAATTAAGAAGGATGGGACCCTGCAGTAATAGTTGAATTTGTTGTGTCATTGTGTGTTTGAAGTTCAAATTGAACTTCACGTGCAAGTGATCTCACGGCCTGTTGCAACTCAGCCAATCAGACCTTTTGTGTTTTGATGTATTACTCACAGAAATTAATAAATGGAATTAAATGTCAAGGAAGAATCTTATTTATGACAGGTTTCTTATTAAATTGTTCCCACTATCCTCCAATCACAATAAATGCACCACAAGATTATATAGAAATTGGTGAATAAATTCATGTAACAAACACATAGTGATCATCATTCTCTTGAATATAAATCTAATGATATTATTCATAAAACGAAGGTTGAATCTAGAATTTAAAATTAAAATTAAAATTAGTGAAGTCTAATTTTAGGTGCGAAGATTTGCTCCTAAATTATTATCACCTCTTGTAGATTTGCAAATCTACGGGCGGGACGGACAGAGAGCAAAATAACATTTTTTTTTAAATAATGCTCCATTCGTCCCGTCCGACTTATCTTGTTTATTTTCAGTACGAAGATTAAGATAAATGAATGGTTGTGTATAGATGAGTGAGTAATTGTGTGTAAAGAGATGTGTCCAAAAAAAAGTGAGAGTTTGTATAGCAATTATTTTCCATTTTAAAAGAAAAGACAAGTCAAACGGGACAATAAAAAAGGAACAAGACAAGTCAAGCGGGACAGAGGAAGTATAAATTTATTTTCAAGTACACAATTGAGACTAATTCCGCCTAAAAGCTTCACTTATTGAGATTCATGATAGTAGGAAGCTTCGCATGATGTAGATATTTTTATTTTGTCACATGGCAAATTATTTGTTATATACATATGTAGAGGTATATGGAGGTGTTTTGATTTGTTTGGTGACCTATGTCTATGAAAAGTGCAAGAAATGGATAAAAAACATGCATGATGAAGTGATGAATAATTCTAACTGTTTAACTAACACTACTCATTACCCCCATCCCATGCATGTGTTGCAATAAAGTTGTTAGTTAAGGTACCCATGGGGGGAGGGAGGGGTAGCTCACCTGCTCTCAAGCCCAGTACATGTCAGCCACAGAGCTTATTTATGAACATGCTCAAATTTGATATAGCTAAATTTATTTCACTCCAGCTCACTCGAGTTCCAATCAAATTTATAATAGTGGTAATACCCACTAGGGGCCAAAATGGAAAAAAATAAACACAAAGATAGCCTAAAACTTAAAAAAAACACAAAAGTAGCCATTTTGTCTTTATCCGGCGGGGCCGATGGGAGGGCCGATGGAGGGGCGATGGATCCATCGGCCCTTTGTATTTTTTTATTGTTTTTTTTCAGTAAGGGCCGATGGCCTTCCCTCCTTCATTTTTTTTTTTTTTTTTTTCCTTTCTTCTTTGAGGGCCATCGGCCCTCCTTCATTTTTTTTTTTTTTTTTTCTACTGAGACCTTTACTGATTATTTTTTTCTTAGTAATTTTTTTTTTTTTAAATTTGAATATATATGAGGGCCCTCCTTCTTAGTAATTTTTTTTTTTAAATTTGTATACATATGAGGGTCGATGCCCTCAAAGAAGAAAAAAAAATAATGAAAAAAAAAAGAAGTACTAATTTGTATACATATGAGGGCCGATCCCATTTAAAGTGATATATCTCAAATAAATTACTATGAGGGCCATCGGCTCTCACAGGGCCGATGCCCTTTCAATTTATTTATTTTTTTATTTTTTTTTTATTGGAGGGCCTATGGATTCCATCGGCCCTCCATCGACCCCATCGGCCCTGCGCCGTATAAGGACAAAATGGCTACATTTGTGTTTTTTTTTAGTGATGGGCTATATATGTGTGTGTATATTCACTGTGTGGCTACAGTTAAAAATGCCCCTTTATAATATGCCCTATTATATTAATCTGCTACTCCTGAGCCTAACTCAAAATTACCTAGCCTCTCATTATGTTATTTAATTTAAAAATTGAAATTCCTAAAATGAGCCCAATTGCCCATCCCCTGGGTGGGTGAATACGGAGCCTAACTCAAAATTACCTAGCCATCTATAAATCCTGGTTCCGCCCATGAGCCCACCCCACTACGAATTTCTGGTTCCGCCCCTGAAAGTACCCTTTTCTTCTTAGGCTACATAATGACGAATGCATATCGAATTAAAATCTTAGCGTTAGATTTTTTTGTTTTTCTTTTTATTATTCATTTTACACTTCTCCGACTATTGTAGTACGTGTGTAGCCAAGTTTATTATAAAGAACATGATCATATAACGTCTTTCTTGACTTCTTCTGCCTTACCAATCGTTGCAGAGTTCCAAATTCATCGATGGATTTTCTTTCAATATTTTCTAGCATATATTTTATATAAATTGGAAAAAAGTTATTTTATATATGTGCTGCGAAATAAATACTACTCCCTCCGTCCCAAAATTCTTGTCCGTTATTCCATTTTGGGTTGTCCCAAAATTCTTGTCCACTTTCCTTTTTTAGTAAATTATTACACACAACTTTTTTGTGGGACCCACAATTTTATACAATCTACACACAACTAACAACTCTCCTTAAAAACCGTGCAAAAAGCAAATTGGACAAGAATTGTGGGACGGAGGGAGTAGTATTTACTAAAGATTTTTCCAATAAAGTACTTCCTCCGTCCCGTTTGAAACGACCTGTTTTCCTTTTCGGGACGTCTCATTTGAAACGACCCGTTTCCTAAAAAGGAAATAACTTCCTCATATTTTATCATTTCTCTCACCTACTTTATCTACTCTCATTATAATAATCATTTTCTCTCTTATACTTTATTATCTACTTTCTCATTATCATACTAATTTCTCTCTCTTACTTTATTATCTAATCATCTCTAATATTTTATCTTCAACTTTCTTAATTCACGTGCCCATTTGAAACAGATCATTTCAAACGGGACGGAGGGAGTATTACATATATTTGCAGCATCCTGTGAAGACTATTAGAAAGAAAAAGAAGGCATGTTCTGATATCTGACGCCTGGATTTTTCTATTTATTTTTTCTGGATATTAAGATTTGCTGCGTTGTCTCATTTCTAACGAATGGAAGTGGGATGGGGTGTGGGCCTTGTTGCCTTTTTGCCCCTCTACTCGACACATGCATTATAGTTAAACATCGATAAAGTAATATTCGATAAAGTAATAATATTATTAAGATAATAATTTTTTTCGATCCCAATATGAGTCAATGCACTAAAATAATATTCGATAAAGTAATAACCTCATTAAATGAATATTTCTTTTCGATCACAAGATTATTACTTTATCGAAGTTTAACTATAATTGATAAAACAAATGATTTTGATCCTATATTATGCCTCTGTTTCTTCTAATTGTGTACTTGAATTTGTTTTTTTATCCTCTATATATATTTGAAAAAGGCGACGTGGAAAAAAAAGGATGTTTTTTCGTATCTTATACAACTAAAAGGGGCATTATAGGACCTAAAACAAATCGAGGTTCCATACATAATCAAAAGGGGGATGTGCAGAAATGTACAAAACAAACATGTGAAAATGCAAAAATATACATGAGATTCCATAATTGCAAAAATGTACATTTTGTCCTCTGAAACCTATAAAGTTAGCTAGGTTAATAGGTTTTTCTATTTCCTGTTACTTTGCAGAGAATTGTCTTGTCTTTTAGTTATTTAATTCTCTCTTGACTTTGATTTTTTTGTTCTTCTGCAACGTGCACCTTTTAAATTTTTTTTATAATTTAAAAATAAAATATGGTCCGATCGATCGGCCAAGGCCGATCGATCGGACCTTTTTTTTTTTTACAATTTTATTAACGTGTCCGATCGATCGGCCTTGTCCGATCGATCGGACCATTTTTTTTTTTTTTACATTTTTATTTTCATGCCAGCCTTTTTTTGTCTTCATGCATGCAGAATAATTTCGTCTCATGCAGCTTTTTTTTAGTTTTTTAATCAAGAATGAAAGTGTACATATACTATTTACAGAGAAAAAAAATCTGGAAAAGATATTCACTTACCTTTTTACCTAGTGACATTTGCAGAAAAAATTGAACTCTATACACAGTAGGAGGAATCTGATTCTTTTCCTCTTCACACGCAACACAGTATACTCTTCTATGATTATTTTCAGATGCAAAAAAATTGAACTCTATAACAAGGAGAGCAAGAGCGAAAATTTTATTTCAGAGAACGAGAGGGAGGGAGCAAGGGTCCTTTAAACGCGAGAGAGAACGAGAGCGAGGGAGCGAGAGTGTGAAACAATTTTAAAGGTAACCCTATTCCATAAATTGTTATATTTGTTGCTTGATTTTAGGTAAATATCTATGTATTATTTTGAGGGCGTATGATTTTCCTTGATTTGAGGGGTAAATATATACGTATGATTTTTGCTTTATTTGAGGGTAAATATCTATGCTTGATTTGAACGAATTTTTTTCTTGATTTTGCTTGATTCGAGGAGTAAATATGTACGTATTATTAGTTATAAAATATCTTATGTGTTGTTCTCCGCATGTTAGCTTATCTTTGCTCTCCGCATGTTAGCTTATCTTATGTGTTGTTTACGGAGTACTAAGTCTGGTTTTGCGGAGTACTAAGATACTTTTTTCTTTTTTAATTCTTTCCAGATGTCTACCTGGACACGTGTAACTGTAAAGTATGGAGGTTGTTTCTTGGGTTCAGATTACAAAGGTGGGGATGAACAGACTTGCCCCACTTCGGACCGACCAATTAACATTGTTATCCTTAAGAGCAAGCATCGAAGCCCGTACACAAATTAACTCACGGCTTACCCCCTATGCGCTTTATTCGTTGGAGCATGCTGGATCTGGAAAGTTGATTAAGTCATTAATGATGACGGATGATGACTTGGTTCGACTTATCAACTTAGAGACCGATCCAACTCAGTTTGCGTCGTTTTGACGGTGATCGTGCCGGAACATCACAACAAGGAGATTACGTCCCTTCATTTGATTACCAATTTAGTTTCCCAAATATGTTTGGTGATGCATATGGTCAAAGCGGAGCTGCATATGAGTTTGGAAGGCAAGAACAACAACCGGAGCAAGAAGAAGAAGAGCAATAAGAGGAGCAAGAAGAAGCGAACGGCGGGATCAAGGTGCGAATGATAATAACGATGATGATGATGATACGTATGACGAGGATTATACGGCGGAGGAAGAGGAAGAGGATGAGGAAGACGAACATGTTGTCGCTAAAAACTTTTATGGAACCATGTATGAGTTTGCATCATGGATTCGTGGGGAAGGCGGTTTAAACCGGCTAATGACACTTCTAGAGCGACCACGAGAATAGAGCGGTTGCCCTACAAGACGAAGATAATGAAGTTGTTGACGAAGTCAGAAATTGGCTAGTGCCAATTATTCCGCCAGGTCAAGCAGGTGTCATTGGTTGTACGGATATAGAGAAGATTGAAGAGGGCATTCTCGGAAACGGCAACATCTTTTGGACGAAGGACGCCCTAACAATAGTCGTTGGTCTCTGGCATTTAGAGTGTCGACGGTCTTATAAAGTGAAGAGGGCAAGTCCTCGGTATCGGTGGTTTGAATGTACGTTGGGCGATCTTTGTCCATTCGTAGTACGTGCACGACATAATGGTATGTATTGGACAATTTACGATTTTGTGCCGGAGCACGGATGTCGATACGACTTTGATAATGCCGGACCGATCACCATTTATCTGCGAAGACTATCGGAGCCTATTTTGGGCAAAGAATGCGTATGGAGGGAACGATGTTGCGACCTCGAGACATGATCAATGAGATGCGTCTGAAATTTGGTGTGAAGGTGGAGTATTATAAGGCCCCGCGTGCTAGAAATAATGCGATTCAATTGATTTATGGGAGTCACGAAGACTCGTACAAGATGCTCCCTCGATATTTGCACATGTTGAAGCAGGTAAACCCCGGAACGGTAACTAATCTTCGTGTCGACAGCGACGGGAGGTTCGAGTACGCGTTTGTTGCATGGGGCCAGTGCATCCCCGCATTTATGTGGTATTTAAGGAAGGTGATTGTAGTTGATGGAACTCACCCGAAGGGAAAGAATACCGGCATTCTCTTTTTTGCCGATTACTAAAGACCGCAACGAACAGCTTGTACCGCTCGCCATTGGCATTGGACCAATTGAGAACAATGACTCATGGGCGTGGTTTCTACAGAATCTTAAGCGAGTGTACGGTTCGAGCGGTGACCTACTGATCGTGTCTGACCAGCACGTCAGTATTAAAAATGCTGTCGAAGTAGTGTTTCCTGGAGTTCCTCACTGCCTTTGCAACGTCCATCTTAATAACAAGCTCACTTCTTACAAGAATGAAGTACCCTACATGTTCCGTCAGGCGACACCACGCATACCGTGAGTCGGAGTTTAGGAAGTACATGGCATCAATCCTCGTGGCGAGTGAAGGAGCATACAACAAGCTGATAGAGATTGGTCCCGAACGTTGGGCACGTTCGCAATGTTCGCGGCGTCGCTACAACTTTCTATCATCAAATTATGTCGAGTCTTTCAACGGAAGACTTTTGTGGGCCCGTCGATTGCCGATTTGCTCGATGATAGACACGATACGAGCAATTATGGAGTCATGGTGGGATGAAAGGCGTCAACTGCTGAGTGAGAATAGCCATTTGTTGGTGGACGTTGCGAAGAGGAAGTTAAGCGCGCAGATTGAACTTGCACGCTCATATACTGTCACCTTAACCGCCAGAGGAAGATACAAAGTCAACGACGGGAGAAATCACAACTATAAGGTGGATTTGGAGAACCAAACGTGCACGTGTCACGAATTTGATATGGACCTAATACCATGCTCCCACGCTGTCGCTGTGATTCTGTATGAATTCTTTTACACTTTTTAATCACTTATTATATATCTAACACATTTTTTGTTTGACAACAGGGAGAGCGGAGACCAATTTTACAACTATGTCCACAATATGTACACTACAAGCAACCACAGGGATATTTACGAACATCACTTTAATTCGTTACCTGCATTGGAGCTTTGGACCATTCCCGACCATATTCGAGATGCGGATCCATCGTTACCACCCCTAGCGAAGCGTCGGGCCCGGTCGCCCAAAGCGGAGACGTTACCGATCGGGAGCGGAGGCCTCCACAAGCTCAACTCAAGGTCGTAGCAGAAAGTGTGGTGTTTGTCACGAAAGAGGCCACACAAGGAGGACATGTTCAGCGAGGGAGACACAAGATTAAATTTGTGGTGTCTTAGTTCAAGTTTATTTGTGCCTATATTATTTGAAGTATGAAGTTTGTTTAACGAAACCATAAATTGTTGAAACCCTAATTCGGTATGGTTGTTTAACGAAACCCTAAATTGCCGATCCATGGATCCTTGTCCGATCGATCGGACTATTTAATTAGATTTACATTCACTAATTAAAAAATAAAAAATAAAAATATATATGTTCCGATCGATCGGCCTTGTCCGATGGATCGGCCATACCCATTTAAAATTCAAATTTATATATGTCCGATCGATCGGACATATCTAATTAAAAAAATTTAAAATTTATATTTTATATGTTCCGATCGATCGGACAAGGCCGATCGATCGGAACGGTTATATTAAATATATAAATTTTAATTTTTTTTAATTAGTTGACTTTTAAAATTTTTAATATGGCCCGATCGATCGGACAAGGCCGATCGATCGGACCATATATAAATTTTAATTTTTTTAATTTTAAGTAAAAACGTGACAGCTGTCACAGCTGTATTATTTTATTGAAATTTGACTATAAAACTATTCGTGCCGACAGCTGTATATACAATCCAATCCGACCGATAGGATGATTAGGGGATACCCCAACTACTTAATAACATCCTAATTAAAAGTATATATTTTAATTTGCGTCCGATCGGGCACAAATAACCGCAATCTGAAATATATATGTAATAATATATATATATATATATATATATATATATATATATATTTTATTTATGAATATATATATATATATATATATATATATATATATATATATATATATATATATTTTATTGTATTTATATATATTTTATATTTATATATATTAATATTTTATATTATATGTCATGTGTGCCGATCGATCGGGCTGTGCCGATCGATCGGCACGTATAATTTTTTTTTTTAATATTTACGACATATATATTTTTATATATCGGTGCCGATCGATCG
Source organism: Lavandula angustifolia (assembly GCA_028984105.1). NCBI lineage: Eukaryota > Viridiplantae > Streptophyta > Magnoliopsida > Lamiales > Lamiaceae > Lavandula > Lavandula angustifolia. Next base: position 29,713,688 of record CM054803.1, read on the forward strand.
GTCGTGCTTGATCGATCGGGCACATAATTTTTTTTAATATTTACGATATTTATATATATATATATATATTATATATTTATATTTATATATATTTATATGTGCCCGATCGATCGGGCTGTGCCGATCGATCGGCACGTATAATTTTTTATATATATATTTTTATATCGATCGCATAATTTTTTTTAAAATTTATATATATTTTTATATATAGTGCCGATGCCGATCGATCGGCACATATAATTTTTTTTATTTTATATATATTTTAATTTGCGTCCGATCGGGCACAAATAATTTTTTTTAGTTTATGTATATTTATATATATATATATATTAAATTGCCTGATCGATTGGACATATCTAATTAAAAAAAATTTAAAATTTATATTTTATATGTTCCGATCGATCGGACAAGGCCGATCGATCGGAACGGTTATATTAAATATATAAATTTTAATTTTTTTTTAATTAGTTGACTTTTAAAATTTTTAATATGGCCCGATCGATCGGACAAGGCCGATCGATCGGACCATATATAAATTTTAATTTTTTTTAATTTTAAGTAAAAACGTGACAGCTGTGACAGCTGTCACAGCTGTATTATTTTATTGAAATTTGACTATAAAACTATTCGTGCCGACAGCTGTATATACAATCCAATCCGACCGATAGGATGATTAGGGGATACCCCAACTACTATTCATTAAAATCCCAAATACTATTCCTCTAAACCCTCAAAACCCTTGATCAAAACCCCAAATACTATCGATCGGAACCCTCAAAAAATCGAATTCGAGCAAGGAAAAGTGATATACGAAGAGGATATTGATGATATCATTAATAACTATGAAATATAATAATAGAGACATAATAAAAAAAAATTTCCACTTCTTCTCATATTTTGAAAAATGAGTTCATTTTTTGTATAAAGTCATAAGTACTTCTATCATTCAAGAATGATTCATGTTTAATTTTGCTAATGTATAGATATATATAAAGCTTTATTACACTATTTCATAATATTCCCCTGAAATATTTATCAAATATTTATTTTAAAATTTATAATTTTTTATGAGTTTATTTCAATTATATTGATTTTTTAAGTATAATTTTGATTATTAATAACATCCTAATTTTAAAAAAAATATATAATATGGTCTGATCACGATCTTTTGATTATTTAGAAGATTTTGATTATTTAGAAATTTTGATTATTTTAGAAATTTTGATTATTTAGAAATTTAAAAATTTTGATTATTTAGAAATTTTGATTATTTAGAAATTTAGAAATTTTGATTATTTAGAAATCAACAGTAGCTCATCCGTAATTTTGATTATTTAGAATTTTTTTTTTAACATAGTCAATTTATTTTTTTATTTTAGAAATTTAAATAAAAATAATAATATGGTCCGATCGATCGGCCTTGTCCGATCGATCGGACCTTATATTTATTTTTTAATTTTTTTTTAGAAAATTCAAAAAATGTGCAAATTTAAAATTCAAAAAAATATTGTGCCGATTTGAGTATATATATATATTTTTTTTATTTATGTATATATATATTTTTATATCACGTATAATTTATTCTTAATATTATATATCTATATATTTATATATTTATATATTTATATATTGTATATTTATATTATATATTTATATATAATATAAATATATTGTATATTATATTTATATTACATATTATATTATATTTATATTATATTGTATATTATATTGTATATTACATATTATATTGTATATTATATTTATATTAGATATTATAGTGCCGATCGATCGGGCTGTGCCGATCGATCGGCACGTAAATATATTTTATATTATATTTGTATATTATATTTGTATATTATATTTATATTATATTTGTATATTATATTTATATTACATAGCCGATCGATCGGGCTGTGCCGATCGATCGGCACGTATAATTTTTTTTTTAATATTTATGTATATTTATATATATATGTGCCGATCAAAATACATTAATGTTTCAAAACACTTCAAAATTCATATAATTTTTTTTAATATTATATATATCTATATATTTATATATTGTGCATGTGCCGATCGATGGGCGGCACGTATACTTTTTTTTTAATATTTATGTATATTTATATTTATATATGTGCCGATCAAAATACATTAATGTTTCAAAACACTTCAAAATTCATATACAGTTCTAAAATTCATACACACTTCAAAATTCATACATTACCAATATCACACATTTCAAAACATTTTACAGCCATCCAATTACGATATTTCACCATGTTTCGCTCTTCATTACCCCATACTCGAGTGGGAAAACCGGTGAGGAGACGCTCTATAGTCATGCATGTAAATACCCCGCAACTATACGCATCCAATTGCAAGTACTACTCTTCATCATCCATAAGCACAACTGAGGGCCTCTTACCTCCGGGGAATGGATAACCATATGCATTACACGCCCAATAGTTCCCGTGCAATAAGAATCGCGCTATACATTTCCGGAAAGCTATAAGGCATTTGACGCGCCAATTGAATACATTTGGATCTCTAAAATCATTTTTAGAGTCAAACATCTCAAGCTTCCAATCTGAAATACATAACCGCAATACGAACCAATGGTGTCTTTGCCAAGATTGGAAATATGATCTACAATAGATATAAATATATAATTTAGAACCTTAAAATTATTATATATAAAATATATAAATAGTACTCACATATTTGACGGAGTACCAATCCCTTGTCCCAAGTTCGGATTCCCCTTCACGCACCGCAAATCCTCCTCTTTCGGAACCCATTTATAATCATTATCATTCTCGTGTCTTTTACTTTCTCGGATTCTTCACGCCCTTGACCCACACATTCACAATACTCATCTATAAACAATTATTCAATGATAAAATTAAACTAAACAAATACCATATTTTTCAAAAAATACTCGAATATGAAATATACTTACAAATCTTGTAGAGTCCGCTACGATCGTGTATTGGGCATCCGGAGTCACGGGTAGGTTACCTTGAGCTAGCTTGACCCGCGGTGGACTGGATATAGCGTACCATCTTACAATCCATTTCGAATCAATTTTTAGAAAATCCTTGAACCATTCTCGTTGAAGTGGAAAACCATCTCGGACGTCGAAAGGCCAAGGTTTCACCGGATAAATCTTGCTCAAAACTACGAGCCAACGAGTTACTCGGCTCAAACATATCCTACAAAAGACAATTATTAAATTAGGAAAAGAAATTAAAATAATTGAAAAATTCTCTTACCAACTCGCCGCCGGGTTCTACATCCATACCTGACCATGCCGATTAAAGGTCGGTGGTGCGGGCTCATCCCACCGGGCCACCGCGTAGCTTCGAGCGTGCCGGCTATATCCGGACCGAAATGACATATTACTTCTATCCAAAGCGGCTCCTCACACCTACCGACTAGCTCCCGACTCGTAGTCCGATGATAATCATCAATTCTATTCATCATATTTTGCTCGCATCTTTCAAAATTTTCTTCAATAGATCGACGTATCATGGCCTCTATTCTTGGGGTCCGAAAAACTAGATGTCTCACCAACGGCTAATAATTATCACGAAGAGGACGATTATTAAAAGAGGAATTGACCGAAAATTTTTACCGTGAATTTAAGTTTATTACCCGATGCATCTCTAGGCTGCCGATGAAGATGCTTGTGTACGGCGGGCCCGCCTCGAACTCTCCTACTCTCTACCACAAGTGTGCTCCTCCTCTTGCTCCTCCTCCTCACCGACAACTCCTCTACTCGAACTACGTCTCGCTCTCCTTGGTGCGCCCGATCAATATACGCCGTCCATCTTGGTCATATTGCGCCGGTACTGTAGGGGATTCAAGGGCACAGGAAAGTGTAGACCAAATGGATTACTACCAACCGCACTCGCCAATATGGACAATTCTCCTCAATCTCGGTCGGTACTAACATTTCATACACTACCGAGTCTCTCATCTCGAAATACGTAATATTTGTGCATTAAATATTAATAAGAAAATCCATAACATATTCAATCGCTTAATAAATAATAAAAAAATTATTACCCAGGCGCTTAAAAAAACGGGCTATATCACGCCGATCGGGCGTCATTAAACGACCACCGTAAATAACGAGGATAACCATCGGGATTTAGAAGGGTCGCACAACGAGCTCCAAAACTTGGAATGGCCTCATATGCCCACACCTATATTACAATATAAATATATCGAATTATTTCAACTAATAAAAAATTATAAATTAGTAATAATTAAGTTGTCAACAAATATTATACCTGTAGTGCCCAAATCGGCCCGTAGAGATTATACTTAGATCCTATGAGGTCCAAGGAATTTGGTACGTAACTGAGGTAGTGCAACATGGCCTCGTAGGTAAAAGCACCCCATGGGAACGCATTCCATTGGTCCATATCATCGCCCAATACCCATATCCATGTATCAATTTTCTTAGTCTCAGGAGCATAGAACCGAAGAAAAGAGCTAAAATATTCGACAACTTAATCAAGTCATCATCCGAAACGCCATCGGGCTCATATTTACAAAACCGGTTTAACAAGTGCTTTGCTTCAATCGGTCTCCCACCATTGAATCCGTCGTAGACCCCGGATTGAGTAGGATGATAAAATGCCGACATGTCAAAACTACACTCGCCGAACATGAGCCCAAGAACCAATGCAAACTCCGGATGAGAGAAACGGATGTTCCGACCAACATAATTAAACCAAACCTCCGAAGGTCGTACCGAAATCTCATAGCATAATAGGCGGTGAAGAGCCCGCATAGCATTCTTACCTTCGGCCAACCCACTATGCCCCCGGACCGGCCGCAAACAAACCGTTTGATTAAATCCACACCACCCCGCAAACCTAATTTCGTCTAATCAAAGTCCCTAAATTATGCTTATAATATATTGTGATCCTCGGAGAAACGTCTCGTAGTGCTAGTCGTTTAAAATTGACCTATATATAACAATTAATATTTAATTAAATTATAATTAACAGTTATAATAATTAAAAATAAACTCAAAAAAAAAAAAAAAAAAAAGCGTCTTGGCCGGTCGGACCGGTTTAGACCGGTCGAGCCGGTCGGCGCTGAGTATCGGCCGCCGCTTCAACCATTTTTTCCGGCGATTTCTACCTTAATTTCACCAATTTTCACCCAATCTAAACAAATCTATATTATACACACTAAACCCAACATATATATTTCATAAAAAAATACTTTTAAACATGTAATTATACATTAATTTCACATCTAAAATTTAATTTTATTTCAAAATAAATACTAACCTCTTCCATTGTTACGAGCGGTTTCGAGCGGTCTGAAAGATCCTAGGCGTGCCGACGTGAGTAGCTTTCGTGCCGTCGATTCAATGTGCCGATTTCAGTGTGCCGATTTAGTGTGCCGAAGTGTGGTGTGTGTGTGCCGAAATCGGTGTCGGTGTGTGTGCGTATGTGTGTGTGCGTATTTATATATGTAATAATATATATATATATATATATATATATTTTTATTTATGAATATATATATATATATATATGTATATTTATATATATATATTATTGTATTTATATATATTTTATATATATATATATTTTATATTATGAAATATTATATAAATATTTATATATAAATATTTTATATTTATATATATTAATATTTTATATTATATGTGTGTGCCGATTGATCGAGGTCGTGCCCGATCGATCGGCACATATAATTTTTTTTTTTAAATATTATATATCATGTGTGCCGATCGATCGGGCTGTGCCGATCGATCGGCACGTATAATTTTTTTTTTAATATTTACGACATATATATATATATATATTTTTATATCTAGTGCCGATCGATCGGGCACATATAATTTTTTTTTAATATTTACGATATTTATATATATATATATATATTTATATTTATATATATTTATATGTGCCCGATCGATCCGGCTGTGCCGATCGATCGGCACGTATAATTTTTTATATATATATATTTTTATATCGATAGCATAATTTTTTTTAAAATTTATGTATATTTTTATATATAGTGCCGATGCCGATCGATCGGCACATATAATTTTTTTTATTTTATATATATTTTAATTTGCGTCCGATCGGGCACAAATAACCGCAATCTGAAATATATATGTAATAATATATATATATATATATATATATTTTTTTTATTTATGAATATATATATATATATATATATATTTATATATATATATTTTATTGTATTTATATATATTTTATATATATATATTTTATATTATGAAATATTATATAAATATTTATATATAAATATTTTATATTTATATATAAATATTTTATATTATATGTGTGTGCCGATCGATCGGGCTGTGCCGATCGATCGGCACATATAATTTTTTTTAAATATTATATCATGTGTGCCGATCGATCGGGCTGTGCCGATCTATCGGCACGTATAATTTTTTTTTTTAATATTTACGACATATATATATATTTATATCTAGTGCCGATCGATCGGGCTGTGCCGATCGATCGGGCACGTATAATTTTTTTTAATATTTACGATATTTATATATATATATATATATATTTATATTTATATATATTTATATGTGCCCGATCGATCGGGCTGTGCCGATCGATCGGCACGTATAATTTTTTATATATATATTTTTATATCGATCGCATAATTTTTTTTAAAATTTATGTATATTTTTATATATAGTGCCAATGCCGATCGATCGGCACATATAATTTTTTTTTATTTTATATATATTTTAATTTGCGTCCGATCGGGCACAAATAATTTTTTTTAGTTTATGTATATTTATATATATATATATATTTTTTTTTTAATTATGACCGATCGATCGGAAGGTGTCTAAATTAAATTATGATTCAAAAATTTCCTAAATTAAATTTTCAAAATTGCCTGATTAAATTAACAAAATTACCTAATTAACAAAACAGGTTTTTCGATAAATTATCAAAATTGCCTAATTAAATTAATGAAATTGCCTAAATTAAATTAATGAAATTGCCTAAATTAAATTTATGAAATTGCAAAAAATAAATTCTCGAAATTGTCTAACGAAAATGCCTAAATTAAATTAATGAAATTGCTTAAATTAAATTATCAAAATTGCATAAATTTTGTAAATTAAATTTACTAAAATATTAAAATTTCCTCAAATTGAATTCATAAATTAAATTAACAAAATATTAAATTTTCGTTAAATTAAATTAAATATACAAAAATATAAAATTTTTGAGGTTTTTAAAATATAAAATTTTCAGCGGCGGTGGTCGACTCAGGTTTTTAAAATATTTAAACGAATATGTTCAGGTTTTTTGTTTTACGAAAATATTCAATTAAAGAAGTTTTTTTTTAAATAACTTTAGCTTTTTTTAAAAAAAATCACCAACTATAATATACACACACTGCACTATCAGAGTCTCAAGGGGAGGTGTCTGCATCTGTTAAAAAAAAATGTAATCACAAGTTACAATACACTCTTCTACTTGTAAAATAAAAAAAAAATTATTTAAAATTTTATTTACCGGTGTGGCGAAGAAACTAATCCACTCCGTATCTGGTAGCGTAGTGTAAACCCACTTAATACAACGGGGCATACCTCCGGTGTTGACAAGGCGGACACACAACCGGCCCAAATTTGATATCGCCTCATATGCCCAAATCTAAAATACAAGAACACCATTAAACATCATGACTACTATAAAATTGTTGAAAAATAATTAAATATTTATTCGTACCTGAAGGGTCCAAACTGGCCCATAAATATTATATTTCGATTTCAACGTCTCGATTCGCTTCGGTACGAAGCTCATGTAGTGGAGGAGGGCATTGCAGGTGTAGGATCCCCATGGAAACGCGTTCCACGCGTCTAAATCATCTGTCAGGACCCACATCCAGGTCTCCACCTTCTTCGTCTCGGCAGGAGCGAAGAAAAAATACATTAGTGCCAGGACATTGGCCACCTTCAGATGCTCATCTTCAGAGAGCTCACGGAGCTTATCACTTTTCCACATTTTTAGTAGCTCGCCTCCGGTTATTGGATTTCCACCTGTGAGGCTCATGTATACCGTCGACTCTCCGAGCTCGTGAGGTGCATTCGTATCAAAATCAGAGGGACCGAAAAATAATTCTGTCACCAATACATATTCGAACTGGGAAAATCGGAGCTCTCGCCCGGATATGTGAAAACGAGCCTCCCCGGCCGGTGCCTGCACATCGTAGCAAATCAACTGATGCAATGCTAATACCCAACTTTTTCCTTTCCTCCAGCTCAAAAGGTGCCCAAACTGTCCCTCTCTAAACCGTCGGACTAAGTTATTACCCCCCCGGCTCGAAAGTGCAGTCTTAATCAGTTCCGGTAATGAATCTCTCCAGTATGTAGTCACTTTAATGTCTTCTTTCTAATCGGGAGTCGGATGTAATCGGGCTATCAGACGAAAAAAATACATTTTTTAGGGCCGAAAAAGGGCCGAGTTAACGGCCGAAGGAAGGGCCGAAAGAAGGGCCGAAGGAAGGGCCGAAACGAGGGCCGAAGGCAGGGCCGAAGGTAGGGCCGATGGAGCTTAACCGCCATCGGCCCCCCTTCGGCCCTTCATCGGCCTTGGCTGCAAAATGCGATTATCGAATTGAATCCAATACAATGCCGAATTAAACGAACTACAAACCAATTCTATTCACAATACTCAATTTCCACACAATTCAACCAAAAAAACGACATCAATTCGACAAATTTCACAAAAATTCGACAGTAATTGGACTCAAATTTCTACCCAAAAAATTGACAAAAAATTGCTCAAAATTGGACATATCAATACCAAATTTCACAGCAATGGCATACAATAGCAAACAATTCGACACCCAAATCGACAAATTTCGATAACAATTCAAGAAAAAAAAATGGACGAGATCTGGAACCTGATCGGCATCCATGGCTGTTCGGCGGTCGTTGCTCGGCGTGGGTGGCTCGACGGTCGTTGCTCAGAGGCGGTGGATCGGCGGCGGCGCTGAATTGGCGGCGGTTGTTGGGTGGTGGAAATGCGTCGGCCCTCCCTTTCTTTTGTGATAAAGGCCGAAAGCGAAAACAACAGACATGAAATACGTGCCTTCAATTATTTTCGGGGCCGATGGGGAGCAATTCTTTTCGGCCCTGAGTAAATCGGCCGTTATATTCGGGGCCGAAACGTAAGCCGATAGGAGGACCGATGGATATCGGCCACAATGATATTTTAGCACAAGGACCTCGTCGTCCCTAATAATACCCATCGGCCCTAATAATGCCCATCGGCCCCCCATCGGCCCTTGCTCGGTCAGTGCGCCTAATAAGATAAAATGACTAAATTTGTGTTTTTTATAACGAGATGACTAAAATTATTATTATTATTATTTTTTGTTTGGCTAACAGGACGGATTTCCACTTAATAATTTGGCTTTAATCTACCCTAAAACAAAAGAAATTAGTGTTGAGGTTAGACCCAGTAAAGCAGTCGTCCATTAATAGCATATACTAACTATAATATACACACACTGCACTATTTTCTTGTCAACTGCTTCCTTCCGCCGCTTCGTTTTTTAAGTTTTCCGACACTCCAACTAATCATACTCCCACATTCTTCCTTAGATTTGGGTTCGTAATCTCGCAATTATTAGAATGCAAGCAATTTGCACATAGTAAGGCGAGAAGAAGCCATTCCTGAGAGAGAGAGAGGGTTTATATAGAGAGAAACCATGAAGATTAAGAGAGGTTCGGAGTGGATTTTTTCTTGGGCGTGCATGGTGTTGTTCGTTGGATGTGGGCTGGTGCAATGTAGTGTGACTTATGACAGAAAGGCCATGATTATTAATGGCCAAAGAAGAATACTAATTTCTGGTTCCATACACTACCCCAGAAGCACTCCGGAGGTAGTAAAGTTCAACTCTTTTCCATGTTTTTTCAGAAATAATCGTGGCCCATTTGTTTAAAATGGAATGCATTTGTGTTTTTAGATGTGGGAAGATCTGATTAACAAGGCTAAAGAAGGAGGCCTGGATGTGATTGACACTTACGTGTTCTGGAATGTTCACGAACCTTCTCAGGGCAATGTACTTCTCTGGCTTCTTCATTTTTGGACGAATTTCTGAATTCTTGCCTATCTTTTGTCTTAATTTGGGAATGTTGATGGTGTGTTTCAGTATAACTTTGAAGGGAGATATGATTTAGTGAGGTTCGTCAAGACCATTCAGAGAGCAGGGTTGTATGTTAATCTCCGTCTTGGGCCTTATGTTTGTGCTGAATGGAACTTTGGGTAACAATTTTTTTCATCTATACTGCAAAGAAACACACACAGTGGCAGAAGCTTAGTCTTTAATAAATTTGAGCTTATCTAATTTCATGTTCTTTACTGAAATCCTTGGTGTATGCAGGGGGTTTCCGGTGTGGCTGAAATATGTACCAGGGATTAGCTTCAGGACTGATAATGAGCCTTTCAAGGTTATTTGTGCACTGTGTTTTGCTTATGTGCTTGCTGCTTCCTTAATTAAGGAGTTCAAGAAATAGAATCACACCTTTAAATGCATTAAATTTAGTATTTCTAATGGGAAGTCTGCCGAGCAACATTTCATTTACATGGTTTTATGATGCAGATGGCTATGAAGGGTTTTGTTGAGAAAATTGTGCATCTCATGAAGAGTGAAAATCTTTATGAGTCTCAGGGTGGACCCATTATACTGTCTCAGGTGTGACTCGAATGTGTTTGAGTATCTCTTTCTTCCTCATTCTACATCAGTTATCAGCTTCTTGCAGGGCTTAAGGGTCAGATATTGATTTTTTTAGTTGTTTATGTAGAGCTGTAAGATAAGTTTATGTGTTGTCCGCAGATTGAAAATGAGTATGGTCCGCAAGCAAAAATGCTGGGTGTTCCTGGCCTTAAATATGCTGCTTGGGCTGCAAACATGGCCATTGCACTAGACACTGGAGTTCCCTGGGTGATGTGCAAAGAAGAAGATGCTCCAGATCCTGTGGTACGGAATTATTGAAGCAAAACTCATCCTTTTTCTCAATAGTGCTCATGGTCCTTACTAATTGCTTTGGCTGAAGTTTGATTTGAAGTACTTGAGATAGACAGAATATTTTGTTTAATATCAGAGAAAAGTATATTTAGAACAAATATGTTGCTTGTCTACAAGACTTGGATGTCTTGGATGCATGTTTTAATTCGGATGCAATGGCTATTGAACCTCGTTCCTGGTGTTGTTGGCAGATTAACACGTGCAATGGTTTTTATTGTGATGCTTTTTCCCCGAACAAACCTTACAAGCCAACAATGTGGACTGAAGCTTGGAGTGGCTGGTAAGTAGATCTTTCGGTCACCTTTTACTTGCTGATGGAAAATTTCAGAAAGCATCAATTATAATCTCCCTTTCATCAACAATTAGGTTTACTGAATATGGCGGTCCGCTTCATGAGAGACCAGTTCAGGATTTAGCATTTGCTGTGGCTAGATTCATACAGAAGGGAGGCTCATTTCTGAATTATTACATGGTCGGTTTCATAATCAATCATTGTCATGGATTGAATCTACCTAGATAATTTTCTAGTGCTGGTTAAATAACATGGGCCTCATGGATATTTTTTGTAAACAGTACCATGGAGGCACGAATTTCGGGCGCTCTGCTGGAGGCTCTTTCATCACCACAAGCTATGATTATGATGCTCCACTAGATGAATATGGTACCGATTTATGTTTTATTTCGCTTCAATCTTTGAAGGTTGTATTTTTAAGTATTACTATATTTCTCTGAGGCACAAGGGAACCAAAAAGGTGCTCTTATAAATTCTCTGTGGCAAGAGGTTGATTCTCGGTGCTCCCGTAAAAAGGCTGTTTCTTTGACTTGACAGGTTTGATACGGCAACCCAAATATGGTCATCTCAAGGAACTGCATAGAGCTATAAAGCTATGTGAGAAAGCTCTAGTTTCAGCAGATCCCACAGTTACCTCATTAGGCAGCCTTCAAAAGGTTTTGTCTTTATTTCTGGACATTATCATATACCTGTATGCAGTTGGCATTTTCACAGGTGCTGAACTTTTATGCTTTTCTCCCAGGCTCATGTATACACGTCAGAATCAGGCGGTTGTGCAGCATTTCTTTCAAATTATGATACTAAGTCTGTGGCAAGAGTTTTGTTCAATAACATGCATTACAACTTGCCTCCTTGGTCCATTAGCATTCTTCCTGACTGCAGAAATGCTCTATTCAATACAGCCAAAGTATGTAATATTCATACAGTGACATTTAAGTTTGAGAAAGTTTATTGCTTTACGGAACTAATTTCTTTTTACTGCTCTTTGAACAATCTCCTTAAAATTAGATTTCATTGTCTTAACCGCAGGTTGGAGTTCAAACATCACAAATGGAAATGCTACCGATTTATAAGCAAGTTTTCTCCTGGGAAACATTTAATGAAGATTTAATGTCTTTGGATGACAGCTCAACATTCTCTGCTAATGGTCTCTTGGAGCAAATAAATGTTACAAGAGATGCTACTGATTATCTTTGGTATACAACTAGGTAAGTTGAACATGGCAGCTGAACAATCTATGATGACTGCTTCTTAATATGTATGTATTCCTTGCACACTTTACATGAATCATATAGAAGTGAAGAAAACAATAAATAGCTCTTAAGTAAATAGCATGTCTACTGTGCTAGTGGGTTTTTTGTGTTTGTATGAATTAAAATATGATTCGTAGCCAAGTAGCCATGATTTGGCTGTTAACAAAGTTACCGTATATAAAATATAACATGTATTTGCAGTGTTGATATTGATTCATCAGAGTCCTTCCTGTGGGGTGGGAAGCTCCCAACTCTTATTGTTCTGTCAGCTGGTCATGCTCTGCATGTTTTCGTGAACGGGCAGCTCGCTGGTAGATAATCTGCTTCTGTTATTTTCAAGACTTGCATTCTTACTTCATCCGAAGGCTAAATTTTATGCCTGTGTTAACTGTTTTTCCTAGGCTCTGCATCTGGGACGAGGCAAAACAGGAGGTTTACATTTAAGGGAAAAGTCAACTTACGAGCTGGACATAACAAGATTAGTCTCCTGAGTGTGGCTGTTGGATTGCCAGTAAGTGCATTTGATCATTTATCTTGAATCTTGATGGAGACATTCATATTTCATGAAACTACTGTAAAATGTCTAGTTTATTACTATCTCATATGGTTTATGAGCACTTAAACTTTCTGGCAACTTTTGTGAAATCTTCTTGACATGTGTATCTTTTTAATTGGAGAATGTTGGTGGCCATTACGAGACATGGAGCACGGGGGTATTAGGCCCCGTTGCATTGCTAGGACTTGACCATGGAAAATGGGATTTGTCCTGGGCAAAATGGACCTATCAGGTTTCTAGATATAGCATGGTTGCTTTTACGCTGTAGTTACTTAGTGTAGGAAATGTTGTCATGGTAATCTCCTGAGCAGGTTGGGCTTAAGGGAGAAGCTATGAATCTCGTATCTCCAGAGAGTTTTTCTCCAGTCGACTGGATGCAGGGTTCACTAATAGCCCAGAAGCAGCAGCCCTTGAGATGGCATAAGGTACAGCCGACTAAGAATTGACCCCGCTGGGATAAGAAATGAATTCGTTCTGTTCAACATCTGCAGGCCTATTTTGATGCACCAGATGGAGATGAGCCATTGGCTTTGGACATGAGTAGCATGGGCAAAGGCCAACTGTGGGTGAATGGCATGAGTCTTGGAAGATACTGGACCACACATGCCACTGGTAATTGCAACGGATGTAGTTATACGGGACCTTTCCGGCCAACTAAGTGTCTGTTTGGGTGCGGTCAACCAACTCAAAGATGGTAAGTTTATATACTAACTAGCAGAAACAAGTCAATCTTTGAGAAGTTATGAGTTAGAGACTGAGGCGCAACTTTTTCAGGTATCATCTACCGCGTTCTTGGCTAAAACCGTCCCAAAATCTGCTTATACTTTTTGAAGAAGTCGGAGGAGATCCCACGAGGATCGCTCTTGTCAGGAGGTCGCTAATTAGTGTATGCGCGGATGTGTCTGAGTACCACCCAACTATCAAGAACTGGGAAATAGAAGGGTATGGCAGGCCTGAAGAGTTCCACAAGGTTCACCTCCATTGTAGTCCTGGACAGTACATTTCTTCCATTAAGTTTGCAAGCTTCGGGACTCCTCTCGGAACATGTGGCAACTTCCAGCAAGGAGCTTGCCATGCATCAACCTCACATGCCATCTTAGAGAAGGTAACACAAGCAGTATAAAAGCGACATGATTTTATCCAACACTGAAAACTTTCAATCTTTGCAGAGTTGCATTGGGCAAGAGAGATGCTCAGTAACTATATCGAACAGCTACTTCAAGCAAGATCCTTGTCCTAACGTGCTGAAGCGGCTGTCAGTGGAAGCAATATGTGCTCATTGGAACTAATCAAAATAGCTTGAGGAAAGAAAGATAACAAGAAGTAAGATGGTACGACTTGGTTTGGTGATGCAGAGGTAGGTAGGTTTAACTTATGATGCATGTCAGAATAGGATAGTTTATGGATTACTGAACTTGAAGCTCATTGGCTCAAGGCCTGCTCATTTCTCCATTTCATCAACTGGTCTAGAGTACTGAATGTGTGAGCAAGTTATCCATTATATTTTTTTTATTTGTTTTAACTTTTAATATTTCCATTTGTGCGCTATATATTTCAGCTGAAACAAATCTACCTAGATTATTACAGTTTCATATTAAAGAAATATCTCTAGCAGCAGCAACTAAGGTATACCCAGTAATATATACTCCACCTATAAAAATTGTAACTTCAAATCTATATCTATATATATGCGTAGGTGGTGAATTGGTGATACTATATGAAAAGAGAATTACATAATATTTAGCAAAAACTGAACCAACTGCTATAATGATGAATGATGTTGGATGTATAAACAAATTCTTGATTATGAAACAGCAATCTTCATAATATATATGGGTGGCCAATCAGGACGTAAATTCTATTATTCTAACGGTAACTGCCTACTTATAAAAATACTTTTTCACCAAGAATACAGCAAAAGACAAAAGAGCCGAAAGCAACAGAGCTAAAGGGAAGTATATAGATTTATTCATTGATTTCATAACTGTAATATGTATTGGCAAAATGAAACAATACTGTGCTGGAGGAGATCTTGGACCAATGCTGGTATTTCTTATTTTTGCAATAACTTATAAAGTACACACATTCTAATTAAGTTAACCCTTAGCAGCTAGCGTTAGGTGATAATATATTTATTTATTTTAACAACTGCATGCATCGTCTCTATCTAATTAAATGCCAATTGTGTCATAAACTGAAACATAAGATCAAATTTGTTACTGATTTTAAACTGCTGGTAAAAGTATATAAAAA
The DNA here is from genome assembly GCA_028984105.1 of Lavandula angustifolia. Lineage (NCBI taxonomy): Eukaryota > Viridiplantae > Streptophyta > Magnoliopsida > Lamiales > Lamiaceae > Lavandula > Lavandula angustifolia. Next base: position 29,729,136 of record CM054803.1, read on the forward strand.
GTGTTACGTAGCATTAGATAAACTTTTATCTTACGAAAGAAACTTCCTCGGAAACTACATAGTAAATAATATTGTCGACACGTTTAGCAGCGCAAGTAGTTTTTAGCACACTATACGGAATTAAATGATAAGACTAAATTAAACCATATTATCTTGAATTTTATGAAAACCACGATTGCATGCTATGACGCAAAGAGAAGTAAAACCCAAAAACGAGCGGCAAAGGAATTAAGTCGCATATCCCATCCATGTAAATAAATTAGCATTACATATCTATCGGAAATAAGTAAATAACATACTAACATAGTGTTATGATCGAAGATTACAAGTTGGAATCATGATTAACATCTCTAGGTCCACATTGTTGTGCATGATTAGTCATTAACAAGGAATTAAATCAAGACCAACTTGTAGTACTTTATATGAGGTTGCATTATAACAAGCTTTTAGAAGCAAATGTGTGTGACTATATATATATATATATATATAAACCAAATCCACATACCAATTAATGTACTTCGATCAGGAAGGGCATATAATTTTACATGTATATAACTCTGCGTATTTCCCAAATGTGTTTTCCGGCTATGCCGTGAAAACATGCATGGGCGGAACTCCAAAGCGGCTGCACCTCGGCTCCAACCCAATGGAATCCCATTTTTCTCATATTTATGCCTATATATTAAATTAATGAAAATAAAAGAGCCGGTTAAATGCGGCTAAATGTTTACTTTTCAGGTTCCCCCTTATCAGTTTTTTGGATCTGTTCCTGCATGAAGACTATAATTAAATTCTACAATATACAATAAACACACATATAACTATAACATAACATCATAATAAACATTATCCCACGTGACCCATTCTAGCAAAATAACACCCGTGGGAAAAATGAAATATCAGTTTCTATATAATGTCTCGTATAATCATTTGTGTATGCATGCAGTTTCTCAATCTGCTTCATACTTGAATTCTGTAAAAGCCAGTAAAGAAATTTAAGGACTCTGATAGAGAGAGATAAGACGTTGGAGTCTCTACCAGACCTCATTAAATTGCAATGACCGCATATATACAAACTTACACCCCATCATTAATATAATTTCTAGTAATTAAGAAAAACTATACGCATATGGGAGGCAAGCTAGAGAGAGTTGCCTAATTAACAAGGCTGACCAACCATTAATTAGAATGGTGAGATATGTTCCATATTCATTCAAAATGTTAGGCTCCTTTCCAAATCATAATCCATCTAAAACTCCAGAAATTTCTAGAAAGCCTATGTGCAGTATAGATAAATATATGGTACACGGAGAACATTTCTACCTAGAAGAAATCTGAGTACAAAATTCAAGAAATGGACACATCTCAAAAGGACAAATTGCAGACTGCTTCTCGCGCAAAATCTATATATCCATTTTGCTTTTTACACGGTTTTTAAGAATTTTTGTTAGTTGTGAGTAGAGATATGTAAAAATGTGGATCCTACAAAAAAATTGTGCGTAATAATTTGCTAAAAAAAGAAGCTGAATATAATATTTGGGATAACCAAAATGGAAAACTGGACATCATAATTGGGACGGGGAGTAGTATTTATTAAACACATTTTCATTTATAGAAATGCACCTAAACTGCATCAATGCATGACACTACACAAAAGACTTTTTTCTAAATACATTCACATTCATTTGGTAGAAGCAAGTAATTAAGCAACCAATATAAATAGATTATACACGTACACATACACATAGCTGAGACACTCTGAGAGAGATGTAGAAAAATGCGGGGAAATATGCGAACGAGATACAAATAAAATAGAGAAAAATAATACTCCCTCCGTCCCGCCCGACATGACTTCTTTCCTTTTTTCTTTGTCCCACTTGACTTGACCACTAACTAAAATAATACTCTAATAAATTCTAATGGGTCCCACCACTTTATACCACTTTACATACAACTACCCACTTTCTTAATAATCGTGCCCAAAGCCTATTAAGCCATGTCGGGCGGGACGGAGGGAGTAGTATATTAATTGTGAAATCTTTCGGTTACGTTTGGGGCACTATCAAATCAGAATTTTGCACTATATTTTCGGATACAAATTACAAGGATAAAGCGCTACTCAAAATCGAATTTGGGCAGTAATGTGACCGTAAAGTCAGCCCAAGAATTCGTGAAGAGAGAGTTTCTCCATTGCTAATATAAGTTAAGAGTGATAAATTAATAGATTCCAGCATGGCTGGAACCCCATAAACCGAAAAAGAAAGAAAAGATGTGGAATGTATGACTTTGTGCAAACAAATATGCAAAATTCAAAAAAGACATTTGTAAAACGTAGAGAAATTCAACCCAAGAAAAGGAAAAAATTGGTAGAAACAAACAGAAAAGGAAACAACATGTCCGTGTTTACAGCCAAAGATGGAACCCGTTTTTATGGCAAATTTCAAATGTAACAAGAATAATTAATAATAATTCAATTGCTGCATCGAAATGTGAACTATAATCAAACACAATCCCCACATTTCCTCCTCCCTCTCTATCATGCGATCGAGGAAACATCACTTTTATTATTATTAATTTATTTATTTTTTCCAACGAATTAAGATCTTGGAGGTGGGAAGAATTGCGTACCGGTAATGAAGCGGTTAAGTGAAAGAGGTGGAAATAAGGAGGGGTCAAGGAAAGGCGAGGAAGCACCGGCAGTAGTGGAGGTGGCGATGGCAGAAGTGACATTAAGGTGTTGATCGTATAGAAACCCTTTGAACACGTGGCCGCAAATGTTAACCTCCGTTTGATATGCGAACTGATCCTCGGCACCATCAACTGCGCTCACTCTAACGCACCGGAAAACTGCCTCTGCGTTCACTTCTGAAGGAAAATCCCCCATTAACCCTAATAATAAAATTAAAAAAAGGAAAACAGGATGAGTTTTCTGTATCTACTGGATTAACTTGTAAACAAGAGAATAATTAAGATCTGGCATGATTTGACTCTCTTTTGGATTTTCTACAAAATCTTATGACTAGATTTGATTGTCCATTTAACCTGACGTAGCAGTGGGGATTAGAGGATTTGGATTGTCTCTCTGGCGTTTGGCGGTTGAGGATTGTTGTAGTTGTTGTTGTTGTCTCTCTCTTCTCTTGGAAGCGGGAATCCAAGTGCTCTTGATATGAGTGTGGCAGTGAAGGCCTCGGGTTTTGCAGCAGGTTCTACACCTCATATGGGGGCAATCTTTCTTCGCTTGATTCCCACAGTCTCGGCAGCTCGTCCCTCCTCCACGCCCCCCCGCCGACGCGTACACAAGATGATCCGAGACCTCCTCCTCATTATTCCTGAAAAGGAACCAGCTCTCCGGTGGGTTGCAGTTGCTGCTGCTTCCTCCTAGTGAGAAAAAGCCGTCCATCTATAATATATATATATATGTAGAGACGAGACGACTGAATTGCTTTTTTATGTGAGTAATTAGAAAGAATATCCATAGCACAAGAAGAAGAATATGAGCTTTAATTCTCGCAACACTTTCCGATTTATGAGTAGATGCAGCATCTCTATTAACAAACCACTCATAAAAGATGTATAAACAATTGAGGGTTTCAAGTTAGTGGTTTTAGGGATTTGTTTTGCGCGATTAATCGGCTCCGTCAAATCCGTGTGTTATTGGCATTGAATTCCAGCTCTGCAACGCCGCCATGGCCTCCCAAAAACCAACTGCCTCTTCTTCTTTCCTTTTTCGCTTTCTTAATACTTCTACACTCTATTTATTTCCCTCTTTTCTTCTTTCCGGCTAATTAGCTTACCTCATCAGCTTCTTACCCCCCCCCTCCCTATCACACACACACACACACTAAAAAACACGCACTGTTTGACTCTCTGTCTCTCTCTACGGTCTACACTATTGTGTCTTGATCATCAACGGGAACTGGAGTGTAATCTAATTATGGTATTCCATCTGCATGAGAATCTACGGCTACGAGTATCGCCACGCTTCGCTACAAGTAGAGCAGCTTTTCTAAACTTGTCCTTTCCTACCGCGAAAACCGCTGCTTTAACTCTCTACATCCCCTTTTAATTCTTTACAATTCATTCATCCCCATAGCAGCATCTTATCCTCATTAATCTTTTTTTTTTTTTTCAATTCCAAATAAATCAAGATGTATTATCATAAAAATTTAAAACGTATAAAAGGTAATCATGAATTTAAAATAGCATTGATTATTAGAATTGCTTTATTAATAAATTAAGTACTGAAATTAATAGGTAATTATAGTATAAAGCCCTTTATATTTACTATTTAGTAAACACTAGAGGTAGAAATCGTAGAAATTAAATACTAAAAAAGTGTATTTCACAAAAAGTTTGTGATGTAATAATGGAGAATTTAAAAAAAATTCGGTAGAGTGATAACAGAAATAAATACCACTAATTAATTAATTGTTCTAAAAAAATGCATGCAAGTATTAGAATAGCTCCATTATGGCTTGTTTTTCAATTTTTTATTCACATCTAAATTAATGCATATTCTTCTGACAGAAGGACCATTAAAAGCCACGCTTCATTTATTTATAATAAAATATATAAAAATTCAAATATCCAACAAGATAATTGCGGTTATTAAACAAGAAGAATTAATTAACATTGCCAATTATTTAAACTTATTTATCCATGATCATTCTAAAAAGTGTTTGGGATAGCTTCTCTATCTCAATATATAGTTGTCAGCTACTCCCTCCGTTTCTTTATTAATGTCTAGTTGAGAATCGGCACGGAGATTAAGGTACTGGGTGTATTAATGAGTTTAAATTGTATTAATAAATTGGCACGGTTTTCGATGAATGATTGGTGTGAATTTATTTAAATGTTATTAATGCATAGTTTAAGCATTTGATTTATTTTTTTTATTATTTTTTTTATGTTGTAATAAAAGAAATAATCTAAAGTTTTTAAAAAGTTAAAAATCAAAATTTTCTACGTTCGGAGCGGAGCGGAATCGTGCAAAAGAGAAACTTTTGGAGAGAGAAAGTGTATAAGAAAATTAGATGGATAATAAATAATGAGGGGCCCACCTCATATTGGGTTGATAGTGAGAATTTGCCATTTTAGGAAAGTAGACATTAATAATGAAACAGCCTAAAATGGTAAGGTAGACATCAATAAAGAAACGGAGGGAGTATTAATTTGGTGTTTGGAAACTATAGCTGTCAGCACAACTTCTTTAAACTTGGTGCAGAAATAGAGAATATCGGTAAGCTGGACAACATCAGCTGAAGCTCTGCAGCTGAAGCTTATGCATTATTTTAGACAAATTTGTCCTCGTAAATTTTTATATTTCAAATGGGTTAATACTAATAGTATAATATTGATACCTTCTGATTGAATTCGCTCATAATTGAAGACAAACTTTATGAAAATGTTGCTTTATATTTTTTGGCTGCATCATTTTTATTTGGAATCATAAAAAAAATCATAAATTATGTATTTTCATAATAAGCCGAACTATCCGAAAAAATAAATAGAATTCCCAATATGTATATTTGTTTATACTACATACAAATATGATATTAATATATATAGTATTAATTAATATTATATATATATATATATATATATATAAATATTTATTATAATATAAGATTAAAATAATTCGAATATTCATAAGGCTTAGGGTAAATACGTTTGTTTGTACAATATTAATATAGTAAACATGATAAAATAAAAATTTATATTCTAGATTTGGTTTAACAATATGAAGGGTAAGACAGTCTTTTAATTTAAAAAGTAGACATTTCAGCAGTTTTCCAAAACACTATTTTACCCACTTTCAGCGCTTTCAGCATTTATTTTCAAACACCTAAAAATTTTCAATTCAGCAACTTTCAGCCGCTTTCAGCACTTATCAATAAGTTTCAGCTACTCCAAACACCCATTAAGTGGTGTGAGTGTTTAGAATATCTGAAACTTATTGATAAATGCTGAAATCTATTGAAAGTTGTTGATTTGAAATTTTTTAGGTGTTTGAAAAGAAGTATTGAAAGCTGCTAAAAATAGTGAAAATAATGTTCTGAATTACTGTAGATATCAATAGCTTATTTTAACTTTTTAAATAAAATATTTGTCTTACACTCAATATTATCGAACAATTATAATTTTTAATAAATAAATAAATAATATTGAAATTTTTTTACATTATAATTCGATTTCAATACTATAAAATATTATTTAATTTTATATTATATAAATTTAAGTATATCATATTAACATAAACATATCATAGTATTATATTTTAAATATTACTACTTATTTGCATAAATTCATAGTAATAATAATATTTTTATAAAATTTTAATGATTATGTAGCTAAAAAATAATTATCATTAGATAAAATAAAAAAAAATCAATTTAAAAGTCGAAATCCTCAAAACCTAGTACTTTAATAAATTTATATTTAATTATATTTAATTTTAATAATTATTATTTCATTAAACTTGAATAATTTATAAATATGAAATATGAAATAATTTTTATAAAGTTACTAACTAATATATTAAAATATAATTATAATTAAATTTGTAACTAATAAAAATATTAATTTTAAAATTAATAATTTTTTAGAATTATAAAAATATTTAAAGAATAAAATAGTCAAATAAATTTGATAAATTGTAAGCTGCATCTGAAAGATGGCTCATAGCAGCTTAAGCAGCTTCTCTATCTTAACTATATTTAGTAATGAATTTCTATTGAAAGCTGGGCGTTGCAGACAATCCAACTGCAACTGAAAGCCATAAGTTGTAGTTAAATGTTGTTCCAAATACCACCTAAGAAGGATAATGACTTAGTGAGTGGTTAAAACAGTATTATTTCGATTATGTTCGCAATTAGTGGTTTAAGTAATTTTGAGGGAACCAATTAAGGGTTTTACCGTAAATATCATTCTAACCTATAGCAATATTTAATTAAAATTTATAAGGGTATGTTCGGCATGAGGGTTTCAGATCTCAAATTGGTATATATAAAATGTATTAAATGTTTGAATTGCATCTATTGTAATAAAGATTTGTGAATCATACTCTATTAAGTTGGGTTTGAGACAACTTAGATCATCTCAATCCACACAAATATGGTCTTTGCTGTAAAAAAATCATCACCAAATCAAATGGATTCTCAACACCCATGATATCCACTTTTTTCTCTTTTCTTGAATTGTAAAAATGAGTTTCTATTATTCAAGACACAATTTTACTTTTTAAATTCTAACAATTGCACTCAAGTCCCTTTATTTTGTTGTTGATAAAATGCGAGCGGACCAAGATAAAAAGACGAAGAATGTGAGAGGAAGAAGACGAGAGAACTTTGATAGGCAATAAACAATTATTAATTATTAAAAATGGCCAGCTATTAATTACTATTATTTTAATTTTGCGGTTGTATAAATTAATTTCTTGTTATGTAAATCTAGTTATTCTTATTTATTAATACTTATAGTAGCTTATATAGAATATGAACGTGTATAATTAATAACTAAATTATCTTAGTTATTTAATGCACAAGTAATTTATTTATATTTATTTTTTTAATTATATTAAAAAAATATATTTCAAATATAATCGTTGATTTAAACTGTTTTATATCTAATGTGTAGTATTGATAAATATATAGATGTTTGTAAAAGTAGAAAAAGTAATATAAAGTGAAATATATGAAGAATATTCGTTTTGATGGTGAATTTGAGGTTGTAAATTAGAGTAAGAATACTGTTTGATGTCACAAAAGCCGTAAGATAGTATTAAAAATAGATACCTAGGCTAGAGATGCTCTTATAACTAAGTGGATATTGTCTTAAAAATCAAATCTGATTTCATTCCAAAATTTGAGTGAATGATTCTAACTCGGGTGGTTTCTAACTGCAAACTAAAATACCCTAAAATTTTTAATCGAAGTGAACAGTAACCATCAGCTAGCTTGTGACATTATCAAATTTTCATAGACCTTTTTCCCATGCTTCTAGTGTTGGTCATTCAAGGGAAAATATTAATACATTTTCATTATATCTTTGCCATTAAAATAAAACAAACACACCTCTACCATGAGCCCCTTGTAAATTTGTGTAATATGATGTACATAAAATTTATTGCCTATTTGTAAATATTATGGGCCACAGATCTGGTACTAAAAATTCCCTTCTTGTCCTATGCATATATATATTACCCTATTATATAAGAAGATAGCCTTGCTACTGTTACTACCAACAGTAATTTTACTGTTCCTACGTACCGTAACAAATTTGTTTTTTTCCCCTACTTTTTTCTTGCGTTCATTTTTTGGCATCTCAATCAAACACCTTCTCGATTCCTCCATCCCATTTGAATCTCTACAATATGAACCCCACTCAACCTCCGACAGCCGAATCAGTCGAATTGAAGAGCTTCGATTATCTTCTCCTGTCGCCCCTCTTCCTGTTGCTCCTCCGCCCAATGTTGCGGTGAAAAAATCAGGTAACTTTTTTCTTTCTTTCACAATTTCACAATTTCTTTTTTTTTATTCCTTGTTTTTAGCTTGTGCTCTAACCCAGAATCCGAGCTCGGACCCTTGTCCCATTTGTCTCGCTCCATTCAGTCAAGAATCCTATTTGGATCAATGCTTCCGTATGTTTCCTTGCCTTTTTTTTCTTCTGCGATTTGATTTCTGTTTCAATTAATTCAAAAACAAAATAGCTTTTTCCGACTCGATTTATACATTCCTGATGTATTTTCTCTGACGGAGTGGTATCTTGAGCCATCTCTTCGTATATTCTAGAACATTTGGTTTCCTTGAGTTAATTTGCAATTAATCCAGTGAAGAAATTGATTGTGCTTCTTGAAATTGAATTACCCGAGTCTTGTTCGGCTTCGACTGCTTTTTTTTCCAGGCATTTTGTTGGAATTAGAAAATATACGCTAAGTTGGTTTACTATTCTCTTCTTATTTGTACGTATCCATGGTGGAATTGGAATAGACATCAGGTTAATTATTTTGGTAGAGATTTCAAGATTGGACTTGTAATTTATAGTAATCTATTGAAATCGAAAAAAGCGCATGTCGAATGTTTTTTTTAATCTCATTTACGGCAAAAGCGTATGCTGTTTTCATGGCCTTACTATAAACTGTCTTCATGAATATCTTTGCTTTGGGACTTTATCTCGAATGATAAAGATATGTTGCCTCTTCAATTCTCCACCGATGTTTAAGCTAAACTGCATTACGGATAAATTCTCGCTATCACTTTGTATAGTAAAATGGATTAATATAGTTTCACGCGGGCAATCTTGTCAATCATCCTCATCGACTTGTCCCTTGAGCAAGGTTAGCTTTATGTTTTGGTTTTCATAATCTCATTTAGTCTAAGTCTTAGTTGATCAAGGATAGTTTAAATTATGTCCTTACGCCTATGTGCGCTTGAGGATGTAGTTATTTCTTGTGGTGAGTTATTATCACCCTTGATACTTGTTCACTTTAATGAAATTGACCATGATACTCTCTTTGTGAAGAATAATCCTTATTGATGAAATTGTCTTTGGAAAACTAAAGTGGATGTGTCCTTGTTTCTTTTGGAAAGTGAAGATATTAGTATTTGTTAACTATTCCTATTGAATAACTTATAGCTGATCATCCCTCTTTTGGCACGGAATTCTTTTATCTATATTTGATTTGAATTTTTCTTCTGGAAATGTGTTTCATCTGAAGAGAATTTGTTGATTAGCATCTGAAATTTGATTATGATGTATGGATTACAACTTTATCCTGCAATTATCTCATGAAATCATTCACCATCAGCGTCGCATGCGATAGAAGACTTGCTCTTTGTTTGGCCCTAGGCAACAACTTTTGATGCTATTTGATCTAAATAATAGTGTTTTAAGTGAAGAGTATGGTTCTTCTACAATTTATTCTGAATTTAATTAACTGTAAATGAAGGTTTTTCCTTACTTTCACGAGTGTATTTCGAAACAACGAGGTCTAGGACATTATAAAAGATTGGCCCTTTCCCTAACGATGAAGAGGATGATTCATTTTTTTACTTATTCTTGACTAGGAATGATCTGACATGATTTTTTTTTACATTTATATGTAAATTTCAAACAAGTCACTTGATCAAGGTCTCAAATACAGTGTACAATAAAAGGTTGATTTTTCCCTAAATGATGAATAAAATTATCCATTTTAATTATTGTGTGCTAAGAATTTGAAACTTGATCAATATCCCAAAAACTAGGCACATGGATTAAGCTATGGTGAAATAATTGATTCATTTTTAGAATGGTGCTATCTCGGGCATTTTTGTGCTAATTCATTATTTCAAATCTCTATTTTGTAAAAATTGTGCAATTGGCTATTCAGCTGATAGATTAGGTTAAAGCTTTCAAATTATTTTTCTTAATTCTTCATTTAAAAAAAATAGAAAACCTGCAATTTGAGGATAATAATATTTAACTATAATGTTTAGGTGCTATCTTCTGTAAAAGTATCTTTTGTTGCATCATGAAATTTTTGTATGAAAATGAATAGTTTGACCAGAGTCGACTAGCCGTGTTCTTGGTTTCAAAGGTAGAAGTTATTATTCTTCTCCTCTCTATATTTTTTTAAAACTACCAGTCTACCACTTATCATTCGCATATTGATACTTGTATATATGGATTCTAGATAGCAATACTTTTGCATCATTTCTATCTAATGGTGTAAAACTTGTTATATGCCTTTTGATGTTCATATTACGTTGGAGTCTTTGCTACTTTGTTCGATACTTGTAGTTATGGTTCATGTTTGTATGAAATAGCTGATACATACTTTTTGGTTTCTATTTTGTTGAGGCACAAAGAATAACAACCACCATTTGGGATTTTCTTTTTCATTTGGGATATTTAGGACTTATTATTTGGCTGAATTTAATGATTAATTATTATATGTTTGGCTTCTAGGAGCTGATCAGCTTTTTGATTTATCGGAGGATTCAAACTGCGTTCTACCTTATTCGATGAGAATTCTTTTTCATTCTTTTTTTTTTTATCTTCTCCTATGCTCTGCCCAACTTTTTTCTCACAGCCTACTCGAGTTTAACTCCATCTACATGTTGTGCGGATGCAGATTCTTCATTTTTCTTGGCAGATAATGCTGATTTTATTGGATGATAAAAAAATAGCTTAAAAGTGTACGTGAAACAAATATAGTAGGATTTAGATAATTGCTCTTATCTGCTATGGACTAAATAATAGCTTGATCTTAAATTTGTTTTTACATCTTTGAATGTAATTAAGAAAATGCATTTTATGAAATCCTCTTTTGGATGGAATATGAGATTGCTTTGTGCAACTCTCAATGCCTTAAGCCACCCAATCATACCTGTAAGTTGTTGATCGGAATAGAATTGGATGTGCCGCATTTGGTTGGTTGCCCGAAGGGCTATCTGATCCGATCAACTGCCTAGGTCTTACGACGAAAGATGTTATGAATTTTTCAACTGATATTTCAATATAGAAAGATCTCCATATTTCTTCACCGCTCGCATTATTTTCTTGAAAATATATTCTATCACCGTGGAACACTTTTAAATAAATAATGTTTACCATTCTATGATTCACACAAACCCTCTAGGCTAAGAGCTCGTACTAACATCGAATACGAAAGCACCGGAATCAATAGCAACCTCTTCTGCGGTGCTTATTCCCATAGCAGACTCAATAGCTGCGATTATGGATTCAATTGCTAAGAGTTGGACACGACAAAAGCATTGCTTTACGTAACCGACTAACTCGAAGGTAGATTAACTAGAATGTACATAATATTTTGAAACATATATGTATATTTTCACTCTTAGGATACTTTATCAAGAAACAGTGTATGTCTACTACCTCTTTTGGAATAACTATTGTACATGTGCTTAGTTTACTGAACTTAGACTCAAAATCTGTTCATATTTTGTTTGCATAATTCAAACTAGAATTTGATGCTTAGTATATTTAATTGCAGAGGCACATGGCCCTTCCAGTTTAGATTTTTTTCCATTTTACATAACATTGCCATCACAAAATATTTACATTATTTACTTAGTTGATATAAGGTTCAAATTTGAATTATCTACGTTAAAAAAGAAATTTGATTAAATTTTTGTGGAAGAACTATTATACCTGTATTTCTTATGACAATTGTTCGCAAGTCTATCACTATATAATATCTAGACAAGATATATTTTCCACTAAAGCAAATATATCATTTCACATATTTATCTACTAAATCATTCTTTACATTGTCCTTCGTAAAAAAAATATGTAACATATTTTCAGCCAGGCACCGCGCTAGCGCGGTGGGAATTTTCTAGTATATATATATATATATATATTGTTTAATGTGGGGTTTATTTCCCTTTCGTGTCAATCCTAGAAATTCTGCAACACAACACAAAATGATGCAATGATAAAGCTTCTACTGAATGATGGCAAATTCGATTCCATCAGTCCCACTATAGCTATGCTTAATTAAGGTTATAGCAAAAAGAAAAATTAAACTTAAAAAATGTTAAAAGAGTAAAGTCACATTGCTACTTTATATTTCTCATAATTTTTAAATTAATCAACTATCTTTGAATTGAGTCATATAAGTCTAAATATCATAATTTTGTTTATCATATTCGTTCTCCCTTTAGCTTCACCTTCTCTTTATGCTAATATGGCTCTCTCGCATCATTAATTCCGTTACAACATCGAAAAACAAAAGTTTATTTGGTTACTTATTCCTTCAAATAAAAATTTGAGGCTGATTTACAGTTTAAAAATTGAGGGAAAGTGACGAACGGGATGATGAATATGTTGGACGAAATTAGGATGTTTCGGCTTATATGAATCAATTGAAAGATAGAGGTGCAATTTGAGTATTATAGGAAACTTGGAGGGACGAATGTGGCGTCGACATTGATGTTTAGGTTTATATGACTCCTTTAAAAAATGAAGGACCAATGTGAATATTAGGGATAATGTGTACGACCAATTTGACTATTTACTCTTTTTATAAATAGGTTTTTGGAATTCAGTAATTTTTATGAAATACGATGGTCGAATATCCTCATGTTTAAAGGTCTTTTAGTCCCCGTTTGAAAAAGCTTAATAGTAACTTATTTCAACTATTCTAAATAATAAGTCATTTTGTGTGCACTTGGGAGAGCTTATCGAAATAACTTATTCCCTTACACAAGTTACTTTTTGACTTATTTTCATAAGTTAATATTTATAAATTATAGGTTCTTATAAAGAGCTTATGCATAGATCCACCTTCGAATCCCGACGATTACAAATTTTTACACTAGAGCTTTTATTTTTTATATCTTGTAAAAGTTATTATTAATATATACATCCAAATGCAAGTAACCTTTTAAAGTTAAGAACTTAAATTCAAGCTCTTATAATAAGTCATTTTGTTATAAGTCTTTATTTAAGTTATTTTTCCATACGGAATCTACATTTATTCATTTTATTTTGGGTAAAGTTTAAAATTCAATTTATATTTTAATTTTAAGAATCATAGTTCAAAATCTACTTTTTTTTTGGATTATAGTCTGATGATATATAACTTTCCAAATAATTTAAGAATAATGAAGATAACGTCCATAATCGATATAATTGTACAAATTCACCTAATTTTTATAATATAATCAACCATTAAACCTAAAAGACAATACGCATATACTTACAACAGTAGTGCGGCAGTGCCTCTAATACGTTATAGAGAGGGATGTGAGTTTGGTTAGTCTAATATGATTTGCATTTAAGTTTGGTGTTTGGAGACATATAATATCCAAACAGAATTTTATTAATTCGTACTTTTAATAGTGGAGGTGAAATTTCCTTATTGTAATTAAAGAGAAAGGGTTGGTAGTAAATTAGGTGCCAATAACGGCTATAAAGATTAATGTCCAGAGTTAGAGCATCTCCAACCCACACCATAATGGTGTTTGGAGTAGAAAAATCATCATCAACCCAACTTTATTTTCAACACTAAAATAACAATTTACCATTTTTTTCTTTCCTAGTACTCCATAAATGGTGACTACTATTCACAACACTATTTCACTTTTTCAACTTTAATAATGGTTTTTGTATAATACAATTATACCAACAATAATAGAAAATAATGAAATATGAAATACAATAATATACTAAAAATAATGACAATAATAGAAAATACTAGGAAATGCACAAATAATATATTTATTTTTCATTTATATAATAAAAAGTATTTCATTTATAATTGTTGATTAAAATTGTTGTGAGTATAATATGTAATATTGAAAAATATATATGTATTGTTGTAAAAGTAGAAAAAGTAGAAATAGAGTATATGGGTTGTGAGTCTAATGTGAAATATTGTGAATATTCTTTTTTAGGGTGAATTTAAAGTTTTGGGTTAGAGTGAGGTAGCTGTTTGATGTGACAGAAACTGTAAAATAATGTTAAAAATAAGCATCTCGGCGGGAGATGCTTTAATGAAGCTACAACGCCTTATATACTCTCCAAATATTTAATGCATCAATAAAATTCTCCAAATATTTAATGCAACTATGGGATTTATTATTCGGTTTAATCTTATTTTTTATATCTCATTTCATGTTTCATGAATACAACTGGGGTAGGTTCTCATAGGGTGTAAGTGGTTCCGCTCCGAACCGCAAAACCGATCAAACCGAACCGAACCAAACCGAAAAATGTGGTTCGGTTCGGTTTATTTTTGTAGGAACCGTTTACATTCGGTTCGGTTCGCGGTTTCAAGAATTTTTGAACGGTTCGAACCGAACCGAACCAATAATCTATTTTTTTATTTTTTTATTTAATATTTATCTTTCTTATATGAGAATATTGTTGGATTTAGATATTAGATTTAAGTTAAGATCAATTCTAATCTATACAAAGGAAGAGAAATGAGTAACAACTCTATACTTATGAGTTCGAAACGAGTGACATCCTATAAACTATTATTCTTGCATTATTTACTATTTAAAAAATAAATAAAAAATAAAAAGATGAACCGATGAACCAAACCGAACCAAACCATTTATAAGTGGTTCGGTTCGGTTCGGTTCCGATATTTGAAAACACATCGAACCGAACCAAACCGAACCGTTTCTATGTGTTTGGTTCGGTTCCTAAAATACGTAAAAAACCTAACCGAACCGAACCGTTACACCCCTAAGTTCTCATGAAAACCAATCTCTATGTGAGAACTAATAACTATTATAAATCGTGGATTTCCATTTGATTTCGGTCATAGTTCGACATAATTTTCTAATTTTCTAATATATATTTTTTTATTTAATGAGGGTGATTTTGACCGCACAAAATATACAATATTTTTTAAAATGAGAAAGATTCAAATTTAATCCAAAATTTATTCTAGACAATAACAAATTCGATTTCCATTCTAATATTCCTATTCTAATCTCATAATAGTTGTTGGTCCCGAGTCAAACGTTCAGGTGTAGGGGGGGGGTGAATACACCTGAATTTTTTTTCTCAAATTGAACGCCAACAGTCCGATTACGGAGATTGTCTACTGAATGAATTCAGCAAACCGTGGCAAGCCGTTCGGATCGCGTGGACGGAGTGACTGACTATACTGAGGCCTGCTAGGCGATCGATGTCGAATTCGATGCCGTTCAGTAAGAGTTCAGTAGCGTGCGGAATAGTGTAGGCCCGATTCAGTTTGGTTAGAAAACGTTATTAATGAAAACTATTTCAGTAGATTAGTGCACTCATTTAAGATTTTTACTGAAACTCTGTTGTATGATTTTGTAAACGGTTTTCGAAATGAACGATGAAATCAATACAATAGTAAAAGACATAGCGACTTTTAAAGTGGTTCGGATATCCAAAATCTTACGTCTCTTGTCCTTAATAGATCGGGAGGCTATTTATTATACTGAGTTAGTCTCGGTTGGTTTGTACTGTTGGGCAAACATGACCTTATGATTATATAGAGCAAGTCTCGGTTTACAAAGATCAAACAAAAACGTTTGAACGATTCTCCAACAAGTGAAGCGGTTCTTTACGGTAAAAACAGCTTTAAGAGATGAACTCCTTCCGTTCTAAGCTATAGATATTTTCGAGTGAAGCTTAGATTAGTTCAATATTATGATCTACGAGGATACCATAAACCCATGTCGGTGTTCCTGCGAGATAGCGGAGAATCTTCTTTCTTTGAGTCCATGTGGCTCTACTTAGGATTCGCCCGAAATCAAGTGCGGAACACCTACAACATAAGTTATGTCAGGTCTAGTAGCAGTTATATATAATAGAGAACCAATAATTGCGCAAAATTCAGTATGGTCTACTGATACTCCCTCTATGTCAAGATCGATTTTCATGTTCGTGTTCATCAGGATCTTGATTGGTTTGCCGGATGTGCAACCGAATTTCTTGATGAGGTCTCGAGTGTATTTGCCTTGATTGATGAACGTTCCCTTCTCTAATTGTTTGACTTGAAATCCGAGGAAATAATTCATCTCTCCCATCATCGACATCTCGAATTTGTCCTTCATCATTTTCTCAAACTGTTGACACATAATGACATTCTTTGAACCAAATATAATATCATCAACGTAGATCTGCACAAGTAAGATGTCGTCGCCTAGATGAATGCCAAATAATGTGTGATCCACTGTGCCTTTCTGAAAACCTTTATGAAGAAGAAACTCAGACAGGGTATCGTACCTAGCCCTAGGTGCTTGTTTTAACCCGTACAGAGCCTTTCTGAGTCTATACACTTGATGTCCCTACTGAAAGCCAGGAGGCTGTTCTACATATACTTCTTCTTTTAGTACGCCGTTTAGGAACGCTGACTTCACATCCATCTGGTATACTTTGAAGCGTTGATGTGTTGCGTAGGCAAGGAATTGTCTGATGGCCTCCAATCTTGCAACTGGAGGGAATGCTTCGTCGAAATCTATCCCTTCGGCTTGACAGTAGCCTTCTGCCAAAAGTCTAACTTTGTTCCTTACTATGACGTTTTCGTCTCGCTTGTTCTTCAAGACCCGTTTAGTTCCGATCACATGTTGATGCCGGGGTCTGTCAACAAGCTCCCATACGTCCTTCGTAGTGAACTGATTCAGCTCCTCTTGCATAGCAGTGATCCAGTCAGCATCTTTGAGCGCGTCCTCAATTGACTGAGGTTCTTCAGTAGACAAGAAACATGAATATAGAGCACTTTCTCCCTGACAGAATATGGATCTTGTCTTTACACTTGCCGAAGGATCTCTAATGATGAGGTCTGAAGAGTGAGCGTCCAGCCACGATCGGCGATGTCTTACCTCTTCATCTGATATTTGTTCAACACAGATAGTAGGTGAGTTAGGCATTTCAATTGTACTATTCTGAGATTGAAGCAATTCAGTGATAAGATTTGGGTCTACTGAGTCACCAGGTTCAGGGGCATTAAGCTCATGAACATCATTTGTTCCCCCTGAGTTGTTATTCTCAGTAGATGTCTCAGTTACCACTTGAGTTTCTTCATCGACTTGAGTTACCTGGGATTGATTCTGTTTAGTAGAATCAATCTGTTCAGCTACATTTGCTGCTGGTTGTGATTCAGTAGTGTTGTCCTCATTATCCTCTTTTGAATCATCATACCAACAAAGCTGGATCTTTTCAACATTATCCTTTAAGTTTAGATCATGTAGCTATTTACTGATGTCCTCAGATTCTGAATTTGAGTTCCTGCTCCTGTTCTCAGTAGCAAACTCATTAAAGACAACATAAGGGCTTTCCTCCATGCAAAGGGTCCGGTAGTTAAAAACTCTAAAGCCTTTGCAGACTCGAGAGTATCCTAAGAAGACTCCCTGATCTGACTTGCTATCAAAAGTCTTTAACTGATCCTTTCCATTATTGTGGATAAAGCACGAACACCCAAAAATATGGAAATAAGATAAGAAAGGCTTCTCGCCATTCCATAGTTCATATGGTGTCTTATGATGTTTCTTTGTCAGTAGTGATCTGTTCTGAGGATAACATGCAGTATCAGTTGCTTCTACCCAGAATTTAGATGGGAGTCCTGAGTCTGCGAGCAAGTTCTTGCTGCTTCTTTAAGTGTTCTATTCTTCCTTTCAGCAATCCCATTTTGTTGAGGCGTGCGTGCAGCAGACGTCTCATGCTCTATTCCTTCAGTTTTGCAGAACTCTTCCACCATTGAATTCAGGAACTCTATTCCTCTGTCTGAACGAATATTTCTGATTTTGGTGTTCTTCTCGATACCGAGCCTTTTCAGAACCGTAGGCAACTCTGTTTTGACGTCAGATTTGTTGGCAATAAATATGACCTATGTGTAGCGCGAGTAGTCATCAATGACCACTAATGCATACTTCTTGTCTCTGATCGTCACAGGAGAGACTGGACCGAACAAGTCTGTTGGGATGTGATTCAGCAGTAGACTGATTAGTTGCTTAGAAGATTTGGCTGATCCCAAAACCCTAATTTGGTTGGTGAACTATTGTATTTTATGTTGGATTTTGTATACTGGAAGCACATTTTATGCTTGTATACAATGTGTTTTGTCCCTACCACTATTTTGTTCTCCTATCTGATAAATATTTATATATTTGCACATGTTATCCTTTATCTTGTATAAAAGTTAGATTTGTGTAGTGTGTTGGGTATCACAAAAGACAACACAAATTGGTTGAACTGACAAGATATAAACAGTTATCACAGCTGAGACAACTTAAGGATAAGTTGTCGGTTTAAGCTACAGTTTAGATAAGAAGTGGCTTGTCTTAGTTGTTTGTCTTTACTAGTACACTTAAGGTGGTGTATTGATGGATCACAGTGAGATGTGTTGTCCTGACTGGCCTTAGTGGAGAACCAAGATCTCGGTGACTTAGCTGGTCTTAAGCTTGATAAAACTTCAGCTGACTGCATTTGACTATCTATCACTTTGACCTACTATGGTGAACGTCATCGCGACCGGATCTACGTATCATGGGTGTTAGTAGTTATTTGTGGCTCAGGCTGGTTGTCTGTATCTTGCAGCCGTATCCTAGTAAAATGGGTTGATAATATCCCCTGAGAAACTCGAAAGGATTAACACACTAAACTCGGCCGGTTGATTAAGTTCAGGTGTGTTAATAAAGTCGAGTGGTACTACTCAGGAATATAAGATGTTAATTAATTTAAGCTGTCAGTGAGCTTAATTAATTAACGAATTTTTCTATCTTAAATACGGAGATCGATTAAGTCTAAAATACAAGCCCTTGCTCAATTTGGGATAAAGGGGTAAGTCAGCACGGATTCTCTAGTGGAATGAATCTGTGTTTATTAATTAATTTTGCTCTGGGTTGAGCATAGATAATTAATTAATTTGAGGCCCAGCTTTATTTCTTGTATTAGATCCCTGATCTGGCCCAATTAGTTGCCTAGTTATTTATTGTCTCTCAGAAATCATTATTAATGGATTAATGTATTTTTACATTATTTAATAATGTTATTTATCTAGAATTAATTGGCTGAGCCAATTAATTGATAAATATTAGTAGCCAGTGGATTAATTAATTATATTATGGGCTAATTATGTGGAAGCTCATTAGGAATATAATTAAATTAATGGGCTACAAATATATTAATATTATATTGGCTTTTGAAGCCTATATATATATATATTAATATTCTGTTAAGAAACAAAACACATATATACACATAATCATTAACGCACGACGTTGATTGAGAGAGACAGTATTCTTAATTTTCTCCAGTTCTCTGACCACCCAGAGGGAGAAAAAGGCCGGGACAAAGATATGAAGATCTGACACACGAGCAACAATCAGAGCTGCAACAACATACGTAGGAGGAAGGTATCGATTCCTAACCCTAATATTTCCTTCAATTGGTATCAGAGCCAGGTTTAGGCTCTGATTGTTGCTGTAAGAGCATGATTAGGGCTTAATTCCGTCGTTATCGGGTTATTTTTCGTGTTTGGGACGGTCTGCGAGCCACTGTTTTGACCCCGTTGTAACGTTTTTCTCATGAGAAAATCCACGAGTAGATCATATGACCTATATGTTATGTGATTGTACTGCTTTTGTACTGTATTTTGGTCCGGATGCATGAAAATCGAGGTGCGATGGCGCAAAAGGACGGAAAAGGGCGAAACCCTAGTTTCTGGCAGATCACGACCGCCAACTTTAGGCCGCCCAGACGTGTGGGTCGTGCATAAGGGCGACAGGAGACGACGAAGATGGCGGCACCGGGCCGTGGAGGGTGCGCCAGCCGCGCGTCTGCTGCGGAAGCGCAGCCGCGCGCAGCGCCGAATTGCGTTGCTTGCGGCGGCGGCGCGAGGCGGCACGGGGCGGGGCAGGTCGAGGTGCAGGCGGCGACTTCTGGACAGCTTTGGGAAGGCGGCAGGAGGTCGCCTTCGGCGGTGGAGCGGCGGCAGCGGCCGCTGCTGCGTGTTTTTGGCGCAAGGTTGAAGATGCTGACGTGGCGCACCACGTCAGCCATTGCTGACTAGACAATGCACGTGTCTGGCACGTGGCAGACCCCCTGGTGACGTGGCGATGCAGTTTTCGATGCAGTTTTCAGATTCGAAGATTTTGAAGATCGAAGAACTGTATTTTGATCGGGCTATGTAATAGTTAGGAAT
This sequence comes from Lavandula angustifolia, assembly GCA_028984105.1. NCBI lineage: Eukaryota > Viridiplantae > Streptophyta > Magnoliopsida > Lamiales > Lamiaceae > Lavandula > Lavandula angustifolia. The sequence goes on from CM054803.1 coordinate 29,749,774, forward strand.
TACGTCTTTTTGAAGATCGAAGAACTGGATTTGCGCATTTATTTATTATTATGCTTTAGCATGCGATTATGTGATTAATTGCGCTTAGAAAAGCATGTAAATAGGATTTATGTCGTTATTAAGCATGTTTTAAATTTTGCGAGCACGTTTTATTATGTGCGTTTAGAAATTGCATGCTTTAGGAATTATGTGATGATGCATGATTCGTAACAAACCTTTTGAATAAAAAGACTAAGCAATTTTAAATTAATTGTTTAATTAGATTCCATTAATTTGGATATTAAACACTTAATTGGACCTCCATTAATTGGACTCTACATGAAAGTAGTAAGATTATTTGAGTAAACGTCCACCTGCGTGGCTTGCTTGCATTTTTGAGCTACCAGTTTGTGAGATGAGTTTTCCAAAACAATATTTGATTATTATTGAGTAGTGGGAGCGAAGCTGTAAACGTTCACCTGCATGGCTTGCGTGCCTAGTAAACACGAGTACTCTAGAAGATAATAATTAAATAGGATGACTAATTAGTTCAAATTGAATGCGGCATGGTTCGTGTAATTATGTCAATTTCGAGAATTTGATTCTATTTTGGTCAAATTAATGGTCAATGCTTAGATGTCACCGCAGGTACAATTCACTTCCCTCGAAGTCCCTTCCCGCGTTTTAATAGTGACATGGTCCATAATATTGAACTATTAATTACATTCGTCTTAAGAACCTAGGCGTGGATTGGAATTAAAGAGCAAGGTAAATAGCTTGGTTTAGGGTTACGCTAGTAAACGTTCACCTGCGTGGCTTGCTAGTGGAATTCCTAGAGCCGTTCGAGGTTTTTTACATCATTGTTTTTCAAAAGGTTACAATGATCGTTAATTACGAATTATGTGCAAATTATTTTTCCTTACATGTTTTATTTTAATTATTTTTCAGATAGCTCTGTTCAAGCTGTTGTTAATGGCCTTATGAGCCGACCCTTAAAGGGTATTGACAACTATAAAGAGTGGAGGAGAAACCTTACACTAATGTTTCAAAATGAGAAAATCATGTATGTGAGATCAGTACCTCTGAACCTGAACTCCCCGAAGAAGAGGCGACTGAGGAGCAGATAAGGGAATTTGAAAAGTGGGTAGAGGATAATGACAAGACTCGTTTTGTCATTTTATCCACTATGGTTAATTCTCTTGCTTCACAGTATGAAAACACGCCTCATGCGGGAGTGATATGGGATTCCATGGCTGAAAAGTTCGGTGAGACCGATAGATCTCAGAGATTTCATCTCCTGAGGCAGGTTACTACCTGCAAAATGGCTGAAGGTGCATCCGTGCAGGATCATGTTTTATATATGATCGAGCTGCTAGATCGACTTCCAAATGTTGGTGGTGTCTTGGATCTTGGCATCAAGATAGATATCATTCTACATTCACTACCTAAGTCATATGAGAATTTCCGCCTAAATGTAGTGATGTCAAGGAAAGACTACACTCTGAATGAACTTTCGAGTGAGTTAATTACTGCAGAAGGATTCATGGGTCAGACTAAAGGTAAGGGAACCCAAATCTTGAACACTACTAGCAGCTCAAGGAACCCTTTGAAAGGTAGATTCCAGAAAAGGGCAAGAAGGCTACGAACGTCAAGAAGAAAAGTGGGAGCACGAAGTTAGCACCCACCGGAGGGGTTCAAAAACCTAAGGGGAAGTGTTTCAAGTGTGGTAAGGTTGGGCATTGGAAGACTGAATGTCCCGACTTCAAGGTAAAACAGAAAGGTACACGCATCGCCTTAGTAACTGAAACTGTGCTTGTTTCCGTATCTACCCAAGAATGGGTAGTAGATTCCGGAACAACTGATCATGTTTGTTACACCTTGCAGGGGTTTCTGCAGAAAAGGGTTCTGGCAGAAGGCGAGGTGGTGGTTTCCATGGGCAATAGATCGCGAGTTCCAGCTATTGTCATAGGAGATTTACATTTATCTGTTTTAGACTCTAGTTTAGTATTGAGAGATGTTTTATTGGTGCCTGAGTTTTAGGCGAAACATTATTTCCGTTTCAAAACTTTTTATTGTGGATGGTTATAGATCTATTTTTGATGATCAAATTTCTATTTCAAAAGGGAAAGATCTTATCTGCAATAGGTCTTTAAATGGATCTCTATATACTATTACGTCTAATCCATGTACATCTGTTAATGTTGCTTCCTCATCATCAAGTCCTAAGAAGAGGAAAGAATCTTCGAAGGTAAACCAAACTTGTTGGGTGATGATTCAGTCCCCAGCAACAACACTAAATAGTGGGAAATGATTCAGTCTTCTCAGTTAACACTAACTCAGTAGCCCTGTGCTCTGAAAACTTACTGAAGATTTGAAGATCCCAAAACCCTATATTGATTGGTGAACCATTTTGTTGTAATCTATTTTTGTCTCTGAGGTTTCAGACTTAGCAGACACTCTGCTCTGGTTCAGGCACTCAGTAGTTTATCTGCCTCAACACCAGAAGTAGATGACTCAGTTATACTGGACTCAGCAGGAGCAATATACTGAAAGGAGTCAGTGGAATTAAACTCAGCAGGAGTAGTTCACTGAACTCAGAGCTGATCTTCAGTAGAGCCGACTCAGCAGGAGCATGCTACTGAATTAGAGATCAGACTCAGCAACGGTCAGACAGTCTTCTGACTGTCAAATTCTGTAAAAGTCAAATCAGCAGAGTCAATACGAGGAAGAGAGAAGTCAGCTTCAGATCTCCTTGAAGTCTGTTCTGTCTCAACCACTTTCTGAACCTCGACCAATCACAAGCAGCCACGTATCCTATATCTATTGAAGCTGCAAGTCAACAACTTTCCAGAAATAGAGGGAAATGACACTGCTACCATACTTCGAAAGAGCCGTTAGCTACCCAAAAGAGAGCGACAAAGGATCGTCGTCTCCAATGGATCTATCCTAATCTCTTCTCTATAAATAGAGGGATAAATCAAATTGAAGCTCACGACGCACGAGAGAACACACAGAGCATTCAACGAGCAAATCATAATCGCTCAAGTCTTCCGCAAGAAGTTAGAAGAAACAATCTCCGATGAAAGACTACACTTCTGCTCATAGGGAACCAAGCTGAATTGAATTATACAGCCTCTAGTATCCAAACGACGTTACATGAACCCAAAGCTTACACTCAGTTGTTCGTCATTCTAGAAGCCACATCCTTGTTCCCTATCCCTATAACCTAAGCTCAACCGTTTAAATCCATAGCTTAGACGAAGGAGTTCACTTCTGAACTGATCCTTATTGTAAATGACTCCTTCACTGTTGGAGAGTTTTTCAAACACTTAGTTTGATAACCTTGTAAACCGAGACTTGCTCAAGCATAAATCTCAAGACCGTGTTTGTCCAACATACAAACCAACTGAGACTATCTCAGTATAATACATAGCTTCCTGATCTTTCGGGACAGTGGACGTAGGATTGTTGGATCCGAACCACTTTAAAAATCTCTGTGTTCTGTGTTCCTTATTTTACTTTTGCATTAATTTAATGTTCATTCTGAAAATATCTCTCAAATCATTCAACTGAGTTTCAAAGAAAACTTAACATGTTCGCACTAATCTACTGAAACTGTTTTGATATAAATGTTTTCATAACTCAACTGAATTTGGGCCTACACTATTCCGCACTACTGAACTCTAATCTGAACGGCATTGAATTCTGACTCCAAGTCAGCTAGCAGGCCTCAGTAGAGTCAGTCACTCTGCCACACGATTCATAACAGCTTATCTGGTCTGCTGAACCTGTTCAGTACGACACTCTCCTGAAAAGGACTATTCGTGTTTTAAGTTGAAAAATCGGGTTTCAGGTGTATTCACCCCCCCTCTACACCTGAATGTGCTCTCAGAACCAACAATTGGTATCAGAGCAGGAGTTCTTTAAGACTCTTGTTATTTTGAAACTGGTCTACTTGAACGGATCCGGAACACGTTTTCACTGCATATCATTCTTCATTCATATCACTAGCTATCATGTCTGATATGTCAGGGATCAGGATGGTACCCATGTTCTCAGTAGAGAACTATGGTGTATGGCGGGTCAGAATGGAAGCACATCTGACCTCTCTCCACGATAGCATGACAGAGGTTCTAGAGGACGGACCTATTGTCCCCATGATTGATAGCGTCGTAGCTCGGATCCAAAGATACGGAGGAGGAATGGTGACCGCGAAAAGGATCCCCAATGACAGAAGTCTCTTCACCCCGGGAGGAGAAGAAGCTTCACAACTTAGACCGCGTCGCTAGAAACGCCATACTGACCACCCTGAGTGATTCCTATCTTGGAAGAGTTCAGGACTGCAAGTCCGCGAAAGAACTCTGGGATGCTCTAGCACTATTGAGTCGGGGGACTCACAAGATCAAAGCGAATAAACTTGCGCTGGAACTTCAGAAGCTGGAGAGACTGTCTCTCATGCCTGGTGACACCATTGAAGATCTCAATGTCAGATTTACGGATCTAATGAACTCTATCAACGAGCTGGGAAAGACATTCTCCTCCTGAGAGATGAATCTCAAGATTTTGAGGGCACTGCCAGATGGTCAATGGACTCCCTTTCCTACTTTATTACGGCCATTCCGATTTAGATATTGTTACTCCCGACCATATCTTTTCAGAACTTAAAGCCGAGGAGTTCGAGTTCGGCATACCTCAAAGGAAGCAGCGAGCTGAAGCTGACACTCAAGTCGATCATGCCTTTAAAGCATCAGTCAGCATAGCAGCTCCGGCGTCTAGCAAGGCTGAACCTTCACTCAGTGATGTACAAGAAGGAAATCTAGCCAAGAAGTACGCGCTGCTTGCCGTGAAGTATCAGAAGGAAAAGGAGAGGCGCAGAAAGCTATAAAGAGTCGTCAGAGACTCTAAGGGTAAGAATGAATATACACCTAAGCGCACTCGTGACTCGCATACTTCTGAATGCAGGAAACAGGAAGACTCAGCTCAGTCAAAAGACAGTGAGAGCAAAGAAGAAAGAGTCACAACCTGCTAGAACTGCAAGAAGCCAGGACACTATCAGTATGACTGTCCTGAGCTCAGTACTGCTGAAAGAGCAGCACGCAAAGCAAGAAGGGAGAAGTTCATCAAGAAGAGACAAGCATACACTGCCGGTGAACTCTTAGATGACTCAGATGAAGTCGATTCCTTCATGGATTCATCTGACGATGAAGCATCTTTCATGGCCATAGAGCTTGAAGCTGAAGAAGATGCTGAAAAGTGTCTCATGGCAGGAGAAGAGGATGAGGTAAACTCTCACGCTCCATTTAACTCCTCTTCACACTGCACACACGACACTATTTCAGGAGCAGATGAGAATCTTGACGTCGCAATTGCATACGAAAAACTACTCGACGAGCGGATTCAAATGAGTGCAAGGCTCGGTAAGACTCTTCGGGAGTTGGATACCCCGAAAGTGGAAATTCGTGAGAGTTTCTCGGAGAGTCGAGTTGCTACCGAGTCAAAAGGACTTGTGTTTAGACCTAGGGAGGAGATAAAATCTCCGATGGCCAAGTCTCAAAGATCAAGAAGATCGATCTCGGTTTTGACCAAAGACTTGACTCGAAAGATATTGAACCGAGTCTCATCAAGCAAGAGTTGGCGGGACTTCGCACCGAGCATGAACTACTGAAGAAGAGTGATGATGTCTGGAGAAACCTGATGACAGAGCGTTACCTGGGCGCCGAAAAGAAGCTTGAGGCCATGCTAGCCAAAGAACAAGCCTAAGCACTACAAGGGGGGGAACTAGCAAAGCAAAATGGGCCGATTAATATGGACCTCCACAACGACTCATCTAGTTCGAGATGGGTCATATTACTATGATCTTATAGTCGAAGAGGATCTAAAAGTTAGAAAAAGAAGAAGAAAGTCGTGCGTAAGGCAAAGGTCGGCAGTCCACTCACTCGAAGATCAGGACTCCTGAACCCGAAAAGCCTCGAAGTCGGCATCGACCATCCAAAGGGTCAAATATGTTGACAAAAGTGGAAAGAAACTGTTTGAGACCACCAGGGTCATAAGACAGATATGGGTTTCCAAAACTAACATCTAAGGACCCAAAATAAAAAATAAAGGGTACCTAAATATAATTCTGTTTTGCAGGTGCACAAGGACCCTTGGTATGTGGACAATGGATGCTCAAGACACATGACGTACAAAAGGACTTGCTGAAGAATTATACTACTGAAGAAGGACCCCGAATCGAGTTTGGAGACAACGCAAAAGGCTACACCAGAGGCTATGGAACACTCAGCATTGGAACAACAATAGTTCCTCAGCATTGGAACAACAACAGTTCCAAGAGTATCATATATTGAAGGACTTCAGCATAATCTTCTCTCTATTAGTCAATTTTGTGATAACTCGAATAGAGTAATTTTTTACGCTGGTTTCTGTGATGTCATTGATAAATCTACAGGGAAAACAGTGTTATCAGGTTTGTGCAAGAAGAATATCTATGTCGCTGACTGGAACTCAGCTGAACCTGAAGCTTGTTTGTTGGCGAAGAATGACAACGTAACGGGGTGGCTCGGCACGTAAGACTCAGCCCATCTCAACTTCAAGACGCTCAACAAATTAGCTAGAAACACTCTAGCAAGAGGATTGTCAAATGAAGTATTCAACAAAGACACTCAATGTGAAGCATGTCTGAAGGTAGGGGTGTAAGTGGTTCCGCTCCGAACCGCGAAACCGATCGGACCGAACCGAACCAAACCGAAAAATGTGGTTCGATTTGGCTTCGCGGTTTGGTTTAGTTTATTTTTTTAGGAACCGTTTACATTCGGTTCGGTTCGCGGTTTCAAGAATTTTTGAACGGTTCGAACCGAACCGAACTAATATCCTATTTTTTAATTTTTTAATTTAATATTTATCTTTCTTATATGAGAATATTATTGGATTTAGATATTAAATTTAAATTAAGATCAATTCTAATCTATACAAAGGAAGAGAAATGAGTAACAACTCTATACTTATGAGTTCGGAACGAGTGACATCCTATAAACTATTATTCTTGCATTATTTAGGATTTAAAAAAAAATAAATAAATAAAAAAGGTGAACCGATGAACCGAACCGAACCAAACCATTTATAAGAGGTTCGGTTTGGTTCGGTTCCGATATTTTAAAACACATCAAACCGAACCGAACCAAACCATTTCTATGTATTTGGTTCGGTTCCTAAAATACATAAAAAATCGAACCGAACCGAACTGTTACACCCCTATCTGAAGGGAAAACAAACAAGGAATCAAAATCTGCCTGTTCCATCTCCTTCCACTGATAGAATCCTTCAGCTGCTACATATGGATTTGTTCGGTCCAGTCTCTCCAGTGATGATCAGAGGCAAGAAGTATGCATTAGTGGTCATTGATGACTACTCGCGCTACACATGGATCATATTTATTGCCAACAAGTCTGACGTTAAAATAGAGTTACCAACGCTTCTGAAAAGGCTCAGTGTCGAGAAGAACACCAAGATCGTCAAGATACATTCAAACAGAGGAACTGAGTTCCTGAATTTCATGGTGGAGGAGTTCTGCAAAGCAGAAGGTATAGAGCATGAGACGTCTGCCGCGCGCACGCCTCAACAAAATGGGGTTGCTGAGAGGAAGAATCGAACACTCAAAGAAGCAGCAAGAACCCTGCTCACAGATTCAGGACTCCCAACCAAATTCTGGGAAGAAGCAACTGACACTGCATGTTATACTCAGAACCGATCTCTACTGACAAAGAAGCATAAGAACACACCATATGAACTATGGAACGGCAAGAAGCCTTCTTTATCTTATTTCCATATTTTTGGGTGTTCGTACTTTATTCACAATATTGGGAAAGATCAGGTGAAGACTTCTGATAGCAAGTCAGATCAGGGGGTGTTCTTAGGATACTCCCGGGTCAGCAAAGCTTTCAGAGTCTTTAACTATCGGACCCTTTGCGTGGACGAAAGCCCTCATGTTGTTTTTAATGAGTTTGCTACTGAAGACAGGAGCAAAAACTCTAAACCTGAATCTGAGGACATCAGTAAGCAGCTACAGGATTTGAGCTTAAAAGATAAAGTTGAAAAGATCCAGCTATGTTGGGATGATGATTCTGATGAAGAAACTGAAGACAAGTCTACTGAATCTCAACCAACAGCAGAAGTAGCTGAACAGATTGACTCTCCTGAACAGAGTCAATCCCAGGTAACTCAGGTCGATGAAGAAACCCTAGTGATAAATGAGACCTCTACTGAGAATAATAATTCAGGGGGAACTAATGATGTTCCTGAGCTAAATGCCCCTGAACCTGGTGACTCAGAAAGCGCCTTATATTCCTACTTCTTGTCTACCAAGAACCTCGCCGCTTGAGGACGCACTTAAAGACGCCGATTGGATCATAGCCATGCAGGAGGAGCCGATCGGTTCACGAGAAACGAAGTTTGGGAGCTTGTTGACGATACCCGGCATCAACATGTAATCGGAACAAAATGGGTCTTCAAGAACAAGCGAGATGAAAACAACGTCATAGTAAGGAATAAAGCAAGACTCGTGGAAAAAGGCTACCGTCAAGTCGAAGGGATAGATTTCGATGAAACATTCGCTCCGGTTACAAGATTGGAGGCAATCGACTATTCCTAGCCTATGCAACACATGAAAGATTCGTAGTCTATCAAATGGATGTGAAGTCTCGCTTTCCTAAACGGCGTCTCGAAAGAAGAAGTCTATGTGGAACGGCCTCCCGGCTTTCAAAAGGGACATCAAGTTTATGGACTCGTAAATGCTCAGTATGGGTTAAAACAAGCACCCGTGGCTTGGTACGATACCACTGTCCCGAGTTTCTTCTTCGTGAAAGGTTTTCGAAGGGCACGATGACCGCACAATATTCAGCATTCGACCGGAAGACGATATATTACTTGTGCAGATCTACGTAGATGACATCATCTTCGGTTCGAAGAACGTCATCATGTGTCAGCAGATTGAGAAAATGATGAAGGATAAGTTCAAAATGTCAATGATGGGAGAGATGAACTATTTCCTTGGTTTTCAAGTCAAACAATCTGAGAAGGGAACGTTCATCAATCAAGGCAAATACACTCGAGACCTCATCAAGAGATTCGGTTGCACATCCGGCAAACCAATCAAGATCCCGATGAACACGAACATGAACATTGATCTTGATAAAGAGGGAGTATCAGTAGACCAAACTGAATTTCGTGCTATAATTGGTTCTTTATTATACATAACAGCTACTCGTCCTGACATCACTTATGCTGTAGGTGTCTGCGCTCGATTTCAGGGGGACCGAGCGTAGTCACATGGACTCAAAGAAAGAAGATTCTCCGCTATCTCAGAGGAACACCTGACATGGGTTTATGGTATCCAGCTGATGATAATATTGAACTAAATGGTTATTCTGATGCTGACGATGCAGGATGTAGAATTAACCGAAAGTCAACTTCTGGAACGTGTCAGTTCCTTGGCACTAAGTTGATCTCATGGTTCTCAAAGAAACAACATTAAGTAGCAACGTAAACTACCGAAGCCGAATACATGGCCGCCTAAGTTGCTGGGGCCCAAATCCTTTGGCGAGACAACAGCCTATGCGACTATGACGTCATTCGGAATGAAGTGCCGATCTTCTCGCGACGTGCAAGTTGCCATTGCAATCACTCGGAATCTTGTACTTCATACGAGATGCAAGCACGTGGACATCAGACACCACTTCATTCGTGACCATGTCGAAAAGAAGGATATCAGGATGGAAAAGATCCATACTGACCATCAAAGGGCCGATATATCGACCAAGCCTCTAGCCGAAGCCGATTCGAGAGAACTTTCGGTAGAGCTAGGTCTGGCCGGACCCTACCGACTCCAATCGTAAGAGGATTCGGGAGAGGAGCATTCAAGAAGGGGGAATGTTCACTCTCGATCGAGTAAAATCAGTACATAGAGACCCAGCGACCATCTACACGAGGTATCAGCTGACTACGATGTTCACCGACAAGTTTGCGTATCTCTACTCAGTAGCCGATAGAACAGCTTCGTGCATTTATGAATCGATTCAAAGATCGTATTCAATGCCTTAGAAAATATCATTTAATATTAACGGATTACATTTAATACACGACATTCTATGTAAAAGCATGCTGAACTCTGCCACACATTAAATGCATGTCATATCAAGTTACTACTTAGGCTATATACAACTGTCTTTTGACTTAGGCGGCTAATATGATCATTGCCTATTTTATAAAACTCAATCCTAGCCGTCCATCTCAAAAAGCGCGTTCAAACTAAACTCTTGATATTTAACTGTTTATCTTCTTTAAGATATATATATATATATATATATATATATATATATATATATATATATATATATATATATATATATACATTCAAATGTTTGAAACCGCCATCTCAACTCTGCAAATATCTTAAGTACCTTAGATTTTCTGAGAATATCTCTTACTTCGTTGCCAAAAATTCTATCCTTTAAAACTCCTCATAAAATCTTTTGGTAATTTTCAATGATCTTTCAGTATCGTATGATCTTTCAATGATTTCTCTTATATCTTATCGGATACTAACTAGCACTGTGTTTGCAGATTATTAAAATGACAGGAACCATTGTAGACTCTCCTGTCGTTATGAAAGAGATCCTCGAGAAGGATCGCGTCTGGTGTGAACCTATGATGGAATTTGACGCGTGTGATCTCGTATACATGGAGGAAATCTTCTACGCCCTCCGCAAGACCGGACTGGAAGGATTTTTGACACGGAAGCCCTCCTTCTTCCTTCCGCGCCAGGTGGCTGAAGCCTATCTGAACTCAGAGTCCGTCGATGGGGATATTCGCTGCCGTTTCAGAGTTCATTCAGTAGGCGACCCTGCCCGAGACGCTTCTATAATCAAATAGATGTTCATCCAAGAAGCTCTCCAAAAAAGCTTCAACTTGCTGAATGAAGGACTCACCACCGTCGCTTACAAGGACGATCTGATGGACGAGTACCTTACCGAATTCTGCGGAAAGCCAACGACCTTCAGAGCAGCTTTTTCCAAGAACGCCATGCTCCCTTAATACAGAGCACTGGCGTATATAGTGACTCAGCTTCTGAGGAGTCAAGCAGGCTCATTCGACTAAGTGTCCAGGCCCAAGCTACAACTGATGATGGCCATTTATGACCGAGCTAAAATTAACTGGACGGAGTTCTTTCTTAAGGAGTTCATGACGCAGTCGGCTAAATTCGACAAATCTTCCAAGCGACTGAGCGTCAAAGGCAAGCTTCTATATGGACTTAAGCTCTCCGTGATGATAGAAGACTTCTGCGGATCTGAAAGCATCGCATTTGCTGATAAATCCTACTTCAATCCAAAGAAAGTCAGATTCCAGAACAGGGCAGTGGCCCTTCAGCAGATCGGCTCAGAGCCCGCCGACCCAAAGGCCGGGACTCAAAAGACCTGCACGCCAACAAAGAAGAGGTCCCCTCCCAAATCGACTCCTAAGGCGCCAACCAAGAAGTCAAGAGAGTCGCCGAGGTTGTGCCTGAGGCCGAGCCGTAGGCCGTGGTTGCCGAACCTCCTCTCGCAACCGAGGGACGAGCCCGAGTCCTCGCGAGAAAACACGCCGGTGGAGAAGGCCGTCTCCACTGAGCATGGTGACACTGTGGACCAAGGGGTCAAAGCAGAGGATGTCCAAGCCGAAGAGATTCGGACCTTAGAAAGCCCCTCGGACGTCCCACCACTCAGCCAGCATCCCGTCTGCCGAGAATCGGCGTCTCCTATTGAAGTAGAGGATTCGTGAGACCGCTTTAGAATCGTAGTCAATCGGGATGGAGGCCGCAACTCTTAAATCTAGAGCCTCCCGAGAGATATCATAATCCACCACTCCCGCGAGCACAACCCGAAGAGACTCATAATCCACCACTCCTCGCGAGCGCCTTCATGAAGAAGAGTCGTTGATCGGGGGAAGATTGGCTATTCTCGAGCCATCTCGACCTCGGCACGCTCGAAGACCCCGAGGGCATCAATGCTCGCGATGCCTGAATGACGTACAAACCGTCTTAGCATTCGCTCCCTCGATGGGTCTCGACCCCGATGGTCAAGACCCACCCCGTGATTCAAGCCCCCGAGAAGCCTAATGAGGGAACTCAACCGGCCAAGGATGTTCCTACATCAACCGCCGAACCGCCACTCAAAGCATCCTTGGACCCGAGCAATCGGCGACCGGTACTTGGCAGGCAACGAACCCTCTCGCCTCCTTGAGTCCGGCTGGCGAAGTAGCGCCCGGCCTTGAAAAGCCGATGTTCAACGTCGCTGGCAAGGGCACCGAGGAGTTAGGGGACTCGGGAATAGACTCCTTGCCCGCGCCGTCCACAAAACATGGAGGCATACCACCCAGGCCCATAGCGCAGAGATTCAGGGGCTGAGGACTACCATCCAGAATCAGCCTGCCCCTGACTTCTCCACCATCCTATCTGACGCGCTAGCCACCTAGCGGGCTGACTTTGAAGAACAGCTGAAGACGATTCAGGCATGCCAAGCCCAATTGCTGAATGATTATAAGGCCGCACAAACTGCTCATACTGAATCCGTCACCGCCATCTCTCAAGCCGCTGATCTCAAATTGCAAACTTTCCAGAAGGCTATTGAGGAGAAGGTGGAGAAACAAATAAAGAATTTCGGGCAAAAGCCTGATCTCTCTCACAAGAAGTACAACACTCAGCTCACAAACGAGAGAAACGAGCCGCATGAGAAGCCGACAAAGCCGCACAACACTTTGGATGATCTATCTCGAAGCTTACAAGAGCCCCGAACAACAAAGTGTCGGGTCCGCCCCTACCCGATTTGCTTATGCCAAAAAGGGGGAAGGATTTATTCGTAAAGGAACCAAGGAGCCGATATTGAAAGCTCCGAAGAGAGCAAGGACAAAGGCGGGGGCATCTCGTACTCGGTCATCCGCGCCCACCGGACCTTCACAAATAGGCGAGGCCTGGGGTGTCTCAAAGGCCAGGAGTTGCAAGATTCGCCGAGACTAGCCCAAGTGGCTCAAGATTCTGCAAAGATTCAAACTCCTTCGCACATTATTAAAGAAGTTGTTGAGTATGTCGACGAGGAGTCGAAGAGGAAGAAGCTCCTCTTCCTCCTCTAGTTGCCGAAGCAAAGGCAAAAAGGTACCCGAAGCTTCCAACCCCTCCCTCCAAGAAGAAAGGACCCGTGGAGGTTCATAACTCCGGGAGGAGGAGGCTCGAGAACGACGATGAGAAATTGGCTGGGGAGATAGCCAAAGCCGAAGCCGCTAATAAGCCGAAGAAAAAGCCTCGCTAAATGTAAAACTAAGGCTCCACTGGAGGCAAGAAGACCGGAGCTAGGCCGCTCCAAGAACACTCAAGCTCGCCGGCGAAGCCGACAAGGAAAAAGAGAAGGAGCAAAGAAGCAGCAGCTAGCCTCATCAAGCGGGAGGAACATCTAAAGAGAAATCATCCACACCTCCCCGACTCGAAGAAGAGCCACCTCACAAACCCTCCTATGTTGCCTCGAAGGCACAAGACCAAGAAATGGATGAAATCCGGGCTCGGATGGAGAGGTACTTATACGAGGTGAAGAGGCCGGCAGATAGAAGCAATGCAGAGAGGATACGGCTTGTCGACCTCGAAGCTCTTAGGCTAAGGACTGAAAAAGAAGCGAGTCAAAGGATCCTTGAAAAGGCTGACATTCCTTACAAAGACAGGAAATTCAGGAAGCCTACTGATCTTAAGACTCACAGATGGCCAAGAGTGGATGAATGGATGCCGTGGGAAGTCACTCAGAGGTGGGAAGCGCTGAAAGCTGAATTCATAAAGAGGAACTATTTCTGGAGATTCTGGGCTGAGAAGCATAAGACAGTGACATTTACTGAATGGATCATGAGAGCTGACTTGGAAATGTATGCCAGACTTCAGAAAGCTGTCAAAGAAAATGTTGAAGTCGAGTACCAACACCCTTAACCCCGTCACCCCCACGTAGACTAGACGGATCTATCCATTATAGAGTGATAGAGAAAGAAGTGAAGGACGCTGCTAAAGAAAAATTCCTAGATGAAGAAGACCCAGCTGACTTTGCTGAGATACTGAAGCTAAGGAAGATCACTTATCGTATGTATGGACTGCCGCTTCCTGAAACTCAATCAAAGGACTTCAAAGACAGGATTAAGCAGTTCAGATGATTCTTGCTTCTGTATTCTCCTTGTATCTTTCTTTTGATCTTTTTAGTATAGCAGAGGATGTACTTGTACTGAATTGCTCATATATATAACATCTTTGTTTTTTGGCTTTGAAAATTCCTTATTGCCTAAATAGCCGTGTTTGTTTACGCTTAACACTCGTAATCAATGAAGTGATTACTCGACTCACACACTCACTATTGTTATTTATCGTCGCTTTTGCTTAGCTAGATTCCGATAGATTACTTAGTGTTCGGGGAATATGTTGTTAGTAAGGGAGAAAATGCCGATTAGATTATGTATGACTCGTCATTTCCGCCCGATCCCCCGTAGTCTAGGACTTGAAGAACAACTCCACCGATCCTACTTGTAATATTTGTAAGGAGCTCTGTTTATGATAAGTCATCGTGTTAGCCGATTAGGTATTAGGTTGATAGGTTTTGACATCATCAAATAGGGGCAAAATGTTGGGTGATGATTCAGCTCCCCAAAGAACAAAGACTAAATAGTGAGAAATGATTCGCCTTCTCGCTGACACTAACTCGCAGCCTCTGTGCTCCGAAAACTTACCGAAGATTTGAAGATCCCAAAACCCTATATTGATTGGGTGAACCATTTTGTTGTAATCTGCTTTTGTCTCTCGAGGTTTTAGACTCAGCCAGACACTCCGCTCTAGTTCGTGCACTCGCAGTTTATCCGCCTCACACTGTAAGTAGAAGACTCGCTTATACCGGACTCGGCAGAGCAAGATACCGAAAGGAGTCGTGGAATTGAACTCAAGCAAGAGTAGTTCACCGAACTCAAAGGTGATCTTCAATAGAGCCGACTCAGAGGGAGCATGCTATCGAATCGTAGATCGACTCAAGAACGAACGGCAGACTCTTTCCGACCGTCGATTCTCTAAAAGTCAAATCAGCAGAGTCAATACGAGGAAGAGAGAAGTCAGCATCAGATCTCCTTGAAGTCTGTTCTGTCTCAACCACTTTCTGAACCTCGACCAATGACAAGCAGCCACGTATCCTATATCTATTAAAGCTGCAAGTCAACAACTTTCCAGAAATAGAGGGAAAGGACACTGCTACCATACTTCGAAAGAGCCGTTAGCTACCCAAAAGAGAGAGACAAATGATCGTCGTCTCCAACGGATCTATCCTAATCTCTTCTCTATAAATAGAGGGATAAATTAAATTGAAGCTCACGACGCACGAGAGAACACATAGAGCATTCAACGAGCAACTCATAATCACTTAAGTCTTCCGCAAGAAGTTAGAAGAAACAATCTCCGGCGAAAGACTACACTTCTGCTCATAGGGAACCAAGCTGAATTGAATTATACAGCCTCTAGTATCCAAACGACGTTACATGAACCCAAAGCTTACACTCAGTTGTTCGTCGTTCTAGAAGCCACATCCTTGTTCCCTATCCCTCTAACCTAAGCTCAACCGTTTAAATCCATAGCTTAGACGAAGGAGTTCACTTCTGAACTGATCCTTATTGTGAAGGACTCCTTCACTGTTGGAGAGTTTTTCAAACACTTAGTTTGATAACCTTGTAAACTGAGACTTGCTCAGATAAATCTCAAGACCAGTGTTTGTCCAACGTACAAACCAATTGGAGACTATCTCAGTATAATACGTAGCTTCCCGATCTTTCTGGACAAATGGGACGTAGGATTGTTGGATCCGAACCACTTTAAAAATCTCTCGTGTTCTGTGTTCCTTATTTTACTGTTGCATTGATTTACTGTTCATTCTGAAAATATCTTTCAAATCATTCAACTGAGTTTCAGCAAAACTTAACAGACTGCACTAATCTACTGAAATTGTTTTGATATAAACGTTTTCCTAACTCAACTGAATTTGGGCCTACGCTATTCCGCACCACTGAACTCTAATCCAACGGCACCGAATCCCGACTCCAAGTCGCCTAGCGTGCCTCGCAGAGTCGGCCACTCGCCACACGATTCGAACAACTTATCTAGTCTGCTGAACCTGTTCAGTACGACACTCTCTTGAAAAGGACTGTTCGTGTTTTAAGTTGAGAAATCGGTTTTCAGGTGTATTCACCCCCCTACACCTGAACGTGCTCTCGGGACCAACAAAACTTATCTATGGCACTTAAGACTAGGTCACATCAATCAAAATAGGATCCAAAGGTTGGTGAAATATGGATCATTGGATTCTCTCCAAGTTGAACCATTTCCAACTTGCGAATCCCGCTTGGAAGGTAAGATGGTGACTAGGCCTTTTAAGGCAAAGCGGTTATAGAGCCACGTAAGCATTAAGTTTGATACATTCCCGACTTGTGGGGACCTATGTCTACACAAGCTCGTGGAGGGTATGAGTAATTCGTCACATTTACTGACGATTACTCGAGGTATGGATATGTTTAACTTCTTCACCACAAGTCGGATTGCTTTGAAACCTTTAAGGAATTCAAGGCGAAGTGGAGAAGAAGTTAGGTAAAGAAATTAAAACACTGCGATCTCATCGTGGTGGGGAATACCTATCAAATGAGTTCAAGGACTACTTGACGTGTCGTGGAATTACATCCCAACCGACAAAGACCGGGCATGCCTCGACAGTAACAAAGGTGTAGAGAGAAGGAACCGAACTCTCTTAGAGATGGTTCGGTCCATGATGAAGTTATGCAACTTTGCCGCTTTCCTTTTGGTGATATGCCTAGAGACCGCAAAGATACTTCTAGAACCGTGTGCCATCCAAGTCGGTTAACATGACTCCAAGCCGAAGCCGTGGAGTGGGCACAAGCCTAGTATGCACCACATAAAGATTTGGGGGTGTCCCGCTTATGTGTTGAATAAACAAGCCGACAAGTCGGGATCCACGTTCGGAGGTTATACTGTTTATAGGATATCCGAAGGAAACGGAGCGGTGGTTATTTTTATGATCCTAAAGAACAGAAGATCGTGGGCCAGCACCAACGCTTGGTTCTTAGAGGAGGATTATATTAGTAATCATAAGTCTCGAGTCGAGATCATCCTTGAGGAATTACAAGGTGATCGAGATCCACTCATAGAGCCAATTGTGCAAGATAGAGCTCCACGAGCAACCGCACAATCTATTAACACAACTCCTAACACTCTTCGACGTAGCGGGGGTAATATTTACACCTGATCGGTATATGTTCACCGGGGAGACTTTTGACCATCTCCCTGCAGATGAACAAGATACCGTGGATCCCCCGAACTTACAACGAAGCAAAGGGGAGATGTAGATGCAGTATTCATGGAGAATCGCCATGGACTCGTAATTTAAGTCCATAATCGAGCATGGATGTATACGGATCACCGTACTACCTCGTGGCCGCAAGGCCATTGGGTAGTAAGTGGGTATACAAAAGAAAGAGAGGATCGAATGGAGAGATCATGGCATTTAAGGCCAAGCTAGTGGCAAAGGGTTTTACCCGAAAAGAAGGCATTGATTATGAAGAGACCTTCTCGCCCGTAGCAATGATCAAGTCTATTAGGATTCTCCTTGCCATAGCAGCTCACATGAACCTAGAGATCCGGCAAATGGATGTCAAGACCGCATTCTTAAATGGTCACCTTGAAAAAGGTAGAGACATCTATATGAAACAACCGTGATGGTTATGTGAAGGAGGGCGTAGAGCATCTAGTTTAGAAGCTTAAGAAGTCTATTTATGTACTTAAGCTAGCTTCCTAGCTATGGCACAAGCATTTTGACGAGGTAGTCAAATCCTATGGTTTTGTATCCCGTCCTAACGAGGTGTGCGTGTACCGTACTCGTGTTAATGGAACAAAGTGGTGTTTCTTGCAATTTACGTAGACGACATCCTTCTCATTGGGCAACAATGTTGAAGTGTTATCGATGTAAAGACATGGTTATCCTAGCGCTTTCAAATGAAGGACTTAGGTGAAGCCGCTTACATCCTCGGGATCAAGGTTATCCGAGATCGCGTAAAAGGATGTTAAGCTTGTCACAAGCGTCCTATATTGATAATGTTATTGCTTGTTTCAGCATGCAAAATGCCAAGAGAGGTTCGGTACCTTTCGTACATGGCATTTTTCTATCTAAGAATCGCCTGCCCTAAAACGCCCGAAGAGATAGAAAGTATGAGGCTAGTACCATATGCTTCCGTTGTCGGTAGTCTCATGTATGCAATGCTTTATACGAGACCGTATATCTCATATGTTGTAGGCATGGTCTCAAGATATCGCCTTAATCCTCGGACAAGCGCACCGGATCGTAGTCAAAAATATTCTCAAGTACCTTAAATGAACTAGAGATTATGGAATTGTTTACCAATCGGACGCCTAGTGCCTTTGGGTTATACTGACTCGAATTTCCAGCCGATAGAGACGAGAAGAAGTCGACCTTGGGTTATGTGTTTACCTTGGGAGGTGGAGCCATTTCATGGAGGAGTGCAAAGCGTAAATGCATTGCGGACTCAACCATGGAAGCAGAGTATGTGGCTACTTCAGAAGCTTCGAAAGAGGCAGTTTAGCTCAAGAAGTTTCTCCAAGATCTTCATATTGTTCAGAATTTGCCTAAGGCAATCACGATTTATTGTGATAATGCGGGTGCAGTGGCAAATTCTAAGGAACCTAGATCTCACAAGGCGTCCAAACACATAGATAGGAAGTACCACATTATACGAGAATTCATAAATCGAGGCGACGTACTCATAGAAAAGATCGGAACTGAAGATAACCTAGCTGATCCATTCACAAAGAGCTTACCAATTTCGGCTTACGAGAAGCATGTTCGTGGCTTAGGACTGGTAGAGATGCCCCCCCACTTAGGACTGCAGAAACTTTTGTATAAGTGGGAGAATAGGAGTGATAGATAGGATATACAGCTAAATACTAGTTTGTACCTAGAACTGACACATTGTATACTAAAAGTTTACTTTAGTATAAGTGGGAGAATTGGTGGGATTTTGTATACCTGAAGCAAATTTTATGCTTGTATACACAGAAGACAACACAAATTATAGTGTGTCGGGTATCACATAAGACAACACAAATTGATTGAACTGACAAGATATAAACAGCTATCACAGCCGAGACAACTTAAGGATAAGTTGTTGGTTTAAGCTACTGTTTAGATAAGAAGTGGCTTGTCTTAGCTGTTTGTCTTTACTGGTACACTTAAGTTGATGTATTGATGGATCACAATGAGATGTGTTCTCCTGACTGACCTTAGTGGAGAACCAAGATCTCAGTGAGTTAGCTGGTCTTAACCTTGATAAGACTTCACCGAGTGCATTTGACTATCTATCACTTTGACCTACTATGGTGAACGCCATCGCGACCGGATCTACGTATCTTGGGTGTTAGTAGTAATTTGTGGCTCAGCCGGTTGTCCGTATCTTGCGACCGTATCCTAGTAAAACGGGTTGATAATATTCCCCGAGGAACTCGAAAGGATTGGGCACACTAAACCCTGGCCGGTTGATTAAGTTCAGTGTGTGTTAATAAGGTCGAGTGGTACCGTTCAAGAATATAAGATGTTAGTTAATTTAAGCTATCAAGGTGAACTTAATTAATTAACGAATATTTCTATCTTAAATACTTGAGATCGATTAAGTCTAAAATACAAGCCCTTGCTCAATTTGGGATAAAAGGGTAAGTCGAACGGATTCTCTAGTGGAATGAATCCGTGTTTATTAATTAATTTTGTTCCGGGCCGAGCATAGATAATTAATTAATTTGAGGCCGAACTTTATTTCTTGTATTAGATCCCCCGATCCGGCCCAATTAGTTGCCTAGTTATTTATTGTCTCTCGTAAATCATTATTAACGGATTAATGTATTTTTACATTATTTAACAATGTTATTTATTTGGAATTAATTGGGTCGGGCCAATTAATTGATAAATATTAGTAGCCCAAATGGATTAATTAATTATATTATGGGCTAATTATGTGGAAGCCCATTAGGAATATAATTAAATTAATCGGCTACAAATATATTAATATTATATTGGCTTTTGAAGCCTATATATATATTAGTATTCTGCTCGTAAACGTAACACATATATACACATAATCATTAACGCACGACGTTGATTGAGAGAGACAAGATTCTTAATTTTCTCCGCTTCTCCGACCACCCGGATGGAGAAAAAGGCCGGGACACGTATCGAAGATCTCGACAAACGAGCAACAATGAGAGTTGCAACAACATACGTAGGGAGGAAGGTATCGATTCCTAACCCTAATATTTCCTTCATTTTAATAGTAACGCCTTAGTCTATGAGAGTTTCGTATTCGGTAGACATGCCTTCAACATGGTTCAGCTCGTAGTTCCGTCTCGTTATTCCCCGCAGACTATCCGCCCCGCACCATGGTGTGAAGACTCGTAGTGCCGGACTCAAGCAGGAGGAGCATACTGAGAGGTGTTCATGTTGGGATTTTGTATACTGGAAGCACTTTTATGCTTGTATACAATGTGTTTTTGTCCTTACCACTGTTTTATTCTCCTATCTCGATAAATATGTATATTTGCACATGTTATCCTTTATCTTGTATAAAAGTTAGATTTGTGTGGTGTGTCGGGTATCACGTAAGACAACACAAATTGGTTGAACCGACAAGATATAAACAGCAACACGAACCGAGACAACTTAAGGATGAAGTTGCTCGGTTTAAGTCGCAGCTTAGATAAGAAGTAGCTTGTCTTAGCCGCTTGTCTTTACCGGTACACTTAAGGTGGTGTATTGAAGGATCACAAGTGAGATGTGTTCTCCTAACCGACCTTAGTGGAGAACCATGATCTCGGTGACTTAGCCGATCTTAAGCTTGGTAAGACTTCACCGAGTGCATTTGTCTATCTATCACTTTGACCTACTATGGTGAACGTCCAACGAGCGACCGGATCTACGTATCTTGGGTGTTAGTAGTCATTTACGGCTCGGGCCGGTTGTCCGTATCTTGCGGCCGTATCCCGTGAACGGGTTGATTATATCCCCCGAGGAACTCGAAAGGATTAGCACACTAAACCCGGCCGGTTGATTAAGTTCAAGTGTGTTAATAAGGTCGAGTGGTACTACTCAAGAATATAAGATGTTAATTAATTTAAGCAATCGCAAGCTTAATTAATTAACGGATATTTCTATCTTAAATACTGAGATCGATTAAGTCTAAAATACAAGCTCTTGCTCAAATTGGGATAAAGGGGTAAGTCGGCACGGATTCTCTAGTGGAATGAATCCGTGTTAATTAATTAATTTTGCTCGGGCCGAGCATGTATAATTAATTAATTGGAGGCCCAACTTTATTTCTTGTATTGGATCCCCGATCCGCCCAATTAGTTGCCTAGTAATTTATTATCTCTCGAATTCATTATTAATGGATTAATGTATTTTTACATTATTTAATAATGTCATTTATTCTGGAATTAATTGGCTAGGCCAATTAATTGATAAATATTAGTAGCCCAATAAATTAATTAATTATATTATGGGCTGGTTATGTGGAAGCCCATTGGAATATAATTAAATTAATGGGCTACAAATATATTAATATTATATAGGTTTTTGAAGCCTATATATATTAGTATTCGTTCGTAAAACTCACACAATTGATTCATAAAAATCGAGAGTGGCGTGAGTTTATAGAGAGAGAATAAATTTATTTTCTTCGTATCTCTCGACCACCCGTAGGGAGAAAAAGGCCGGGACACGTATCGAAGATCCGACACAGAGCAACAATCGGAGCCGCGACAACACACCAGGAGGAAGGTAGCCTTATTGTAAACCCTATTATTCCTTCAGCTCGTATTCAGGAGGCCGGACTCAGAGGGAGCAAAGATACCGAAAGGAGTGAGTAAAAATGGGCTCGTAGGAGCGAGCTCACCGAACTCGTAGTCGACCTTCGCAGAGTTGGACTCAAGCAGAGTATACCATCGAACCAAGGTCAGACTCAACAATAGCCTGATAGTCTCCTTGATTGTCAAATAATCTTATATGTTAAATCAGTAGAGTCGTCCGAGATTATCAGAGAAATCAGCTTCAGTATCTGCCAAGAAGTCTGTGTGTCTCAACTACTTTCTACGCCTCGACCAACGACGAGCAACCGCTTGTCAAAGTTCCCCGTAAAAGCCGCAAGTTAACCTCTTTCCGTAAAATGGAGGAAAAGACTCTGCAAGATTCCTTAAAAGAGCCGTTAGCTACCCAAAGAGAGTGACACGTGGATCGTTCGTCTCCAACGGATCTATCCATGGCTCACCTCTATAAATAGAGGGAAAATCAAATCAAAGATACATAGAACAGGAACGAGCGATTACGAGCAAAAACTTACAAGAACTCAAGCTTTCCGCAAGAACTTCGTGAGAAACACTCAAAGCGAAAGGCGACATCCTTGCTCTAGGGAACCAAGCTTATTAGAATCAAAAGCCTCTAGTATCCAAGTGATCGAACATGAATCCAGAGAGATTATTCCTCATTGTTCATCACTTTAGAAGCCACCTTCTTGTTCCCTTCCCTCTAACCTAAGCTCCACTGAATATATCTATAGCTTAGACCCGAAGGAGTTCATATCCCCGAACTCGTTTACCGTAAAGAACTCGCTTCATTGTTGGATAGTTTGTCAAACACTTCGCTTGATCCTTGTAAATCGGGGACTTGCTCAGCATAATCCTCAAGGCCGTGTTTGTCCAAGGGCACAAACCGACCGAGACTAACTCAAGATAATAAAATAGCCTCCCCGATCTTTTCGTGACAATGGACGTAGGATTGTTTGATATCCGAACCACTTTAAATTGTTGTGTTCTGTTTTTACTGTTGCATTGATTACTGTTCATACTGAAAACCGTTTTACAAAATCATACAACAGAGTTTCAGCAAAGCTTAAACTGAATGCACTAACCTACTGAAATAGCTTTAATAAAAACATTTTCAAACTCAACCGAACCGGGGCCTACACTTTTCCGTACTCTACCGAACGGCACCGAATTCCGACATCAATCGCCTAGCGTGCCCTCGAGATAGTCGGTCACTTTGTCCACGCGATTCGAAAGTCTTGCTTGGTCTACCGAACTTGTTCAAAGAAAGACACTCTCCCGAATAGGACTGTTCGCGTTTTAAGTTGAGAAAGTTTTCAGGTGTTTTCTCCCCCCCCCTTTAAACCTGAACGATTATCTTGGGACCAACAAAGTCCATGTGCAGGAGCAGAAGGATTCCATCCGTGGAAGGTGATGGAACTGGGGGATTTTGTTTCTTTGTTTGCTTTCCCTTCAGACATGCTTCGCAGTGAGTGTCTTTGCTGAACACTTCATTCGACAGTCCTCTCACTTGAGCATTTCTAGCAAGCTTGTTGAGCGTCTTGAAGTTGAGACGGCCGAGTCTTCCGTGCCGTGAGCCACCTTGTTCTCGTTGTCGTTCTTCGCCAAAGAACCATGCTTCGAGTTCTACCGAGTTCCGGGCCAATAATGTAAATGTTATTTTTGCGCGAACCTAATAACACTGTTTTCCTTATAGATTTGTTAATGACATCACATAAACCAGTGTCAAAAATCACTCTATTTGAGTTATCACAAAATTGACTAACAGAGAGAAGATTATGTTGAAGTCCTTCAACATATGATACTCTTGGAACTATGGTGGTTCCAATGCTGAGTGTTCCATAGCCTCTGGTATAGCCTTTTGCGTTGTCTCCAAACTCGATTCTGGGTCCTTCATCTGTAATATAATTCTTAAAGTAGACTCCTCTGGTACGTCATGTGTCTTGAGCATCCGCTGTCCATGTACCATGGGTCCTTGTGGTCCTGCAAAACAAAATTATATTCAGGTACCCTTTATTTTTGATTTTGGGTCCTTAAGTATTAGTTTTGGAAACCCAAATCTATCTTACGACCCTGGTGGTCTCAGACAATTTCTTTCCACTCTGATCAACATACTTCACAATGGACTGTTTGATGTTGACTTCTGAGGCTTTACAGGTTCAGGAGTCCTGATCTTCTGAGGTGGTGGACTGCTGACCTTAGCCTTCTGAATGGCCTTTTTCTTCTTCTTCTTCTGACTCTTGGTACCCCTTCTGACTATAGGATCATAATAATATGAACTATACTGAGCAGGATGTGTCAGCTATGGAGGTCCGTACTGATCAGCTCATTTGACTCTATTGGTTCCCCCTTGACTGAATTGGGGTGATTTTGAGCTAATCTTCTTGTCAAATTTTTGATAGATAGGATGAGGTGCTTTCATCTTCTGCTTGTTCTTTGCCAGGGGATTCAGTGATTCAACATTGATCGTCTCCCCTTGAACAAATCTATCGCTAGCCGATTCTCCGAGCATGTGGGGACATATGTGGAGGCTCCATGGCCGAATCTCGAGTCCCTCCTTGCGTGGTTGGGGCTTGTTGTTTGCTAGCACGCCTCGAGCTTTTTCTCGCCTCCCATATAACGCTCTATCATCGGGTTCCTCCGCACATCATCACTCTTCTTGAGAGTTTCATGCTCGGCCCGAAGTCCCGAGAACTTCGCTTCAATAGACTCAATCCCAGATCTTTCCGAGTCAAGTCTTTGGTTAGTACTCGAGATTAGATCCTCTTGTTGCCGAGACTTGGCCATCGGAGACTTAATATCCTCTCTCGAGTCTCAAAATAAGTCCTTCCGACTCGCAGAGGAACCCGACTCTCCCGAAAAAGTCTTTGATTTTCCACTTTCGTGGCATCCAACTCCCCGAAGAGTCTTACTAAGCCGCACTCATCCGAATCCGCTCGTCGAGTAGTTCTTCATAGGTAATCGCGATGTCCGCATTCTCATCTCGCACTGAATAGTGTCTTGTGTGCAAGGTGAAGAGGAGTTAAATGGTTCGTAAGAGTTTACTTCATCCTCTTCTCCCCGCCATTAGACACTTTTCGCATCTTCTTCAAGCTCTTGGGCCATAAAGGCGCCTTCATCATCTAATGAATCAATGAAGGAGTTGGCTTCATCTGAGTCTTATGAGAGCTCACCAGCAATGTAGGCTTGCCGCTTCTTGATGAACTTCTCCCTTCGAGCTTTTCTTGCAGCTCTTTCAGCTGTACTGAGCTCATCACAGTCATACTGGTAATGTCCTGGCTTTTTGCAATTATAGCAGGAGGTGACTCTGCCTTCTCTATTCTCACTGTCTTTCGACTGTGCAAAATCCTCATGTTTCATGCATTCAGAAGTATGTGGTTCAGGTGTACGTTTAGGTGAGTATCCAGACTTACTCTTTGAGTCTCTGACGACTCTGGAATGTTTTCTACGCCGCTCCTTTTCCTTCTGATATTTGATGGCAAGCAGTGCATATCGCTTAGCTAAGCTTCCTTCTTGTAGGTCACTGGTTGAAGGCTCAGCTTTGCGAGATGCTGGAGCTGCTGTGCTAACTGATGCTTTAAAAGCATGGTCTATCTGAGTGTCAGCTTCAGCTCGCTGCTTCCTCTATGGTAGACCGAACTCGAACTCCTCAGCTTTCAATTATGAAAATATATGATCGGGAGAAACAATATCAAGAACAGTAATGTCTAAGCAATGTAGCAAAGGGAGTCCAAAGTCTCTGCTGGCAGCGGTTCTCAAGATTTTGAGATTCATCTCTGGGTTGGAGAACGCCTTTCCCAACCTCCATTGATAGTATTCATCGATCCGTAAATCCGACATTAAGATCTTCAATCGTGTCGCCGGGCATGAGTGACAATCTCTCCAAACTTCCGGAGTTCCAAGGGCTAACTTGTTAGCTTTAATCTTCTCGAGTCCCCCCGACTCAATAGGGCTAGAGCGTCCTGGAGTTCTTTGGCCGACTTGCAGCCCTGAACTCTTCCGAGATATGAGTCCCTCAAGGTGGTCAAGGCATGGGCATTCCCCGGCAACCCGATCAAGATTATGAAGTTTCTTCTCTTCGGTGTGAAGAGGCTTCGTCTTTAGGAACCTTCTTCCCGCTTTACCGTTCCACCTCCTTGTGTTGGATCCTCGGAAATCAACACTATCGATCATAGGTACGATAGGTCTGTCTTCCAAGACCTTTGTCATACTCGCCGTGGAGGGAAGTCGATGTACTTCCATCCCGACTCGCCATACCCCGTAGTTCTCTACCGAGAACATGGGTACCATCCCCGATTCCCGACATATCGACATGTTAGGTAATAATATGAATGAAGAATGATATTCGAAGAAAACGCTTCAGATCCGTTCAAGTAGACTAGTTTCGTATAACAAGAGTCTTAGAGAACTCCCCGCTTCCGATACCAATTGTTGGTCCCAAGATAAACGTTCGGTGTGTAGAGGGGGGGGTGAATACACCTCGAAAAACTTTCTCAACTTAAAACGCGAACACCCAATTAAGGAGGTTTCAAGGGACCTGTAAGTTGTTCTCGATCGCGTGGATAGAGTGACTAACTATACCGAGGCTCGCTAGCCGACCGATGTCGAATTTAATACCGTTCGGCAAGAGCACGTAGTGTGCGTAATATTGTAGGCCCGATTCGCCTGAGTTGAAAACGTTTTTAGTAAAACCGTTTCGAGAGGTTAGTGCACTCCGCTAAGCTTTTCTCCGAAATTATGTTGTTGATTTTGTAAAACGGTTTTCGGGATGAACAAGAAATCAATGCAACAAGAATGAACACATCGATTTTAAAGTGGTTCGGATATCAACAATCCTACGTCCACTGCCCCCAAAAAGATCGGAGGCTATTTTATTATACCGAGTTAGTCTCGCTTGGTTTGTGCAAAGTGACAAATACGGCCTTGAAGATTATACCGAGCAAGTCCTAGTTTACAAGGATCAAACTATAAAGTTTGACAAATTCTCCAACGATGATGGAGTTCTTAACAATAAGAACAGCTCAAAATATGAACTCCTTTGGGGTCTAAGCTATGGATATTTCCGTGAAGCTTAGGTTAGAGGGAAAGGGAACAATAAGAGGCTTCTAGAGTGATGAACAATGAGGAATAATCTCTCGTGGTTCGTGTTCTATCACTTGGATGCTAGAGGATTTGATTCCATTAAGCTTGGTTCCCTGTGAGCAAAGTGGTCACCTTTCGCGTTTTGTATTTTAATCAAGTTCTTGCGGAAAGCTTGTAACTTGTTCGCTTGTTGCTCGTAAATCGCTTGTTCTCTCTCTTATGTTCTTCGATTTGATCTTCCCTCTATTTATGGAGGTGAGCTATGGATAGATTCATTGGAGATGTAACCGTCACCGTGTCACTCTCTTTGGGTAGATAACGGCTCTTTTGGAAATCATGCAAATGCCTTTTCCTCTATTTCAGGAAAGTGGTTGACTTGCAGCTTTTACTAGAACTTTAACAGCTGACTGCTTGTCGTTGGTCGAGGTGTAGAAAGTAGTTGAGATATACGTACTTCGGGGCGACATCTAAGCCGACTTTCTCCGATGCGTACAACCTCGGACAACTCTACTGATTTAACATAGAAGATCATCTGACAATCAAGGAGACTGTCAGGCCGTTGCTGAGTATGACTAGGGGTTCAGTAGTATACTTATGTTGAGTCCAACTCTACTGAAGGTCGACTCGAAGTCCGCAAACCGCTCCTACCGAGTCCAGCCTCTATCGACTCTTTCGCATGTCTTGCTCCGCCGAGTCCAAAGACTACCGAATCGGAACACCTCTCGCATGCCGCTCCCGCCGAGTCCAAACTCCTACCGGAGTCTAAACACCTCTCGCATGCCCGCTCCCCGCCGAGTCCAAAGACTACCGAGTCTTCACTCCATGGTACCGAGGCGGATAGTCTCATCAAGGAACAACGAGACATAACTCGAGCCTCGGACCATGCCGAAGGAACAACGAAATGGTTCTTTTTTTTTTTTTTTTTTTTTTTTTTTTTTTTTTTTTTTTTCCTTTTTTTTCTTCCTCCTTCCTCTCCCTTTTGGGGGGCCCCCCCCCCCCCCCCCCCCCCCCCCCCCCCCCCCCCCCCCCCCCCCCCCCCCCCCCCCCCCCCCCCCCCCCCCCCCCCCCCCCCCCCCCCCCCCCCCCCCCCCCCCCCCCCCCCCCCCCCCCCCCCCCCCCCCCCCCCCCCCCCCCCCCCCCCCCCCCCCCCCCCCCCCCCCCCCCCCCCCCCCCCCCCCCCCCCCCCCCCCCCCCCCCCCCCCCCCCCCCCCCCCCCCCCCCCCCCCCCCCCCCCCCCCCCCCCCCCCCCCCCCCCCCCCCCCCCCCCCCCCCCCCCCCCCCCCCCCCCCCCCCCCCCCCCCCCCCCCCCCCCCCCCCCCCCCCCCCCCCCCCCCCCCCCCCCCCCCCCCCCCCCCCCCCCCCCCCCCCCCCCCCCCCCCCCCCCCCCCCCCCCCCCCCCCCCCCCCCCCCCCCCCCCCCCCCCCCCCCCCCCCCCCCCCCCCCCCCCCCCCCCCACCCCCCCCCCCCCCCCCCCCCCCCCCCCCCCCCCCCCCCCCCCCCCCCCCCCCCCCCCCCCCCCCCCCCCCCCCCCCCCCCCCCCCCCCCCCCCCCCCCCCCCCCCCCCCCCCCCCCCCCCCCCCCCCCCCCCCCCCCCCCCCCCCCCCCCCCCCCCCCCCCCCCCCCCCCCCCCCCCCCCCCCCCCCCCCCCCCCCCCCCCCCCCCCCCCCCCCCCCCCCCCCCCCCCCCCCCCCCCCCCCCCCCCCCCCCCCCCCCCCCCCCCCCCCCCCCTACCTATCAAATTAGGGTTTTGAGATCGCCTAAATCTTCTAAACAATCTACTGTTGAATCATCTCCCAACAGTTCATATTGTTTTATGTATATTTTCTTCCAACCTTTATAAATAAGATGCATTTTTTTTCATTTTTAGATGCCTAGTTTTATATTATTCGATATGAAGCTTTAATAACTTGTTTTATTAATACATAGGTATGTAATGTTAGATGCATAGTTTTATATTATTTTATGCATACACAAAATATGATGCATAGGTAAATAGTTTAGATGAATATGTTTAGATCTTTTTGATGCATAGATACGCAATATAAGTTTTAATCAATTGTCCATTGATGCATTGTATATAGTATTAGATGCATAGTCTTATATTGCTTGGTTTTTAGACAAAGTATGGAGTTTTAGTGAATTGTTTACTCGTGCATATGTATATAGTATTAGATGCATAGTCTTATATTCTTTGATTCTTAGATAAACTATGAAGTTTTAATCACTTGTTTTACTCATCCATATGTATAGGGTTTTAGATGCATAGGTTTATATCATTTTATGCATTATTTATTTTTCAGAATGAATACTTTACTATAGATATGCAGACCTTTGTGGGTGATGTTACTATATGGAAAGCTGAAATTACAGTAAAAGGCACAAATGAATTAAAGATGATAATGGTTCGATGTTGTGCAACTCTACTCAACTAGAGTGAAAAACACAAGGCAATTTTGTATTGATTTCAAGTTTCAGTCAATCAACAAAGCCATTTTGTAAAAAAAATTGATTCTTGATTGATATTATTGAGTGAATATAACATACATTCGATGGTGCAATTTTTTTTATATACTTTTGATAAATAAATAAAAAGTTGTCCTTTCATTAATATTGATATTGAAGTTCTCTATTATTGACCAATATCTTCTGCACCTTTAAACTTATCGTCTTGTTCTATGTATATTAAAAATCAGAAAACATATACTGCTTATGCATTTGAAATGCTAATAAAATGAATGAAATAAAAATTGCTTGATTTCGTATGACATCTAGTATAAACGGTTGAAAATCGTATAAAAAAATCTCAACTAAAAAAAAGAAAATGAAAATGAAATAAATATTTGCGATGATGGATATAGTTTGATTTCTCTAAATAAATAATTAGAAAATTCAAACCAATCAACTAAAATGTGACACTGTTTTATATATAGAAATATATTAAATATTAATTAACTAACCATAATTACATAGATCACGCTCCATAACTATAGGATATTCCGTTCACTGATAAAATCAAAAATACATTAATAACCTTTTCAATAACATTTGATTTTAAAAATACATTAAATAACTAGATAATCATATCCATTGATTTAAAAATATCTACGGATAATATTAGTTCCTACTTCTCATTTGATCCCTCCCCTACAAAGTTGATACTTAATTTTTAATAATTATATACTCTATTTTGAATTTACTAATCTTGGAAAAATAATTATTTTTCAAATATATAATGAAACATAAAAAATCAAAAGAAGATCCTTAGTGTTTATTATTTTTAACCTAGACTTATGAATGCCACAAAAGGTCATTGACAACCTCTACCTAATTTAATTTATTTTATTTTAGTGTCATATGGGTTTAATTTGTGAAAGCTTGTTTGTTTTGTTGGTAGGCGCATAATTTAATAACCTCCAACATTTAATAACTTGGTAAGCCTAACTAAATTGATTTATGTGCCTAATGCAAGTCGATTGTATAGCTTATTATACAACATAATCAATAATAAAAAAGATGAGCGACATAACAATATGCACAACGCTTTTAAATGAAGCAAGGCTAGATGGATAGTGGTAGTTAATAAGCTTTCTATACTTATTGTAACTTAAGTAGATAGTAGATTTGATCTCAACGTTTAGTGCAATCATTTGTAACACTATCATAACTTCCACATTATTTCTCTTTTTAAATAATGATAAATTCTACTGCATGTTTTTATTATCAATATCTTAAGGTGTAAGGGAATTCCGAGTAAAATATTTACTATTAATTCAGAAAATGAGCCAAAATATGACATCATTCAGAATTATTATTGTGACGTGACATGAATGCAGTTGGGGTGTTGGGCCGCTTGGACAAAGATTTTGTCTTTTTAAAACTCGAAAAATTCTAATTAAGTGCATGTATCTAGGTCGTCGTAAAAAGTACTCCATTATCTGAGAAATTGCTAATTCTAATTTATTAATTCGACCAATTGAAAAAAAAAAAAAAAATTGGTCGACAAATATTTTGTTAAAGTACAATTAGAAATGGTTCGTGCATGTCTCTTAGAGTTTTTCAAGGGTTGTTTAAGAGTTGATCAAAGTTTTTTAATAGAATCATGTTTATCTAAGCATCTATGTAACTCTCAAGATGTATCCATCCACTATAAATACCTTCTTGGTATGTAGTTGGATCTATCATTCAAGCAATATTAATACAATCCAAAAGGCAAGTGCACTGCAGTAGTATTGTCATATCCTTTCTACCTTCAATCTCATCTCTCTTAAAAGTAATCTCCAACAATTTTGGTATCACAGAGCGCAGGTTCTTCGAGAAAATGTTGACCCCAAATTCTATTTTTTCATATACATCTAGCCAAATTCCAATTTTCGATGGAGAACACTACTACGATTACTGGAGTTCTCAAATGGAGACTATCTTCCTCTTGCAAGATCTTTGGGACGTAGTCGAAGAAGGATACGAGGTTTCTCCGCCATGAAGAAAAAGAGAACGAGAACAAAGAAAATGTAAAAAAAAACGCCACTGCATTGAGGATTATTCAACAAGGTGTAAGCAAAACTATCTATCCTCGATTTTTCGGCATGAAAAAAGGCAAAGTGGCGTGGGAAACTCTTAAAATGAGTTTCAAGGATCTGAAAAAGCAATCTCTGTAAGGCGACAATCTTTATGGAGACATGAAAATTGATTTTTAGCGAGGCGCATTATGTCGCTAAAAGTACACTTTTAGTGACTAAATAGTGCATTTGTGAGGAATGTTATTTTCTCGTCAATGTTTCGTCGCCAATGGTCTTCCTCGCTCATACCTAATTTTTCACATACCTAATTACACATTGGTGAGTTTAGACATTAGCAAGAATTTCCTCACCAATGTGTAATGTGAAAATACGTAAATACCCTTTCCAATTATACCCTTTAGTGTGAAAAGTCCAATATACCCCTCCTTGCTAATAAATAATTTTCCTCACTATATATAATTTGAATTCAACACAAATTTAAATAGATTTAAAAAATAATTAATTAGCTAGGTAAATTTTTCCTTGCTAAATGTTTATTTCCTCACCAAATTTCTGAATATTTGCAAGGAAGTTTCCTAACCCTATTAACAATTTTATTTTCTATACTAATTGATTGTATTTGAATATGTTTAGTTGTCGAGGCTCTAATTCTTACAAATTAGTATAACAATTTATTAATTAAAAAACATTCTCCCTTTTTTTTTTTTTTTTTTTTTTTTTTTTTTTTTTTTTTTTTTTTTTTTTTTTTTTTTTTTTTTTTTTTTTTTTTTTTTTTTTTTTTTTTTTTTTTTTTTTTTTTTTTTTTTTTTTTTTTTTAAAAAAAAAAAAAAAAAAAAAAAAAAAAAAAAAAAAAAAAAAAAAAAAAAAAAAAAAAAAAAAAAAAAAAAAAAAAAAAAAAAAAAAAAAAAAAAAAAAAAAAAAAAAAAAAAAAAAAAAAAAAAAAAAAAAAAAAAAAAAAAAAAAAAAAAAAAAAAAAAAAAAAAAAAAAAAAAAAAAAAAAAAAAAAAAAAAAAAAAAAAAAAAAAAAAAAAAAAAAAAAAAAAAAAAAAAAAAAAAAAAAAAAAAAAAAAAAAAAAAAAAAAAAAAAAAAAAAAAAAAAAAAAAAAAAAAAAAAAAAAAAAAAAAAAAAAAAAAAAAAAAAAAAAAAAAAAAAAAAAAAAAAAAAAAAAAAAAAAAAAAAAAAAAAAAAAAAAAAAAAAAAAAAAAAAAAAAAAAAAAAAAAAACATCTTTTCTCGCTAAAGAAAAAAAAAAAACATTATGAAGGTTTACATTTATCCAAACAACTATTATTTCATAAAAAAATAAAATTATACAAGCCATTATAAATAACAATTACATAAATCTAGGTGCGTAATAAAACAATAAATATCACATAATAGTCTATAAAATCTTCCTCCATATCACATTGCTGTTGAACAATCTTCATCTCTTCCTCTACAATCTCTCACTACAACAACACTTCTACATTGAAAAAATATCAAGAAACAAACCACAAATTAAAGTTGTATATTATGGCAAATAAAAATTAGATTCAACAAAAATAAGAAAATGTATACCTCTAGATAAATTTAAGCGTTTGGAATTCTTCTTGTTACTTAAAAAGGATAAATGTTTCAAGGTTGATAGCTGCAAAAAGTAGCAAATACAGAAATCGTTGATGGTTATGTAACATTTAGTGTAAAAAATAAGTACATCTTATAAAAATTGGAGATTACAGGTGAAAACAAAGAGAAGAGAGCTAAAATCACAAATTTCTTAAGACGTATTGAAACAAAAGCAGAGGATATGAATACATTAGTAGATCCTTCAGGTTGACGAGCAAAGATGATCTCCAATCTAAGTAACAACATGCTGCAGTTACAATATTATACCATCAATATGGTGCTATTTTACACTTTCACAAGCGTTTGGAAAATCTTCAATTACGTGTTTAGAAAAAGATCTATCAGTGACACTTAATAGCAAAATCGTGCAAAGTAATACTCAAGGTAGGTAATTAGATTAGTCAGAATCCTACCAGAAACAAGTGTGTCCACTAGAGATTGATAAGAAAAATAATGAAGAATGCTAACCTTGAATCAACCGATTGGTGCCCACACATTTTAAGAAAGAGCGTCAAGTCTGTTTCAGTTGCCTTTAAATCACTGATATGTGCCCACGAATTAAGTTTTAGTAATTTCAAATTACTAAAACTTAAAACTAAACCAGATATGCGTGCAAAAATGGATGATTGCAACCAATGTTAGACCGGGTAAAAGTTATGCCACCCTCCAAAAATAAGATGAGAAGAACATGGGAGATATATAATAAGTGGAGAATGGATATAGTAAGTGTTGCGTTATGAGTCAGTAGATGATACTTAACATTTTATTTGGATAAAATAATATTGGGGGAAATCATAGTGTTCATGCTATGGAATTGAAGATCCCAAAACCCAGCTGGTATCAGTAGTGTAGTGTCGATAGGACTAGATGATGTAATAGGCTAGACTGTTTTTGATTTCATTATCCTTCGTGTCTATGTCCTGTATGGGGTAAAATGTTGGATTAATCTTCGCAGAGGAAGTTTACTTTCCGTAACCCCACATCATCGCTGTAAGAGCTTGTGTTCTTAAGTCATCACCGATCTTCGCCCCGCAGAAGACACCTTATCACCGACGTACACGCAGAAGAACCTCCTATACAAAGCTCGAACCTTCACAAATCAACACCGACTACACTCGCAGGGATATCTTGTCACCAACGACTCGTACGAAGAAGACAGAGACTCGCATCAAGTCTATCGTATCCGACAGAAACGACCCAACCCTTTAACATCACTCGAAAGTCGCGGAAGATCATACGAGGATAAGTGAGAGTCAACTCCGATGAAGACCGATGTCTGACATGTCTCACCTACCACATACCTCGACCAATGAGAAGCCGTCAACACACTATCTTCTCTGACCAACTAAAGCCGCTCTCATGAATAGTTGTCAACAACTCCGCCGCAACAACTCGAATATACGGCCGTTTTCCTTAGCTTGTGACACGTGGTATTGTCCTCTCCAACGGGTAAACGCCCGGGTCACGACTATAAATAGAGAAGAAAATCCGAGCTCCACGCACGGGATATCAAAGGGACAAACGCTCAAGCTTTCAAAACAACTCTAGCGCATTCAAGATAAATCCAAATAAGAACTTGCTCAATAGAATACCTCTAGTTCTTCTCTATAGAGTTCTTTAGATCCCTCTTCTCTAGCTAAGCTCAAAGTTCATATCTATAGCTTAGATTCTCGAAGGAGTTCACTCTTTTAGTGATTGTTCTAATGTAAGAACTCCTTCCTAGTTGGAGAAAATCCCCTCCCCTTCAAACTTAGGTTTGATTTGTAAAAGTCGCTAAGGACTATAACTTAGAAGCGGTCTCGTCCATCGCACGCATACCTTGGCCGAGGCTTGCTCGCATTAATCAACAAGACCTCCCCGTTTAGCAGACCGTGGACGTAGGATCTCGCATATCCGACCCACGTTAAAAATTGCTTCGTGTTGTTTATCGCTTTTATCGCATTGCATACAAACCGCTTACAAGTCATATTTCGCATAAAACGTATTCATAAAGTGCACTAGCCAAAACTTTTTAACTTGTGAAAATGACGCTTTCAACCGAGACGAACCTCCGGGCCCCACACTCTTATCCGCACTAAGTCTTCGATCGCAAATCAACCACCGACTAAAGTCGTAGGGAGAGACTTAGTAGTCGGGCACACTCCGACTCGTGATCGAAGGTTACTATCTAGCACCGTTCATCGGCCGGATCCAACGTACCACCGTCCTTCGCGTTTGAGAAAAGAAGAAGAACTCGGTGTATTCACCCCCCCTCTACACCCGACTCGTCGCCTCCGACCAACAATTGGTATCGTAGCAACGGTGTTCTTCTGATCATCGGTTCTGAAACTACTAGGTCTTCTCGAACAGATCCTGAAAATATTTTTCACTGCACAAACATCTCTTCATACATCCTTATACTCTTACCCATAATGTCTCGATATGTCGTGATTCGGATGGTGCCGATGTTCTCCGTAGAGAACTATACGATATGGTGCGTGAGAATGGTGGCGCACCTAACATCGCTGCATGACAGCATGACGGATGTCCTTGAGACAGGATTCATCATTCCTATGATCGACAGCGTACAATTTGCTGCTCCAGGAGATGTAGGAGCACAAACTGGTGCCAAAGTCGCAAAAGATAAATCTGCCTTCACGCCAGAAGAGAAAACGTTGCACAACCTCGACCGAGTTGCGCGGAATGCAATCCTGACTACGCCGCCGATTCACACCTCGGGAGGGTGCAAGACTGCAAAACGAC
Organism: Lavandula angustifolia; assembly: GCA_028984105.1. Taxonomy (NCBI): domain Eukaryota; kingdom Viridiplantae; phylum Streptophyta; class Magnoliopsida; order Lamiales; family Lamiaceae; genus Lavandula; species Lavandula angustifolia. The sequence goes on from CM054803.1 coordinate 29,785,672, forward strand.
AAAGGACCTTTGGGATGCCCTGGCTGTACTGAGCCAAGGAACCCCACAGATCAAGGAAAATAAGCTCGAACTAGAGCTACAAAAGTTCGATACATTTGCCATGGAGCCCAACGAGACCATCGACGAGCTAAGCGTCGATTCACTAATCGATCAATGTGATCAATCGGGCCGGGAGGACGTTCACCAACAAAGAGATGAACACAAAGATCCTGAGAGCGCTACCTCGACTGAAGTGGCTTCCTTTTTGCTACTTATTTACGTCGCTCATATCTTAATGCTCTAACTCCCCGATGTTATCTTTTCGTAATTAAAAACGGAGGAATTTGAGCACAGCCTACCCCAACGATGTTCCAAAGGTCTCCCGACACACAAATTGATCATGCTTTCAAAGCAACAACAAGAAAACCGAGCCAAACCCATTTCTTCCAAAGAAGGCAAAGAGCTCACGCACGTAAGCAAAGTCCTCTCGAGACATCCGGCACCGACCAACTTGCACTTACGGCTCTCAAATATCAAAGAGAAAAGGAGAGAGTCAAAAAGCTGAAGAAATACCACAGAGATTCTCCCTCAAGTAAAAAAGATTATCAAAAAAAGGGAAGAATCTAAACCAACTACCGATCGCAGAGAACACGTAACCCCGCCGCTAGTCCGTCCAACGACTCACCGGAAAAAGTAGCGCATCGTCTGCTTGTTACAACCGCAAGAAAGATGGACACTATCGCACGACCGCCCCGAACCCTCACCGCTCAAAGAGCATAACGGCAGGCTAGACGCGAGAAATTTGTCCGAAGGAGGCAGGCTTATATCACCGGAGAGATATCCGATGACTCAATCGAGGAAAATACATTCATGTATTCTTCTGAAGACGAAGCTGCATTTGTCGCCGTTGAGGTCGGAGAGACGGATTCTCGAATCAACTACGTAATACCGTCCGACGGCCTGGAGAAGAGGTTGAGGTAAATTCTAAACTTAATATAACCTCTTCTTCACACAAAGACACACGACACGTGCTCGGTCACGCATGAACCTCTGGACGTGGTACAAGCATACGATGATCTACTGGAGGAGCGTATTCACCGAGCAGAGTTCAAAGCAGAACCATTCGTGAACCGGAACAGTAACGGCCGAGAATCGTAGACTTTCTTCCGATTTTCGTGTCTCTACCGATTCGTAGAATCTGTTGTGAGACTCAAGGAAGAGATTAAATCTCTTATGACTAAGTCTCGCCTTCAAGAAACTCGTATATCGCTTCCGACCAAGGATATTTCTTAGAAAGATACCGAAATAGCCCGACTCGCCGAAGCTCGAAGGAGTCGAAAAGGATTGTGAATCACTTCAAGAAGTGATGAGGTCTCGCGAGAACCGATGACCGAACAAGCATCCTAGGAGCTAAGGAGAAGTTGGAAAGCATGCTAAGAGCTCAAAGGCCAACGGCCATGAAAGAAGGACTTGGCTATACTCATGAAGTTTCCACTTCAACATCAAAAACTCGTAAATGATGGGCTAATAGTTTCGTCGAGGAAAGGTTCAAAGCTACTACCTCAACACCTCGTGCGAAGAACAAACATAAGATAATTGCACCTCACCCGAGCAACAAGAAGTAACCGACTGCAGGTTCTAGCCCCAGACACCACGATTAAATTCGTGGGGAACCAAGAAGGTCGATGGGCAGTAGCAAAGACACCGAACCGCTATATGAGCATCCAAAGACAAAGATAGTTCATACTACTATGAGCCTGTGGTCGGGAGGAGCATACAAACTTAACAAGAAGAAAGCTCCCCAACCCAAAACCGCCCGAAAGCCGCATCTCCAAGTCCTCGTGGAGAAGAAAGCCGACAAGGTTCGAAGAAGAAGTCTCGTACTTCTAATGTCCCGAGACAAACTGGGTTCCGAAATCACCCACTAACACTTAAGGACCCAAATTGAACCAAAGGGTACCTAAAACCGCTTCCGCTTTGCAGTGTGCATAAGGACCCTTGGATTGTGGACAACGATCGCTCTAGACACATGACTTGTCAAAAGAGCTCGCCGACCAACTACGTACACGAAGATGGTCCTGCACTCGAGTTTGGTGACAACTCTAAAGTGCTATACAAGGGGATACGTAACACCGAATATTGGGACCGCTTCGGCCTAAGAGTAACATATGTTGAAGGACTTCAACATAATCTCCTTTCTCGTCACCACCCCGTGACAATCAATGGAGTTATCTTTGACGCTAGTCTTTTGTGATGTTGTTGACAAATCTACAAGGAAAACAAAGGTTATCGTGCTCGTGGAGGAAAAAATATCTATGTTGCAAACCGGAAAACCGCTGTAACCCGAGGCTTGCTTACTCGCACGTACAAAATCCAAGCGACAAGGCATGATGGCCGTGGCACAAGAGACTCACCACCTAAACTTCAAGACTATGAACAAGCTAGCCAAGAACTCTAAAGTCAGAGGACTACCCAATGAATCGTTTATCAAAGACAAAAACTGTGAAGCACGCTTGAAGGGAAAGCGCACAAAGAACAACAATCCACCAATTCCGTCACCTTCCGCCGATGGAATCCTTCAACTACTACACATCGACTTATTCGGGCCGCCTCTCCAAAGGACTATAAAGAGGCAAGAAGTATGCTCTCGTTGTTATTGAGAATTATTCAAGATATACGTGGGTCATCTTCATAGCCAACAAATCTGATGTCATGACTGAGTTACCAAAACTGCTGAAGAAGCTCAGTGTGGAAAAGGACATCATGATTTAGAGAATTCGCTGAGACAGAGGAACAAAATTCCTCAACTCAGTAGTTAAGGAGTATTGCGAAAAGGAGGGAATTAAGCACGAGACATCAGCAGCTCGCACCCCTCAGCAGAACGGACTTGCCGAACGTAAAAACATTAACACTTAAAGAAGCAACGAAGAACGCTCTTAGCAGACTCTGGACTACCCTCTAAATTCTGGGCTGATGCTACTGACACCGCCTGCTACACTCATAATCGCTCACTGCTTACACAACAACACATGAAGACACCTTACGAACTATGGAAAGAGAGAATTCCTTCTATTTCTCATTTTCATATCTTTGGTTGTCCTTGCTTTATCCACAATAATGGGAAAGATCAGTTGAAGGTCTTTGATAGTAAATCTGATCAAGGAGTATTCTTAGGATACTCTCGAGTCAGTAAAGCTTTCAGAGTCTTTAACTATCGGACTCTGTACGTGGAAGAAAGCCCTCATATTGTATTTGATGAGTTTGTTACTGAGGACAGGAAATCTACAAAGACAAATACTGAAGATGTCAGCAGCTAGCTACAGGATATCGCACTAAACGATAAAGCCGAAAAGATCCAGCATTGTTAGGATGATGAGTCAGACGATGAGGAAATTCGCACTCCATCCCACAAGCAATGTAGCCGACCCCGGTTGATTCTACCGAACATAATCAACATCGGTAACAACGGTCGACGAGGAAGCCCCAAAGGTAACCGAGACCTCTACCGAGAATATAAACTCAGGGGGAACGACTAATGTTCCCGAGCTAAATGCCCCTGAACCTGGAAACTTAGTAGATTCTAACCTTCTTACCGAACCGCCGCAAGCCACGTAATAGTACTACGTAAATGCCTAACACACCTCACATCCGGTGACCGTGCGTAAGTAGTATCGAAGAAGAAGCCGGACTCGACGATCGTGGCTCGACGCTCACTCTTCCGATCTTATTATAGGAGATCCATCAGCAATAATTAGGACGAGATCTAGATTAAGTCAAGGACAAAGCTCACTCTATTCTTGTTTCTTGTCTATAGAAGAACCTCGCATAATGGAGGACACACTCAACGATGCCGACCGGATTATTGTCATGAAAGACGAGCTGAACTAGTTCGCTCGAAACGAAGTTTGGGAGCTTGTTGATAGACCTAGACATCAGCACGTGATCGGTACTAAGTGGGTCTTCAAGAACAAGCGAGACGAAAACAACGTCATTGTCGTAAACAAAGCTCGACTTGTTGCCAAGGGATACCGTCTGCGGTAAGGAATATACTTTTGATGAAACGTTCGCTCCGGGCCGCTAGATTGGAAGCTATTAGTTTGTTCCTAGCCTATGCAACACATCAAAGATTTAAAGTATATCAAATGGATATAAAGTCAGCATTTCCGAACGGCGTACTAAAGGAAGAAGTCTATGTGGAACAACCGCCCGGCTTTCAAAAGGGGACATCAGTGTACAGGCCTCTCTGAAAGCTCAGATGGGGTTAAAACAAGCACCCGTGGCTTGGTACGATACCCTATCGACTTTCTCGCTTCGTAAGGGGACAAGAGATCGCACCCTATTCAACATAAAGTCGAGACGACATACTACCGGTGCAAATCTACGTGGACGACATCGCAGAAACGTGACTATATGTCAACAATTCGAGAAAATGATGAAGGAGAAATTTGAGATGTCCATGATGGGAGAGATGAACTACTTCCTCGGATTTCAAGTAAAGCAATCATCTCGAAGGAATATTCATCAATCAAGCCAAATACACTCGAGATCTCCCGAAGAGATTCGGCCGCGACTCAAGCAAGTCACCAAGATCCCCATGAATACGAATTTCAAAATCGATCTGGACAAAGAGGGAGCTTCGTTAACTCTACCGATTATAGAACTATTATTGGTTCTTTACTATATTTAACAAGCAGAGCGTACTTGATATAACTTATGCCGTAGGTGTATGTACAAGATTTCAAGCAAATCCCAAGCGAAGTCATATGGACTCCGCAAAGAAGATTCTCGCGATATCTCGAAGGGAACACCCGACGCAGGTTATGATATCCCCGCCGATGATAATCTTATACCGACAAGTTATTCTCGATGCCGATTATGCAGGATGCGTGATCGATCGAAAGTCAACTTCTCGGAACATGTCGTCTCCTTGGGCAAAGAAGCCGATATCTTGGTTCTCAAAGAAACAAAGATTCGCAGCAACGCCCACTACCGGAGCCGAGTACACGGCCGCCGGAAGTTGATGTGCCCGCATCTTTCGGCTTCGACAACAACCGTGAGATTACGGTATATCTCAAGATGAAGTGCCCATCTACGCCGACTCCACCAAAGGCGATTGCTATAACTCGTAACCCAGCTCCCATACGAGATGCAAGCACGCGGATATTCGACACCACTTCATCGGAGACCATGTCGAGAAGAAGGACATCGAATGGAGAAAATCCATACCGATAAGCAAAGGGCAAACATACCGACCAAAACCACTAGCCGAGAACGGATTCGTGAGAATTATCGCTGAGCTAGGTCTCACCGGATCCTACCGAATCAAGTCGCAGAAGGAAACAAAGATGACAGTGTCGAAGACTCACGCACTTTGATTCAAATCGGTGAATCAAACAAGACACTCGTAAGGGGGAATGTGATCATCGCACATCAAATGTCCTCCCCGAAGTCTTAACGGTAACCACCGATCATAAAAGTTTAGCCGAAGAGGTTTGCGTGGCTTTATATACTTAACCTTCTCGAAGCATGCTCGCATTTATTACATCGCCGTTTGCACTCGCAGTTAATGAGCATTTATTTCCCGCCATTAAATTTTTAAGGTTTAAGTCAGTAGGGAAACCGTTCTCATTTAAAAGACTTAGACTTTAATGCCGCCCGGAACGCAATTAATGCATGTCTTGTCACCTTACCTTAACTCGCGCATATCTTACGCGGGTCTAGGTGTTGGTCCGGAGACGAAAAGTCGTGTAGAGGGGGGGTGAATACACCGAGCTCGTTTCTTTTTCTCGTTGAAGGTCACCAAGCCGATGTTTGCAAATCGATGAACAAAGGCCAAATAAGCCTTCGATCACCGGGGTCAAAGTGAGTCGCCTTCGAGCTCTTCTACCGACCGATGTCGCATAAGAAACTCACGCCGAGACCGTAGTGCGGATAAGTGTTAGGCCCGGAGTCGCCTCTTTTGAAAACGTGTTTTCGCAATGTAAATTCTTTTGGTCGCGCTTTTTAAGATACGCTTTATGCAAGCCGATGATTTAAAACCGGAGTTAAATGCAATGCGATAAAACAAGAATAACACAAATGATTTTTAACGCGGTTCGGATAATGTATCCTACGCCCACGGTCCCGAACTCAAGCAGAGAAACTTGTTGATTAATCTCGAGCAAGTCTCAAAGAAGGAAACCGTACGCAGACGTATCCTTCTAAGTTATAGTCCTTAGCGACTTTTACAATCCAAACCTAAGTTTAGAAGGGAGGGAATATTCTCCAACCGAGAAGGAGTTCTTACAACAAGAACGATTCACTAAATGTGAACTCCTTCGAATCTAAGCTACGAATCTAGCAACGAGCTTAGTTTAGAGAAGAAAGGGATCAAAGAGCTCTAGAGAGATGAACTACAAGAAGTGTTCTATGAAAACTAGTTCGTCTCTCGGATAAGCTTGAAGGTTCTGGAGGGTTGTGAGCTTGAATGCTTTCCCTTGATTTCGCGTATATTCCTCCGTGTTTCGAAATCTTCAAATCCTTCTCTATTTATAGCCGTGAAGTTGTGGCATATGTCCGCTGGAGACGACGATGCCACGTGTCACAAGCCTCCAAAGAAAACGGCCATAAATTCGAGCTAGTTGCAAAGCAGGCGCTTAATGCACTCGTTCATGAGAGCAAATATTATCAGAGTAGGTAAGCGTTGTCGGCTTCTCATTGGGTCGAGGTTTGTAGTCGGGTGAGAGTGTCGAGCCGACCGTTCAAACAACCTCGTATGTCTTCCGCCGAACTATTCGAAAAGACTTCAGTGCGTGGTCGCTTTCGTCGGGTACAAATGACCGAATACATCTCTGTCCTCTTCGGCCGAGTCGCCCGACCGATGAAGTGAGCTTCGATAGTCGGCTGGTCGACCGCGAAGGTATTGTGCTTGCATAGGTTCTTCCGCCGATGACCATCACCGATAATGTCTTCTACCGAGATCGAGTAAGCCGATGCGCCGTCTCCACCGAAGCTTAGCATTCAGCCTTCCGACGAAAAACGCAAGCGATTACACCGATGACATGGGGTTCTCAAAAGTATCTTCAGCAGTAAGATCGCTCAACAACTACCCCGTACAGACTTAGACAAAAACAATAAACATAACATCAAGTCTAACCTATACATCGCCTAATCCTATCGACACACTAATCTACCGATATCAGCCTCGGCTTTGGGATCTTCAATTCCATAGTACTACTATGATTTCCCCCAATTTCTTTTAACCCTAGAACAATCGAGTATCAATCTACCGACTCATATCCAACAATTTCCCCCTAATTGATGATGCCAAAACCTCTATACTCTAACATCTATTAAAGATACTGTCCCTACCGACAACAATTTCCCCCCTAAAGCATCTCGAGGAAAAACCGATAATAGTAAATGAACTTCAAGCAGGTGAGAGAAAGGCAAGATCGTAGAAACCGATGTGAGTGTGTGTCGATCACTTGGTGATCGTGAAAACATGACACTAAAAAGCTTAAAGACAATGAGCGATTGTCTAGCAAGCGATTGGAACTCTTATAGATAGATCGTCAAAGTACAGTTCCTATGCTATTACAAAGAATTATCAAAAACAAAGAGGAGAAATCATCGCCGCTTGAAGCTCGAGTCTTCTTCTTGAAATCCGCCGAGCGATCAGCCGGGAGGGTCCAGCAAAGAAAATTTATAAATCCTTTTGCGCAAAACCCGGATTTCCTCTTGATCTTCTCGGGTCTATGCGGATGTAACTCATGCCGATAGGCCGCAGACTCGATTTCTTCTTCGATGACTTTGTGATGATAATGCCTTTAGCAAGCACGGGGGGAGGATATCTTCTCGAATGCGTGCTTTCACAGAATGTTCGGGCTTCTTTCATGATAGGCAAAGAACCGCTTCTCCGAGTTCTGGAAAAACTTCATTAAAACACTCTTCGAACGCTTGATCGCCGGAATGCCTTTCTGATAGAAGCCCCATACATGCAGATTTTTAACAAACATTTCTTTGAGAGTCTCCCATTGATCATTCGGATCAAGAGTACCCATTTGTCCACATGAGGTGCAGGAATCAGCCTTCATACGAGGAGTTCTCGATAGTAGTCCTCCCGCTCCTCGATCCTCCGGGTACCGCTTTCTGGATCGGCCGGCTTATCGATAGGCTTTTCATTCTCGCCGTGCCGCCCATCCTTTTCTTCTCACTGAGAGCGGCCGCTCTAGTGTCTCCTCGTCCCGAGACTCGCCCTGCAGCCGTCGCCTCCCGTGTAGCTTGTTCTTCCCGCTATCCGCTCGGGTGTAAGAGTAGATATGGGAATACTTTGAGCAAGAGCTTTGATTTCAGGCCTAAGAGCCTTAGCAAAATCTTCTCGGGCTTTCTTCTTTTGCTCTTCGACCGTATTAATGACCTTTCTTTTCCTTTGCCCCCGACGGCCTTGCCCTTAGGCTTTTTCGCCGCTTCGCCGCTCCTCTAGCCGACGCTCCCGGGTCCAAACCTTGTCTTGCAGCCTCTTGGGCTATTCTCGAGGTCGAACGCCTCTTGCTCCGCTTTTGATTTAAACTTCTTGACCGGGGAGGAAGGAGTAGTGGATTCGTAGCGATTTCCTTCCCCGACCTCTCGCGGCACTGCTGAGACTCTTCTTCTTCACCGGCTCTTCAAGGAATTGAGCGATTTCGCCTATGTGTGCAAACAAGAGGAGATGGGGGTGGCTTGTAGTGGGAAATCAAGGAGAGGGACCTCGCAGATGTACCTTTCGAGTAGATGGTCCCGCCTCCGAGCCTCGTTCCCCCGAATCCCTACGGCCGAGGGCTCCCGCCGAGGAGGGTCCCGCCTCCCGAGCCTCGTCCCTCAAGAATCCGGACGTCACCGTATCCGTATCGTGTTCATCTTTCACAATATCTTCCCCATTTTTGGCATCGCAATATTTGCCAAGGAGGTGCGGATAGCTTTTACGTCCCCGCTCCGACAGTGCACGTAATCTTTGATCCGGGTAACCGTGGTCATCAAAATCACCGACCAAGTTGCGTAGTTTTCCCAGCCTTTCTCCCCGACGCCTCTAGATTTCTTCAACCGAGCGGCCGACTCCCGACGGAGTTTCAGCAGAGCTTGATCATTTGATTCTCGTTATTTCTTTCTCGAACGGCTTTTAAGGCCTCACTCGTCGCTTGATGGCCGTTTGAAGAGAAATGGTTGCTATCTTGTTTCTCTCATCTATGAAGCCTTGAACTATTTTCACGGCCCGAGTCACCGCTCCGAGAAAGTTTTATGCCGAGCGAGCAGCCACCGACTCGTGCCGTTAAACCGGCCTTTTTGAGCACTTAGGGCCTCGCTCAACTATCTCCTTGAAATCCGGGCCGAGAAGCCTCTTTTAGGAGTTGAGATGTCGGCGGCCAACTTACTTAGAGCTTCGTTCCGAGCCTTGGTGTACTTCTCCCATTTGATATGAACATCTTTGGCTAGGAGTCGATTTTTCTCACCTCGGGCGTTTGATAGCCCTATTGACGTAACGTGAGGACACGGAACCGACGGGTCGTATCTCGATAAGAGCCGGTTCCGAGCCTCTCGCTCGTAGAACGAGATCAACCGCTCCCTACCGTACTTCGGCGCTGTAGCCTCACCCGATGTGACTACGGGTGGTGTCGGGCTCTTCTCTGGGAGTTTGTCCCTCCGCAGATTCTCCCCGGTCCGCTTCCTCGGGTTCGCCATCCATCTCCTCATCTTGATCATCATTATCACCTTTATCGAAGGTGGAGACGGGGGCGGAGTCGCTTTCACTGAGCTCTCAAGCTCGCAAATAGAGCATTGCAGCTCTCAAATCTTCGAAGGACGCCACATCGCCCGGCTCTCCGAATCCACCTCGGCTTGGAGCTCTTGCTCCCTCCGTCGCAGCTCATCCGGTGACCGGCCGGGATTTGGCAAAGTCAATAAGAATGTCCTAAAGAGGTAAAACCTTAAGAGCATCTCGAGCTCTTGTCCTTATTGCTATTTCAACCAGATCTCGCGTGCTCAGCAATTTCTCGGTATCTCTTGTCGAATCTCACCGCAAAGACGCAATCGAGTGGTGTCGCTTGTTGTCCACTCAGAGAGGTTCGGTGACGGCTCCCTCTTGTCGACTCGCTTCCTCGTAGCCGATCACTGGGACCTTGTCCTTGATCGCCGCTCCCTCGATTCCAAGATTCGAACCGAGTAGTTGCTCCTCTTGAGTAGAAGGAGGAGCCGGCTCAATAATGGTAAGCGGCCGAGCCACCGCGACCTCAAGCAGGTCGAGTCTTAGCCAACCTCCTCTTCTTCGGCACTTGGACGACGGGGGCAGGCGCACGCAGCCTCTCTTCGGGTCGTGGGCCCCTTGCCAACCGACTTCTCATTTCCAAATTCTTTGTCATAAATTTAATACTCTTGAGATCAAAAGACTTTCGAGTCCGCAAAAGCCGAACGTTTCGTACCACACTCCCTATCAGCACCGACATCTTGGTGCCGAATAGGAGCTTGCCCCGTACCGGTTAGCTTCCTCTCTCCAAAGAGGCGAAGTAGTGAACTTCGCGGCTCGGGCCTTCACCGAGTAGTATAGTAGTCGCCCAGCCACTTCTACTCCATCGTCTATAATCATCATCGCTGTATCCTCGCTTAGAAAGCCGATCATGGGATCCACCGAGCTTGTCGAATATGAGATACAACGTAAGCTAAACCCCCGTACCGAGGTAGCAAAAGATTCCTCTCGTAGCGCCGTCTTGAACACTATGTCGCCGCGTCCACAAAACTTTTGGACGTAATCATTTATCTCCCTTTCCTTATAACCAACGGGAGAAATACCACCGAGGGGAGTTGAAAGGCTTGAACGAGAGCCTCGAGATGTTGAAGGAGCGGGTAGCCTCCCTCCACTTATTCGGGGGCAACTTCCCCGATCAGAAACAAACGAAGCCTCTTCTCCTCCCCGAGGCAAGCGACTTCCAGCTGTAGTAGGCCTCCACAACTTGTCTCGGCAGATGAGAACGGGGACGCCTCGACACAAGAGTCGCCGCCCCCACTTCTCAAGCGGCGCCAAACACCGGCTCCAAATATGAAAGGTCCACCTCGCCGGAGAGCCATCGTCGGCTCAAACCGAACCCGATGGTCATGATCTCAACCATCTTCTCGGAGTCTCGTATTATCGCCATTGAAATCTCGCAAAACAAATTGTTAGGACTTGAAAATAGAGTAAGTCAAGAATATCGCCAGATATTAATACATTACCGTGAAATAGGGCTTCGAATGAATATACAAAGAATGCAGCTTGATGAGGATTTAGGAAGATAACCGAATCGCTAAGAAAAAGCTCTAAGATATGAGAACGGCGAAAAGTGAGGAGTAATCGAAGTTGAAAAGATTTTGTATAAGTTGATTTGATCTTCGCTCGAATCCTACGGTTCAAATTTAATCTTTCAAAATCGATGGACGCCTAAGATCGAATGATATGGAGGGTATGATTACTTAGCCGCCAATACTATAGATATACGTAATAAAGGTAAGTGAGAAGACATGCATTAAACGCGCGACGTAGAGCATTAATTACACAGCGAAGGGTCCCGCCGACCTTTCCCTTAAACCTTAAGCATAATAAATGGTAAGAAATAAATGCTCCTTAATAACCGAATGTAAGGGACTCGATTCATTAAACGCAAGGATGCTTCGAACAATTTAAGTAACGATACTACGCAAACCTCTTCAACCGAACTTATCACCGGTTACCATCATTTATCGAGGATGGTTGTGCCGACGACCATGTTCCCCCTTGCCGTGTACAGTGTGCATCTCCCAACCGAGTCACCGTACTCAAGTTTTCTCGACTCGCCATGCCGATTCCATACCGATACCAATTGTTGCTAAGTATATCATTATCGTAGTCGGCTTCTACCGACTTGTCTCGCAGGGATCTAGCGTACCTAGCTCAACCGATAGTTCTCTCGAACCTCGTTCTCGCCCAGCGGTTTGGTCAAGATGTTCCGCTCCTTGCTTATCGCATGGATTTTCTCCATTCTCGATGTCCTTCTTCTCGACATGGTCTCTCGATGAAGTGATGTCGAATATCCACGTGCTTGCATCTCGTATGCGTAACCGGGTTCTCCGAGTTATAGCTATCGCACCGGTGGAGTCACGTAGACGGGCACTTCATCCCGAGTTATACCATAATCTCTCAATTGTTGTCGAAGCCAAAGGATCTCGGGCACAAAGAACTTCCCCGCAGCCCACGTACTCGCCTCGCAGAGCGGACGTAGCTACCGAGTGCCGTTTCTTTGAAAACTACGATATCGCCTTGCCGCCTATGAACCGACATGTTCCTAAGTTGATTTTCGATCTATCCCGCATCCCGCATAATCGCATCGAATAACCTCGTTAGTGTTAGATTATCATCGCCAGGATACCATAACCCAAAGATCGTGTTCCTCTTAGATATCGCAGAATCTTCTTCGCCGAGTCTAGATGACTTCGCTTGGGATTCGCCCCGAAATCTTGCGCATACACCTACAAAGATAAGTTACGTCAGTCGGCTAGCCAGTTAAATAAAGTAAAGAACCAATAATAGCTCTATAATCGCAGAGTTAACGTAAGCTCCCTCATTGTCTGGATCGATTTTAAAGCTTGGTTCATGGGGATCTTGACCGGCTTGCCGGAATCACACCGAACCTTTTGAGAAGATCTCGAGTGTATTCGGGCCCGATTGATGAAAATTCCTTCACTGACCGCTTTACTTGAAATCCAAGGAAATAATTCATCTCTCCCATCATAGACATCTCGAATTTCTCCTTCATCATTTTCTCAAACCGCCGACATATGACTTCGTTTCGCAGCCCGAAAATGATGTCGTCCACGTAGATTTGCACCCGCAGTATGTCATCTTCTCGACTTTTTGCCGAATAGAGTGTGATCTACCGTCCCCTTCCGAAAACCTTTCTAAGTAGAAAGTCTCGATAGTGGTATCATACCAAGCCCCGGGTGCTTGTTTTAACCCATACGAGCTTTCCTAAGTCTCGTACACCCGATGTCCTCCGCCGAAAGCCAAGTGGTTGTTCAACGTAGACTTCTTCCTTCACTACGCCGTTCGTAAAAGCCGACTTCACATCCATCTCGATATACTTTAAAACCTTGATGTGTCGCATATGCTAGGAAAAGACGAACGGCTTCCAATCCGGCGACCGGAGCGAATGTTTCATCAAAGTCAATTCCTTCACTGACCGTAACCTTTGCAACCGCCGAGCTTTATTTCCCGACAATGACGTTGTTTTCATCTCGCTTGTTCTTGAAGACCCACTTTGTTCCTATCACGTGCCGATGTCTAGTTCCGTCAACAAGCTCCCATACTTCATTTCGCACGAACCGGTTCAGCCCTTCTTCGTATGGCTATGACCCGGCCAAGATCTTTAAGTGCATCCTCTATCGATTGAGGTTCATCTCGTAGACGTAAAAACAAGAGTAAAGTGAGCTTTCGCCTCGACTTAATCTTGATCTTGTCCTTATAGTAGCCGACGGATCTCCAATGATTAGATCTCGAAGAATGAGCATCGAGCCACGAGCGTCTCGAGTCGGGCTTCTTCTTCCCGATACTACTTCGCACGCCGCAGGGAGTATTAGGCATTTCAAGAGTACCGTTTCGCGACCGAAGCATTTCAAAGAAGAAGATTAGGATCTACCGAGTTTCCGTGTTCAGGGGCATTTAGCTCAGAACATTTAACGTTCCCCCGAGTTTATATTCTCGCAGAGGTCTCGCTACCACGGGGCTTCCTCATCGACCGTTGTTACCTCGTTGTTGATTCTCGCTTTGGAGAATCAACCAGTGCCGCCTACATTGCTTGTCGACCGAGTCCGAATTTCATCATCGCCTCGACTCATCATCCCAACAATGCCGGATCTTCTCACCTTTATCATTCGCCCGAGATCCCGTAGCTTGCCGCCGACATCTTCGCTGTTCGGCCCGCATCTTTCCCCGTCCCCGCAACAAACTCATAAAAAACAACATGAGGGCTTTCCTCCACGCAAAGAGTCCGATAGTTAAAGACTCGAACGCTTTGTCGACCCGAGAGTATCCTAAGAATACTCCTTGATCGATTTGCCGTCAAAGACTTTCAACCGGTCTTTCCCATTATCGTGGATAAAGCAAGGACGGACCCAAAAATATGGAAATGAGAAATAGAAGGAATTCTCCCTTTCCACAGCTCGTAAGGCGTCTTCATGTGTTGCATTGTAGCAAGTGAGCGGCTTCCGAGTGTAGGTGCAGCCGTGCCGCAGCATCCGCCCAAAACTTTGAGGGTAGTCCGGAGTCTTCTAGAGCGTTCTTGCCGCTTCTTTGAGTGTTCTCGTTCTTTCGTTCGCAAGTCCGTTCTCGCCGAGGGGTGCGTGCAACTGATGTCTCGTGCCGAATTCCCTCTTTATCGCAAGCACTTTTTAACTACCGAGTTTAGAAACTCTGTTCCTCCGTCTCGAGCGTATCCTCCGTATCTTGATGTCCTTTTCCACACCGAGCTTTTTCGCAGATTAGGCACCTCGGCCCGAACATCATTCTTATCTGGCGATGAAGATGACCCAAGTATATCTCGAGTAGTCGTCTATGACGACTGGGGCATACTTCTCGCCTCTTATAGTCACCGGAGAGACCGGCCCGAAAAGATCCATGTGGAGTACCAAGGATTCCATCGCTGGAAGGTGAAGGAATAGGTGGATTGCTCTTCTTTGTCTCGCTTTCCCTTCGTGCATGCTTCACAATTTCTATCTTTGATAAAAGATTCCTCGGGCAGTCCTCCCGACTTTAGAGTTCTTTGCGAGCTTGTTCATAGTCTTGAAGTTCAGGTGGCCGAGTCTCTCGTGCCATAGCCACTCGACTTGTCACTTGATTTAGTCTCGTGCAAGCAAGCAAGCCTCGTGTCTCGCGGTTTTCCAGCTTGCAACATAGATGTTCTTCTTCCGCGAGCCTCGACAACACCGTTTTCCCCCGTAGATTTGTCAACAACATCACGTAAAACCGGTACAAAGATAACTCGTTAAGATTATCACGTAACTGACCGACGTAAAGGGAGATTATGTTGAAGTCCTTCAACATATGTTACTCTTGAACCGAGGCAGCCCCAATGTTCGCTGTTCCATATCCCCTTGTGTAGCCTTTGGAGTTGTCACCAAACTCACTTCCGGGACCATCTTCTTGTACGTAGTTGGTCGCCGGGCTCTTCCGATGTGTCATGTGTCTCGAGCAGCCGCCGTCCACTATCCAAGGGTCCTTATGCACCTCGCCCCTTCTCCCGCCATCAAGCAAGTTCACCGACTCTTCAGACTTGTATTTGTTTCCTCAACTGCGACGAATGCGGCTTCGTCTTCGTCGTAGGAATACATGAAAGTATCCTCTTCAATCGAAGTTGCCTGATATCTCTCCGGCTATGTAGCCCGCCTTCGTTTGGCGAATTTTTCTCTTCTCGGCTCGCCGTTCGCTCTTTGAGCACCGAGAGTTCGGGACAACCGTGACCGATAATGTCCCTCCTTTTTGCAAGCTTAAAGCATGTGGAGACTTTGTCCGCCGTCTTTCCGACCGAGTCCTTTGAAGGACTAGCGAACCTTCATGCTCGCTTTTCCCGCATTCAGTGTAGAATTAGATTCTTCCCTTTTTTGATAATCTTTCTTACCCGAGGGTGAATCTCCTGATACTTCTTTAGCTTCCCGACTCTCTCCTTTTCTCTTTGGTATTTGAGAGCCATCGCCGCGAGCGGATCGGGCCAGCAGATATTTCGTATGACTTTGTTTCACCAAGCACGCTTGCTCGATGAAGTATTTTTGTTTCCGCTTTTGCCGACAGCTTGCCTTGAAGGCATGATCAATGTGGGTGTCACCGGAGCGCTCGAGCATCTCCCGGGGTAGGCTATGCTCAAATTCCTCCATTTTTAGTTCTCGAAAAGACGACATCGGAGTTAGAGAATTTAGATCGTAACGCCTTAGATAAGTAGCAAATGGAAGCCACTTCGTCGAGGTAACGCTCTTAAGATCTTGGTGTTCATCTCTTTATTGGTGAACATCCTCCCCAAACCATTGACGACGCTGACTTGGTTTGTGAATCTAACACCGAGCTCGCCAATCGTCTCATTTGGCTCCATAGTAAGGGCGCCGAACTTCTCAAGCTCTAGTTCGAGCTTGTTCTCCTTAATCCGAGGGGTTCCTCGGCTCAGCATGCCTGTGAGCATCCCATAGCTCTTTTGCCGTTTTACAATCTTGTACTCGCCGAGGTGCGAGTCACCGAGCGTAGTCGCATAGTGTTTCGTGCCACTCGGCCTAGGATTGTGCAGCTTTTTTCTTCGTGTGTGAAAGCAGCATTTGTCTTTGGGAATCTTTGTACTGTCTGTGCTCCTACGCTTCTCCAAAGAAGAAATACGATGCCGTCGATCATGGGGATTACGGGTCCTGCTTTCAAGAACATTCGTCATGCCGTCGTGGAGTGACGTAAGATGTGCCTCCATACGCACGCGCCAAATCGTATAATTCTCAACGGAGAACATCGGCACCATCCGAATACCCGACATATCGACATGTTGCAACGAGTATGGGGATGAGATGAAGAGATGCTTGTGCAGAGAAAACGCTTTTGGGATCGGTCCGAGAGGACCAAAGATTACGTAACCGGCGATCGCTGAACACCGTGCGCCCGATACTAATTGTTGGGTCCGAGACGAAAAGTCGTGTGTAGAGGGGGGGTGAATACACCCGAGCTCGTTTCTTTTTCTCGTTGAAGGTCACCAAGCCGATGTTTGCAACCGATGAACAAGGCCAAATAAGCCTTCGATCACTGGGTCAAAGTGAGCCGCCTTCCGAGCTCTTCTACCGACCGATGTCAGGATACGAAACTCACCTGAGACCGTAGTGCGGATAAGTGTTAGAGGCCCGGAGTCGCTCTTTTGAAAACGTGTTTTCGCAATGTAAAGTCTTTTGGTTGTGCGCTTTTTAAGACAGTGATTTAGTTAAATGCAATGCAATAAAAACAAGAATAACACAAGCGATTTTTAACGTGGTTCGGATAACGCATCCTACGTCCACGGTCCCGAACTCGCAGGAGAAACTTGTTGATTAATCCGAGCAAGTCTCAAAGAAGGAAACCGTACGCAGGACGCATCCTTCTAAGTTATAGTCCTTAGCGACTTTTACAATCCAAACCTAAGTTTAGAAGGGAGGGAATATTCTCCAACCGAGAAGGAGTTCTTACAACAAGAACGATTCACTAAATGTGAACTCCTTCGAATCTAAGCTATGAATCTAGCAATGAGCTTAGTTTAGAGAAGAAAGGGATCAAAGAGCTCTAGAGAGATGAACTACAAGAAGTGTTCTATGAAAACTAGTTCGTCTCTCGGATAAGCTTGAAGGTTCTAGAGCGCTGTGAGCTTGAATGCTTTCCCTTGATTTCGCGTATATTCCTCTCGCTTTTTGAAATCTTCAAATCCTTCTCTATTTATAGCCGTGAGTTGTGGCATATGTCCGCTGGAGACGACGATGCCACGTGTCACAAGCCTCCAAAGAAAACGGCCATAAATTCGAGCTAGTTGCAAAGCAGGCGCTTAATGCACCGCTTATGAGAGCAAACCTTTTACCAGAGTAGGTAAGCGTTGTCGGCTTCTCATTGGTCGAGGTTTGTAGTTGGTAAGAGTGTCGAGTCGACCGCTCAAACAACCTCGTATGTCTTCTCGCCGAACTATTCGAAAAGACTTCAGTGCAGGGTCGCTCTGTCGGGTACAGAGAGATCGAATACGTCTCGTCTTCTTCTGCGAGTCGTCCCGACCGATGAAGTGAGCTTCGATAGTCGGGCTGGTCGATCGCGAAGGTATTGTGCTTGCATAGGTTCTTCCGCCGATGACCATCACCTGATAATGTCTTCTACCGAGATCGGGTAAGCCGATGCGCCGTCTCCACCGAAGTTTAACATTCAGCTTCTGACGAAGAACGCAAGCGATTACACTGATCACATGGGGTTCTGAAAAGTATCTTCAGCAGAAGATCAGTTCAACAATTACCCCGTACAGGACTTAGACAAAAACAATAAACATAACATCAAGTCTAACCTATACATCGCCTAATCCTATCGACACACTAATCTACCGATATCGCCCCTCTTTGGGATCTTCAATTCCATAGTACTACTATGATTTCCCCCAATTTCTTTTAACCCTAGAACAGCTGAGTATCAATCTACTGACTCATATCCAACACTAGGTTAGAGGCGGCCTTAGTAATCATTCCGTTTATAGCTTCAAATCACAACCGTCATTAAAAAGCAAGACTTAATCCCAGCCGTTCGATCAAAAACGATTGATATGCATATCTTATAAAATCTCTTGCTTATCACTCTAATCTATTTTTCGCCATTTGTATCCTCAAGAGCTTTCTCGCCTTCGCCATCTTCTCTTAACTGATTTCGCATATCATTCAAGCTCTTTGCATACGGTAATTTTTCATTTCTCTCTGCTTAAAACTCTTCTAACTCACTCTACTTTCAAGTGCTAACAAGTTTTTTGCAGATATTCATGGCGATCGTTATGACCCCACCCAATGCTGAAGAGATCATCAAGTCTAAGGTTCAGTTTGAGCCTACGATGGTTCTTCATCAGGGGGAACTTCCTTATCTCGAGCCCATCATCTCGGCTCTAGAAGCGTCCAGCCTAGAGCTTCTCGTTATGAAGCATCCCAAAGCCTATCTCCCCCGACAAGTAGCCAAAGTTTTCTACAACTGGAGGTCGGTGGAAGATACGGACGAGGAAGTATCCCAGTTCGCCTATATAAGAGAGGTGACCCCTCAGAAGTGGGAGTCCGATCACCACGACATTGATATCAGGGCCGCATTACAGGCATCATTCGACCTTACGGCCTACGGGATCTCCCCTGTTGGATATAAGGAGAAGGAGCTCAACTCCTATGCCCAAAGGTTCTGCAGCAGAGACAACGTCACATTCAAATATGCACTGCCTAAGAACCAGCTCTTACCAGAGTACCGCATGCTCGCCTACATCGTCATGCATATCCTGACGAGCACCGCCGGTTCCTTTGATCAGCTATCTAAGCCACGTCTCCAGCTGATGATGATTATAGAGGATGGAGTCCAGGTCAACTGGATGGATTTCTACGTGACTGAGCTTAAGGCTCAGGCACAGAAGTTTGTCGCCACACCCTCCGGAGAGAGAAGACTCATTAGTGTGGGCAAGCTACTGTACGGGACGAAGATGTCCGTACTAATCGAGGATTCAGTATCGAATCACGCATCCTTTGTTGATTCTAGATACTTCGATAGCAAGCTCATCAAGTTCAAAACTGGAGCCGCCGGCTGAGAAGCCTGGCCGGCGAGGGCCGCCCGCACCGAAGAGAGTCACTACCGATCCGCCCCTCGTACCGACCCACCAAAGAAGAAAAGGCTTACCAAGGCCGGAACGCCCGAAGTTCCAAATAAGCCTATTTCTCCCCCACCTACTGTGAAGAGAACATTTTGGACGCCGACACGGCATCGAGGGTGCCACACCGAAAGACAAAGTCCAGGCAGACGCTCCGAGGAGACACAATCGGATGATGCCGAACCGACCGTGGAGACAACTCCCGAGTGGACGACAAGCGCCCGGCTCGCCTCCGAGCCATAGGAGAAGTGACCGCATAGATCCCGAAAATTGCGTAACACAAGGATCCGGTCGATATTGCGATCGTGGCAAGGACACGTATGCCGCCGAGGTTCCCCGAGTTGGGACATCCTCGAAGAACCGAGAACGAATCGGGCCAAGATTGTCCTTGCCGACGAGGAACAAAGCCTTCAAGCCGCCCATCGGGTTTGGAGAACCCGCCGACCTAGCTTCGCTCGAGGATCCGAGAGCCGCAATGTTGTATCTACTCGGCCCGAGATCCTCGTAACGCAAGTCAATGGCCCATCGCAGCCCATCCCATCATGACGACGACAATGATGACAATAACGATGATGTGGATCGGCACCACCCAAGGAAGCGGCACTGTGGAGGATCTCGCCGAGGGTAAAACTCCTAGCGAGAAGGGCAAATCACCACCTCCACCGTCGACATCGTGATGCCCCGCTTGTCTCGAAACCCGGCCGAGAGCAACAACTCACCACATCTCGAGCAGAGGCTCTAACCAAGCAGCCTATCGATCAAATCGATCGGTTCCGTGTCCTCCAAGTCTGTCAACAGAGCCATCAGGAAGCAGGGAGACAAGAATCGTCTCCTTGCTAAGGACGTTCACCTCAAGTGGGCTCAGTACACAAAGTCTCAAACAGAGAAAGTTGATAAACTTGTCGACGAGGTAAAGAAGGTCTCCGAAGCTCCTACCTCTTCTATCAATATTCAGGAGATAGTCGAGACCGCACTCGCAGCTCAGAAAGCGGACTTAGCCGCTCAGAGTCAGCAGCTTCTTCAAGCTCAACATAAAATATTTTCTCGAGCAAATGCTCGACTCGAGCCTCGCCACACCCAAACAACTATGGATGAGCGGAACAAAATGGCCACCTCCAAAGGTACAACAAGCCATAACCATTCAAAGTGGAGGCCCTCAAGCTCATTCAAGCCGAGATGATAGCTTCCCACGACGAATCCCTCCCGAAGCCGAGACAGGAGATAGGAGCCCAGATCAAGCAGATTCGCACTGATCAAGA
Source organism: Lavandula angustifolia (assembly GCA_028984105.1). NCBI lineage: Eukaryota > Viridiplantae > Streptophyta > Magnoliopsida > Lamiales > Lamiaceae > Lavandula > Lavandula angustifolia. The sequence goes on from CM054803.1 coordinate 29,806,277, forward strand.
AAATGACTGGGAGCATTACTGTGATGCCGTCAAGGATTTCGAAACTACCGTCGCTTCCATCAAAAATATGATCTTCAATCTAGAGAAGGAAGTGGTAGCCATCCGCACTCGTCTCTCCCTGGCTGATGATGCCAAAAACGGGGAAGGGGAAGATAAGAGTGAGGCGGAAAGGGCTTAAGTGGGCGAAGGCCGGGAAGCTGAGGCAAGAATAATTGCCAAGGGGGAAGGTTCAGCTGATCCACCGGAACCAGCCAAAGACCCCTCCCGAAATCGTCCAAATCCCAACAAATTCAACCTATCGAAATGCATGAGCCGGCCGCAGGATCCGGAGAAGGATCCTCGGCTCAGCACATAGAGGAGGTCGCGCGTTTTGTCGACCAAGAGGACGAGCCACTGCTACTGCAAAGGCCGGGGAAGGAGAAAGCTACTGAACCATCTCCTCCGCCTTCCCGATGCCCAAATTCAAATCCAAAGCGGAGCAGGAGGCGTATGACAAGAAAGTCGCTCAGAAGCTTCAAGACGAACTTAACTATGAGCGACAACTCGAAGAGGAGGCTCAGAAGGCCAAAAAGAAGAGGAAGCATGTGGCTAAGATAGCCAGGAGCCAAGCTAAAAAGCTCCTGGATGAACAGAAAAAGAAAAAAAGGCTCAGGACGAGCAAGCTACTGCTTCTGATATTGATCTTCACCCTCGCTCGTAGAATGAAAGAACTCGTCCCAAACTTACTCCCCGAAGCAGGAGGCAGAAGATAGAGCCACCTGGGAGGCAACGCTGCAAGGACTTAATCTTCGAAAAGGAGACACTAGAGCAGTTGCCCTCAGAGAAAAGAAAAGACTCAAAGACTTGGCCAAGATCATCGAAGCTACTGAAAAGATGGCCAATGAACCAGTCATTGACTGGAAGAAACAGATACCCAGGTCATCCAAGAACTACAGGCGAGGCGCTCCGAGAGCTACTTATTAGAAGAAAACTCTTCACCGCCACATAGACAAATGGATACCGTGGAATCTGAACGAGGAATGGGAGGAACTCAAGATCGAGTTCATAAAAGGATACTATGTGTATCAATGTTATCCGTATGAGATTCTGATCCGTATGAGATTTTGGCAGATCAACTTTTCGATGAGTTCCTTCATCAATCAAATGTCAGACTCAGAGCGCAAATTCATCTGATGCTAGCTAAGGAGAAGCTGTCACTAGTTGCTCCCGCTCGTAAGAGTACCTCCTCCCGTGACCACTCGCGGTGTTTTACGCACCAAGGAGATTGAAGACGAGGTCGACGTAGCAAAGATACCATCATGATCTCGCCTCACCGCCCTAGTGATCTCAAGGAAATCCAAACTCTCCGTGCAAGAATCTACAAATATTACGGCTCGATCCTCCCGCCGACAAGTCTCGCGGATTTCAAGAGCAAGACCAAGAAGTTCATACGTTAACAGTAGTCTTCATATTTTGTATAGAAGATAGGAACCTTGTAACTCATTTCATATATTACAGTTCCTTCTTCTAGCCAGACAATCACTCATTGTCTTACGGTGATCACAAGTGATCACTGAAGTGATCTGACACACACTCACACATAACCGTTTCTCTGATGTGCCTATCTCGCCAACCGTTGATTTCCTTAAGTCAATTGCTCGCTTTAGTGAAGTTCTTCTATGCCGTAGTTTGGGACTTATTCTCTTAGAATTTATAGAGGTTTTGCATCATCAATTGGGGGGGAAATTGTCAAGGGTTACGAGTCAAGAGATGATACTTAGCATTTTATTTCGGAAAATAATATCGGGGGAAATCATAGTGTTCATGCTATGGAATTGAAGATCCCAAAACCCACTTGTACGTAGTGTAGTGTCGATAGGACTAGATTATGTAATAGGCTAGACCGCTTTTTGATTTCGTTATCCTTCTTGTCTATGTCCCGTATGGAGTAAAATGTCGGATTGATCTTCGCAGGGAAGCTTACTTTCCGTAACCCCACGTCATCGTGTAAGAGCTTGTGTTCTTAAGTCATCACCGATCTTCGCCCCGCAGAAGACACCTTATCACCGACATACACGCAGAAGAACCTCCTATACAAAGCTCGCACCTTCACAAACAACACCGACTACACTCGCAGGATATCTTGTTAGCCGACTCAGACGAAGAAGACAGAGACTGCATCAAGTCTACTGTATCCGACAGGAAACGACCCAGCCTTTAACATCACTCGAAAGTCAGCAGAAGATCCTACGAGGATAACTGAGAGTCAACTCCGATGAAGACCGATGTCTGACATGTCTCACCTACCACATACCTCGACCAATGAGAAGCCGTCAACGCAATATCTGCTCTGACCAACTAAAGCTGCTCTCATGAACAGTTGTCAACAACTCTGCTGCAACAATTCGAATATATGGCGTTTTCCTTGGAAGCTTGTGACACGTGGCATTGTCCTCTCCAACGGGCAAATGCTTGGGTCACGACTATAAATAGAGAAGAAAATCCGAGCTCCACGCACGGGATATCAAAGGGACAAACGCTCAAGCTTTTGAAACAACTCTAGCGCATTCAAGATAAATCCAGCGAAGAATTTGCTCAATAGAATACCTTTAGTTCTTCTCTATAGAATTCTTTAGATCCCTCTTCTCTAGCTAAGCTCAAAGTTCATATCATAGCTTAGATTCTCGATGGAGTTCACTCTTTAGTGATTGTTCTAATTGTAAGAACTCCTTCCTAGTTGGAGAAAATCCCCTCCCCTTCAAACTTAGGTTTGATTTGTAAAAGTCGATAAGGACTATAACTTAGATGGGTTTGTCTAGTGCACAGATACCGAGCTGAGGCTTGCTCAGATTAATCAACAAGACCTCCTGTTCAGCAGGACCGTGGACGTAAGATCTCGCGTATCCGAACCACGTTAAAAATTGCTTGCGTTGTTTACCGCTTTTATTACATTGCATACAAACTGCTTATAAGTCATATCTTGCATAAAACGTATTCATAAAGTGCACTAGTCAAAACTGTTTAACTTGTGAAAATCACGCTTCAACCGGGACGAACCTCCGGGTTCACACTCTTATCCGCACTAAGCCTTCGATCGCGAATAAACCACTAACTAAAGCCGCAGAGGGAGAGACTCGTAGTCCGGGCACACTCCGACCCACGATCGAAGGTTACTATCTCGACACTATTCATCGGGCCAGATCCAACAACCACCGTCCTTCGCGTTTGAGAAAAGAAGCAAGACTCGTGTGTATTCAAACCCCCCCCTCTACACCCGACTCTCGCCTCCTGACCAACAAGTAGCGATATACTCCCTCCGTCCCATTCATAATATCTTGTATACCATATTCGGGTGTCCCACTCATACTGTCCTCTTTCCATTTTTGGAAATAATAAGGGATGTGTAATTTTAATTAGGGAGTTAATTAATTTGATTAGCAAGAATTTGGTGCCCACTCAATCTCTCTCTCTCATAACCTAAATTGACTCTCTCTCTCCTCGTTAAAAACACAAAGTTGTCGCCCCTCTCTGATGAAGCTCGACTCTGTTAATGGCTGCCTCCCTTCCAAAATGAACTTCTCCCCTCCTCTTAATTCGTTCTTCTCCGAAAGTGAGACCTTTGAGTTCAATCATAGAGTCGCCGATGGCTTTTATTCTTCCTTCTCTAACTCGGAGACGGATGATTAGGGAGAAAAAAGTGGTGGAGAAAACCATCCCGAGCAACCACGAGTCCGGATCCGGCGATTTCCGATCTTCTTCCTCCTCAAAGTCCATGACTTGGATAGCCTGTCTTGGATCGATTTGTTGGGGCTTTTAATTCGCTTTTGAATTGATGTAAATTGAAATGGTGTAAAGTGGAATTGGAGGGAAGGAAAATTTTCATTCTGTGCTCTGATTTCTTATTTCTTCTTCTTTCTACAATTTTGATTTTGAATTTTTCACTCTGCAATTTGATTCCGGAACTGGAGGGAATGGAAATTTTCATTTTGTGGTCTGTTATTTGGATTTCTTCTTCCTTTTGATTTTGATTTTGATTCTGCTTTTCTTGGAATAGGAGTAAGGAAAAATTGTTATGCATATTTGTATAATTAGGATTAGTTGTAAAAAACTAATTAAAAAGGGAAATAGAATAGTGGGTCATATTAATTAACAATACAATACTCACTTTCTTAATCTCCGTGCCGGATTCCTACACGACAGAATGAATGGGACGGAGGGAGTATTATATACTAATATTAGCTGGCAGTTAAGAAGTTTGTGGATTTCTAAAAATTTAAACAGCCCTCCAAAAATTTTCACTAATAATTTGAATTTTGGAAAGATTTGAAAATTAAAAGTGGTGGGAGAATGAAATATCTATCTAACTAATCTTAATCAATAACCGAAAGGAAATGTCTACTTAATAGTTCTGAACATAATTAATCAATAATTTACATATGGCAAATGTAATCAAGATTTTTTTTTTATAATTGTTTTTCACGATATTATTGAAAAAATAAATTCCCAATCAGATTAATAATTAAATAGTTTTGAATTTTCAAAGTAAACATTGGTAAAGTAGATTACTTATAATTTATAATTAGTACCATCAATATATATGTTAGATTTACATGATCCATGATTTTTCGAAAGCAATATTGAAATTTTTTCTGTTTCTAATTGAATTGCCTTATTCCAAGAAAAAATTCATTGTTTATTGATAGTTTATTTTTAATGGCGTCTATTTTTTTCTATACTAAAAATTATAAAAGATGTTTTTAATGAATACATTAATTAAGTTAAAAATATTTTATTTTATCAATTAATGAAAAAACTTAATATAATACTTTATGAGTAAAAATTTGCTAATAATGTTGTGAAAAATCACAAATAAAATTAAAATTATATTTGTGATTAATATAGAAATTTCTTGAAATAAAAATTATAATCATCCTTTTTTCACAAAGTAAAATTATTTATTAGGATAATGTTAAATATTATGTTTATTTATTTGAAAAAAAAATGAAAAAATTGCAAAAATGAATGGAAATATTTTGAGTAGTAAGAAAATAGCATGTTAACTTATAATAAAATAATAAAAGAAATTATCAAAAAATATCATCCGATCAATCATTTTTAAAATCTAATTAATTATTAACTAAAAATAAGTTACTATGTTACCTTACATTACGAAATAACTAAAACTGTTATGAATAGTGAGTAAACATTATGTTACTTTGTTTTAAAGTAACAAAAAAAGAAACTAGAGAAAAAATATTATAAACTTTGGTTTGAAATAAAGAAAATGAAAGAATCATCAACTATTTTTTGATTCAATATTACTATTTGAATGATTCTGATTGAATTCAATTTTTTTTTTATTAATTATAAACAATACTATTTGAGTATTTGATTCGAATTCGGTTCAATAATAACAATATTCAAAAGATTAGATTCTATTCTAAATTTTTAACACTAATTAATCAAATTCAATCAAAATGTCATTTGATTTTTAATGTGACGAATAATATTAATATTTTTTTTCTTAAACTACGAATATTCCAAGTGGGTAAGATAATTGTTGGAATTATTGAGCCTTTTATTGAATAATTAAAAGTGTTTAAATAATTAAATAATTATTGAGCCTTTTATTTTGATAAATTAATTATTAGAATTTAGAATTATGTTAATTTGATTATTACCAAAATATTAAAATAATTATTTAGTAGTGTTTAATGCAAAAACAAAATAAACGAGGCATACACTATTTTATATTTGAAAAGTTAATCATCGAGATTATTTCAATTTGATTATTGAGAAAGTAGGAAAATAAATTTGTGTAAAACATGTTATAAAATAAAATGTAAAAATAAACAATAGTAATAATAGTATGAAAATAAGAAATAGAAGAGAAAAAAACATATTACGAGTAGAATGAAAATATAATAATTGCTGATGAAAATAGAAATAAATTAAAATATATATTCAAAGTATGTTAATTTCATTTATGAAACTATAATATTATTATACTATAGAAAAAGAAACAAAAAATAAAAGAAAATCTAATGAATAATAAGAAAAATTAATATGTTAACTTATTATAAATATTTGAAAATAAAAAAATAAAGTAAGCTATTCTGAATAGTATTTTAAATATGTTGAAAGAAAAAAGGAAATAAAAGAATCATCACAACTCTTCTATTTTGAAAATTTTGTTATTTGTAATATGTTAAAGTTGATTCCTCCAAAAAAACACTATGCAAGTTAACTTATTATCAAATGAATGACTCAAGATATGGAAATACAATATTACGAATATTAAGCAAATATGAAAAATGAAAAATAATATGAATAGGAAGAAAAAGTTATGATAACTTATAATAATGTAATAAATATAAAATTTATAAATGAAAATATTACGAATTGTTGAAAATATGATAAAAAAAGAAGGGGCGTTTTCTTAAATACCCATATCGGAAATCGAAAAGACAATTTTACCCAAAGCTTATAATTGATACACAAAATACCCAACTTTACTTAAATATCTCCACTTTTCAGACTTGTCAACCTGTAAAACCGTTATTTTGCTTCGTTTCGTGCGCAAATGATTAACACGTAATCCCGCCAAGTACCGACCAAATCCCGCCGGCCACGTGGAATCCCGCCGGCCACGTGGCGGGACGAGATGATTCCCACGTGGCCACGTGGAATCCCGCTTGCCTCGCAGAATCCCGCTCGCCTCGTGGGATCCCGCTCGAGCGTGCTCCAATCCCGCTCGCGGGATCCCGCCCGGCTACCCCCCCAATCCCGCCCTCCACTTTTTTGATTTGGACGCCGTGCGTAATCCTCGCTCACTAAATCCCTCTCGGCCGCTTTCTAGTCCCGCTCGTTCCAAAATCATGATTTTATCTATTTATACCGTGATTGAACACCCTCACTGCTCTTTCATTTCATTTTCAACTACAAATTATTTCTGCAGAATTTTGCTCCCTCGTTTCATCAAAAAAATTTGGATAGTTGGTATAATATTATTGTTCATTTTAATGGGCAATTTAACAATTTGTCCGAGTATATTGGCGGTGAAGTTAAAGTTATCTGCATTCCTGGGAACAGTGTTTGTATTCCAATTTTACGACAGTTCATTCAATACAATCTTAATCCCTTTTTACTTTCGTCAAATTATGAAATTTATTACACCTACGTTTCTCGTCATGGTATCACGCTTAGGTCCATTCTCGCGACCGATATGGACCTACTTCGTCTTTGTACTACATAAATTGAGCCGACTTTATTTCTCGAGTACTCTAATGCTCAATCTTATCATACACCCGATGTTGTTGAACAATTTGGTTCAAGGTTCAATTTTGAAGATCAAGCGGGTGGTAGCAATCGGGCTGAGAATTTTCGGGAACAGGAAACCTTTTTTTACGAAGAGGATACCCATGTTGTATCCGACAGTGATGAAGAAAATATTTTGGATAGTTCATCCGAAGAGGAATACGATGAGGTGTCTGGTCCATTAAATCAATGTACGTTTGGCGACTTTGCAGCATGGATCTGACGTGAAGGTGGTGTGAATCAATTGATATCTATGCTCATGCCGAACAACCGTGCCCTTCCAAGTAACGAAATAATATATGGTGGCACCGAAAAAGTAAATGACGGTTTACTTCCAGTCGTTCCTCTCGATGCATCGGATTCACTTATGGTTCGAGATCTGGATCACGTTGTGGACTATCGGATTTGTTTGCTGCTGTTGCACTTCAGCACATGGAACAAGGTCTCGATTTTAGGGTGGCTCATTCTGACAGTGGTCGGGTTGAGTATGAATGCAGACGGAGTCGTGGATCGCCCATTTTTCCTACGGGCGTCGTTTCGTAAAGATGTGTTGTGGATTGTAAACTGCTTGCATGCCGAACACATATGTAATCGAGATTTTTCACAGACTGGTCCAAGAAGGATTCGTGCAAAGGCGCTCGCTGCTTAAGATTTTTGGCTGCATTGCTTATGCTCTAATTCCCGCTCACAATAAGGAAAAGTTTAATGGAAAAGGCGAAAAACTCATTTTTATTGGCTACAACGACGAGTCAAAAGGTTATCGTCCCTATTAATCCAATAACTAACAAATTGGTGCTTAGAAAAGATGTTATTTCTTATGAAAGTGCAGCTTGGAAATGGGAAAATGAAGCTCCTACTGATCCTACTCCTATAGAACTTGTACCAGCTCAACAAGTTCATGATCCATCTAGCAGTAATGCTAAAGAGGATGATTCAGACTCGGACTCGGAAGCTCATCCAAGAAAGTATCGCTCTCTGGAAGAAGTTTATGCTTCATGTAATTTTGCATTGTTTGCAGGTGAACCTCAATATTTTGAGGAAGCTGTCAAAGAAGATGCATGGAGGAAAGTAATGGATGATGAAATGAGGAGCATTGAAAAAAATACTTGGAAATTAATGGATCTGCCGAAAGGAAAGGAATACACAAGGCACGATTGGTCCCAAAAGGCTATTCTCAAGGCACGATTGGTCCCAAAAAGACTATTCTCAACAGCCTGAAAAAAATTCAACTTGAAATAAGACCAAGAATAATGAAGATGGAAGTGTGGAGAAACACAAGGCACGATTGGTCCCAAAAGGCTATTCTCAACAGCCTGGAATCGATTTTACCCAGACATTTGCACCAGTTGCTCGGATGGAAACAATTCGAATCGTTCTTGCTATTCAAATCGGCGTTCTTAAATGGAGAATTGGAAGAGAAGGTTTATGCCAAACAACCTCATCAAGGATATGAAGTAAAAAGGAAAAGAAGAAAAGTCTACAAGTTGTTGAAAGCTCTCTATGGCTTGAAGCACGCCCCCATGAGCTTGAAATAGCAAGATAGATGCTTATTGCTTAAGCAATGGATTCGTGAAAAGTTCCATCAGAATCATCTCTTTCTGTGAAGAAAACCGAAACTGATTTTTTGATTGTTTGTCTTTATGTGGATGATTTAATCTATGCATAAACAAATGATGCAATGGTGAGAATGTTCAAAGAGACAATGATGAAAGAATACGAGATGACCGATCTTGGCCCGATGAAGTATTTTCTTGGAATTCAAGTAAGGCAAAAGAAGGGAGAGATCTTTATCTCTCAAGCAAAATATGTTCCAGACTTGTTGAAGAAGTTTCGAATGGAAAATTGTAAGTCGGTTGAAACTCATATTGCATTAAATGAAAAGTTGAAGCATGAAGATGGAGCTGAAAAATCTGATCCTAGTTTGTATAGAAGTACTCTCGTTGGCCCTTTGATTTATTTAACCAACACAAGGCCCGACACTCTATACTCCGTGAGTTTAATTTCAAGATTCATGGGCAATCTAAGCAAGATCCATTTCTCTGCAGCAAAGAGAGTTATTCACTACATTCAAGGAACTAAGAACTTTGGAATCAAATATGGCAAAGAACAAAGCAACAAGTTGATTGGGTACATGGATAGTGATTGGGCTCGAAATCAATTTGATAGAAAAAGTACATTAGCCTATATCTTTTGCATTGGTTCGAAGCCTGTTTCGTGGAGTTCCAAGAAGCAAAATTCAGTTGCGTTATCTTCGGCAGAGGCTGAGTACATCGCCTCAAATGAAGCAGCACATGAAGCAATTTGGTTGAGGAGAATTCTGAAAATACTGCAACAAGATCTAGCTGATCCAACTCCGATTTTTTGTGACAATCAATCCGCAATTTCGATTACGAAGAATCCAGTCTTCCATGCAAGATCAAAACACATCAAGCTGCGACACCATTATATACGAGATATTATTCACAAAAGAAAAGTTTTCTTGGAGTTCGTCAAGACAACGGAGCAACCGACTGATATCCTTACCAAAGCCGTGGGTATTGAGAAGCTTCATCACTTCAAGGATGCTATGAACATTACAAATTAAGAGGGGGTGTTAAAGTAAAATTAGTAATGATTCATGCATCTCTCTTAGAATTTTTCAAGGGTTGCTCAAGAGTTGGTCAAAGCTATTTAATAGGTTCATGTTTATCTAAGCATCTATGTAACTCCCAAGATGTATCCATCCATTATAAATACCTTGGTATGTAGTTGGATCTATGATGAGTCGCTGCACCTAATTATTTCCTGCCGAAAGTCTCTTAACCGCAGCAGCGTAGACGCTTTTATCGACGCTATGCAGAAATTTGGTTGTTTTGGCATGTGACGTGGAAATGATGTGGCAACGCGTTTTCCAGCTGGAATGACGAGATTATGAGCGGATTTGGCCAAGAGAAGAAGATAAGGAAGAAAAAGAGATAAATAAGGAAGGATGAGATATTTACCTTATCTCATAAATCCTTTCCTTATCTGAAAAGGAACCCTAGATGTAATCTAATTCCAAGGAGCATCCATATAAAAGGAGAAGAGAGGCACAAAATTAACGACCTCCTCATAAACGAAACCCTCTCACATCCGATCCATCCCATTCCCGACTTCATACCACCGCCACCTTAGTCCGATCATCATTCCGCCACCGCCACCGCCGTCGCCGAGGAGAAGAACACCATTTACCATTCCGGTTCCTTGCAATTCAAGGAGTAGAGTAGAAGAAACAAACACTTTCGATTTCAGTTTATTAATGTTCGAATGCTTAGTTTAGTTCGTTGCTTTTTCTTTCCGTTCGTTTGAGAGATCGAAGACTAATCGGTACTCTTATTCTTATTACCTTTCTAGTTTTAAATTTAGTAAGTGTTTTGTTTTCAGTATTAGTTCGTGTCTTTTATTTTATTCTCACTTTTCGTGCATGCTAAAATTAGGGTTACGAATGATGAATGTTCTGTTTTGCAAAGTGTCTTACCTGTGCAGTCGGGACAGTTTCATGAGTAGCTAAACTGTTGGATATGAGTCAGTAGATTGATACTCAGCTGTTCTAGGGTTCAAAGAAATTGGGGGAAATCATAGTAGTACTATGGAATTGAAGATCCCAAAACCGAGCTGATATCAGTAGATTAGTGTGTCGATAGGATTAGCTGATGTATAGGTTAGACTTGATGTTATGTTTATGTGATGTATAGGTTAGACTTGATGTTATGTTTATCGTTCAAGCCTTTCAACTCCCCTCAGCTGGTATTTCTCCCATTGGTTATAAGGAAAGGGAGATAAATGATTACGTCCAAAAGTTCCGCGGACGCAGCCGACATAGTGTTCAAGACGGCGCTGCGGAGGAATCTTTTGCTACCTCGCATGCGGGGTTTAGCTTACGTTGTATCTCATATTCTCGACGAGCTCACCGGATCCTATGATCGCCTTTCTAAGCCGAGGATACAACTAATGATGATTATAGACGATGGAGTAGAAGTGAACCGGGCCGACTACTATACTACTCACCAAGGCCCAAGCCCGTGAGTTCACTACTTCGCCACTCGGAGAGAGGAAGCTAACCAAGACAGTCAAGCTCCTATTCGGCACCAAGATGTCTGTGGCCGATAGAGAGTGTGGCACGAGATACGCTCAGCCTTTGCGACTCAAAGTCTTTTTGATCTCAAGAGTATTAAATTTGCGACAAAGGCCGGAACGGAGAAGTCAACGGGCAAGGGGCCACCCGAACCGAAGAGAGCCGGCCCCGCTTCCGCCCCCATCCGTCCAAGTGCCAAAGAAGAGGAGGTCGGCAAGACTCGACTGCGCCGAGGTCACAGCCGGCTCGCCCACTTACCACTATCGAGCCAGCCTCCTCCTTCTACTCAAGAGGGAGCAACTACTCGATCCGTATACCGGAATCGAGGGAGCGACGATCAAGGACAAGGTCCAAGTGATCAGCCCCGAGGAAACAGAGTCCGACAAGAGGGAACCGTCACCCGAACCTACCGCCGAGTGGACAACAACCGACACCACTCGATCAAGGTGCCGCAACCGAGATTCAAGAAGAGATACCGTAAATTGCCGAGCACGCAGATCCGGTTGAAATAGCAAGAAGGACAAGAGCTCGATGCTCTTAAGGTTTCTCGGACTGGGACATTCTTATTGACTTTGCTAAATCCCAAAGAGTCACCGGGATGAGCTGCGACGACAGAGGAGCAAGAGCTCCAAGCCAAGATTGATTCGGAGAGCCACCGATGTGGCGTCCTTCGAAGATTTGAGAGTTGCAATGCTCTATTTACCGAGCTTAAGAGCTCCGACCGAATCAGCCTCCCCCCCATCTCCACCTTCTGATAAAAGTGATAATGATGATCAAGATGAGGAGATGGATGGCAAACCCAAGGAAGCAGACCAAGGAGAATCTGCAGAGGGACAAACTCCCCAAGAGAAGAGCCCAACACCACCCATAGTCACATTAGGTGAGGCTACAACCGCTCCGGAGCACAAGAGGGAGCAGCTTGATCTCGTTCTTCGAGCAGAGGCTCTGAACCAGCTCTTATCAGATACAACCCATCGGTTCCGTGTCCTCACGTTTTGTCAACAAGGCTATCAAACGCCAAGGTGAGAAAAATCGACTCCTAGCCAAAGATGTTCATTTCAAATGGGAGAAGTACACCAAGGCTCAGAACGAAGCTCTAAGTAAGTTGGCCGCACATCTCAACTCCTAAAGAGGCTTCTCACCTGATTTCAAGGAGATAGTCGAAGCAGCCCTAAGTACTCAAAAGGCCGATTTAACAACACAGAGTCGCCGCAGCACGCTTGCCGCTCAAAGATAAAACTTTCTCGAGCAAATGACTCGTGCCATGAAAAAAGTTCAAGGCTTCATAGATGAGAGAAACAAGATAGCAACCATTTCTCTTCAAACACCATTAAGCAATAGCCGAGGCCTTAAAAGCCATTCGTAAAGAAATAACGTAATCAAATGATCAAGCTCGCACGAAACTCCGTCAGAGTCACCGCCGCTTGAAGAAATCTAGAGCCGATCAGAGAATGACCGGGAAAACTACCGCAACTTGGTCGTGATTTTGATGACACAGCTACCCGTATCAAAGATTATGTGCACAACTGGAGCAAGACGTAAAGCTATCCGCACCTCCCCGGCAAATATTGCCGATGCCAAAAAGGGGGGAAGATATTGTGAAAGATGAACCCGATACGGATACAACCGACGTCCGTATCCTCGAGGGACAAGCTCGGGAGGCAGGACCCCTCCTCGCCAGCCAGAGCCCTCACCGCAGAGATTCGGGGGGAACAGCTCCGGAGGCAGGACCATCTACTCGTAAAGGTACATCTACCGAGGTCCTTCTCCTTGATTTCCCACTACAAGCCACCCCCATCTCCTCTTCACCCGCACACATAGACGAAATCGCTCAATTCCCTTGAAGAGCCACCGAAGAAGAAGAGTTTCAACAATGCCGCAGAGGTCTGGGAAGGAAATCGCTATCGAATCCACTACTCCTTCCTCCCCGGCCAAGAGTTTAAATCAAAAGCGGAGCAAGAGGCATTCGACCTCGTAATAGCCCAAGAGCCGCAAGACAAGCCGAGCGTCGCCTAGAGGAGGCAAACTGGCAAATAAAAAGCCTAAGGGCAAAGCCGTCAGGGCAAAGGAAAGAGAAAGGTCATTAATACAAATAAGAGCAAAAGAAGAAAGCCCAAGAAGATTTTGCTAAGGCTCTTCCGATCGAAATCAAAGCTACCGCTCGTAGTATTCCCATATCTACTCTTACACCTCGAGCAGATAGCGTAAGAACAAGCGACCCGGGAGGCGACGCCGCAAGGACCGAGTCTCGACGAGGAGACACTAGAGCAGCCGCTCTCCGTGAAAATAAAAGGATGGGCCGACCCGGCAAGAATGAAAAGCCTATCTCGATAAGCCAAGAAATGATCCGAGAAAAACGGATACCTGCAGGATCGAGGAACAGGAGGACTACTATCGAACTCCTCGTATGAAGCCGATTCCCCGCACCTCATGTGGACAAATGGGTACCGCCGATCCGAATGATCAATGGGAGACTCTCAAAGAAATGTTTGTTAAAAATCTGCATGTATGGGGCTTCTATCCGAAAGACATTCCGCCGATCAACTGCTCAAGAGTGTTTTAATGAAGTTTTTCCGTAACTCTGAGAACGGTTGCCGCCTATCATGAAAGAACCGAACATTCCCCGTGGAAAGCACCCGCATTCGTAAGATATCCTCCTCCCATGATCGCTAAAGGCATTATCATCACAAAGTCTATCGAAGAAGAAATCGAGTCCGGCAGCCTATCAAGCATGAGTTACATCCGCATGGACCGTAAGATCAAGAGGAAATCCAGGTTTTGCGCAAAAAGGATTTATAAATTTTATCGCCCGACCCTCCAACCGATCGCTCGGCGGATTTCAAGAAGAAGACTCGTGAGCTTCAAACGACAAAGCAAGTGATTTCTCCTCTTTGTTTTTGATAATTCTTTGTAATAGCATAGGAACCCGTACTTTGACGATCTATCTATAAGAGTTCCAATCGCTTGTTAGACAATCACTCATTGCCTTTAAGCTTTTTAGTGTCATGTTTTCACGACCGATCACTAAGTGATCCGACACACACTCACACCGCTCTCGATCTCGCCTTTCTCTCACCCGCCGAAGTTCATTTACTATTATCAATTTTTCCTCGATGCTTTAAGGGGGAAATTGTTGTCGTAGGACAAAGATCTTTAATAGATGTTAGAGTATGGAGGTTTTGGCATCATCAATTAGGGGGAAATTGTTGGATATGAGCCAGCAGATTGATACTCACTGCTCTAGGGTTCAAAGAAATCGGGGGAAATCATAGTAGTACTATGGAATTGAAGATCCCAAAACCGAGCCGATATCGTAGATTAGTGTGTCGATAGGATTAGCCGATGTATAGGTTAGACTTGATGTTATGTTTATTGTTTTTGTCTAAGTCCTCGTACGGGGTAGTTGTTGAACCGATCTTCCGCCGAAGATACTTTTCGTAACCCCATGTCATCGTGTAATCGCTATGCTTCTTCGTCGAAGCCGAATGCTAAACTCACCGGAGACAAGCATCGCCTTACTCGATCTCGCAGAAGACATTATCACCGATGGTCATCACGAAGAACCTATGCAAGCACAATACCTTCCCAGCCGACCAACCGACTATCGAAGCTCACTTCATCGGCCGACGACTCACCGAAGAAGACAGAGATGTATTCGCCCATCGGACTCCGACGTAAAAGCGACCCCCGCACCTCGAAGTCTTTTCGAATAGTTCGCAGAAGACATACGAGGTTGTTTGAACGGCCAACTCCGACACTCTCACCAACTACAAACCTCGACCAATGAGAAGCCGACAACGCTTACCTACTCTACGTGAACGCGCTCTCATGAACAAGCGCATTAACCGCCCCCGCCGCAACTAGCTCGAATTTATGGCCGTTTTCTTTGGAGGCTTGTGACACGTGGCATCGCCGTCTCCAACGGACATATGCCACAACTCACACCTATAAATAGAGAAGGATTTGAAGATTTCGAAACACGAGAGGAATATACGCGAAATCAAGGGAAAGCATTCAAGCTCACAACCCTCTATAACCTTCAAGCTTATCCAGAGACGAGCTAGTTTTCATAGAACACTTCTTGTAGTTCATCTCTTAGAGCTCTTTGATCCCTTTCTTCTCTAAACTAAGCTCATTGCTAGATTCATAGCTTAGATTCGAAGGAGTTCACATTTAGTGAATCGTTCTTGTTGTAAGAACTCCTTCTCGCCTGGAGAATATTCCCTCCCTTCTAAACTTAGGTTTGGATTGTAAAAGTCGCTAAGGACTATAACTTAGAAGGATCCGTCCCGCGTACAGCTTCCCTTGCCGAGACTTGCTCGGATTAATCAACAAGTTTCTCCCGCCGAGTTCAGGACCGTGGACGTAGGATCTCGTTATCCGAACCACGTTAAAAATCACTTGTGTTATTTACTCGCTTTATCGCATCGCATTTAACCCAGCTTTTAAATCATCGCCTCGCATAAAACGTATCTTAAAAAGCGCACACCAAAAGACTTTACATTGCGAAAACACGCTTTCAAAAGAGACGACTCCGGCCTAACACTTATCCGCACTACGCCTCCGACCGAGTTTCTTAATACCGACATCGCCGCAGAAAAGCTCGTGAGCCGACTCACTTTGACCCCAGTGATCGAAGGCTTATTTGGCACTCGTTCATCGCTTGCAAACACGCCTTCACCGACCTTCACCGAGAAAAAAAGAAACAGAGCTCGGTGTATTCACCCCCCCCCTCTACACCCGACTTTTCGCCTCCCGGATCAACACCTGGACCCACGTAAGATATGCGCAGCTTAAGGTAAGGTGACAAGACATGCATTAATTGCGTTCCTGTGCAAAGATTAAAGTCTAAGTCTTTTAAATGAGAACAGCTTTCCTACCGACTTAAACCTTAAAAATTTAATGGCGGGAAATAAATGCTCATTAACTACTGAGTGCAAACGACTGATGTAATAAATGCGAGCATGCTTCTGAGAAGGTTAAGTATATAAAGCCACGCAAACCTCTTCAGCTAAACTTTTATGATCAGCTGGTTACCGTTAAGACTCAGGAGGACATTTGATGTGCTGATGACCACATTCCCCCTTACAAAGGTAATCGCTTGATTCACCCGACCAATCAAAGTACCGAGTCTTCCGACCCGTCAGCACCGTTTCCTTCTACCGACTTGATTCAGTAGGATCCAAAGAGACCTAGCTCAACCGATAATTCTCCGAACTGCTCTCGCCTAGTGGTTTGGTCAAGATGCTTGCCCTTTGCTTATCGCACGGGATTTTCTCCATTCTCGATGTCCTTCTTCTCGACATGGTCTCTCGATGAAGTGGTGTCGAATATCCACGTGCTTGCATCTCGTATGGAGAACTGGGTTCTGAGTTATAGCAACGCACCGGTGGAGTCGCAGAGATGGGCAATCGCTGTGTTATTTATCGCTTTTATCGCATCGCATTTAACCCCCGTCTTAAAAAGCGCATGCCCAAAAGACTTTTACATTGCGAAAACACGCTTTCAAAAGAGACGACCCGGCCTAACACTTATCCGCACTATAGCCTCCGATCGAAGTTTCTTAATACCGACATCGCCGCAGGAAGAGCTCGTAAGCCGACTCACTTTGACCCCAAAGATCGAAGGCTTATTTGGCACCGCTCATCGCTTGCAAACATCGCCTTCACCGACCTTCACCGAGAAAAAGAAACAGAGCTCGTGTGTATTCACCCCCCCTCTACACCCGACTTTTCGTCTCCGACCAACAATTGGTATCGAGCGCACGGTGTTCAACCGATCGCCGGTTCTCGTAATACGGGTCCTCTCGAACCGATCCCGAAAACATTTTCTCTCGCACAAGCATCTCTTCATCTCATCCCTATACTCGTTGCAACACGTCTCGATATGTCGTGTATTCGGATGGTGCCGATGTTCTCCGTTGAAAATTATACGGCCTTGGCGCGTGCGTATGGAGGCACATCTTACGTCACTCCACGACAAAGCACGGGCGGATGTTCTTGAAACAGGACCCATAATCCCCATGATCGACAAAGCTGTCGTATTTGCCGCCGGAGAAGGCGTAGGAGCACATACAGTGCAAAGATTCCCAAAGACAAATCCGCTTCACACCCGAAGAGAAAAAAGCCGCACAACCTGGACCGAGTGGCACGAAACGCTATACCGACTACGCTTAGCGACTCACACTCCTACAGAAGTGCAAGATTATAAAACAAAGAAAAGAGCTATGGGATGCTCGTCGTACCGAGCCGTGGAACCCCTCGATTAAGGAGAACAAGCTCGACCTAGAGCTTCGGGTTCGACGCCCTTACTATGGAACCAAATGAGACGATCGACGAGCTCTAGGTTAGATTCACAAACCAAGTCAACGTCATCAATGGGCTGGGGAGGATGTTCACCAATAAAGAGATGAACACCAAGATCTTAAGAGCGTTACCCCGACGTAAGTGGCTTCCATTTGCTACTTATCTAAGACGTTCCGATCTAAATTCTCTAACTCCCGATGTCATCTTTTCGTAACTAAAAACGAGGAATTTGAGCATAGCCTACCCTGCAGATGCTCCAAAGCTCCAAACCGACACCCACATTGATCACGCCTTCAAGGCAACCGTCAAGAAACCGGAAACAAAAATACTTCATCAAGCAAGGCAAGAGTAACTAAACAAAGTCATCCGAAATATTCGCGCTGACCCGCTCGCCGATGGCTCTCAAATACCAAAGAGAAAAGGAGAGAGTCAGAAGCTAAAGAAGTATCACGAGATTCACCCTCGTGTAAGAAAGATTATCAAAAAAGGGAAGAATCTAATTCTACACCCGAATGCAGGAAAACAGAGCATGAAGCCGCTAGTCCTTCAAAGGACTCGGGCTGGAAAAGCAAAGAGTAGCAAAGTCTCTACATGCTATAACCGCAAAAAAGGAAGGACATTATCGCACGACCGTCCCGAACCTCACCGCTCAAAGAGCGTAACGGCAAAGCCGTAAGAGAAAAATTCGCCAAACGAAGGCAGCCTACATAGCCGAAGAGATATCCGACAACTCAATTGAAGAGGATACTTTCATGTATTCCTCTCAAGACGAAGCCGCATTCGTCGCAGCTGAGGAAACAAATACAAGTCCCCAAGAGTCACCGAATACACGCTTGACGGCAAGAGAAGAGACCGAGGTAAACTCTAAACCTAAAACAACCTCTTCTTCACATAGCACACACGACACATGTTCTGTCACGTATGATCCTCTGGACGTTGTGCAAGCGTATGATGAACTACTAGAGGAGCAGCATTCACCGAGCAGAGAGTTCAAGCAGAACGATTCAGAACTTGAACAGTAAAGGCCGAAAATCGTAGACTTTCTTCTCGATTGTCGTGTCCCTACCGAGTCAGCCGGATCTAGTGGCGAGACTCAAGGAAGAGATTAAATCTCTTATGACTAAGTCTCGCCTTCAAGAGACTCGCATCTCGCCCCGACCAAGGACAATTCCGAGAAAGAGACTCGAAATAGCTCAACTCGCCGAAGCTCTCGACGTACGTATGATTATGATTCACTCGTAAGAAGTGACGAAGTCCGGAGAGGACTCGATGACCGAACAAGCACTTGGAGCTAAGGAGAAGTTGGAAAATATGCTCGAGCACAACGGCCAACCGCCGTGAAGGAAGGCCTTGGCTACAAACATGAAGCTTCCACTTCCAAGAGCTCGACTTGCCGACCGATAGGTTCGCCGAGGGAAAGTACAAACCGCCGTCACTCCACCTCGAGCGAAGAACAAACAGTAAAATTATCGCACCTCGCCGAGCAACTGTAAGAAGCAACGACCAATGGTTCCAGCCCCTTGACACCACGATCAAACTCGGGGGGAACCAAGAAGGTCGATGGGCGTAATGAAAAGATAGAGAACCACCGTATGAGCATCCGGCCAAGCACGGTTCATACTACTATGAGCCCGTGGTCGGAGAAGCGCTAAGACTCGAAGAAGAAAGCTCCCGAACCTAAAGTCAACAAGAAGTCGCATCTCCAAGTCCTAAAGAGAGAGAAGCCGACAAGGTTCGAAGAAGAAGTCTCATACTTCTAAGGTTCCTAGGCGTATCCGGGTTCCGAAATCACCCACTAACCCGTAAGGACCCAACCGAACCAACGGGTACCTAAAAATGTTTCGCTTTGCGTGCATAAGGACCTCGGATAGTGGACAAGGGCCGCCGAGACACATGACACATCGAAGAGCTCGCCGACCAACTACGTACAAGAAGATGGTCCTGCACTGAGTTTGGTGACAACTCCAAAGGCTACACTAGGGGATATGGAACACCGAACATCGGGACCGCCTCGGCCTAAGAGTAACATATGTTGAAGGACTTCAACATAATCTCCTTTCGTCACCAATTCCGTGATAATCTTAACGGAGTTATCTTTGACGCCGGTTTCGTGATGTTGTTGACAAATCTACAGAAAAAGTGTTGTCGCTCGCGGAAGAAGAACATCTATGTTGCAAACCGGAAAACCGTTGTAACCCGAGGCTTGCTTGCTTGCACGTACTAAATCAAGTGACAAGTCAGCCGGCTATGGCACAAGAGACTCAACACCCGAACTTCAAGACTATGAACAAGCTCGCAAAGAACTCTAAAGTCGAGGATCGCCCAAGGAATCTTTTATCAAAGATAGAAATTGTGAAGCACGCCCGAAGGGAAAGCGGATAAAGAAGAGCAATCCACCTATTCCTTCACCTTCCACCGATGGAATCCTTCACCGCTCCACACGGATCTTTTCGCCGCCTCTCCAAAGCCGACTATAAGAGGCAAGAAGTATGCCCTAGTCGTCATAGACGACTACTTGAGATATACTCGGGTCATCTTCATCGCCAATAAGTCTGATGTTCGACCGAGCCGCCTAATCTACCGAAAAAGCTCAAAGTGTGGAAAAGGACATCAAGATACGTAGAGGATACGCTCGTATAGAGGAACAAAGTTTCTAAACTCGCAGTTAAAGAGTATTGCGATAAAGAGGGAATTCAAGCACGAGACATCACCGCACGCACCCCTCACAGTAACGGACTTGCCGAACGAAAGAACAGTAACACTCAAAGAAGCAAAGCAAGAACGCTCCTAGCAGCACTGGACTACCCTCAAAGTTTTGGGCAAGATGCTACCGACACAACCTCGCTACACTCGTAACCGCCACCGCTTACAATGCAACACATGAAGACGCCTTATGAACCGTGGAAAGGGAGAATTCCTTCTATTTCTCATTTCCATATTTTTGGCCGTCCTCGCTTTATCCACAATAATGAGAAAGACCAGCTTGAAAGTCTTTGACAAAGAATCTCGATCAAGGAGTATTCTTAGGATACTCTCGGTCAAAGAAAGCATTCGTGAGTCTTTAACTATCGGACTCTTTGCATTGAGGAAAGCCCTCATGTTGTTTTTGATGAGTTTGTTACCGAGGACAGGAAAGATACTCGAGCCAAACACTCAAGATGTCAGCAAAGCAAGCTACAGGATCTCTGACCGAATGATAAAGCCGAGAAGATCCAAGATTGTTGGGATGATGAGTCGATGATGATGAAATTCAGACTCACCAACAAGCAATGTAGCCGACCCGGCTGATTCTCCGTAACGTAACCTACAACAGTAACAACGGCCGACGAGGAAGCCCCCGTGGTAACCGAGACCTCTACTCGAGAATATTAACTCGTGGGGAATGTTAAATGTTCCCGAGCTAAACGCCCCCGAACCCGGAAACTCGCAGATCCTAATCTTCTTACCGAATTGCTTCACTACGTAACAAGCATTACCGAAATGCCTAATACTCCTACCGACCGTGCGTAAGTAGTATCGAAGAAGAAGCCCGACTCGTACGCCGCGGCTCGATGCTCATTCTTCGGATCTAATCATTGGAGATCCGTCGCCTACTATAAGGACAAGATCAAGATTAAGTCAAGGCGAAAGCTCACTTTACTCTTGTTTTCTCGTCTGCGCATGAACCTCAATCGATAGAGGATGCACTTAAAGATGCCGACCGGGTCGTAGCCATGCAAGAAGAGCCGAACCACCTCGTGTGAAATGAAGTACGGGAGCTTGTTGACGCACCTGGACATCAGCACGTGATCGGAACAAAGTGGGTCTTCAAGAACAAGCGAGATGAAAACAACGTCATTGTCGAAATAAAGCTCGACTAGTTGCAAAAGGTTACAAATAAGTCAAGGAATTAACTTTGATGAAACATTCGCTCCGGGCCGCGATTGGAAGCCATTCGTCTTTTCCTAGCATATGCAACACATCAAGGTTTTAAAGTATATCGATGGATGTGAAGTCAGCTTTTCCGAACGGCGCATCAAGGAAAAAGTCTAGTTGAACAACCACCGGCTTTCAAGCAGGGACATCAGTGTACAGTACTTAGGAAAGCTCAGATGGGTTAAAACAAGCACCTGTGGCTTGGTATGATACCCTATCGTACTTTCTACTTCGTAAAGGTTTTCGTAAGGGGATAGTAGATCGCACTCTATTCAAAGATAAAGTCGAAGACGACATATTACCGGTGCAAATCTACGTGGACGACATCATTTTCGGCCGCGTAAACGAAGTCATATGTCGCCAGCTTGAGAAAATGATGAAGGAGAAATTCGAGATGTCTATGATGGGAGAGATGAATTATTTCCTCGATTTCAAGTAAAGCAATCACCAAGGAATTTTCATCAATCGTGCCAAATACACTCGAGATCTTCTCAAAAGATTCGGCCGTGATTCCAAAGATGCCACCAAGATCCCCATGAACACAAACTTTAAAATCGATCTGGACAATGAGGGAGCTTCGTTAAGTCTACCGATTATAGAGCTATTATCGGGTTCTTTACTTTATTTAACAAATGCTAGCCGACCCGACATAACTTATGCCGTAGGTGTACGCGCAAAGATTTCGTGCGAATCCCAAGCGAAGTCATCTGGACTCGCCAAGAAGATTCCCACGATATCTAAGAGGAACACCCGATGTCGAGGTTATGGTATCCCGCTGATGATAATCTAACACTAACAAAGTTATTCTCGATGCCGATTATGCAGATGCGTGATAGATCGAAAATCAACTTCCTAACATGTCGGGCTCCTAGGCAAAGAAGCCGATATCGTGGTTTTCAAAGAAACAAAGACTCGCAGCTACGTCCACTACCGAAGCCGAGTACATGGCCGCAGGAAGTTGCCGTGCCTGGATCCTTTGGCTTCGACAACAATTGAGAGATTATAGTATAACTCAAGATGAAGTGCCCATCTACCGTGACTCCACCAAAGGCAATAGCTATAACTCGTAACCCGCCCGCATACGAGATGCAAGCACGCTGGATATTCAACATCACTTCTTCGGAGACCATGCCGAGAAGAAGGACATCGAATGGAGAAAATCCATACCGATAAGCAAAGGGCGCACATACCGACCAAACCACTAGCCGAGAACAAAGTTCGTAGAACTATCGCTGAGCTAGGTCCGCTAGATCCTACCGAGACAAGTCAAGAGAAGCCAACTACCGATAATGATATACTTAGCATCAATTGGTATCGCATGGAATCGCGCGACAGTCGAAAACTTAGTACAAATGACTCGCTGGGAGATGCACACTATACACAAAGAATGGGGAACATGGTCGCCAAAGCACAACCATCCTCCCGATAAATGATGGTAACCACCGATAAGTTCACCAAGAGGTTTGCGTAGTATCGTCACTTAAATTGTTCGTAAGCACGCCGCATTTAATGCATCGCCGCTTACATTCAGCTTGTTAAGGAGCATTTATTTCTTACCATTTATTATGCTTAAGGTTTAAGGAAAGGTTAGCGTGACCCTTCGCCCGTGTAATTAATGCTCCCCTCGTCGCGCATTTAATGCGTGTCTTCTCACTTACCTTTATTACGTATATCTATAGTATTGGGCGGCTAAGTAATCATACCCTCCATATCATTCAATCTTAGACGTCTATCGATTTTGAAAGATTAAATTTGAACCATAGGATTCAAACCCAAGATCAAATCAACTTATACAAAATCTTTTCAACTTCGATTACTCCTCACTTTTCGCCATTCTCATATTTTAGAGCTTTTTCTTAGCGATTCAGCTTATCTTCCTAAATCTTCATCCAAACCGCATTGCCGTATATTCATTCAAGCCCTATTTCACGGTAATGTATTAATATCCGCCGATAGTCACCGACTTACTCTATTTTCAAGTCCTAACAATTTGTTTTGCGTATTTCAATGGCGATAGTACGTACTCCCGAGAAGATGGTTGAGATCATGACCATCCGGGTTCGCCTTGAGCCGACGATGGCTCTCCCAAGCAGTGGACCTTTCATATTTGGAGCCGGTGTTTGGCGCCCTTGAGAAGTGAGGGCCGGGCAACTCTCGTGTCGAGGCATCCCCGCTCTCATCCGCCGAGACAAGTTGTGGAGGCCTACTACAACCGGAAGTCGCTCGCCTCAGAGGAGAAGAGGCTTCGCTTGTTTGCAAATGTGAAGTTGCCCCAAATAAGTGGAGGGAGGCTACCCACTCCTTCAACATCTCGTAGGCTCTCGCTCAAGCCTTTCAACTCCCCTCACCGGTATTTCTCCAATCGGTTATAAGGAAAGGGAGATAAATGATTACGCCCAAAAGTTCTCGGGACGCAACGACATAGTGTTCAAGACGGCGCCGCAGAGGAATCTTTTGCTACCTCGCATGTGGGGGTTTAGCTTACGCTGTATCTCATATTCTCGACGAGCTCACCGGATCCTATGATCGCCTTTCTAAGCCGAGGATACAACCGATGATGATTATAGGACGATGGAGTAGAAGTGAACCGGGCCGACTACTATACTACTCAACCGAAGGCCCAAGCCCGAAGTTCACTACTTCGCCATCGGAGAGAGGAAGCTAACCAAGACAGTAAGCTCCTATTCGGCACCAAGATGCTCTGGTGCCGATAGAGAGTGTGGCACGTATACGCTCAGCCTTTGCGGACTCAAAGTCTTTTGATCTCAAGAGTATTAAATTTATGACAAAGGCCGGAATAGAGAAGTCAATCGGCAAGGGGCCACCCGAACCGAAGAGAGCCGCGTCTCGCTTCCGCCCCCATCCGTCCAAGTGCCAAAGAAGAGGAGGTTGGCTAAGACTCGACCGCTGAGGTCACAGCCGGCTCACCCACTTACCATTACGAGCCAGCCTCCTCCTTCTACTCAAGAGGGAGCAACTACTCGATTCGTATACCGGAATCGAGGGAGCGACGATCAAGGATAAGGTCCAAGTGATCAGCCCCGAGGAAACAGAGTCCGACAAGAGGGAACCGTCACCCGAACCTACCGCCGAGTGGACAACAACCGGCACCACTCGATCGCGTGTCGCAACCCGAGATTCAAGAAGAGATACCGTAAATTGCCGAGCACGCAGATCCGGTTGAAATAGCAAGAAGGACAAGAGCTCGATGCTCTTAAGGTTTCTCGCACCGGAACATTCTTATTGACTTTGCCAAATCCCAAGAGCCACCGGGATGAGGCATCGACGCAGGAGCAAGAGCTCCAAGCCAAGATTGATTCGAGAGCCACCGATGTGGCGCCCTTCGAAGATTTGAGAGTTGCAATGCTCTATTTACCGAGCTTGAGAGCTCCGACCGAACAGCCTCCGCCCCCATCTCCACCTTCCGATAAAAGTGATAATGATGATCAAGATGAGGAGATGGATGGCAAACCCAAGGAAGCGCATCAGTGGAGAATCTGCAGAGGGACAAACTCCCCAAGAGAAGAGCCCAACACCACCCATAGTCACATCAGTGAGGCTACAACCGCTCCGGGACAGTAGGGGAGCAGCTTGATCTCGCTTCTCCGAGCAGAGGCTCGTAACCAGCTCTTATCGATACAACCCATCGGCTCCGTGTCCTCACGTTCCGTCAACAAGGCTATCAAACGCCAAGGTGAGAAAAATCGACTCCTAGCCAAAGATGTTCATTTCAAATGGGAGAAGTACACCAAGGCTCGTAACGAAGCTCTAAGTAAGTTGGCCGCCGACATCTCAACTCCTAAAGAGGCTTCTCACCGTATTTCAAGGAGATAGTCGAGCAGGCCCTAGGTGCTCAAAAGGCCGATTTAACAAAGACAGAGTCGCACAACGCTTGCCGCCAAAGATAAAACTTTCTGAGCAAACTGACTCTAGCCATGAAAACAGCTTCAAGGCTTCATAGATGAGAGAAACAAGATAGCAACCATTTCTCTTCAAATGGCCTATTAAGCAACAGCCGAGGCCTTAAAAGCCATTCGTAAAGAAATAACGTAATCAAATGATCAAGCTCGCCGAAACTCCGTCAGAGTCACCGCTCGCTTGAAGAAATCTAGAGCCGATCAGAGAAAGACCGGGAAAACTACCGCAACTTGGTCGTGATTTTGATGACACGCTTACCCGTATCAAAGATTCTCGCGCACAACTGGAGCAGACGTAAAGCTATCCGCACCTCCCCGGCAAATATTGGCCGATGCCAAAAAAGGGGGGAAGATATTGTGAAAGATAAACCCGATACGGATACACCGGGCGCCCGTATCCTCGAGGGAAAGGCTCAGGGGGCAGACCCTCCTCAAGCCAGCAGAGCCCCCGGCCGCAGAGATTCAGGGGGAACAGCTCCCGGAGGCGTGACCATCTACTCGTAAAGGTACATCCAATGAGGTCCTTCTCCTTGATTTCCCACTACAAGCCACCCCCATCTCCTCTTCACCGCACACATAGACGAAATCGCTCAATTCCCTTGAAGAGCCACCAAGAAGAAGAGTCTCAACAACTGCCGCAGAGGTCGGGGGAAGGAAATCGCTATCGAATCCACTACTCCTTCCTCCCCCGATCAAGAAGTTTAAATCAAAAGCGAGCAAGAGGCATTCGACCTCGTAATAGCCCAAGAGCCGCAAGACAAGCCGGACCAGAGCGCGCCTAGAGGAGGCAAACTGGCAAATAAAAAGCCTAAGGGCAAAGCCGTCAGGGGCAAAGGAAAGAGAAAGGTCATTAATACAACTAAGAGCAAAAGAAGAAAGCCCAAGAAGATTTTGCTAAGGCTCTTCCGACCGAAATCAATGCTACCGCTCGTAGTATTCCCATATCTACTCTTACACCCGAAGCAGGATAGCGTAAGAACAAGCGACCCGGGAGGCGACGCCGCAAGGATCGAGTCTCGACGTTTAGGAGACACTAGGAGCAAACCGCTCCTCCGTGAAAAGAAAAGGGATGGCCGACCCCGGCAAGAATGAAAAGCCTATCTCGATAAGCCGCGCCGATCCGAGAAAAACAGATACCCGTAGGATCGAGGAACAGGAGGACTACTATCGAACTCCTCGTATGAAGCCGATTCCCCGCACCTCATGTGGACAAACGGGTACCCGCCGATCCGAATGATCAATGGGAGACTCTCAAAGAAATGTTTTGTTGGTCCCGAGTGTACGGTCAGTGTAGAGGGGGGGTGAATACACCCGATTCGATTTCTCAATTTCGAACTTGAACAGATTCCTATCCAGATGGTGTCCGTCTCAAATAGCCAAAGCACTGCATAACCGTTTCAATCGAGTTAAAGGCTAAAAGAGTACCGACTCACCCGAGATCTCGCTAACCGACTAGGCCGACCCGCATCGTTCAAATGAGAGTTCAGGCAGTGCAATCGTGTAGGCCCAAATCAATTTTTGTGAGAAAACCTTTTAAGTCTCGGCCGTGAGATTTAAAAGTTCAAGATAGCCGAGACAGCTTGATTGATTTAAATATGATGTTCAAGATGAATAGTAAAATCAATGCAACAGCTTAAGAAAGCAAGAAGAGACACAGTGTTTTTTAAAGTGGTTCTGATATCGCTCAAATCCTACGTCCACCGTCCCGAATGATCGGAGGCTATTTATTATCCCGAGTTAGTCTCGCCGCCTTGCACACCGGGCAAAGCCGCGTCTTGGTTTTTATACTCGATCCAACTCTCGCTTACAACACTATCAAACTTAAAGTGTTTGACAAACTTCTCCAACAAAGGAAGGAGTCCTTATACAATAAGGATCGGGTTCAAATGTGAACTCCTTCGTCTAAGCTATGGATATAACAAGTGAGCTTAGGGTTAGAGGGATAAGGAACGAGAATGTAGCTATCTGTGAGCGACTAACAGCCGAGGGTTTAGCTATAGGTTCGTGCCGGGCCGCTTGGATACTAGAAGCTTATGTCGGTTCAGCCTTGGTTCCTTTTGAGCCGGATGTAGTCTTTCACGGAGATAACTCCTGTTGTTTCTTGCGAAGGACTTAGTCGTTAATTTCGCTCGCTTGAATGCTTTCTCGTGTTCTAGGCGCGCATTCTCTCTTAAATCTTGAATGATCCCTCTATTTATGGAGCAGTAGATTGAAATAGATCCGTTGGAGACGATCTTCTTCTCTCTCTCTCTCTTTTGGTAGCAAACGGCTCTTTTGGTGTAGGTAACAAGTGTACTTTCCCACCTTTTTAGGTAAAAGGTTGACTGCAGCCTTTAGCAGTGAGAAGACACGTGTATGTTTGGCATTCGCTGAGGTGAATGAAGTGGTTGAGACAAAGACAAACTTCGGGACGCATCGAAGCCGACTTCTCTCTTCCTCGTACATGACAATGCCGATTGCCTTTCAAAAGATTCTCGACACCCCGAAGACTATCCGCCGTTGCCGAAGTCCGACCTTGTATTCGTAGATAGACTGCCGTGATAAGTCTATCAAGATCGGCTCCGAAGTTCGTGAACTACTCCCGCCGAGTTCGCCCAACCGACTCTCTCGCATATCGCTCCCGCCGAGTCCAATATCACCGAGTCTTTCAAGCATACCGCTCCCGCCGAGTCCAAAGATCACCGAGTCTTCTCGTACCGGTGCCGAGGCAAATAAGCTACCGAGCGCCTTGACCAGAGCAGAGTGTCTACCGAGTCCGAAACCTCGTAGACAAATACAAATACAAAGGAATGGTTCACCAATCGATAGGGTTTTGGGATCTTCAAATCTTCTCAAGTGCTCGTAGCACGAGGCTACCGTGCATGATTCAAGATGGAAGATAAGAGTCATTTCCCACAAGTATGGTCATTTCCCACAAGTATTCGGCGAAGTCTCGCCGGATCATCTTGTTCTAGTCCTCCTGCTCAACGCAAAGATTCTTCACTTCTTGTTCAATCATTCCGAGATGTACCGAGTCGTCTTGTCTTCCGGGTGGAGGAATGATCCTCGCTTCAGAACTCGACTACTACCCCTTCGCCATCGCTTCCGCGCATATACGGGTAAAGATCGTGTTCAAGCAATGGTCATCCACTCGACATGGCATCGCCCTTAGACATTTCGTGCCGTAATCGCCGTAAATAATTTCTCTTGGATAAACCCTATCTCGGCCGATTCCCATCTCTCGATTGAACCGAATAGGCATCCATTCGTCCGATCTTGGCCATCTATGTGTTTTCGTATCGCTTGGCTTCTTGAACCTTCTGTATCGATAAGGAATGCCGGGCCAAGGAACTCTCACCCGGCCTCTTGTTCAAGACGCTTCCCGAGTGCCTCAAGGTCTCGCCAAATGTATCCTCTCGTCCGGCAGCCTCTATCTCGTCTAGCTTCCTCTCCTCTCGTAGAGATATCTATCCATCTCGAGCAAATATTTCTTCAATTTCTCGCATCTTGCTCTTGAGGCTTCGAGGAGCTTGTTCTCGATTCAAACAGGGGTACTAGATCTAGATTTGGATGTACCCCGCCTTTCGCATTCTTCTCGCCGCTCCTTTTCTTTTTCTCTCCGTCCTCTTCATCTCGTTATGACGAGCTTTCTGAGGCGCCTAGCAGCTTCTCTTTCCTCCTCCCGGGATGGAGCTTTAGTCTTTCCTTTGGCGTGCTTAGACTTTGGCTTGTTAGCCGCTTCGGCTTAACTCTCCGCGCGCCTTCTCATCCGCAGCCTATTTGGGCTTCCTCCTCGCCAGATATGTATCTTAATCTCTTTGCCGGAGGGGTTGGAATTTTAAGCTTCGCTTGCCCTTACCTTCTTGAACCGGTGGTGGAATGGGAGCTTCTTCTTCTTCTCGAGTCCTCCACCGCCGTTCGGGCCGTACCAAGCAACCTCCTTAATAATGCCTTTGGGAGTCCGGGTTGTCTCGAGTAGTCCGCTGGGGTCCCGAGCCACTTGGACCGGTTTTAGCCGTGCTCGCAGCCGAAACACCCCGGGCCTCACCCTTCGAGACCGAGTTTGAGGCGCCTTCTCGCACTCTTCTTTCCTTCCCTTTTTCCTTCACTTTCCCCCTTTTTGGCATCATCAATGAGCACGGGGTAGGGACTAGGACCGACTTCTTCGCATTTTTGTAGGAGGTCGACGTACTCATCAAGACGATCGTGGAGCTTAGTCGAGCCTCATGCAACTCGCTCCTCTCCATGGTAAGGTGTTCCTTGTACCGCTTGTGAGAGAGGTCGCTGCTTCCTTGAAGTCTTTCGCATTCTCAATGATCTTGTCTTCCAAGGCCGCTGGATATTCTCGAGTCTTTGTTTAGCGGCCTCGGATTGTTCAAGGGATAGCGCCAGATGAGCCGCTTTAGAGGCCAAAATTCATCTAGTAGCTTGGCTCGGCTCTCCCGAAAGATCTTGAGTCGAGCTTCGAATTTGACTTGTCGCCGAGCCAACGCTTCGAAATAAGCGTGGAAACATCGTGGGCGGCCGATGAAGAGACAGAGGACTTCACCCGAATTTCTTTAGTCGTGGCTTGGAGTACCGCTTCCATGTCCTATGGATAGCCTTTGCAAGATCTCGATTTTTGATCCTTGGGCGCTTAAGGCTTTGGCCACCGACGCTTTGGGTCCGGGCCGGGCGCCGCTTCGAAAGTCAATCGCAAAGAAGAGCCGAGCGGGCTCGCCGAGGACGAAGCACCAGCCTTGGACTTCTCGTGACCAAGGATACTAAAAAGTGGGCAAGCCAAGATGATGTGGGTATCCTTGTCCCGTGGATGTCCTCATCGCTTTCTGTGGCTCGAATCACCGGCGGGTCGCCATGGTCTCGACCCATCTCGAGAGTGCCGGGCCGGAGGCGTGCCGGCCGATCATGAATCACGGCCGCATTGCAGCCCTCGGGATTGTCCATCGAGCCGAGGTCTTCGTGCTCGAATAGCCTATCTCCTCTCTCGCCTCAACCTCTTCATGCACCGCCGACAGAGTAGTGTAGACAAGGCGTCGTAGACGAGGCCACTCCCCGATGCCGCAAAGAACATGTGGAGCCTTGTCGCTTTGGCGATGAGCAACAAGTCTCGAGTAGCCGCAAGCTCCCGAACTAGTTGTAGAATTTCTCGGGATGCTCGATATAATCACCGAAGCTTCCATCCCGATTGATTCACCTTCGTATGCGCCTCGTACTCCAAGTCCATGTGGTGAAGTCTCGCTTCTTCGCTGAGGGACCGAGCCGAGTGGAGGGACGTAAAGGGGGCCGTCTGGGCACCGAATATCTCGCGCTCCGAGCCGCGGAAGCATCCCTTGGTCCCTTTCGGTGAAACAATCTTTTCCACGACCGAGTCTTCTCGTAAGACTCGACTCATCAACCACCGCACGGGCCGAGTAGTCTTCTCAGGAGCCTCGTTTAGCAGCACTTGTGGAACCTCCTCGCAGGCCGGCACCTCAACGGCTTTCTTCGCTTTCTTTGTCGGTGCCTTAGGAGTTTTAGCGGGAGGAGTTCTTTTCTTTGTAGGCGTAGCTCGCCGAGACTTTGATTTTGAGAGACCGCCGAGGGTCCCGACCCTATCCCCGAAGCGCCGCTCGCCTTGTTGTGAAATCTCGACCTTCTTCACATTGAAGTACTCCTTGTCACCGTAGGTGATAGGCTCGTATCCACATAAATCTTCGATCATGATGGGACAGCTTGAGTCCATACAAAGCACTTGCCCTTTGCGCCGCCGTGTTCGATGATTTGTCGAACTTAGCAAACTTAAGCCATGAATTCCCTGAGAAAGAACTCCGTCCAATTTATCTCGGGCTCTGGCCGTATATGGCCATCATTATCCGAATCTTAGGCCTCAACACTCGGTCAAACGACCCCGCTTGGCTTGCCGCAGTCGCCGCCACTATATGGGCAAGTGCCCCGAACCGAGGCAACATGCCGTTCTTCTGAAAGGCAGCCCAATGTAGTGGGCTTTCCACGTAAGACGGTAAGGTATTCATCAACTTGGTCGCCTCTCGCACCCGACCGCACCGGGTCCCTTCTGAGGGCGTATCAAAACTCCGCTTCAAGGCATCCTTGATGGACATTTGCGTCACCTCCATAGTGGCGTTTGGATAGAACGGGCAACGAATCTCGCCACTATATCTCCGTACACCGCGTTTGAATTCAAATACAGCTCTCCGCAACCCGTCTCGGGAGGAAGAACGAAGGCCTCCTGGACGTAAATTTCTCCACCCCGACTCGCGCAGCCGAGAAGATCTCATCCATATACTCCGGATCGCATGAATAGAAATCCATGGTGGGTTCAAACCACACGCGATCCTTCTCCAAAATGTTCTCGTATATCCGCCGGAGATATCATAGAGATATTGGTTTCCTCCATTGTACTCGTGACAAGAAATGAATCAAGACTATTTTTGGATAGAACAGTTGTTATGCAATGCGATATCAAACATATAACAAATACATTAACGATATAAGCATACCAATGGATAAAATTCGAGATAAGATTGAGAGTGTAATAGCAAGTAAGGATTGCGAATGCATCTCGGATTTTTCGAATTTGAAAGTTATGAAGTATGCTAACGGCGGTTCTTAAGATTTGATCGAATATATATCAACTATGAAGGTGAACGGTTTTCGATCGAAGGCCGAATGTAAACTTGCTTTATGATATGGACGGTTAAGATTAGAAGTTAAAACAATAGGCAATGATCACAAAAAGGCACCTAAGTCAAAGCCAGCTTGTAAAATAGCCTAAGTAGTAATCGTGGAAAAGACATGCATTAAATGCGTGCGTGGTTCAAAGAAGCTTATGTACGGAATGTCGTGCAATAAATGCGAGTCGTTAATAATAAAGACAAACCAAAAGATATTAATGTCATGCTTGAATCTTTGCCATAAATGCAAAGTACCGTAGTATTAAATTACTACCGAGTAGAGATACGCAAACCCGTCACCGAACATAGTAGTCACCGATACCTCGTGTAGATGGTTTTCTCGAATCTCTATGTACCGAACTTACTCAGCATCGAGAGTGATCATTCCCCCTCACCGGAATGTTCCTCTCCCCGAAACCTTATTACCGACTAGGGTCGAGTAGGGTCCAAGCAGACCTAGCTCTACCGAAAGTTCTCTCGAACTGATTCGCCTAGAGGCTTAGTCAAGATATCGCCCTTTGCTTGTCGGTAAGATGGATCTTTTCCATTCTCGATATCCTTCTTTTCGACATGGTCACGAATGAAGTGATGTCTCGATGTCCACGTGCTTGCATCTTGTGTGAAGAACAGATTCTCGAGTGATTGCAATAGCACCGGTACCGCCGCGAGAAAATCGGCACTTCATTCCCGAATGACGCCATAGTCTCTCACTGCCGTTCGAGCCAAAGGATCCGGGCGCAACAACTTCCAAGCAGCCTATGTATTCAGCTTCGGTAGTCGACGTGGCCACCGAGTGCCGTTTCTTTGAAAACCATGAGATCGCCTTTTGCCGCCAAGGAACCGACATGTTCCCCGAAGTTGATTTTCTGGCCGATTCTACATCCCGCATAGTCAAGATCGTAATAACCAGCTAGTTCAATATTATCATCACCGGATACCATAAACCCATGTCGTGTTCCTCGTAGATAGCGGAGAATCTTCTTTGCCGAGTCCATATGACTCGCTTGGGATTCGCCCGAAATCGAGCAGCACGTACACCTACAAAGATAAGTTATGTCGACGAGTAGCCGTTAGATATAATAAAGAACCAATTATAGCACGGTATTCAGCCTTGGTCTACTGATACTCCCTCTTTATCAAGATCTATCTTCATATTCGTGTTCATCGGGATCTTGATAGGTTTGCCGGATGTGCAAACGAATCTTTTGATGAGGTCTCGAGTGTATTTGCGCTTTGGTTGATGAATGTTCCCTTTTCGTGATCGCTTGACTTGAAAACCAAGGAAGTAGTTCATTTCACCCATCATCGACATCTCGAACTTATCCTTCATCATCTTTTCAAATTGCTGACACATGACGACATTCTTCGAACCGAAGATAATGTCATCCACGTAGATCCGCACAAGTAATAAGTCTTCTTCCGCCGAATGCCGAATAGAGTGCGGCTCATCGTGCCTTCTCGAAAACCTTTATGAAGAAGAAACTCGCATGTGGTATCGTACTCAAGCCCCCGGGTGCTTGTTTTAACCCGTACGCAGCCTTTCTCGAGTCTATATACTTGATGTCCCCCGCCGAAAGTCGGGCGGTTGTTCCACATAGACTTCTTCTTTCAAAGACGCCATTCGTGAACGCAGACTTCACATCCATTTGATAAACTCGAATCTTTGACGTGTTGCGTAGGCTAGGAATAGTCTACATCGCCTCCAACCTTGCAACCGGAGCGAACGCCTCATCGAAATCTATCCCTTCGGCTTGACAAAGAGCCTTTAGCCACGAGTCTTGCTTTGTTCCTTACTATAACGTTGTTTTCATCTCGCTTGTTTTTGAAGACCCATTTGGTTCCTATGACATGTTGATGCTGGGTCCGTCTACAAGCTCCCATACTTCGTTTCTCGTGAACCGATTTAGCTCTTCCCGCATAGCAATGATCCAGGCCAAGATCTTTAAGTGCATCCTCAATATTCTCGGGGCTCTTCAAGAGACAAGAAGCAGTGAAAATAACGCGCTTTCTCCTTGACGGAACTGGATCTTGTCTTGACATGTGCCGAAGGATCTCCAATTATAAGATCGCAGCAGGGAGCATCTAGCCACGATCTACGATGTTTTAACTCTTCATCTCGAAATTTGTTCAACACGTATAGTAGGTGAGTTGGGCATTTCACTTGTACTATTCTCGAGATTGAAGTAATTCAAGAATAAGAGTATGATCTACCGAGTCACTGTGTTCGGGGGCATTCACTCAGAACATTACTGGACGCTCCCCCCCGAGTTGTTATTCTCGGAGTGTTGGTCTCGCTTACCTCTACGGTTTCCTCATCGACCCGAGTTACCCGGGATTGATTCTGCTCGGGAGAATCAATCGCCCAGCCTACTTGCTCACCGGGTTGAGATTCGTAGATTTGTCTTCGCTTTCTTCGTCCGAATCATCATCCCAACATAGCCGGATCTTTTCGCATTTGTTTTTTAAGCTTAGATCCCGTAGCCGCTTACCGATGTCCTCGTATTCGAATTTGAGTTATTGCTCCCGTCTTCGCAGCAAACTCGTTAAAGACAACATGAGGGCTTTCCTCCACGCAAAGAGTCCGATAGTTGAATACTCAAAGCTTTGCCGACCCGAGAGTATCCTAAGAATACTCCCCGATCTCGACTTGCTATCAAAAGTCTTCACCGATCTTTCCCATTATTGTGGATAAAGCGTGAACAACCAAAAATATGGAAATAAGATAGAGAAGGCTTCCCGTCGTTCCATAGTTCATATGGTGTTCTCTTACGCCTCGCTTTGTCGGGAGAGATCTATTCTCGAGTATAACATGCGAGACGTAGCTTCGCCGCCTGAACTTGGTCGGGAGTCCCGAGTCCGCGAGTAGAGTCCTAGCCGCCTCTTTTAGAGTTCTCGTTTCTTTCGTTCAAAGAACCCATTCCCGCCGAGGTGTGCGTGCAATGAAGTCTCATGCTCTATTCCTTCTGCTTTGCGTAACTCCTTTACCATGGAATTAAGGAACTCGGCCTCCGTCCGAACGTATTTTTCTCGATCTTGGTGTTCTTTTCGACACCGAGCTTTTTCGTAAGCGTTGGTAACTCGCTTTGACGTCGACTTGTTGGCAATGAATATGACCCATGTGTAGCGCGAGTAGTCATCTATGACCACTAATGCATATTTTCTCGCCCCGATCGTCACCGGGGAGACAGGACCGAACAAATCCATATGTAGTAACCAAGGATTCCATCCGTGGAAGGCGATGGAACTAGAGGATTTTGATTCCTTGTTTGCTTTCCCTTCGTACATGCTTCACACCGAGTGTCTTTGCCGAATACTTCATTCGGCGCTCCCCTTGCTGGAGTGTTTCTTGCAAGCTTGTTGAGCGCCTTAAAGTTGAGACGGGCCGAGTCTTCGTGCCATAGCCACCCCGTGCGGTTGTCATTCTTCGCCAATAAGCAAGCTTCGTGTTCACCGAGTTCCAGTCACCACATATATGTTCTTTCGCGCGAACCCGATAACATTGTTTTCCTTGTGGATTTATCAATAACATCACGTAAAACCAAATGCCAAAAATCACTCTATTTGAAGTTATCACAAAATTGACTAACAGAGAGAAGATTATGCCAAGTCCTTCAACATATGATACTCTTGGAACTTTGGCGCTCCTATACCGAGTGTCCCATATCCTCTCGTGTAGCCTTTGGCATTATCTCCAAACTCACTTCCGGGTCCTTCTTCGCGATATAATTCTTCGCCAGACTCCTTTGGTACGCCATGTGTCTTGAGCATCCGCCGTCCACATACCACGGGTCTTTACGCACCCGCAAAAATGTAATTATATTCAGTACCCTTTATTTTTGATTTTGGGTCCTTAGATGTTAGTTTTCATAACCCAAATCTATCTAACAACCCCGGTGGTTTCGCACATCTTCTTTCCACTGGAGTCAACATATCTCGACCACCGGACCGGTCAAAGGTGACTTCGAGGCTTCCGAGGTTCGGGAGTCCCGATCTTCTCGAGTTGGGCGGACCGCCGACCTTAGCCTTCTGTGGCTTTCCTTTTCTTCCCGACATTTGGAGCCTCTTCCGACTATAGGTTCATAATAGTATGACCCATACCGAGCCGGATGTGCCGCCTTGGAGGTCCATACCGATCCGCCAATTTTAATTTGCCGGTTCCCCTCGACCGTGGCCGGGTTTCTCGGCACCGATCTTCTTGTCGAATGCCGACGTGTGGGATGAGGTGCTTTCATCTTCTCGTTTGTTCTTTGCTAGGGGGTTCAAGATATTTGCGCTCATAGTCTCCCCTCGAACAAATCTACGCCAAGTCGTACTTCCGAGTGTATCGGGGCGATGTGGAAGCTCCCCGGCCGAATCCAAGTCCTTCCTTGTAGTGCTTTGACTTATTGCATGCTAGCATAGCCTCTAATTTCTTTTCAAGGACCCATGTACCTCTCACCATCAAGCTCCTCCAAACATCATCACTCTTCTTCAAAGTGTCGTGCTCTGGCCCCGAAGTCCCGACATTTCTCGCTTCAAACAGACTTAGTTCAAGCATCTTTCCGAGTCAAGTCATTGGTCAAAACCGAAATCCGATCTTCTTGATGCCGAGACTTGGCCATCGGAGAGTTTATTTCCTCCCCGAGTCTCAACACAAGTCCTTCGGCCTCGCAGCACCGACTCTCCCGAGAAAGTCTCCGATTCTCTACTTTCGTGGTATCCAACTCCCGAAGAGTCTTGCCGAGCCGCAGACTCATCCGAATTTGTTCGCCGAGCGCTTCTTCGTATGCGGTTGCGACGTCCAAATTCTCATCTCGCACCTGAAATAGTGTCGTGTGTGCAAGGTGGAAGAGAAGTTAAGTGGTTCATGAGAATTTACCTCATCCTCTTCGCCCGCCATCATGCACTTTTCACCCGATTCTTCACCTTCAAGCTCTAAGGCCATGAAAGCCGCTTCATCGTCCGATGAATCCATAAAAGAGTCGACCCCTTCCGAGTCGTCCGAGATTTCACCAGCCTATGTAGGATTGTCTTTTCGGGGCGAATTTCTCTCTCCTCGCCTTACGTGCTACGCTGTTCAAAGACTATCGAGCTCGGGACAATCATACCGATAATGTCCCGCTTCTTGCGCTTGTAACAAAGCGATGACTCTTTCTTCTTTGCTTTCGCTATTCTTTGATGGTTCTCGAGTCATCTTTCTTTCGCATTCGTAAGATTGTGAGTCGGAGTGTGTTTCGACATATAATTTGACTTACCTTTCGTTTCCCGACAGTCTTTAGTCACTTTTCTCGCGTCGCTCCTTCTCCTTCTCGATACTTTACAACGAGCAAGGCATACTTCCGAGCGAGACTTCCTTCTTGTAGATCATTGAGTGAAGGTTCGCCTTACTCGTCGTTTTGCTCGTTGGGCCGGAGATGCTGGTGGCCGACCGATGCTTTGAAAGCATGGTCGATTTTTGTACGCCTTCGCCGCTTCTTCTTTGAGGTCCGTCGAACTCAAACTCCTCCCGCCTCGTAGTTCCAAAAGATATGGTCGGGAGACACATCATCTAAGTCGAATGTCGCAATAGAGTGGCAAAAGATGTCCAAAGGTCCGTCCTAAGCAGTGCCCCTCGAATCTTCGGGATTCATCTCTAGGGCTGTCGAACGCCTTTCCCACCCATTGATAGAGTTCATCGATTGGTAACTGACGTTCGTATCTTCGATTTTGTCACCAGCACGAGAGACAAGCTTTCCAGCCTTTTGGGAGTTCCAAGGGCTAATTTGTCGGCTTTTAATCTTCTCGAGTCCCTCGACTCGCAGCGCAAGAGCATCCCGGAGTTCTTTAGCAGCCTTGCATTCCCCGAACCCCCGCCAAGATAAGAATCACTAAGAGTGGCCGCATGGGCGCTTCGGCAACACGGCCTAAGTTGTGAAGCTTCTTCTCCTCGGGAGTGAAGAGACTTCGCCTTTGGGAATCTTCTTCCCTGGCCACCATTCCTCCTCCTTGAGCTTGGTCCCGAGTCACGACACTATCAATCATAGGAACGATAGGTCCATCTTCAAGCACTTCACCATACTCATGGAGGGATGTCGATGTGCTTCCATTCTCGACTCGCCATACTCCATAATTCTCCACCGAGAACATGGGTACCATCCTTATACCCGACATATCAGCCATGAAGAATATAGATACGAATGTAGAGTGATATGCAAGTGAAAACGCTTTCCCTGGATCCGTTCGAATGGACTCGCCTCTCAAAGATAACAAGAGTCAAAGAACTCCCCGCTCCCGATACCAATTGTTGGTCCCGAGCGTACGGTCAGGTGTAGAGGGGGGTGAATACACCTGATTCGATTTCTCAATTTCGAACTTGAACAGTCCTATCCGTGATGGTGTCTCGTTCAAACGGCTCAGCCAGACTGCATAACCGTTTCGAATCGAGTTAAAGGCTAAAAGAGTACCGACTCACCCGAGATCTCGCTAACCGACTAGGCCGAATCCGCATCGCTCGCCGAGAGTTCAAAGGCGCGGAATTGTGTAGGCCCAAATCAATTTTTGTGAGAAAACGTTTTAAGTCTCGCCCAGCAGATTTAAAAGTTCAAGCATGGCCGAGACAGCTTGATTGATTTAAATATGATGTTCGAGATGAATAGTAAAATCAATGCAACAGCTTAAGAAAGCAAGAAGAGACATAGGTTTTTTAAAGTGGTTCGGATATCGCTCAAATCCTACGTCCAATGTCCCGAATGATCGGGAGGCTATTTATTATCCCGAGTTAGTCTCGCCGCCCTTGCACACCGGGCAAAGCCGCGTCTTGGTTTTTATACTCGATCCAAGTCTCGCTTACAACACTATCAAACTTAAAGTGTTCGACAAACTTCTCCAACAAAGAAGGAGTCCTTATACAATAAGGATCGGGTTCAAATGTGACTCCTTCGCCTAAGCTATGGATATAACAAGTGAGCTTAGGGTTAGAGGGATAAGGAACGAGAATGTAGCTATCTAGAGCGACTAACAAATGAGGGTTTAGCTATAGGTTCGTGCCGGCCGCTTGGATACTAGAAGCTTATGTCGGTTCACTTGGTTCCTTTTGAGCCGGATGTAGTCTTTCACGGAGATAACTCCGGTTGTTTCTGCGAAGGACTTAGTCATTAATTTCGCTCGTTTGAATGCTTTCTCGTGTTCTGGGCTCGCATTCTCTCTTAAATCTTGAATGATCCCTCTATTTATAGAGCAAAGATTGAAATAGATCCGTTGGAGACGATCTTCTTCTCTCTCTCTCTTTTTGGTAGCAAACGGCTCTTTTGGTGTAGGTAATAAAGTAGTACTTTCCCACCTTTTTAGGTAAAAGGTTGACCGCAGCCTTTAAGCAGGTGAGAAGACACGTGTATGTTTGTCATTCGCCGAGGTGAATGAAGTGGTTGAGACAAAGACAAACTTCGAGACAGTCCATCAAGCCGACTTCTCTCTTCCTCGTACACGACAATGCCGACCGTCTTTCAAAAGATTCCCGACAGCCCCGAAGACTATCCGCCGTTGCCGAAGTCCGACCTTGTATTCGTAGATAGACCGCCGTGATAAGTCTATCAAGATCGCTCCGAGTTCAGCCGAACTACCCCGCCGAGCTCGGCTCAACCGACTCTCTCGCATACCCGCTCCCGCCGAGTCCAATATCACCGAGCCTTTCGCATACCGCTCCCGCCGAGTCCAAGATCACCGAGTCTTCGTGCCGGTGTCCGAGGCAAATAAGCTACCGAGCGCCTTGACCGGAGCAGAGTGTCTACCGAGTCCGAAACCTCGTAGACAAATATAAATACAAAGGAACGGTTCACCAATCGATAGGGTTTTGGGATCTTCAAATCTTCTCAACAGCTTCGTAGCACGAGGCTACCGAGCATGATTCAAGATGGAAGATAAGAGTTATTTCCCACAAGTATGGTCATGCCGAGGATTGAATCATCACCCAACATGTTTGTTAAAAATCTGCATGTACGGGGCTTCTATCCGAAAGACATTCCGGCCGATCAACTGCTCGAAGAGTGTTTTAATGAAGTTTTTCCGTAACTCCTGAGAACGGTTGCCGCCTATCATGAAAGAACCGAACATTCCCGTGAAAGCACCCGCATTCGAAGATATCCTCCTCCCACGATCGCTAAAGGCATTATCATCACAAAGTCTATCGAAGAAGAAATCGAGTCCACTCTATCAGCATGAGTTACATCCGCATGGACCTAAGATCAAGAGGAAATCCGTGTTTTGCGCAAAAAGGATTTATAAATTTTATCGCTCGGACCCTCCAAACCTGATCGCTCGGCGGATTTCAAGAAGAAGACTCGTGAGCTTCAAACGACAAGCAGTTGATTTCTCCTCTTTGTTTTTGATAATTCTTTGTAATAAAGCATAGGAACCCGTCGTACTTTGACGATCTATCTATAAGAGTTCCAACGCTTGCTAGACAATCGCTCATTGTCTTTAAGCTTTTTAGTGTCATGTTTGCACGACCGATCACCAAGTGATCCGACACACACTCACATCGCTCCGATCTTGCCTTTCTCTCACCCGCCGAAGTTCATTTACTATTATCGCTTTTCCTCGATGCTTTAAGGGGGAAATTGTTGTCGAGAGGACAAGAATCTTTAATAGATGTTAGAGTATGGAGGTTTCTGCATCATCAATTAGGGGGAAATTGTTGGATATGAGCCAGTAGGATTGATACTAAACTGTTCTGGGGTTCAAAGAAATTGGGGAAATCATAGTAGTACTATGGAATTGAAGATCCCAAAACCGAGCCGATATCGTAGATTAGTGTGTCGATAGGATTAGTCGATGTATAGGTTAGACTTGATGTTATGTTTATTGTTTTTGTCTAAGTCCCGTACGGGGTAGTTGTTGAACCGATCTTCCGCCGAAGATACTTTTCGAACCCCATGTCATCGTTGTAATCGCTATGCGTTCTTCGTCGAAGCCGAATGCTAAACTCACCGGGAGACGCGCATCGCCTTACCCGATCTCGCAGAAGATATTATCACCGATGGTCATCGCGTAAGAACCTATGCAAGCACAATACCTTCGCAGGTCGACCAACCGACTATCGAAGCTCACTTCATCGCCGACGACTCACCGAAGAAGACAGAGATGTATTCGCCCATCGGACCCGACGTAAAGCGACCCCCGCACCCGAAGTCTTTTCGAATAGTTCACAGAAGACATACGAGGTTGTTTGAACGGCCAACTCGACACTCTCACCAACTACAAACCTCGACCAATGAGAAGCCGACAACGCTTACCTACTCTACGCAAAAAGCCGCTCTCATGAACAAGTGCATTAACCGCCGTGGCCGCAACTAGCTCGAACTTACGGCCGTTTTCTTTGGAGGCTTGTGACACGTGGCATCGCCGTCTCCAACGGACATACGCCACAACTCACAACCTATAAATAGAGAAGGATTTGAAGATTTCAAACACAGAGGAATATACGCGAAATCAAGGGAAAGCATTCAAGCTCACAACGCTCTGTAACCTTCAAGCTTATCCAGAGACGAACTAGTTTTCATAGAACACTTCTTGTAGTTCATCTCTCTAGAGCTCTTTGATCCCTTTCTTCTCTAAACTAAGCTCATTGCTAGATTCATAGCTTAGATTCGAAGGAGTTCACATTTAGTGAATCGTTCTTGTTGTAAGAACTCCTTCTCGCTGGAGAATATTCCCTCCCTTCTAAACTTAGGTTTGGATTGTAAAAGTCGCTAAGGACTATAACTTAGAAGGATCCGTCCCGCGTACGCTTCCTTGCCGAGACTTGCTCGCATTAATCAACAAGTTTCTCCCCGCCGAGTTCGGACCGTGGACGTAGGATCTCGTTATCCGAACCACGTTAAAAATCACTGTGTTATTTACCCGTTTTATCGCATCGCATTTAACCCAGCTTTTAAATCATCGCCTGCCTAAAACGTATCTTAAAAAGCGCACAACCAAAAGACTTTACATTGCGAAAACACGTTTTCAAAAGAGACGACTCGGGCCTAACACTTATCCGCACTACGCCTCCGACCGAGCTTCGTAATACCGACATCGCCGCAGAAGAGCTCGTAAGCCGACTCACTTTGACCCCAAGTGATCGAAGGCTTATTTGCACTGTTCATCGCTTGCAAACATCGCCTTCAAACCGACCTTCACTGAGAAAAAGAAACAGAGCTCAGGTGTATTCACCCCCCCTCAGTTGCAAACATCAGCTTCAGCTAAAATTAGGGTTACGAATGATGAATGTTCTGTTTTGCAAAATGTCTTACCTGTGCAGTCGGGACAGTTTCATGAGTAGCTAAACTTTTAGTGGTCCGACAGAATGTAAAACACATACGTGAACAATACGTGAGGCTTAGGTTCGAATAATTAATTGAAAGGGTTTCGGGTTAATTCTGGTTTATTTAATCTAACTAGTAATTTAGACTTGATCACCCTAAGTTGCGTAGTTTGTAGCTAACTTAGTACTTCCATCATTTCTCGTGGAACAAGGCTAGGTAAGTAACAAAGTTATTCATTAGAATAATTGGATTAAACCGGTAGAAGACTATTAGATGTCCAACATACGAGTAGACTCCTATACTAGGCTCCCTTAGTTCGATAAAGCTGTCTAGTTATTAAATCTATTGATTGCCCAACAACGAAGGTTGTAGCTAGGTTAGGGAAGTAGCCGTTTCGATGCCCAACATGGCGGTTACCGACTAAGTAAGTGGGAGTGAGGATCATGCAGTTTAAGTTACGATGGTCTATAACTAGTAGATTCTTAAGATTAATTCATATTAAGTGTCGAGGATTGGAATTATGTGTGTGCTAAATATTCTGCTGGACATATCTCTCAACTGCCCAGTTAAAACAATTTAATTTCAGTTTTCAGTTTTTACGATTTCTTTCAGTTTTTAATAATTGCAGTTAAAACAGTTTAAGTGACGAAATTTGTTTGACTTCAGCCCATTTTTGCATGGAACATGCGCCGGTGAAACAAAAAACACAATAAAGAGAAAGAAAAATTATTACATAATCAGTTCAGATAAAGCAATTGGAGATGAAAACCTTCAATATCATGATCACTGGAGATGAATATATACCTTCAATTTAGATATATTTTTCAACTCATCACATGACACAACATATGGATTTGAAATCAAAACAGAGGTGTGCGCCTAGACTCTAGACACAAAAATCCGCCGCAAAATTTCAGGAAAGTCTTCTACATATATTACATCAATTTCATATTCCAAAAAAAAAAAAAAAAAACATAGGTAGCGTTTTGTTCGTGAAAAAAGAGCAATTGACCCACCCGCAATTAGAGAATCAAGGAATATCTAAATGCCAAATATTTTGATAAAGTGTATATGAAGGACTTACATACTTGAGGTGAAGGAAGTTGACAGTGTATATGAAATTGGCAAAGAAGTGGCTCTACATGAATCGATGGTAAACAAGAAAGACAGAATTCACAAAGGAGATATCAAGGACTCCGCTCTATATCCGGGATTCATTTTCCTTCTCCTTCAAACCTCCAAAAAAGGAAGAATTCATTTTCAGTGATTGAAAATTTACTGCAAGAATTTGCTGTTAAAAGTAAGTTTTTTTTTGGGTTGGGGAAGATTTTGATAAAAACTCGTGATTTATTATTTATTTTTTAATATTCTTTTCAGTGCGTGTATCATATGCTCACACGCGCGCTCCACGCACTGAAATTGGATAATTTCGTCAAGTTTGTAAAACGGATAAAATTTATATAATTTTACAAATTAACAAATTAAAATTTGATTCGACCAAAATAACAGGCCAAAGTGAATTAAAAGCCAATATAATGGGCCAAAAACCATTTTTTTCCATCAATTGTTAAAGAAAAAGCTTTTCTGACCAAATTGAAAAACGTGAAGGACCATAATAGAAACGAGCATGTGAATTTGAAATACACATAATTTAGTGATGAAATATGAAATAAATAGGTTAAAAATATTTAGACTTGCAGAAAACAATAGGGACCTATCTGCCAAAACCCAATGTATGGGGGAATGTTGTCAGAATGAATTTAGGCTTGCGGGCCAAGCCCAATCTTAGAGATTTGGATTGGGCCCAGTTGAATTTTAGGATTCTAAATGATAAGGAAATTTTAATGTAATCCTGTTTAATCTTACTTTTCTTTCCTCACGTCAGCTTCTCAGCAGGTCGAGGTATGGGGACAGCGCTACAAATCGTCTGGCCCATTTCGGGTGGCCCCTTCGGTGGCCCACCAATCACGCCCCGCCACGCGTGCATTGGTGGGCCACCTTTTTATAACTTAAATATTTTTTTATTGTAACACGGCCACCAATGCACGCGCTGGCGGCGGTGATGGGTGGCCACCGGGCGCCACCCGAAATGGCGGTAGGAAGCGGATTGCGGGGACAAAGCAGCTACTATTCCGTTTCAAACTGAATCTTCATATTTGTGAATTAATTTAGATTAGATCATTTTATAGAGATATTTTTCTCTAAGTTTTTTTATTAGTACATACTTCCTAAGTTTCATTAAACAAATTTCGTGGGTTCCACATGAGAATTAAGAAAGTTGGTGTACAAAAATAAAAATTGCTACTTAAACTAATAAATTGGTGAATCCACTTGTTTAGATTCATATGATCCACTCAATTATTTTCTTATTAAACATGAGACTTAAATAATAGAATATTCTGAAATAGAATACAAACTTGTTTAATGAAATGGAGAAATATTCCTCAGGAGAATGACTAGGGTTGGATTCTCAATTCTCC
Organism: Lavandula angustifolia; assembly: GCA_028984105.1. NCBI lineage: Eukaryota > Viridiplantae > Streptophyta > Magnoliopsida > Lamiales > Lamiaceae > Lavandula > Lavandula angustifolia. The sequence goes on from CM054803.1 coordinate 29,851,192, forward strand.
ACCTTAACTAAAAAATAGAAAACTAATTCATAAATAAATTAAACTAGCTACCATGAGGATTTTGCAGTAATATTTACTCAGGAAGATGCTATTACAAAAATTGTGATAATATATTGTAAAATTCCAATAGTAAATATATCAGTGGGTTAGACGCGACTATTATTAATTTACTACCACAACTCTTAAATTAGTTTTATTTCTCAAATTTATAAAGGCGAATGACCAAGATCAAATCTTATTTCCCTCTTCAATTAAGAAATAGAGAATTAATGAGTAACAAATTAAATTGCTATTTTTAGGAGTTGCGACGACATTTTCACAGAAAATGCTCTCGCAAACATTGTGATAAAATTTATTGTGAAAAAGGAAACTCGTCTTTGACGAAATAAATTGAATTTCTATTTTTGGTAAGCGAATTCACTTGTATACATGAATGTAGGTATAGACGTCTAGTACATGGTGAATTGGTGATCGTATAGATGAGGGCCATCTCATGCGAGGTCACCCAGGAACGGGTCTAGGGCCTCCCTCCCAAGTCCGACCTTGTGCCTCAAAGCATATAAATTTCTTTGGTTTTCTCATTCTCTCTAACTCTTTATTTGGTTTAAGAGAGAAAATGAGAGGAGAGAAATAAGTGTGAAAGAAAATAGACAGAAAGAAAAAGGGGAGAATTAGAGTAAATTTTATATATGTTTGGTATGAGAGAAAGAGAGAAGAAATATGGTAGTATATTCGAAATGACAAAATTATCCTTAAAATTAAATAGAGTGAAAATTTAGTTGAGAATAAAATTATGATTTATCAAACACATCTCTTTTCAAAACCACTTTATTTCCATATTTGAAGAGAAATAATCTTTCTGTGGGACACCATTTTTTTCTCTTCTCTTCATTTTCTCTCATCAACCAAATAACACACTTCTCTATTTCTCTCCCTCATACTTCTCTCCTCTCTATTTCCTTAGAACCAAACAAGGGCTAAAACTGTAAATATATATAAAAAATATATGCATAAATTATTCAAACATTATTCGAGGGAGAACAACTCAGTAAATCGAGAAGAATAGGATCGCGATAGCGGCCGAATCGACCAATGGAACAAAGAAAACTAAATTGTTTTATATATCAATAAAATAACATATTAATTAACCATACAAGTGACAACAAAATTCTGATCAACGTACGTCAATCTACTACATAATCATTAAGACATTTTATTAACCAACATGCAATGAAGGAAGTAGAGACACGCTGCCATCTATTAGGCAAAACAAGGGGGAGAAAGCCACAAAAGGTGTCTGTGTCGAAGTTGCGATTCGGTTGCACTCAACTAAGGTGGACGGCGGAATTGTGTCTCAAGAGTCCAGGATCGCCCTTCTAAATGCACCACCATGATCATGCTCAATGTATGTCTGCCCTACAACTAACAACTCATACGCTTCACTATCTCTTTAGCTATGATCTAATAGTAGGATAAACTATCTTCTTGCTAAAGGTTTCTAAGTAGAGCAGTTAAAATTAGTCCAAAATAATTTAGTTGAATGAATAGGTTTGATCTAACCCTAATTAGGGTTGGATTAGACTCAAAATCTAGAGGCCTAAAACAATTATGACCTAAATAACCTTGCCTGAAAGTCCGAGAGGCAATTAAGTTATGGGCCATAAAAGCCCAATGAACTTCATGCTAATTGTTGGGTTATGAGTTACTGGTTGATTTAATCACCACTTAGAGGGTATTCTGTTTTATCATCAGTAGTTCTTGTATTAGGACTTGCTTATTTTCGGTAATAGGGGAAATCATAGTAATTTATCGCTATGGAATCACTACAAAAAAACTGTGTTTTACCGACGAAAAATTCCATCGGTAAATTATCATTTTCCGTCGCTGAAGATGATACCGACGGAATACCGACGGATTACCTTTAGTCGCTGTTGGCCTTGTCGGTAATTCATACCGACGGAATTTAGTCCGTCGGTAAAAATTACTGACGGAATTACGACGGATCAGCCGTCAAAAAAATCTATCCGGCGACCACCGCCGACGAGCTCAGTTCGACGGTGTACCGACGGAATATTCCGTCGATAATATTACTGAAGGAATATTCCGTCGGTAAATTCAGTAAGCAATTTCTAGTACAAGTGATCGCCCCCCCCCCCCCCCCCCCCCCCCCCCCCCCCCCCCCCCCCCCCCCCCCCCCCCCCCCCCCCCCCCCCCCCCCCCCCCCCCCCCCCCCCCCCCCCCCCCCCCCCCCCCCCCCCCCCCCCCCCCCCCCCCCCCCCCCCCCCCCCCCCCCCCCCCCCCCCCCCCCCCCCCCCCCCCCCCCCCCCCCCCCCCCCCCCCCCCCCCCCCCCCCCCCCCCCCCCCCCCCCCCCCCCCCCCCCCCCCCCCCCCCCCCCCCCCCCCCCCCCCCCCCCCCCCCCCCCCCCCCCCCCCCCCCCCCCCCCCCCCCCCCCCCCCCCCCCCCCCCCCCCCCCCCCCCCCCCCCCCCCCCCCCCCCCCCCCCCCCCCCCCCCCCCCCCCCCCCCCCCCCCCCCCCCCCCCCCCCCCCCCCCCCCCCCCCCCCCCCCCCCCCCCCCCCCCCCCCCCCCCCCCCCCCCCCCCCCCCCCCCCCCCCCCCCCCCCCCCCCCCCCCCCCCCCCCCCCCCCCCCCCCCCCCCCCCCCCCCCCCCCCCCCCCCCCCCCCCCCCCCCCCCCCCCCCCCCCCCCCCCCCCCCCCCCCCCCCCCCCCCCCCCCCCCCCCCCCCCCCCCCCCCCCCCCCCCCCCCCCCCCCCCCCCCCCCCCCCCCCCCCCCCCCCCCCCCCCCCCCCCCCCCCCCCCCCCCCCCCCCCCCCCCCCCCCCCCCCCCCCCCCCCCCCCCCCCCCCCCCCCCCCCCCCCCCCCCCCCCCCCCCCCCCCCCCCCCCCCCCCCCCCCCCCCCCCCCCCCCCCCCCCCCCCCCCCCCCCCCCCCCCCCCCCCCCCCCCCCCCCCCCCCCCCCCCCCCCCCCCCCCCCCCCCCCCCCCCCCCCCCCCCCCCCCCCCCCCCCCCCCCCCCCCCCCCCCCCCCCCCCCCCCCCCCCCCCCCCCCCCCCCCCCCCCCCCCCCCCCCCCCCCCCCCCCCCCCCCCCCCCCCCCCCCCCCCCCCCCCCCCCCCCCCCCCCCCCCCCCCCCCCCCCCCCCCCCCCCCCCCCCCCCCCCCCCCCCCCCCCCCCCCCCCCCCCCCCCCCCCCCCCCCCCCCCCCCCCCCCCCCCCCCCCCCCCCCCCCCCCCCCCCCCCCCCCCCCCCCCCCCCCCCCCCCCCCCCCCCCCCCCCCCCCCCCCCCCCCCCCCCCCCCCCCCCCCCCCCCCCCCCCCCCCCCCCCCCCCCCCCCCCCCCCCCCCCCCCCCCCCCCCCCCCCCCCCCCCCCCCCCCCCCCCCCCCCCCCCCCCCCCCCCCCCCCCCCCCCCCCCCCCCCCCCCCCCCCCCCCCCCCCCCCCCCCCCCCCCCCCCCCCCCCCCCCCCCCCCCCCCCCCCCCCCCCCCCCCCCCCCCCCCCCCCCCCCCCCCCCCCCCCCCCCCCCCCCCCCCCCCCCCCCCCCCCCCCCCCCCCCCCCCCCCCCCCCCCCCCCCCCCCCCCCCCCCCCCCCCCCCCCCCCCCCCCCCCCCCCCCCCCCCCCCCCCCCCCCCCCCCCCCCCCCCCCCCCCCCCCCCCCCCCCCCCCCCCCCCCCCCCCCCCCCCCCCCCCCCCCCCCCCCCCCCCCCCCCCCCCCCCCCCCCCCCCCCCCCCCCCCCCCCCCCCCCCCCCCCCCCCCCCCCCCCCCCCCCCCCCCCCCCCCCCCCCCCCCCCCCCCCCCCCCCCCCCCCCCCCCCCCCCCCCCCCCCCCCCCCCCCCCCCCCCCCCCCCCCCCCCCCCCCCCCCCCCCCCCCCCCCCCCCCCCCCCCCCCCCCCCCCCCCCCCCCCCCCCCCCCCCCCCCCCCCCCCCCCCCCCCCCCCCCCCCCCCCCCCCCCCCCCCCCCCCCCCCCCCCCCCCCCCCCCCCCCCCCCCCCCCCCCCCCCCCCCCCCCCCCCCCCCCCCCCCCCCCCCCCCCCCCCCCCCCCCCCCCCCCCCCCCCCCCCCCCCCCCCCCCCCCCCCCCCCCCCCCCCCCCCCCCCCCCCCCCCCCCCCCCCCCCCCCCCCCCCCCCCCCCCCCCCCCCCCCCCCCCCCCCCCCCCCCCCCCCCCCCCCCCCCCCCCCCCCCCCCCCCCCCCCCCCCCCCCCCCCCCCCCCCCCCCCCCCCCCCCCCCCCCCCCCCCCCCCCCCCCCCCCCCCCCCCCCCCCCCCCCCCCCCCCCCCCCCCCCCCCCCCCCCCCCCCCCCCCCCCCCCCCCCCCCCCCCCCCCCCCCCCCCCCCCCCCCCCCCCCCCCCCCCCCCCCCCCCCCCCCCCCCCCCCCCCCCCCCCCCCCCCCCCCCCCCCCCCCCCCCCCCCCCCCCCCCCCCCCCCCCCCCCCCCCCCCCCCCCCCCCCCCCCCCCCCCCCCCCCCCCCCCCCCCCCCCCCCCCCCCCCCCCCCCCCCCCCCCCCCCCCCCCCCCCCCCCCCCCCCCCCCCCCCCCCCCCCCCCCCCCCCCCCCCCCCCCCCCCCCCCCCCCCCCCCCCCCCCCCCCCCCCCCCCCCCCCCCCCCCCCCCCCCCCCCCCCCCCCCCCCCCCCCCCCCCCCCCCCCCCCCCCCCCCCCCCCCCCCCCCCCCCCCCCCCCCCCCCCCCCCCCCCCCCCCCCCCCCCCCCCCCCCCCCCCCCCCCCCCCCCCCCCCCCCCCCCCCCCCCCCCCCCCCCCCCCCCCCCCCCCCCCCCCCCCCCCCCCCCCCCCCCCCCCCCCCCCCCCCCCCCCCCCCCCCCCCCCCCCCCCCCCCCCCCCCCCCCCCCCCCCCCCCCCCCCCCCCCCCCCCCCCCCCCCCCCCCCCCCCCCCCCCCCCCCCCCCCCCCCCCCCCCCCCCCCCCCCCCCCCCCCCCCCCCCCCCCCCCCCCCCCCCCCCCCCCCCCCCCCCCCCCCCCCCCCCCCCCCCCCCCCCCCCCCCCCCCCCCCCCCCCCCCCCCCCCCCCCCCCCCCCCCCCCCCCCCCCCCCCCCCCCCCCCCCCCCCCCCCCCCCCCCCCCCCCCCCCCCCCCCCCCCCCCCCCCCCCCCCCCCCCCCCCCCCCCCCCCCCCCCCCCCCCCCCCCCCCCCCCCCCCCCCCCCCCCCCCCCCCCCCCCCCCCCCCCCCCCCCCCCCCCCCCCCCCCCCCCCCCCCCCCCCCCCCCCCCCCCCCCCCCCCCCCCCCCCCCCCCCCCCCCCCCCCCCCCCCCCCCCCCCCCCCCCCCCCCCCCCCCCCCCCCCCCCCCCCCCCCCCCCCCCCCCCCCCCCCCCCCCCCCCCCCCCCCCCCCCCCCCCCCCCCCCCCCCCCCCCCCCCCCCCCCCCCCCCCCCCCCCCCCCCCCCCCCCCCCCCCCCCCCCCCCCCCCCCCCCCCCCCCCCCCCCCCCCCCCCCCCCCCCCCCCCCCCCCCCCCCCCCCCCCCCCCCCCCCCCCCCCCCCCCCCCCCCCCCCCCCCCCCCCCCCCCCCCCCCCCCCCCCCCCCCCCCCCCCCCCCCCCCCCCCCCCCCCCCCCCCCCCCCCCCCCCCCCCCCCCCCCCCCCCCCCCCCCCCCCCCCCCCCCCCCCCCCCCCCCCCCCCCCCCCCCCCCCCCCCCCCCCCCCCCCCCCCCCCCCCCCCCCCCCCCCCCCCCCCCCCCCCCCCCCCCCCCCCCCCCCCCCCCCCCCCCCCCCCCCCCCCCCCCCCCCCCCCCCCCCCCCCCCCCCCCCCCCCCCCCCCCCCCCCCCCCCCCCCCCCCCCCCCCCCCCCCCCCCCCCCCCCCCCCCCCCCCCCCCCCCCCCCCCCCCCCCCCCCCCCCCCCCCCCCCCCCCCCCCCCCCCCCCCCCCCCCCCCCCCCCCCCCCCCCCCCCCCCCCCCCCCCCCCCCCCCCCCCCCCCCCCCCCCCCCCCCCCCCCCCCCCCCCCCCCCCCCCCCCCCCCCCCCCCCCCCCCCCCCCCCCCCCCCCCCCCCCCCCCCCCCCCCCCCCCCCCCCCCCCCCCCCCCCCCCCCCCCCCCCCCCCCCCCCCCCCCCCCCCCCCCCCCCCCCCCCCCCCCCCCCCCCCCCCCCCCCCCCCCCCCCCCCCCCCCCCCCCCCCCCCCCCCCCCCCCCCCCCCCCCCCCCCCCCCCCCCCCCCCCCCCCCCCCCCCCCCCCCCCCCCCGGTACCGACGGAATTTTCCGCCGGTAATAACAGTTCACACCACACCGACGGAAAAATTTCGTCGGTATTCCGTCAGTACAAACAATTTTTTTCAGACAGTTTTAGTTTGTTTTTTCGTACCCAGTTACGACAACCTATAATATTTCTTCATAACAAACAAAACCAACATTCAACGAACTAGTAATAAGCACAAATATAATGAAAGGCTTAACCAATTAACTAAACGAAGTAGTAAGCACAAATATATCACAAGTTATAACATAACGCAACGTGTGTTCAAAAGTAGTTGTTAATATCAAGCAGGCTGTGGACTGATGTGAGGTAAAGTCCTCATCGCGTCTGCTCGAGGGATCCTGCAAAGCGGCGGCCAATCGCGAGATGAGCCTCTCCAAGCCATCGACCTTGGACTCCAATGCCCATCTGGCCTCTCGCTCCGACTCTACAATAGCCTGAAGCTCATGCACAGAAGTCCAGTTTCCTTTTTTAGTAAATAATTACACACTTTATTTAAGCGGCCTACAACCTGATGTAGGGCAAACCTACTAGTCATGATCGTTGATTCGTCGATGCGAATATTCGAACTTAACTCTTCCAAAAGCTGTTGATTCTCAAAGAATACCAGATTTGGGCATCAATTTCGGTCCATAAGATTGGACACGAGATTGGGATTAAAGATAGGAGTCTAATTTTTCGTTTCTTCCAAAACTACCGCATAAGTTTACTACTTTAGTTTAAATACCCACAAAACACAAAACCCTAAAATCTAGAGTCTTCTATAGAAGAATAAACGACATAAGATTAAAGGCAAAAATAAAAGCTAACAATTAATTAAGTCCACTCATGCTCCAAAATACTTCATGCCACGTCACCATATCGCATCACAACCTTATACAACTCTACATACAACTAATAACTCTACTTAAAAAATGCGCCGGAAAAAAAGTGGACTATATCAATGGGACGGAGGAAGTAGTATAATAGTATAAATTATATAATCTTTTTAATTTTAAAATAATAGAACTCCAAACTAAATGGTAGTAAATTGATAGGAATTGTATTCGCAAGTGTACGAATGTAATCCTATTGTAGTATTAAATCCTGGAGTACCAGGGTTGATTCACAAGGACAGTAATTCTTCTACTTAATTTATTCCAACAACATAAAATAAGTAAACCAATTTGTGATGATAATGATTAAAGCTAGAAACACTAAAATGAGATAAATGCAAATGAGAATGAACTAGGGATGTCGGGCTATGATTAGAAATCCAATTAACCTATTGATTATGTTCTTCAACTATCCTACAACATGCACTCTAACGTATCTTAAACAATCTCTCGGTTCGAATAAGATGTGCTCGTATAAATGCTATACCTACTTTCGTGATATAGAAATTAAACGAACTCATTACAATCCTAGGTATTGAACATGCTATACCCTTATTAGCCTACTCTCGTGACTATTCTCGGGTATATCCTACTACCTATTGCGCGAATCAATCTCGAGGGTTACAAGAAATCAATCACAAATATTATATATATGTTGATCAAGCATATACATGTGATTAAAACAAGATAATAAAATTAAGAAATTGATGAAGAACTAGAATCAATAAAGATTAAATATCATTCATAATCATAAACGTCCTAATCCCTAGCGAAGGAAATTAGCCACAAAACATAGTCGATAAAACAAGAGAAAATTTGAGTACAAAAATTGAAAAGAAAGGATAAAAAGACTTCTCAATCTTAATGTCGAATCTCATCAAAAGATTGTCTCGATTCTCCTTTTTCCACTGCCATGTGTGTCTTCTCTCCCCAAAAGTTTTGGTGATGATTTTCTGTCTGTCTCCTTCCACGACTTCCCATGCAAACACCCGAACCCCGTATATTTTCTTTCTGCTTTTAACACCATAAAAGACCGCCAATGCTCTAAGTGCCACACACCGACGACGCATGTAAGCTCGTCTCTACTCCAGAAGATCGAATCCACATCAAGAACGATGTCGTTAAGCTCATCCAAATCAAGACAACCAATGATTCCAGTTTGAGCGATAGGGAAGAGAACGAAACTAGCTAGTTTGCTGTTTCAGGAATCGAGTTGCCTTCTTCCTCCTCCAATAACGAAAGGGTGATGGATAGGTTACTCGGTTGTTTGATTAATATCATCAGCCGGTTATAACCACCCTCATTTCTCATCCACGTTACGAACTCCAACATGGTATTATAGATGCTTTGATGTTCGTCGTGCTCGTCTTCATCAGACTCCTCTTCAGCAGTGTAATCCGGATCATCCAAGTCTGTCTAATCTTCGTTGTGTGCTTCTTGTTCTTCTTCCTCCTCCTCCTCCTCCGCTTCCGCCTCCTCCTCCTTGTTTTCCTCCTCCTCTTGCTCCACCTCCTCGTTTTCCTCTTCATCTCGTCTGTCACCGAAGAGGTTATGTCTGTCGAAATCCCTAATGGATTGCTCAACTAGGTCCCGATCATCACAATAAGAGACATGCGATCGGGTCTGCCACATACTTGTTCCGGCCCCGTCACTCGGACTTGTCGTCACAACACAGATAGTGGGATCTGCCTCGAAGCCGATGAGTCGATTCAAATCTTCATCACTCGTTAATAGTGACTTCACGAGCCAACCGACGCGGTTTCTCTCGAGCGAATACAATAGATATGGGGTACGCATCGAATTTGTTTGCGTGATTGAATCAATGATTGCTCTTAGAGATGATAACGAAAGTAGGCAGTGAGAAATTGCTGCAAGTTATTCATCCCCATATCTGTATTCGGAACCCTCGAATATTCCTCCATACTTGACTGTTATTCGTGTCCATTCAGCCATCTGAGCATATGTGAAGATTTAAAAAATCTCGATTCTCAGCAAAATAATTGTATGTCGCCGTACTAATTTCATTGTACTTAAAATACGAAGAACTAAAATACATTATTTTCCGTTGAATACATTATTAGATGAATAAAATTTTTAACGAACAAATATTTTTATAATTTCAGTAGAAATGTCGTATATTGAAGATATTAAATTAAATGCTATATAGCAAACAGAGAACTATGTCATATTTTACATTGTAAAATCCATGTTGCATGATTAAATGCAATATTAACCATATTTACAATGTCACGTTTTAAATATATATGCAGTGTAACCCTATTTACAATATAACACTATTTAAATCTATAGAAACACTTTAAATATATATAAAAATACGGATAGGGTTTACAAATTATTACATAGAAAATTATTTAAATTATATACAACATACCTTGTGCGAATATGATGAAAATGTAGATCGAGATCCAACTTTGCAAAAATACGAATATGACTTTTTTCTATCTCTAAATCTCTCTCTCTCTCTCTAAACTGACGAAGAAATGTATGAATGTATTCATGAGTACCTCTCTATGTATATTGGGTTGAAACATAATTTGATTAATTAAATAATCTAGAAAAAAATTAAATACAACTCACTACAAGACAAATTCTACTACTTTCTACAATTATTTTTCAGCTACATGCATGTTGTTGTAGCTGACGTAATTCAGGTTTGCAAAGCCATCAACAATGATAGCCTGAAATTTGACTCCTTTTCTGAAATTTGACTCATTTTTTTGAATTTCAAAACTGTTGGCACTGACGAGATGAGGGGAGGGGACTGTTGGCGCTGACGAGATGGGGGGAGGGGGGACAACATAGGCCTGCAAGGTGCAGCCTACCATCTAGAGTGACTTTTTGAGGGGAAAAAGAAAGAATGTGTATTAATGCATTTATTGTAGAAAGTGAGTTTCCTTGCATTTTTCAATTTGAAAATGAATATTTTTGCACTTAACCCTTATATAATTCAATTCAAACAAAAGCTTCATATAATTTGAATAAGTTTGAAAATCATGTGACAAAATAGTGGTGGGAAACTTATTCATGTGTGAATTATTCACATAATGCAGCACCTAAGGCTAGGGGTGTAAGTGGTTCCGCTCCGAACCACGAAATCGATCAAACCGAACCGAACCAAACCGAAAAATGTGGTTCGCTCGGCTTCGCGGTTTGGTTCGGTTTATTTTTTTTAGGAACCGTTTATATTCGGTTCGGTTCGCGGTTTCAAGAATTTTTGAACGGTTCGAACCGAACCGAACCAATATCTTATTTTTTATTTTTTTATTTAATATTTGTCTTTATTATATGAGAATGTTATTGGATTTAGATATTACATTTAAGTTAATATCAATTCTAATCTATACAAAGGAAGAGAAATGAGTAACAACTCTATACTTATGACTTTGGAACGAGCAACATCCTATAAACTATTATTCTTGCATTATTTAGGATTTAAAAAATAAATAAAAAATAAAAAGGTGAACCGGTAAACCGAACCGAACCAAACCATTTATAAGCGGTTCGGTTCGGTTCGGTTCCGATATTTAAAAACACATCGAACCGAACCGAACCGAACCGAACCATTTTTATGTGTTCGGTTCCTAAAATGCATAAGAAATCGAACCGAACCAAACCGTTACACCCCTACCTAAGGCAAGCAACATAGAGCACTGCACATTAATCAAAATGAAAACTCGTGTAGGAAAACTATTATCATAATAATGAAAGTTAATTGTGTATCAACTTTTTAGCTGTCACACTCTATATAGCTAATCCACTCTGATTATCCAGACCAGTAAAGGGAAATGAATTGGATAAATAATTAATTGTTTGCTCATTGGATTTATTGGGGAATAAATATGGAAAATCCAATTTAAGTTAAAAAGAGTAAGAGCGGGAAAAGCAAGCACTATGATGAGGCTGAACCACCTTTAGGAACGCCGATTAATGCGGTAGGTTACCACCTGTAAATTAGTCAACAAATTGGTCCCAATCCTTTGCTTCGAATTTCAGACCTCGATTTCCTTTTTATCCAAAGTGGTAATAATATTCATAGTTTTTATCCGTAGAAAAACAATTTAAGGATAATTAATTAAATGCTCGCAATCTCAAAAATGAAGAACAAAATATTGACGAGGGGAGTTACGAATACTGGAACAGGATTATATTATGACGATAGAGTAAGGTAAAATCTCATAAGAAGAGGTCAGAAACAAATTAAGGTAATAAAATAGACGAAGAACAAGAGAAAAGATATATTCTTTTTCCTTTTATTATTTTTTTAAAGAGCATGGATAATAATATTCCGGAAGAAGATTTCAAAATTTGAAACATTTTTTAGAGCTCGAGTGTGCAAATTACAGCATCATGATTTTATTTTATTTTATATTTAGATAGTATATTAGGTTTGAGACGATTTAATCCCTGTGCCCAATCTCTCTCTCCCTCTTCTCTCTCATTCAATGCTTTACCGAACTCACCACCATCCTTTTCTCTACACATTCAACCCTTCCTCTTTATCTCCTCGTTTTCTATCCCCCCTCTTCACCTCATCTCCAGGTGCTGCCTCCTTTTCTCTTTGCCGTCAATTCTTCAAGAAATGATGAAATTTTTGTGCCTAAATTTGCATGTGGATTTTTGTTTGTAGGAAATGGAGTGTTTGAAAAACGCCTTCGGAAACGGCTTTGGAATTGGGGCGGAGATGTTGAAAACCGCGGGTTTTCAAGATGAGTTATTGGTGGTTAACGGCGGTTCCCACGGCGTCTCCGGCGATGACTTGTTTGTTGACGAACTGCTGGATTTTTCTAACGACTTCGAACAAGTGGAAGAACAGCTACTGGACAAACCGGAGGAGAAGGAACTGGCGTGCTCTCTTCTGCAGCATAAGTTAACTCCGCCGCCGACGAAAGATAGCGCCATTTCTTCCAACGAAGATTTTGGGTCTCTCCCTGAAAGTGAATTAAGCGTCCCCGTAAGCCCAAGTTTCAATTTTTCCTGTTTAATTCGAGGAAAAAAATGCTTCTTGAATGAAAAAATAGAAAGAAAAAGAAAACTGAAGAGATGAATTTTTTTTGCAGGCGGAGGGTTTGGAGAGTTTGGAATGGTTATCCCATTTCGTGGAGGACTCATTTACCGATTACTCGCTCACCGGGAAATTGCCGCCGAAGCCGGCGGAGAAGAGGCTCGAAACGGAGGTCGCAGCGAGCGAACAGCCCTTTTTCACGACTCCAGTTCAAACCAAGGCCCGAACCAAGAGGGCCCGAACAGGGGTTCGCATTTGGCCCGTTTTGTCTTCCTCGTTCACCGAGTCTTCCACCTCGTCCACATCTTCAACCTCCTCGACGACGTCGTTCTCGCCCGTGAACCCCTGGGCGGTCCACTCCCAAACAGGCGAGTCTTTTCTGGGAAAACCCGCTCTAAAGAAGCATAAGAGGAGAACGGGAGACGGTTCCCTGGGCGGCGGCACGGCGAGCCAGCCCAGGAGGTGCAGCCATTGCGGCGTAACAAAGACTCCTCAGTGGCGGGCCGGGCCGCTCGGCTCGAAAACGCTGTGCAATGCTTGCGGCGTCAGATATAAGTCGGGCCGTCTCCTACCCGAATACCGGCCCGCATGCAGCCCGACTTTCTCAAGTGATTTGCACTCTAATAACCACCGGAAAGTTTTGGAGATGCGGCGCAAAAGGGAGTCGGATGTGGAGGTGGAAGCCGGTTCCGGTGTGGCGCAGCCGGTTCCGAATTTTTGACAGTTGCAGTTGCAGTAGCAGTTAGAAAAGAATGAGTTTAGTGGAGTGAAGGTAGGATTTGAAGAACCGGACCGGATTGTACTCCGGTTGGGGTTAATTAGTGTATATTCTTTTCGTGGACCCATGTTTGGTGAGGTAGGTTACAGGGCAGTGTAACTGATTTAGGAGAGACTTTTTATGTTTTAATGTTATTCAAATTAAAGCCGTAATTGGCCCCATCTCTCTCTTTCCTTTAATTACTTACATATGAAAATAGTATTAGATAATAAATGGTGTAATTAAATGGAAAAGTAATATTTTAGGGGTGGATGGATTGGAGTTGTGGGAAGGCCGTCGAAAAGCGAAATGGTAATGAGATAAGAAGGGGAGGGGTGGGGTTGGGGGGTGCACGCCAGAAGCTAACAAAGGGACTTCACATGGGTTGGTTGGTTGGTTGGGTGGGGAAAAATGGTGACTGGCGTGATTCCTAAGCATTTCTCAATTTCATGCCCTTAATTACTTCCTTCTCTTTTGCATCATTACTCATCATCCATCAATTACTTCCCTGTTTTTATGACAATATGCCAATTATGTCAACTCCTTAACCATTCGCTCTATTCTCATTATCTCTCATACCTATACTGGATTGTTTTGGACAAAAAACTTGGCCTCATGACTATTATTTTTATTAATCATGATATAATGAAAACATAGAATTTTGGGACATGTGATTTTATCCCCACAATTTGGACATAACTCCGGCGTAGAAATAAACTGCCTTCATGAAAGTAGTAGTAGTAGTTAGGAGCAGGGACGGAGCAATGTGTGGGCAAGGGATGGCCATCCCTTATTTTTGTCCATGAAATACCTCCAATATCCTTAAGTTTTGAGTTTTGGATACCTAGTTTGGTAGAGTCAATTTATATAACTTGATGCAATTAATATATTATGTTTTTTGTTTGATGCAATTAATATACTATGTTTGTATTTTCTTTTTTCATGTACTTACTGATATAAAATTAAGAACATTTGAAGTATAAATAAACTATCATTTAAATATTTATTAATTCCTCAGTTAGATATTATTATTCTTTATAATTTCCTCTAACTAAATTTAGAGTGATGTCAAAATAGGATTGTGTACTATATTTTTCGAATAAATATAAAAAATATATGAGTTATTCATGAAAGAAGAATATAATCCTTAAATAAGTCATAAAGAATAAGTATAATTACATTTAAGTAGAAAAATGTGCTAAATTTTTTTTAGGCTCCGCCCCGAACCCCCGTACAAAGATAACTCAATCCCCTGATTGTGCCCTCCTTTCGTATAAATTCTAGCTACGTCCCTGGTTAGGAGAAGACTATTAAGCCACTAACTTAACCCAATAAAAATTCAAAAGAGAGATAGAGAGAAAGAAGAGGAGGAGGAGGAAGATTGAATAAGCACAAATTTTAAGCCGGCCTAGGTAGAAAAATGTGGCTTACGGAGTATTCATGATCACTACCTATGAATGTGGTTTTGGGGATATCCAAACATAGTGATAAATTAAAACTGTGGATGTTGATTTGGACCAGATTTTGTTGGACAATAGTATGTACACTTTCTGCAAGGAATCAAAAGCTTTAAAATTCAAATTTATTTATTATGTATGTTAAATTCTCGATGGATAGGAGTGGCTTCAATTCTAATGCCCTTTTCTTTTTCACTTTAGGTATTTCTTTTCTTTTGTCAGTGAGGTTCTTGTAGTACAAACGAAAAGACAACGAAAAGGGAAAGAGTGTTAGAATTGAAGCAAAGAGAAATTACCGTTCACACTTATTTTTACAAGGGGTAAAACATCATTAACATTTATACACGCCATGCCTCCCTCGTACAGGGATGCAACCGACTTTTGCCAACAAAAAATTGATACCATTAGTTAATTACTGAATTGATTGACTTGTAATTCAGCCTAAATTGCATAAATTTGTAAATTATGTTGGGTAATTAGCGATAAGTTTCTACAGTAATAGTTAGCGTTACTAGTATTTTTCCAAGAAAAATCGATTCACTTATTTGGAATTTATTGATTTTAGCAAAGTGTCATAACTATGTTAGCACTAAAGAATAATAATGTCAACAACACATTAATGCTTTTAAATGTAGCACGTTAAAGAAGTTCGCAAAATGTTAAAGAAGTTAGCAACTCATTATTGATAAATTTTAAATTACATTAGATTTTGTTGACTGAATGACTGTATTATTATATGTTAATTTCTATACACCAAGTACCTTTCGAAAATTTCAACGGCAATATGCACTAGCATATACTAACATACACCGAAATCTTCATTTTCTTAAATAATTACAAAAAAAATCTAAAACATTTAGATAGGTGAATATTTAATTCTAATAAAAAAGTAAATAAAGTACTTAAAATGTTTCTATTGTTATCATCAAGGTTGCATGGACACGGACACGGGACACGGTACGACACGGACACGGGACACGGGATACGGTATTTTTTGAAAAATTTAGGACACGACACGGGCGCTAATATAAATAATATTAAATTATTAATATATATATATATATATATATATATATATATATATATATATATATATATATATATATATATATATATATAAATGATTAAGTCAAACTTTTCAATATCAAACTCATTGTTCACATTATTAACTCAAAACGCATAAGTCATAACTCATAATTTATAATCGTAGCATAAAAATGTGAAATACTAAGATAAGTAGATAACAACAATAAACATTAGTCTTAAAAGTCATAATAATATAAATAAAAAGTAATTTTTCAAGTTTTATGAATCGGTGTAGAATACTTCATCCAACAAATTATTTTCCACTTCCGGCTCATCAAAGGTGAGATTTGCAATCTCTAAAATCCCAACATCACTATTCAACTCAAAACTGTCAGTTTATTGATCTGTTAAGAGTCTAATTTTTTTTTTTGCTGTGGTCGTGTCCGGGAAGAGTCGGACAATTAATTGGTTGATCTTGTGTAGTTAGTATTCTCACTTCTGCGTAAGTGGTTGATCTTGTGTAGGTCTTGGGTTCGATTCCCATTAGGGACGATTTGTAATAAAAATTTAAAAAAAAATCAGAAATTTAAATTCCCGTGTCCGGGAAGAGTCGGACACTTCAATTCCCGTGTCCGAGAAGAGTCGGACACTTCAATTCCCGTGTCCGGGAAGTGTCCAAATTTTTTTTTTTAATTTGCTGGACACGTTTTTGCCGTGTCCGACACGTGTCGAGCGCGTGTCCGAGCGTGTCCGTGTCCAACACGTGCCCGACACAGTACGGCGATATTTTTCGAAGTGTCCGTGCAACATAGGGTATCATTTTATCGAAATAAGCTCAGAGATCCTTATTTCTGTCTGATACGTGACGCACATCTTCAACGGTCCAACCTCATTCCCCTCTCTCAGCAAGTTTTAATTTTTAACTACTACTTTTTTCTTCTAATAAGTGAAAACCATCGATCCAGTAACTGTCCAAGTCTAACACATATGTACAAATATAATTAAATTGCTCTTGAGCTCAACATAAAATTGGTACTTAAACTGTTATATGATTCAATTTGTTATTTCTCTCCCAAATCATACATGTCAATGCCAGAAAATTATATATTTTATATATATATATATATATATATATATATATAATATATATATATATATATATTTACATCAATAACTGTTGAGCTATACATGGATGTTAAATGCGTAATTTGTGATTTTCACATGTAGCATTAATGTTTCATTGTAATTTCACTTATTTTACATTTGTTACCTTTATTTAACATTAATCATATATTTCTAGGTTTTTAAGAAAATTCAATTTCTCAGTCAGTATTGTGTCTTATTCCATATCGCGTGCAATCTAGGTGAATATAAATATAAATTATGTGAAATGCTATTTGGTAAAATAATTGACATCTTATTTATCCAAATGATGCACTTACTATAGTAGAGTTGATTGAAATTATTACAACGTTATAATTCAATTCCTCACCCTACAAGATTGTCAGGGTTGCCCCTATAAGACTCCTGGTCCAGAAATAGAACGAAAAGTAACATTCGAATTTAATGATTAAACAAAGGATTAGTGATATGTATGAGTGAAGCTAATTGTAATTAAAAAACCTAAGTGCGGGATCTAATGAGCAAGGGATGCCATGCCAAATGTCGGATTAGCTTGTTGTCTGACTCGAAAGATTAGTCACTGACTAAAACAAATATGCTTAAGCCGTCTGTGATTAATTAAAGTAATAACAATGATTAATGTGTCTAAGTCAAATATTTGGATGTTGGTGAAATAAAATAAATGTTTGAAATTTGCCTCCATTCACGTGCTTTACATCCCAACGATCTCATTCCCGCCCAACAAATATAAATATTCAAGATTCAATTTACAATCATAATAATTACTCCCTCCATCCCGATTTAGTTCAACATTCATTTTCGGCTTCAATTTCTTTTTTGACAAATTATTACAAATATTTTTTTTAAGAAACCCACAATTTTATTCAACTCTACACACATCAACAACTTTCCTTAAAAAATGTGCCAAAAAAAAATGGACTATATCTAAGAGATGGAGGGAGTAGAATTTTAGAAATTGTAAATTTTTGCATGATGAATTGCGGGGCAATCTCGTGACTGGCGCTACTCCAACTATTCCCAACCACTTATCTCCAACTCCCTTCACAGTTAACACACTTGTGATCGTGGTGGAGTCAATTGTCAAAATAACACTCTCCAAACATATAATTTTCAAAATAATACTCTTTTAAAAAAAAATTCCAAACTAAAACTCTTTTTGCCATCTATATACTTATTTACCAAATAAACATCTACATGGAAAATAAATTTTATTTTTGCATTTAATTTTACTATTAGCATTTTGAGGACTAAATAATAAAAATAATCAGTTCGAAAATACGAAAATAATTATTTAATTACAAAGGAAATAAAAAATTATTTTTATTATTTTTATTTGAAAAATACCGAAAAAAAATCTTTCCAACCTAATTGCAATATTTTTATTTTTTTTGTTTTTATTTGATCTGTAATTAAAATAATAAAAATCATAAAAAATAAAAATCATAAAAAGAGTTCCGTATTTTCATATAAAAATAATATTTTTGTTTGATTTGGAATTAAATATAAAATTTAACAAATAAAAAATATTTCATTTATATTCAGAAACACGACACACATACAAAATAAACAAAAAACTAGCATATATATTTTATCATTTTTATTTGGAAATGCGATATTATTACAGTAAATTGTATTGCTTTGTAATTAAGTAAATATAATAAATAAAAGTATTTTTTATGTAGATATTTATTTAGTAAGTAAGTGCATATGTGGCAAAAAGAGTGTTAGTTTGGTAACTATTTTTTAAAGAGTGTTATTTTGAGAATTATTTTTTTTGAGAATGTTATTTTAACAATTGACTCCCTCGTGGTGTGCAATGTTTAGATAAGTTGACTGAAGAAGTAGTGAATTTAAAATTAACATATATTTTCTAACTTTTTAGTGCTATTCTTTTTGTTGACGAGATTTGTAACCACTATTTGAAGTGAAGGCTCATAAATTTCTCTTCTCTTTTATATAGAAATTTTATATAAATAATTGATTGATTATAATAGGATTTTCTATCCTCATATTCCCATTATTTACCTGTCAAGGATATCTTACTCTTCAATTTAAAGTTGTAAAAGTAATTTTGAGATGAGTGTGTAGGCCATGAGATCTATGATTGTTTGGGCTGCGTGCCCTCATCCGGTCTTTATTTTATGTGTATTGTATAAATAAATATATATATATAAGTGTCTATATGGATACATAGTATAAACACTTATTTAAGTTTTTTTTTTAATAAATTGAGCCACAATATATATGCATAGTTTATTTGTGTATGACTATTGGCAAAGACCAAATATCATTATGCGGATAATTGTTTTTTCAAACAATTAATTCTTCTTCTTTTCACTGTAACAAGAAGTCAAGAACAATGTAATTAATTATTTATGCAGTGTATTTTACGTAACATGAAGTTTCTTTGGTTTTCTAAATATTGAGACAAATCAGAATCTAACTATTTTTTCATTTGGTTGGGCGCGATGTAGAAAAAATATGCTTTAATTATTCTATTAAACAGCCTCTATATTTATTTATTTCGAGCTATTTTTATTTCTATATTTGTTGGAAGACAGTACAAAATTTTAGTTTCAACGTATGTCAATAATTTATAAATACGTATACACGTAGATGATTGTTACTGCTAGAGACAGGCCTAGAAACCATGTTTCAGAATTCAAACTAAATGTAGAATAATAATATTAAATGTATTTCTAAAAAAAAAAAAAAAATACTAGTAGAAATTGTAATAGTCATTAACACTTACATTAAGAGATTATTTTTATAGATAAGCCAAATTCTCATTTTTGGACACTATTTTCCTTTTGGGTTATTAGTGAAATAAGGCACGAAATATAACCGATTTGCATATTTAACACGAACTTTTAACTGTGCCGAATTAATGTATAAACTTTCATTTTTTTGCAATTTAAGACATGGTCGGATTCCCAATTTTTTCCGGCCGTCGGAGTGCTGAGTTAGATGTCTACGTGTACTATATGAAACTACGTCGTTTTATACCTCAAAAAAATTGGCAGATTAAAGCATAAACTTTGTAAAAGTTTCAATTTAAGGCATATTTCATTTAAATAATCACAATTTAAAGCATAAACTTTGATCAAAATAGGAAAACAACTTAGCTACCAAATCCTTCACAACCTTCTACCAAATAGAAATTATCTAAAAAGACACTTATCTAGTCCAATCAAATAAAGAGGAACATAAAATCCAAATAAATAGAAATTTAGAATTTATTTAAAATTTAATTTGAGTTATTCTTTGAAATTTATGTCCTTTAATCGATTCTTTTTTGGATTTTATGTTCCTCTTTAATTGATTTCTTCTTCAATAACTTCATATCTTATCTTCTTTGCTTGTTTTCTGCTAAAAAAGATTTATGAAATTACTTGTTTAGTAGATGTTTTTGAGTTAAATAAATTTCTCTAATTATTTTATTTAGATTTTATATTCCTCTTTATTTGATTGGACTGGGTAATTGTCCTTTTAGATAATTTCTATTCGGTAGAAGGTTGTGAAGGATTTGGTAGCTAAGTTGTTTTGCTATTTTGGTCATAGTTTGTTAACTTTGCTATGTTATGCACTATGTCGGCTAATGTTTAATCTCTGGTTAGACATGCTTGTGTTCTTTTTGTTGTTTTGTACTATTTTGGTCACATCTTTATTGGTCTCGTAATGGTTTTTTGGAATTTTTTTTGGAATTTAATTCAAATAATCGAAGGTTTATTATGGAATAATCTAGCGAAACAAGCAAAGTTTATGCTTTAAATTGTGATTATTTAAATGTGATATGCCTTAAATTGAAACTTTTACAAAGTTTATGCTTTAATCTACCAATTTTTTTGAGGTACAAAACGACGTAATTTCATATAGTACACGTAGACGTCCAACTCAGCAATCCGGAGGCCGGAAAAAATATGGAATCCGACCATGTCTTAGATTGCAAAAAAATGAAAATTTATGCATTAATTCGGCACAGTTAAAAGTTCGTGTTAAATATGCAAATCGGCTATATTTCGTGCCTTATTTCACTAATAACTCTTTCCTTTTCCCTTCCCTTCCCTCTATTGTTAGTACATGATTTTATATATAGTGTTGTTGGTATTCTCACTTCTGCATAAGTGGTTGATCTAGAGTTGATTTAGTGTTCAATCCCTGTTAGGGTTGATTTAAATTAATAATATGATTTCAACATGAAAATGCTTACATGCTTGATTCATATGAATAATTATCCGCATAAGTACTGCTCGTTTATGATAGATGGATAACTGTAAACCGTATATATAGGGTTTGAATCTGGTAAAAACCACATTTAACGTGAGAATTACAAACCATGCATAATCATTATATGTTTTGTGCATAAAAATCCTTATATATTTTATGCAAAAAAACCCTATAATTTTATACTTTTGTCTTCAGCATAAAACATACTCCATACGTCCCGCTATTACTGTCTCCTTTGGTTTCGGCACGGAGATTAAGAAACTTTGTTTGAGTGTGTATTTTATGAGTTTTAATTGTATTAAGAAACTAACACAATTTTCGAGGAGTAGTTGGTAGAAGAAATGTGAATTTATCCAAATTTTTGCAAGGCATAATTGAGACAATCGATTTTTTTTTTTTTGTTTTTTTTATATTGTATTTTAAAAATAATCTTAAAGTTTCCAAAAAGTTAAAAATCATGAGTACGGAATGGAACGAAAATCATGTGAGAGATAAACTTTTGGAGACAGAGAGAGTATGATAATGTGGGGATGAGTATTGAGTAAGAAGGGTTCACTTCATTTTTTGTTTAAGAGTAATTTTTGCTATTTCAGAAAAGATAACAGTAATAGCGGGACAACCCAATTAGGAAAGTAGAACAATAATAGCGGGACAGAGGGAATATAATGGTTATGCATAATATAAAATTACAGGTTTTGCATAAAAAAAATATATTATGCACAAAACATATAATGATTATGCATGATTCTTAGTTTTCACGTTAAATGTGGGTTCTCGCATGATCCACTCCATATATATAGAGATCATATGGGAACAAGCTTTTTAGTTCTCTATAGTGAGAAGTAATAACATTACCGTTGGATAATGCATCTTTAAGGCAAAAAGTTTGCACTAAGATTATTTTTGTAAACTTGTACAATCTATTAATTTTAAAAACTTTTTTCGTTTTATTGTATTTTCATTAATTCTCTTTCAGGTTTTAATATCACTTAGTCTCTTCCCAGACTTTACGAGAACAATGGTTAATTATGCATAGTTTCACTTAGTCACGTCCCAGATCTAAGTCTCGTCCCAAATTTTCGTTAAAAGTTTCATCTTTTCTTCATTTCTCATTAATTGTGCATAATTTTCCTATTACTTGTGCACATTTTTGCCATTAATTGTACATATTTTTCTCCATTACTTGTGCATATTTTCGACAATAATTATGTATTTTTCCCCATTATTTGTGCATATTTTTCCAATAATTGTACATATTTTTTCTCATTACTTGTGTATATCTTATCATGTAATTGTGCACTTTAAGCATATAAACTGGTATGAAATCTGAAGAAGAAAGAATGTGGTGCCATTTAAGGCCTAAAATGTCCAACATGTTATCAAAACTCTCAACTTGCTGCTTGTAATATATGTCGTGTTTGATTTCATATTTTAAACTATAACTGCCCAAATATCTCCATTATTGAGAATTATGAACTTCATCCCATTGCCAAAAGGAAGCAGTAGTGATTCAGGAAGCCAATCAAGTAGCTTCGCCACAAATCGAAACCGAACTAATCAAGACATCAAACCTATTGAAGTCAATAACTCTTCGACTCAAGACCAGATCCCAAAGGGTGTTTCTTCAAGCATTCAGATGACCAAAATAGTCGGAGGATCGACATTCAGAAAGCGTCTTCGCTCCAACCTAACCGACAATCCAGATAAACCATCTCCAGCACCAACAAGCAGCGCCGTCAACCAACCTCCAAAAATGCCGCGAGTCTCGACAACGGGAAACAGCTCGAATGTGAAAACCATTACGGGTTCTTGTACAAGTAGATTGAAAAGAATGGGAAGTTGTAAATATATATATATATTTTTTAATATTGGAATTTTACCATTTGTGACATTTGTGCAGCTTTTTATTACTAATTGTGCAATTCACAAATTATAATAGAAAAATTAATCTGGACCATCTATTACCAAGATCTAAAGGTTAAGAAATGTTCATTTTTTTATTCTAAGGGGGTGTTCCTATTTGAACCCTCCCATATGTATATAGAGGATGTGGATCTGGTAAGAACATACATTTAACGTGAGAACCTAAATTTAATGTGACAACTACGAACTATGCATAATCCTTATATATTTTACTCAAAATCCTTATGTATCTTACGCAAAAAAACGTTTAATTTTATATTTTTGCCTTCTGCATAAAACATATAAGGGTTATGAATAATGTAAAATTACAAGTTTTTTGGAATAAAAAACCTAAGGATTACACATAAAATATATAATGATTATAGATGGTTCTTAGCTCTCACGTTAAATGTGAGTTCTCACTTGATCAAAGAAACATGTAATTTTACATTAATGCATAAACCTTATTTTTTTTTGCAATAGGTAAAAATATAAAATTACAGGTTTTTTTATATAAAATAAATATATAAGGATTATGCATGGTTCGTAGTTCTTACGTTAAATGTGGGTTCTCACCAGATCCAACACACACACACACACACACACACACACACACACACACACATATGGAGTGGATCATGTAGAAACCTACATTTAATGTGAGAACTAAGAACTATGCACAATCCTTATATGTTTTATACATAATTCTTACACTTTTTTTTAGGTGAAAACCGAGTCGAAACCTCAACGCGCGTGTTTGTTTCTGCAAAAAACAAAGAGGGAGAGAGAGAGAAAATACGTGTCATTTCATAACATAAATAAAGTACAACGCAAGGAAAGGCCTAGAAGCGATCTTTCCCCAAAAAACAACAAACCAAACCAAACTAAAATATGAAAAGGCCTAAACAGGTGGCCAACAACGAACAAAAGTCTAACAAATTAAAGAAAACTCATAATGTGCTAAATAATAAGAACATCCCGATCTCAAGGGGGATACTATCAGAATCTGAAGTTAGGATTGTCAAGTTGATCCATCCTAACTAAATACTGAAGAAAAGTCGGTGTTGTCGTAAAATCAAACAAGGTAAGCTCTGCTGCATGATGCCCTTGACGGGCCAAATAATCTGCCGGCTTGTTCCCCTCTCTGTGTATGTGAGAGAAACGACCCGACAACCATTAAGAAGAATTTGTATCCTCGCTAAAGTATGTATCATGACAGCGGGGCCATGATGTCCAGTAGTAAGCAAGGTGATAAGTATCGCGGCATCCATCTCTATCCAAATATCTGATGAGAACTAGATTGCTAGCAAGATGCCCTGATGAAGAGCTAGCAATTCAGCCTCAAAGCTCGAGGCCGCATCCACCGGTAGATAAAATGCTGAAGGAGCTGGCTAGTGTGATCCCTAACCAGCCCGCTGCTCGCCGCCAAACCTATCGACGCCTCAAACGAACCATCAGTATCTAGCTTTACCTATGGTGGAGTTGTCGCCGGACAAAGAGAGGGAGGGAGATAATGCAAATCAAAACCAAGAATTGCCGGACATAATGCATATCGAAACAAAAAGGGACTCACCGTCAGAAATTATCGCTGGAGAGATTGCAGATCGCTGCCCTAAAATCGAGTAATTCAGATAAAGGGCAAACAACCCTAGTTAATATTAAGTTTTTGCCGACGAATATCCGTTGGCAATATTCAAATAAATTTTGTCCAATTTAACGACGGAAAACCCATCATCGATCCCGCATATAAAAATAATATCACTTTAACGATGACCTATTTCGCATTAAATATTCAACTAGAAAACACGTGAGATATAACGACGGAGTTTATCTGTCGACATTTTTCCCGATGGACAATTCGTTAGTATTCCATCGGTATCTTTCATCAAGTTTTGCCGACGGAGTACTGATAGAGTTACACGACCCGTATTCTATCCATCGGTAATTCCTTCGATAAAACAAGATTTTCTTGAAGTGCTAAAAGCCTATAAGCCCATCTGTAACTATATCAATAGAGGTTTATGGTTCTCATAATAATACACTTCTTATTCCCGCTCTCTTCAGTATTCTCTTCTTCTACCTAGTTTGTAACACGTTATCAGCCCGTAAAAATTCTTCCTCGTAAAAGAAACCATTAGCTGACGAAGGGAAAACAATTACAACATTTAAAAACCGTGCAAGATTTGGAGATTTGTAAAACAAATAAAAATTGAATAACCGTACAAGATTTGGAGATTTGTAAAACAATTACAACATTAGAAACTTACACGTCATTCGAAGAAGTGGAATTGTTATATTATATTTGTATATTTCATGATATTAATGAAGATGTGTTCTTCATAATAATACACTTCTTATTCCCGCTCTCTTCGATATTCTCTTCTTCTACCTAGTTTGTAACACGTTATCAGCCCGTAAAAATTCTTCTTCGTAAAAGAAACCATTAGCTGACGAAGGGAAAACAATTACAACATTTAAAAACCGTGCAAGATTTGGAGATTTGTAAAACAAATAAAAATTGAATAACCGTACAAGATTTGGAGATTTGTAAAACAATTACAACATTAGAAACTTACACGTCATTCGAAGAAGTGGAATTGTTATATTATATTTGTATATTTCATGATATTAATGAAGATGTGTTCTTCATGCTTAGATCTATATTTATAAATTAATAAATTATTACTCCAGAAGTAGCACAATATTTTAATATTCAAAGAATATTATATGCTCTTGAAGAGCAACTCAAAAAATACTTTTAACTTAGATTTTTATTGTAGAAGTAGCACAATCAATATTCTTGAAAAACATTACATGCTCTTGAGGGACAAATACAATTACTATGTCTACATACATTATTATTTATTAATTTATGCAATGTTTTAATCTAAATTGTTACTCCCCAACTAGCATAATTCATATTCTTGATGAATAAATATCACATGCTTTTAAATAACAATTAAAACTTTCTTATTGAAATGATTTAATTATTGCTTCAGAAGTAGCACAATTTAATATTCTTGAAGAATATTACATATTCTTGAAGAGTTATTAATGTTATTTCACGTATTAATCATATGTCTAATTCTCTTTTCTGCATATATTAATATTACTTAT
Organism: Lavandula angustifolia; assembly: GCA_028984105.1. NCBI lineage: Eukaryota > Viridiplantae > Streptophyta > Magnoliopsida > Lamiales > Lamiaceae > Lavandula > Lavandula angustifolia. Next base: position 29,876,930 of record CM054803.1, read on the forward strand.
ATGTATATATATAAGTAGCACATAATTAATATTCCTGAAGAATATTAAGTTCTCTTGTAGAGTAATTTATAATTTAGGTGATATATGTTTGTCTTTGAAGGAAAAACAAGAGTCTATACAAACATTAAGGTATAAACACTTTTCCCTTGTGTAGAGTTACACATGTGACAAATATCACCAAACTTAAATTGTTGCTGTAGAAGTAGCACAATAGATATTCCTGAAGAATATTAATTACACATTCTTCATGATCTATTCATGTATTACGTTTTGTTGGTCCAGAGACGAGTCTTCACGGGGGGAATACATCTCGAATCCAAGTTTAAACTCAAACGTGAAAGTCAGTCTTTTACCGAGTATGCTAGTTGAGTGAGTCAGCTAGCCAATGTAACTTTCTGATCGCGTGGGTAGAGTGATTCGATCTCCTGAATCTCCCTCTACCGACTTCGATTAGTCTACGATAAACTTAGTATATGAATGACTGCGGAAGTGTAGGCATGAATTTTATCGTCTCTTGTGGAAAAATGTTTTAATGAAAATTTATTAAGGTCGTGCTTGTGCATATATTCAGGTTTTACTGAAAATCTGAGTTATACATTTTGAAATCAGTTTATGCAGAATGAACAGTAAACCAATAAAACAATAAAAGGACAATGATTTTTAAAGTGGTTCGGATACGCAAGATCCTACATACACTGTCCTTAACAAGGCTGGAGGTCTTGATTTTATTATATCGAGCAAGACTGAGTGGATCTGTACGCAGGACAAATACTCAACTTATAGTGGTAGTGACTTTACAATTTTCAAACACGGAATTTGAGTTTCTCCAACTAGAAGGAAATCTTGCAATAAGAATAGTTTAAAAAATATGAACTTCTTCGGTTTTTCTAAGCGTAGATCTAACAAAGGTTAGCTTAGAATAGAGAATGAGAACTAGATGATATCTAGAGAGAAGAACTAAGAGTGTCTGATTTGAGCTGTGAGTTCTTCGCTAAGTATGCTTTCAGTTCGCTAGAGCTTTGAATGCTTGAGTGCTTTTAGTTTCCGGTGTCTTCAACGCTTGAATATTGATCTCTATTTATAGTTGTGACTCATAGAAAGATCCGTTGGACGAGACCTAGCCACGTGTCAAACACGACAAATAAAACGATCATCTTGAATTTGAACGTTACTGTAGAGATACTCTCTTTTTCTGTATTGAGGGTAGCTTTATGTCAGTGCAAGGACAGTGCTGACAACTCCTCAGTGGTCGAGGTTGAATGTTAGGTGAGGTTTGTTCAAACTCCAAAGCAGATGTTGAATTGACTTCCTCTGATTCCTCGAACGCTTTGATTGAGTTGTCATCTATTGACATTTTTTTGAGATGTTTAGCTGATTGAACGATTCCTTCAATATTCAGTAGGTTCTGAATGACCATACTGAGTTCTTCAATGCCGAGTCCGTCCGGCTAGCAACGAATAAGCTACTGAGCCTATCGGCTACTGAACTCTAGCTACCCTACTGAGTTCCTAACATGCTGAACTCAGCTAGACTATTACATTATAAGGTTTCATCACTCAGCTAGGGGCTTTGGGATCTTCAAATCTTATCATCTTGAATCTTATTCCCAACAATTTACCCCTATTTGATGATGTCAACACCTATTATACTTAATGATACTCAAAATCTGAAGACAATCACAAAAAAAGATATATAAGGACAATAAGTGTGAGTGTATGTCTTGATCACTGAGGTGATCAGTTGTGTTGAAAAGTAAATGTAGCCTTTGTGACATTGAGCAGTTGTCTCGGCCAAAATGCGTTATGATTTCATTAATAATGAGAAATACAAGTACATAAATCATTCTCTCACTATCAGATCTAGACTAGTTAGCTGCTCTTCTTGAAATTTTGAAGCTTCGCTCTGAAGTCTGCTGACTTAGCCTCTCGCACATCAAGACCGTAAGATCTGTAGATATTAGCTCTGAGGTCCTTCATTGCCTTCTGATCTTTTGGCATGTTTAGGTTTAAGGCTTTCCTGTACATAGCAAAAGCAATCTCTTCCTCTATCTCCTTCATGCAGATGTTGCCTTTTAGAGTCTTAGGAGGGGAAAGGATTCTGTTTGATAGTGCTTTCAATGGAAGTCCTAGACCGTCGAGGATAGTCTGAACATGAGCATATAAAGTAGGTTCGTACTGGGTCAGAAAATCCTTGAACAACTGATCTACATCAAGTGATTTCTTGAATACTCGCCATATGTAGCACAACTTGATGAATTCCACTTTAATCTCTTCCCATTTCTGATTCAGATTCCATGGTATCGACTTATCCGAGTAAGGGTGAAGAATAGTTTTCAGATGAGTTTTCTTCCCTCCTTTTCTGTAGAATTTGGAAGTGGTTGGATTACTTCTATCCTTTTCTGTAACTCGCACTCTCGCCTCTTTCTCTGTTCTCAATGTGAGCGCCTCTAGATAAGCTAATCTCAATCTTTCTTTGGCTTCTCTGACATGTCTAGCCTCGGCTGTAATATCAAGTCCTCTTTCGCAAGCATCCCATATCAGTTTCTGTTTTGCTTCTTGCTCTTGGGTTAGCTTCATGATAGGACCTTGTTGCTCAGTTGTAGTCTCAATCTCAGTTTCTGAGTCCTTAGCTTCAGTAGATTTTGACTTCTGAGCTTCCTTAACTTTCTCATCTTCTTTGGCTTTAACAGCTTTGGCCATTCTCGGAATAATTTACCTTGTCCTTCTTAGTATGGTGGATTCGATAGGATTAACTTTCTTATTGGACTTGGTCTTAGCTTGAGCTTCCTCATTAGCTTGAAGCTGTGCAGCCATTTGTTCGTCATATGCTTCTTGTTCAGTTATTATTTTGAATTTGGGCTGAGGAGTGGGGATCTATCTGCTTTACTCTTTCCTTTAGTGGGAGACCGCACTGGCTTAACTTCAGTAGTAAGTTCATCTACGAAATCAGCTACTTCCTCTATAGCTTGAGCTGAGGATCCTGCTCCTGATCCTCTAGCTGTTTGAGAGAGAGCAAGCTTTCCTGTTTCAGCTCCTTCCCCCTTACTTCCTTCCCCTTGATGTTCAACAGTAATAACAAGTTATTCTGTCTCGATCTCTTTATTATGTTTTCTCTTTTTTTGGCATCAGCAAATGAGGAAATAAGTGTAGAAAGGGTAGTCCCCTTTGACTGAAGAGTTTCGACTACTTTCTGAATGGTAGATGTCCTGGCATCAACATCCGATACAACATCTGTGTATTGTTCCCATTTAGCTTCATGCGAGGTGTGGATGGTCTTCAGCAGTGTAGACTCTATCTTGTTATATTTCTTGAGATATTCTTCTACAACCTTGAGAGCTTCTTCTTTTATGACTTGACCAACATGAGCTTTTGCAGATATGGTGGATTCCAGTTGCTCAACATATGACTTGGCTTGAGCTTCGATGAGCTGCTGAAACTGTGTTGTAAGATCTATTTTCTGAGCTTCGAGTGCCTTGGTGAGGATCGTGTCGGTATCAATAACGGTTGGAGTGCTAACCCTCCCGTAATTCGGCTTGTTAGAGCATTGAGCTTGGCTGTCTGGTCCTTGGTATACTAGGACCACTTAATATGAACATCCTTTGCGAGAAGGCGGTTGTTGTCTTCTTGCTTTTTGAGGCCTTTATTAAAGCTCTTAGCTGAGGAGTCCATAATTTCCTTCGCTTGATACCGAGACGAGTTGAGTCTCACTTCAGTTGATGTAGCGGTCAACTGCTCATGGGATGAGGAAGGTGCAACTACGATGACACCAGATGAAGGAGATGGTGGTGGTATATCATCATGATCTCTGGGAGATTGTCCTTCAGCAGATCCTCCCTATTCTGCATCCTTGGGAGCTGTCCTTGTCAGTGTTGTCATCCTCTTGAGTTTTTGGCTGCATGGGCGACTCAGTCCCTTTCAGATTCAGTAGGTAGAGCATTTTAGTTCTTAGGTCGTCTATAGAGGCGATGTCAGCTGGCTCTCAGTAGCCTATCTCTAACCTAAGATTTTGCTCTTCTGACATCAGTACTGGGACTGTCCTGAGGTCCATAGTTTCGTCAAGGATATCCCAATCCAAGAACCAAGTCCGCATATAGACCCTAGCCCTTACTGCAATATCTACTATATCAGAATGATCTAGAGTTTCCAGGATCTGTTTATGCAGAATGAACAGTAAGCCAATAAAATAATAAATTGCATAGCAATTTTTAAAGTTGCTCAGATAAGCAAGATCCTACGTACACTGCCTTTAACAAGGCCGGAGGTCTTGATTTTATTATATTGAGCAAGTTCCAGTCTATCTGTACGCAGGACAGATATTCAACTTATAGTGGTAGTGACTTTATAATTTTCAAACATGGGATTAGAGTTTTTCCAACTAGAAGGAGTTCTTGCAAAAAGAATAGTTTAAAAAATATGAATTTCTCCGATTTTTCTAAGTGTATGATCTAACAAAAGTTAGGTTAGAATAGAGAATGGGAATTAGATGATATCTACAGAGAAGAACTAAGAGTGTCTGATCTAAGCTGTGAGTTCTTCGCTAAGTATGCCTTGAGTTTGGTAGAGCTTTGAATGCTTGAGTGCTTTTAGTTCTCGGTGTCTTCAATGCTTGAAGATCGATTTCTATTTATAGTTGTGACTCATGGAAAGATCCGTTGGACGAGACCTAGCCACGTGTCAAACACGACAAGGAAAACGATCATCTTGAATTTGAACGTTACTATAGAGATTCTTTCTTTTTCAGTCTTGAGGGCAGCTTTAAGTCAGTGCAAGTACAGTGGTGGCATCTCCTCATTGGTCGAGGTTGAATGGTTGATGAGGCTTGTTCAGACTCCAAAGCAGATGTTGAGTTCTCTGATTCCTCATACACTTTAACTGAGTTTTCCACTACTGACATTCTTTTGAGATATTCAGCTGGTTGATCAATTCATTCGATATTCAGTAGGTTAGAACTAACAATACTAAGTCTTTAGTGCTGAGTCCGTCCGACTGACAACAAATAAGCTACTGAACTCTAGATAGCTGAACTCCTAACAAGCTGAACTCAACTAAGTATTACATTGTAAGGTTTCATCACTCGGCTAGGGGTTTTGGGATTTCAAATCTTATCATACTGAATCATATTCCCAACATATTTATTTGAGACCCAAGTAGATCTCATAATTTGCATTTGATTAATTTCAATTATAATAAATATATTAAATTATTGATTTGGAAGTAGCATAATTCAATTTATGAAGAAAGACCATATTGTGATGTGGAAATGTCTCAATTTTGTTATTTTTGTTATGTACATCAATCGCCCCATTATTCATGTCAACTTTGAAATGGGCACGGAGATTATGGTATTGAGTGTAAAGTTAAAAGTGGTGGGTCAAGAAGGTTAAAAAGTAGTGTAATTTAAAAAGTGGAAGGTGCAGGAGGTTGAAAAGTGGTACAATTTATTTCCATTTTGGGTAGTGGACATAAATAACTAGACATCTATTTCGGGTATAGTGGATATGAATAATAGGATGGAGGGAGTACTATTTAACTTTTGCTCCTGAAGTAACATCATTCATATTCATGAAGAATATTAAATACTCATAATAAGAACTCGTATTTTGGATGATATATGTTTATAATGCACTCTTGATTTCGATGTTCTTTTGGTCTTAAGGGGCACGAGAGAGACTGTAGGGATATGAGTCAGTGGTCTCGTAGATCAGTGATAGGGGGTACTTAGAGCTTGACTCAGTAGTTGTGTCGAAACTGACGTCAGTAGTTCGTGCACTTAGGACTATATTGTAATATTCGTTATTGGGGGAAATTGTAGTGATGCTAAATTACATCGCTATAGAATTGAAGATCCCAAAACCTATCCTGAACCTGATGTGTGTTTGAACCTTGATGATGTAATAGGCTAGACTTGTTCTTATCATTATTGATTATTTCGTCTAAGTCCTCGTAAGGGGTGTTGTTGGGTCGAACTTCAATAGAGAATTTAAATTCCAGAACCCCAAGTCATCGGTTCATAGAGCTCGTGTCTTCAGAATCACCCGCTGACTGTTCTCAGTAGAAGATTTCCTTCAGCAGACTTCAGAAGAATACTCAGTATGATCCTTGATCTACTGAACTTGTGAAGAGCTCGTGTCTTCAGAGTCGCCAGCTGACTACCTTCAGTAGAAGATCCTTATCAGCCGACTCAGATGAAGAATTAGTATGATCTGCCCAGATCTACTGAACATATGCAACTCAGTTGCAAGTCCAACAAGGAAACAACTGCCCAACTCTTATTATTCGAATACCAGCAAAGATCATTCAATATACGAGGTTTAGAGAGTCAACTCAGATGGAAGACTGATGTCAGACAAGTCTCACCTACCGCAAACCTCGACCAATGAGAAGCAACCTAAGCTTACCTGCTCTAACATTAAAGCTGCTCTCATGTACAGAAAGCTAACCACTCTGCAGTGCATTTCGAAAATATATGATCATTTTCCTTGGAAGTTTGTGACACGTGGCATCGTCCTCTCCAACGGATACATGCTTAGGTCACGACTATAAATAGAGAAGAGTCTCCAAGCTCAACGTACGGGACAACAAGGGAACACAAGCTCACTGCATACAACTCTCTAGCGCACCAAAAGCCAATCCAGTGAAGAACTTGCGTAGTTGAAAATCCTTAGTTCTTCTCTCTAGAGATTCTTTAGTTCCCCCTTCTCTATCTAAGCTCCATTGTTATATCTTTAGCTTAGAACCTTCGAAGGAGTTCACTTTCTGTGAATTGTTCTTATTGTAAGAACTCCTTCATTGTTGGAGATCATCCCCTCCCCTTCAAACTTCGATTAGATTTGTAAAAGTCTCTAAGGACTATAACTTAGAAGGGTCTGTCCAGCGTACATATTCCTTGCTGAGGCTTGCTCAGATTAATCAACAAGAACTCCTGTTCTGCAGGACTGTGGACGTAGGATCTTGCGTATCCGAACCACATTAAAAACTGCTTGTGTTATTTACTGTTTTATTGAATAGTGTTCAAACTATTTACAAACTCATCCTTTGCATAAAACGTACTTAAAAAGTGCACCAGCCAAAACGATTTTGGTTTGCGAAAATAAGTTTTCAAAAGAGTCGAAGTCGTACGGGCCCCACACTTATCCGCACAATATTCTTCAATTGAAATCTTTATACTGACACAAGTCAGTAGAATAGACTCAACTGTTGAATCACTCTGACCTACGATCTGAAGGTTTATATCTGGTACTGTTCATTCCGTAGCAAAACTCAGCTCAGCTGACCTTCGCGTTTGATGAAAAATTTGCAATCAGGTGTATTCACCCCCTACACCGGATACTCGTCTCCGGACCAGCAATTGGTATCAGAGCGGTGTTCTCTTGATCATCGTTTTGAAAAACCTACTAGTCTACTCGAACAGATCCTGAAAAATATTTTCACTGCACAAGCATCTCTTCATACATCCTTATAGTTTTACCCATAATGTTTGATATGTCAGGTATTCGGATGGTGCCTATGTTCTATGTGGAGAACTATACGGTATGGCATGTGAGAATGGAGGCACACCTTACATCGCTGCACGACAGCATGACAGACGTCCTTGAGACAGGACCTATCACTCCCATGATTGATAGTGTACAATATGCCGCTGTGCGAGGTGTAGGAGCACAAACTGGTGCAAAGGTTGCCAAAGATCAATCTGCCTTCACGCCAGAAGAGATGAAACCGCACAATCTTGACCGGGTGGTGCGGAATGCAATCCTGACAACGCTCAGTGATTCTCACCTCAGTAGAGTGCAAGACTGTAAGACGGCAAAGGAACTTTGGGACGCCCTGGCTATACTGAGCCAAGGAACCCCACAGATCAAGGAAAATAAGCTCGAACTAGAGCTTCAAAAGTTCAACAACTTTGCCATGGAGCCCAGTGAAACCATTGACGAGCTTAGCGCCAGATTCACCAACCAAATCAATGTGATCAATGGGCTGGGGAGAACGTTCACCAACAAGGAGATGAACCCCAAGATCTTATGAGCGCTACCTCGACTAAAGTGGCTTCCTTTTGCTACTTTTTTACGTCATTCTGATCATAATGCTTTAACTCCTGATGTTATATTTTCAGAACTAAAGACAGAGGAGTTTGAGCATAGTCTACCCTAACGGTACGTTTACGCTCCAGCTGACACTCAAATTGACCATGCTTTCGAAGCAACAGTCAGCACATCAGGAGCTAACCCCGGTTCTACTAGCAAGACAGTAGCTGTATCAGAAGCAAAATCCACTGAGACTCCTGCTACTGAACGTCTTGCGCTTATGGCTCTTAAATATCAAAGGGAGAAGGAAAGAGTCAGAAAGCTAAAGAAATACCATAGAGATTCTCCCTCAAGTAAGAAAGATAATCACAAAAGGGAAGAATCTGAACCTTCTCCTAATTGCAGGAACATGGAGCCTGCTGCCAGTCCATCCAACAGCTCAACTAGAAAAGGTGGTAGAGTTACTGTGTGTTACAACTGTAAGAGAGAAGGATATTTTCAGTACGAATGTCCAGAGCTCTCAGCTGCCCAACAAGCTGAACGGCAGGCCAGAAGAGAAAAATTTGCCCGAAGGAGGCAGGTCTACATTGCCGGAGAGCTATCCGACGACTCAATAGAGGAAGATACGTTCATGTATTCTTCTGAGGATGAAGCTGCATCTGTAGCTGTTGAGGTCGGAGAATCAGACCCTGAAACATCAACTGAACATTGCTTGATGGCTGTAGAAGAGGCTGAGGTAAATTCTAAACTAATTATAACCTCCTCTTCACAGAGCACACACGATACTTGCTCAGCTACAGGTGAACCTCTAGACATAATTCAAGCATATGACGACTTACTAGAGGAGCAGATTCAGTTGAGTAGAGAGTTCAGCAGAACAGTTCAGGAGTTGGAACAGGTAAAAGCTAAAAATCGAAACTTTCTTCCGATTGTCCGGTCTTTTACTGATTCAGAGAATCTTGTTGCGAGACTGAAGGAAGAGATTGAATCTCTTATGACTAAGTCTCAGCTTCAAGAAACTCAGATATCAGTTCTGACTCAGGACGATTCTGAGAAAGATACTGAGATAGCTAGGCTCAGTCAGAAGCTCACATAAGTTGAAAATGATTATGAATCACTCAGAAAAAGTGATGAAGTTTGGCGAGGATTAATGACTGAACAGTACCTGGGAGCCAAGGAGAAGTTGGAGAGCATGCTTAGAGCACAAAGGCCAGTTGTCATGAAGGAAGGACTCGGCTATACCCATGAAGCTTCAACCTCTATCTCAAAAGGCTCAGAAATGTTGGCTGATAGGTTCGTCAGAGGAAAATTTCAAACTACTAAACCCATAACTCAGGCAAAAAACAAATAGAAGATTATTGCACCTCAGCCAAGCAATAAGCAACTGGCCAAGAGTCCTAGCCCTAGAACCCCAAGATCAAATTCAGGAGGAAATAAGAAGGTCAGATGGGGCAGAGCAGTATGGTGAACCACTGTATGAGCACCCCGCACAATACGGTTTGTACTATTTTGAGCTCAGGGTCAGGAAGAGCACAAAACATCAGAAGAAGAAAGCTCCTGAACCCAAAGCTGCCAAAAAGTCAGTATCTCCAAGTTCAGTGGAGAAGAAGACTGACAATACGGTTCAGAAGAAGAAAGTGTCTGAGACCCTCAAGGTTGCCAGACAGATTTGGGTCGCGAAACCATCAACTAACACTTAAGGACCCAAACTGAACCAAAGGGTACCTAAAAATGTTTTTGTTTTGCTGGTACATAAGGACCCTTGGATCATGGACAGTGGCTGCTCGAGACACATGACCTTTCAAAAGAGCTTGCTGACCAATTATATACAAGAAGAAGGTCCCAAAATTGAGTTTGGTGACAACTCAAAAGGCTATACAAGGGGATATGGAACACTGAACACTAGGACTGCTTCAGTTCCAAGAGTAACATATGTTGAAGGACTTCAACATAATCTCCTTTCTGTCAGTCAATTCTGTGATAATCTTAACAAAGTTACCTTTGACGCTGGTTTCTGGAGGATCTGAAAACAATTTCTCAACTTAAAACGCGAACAATCATTTTTAGGAAAATGTCGTACTCAACAAGTTCAGTAGACCAGATAGCGGTTCTGAATCGCGTGGCAGAGTGGCTGACTTCACTGAGGCCTGCTAGCTGACTAAGGTCTGAATTCAGTGCCGTTCAGCTGAAGTTCAGTAAGTGCGGAAATGTGTAGGCCCAAATTCAGTTGAGTTTGAAAACATTTTTAAGAAAACAGTTTCAGTATATTAGTGCAATCTGTTAAGCTTTGTTGAAACTCTATTGAATGATTTAGAAATATATTTTCAGTATGAATAGTATTCAATGCAACAGTAAAAACACAGAACACAAGCAATTTTAAAGTGGTTCGGATCCAACAATCCTACGTCCACTGTCCCAAAAAGAACAGGAGGATATTTTATTATATTGAGTTAATCTCAGTCGGTTTGTGCACTGGACAAACACTGGTCTTGATATTTATACTGAGCAACTCTCAGTTTACAAGATATCAAACTAAAGTATTTAACAAACTCTCCAACTATGAAGGAGTCCTTTACAATAAGGATCAGTTCAAAGAAGAACTCCTTCGTTCTAAGCTATGGATATAGGCTGCTGAGCTTAGGTTAGAGGGATAGGGAACGAGAAAGTGGCTTATAGAGCGACGAACGATTAAGTATAGACTTGGGTTCGTATTCAGCCGCTTGGATACTAGAGGCTTTATGATCTAGTTAAACTTGGTTACCTGGAGATTACTCTATGAAGTTCTTGCGGAAAGCTTAAGTCGTTTCTGAGTTGCTCGTGAATGCTCGTGTGTTCTTCATTTTCTAGGTTTCGTGAGCTTCAATTTGAAATCTTCTCTCTATTTATAGAGCAGAGACATTGATAGATCCGTTGGAGACGACGATCCATGTGTCTCTCTCTCTTTTGGGTAGCTAACGACTCTTTCAAAGTATGGTGGTAGAGTTCTTTCCCTCTATTTTTGGAAAGTTGTTGACTTGCGGCTTTAATTAGAAAGTAGACGGTGGCCGCTCGTCGTCATTGGTCGAGGCCGAAGAAAGTAGGTGAGACAGAACGGACTTCAAGGTGGATCCGAAGCCGACTTCTCTATACCTCGTATGACTCTCGCTTGTTTGACTTAAGATATCCCGACGGTCGAAGACTGTCTCGGCCGTTGCCGTGTACGATCTATGTCCAAGAGCATACTCCCCGCTGAGTTCGGCTTTATCGAAGATCAACTCGAGTTCGATGAACTACTCTGCCGAGTTCGGTTCCACAGACTCCTTTCGAGATATCTTGCTCTCGCTGAGTCCAAGATATGCGAGTCTTCTTCTTACGTACCGAGGCCGATAGTCTATCGAAGAACCAGCGGACGTAACCGAGTGCACGAACCATAATGAAGAGTGTCCGTTGAGTCTGAAACCCTCAGAGACAGAACTACCAAATAATTTGTGGAGCTACTGAATCATCTCCCAATAATTTCCCCCTATTTGATGATGCAAAAACCTAACACTATAAACTATCAGAAATAGAGCTCCTTACAAATATTACAAGTAGCAAGCTAAGAACTGACAGATATAAATATAAACTGAGTGTGTGAGTCAGTAATCACTTGGGTGATTCTGAGTGTTAAGCATAAAAGAAACAAGGCCATGTAGACAATAAGGAATTGTCAGGGCCAAACAACAATGATGTTATATACATGAAGAAATATCAGTACAGAACATCAAGCTTGCTATTCTAAGGAAAAGAAAGACAAAGATACACAGAAGCTAACAACTATCATCTCCTGAACTGCTGAATCCGATCTTTGAAGTCTTTTAATTTCTCCTCAGGAAGCGGCACTCCATACATTTGGTAAGTAACTCTTCTCAGCTTCAGTATCTCAGCCATATCAGCAGGATCAGCCTCATCTAGATTCTTGGCTTGAGCAGCATCCTTGATTTCCCTTTCAATCAGCCCAATGTGTAGAGAACCATCAAGGTTCAGTGGGGGAGGCATAAGTCTTGGAGCTGGAACCCTGACATCAACCTTTTCAGCTAAGTCCTTCTGAACTCTTGCATAAATCTCTGGATCACTCTTCAGAAGCCACTCAGCAAAGGCAATGGACTTGTGCATGTCAGGCCAATACCTCCAGAAATAGAATCTCTTAATGTAGTCAGCCTTCAACGTCTCCTACCTCTGAGTCCGTTCCCATGGCATCCAAGTATCAACCCTGGGCCATCTATGGATTTTGAGGTCTGTGGGCTTCCTAAGTCTTCTATACTTGTATGGAATATCAGCTTTCTCAGGAACCCTCTGGCTTGCTTCCTTCTCAGCCTTGATACTCAGAGCCTCTAGATCAGCGAGTCTGAGTCTTTCTCTTGCTGCACTAATCTGCCTGGCTTCAGCTCCTCTGTCTAAGTACCTTTCCATCTGATCCCAGATTTCTTGCATTTCTTGCTCTTGAGCCTTAGAAGGGACATAGGATAGAACGTGCTCTGGATCTTTTTTTGAGTCAGCAGGTGTTGAAGATTTCTCTTTAGAAGTACCCTGCTGATCAGTTTGCTGCTGCTGCTGCTGTTCTCTTTCCTTTTCTTTATCAGCTTCGTCGCTGAGCTTTAGGTTCCTCGGGGGTAGCCTTTTCCCAGGCTTCTTGCCCATCTGAACTTTAGTTCTGCCTTTGGCAGGCTGTTTCTTGGGCTTATTAGCAGCCTCTGCCTCGGCTATCTCCCTTGCTAGCTTCTCATCAACTGTAATCTGAGCCTCTTCCTCGGGAGATATGAACCTCTTGGATCCTTTGTTTTTAGGTGGAGTGGGAAGCTTCAGAATCTTCTTTCCCTTTCCTTGAATTGGAGGAGGTAGAGGGACTTCTTCCTCTTCTGAGTCCTCCTCTGCATACTCAGTAATTTCCTTAATAATGTCACTCGGAGTCTGAGTTGCCTGAGTATCAGATTCTTAGGGTCCTGAGCTACTTGGGCCGGTCTCGGCGGGTACTACAACCCCGCTGCCGAGATACCCCCGGGCCTCACCTCGTTCTTGATGAGCAGTGGGAGCTGTTTGTTGAGTCTGAGTTGCTCCTGCCACTGTCCTTACTCCCTTTGGTGCTCTGGGTACCTTTTCCTTACTTTCCCCCTTTTTGGCATCAACAAATAAGCCAAGGGTAGGTATCTGTACCTTCTTATCTAGACTGGTGTAAGCTGAGGCAAGTTTGTCTAAGGCATCTTGCAGTTTGACAAGCCTCTCGTGGAGCTCATTCCTCTCATCTGTGAGTTCTTCATTGTATTTCTTCTGAGAGGTCTCCACCACAGTTTGGATAGCTTGTAACTTCTGATCTACTTTATCTTCCATGGCCTTCTGAATAGTCTGGAGTCTGAGCTCGGAGGCCTGAGTCAGGGAAGATACGGATTCAGTATGAGCTGACTGGGCTGCCTTGAATTCTTCAAGAAGTTTGGCCTGGGCAGCTTTCCATCGCTTTCGTTGCTCTTCGAAGTTGGCTCTCTGAGTGGCAAGTGCATTTGTCAGTATAGTTGAGAAGTCAGGGGCAGGTGTATTTTGAATGGTTGTCCTGAGCCCCTTAATCTCAGCACTCTGAGCTTGAGTGGACTGCCTCCACGTCTTGTGGACGGTGCGGGCGAGGAGTCTGTTCTGAGCGCCTTGACTCCTCAGTGCCCTGGCCACTGTCTTCGAGCATCGGCTCTTCGAGCTGGGCGCTACCTCGAACGCAGACCCCAGCAACAACTGTACAGGGTCCGCTGACTTAGAGGTACCAGCAGCCGACTGGCCTGGAGGAAGGATGCTGAGAGGTGGTTCAGCAGATGTAACAGGAGCATCCTTCTCCAGTTGAGTTCCCTCATCAGGCTTCTTAGGGCCTGAATCACGGGGCGGGTCCTGATCGTCAGGATCAGACCCATCTAAGGGAGCCGCCGCTAAAGTAGGTAGATGATCGTTCAGCAAAGCGAGCATAGCTGCCCTCAGATCCTCCAGGGAGCATATGTCTGCAGGCTCTGAGTAGCCTATCTTCTCCCTAATCATCAACTCCTCCTCGTGGAGTTGTTCGCAGGAGTGGTGCTGGATCAACTTGTTCAATGTTGACCACTCCTGGAATCGAATCAGAGTGTGGAGCCTAGCCTGCCTTGCCAATATGATCAAATCTGTATGGCTGGCTATCTCTGGGATTACTTATGACACTTTGCGGGAGGCTCTAGATTATAATGCTGAAGCCTCCATCCCGATAGACTCTGACTCTTAAGTAGTCTCCGAATCCTCAACCTCTATCAGAGACGGTTGTTTTTCAGCAGATGGGATGCTGCTGAGTGGTGGGATATCCAAGGGGATTTGAGTAGTAGAGATTGGATCAGCTTCTACCCCTTGGTCCACTGCTTCTCCTTGTTTAGTGGAGACGACCTTCTCCACTGACACAGTTTTCTCAGAGGACTCAGCCTCGTCCCTGAGTTGTAGAGGAGGTACAACTTCGACCTTACTGACTTTCTTCAACTGTTTGGTCGGTGTCTTTGGAGCTGTCTTCGGAGGTGACCTCTTCTTGGATGGTGTTGAGGTCTTCTGAGAGCTTGGCTTGGGCTCAGCAAGCCCTGATCCAATTTGCTGAAGGGCCGCTGCCCTGCTCTGGAACCTCACTTTCTTCGGATTGAAATATATCTTATCAGCATAGACGACATTGTCAGCTCCACATAGATCCTCAATCATAACTGAGAGCTTCGTGCCGTATAGGAGTTTTCTTTTGACAGAGAGGCAGTTGTTTGAATGATCGAGTTTCGCGGCCTGAGTTCTGGGCTGATGCTATTGACTCCGCTTGTTATAATCAGAACCGCTCACTACTTTCAAAGCAACACATGAAGACACCATACGAACTATGGAAAGGGAGAATTCCTTCTATTTCTCATTTTCATATTTTTGGTTGTCCTTGCTTTATCCATAATACAGAAAGGATCAATTAAAGGTCTTTGATAGCAAATCTGATCAAGGAGTGTTCTTAGGATACTCTCGAGTCAGTAAAGCCTTCAGAGTCTTTAACTACCGGACCCTTTGTGTGGAAGAAAGCCCTCATGTTATTTTTGATGAGTTTGTTATTGAAGACAGGAAACCTAATAAGAAAAATATTGAAGATGTCGGCAACAAGCTACAGGATCTCAAGTTGAATAACAAAACTGAAAAGATCCAGCATTGTTGGGATGATGAGTCAGACGAAGAAGAAACTCAGACCCATCCCGCATGAAATGTAGCTGAACTAGTTGATTTTACTGAACATAATCAACATCAAGTAACAATGGTCGATAAGGAAGCCCAGTGGTAACTGAGACCTGTACTCAGAATATCAACTCAGGGGGGGAACGAATGATGTTCCTGAGCAAAATGCCCCTGAACCTGGGACCTCAGTAGATCCTAACCTTCTTACTGAATTGCTTCAGTCACAAAATAGCACTATTGAAATGCCTAACACCCCTGTTGATTGTACATAAGTGATCTCAGAAGAAGAAGCCAAACTCCGACGATCATGGCTGGACGCTCACTCTTCTGATCTCATCATTGGAGATCCATCAGCAATAGTTAGGACAAGATCCAGATTATGTCAAGGAGAAAGCGCATTATACTCCTGCTTCTTGTCTACTGAAAAACCTCAGTCGATAGAAGATGCACTCAACAATACTGATTGGATTATTGCTATACAAGAGGAGCTGAATCAGTTTGTCAGAAACGAAGTTTGGGAGCTTGTTGACAGACCTAGAAACCAACACGTAATAGGTACCAAGTAGGTCTTCAAGAACAAGCGAGATGAAAACAACGTCATAGTAAGAAACAAAGCTCGACTTGTTGCCAAGGGATATTGTCAAGAAGAGGGAATAAATTTTGATGAAACGTTCGCTCCACTCGCTAGATTGGAAGCCATTCGTCTATTCCTGGCCTATGCAACGCATCAAAGATTCAAAGTGTATCAGATGGATGTAAAGTCAGCGTTTATAAATGGCGTACTGAAGAAAGAGGCCTATGTGGAACAACCGCCCGACTTTCAGTAGGGACATCAAGTTTATAGACTCAGAAAAGCTCTGTATGGGTTAAAACAAGCACCTAGGGCTTGGTATGATACCCTATCAGACTTTCTTCTTCAGAAAGGTTTTCAGAAGGGAACAGTAGATCGCACTCTGTTCAGCATTAAGTCAGCCAATAACATTCTACTAGTGCGGATTTACGTGGACGACATTATTTTCGATTGCAGAAACGTGACTATATGTCAACAATTCGAGAAAATGACGAAGGAGAAGTTCGAGATGTCTATGATGGGAGAGATGAACTACTTCCTTGGTTTTCAATTAAAACAATCACCTGAGGTAACATTCATCAGTTAAGCCAAGTACACTCGAGACCTCCTGAAGAGATTTGGCTGCGACTCAAGCAAGCCAGTCAAGATCTCGGGTCGCGATCACAAACAATATTGGTAGGCACTCTATGTAGCCTAACAATCTCATCTATATAGATTTGTGCTAACCGATCTATGTTGTCAGTCATCTTCATCGGAAGAAAATGAGCTGATTTCGTGAGTCTATCCACGATTACCCAAATTGAGTGATTTCCTTTTCGGGTTTTAGGTAATGCTACCACAAAGTCCATGGATATCTCTTCCCACTTCCATTGAGGTATATCAAGAGGCTTTAGTAGGTCGGATGGTCTTTGGAGTTCAACCTTTACTTGTTGGCAAGTCATACAACTCTGTATGAATTCTACAATAGTTTTCTTCATGTTCCTCCACAAAAGTGTCTCTTCAAATCATAATTCATTTTGGTCCCTCCAGGATTGACAGTGTATGGAGTGTTGTGTGCTTCTTCTAAAACCTCCCTCATCATTTCACTCCCTTTTGGTACACAAATCCTTCTCTCGAACATCAACGTCCCGTCTCGTTTGCGCTCTCAAACCCTTTATTTTGCCCTTTCGAACTTGATCTCTTATCTTGGACAAAAATCTATCACTCTTTTGTGCTTCTCGAATTTGTTCCCTTAGCAAAGGTTGAATCTTCATAGCTACTAACTTGGTAGTAGTGTCGTCTGCCGAGGGTACAACTTCAATTTCCATTTTTGCAAACTCTTCAATCATTCGAGAAGTATATAGGGCGGTTAAATTCCCTTTCCTGCTCAAAGCTTCAGCTACGACGTTTGCTTTTCCTGGATGATAATGAATTGTGCAGTCGTAATCTTTCACCAATTCGAGCCACCTTCATTGTTTCATGTTCAATTCCTTTTATGTGAACAGATACTTGAGACTCTTGTGGTCGGAATATATCTCGCACTTACATCCATATAGGTAATGTCTCCAAATCTTCAAGGCATGAACCACAGCTGCCAATTCCAGATCGTGTGTAGGGTAATTCAGTTTATGCGTCTTCAGTTGTCTCGAAGCATAAGCTATGACCTTCCCATGTTGCATCAAGACACATCCTAGTCCTTGTTTTGAGGCATCGCAGTAGATTACATACCCTTCAGTTCCGTCAGGAATAGTGAGTACCGGTGCCGTGGTTAACTTTCCTTTTAATTCTTGGAAGCTTCTCTCACACTCTTTATTCCACTCAAATTTGATCCCTTTTCTAGTGAGCTGAGTGAGTGGCCTTGCTATCTTTGAAAACCCTTCAATAAATCACCTATAATATCCTGCTAATCCCAAGAAACTTCGAATTTCACTTGCATTCTTTGGTGCCTTCCAGTTACTAACCGCTTCGATTTTTGTTTGATCCACTTCTATTCCTTGTGCAGTCACTACGTGACCAAGGAATACTACTTGATTAAGCCAAAACTCGCATTTCGTGAACTTGGCATATAGCTTCTCCTTTCTCAAGGTCTCCAACATAATTCTCAAGTGTTCTTCATGTTGGCTTCAGTCTTTCGAGTACACTAAAATATCATCGATGAAGATAATTACGAACTGATCCAAGTATTGATGGAACACTCTGTTCATCAAGTCCATGAAAACAGCCGGTGTATTAGACAGTCCAAAAGGCATCATAGTAAACTCATAGTGACCGTATCTTGTTCGAAAAGTTGTCTTCGACACATCACTCTCCTTAATCTTCAATTGATGATATCCAGACCTTAGGTCAATCTTTGAAAAGATTCCCGCACCTTTTAGTTGATCAAAAAGGTATTTTATCCTTGGCAACAGATATTTGTTCTTGATAGTCAACTTGTTGAGCTCCCAATAATCTATGCACATACACATAGTTCCATCTTTCTTCTTGACGAACAGCACAGGCGCTCCCCATGGTGATACACTTGGACGAATATGTCCCTTGTCTAACAACTCTTGTAGTTGTATCTTTAGTTCTTGTAACTCCATCGGTGTCATTCTGTATGGTGCTCTTGAGACAGGAGCTGCTCCAAGAATTACATCAATGTTGAATTCCACTTGCATACTGGTGGAAAACTACTTAAGTCTTCAGGGAACACTTCAGGAAATTCTCTTACCACCAGAATATTGTTTATAGTTAGTTCCTCGGTCTCTGTGCTTGTAATATTCACCAAGTAGGCTTGACAGTCCTTCTTTCTCATCATCTTGGTGGCCTTCATTGCATTGATATTATTTGGTCCTCTTTTTCCCTTACTTCCGTAAAAGGAGAATTGATTGCCATATGGTGTTGAGAAAACGACTTCACGGTCCTTGCATCTGATAGTCGCATCATGCTTGTTGAGCCAATCTAATCCCAATATGACATTGAAGCCCTTCATCTCCAGGATATACAAATCTGCTTTCAAGGTCACACCATCGATCTTCAACGTTGCTCCTTTTACTCGACGATTTGTTTCCTTTGCCTTGCCTACTGGAAACCCGACCTTGCATGTTGCAACCTCCTCTTCGCATTTTTCGGTTATTTAATCATAAAATCATTTCGATATGAAGGACTCTGATGCTCCGAAATAAAAAGAACTACGACTGTTTGGTTAAGGTACTAAAATGTTTCCTGAGGTAGTCAATTTTACTAACTATAATTGGATGCGATGATTCATATAATAGAACTAAAACGTAGTTGAAGACTGAGTGACATCGTCCTAAAATCATTCACAATTGGATCTCTTCCTTGACGTTGCGGAAACATTCCCCTCATAGCCTCCAGCAGCTGTGCATTGCTAAGGTTCTCTGGAGGGTTATTTTATGTCCCTCCACTACCATTGTTATTAGGTTGTCTTCTCGGAGGCATCCTCCTATTGTTCATTCAAGTTCAACTATGTAAGGCCTCTAGGTTCTTATCTTAAGGCAACATCTTCGAGGACTTTAAATGTTTTACATAATTTACTTGCATAAAAATCATGCTCATGTCATGCTAGAAAAATATGCTTTCAATATTGTGCTTCAGTGACGAACTTGAGATTTTTCTTACCTCTCCCGCACGATGTTGTGGCAGTGATGATGGTCAATTTCCTGCATAACATGAAGCAAGTCTACAGGAAAGTAGACCTGCTTTGATACCACTCTGTAACGCCCCAATTTTCAAAACATAACTAGGGACGTTATGTAACACCCTAACTCAGTTACATATAATGACATCCCACATGATCATGATTATTTATTTATCAACTATCATTTATTACTGAACATAGCTATTAGGATCACACAATTATTTACATACATGTCAACACTTTGTCTATAACAAAACACATGTTTATAATATAATATCAAGCATTCAAAAGATGTTGTTAATATGCTGAGGAGAAGGATCTAGAACCAACCGACCGACCATTAATCCTTAGTGCAAAACTCTAGATAGACTCCGGTCACTTCCAACAAAATCTATAAAAAACATATTGCATTTGGTGAGTTGCAATCTCAATAAGTATAATTCAGTAACCAATTATTTAACACCAATGCAAGAACATATAATTCCATATCACAAATTAGTAACTATTAAGCATCCATCATTAACACGTATAACACATTCACTCTACATCATTTATAAATTATATATCATGTTGTCAATAATCGCATCATATAGTAAGTCCATCTCGATTCCAACCATGAAAATGCATGTGTTTTCCATTTTTATTATCTGTTATGGTCCAACTAATACCAAGAGAATCGTGATCACGAAAATGGCCATGGCACTCTGTAATCCTATATCATATATCCGTAGGAGTTCAATGAACTCAAGTGCCCGTACGGGACTTTGTCATCCAGATACACTGTAAGATTCTTTAACACATGGCTCAAGGTCATTAGTGACCATAACAGTATCCTTTAGTCTCTGATGAATGCATATCATATGCTCATGTATCATTTTCATCATCAAACAACCAGAAATTCACAATCTCGTATGTATAACACATTATCTTCAAATAAGCCGTCAAACAACCATGTAAATTCATTCAATATCTATTAATCACAATACCATAGTGGTCAAATAAAAAGTTATCAAATTATATTTACCACGATACTTCCACTCCAACCTTTCTCCTCTAACGGCCATCCTCGGTCGGTTTATCGATGTTGTTACCTATTCACATATAAGTGCATAACCAACTTGATAAATATAAATCAAAATATCTAATATCATGTATGCCTTGATATTACCCCAGACTGAAAGTGATTCTTATAATTATTCCCAAGTTTCAAGCCTGACACATTTTTAGAATTTTACTCAATTTTCTGCATGACCAACCCTCCTTATATTGACCATAACTTTCTGTATAAATATCTTATAAGTATGAATCTAATTTCTCTGGAAACCTAACTTCAATATATAAAACTTTCATGTTTTACAGAACCTCAAAATCCAAACCTAAATGGATGAAATAGTCGCATTACAGTCACATATGCAAGCTGTGCAGGAATCCAGAACACTCTTCTGTATTTCGACCTTAACTCCCTATAGAGACCTCATATAACTATAATTATAAATCTCATAGAAAGCTAACACAAACACCTAAAACGTTTATGTTTTGGTAAACTTTATATTCGGAGTGCAAGTTAGTGAAAATCACCAAACACAGCAGCTTAAGACAGCTGCCCAGAACAAATTCGGTTCGCTGAATACTTATAGTTTCTTGTTCATTTTGGCATACTAAGACATGTCCATAGCCTCTTAAACTTTAACCACAACTAATAGACATATAAGAGATGATATTTATGTTTGTAACCCTTCATGAAAACCGAAACACATAGGCAAAACAATCCTATTCTTACAGCACAACAAATCTGGAGCAAAACTGTGACAGTTTTGATCTATAATGTATTTCTCTTCCAAAACTCCATTTTAAGGTAGCAATACTCAATTATTAACTTCCTAACATGTTACTTATCATAAACATAAACTATTAGGACCCATAACATCAGCAACCAAGTCGAAAACTCCCTAACTAAAGCAAGAGATATCATACCTATGCTGATTTGGAGTTAAGAGATGAGTTGCCTTACTTTTGTCTTGATTGTCTTGCTTTTTCTTTCAAAGAAACTCTCCCAATTCGTCTCCCCTGTTTTTAGGTGTCTAAGAGGTGTAAAAATGAGATAAGGAGGTGGTGGAAAGAAGCCTTAATGCCTAACAAAGGTGAGGTGTTTATCAACTCCAAGCATGAGGTGTAAAGTGAGCTTCTAGAAAACCTTCTTTCCCTGCAACTTAATTTCGACCTATTACCATATTTTACACCATATACACACTATATTCATACATGTTAAACATCATTTAAACACAATCTAATCCAATACGTAATTTAAAGCTCGATTCCTTCGTTCGAACTACGACGCGTTTCTTCTAGTTTAGTTTTCAATGAAAATACCTATAATTCAAAAGAATTTTCATCAAAAGATATAAAACCTAAATCATACACCTCCATTTATAACATTACAAAGGTTTCAATCTATAGCCTCTCATTAGCTCGATGTATTACTTAAATTGTCAAAACGGATTTAATCAAGCAGCTAAAATTCACTAATTCGTCATGCACTCTTGCGTGATAATAAAAGATTAAGAATGTATGAAATGATGAATATGGACAGATAATTATGCATGTAATGTCAGGCTGTGACAATTCCTCCCCCCTTAAAAACTTTCGTCCACGAAATTTGTACCTGTATCTGGAAACAACCAAGGGTAGTGCTTCCTCATATGTTCCTCTGTTTCCCATGTTGCTTCTTTACTAGATTGATTTTTCCACAACACTTTCACTAATGGAATTTTCCGTTGCCTGAGTTATTTTTCCTTAGAGCCCCCAATTTCTATTGGCTCCTCAACATAACTGAGGTTATCAGCAATTTCAACTGGCTCATTTCGTAAAACATGTGATGGGTCAGATCTAATCGTCGGAGCATACTAACATAAAATACGTTATGAATCTGTGATAGCTCTGGCGGTAAGGCAAGCCTATAAGCTAAAGGTCCAACTATTTCCAGTATTTCATAAGGACCAATGTAACGAGGAGATAATTTACCTTTCTTACCAAACCTAAGAATAGCTTTCCATGGAGAAACACAAAGAAATACTTTCTCCCCAACTTCGTATTCCATCTCACGCCTATGCTGATCAGTGTAACTCTTTTGTCTATCTTGGGCGGCTTTTAATCGGCTTTTAACTATTTTTATCTTTTCAACAGCATCTTGAATCAAATCTGGCCCTTCCAGTAAACACATTCCCTCTTCATCCCAACATATCGGACTTCTACATTTTCTACCATACAAAGCTTCATAAGGCGCCATGCTAATGCTACTGTGATATTGATTATTGTACGAAAATTCCATCAAAGCAATGTATTCATCCCAAGAACCCCTAAATTCTAGTACACATGCTCTAAGTATATCTTCTAGAGTCTGGATTGTTTTCTCTGATTGTCCATCTGTCTGTGGATGAAATGCTGTGCTGAAATGCAATTTAGTACCCAAAGCTTTTTGAAGACTCTCCCAAAATTTTGATGTGAAGCGAGGATCACGATCTGAAGTAATAGATGATGGCACTCCATGCAATCATATAATTTCATTCACATACCTTTTTGCCAAACTCTCAAGTGATGAACCCCATCTTATAGGTAGAAAGTGAGCTGATTTCGTTAAACAATCAACGATAACCCAAACGACATCATTCTTCTTTTGTGTCATAGGTAGACCATAAACAAAATCCATGGTGATTCGCTCCCACTTCCAAACAGGAATAGGTAATGGATGCAACTTACCTGCGGGGGCTTGATGCTCTGCTTTAATCTGCTGACATATCAAACATCTTGAAACATACTCTGCAACATCATTTTTCATTCTAGGCCACCAATAATGAGTTCTCAAAGTGTGATACATTTTTGTACTTCCTGGATGCATAGCATATGGAGTACTATGAGCTTCTTCCATTATCTCTTGTCTTAAGTTGTCAACATCAGGAACACACAGTCTATTGTTGAAAGTCAAACTACCATCATCATTAAGCAAAAAGTTTGTCTTCTCTTTTTGTCTCACCTTTTCAGCAATTTTAACTAATTTATCATCCTGAAATTGAGCACGTTTTATTCTGTCCATCATCATCGGACGAACACAGACTGAAGCACAAATAGCACCAACACCATCTACCTTCATCTGAATATTCATCTTTCTTAGATCAAGCAAATACCGTAAAGAATGCACAGAAAGATAAGAAACAGAGGCATAAGACTTTCGGCTCAAAGCATCAGCAACAACATTAGCTTTCCTAGGGTGATATTCAATAGTACAGTCATAATCTTTCAACAATTCAAGCCATCGCCTCTGCCGCATATTCAGCTCTTTCTGACTCAATAAATATTTCAGACTTTTATGATCAGTGTACATTTGAAATGTAGTGCCATATAAATAATGCCTCCATATCTTTAAAGCAAACACTACAACTGTAAGCTCAAGATCGTGAGTAGGATAGGTTACTTCATACGATTTGAGTTGTCGAAAAGCATAAGCAACCACCTTACCGTATTGCATTAGATCTCATCCTAAGCCTTCATGTGAAGCATCACTGTACCCAACAAAACCATCATTACCTGTAGGAATAGTCAATACTGGAGTAGTAGTTAGACGTTCCTTCAATTCTTCAAAACTTTTATGGCAGCTATCAGTCCAAATGAATGGAACACCTCTTCGTAATAATTTTGTCAGCGGGGTAGCAATTAAAGAAAAGTTCTCAACAAACCGCCGATAATATCCTACTAAACCCAGAAAACTACGAACTTCATGAACATTCTTCGGACATTCCCACTTAATTATTGCTTCAACTTTATGTGGGTCAACTTTTATACCATCTCCTGAAACAACATGTCCTAAAAATATAACCTGATATAACCAAAATTCACATTTACTCAGCTTTGCATATAATTGTTTCTCACGTAAAGTTTGCAACACAGTTCTCAGATGTTTCTCATGTTCTTTAGCAGATTCAGAGTAGATCAAAAAATCATTGATGAAGACAATCACAAATTTATCCAAGGTCTAAAAACATCATTCATTAATGCCATAAAGACTGCAGGTGCATTTGTCAAGCCGAAAGGAATCACTAAAAATTCATAATGACCATACCTTGTTCTAAAAGCTGTCTTCAAAATGTCATCCTTTGAAATCTTTAACTGATGGTACCCTGACCTCAAATCAATTTTTGAAAAGACCCTAGCACCCTGCAACTGATCAAATAAATCATCTACCCGAGGTAAAGGATATTTATTTTTCGGCTCTAAGCATCAGCAACAACATTAGCTTTCCCAGGGTGATATTCAATAGTACAGTCATAATCTTTCAACAATTCAAGCCATCGCCTCTGCCGCATATTCAGCTCTTTCTGACTCAATAAATATTTTAGACTTTTATGATCAGTGTAAATTTGAAATGTAGTGCCATATAAATAATGCCTCCATATCTTTAAAGCAAACACTACAGCTGCAAGCTCAAGATCGTGATTAGGATAGGTTACTTCATACGATTTAAGTTGTCGAGAAGCATAAGCAACCACCTTACCATATTGCATTAGAACACATCCTAAGCTTTGATGTGAAGCATCACTGTACACAACAAAACCATCATAACCTGTAGGAATAGTCAATACTGGAGCAGTGGTTAGACGTTCCTTCAATTCTTCAAAACTTTTCTGGAAAGAAATACTCGGCCACACAGACTACTTGCATTTGTAATTTGGCCATACAGACCACATGTAGATATACTTTGGCCACACAGACCACATGAACTTTTTCATAGAGGATCCAATTTCGAACCTAGGGTCCGATTTCGACCCTTTACTTTCATTAAGGATCCGATTTCGAACCTAGGATTCGATTTCGACTCTTGACTTTCATTGAGGATCCGATTTCGAACCTAAGGTTCGATTTCGACCCTTGACTTTCATTGATGATCCGATTTCGAACCTAGGGTCCGATTTCGACCCTTGCCTTTTATTTAAGATCCGATTTCGATCCCATCTGTTGGGTGATGATTCTATCCTCAGCGGTACTAGATATAGTGGGAAATGACTTAGTCTTCTGTGTTGACATTTACTCAGTAGCCTTGTGCTCTGAAATAGTTTGAAGATTTGAAGATCCCAAAACCCTATATTGATTGGTGAACCTTTAAGTTGTAATCTGTTTTTTGTCTCTTAGGTTTCAGACTCAGCAGACCCTCTGCTCTGGCTCAGGCATTCAGTAGCTTATTCACCTCAGCACCAAAAGTAGAAGACTGAGTAATACTGGAGTCAGCAGGAGCAGTATACTGAAAGTCAGTTGAACTGAACTCAGCAGGAGTAGTTCACTGCACTCAGAATTGATCTTCAGTAGAGCTGACTCAGCAGGAGTTCACTACTGAATCAGAGATCAGACTCAGCAACGGCCATACAGTCTTCTGAACTGTCAGATCTTTGAAAGACAATCAGCATAGTCAAGTACGAGGAAAAGAGAAGTCAGCTTCAAATCTCCTTGAAGTCTGTTCTGTCTCAACCACCTTCTGAACCTCGGCCAATGAAAAGCAGACACCTGTCCTACACCTACTAAAGCTGCAAGTCAACAACTTTCCAGAAATGAAGGGAAAGGACACTGCCACCATGCTACAAAAGAGCCGTTAGCTACCCTAAAGAGAGAGACAAAGGATCGTCGTCTCCAACGGATCTATCCTAATCTCTTCTCTATAAATAGAGGGATAAATCAAATTTGAAGCTCACGGGAAGAACACGAGAGAACATACAGTGCATTCAAACGAGCTAATTCAAAAAGCCTAAGTCTTCCGCAAGAAGTTCGAAGAATCCATCTCCGGCGAAAGACTACATTCCAGCTCTTAGGGAACCAAGCTTAACTGTTTCATACAGCCTCTAGTATCCAAGCGATGATACACGAACCCATAGCTATACTCAGCTGTTCGTCGTTCTAGAAGCCACTTCACTGTTCCCTATCCCTCTAACCTAAGCTCAATAGCATATATCCATAGCTTAGACGAAGGAGTTCATCTTTGAACTAATCCTTATTGTAAAGGACTCCTTCACAGTTAGAGAGTTTTTCAAATGCTTCAGTTTGATAACCTTGTAAACTGAGCCTTGCTCAGTATAAATCTCAAGACCAGTGTTTGTCCAGCGTACAAACCGAGACTACCTCAGTATAATAAATAGCTTCTTGATCTTTCGGGACAGTGGACGTAGGATTTTTGTGTCCGAACCACTTTAAAAATCTCTGTGTCTTGTGTTCTGTTCTTAATCGTTGCATTGATTTATTGTTCATACCGAAAAACCTTCTTTAAATCATTCAACCGAGTTTCAAAGAAACTTAACATTGCACTAATCTACTGAAACTGTTTTGATAAAAACGTTTTTCTCACTCAACTGAATTTGGGCCTACACTATTCCGCACCACTGAACTCTATCTGCAAGATACTGAATTATGACTCTTAGTCAGCTGGCAGATCTCAGTAGAGTCAGTCACTCTGCCAACACGATTCAGAACAGCTTATCTGGTCTGCTGAATTTGTTCAGTACGACATCATCTTGAAAAGGACTGTTCGTGTTTAAGTTGAGAAATCGAGTTTCAAGTGTATTCACCCCCCCCCCTCTACACCTGAACGTGCTCTCGGGACCAACACCATCCTTTCATGCATGTCATAATCACATGAAATATCGAGCAGAACATATAATAAAGATAAATGATAACATTCCCCACCTTAACCTTGACTTGATTAAAAATTAAGGATATCAGATGTCTAAGTCTTGCGCGCCGGTCCTAAACATGGAATTAAATCTTAATAATTTGCACATGGAATTCCATGCACTCATCAACAATTTCTATAATTCATAAATAGACATAGATCAAAATAATCAAACAAACATGTATCATACATAATACACTTATTAACATGCAATTTTAATGGTTTCATATAGTAACAAACTTACGTATATTAAACACATGATCAATAATAGATCTCTAACATGAACAACATCTCATATATACCATCATAGTAAAACTTATCATGATCAATAATTCATTTAATAGTAACATGAAAACTTTTGTTTTTCAATCTACATGCATGTTGACAAAAGATTTGACACATCTTGAAACAAATTAACAAATAAATAGAAAACGTATCCTAAAAATTCCAAATTTTTAACATGAATGACCCAACATATATTATATCCCATTAAAATTCAGCATGATCGAAAATAACATAAAGAAATCATGAAAAACAATTTTCCTATCAAGCTCATGAAAAACAATTTTCCTATCAAGCTCATGAATGACCCAACATATAAGTTTTGAATGATCTCAAACCCCTATTTAGTTGATGAATCAATCTGATATATTTGATATCTTGTTTCATCTTGTGTCTGTATAGTCAGGTTGAACTTTTGTCTTCATATTAGATTGATCAACTCGTTATATCTCATGATTTATGCTCTTGAAGCTGATACCTCTCAGGCTATATTGATCTTCAGATTAATATCTTCACCAGGCCGCATTGAAGATTCAAATGTGAAGACGAGAGAAGGTACAAGGCGCACTATTCAAAGTTGATGGTCAATGGAACAAGACAACAACACCGTAATCAACATTAACCGAGACTCGTATAGAATCTGCAGAACCAAGCGGAGCGAGACACATGTCCATGCATTGAATGCATAATACCGTTGTCAACACGGAGCCAATGGGAGATCGATCTTGTTCAATGAATCTATCACCAAGCTCGCCTATAAATAGCAGAAGACCTCTCTTAACGTGGTCACGAAGTTTTAAATACGCTCAAGCATACTCAAGCTAAAGAACCTGCTCTCACGTTATCTCTATTCAAGTTCATTAGCCGAGAAATTTCATATTCTGTTCATACTCCAAGTATTCATAACTTATCAAAAGCTTGGAGTCAATAGTGTTTAAAACTCTTGTTGTTGAACAAACCCCAAAACCCCACCCTTTCAAGTTAGAAAGAGCAAAGCTGATAGATAGTTTGATTATTAGATAGATAGTTTGTATGTGTTGATCTGCAACTCGTCAGTCAAACTTCTAGAAATCAACACAATACAACTGTCTAAGATAAAATCCTATCTCCTATAAGATCCTTCTCACTATACTCATAAGAAGATAACAAATATAAACCCAACTAAGCACGAGGAACAAACACAGAGATAAGTAAAATGTGTTGGTGTGTTCTGGTCACTGAAGTGATCAGTAGTGTTGAATTGTAAAAATATAGCCTGATGATAATGAGTGGATGTCGAAGGCCGAAAGAAAAGAATTTAATATATGATCAAGAGGTTACAAGTACAAAAATTCTATTCAATCTAGACTAAGAACTATCAGAGCTAAAAGAGGAAAACAGAGCAAATACCAGAGCATAAGAGAATCAGCTGGACTTCTTGAATTGTTTGAGTCGCGCGTTAAAGTCAGCAAATTTCTTTTCTGGAGGTTCAAGACCATAGGCTCTGTAGACTCTCCTTCTTAGCTTCCTGATCTCTTCTTGGTCTTTAGCATCCTTAACACTCGGTCCTTTTCTTGCTATGGCATACCTGATCTCTTCTTTAATCTCCTCGATGCAAATGTTACCGTCATGAGTGTAGGGAGGAGGGAGATTCCTGTAACTAGGTGCCTTGAGAACATTATTTGATTGTTGGACAGAGATTTGAATTTCAGTGCCCGGCTCGACCGATCAGCCCCGTCGCGGTATATAAAGGCTCTTGATAAAATCAATCTTGATCTGCTCCCACTTCTGATTGATTTTTCAAGGGACCCATGAGTCCTCCCTTGGATAAGTGATGCTTTTTATGTTATTACCCTAAGGTCTGCATCTGAAATATTTAGACGTTGTAGGAACGCTTCTGTCTTTCTCAGGTATTCTCTCTCTGACTTCTTTCTTAGTTATCTACCTGAGGGCCTCAAGATCTGTTAATCTCAATCTCTCCTTAGTAGCTTGAATTTGGCTAGCCTCAACAGTCATGTCCAAGCCTCTTTCGAAGGCATCCCATATCTCTTTCATTTCAACTTCTTGTTTCTTTGAGAGCTGAGTAGAGGGGATAGTCCGCTCGAATTCGGTTCGCCAGCCAAACGGACGGTTTAGCTGATTTAAACTTAGTCCTAGAAGCTTCAGGCTCCTTCTCAGTAGATCGTTCTTTGGATGACTGAACCTTTGATTGAGATTGTCTGGGTACAGCTACCTCAGTAATTGCGGCCTCAATAGGTTCTCATGACCCTTACCCTTTCTCCTCTGTTTTGCTGGTTCCTGCCTCTTCATCTTTGATGATGGTCAGTAGAGTATTCCACCTACTCCCTTCCCCCTTTTTGGCATCATCAAGTAAACTTGCTAAGGCAGTCACTTTCTCAGAAAGGCCGGATACTGAAAGGTTGATTGAATAAATCTTCGCTTCCACATCCTGAGCGGCGTCGGTGTACTCATTCCAATGACGATCATGCTCAGACTGAGCTACTTGGAGTACTTCAGACTTCGTAGCTTCAAGCCGTGTCAGGTATACATCAACCATTTCAGTGGCTTCCTTCTTAATAATGAGGGCAGCGTTGTGTTGTTCCACGAGTGCTTTGGATACACTCTCGTGGTAAGCCTCGTTACGCTCCTCGACGACCTTGAGGACCTCGATGCGGTAAGGCCAATTGATGAGAAAATGAGTCGGCTCGAGACTATAAGATATGCTTTGAAATTGAGTCGTCGGATCGGTCCTCCGAGCTTCAAGTTCACGGTTGAGGATCTCTTCGATCTCAGAGTAGATTGTTCGATCCTCTCGCACTTCACCGTCGGGTCGCCTAGCTTCGTGGTCTCGAGCCTCAATAGATCAGCTCCATTTAGAGTTTACGTCTTGGGCAAGCGAGACAATTCTTGCGACTCTGCAGAGGTTGAGGCACCCGTTAATTGATCGCGTAGATAAGTGTTTAATCTCAACAGCCTGATAACTCGATTGCTTTGGCTTCTCATGAAATATAGACAATGCTGAGATGACTACTTGAAAACATATTATTGACTTATGTGATTTAAGCAAGTTAAATCCTTAAAGAATTTTCATGTATATGACACTATCTAGTAAATCATACATGTAGATATTTACTGTATCCATAAGATATTTATCAAGCCTTTAATATAACTAGATTACTCAAGAATCTAAATTATAATTGCGTCCATCAAGGGGGAGTACGAAATTAATTCCTAGTATTTGATAGAAACCTTGTGTTACGAGTATTGTCATATATCTCATAATTTTATATTTTTCATTTCTCTTTCTAACAAAGACACTTTTTGTTGGAGCACAAGTGCTTACCACTACGCCAAAAGCAATTGTTGGTGGTGATTTGCATAGCAATCAGCGCACGGTTACAGTTCAAACGCTGCTCCGCCATGCAGGGGCGTGGTGACGGGCATCACACAGCCCAACACCGCGCAACTGGAAGGATGTTGGGCATTACATATCCCAACAACCCCCCCCCCAACGCCTGCCAGTTGTAGCGTATTCACATGGATTCTATCCCCTGACCTGCTCTGGTACCAACTGTTGGACCTCAAGCACTTACCACTACATCAAAAACAATTGTTGGTGATGAGGGCGCAACTTTTATTCCTCATTGCGTAGCAGTCAGCGCCACGATTACAGTTCGAACGCTGCTCCGCCATGCAGGGGCGTGGTGCCGGGCATCACACAGCCCAACACCACGCAGCTGGAAGGATGTTGGGCGTCACATATCCCAACACATTTGTATCATTCGGAGATAATATTTTTCGGATTTTGAACTACAGGTCCAAATGTTTTTCGACTTTTCTAGGGACTAACAATTCACTATGAGGTATTTCCTCTTTGGCAATCATTTATATCTTGACAGTCTCTAATAGACTATTGAGGATCCTCTTTTAATATTTCAAGAGTCATATTAAAGATGAACATATCGTGTGCGTCCATGATGATATTTTTTGTCTCAAATATAATATAAATAAATAAATAATTTAGATCTCATTATTTTCTGACGTTTTTAGTTCTTCATGAACTTTCATTTGAATAATTTGTTTTTGTTTGGTTCATATCTTATACCGTTTTTGCCAACACTTATAGTAAGAGGAACACAAGACCCATTGATCTCACATAATTTTCGTTCGTACTGTTGGGATCGGATCGAAGAACGCAGAAGAATTTAAAATTTTCGATCAATTAGAACGATATAACAATTATATCGATTTTCACGTTAATATGATGATTTAGTAAAATAATCAATTGATCGTACCTTTTAACACTCTGATTGATGTAGTGATTGAACAATCAATTGTTACTTACTGGGATGCGTTTCCCCTCTATCAAGTCCACACTTGGTAGAATGTTTCCCCTCTATCAAAGATTGTTTTTGTATATAAAATAAATTGAAAAAAATGACTAATCTAAATTGATGCGCCGCGTAATGAGGGATCCAAAATTTAATTGTTGGTACGTTAATTTTTTTATTTATTTTGATTGAGTTGCACGTAATTTTGACATATGGGCTAGAGCCTACTAGATATCTAAAAAATGCTTATATGATCCACATGATTGCTCCACTAGATATCTAAAAACGCAAAAACTTTAGTGCAACCGGTTGCAGGTGCAACCGGCTGCATAAGATATATAAAATATTAATGTACAAATTAGCAAAAGCGCGCATGTAGTGCAGTTGGTGTGCTGTTGGGTTCTCCCGCCAATGACGCGGGTTCGAGACCCAACAGCACCTAAATTACTCAAAATTTTTAATTTGACATTAAAATATAATAAATTTATTCTTTTCGTTTTTTTTGTTAATTTGACATTAAAAATTTAATTTGTTTTTTTTTCAAATTACATTATGATACAAAAAATATAATAAATTTATTCTTTTATTTTCAAAAAAATAATATGATTCAAAAAATATTAATATGTACATTAGAATTTATTCTTGTTAATAAAAATATAATATGTATAATTTTTTTCAACTACATCACCAACAAAACTTTTTTTTTTAACATTAAAAATTGAATTTTTATTTTTAAATTACATTATGATACAAAAAAAAATTAATAAAATTATTTTTTTTTATTTTCAAAAAAATAATATATGACTCAAAAAATATTAATATGTATTTAGAATTTATTCTTGTTAATAAAAATAAATTTTTTTTTTCAATTACACGATAGGGAAATATGTGGAGATGATAAAAGTATCACTTTATATGAAAAATGTATCAATTATTCTGAATATATCATTTGTTCTGAATAAAAGTATCACTTCTTATTAACTAATGTATCCCTTGTGATGAATCAAAGTATGATTTAGACTTCTCCTCTAGGGTATAGTAAAAACAAGAAAAAATACCGTAGCAGTTCCACGACTAAAAGGGTTTGGAAATGCTAGCGTGCCGAAGGAACGCTAGCTTTTTCCAAACCCTTTAAAAATGCGAGTGTTCCGGAGGAACGAGAGCATTTTTAACCAGAGAAAAAAGTAGGGTTTAGACTTCCCCTCTAGGGTACAGTAAAAACAAGGAAAAATACCGTAGCAGTTCCACGACTAAAAGGGTTTGGAAATGCTAACGTTCCAAAGGAACGCTAGCTTTTTCCAAACCCTTTAAAAATGCGAGTGTTCCGAAGGAACGCGAGCATTTTTAACCGAAAAAAAAGTATAGTTTAGACTTCCCCTCTAGGGTACAGTAAAAACACAAAAATATTATTGCTCAATAGGAATGATACTTTTCTTTAGGCAGAATGATACTTTTATTTACATGTGATACTATTACTCAATAAGAATGATACTTTTCTTAAGGAAGAATGATACTTTTCTTAAGGAAGAATGATACTTTTGTTAACAACATGTGATACTATTGCTCAATAAGAATGATACTTTCTTAAGGAAGAATGATACTTTTCTTAAGGAATAATGATACTTTTCTTAAGGAAGAATGATACTTTTATTAACATGTGATACTATTACTCAATAAGAATGATACTTTCTTAAGGAAGAATGATACTTTTCTTTAGGAAGAATGATACTTTTGTTAACAACATGTGATACTATTGCTCAATAAAAATGATACTTTTCTTAAGGAAGAATGATACTTTTCTTTAGGAAGAATGATACTTTTCTTTAGAAAGAATGATACTTTTGTTAACAACATGTGATACTATTGCTCAGTAAGAATGATATTTTTCTTAAGTAAGAATGATACTTTTGTTAACAACATGTGATACTATTGCTCAATAAGAATGATACTTTTCTTAAGGAAGAATGATACTTTTCTGAAGGTAGAATGATACTTTTGTTAACAACATGTGATACTATTGCTCAATAAGAATGATACTTTTCTTAAGGAAGAATGATACTTTTGTTAAGGCAGAATGATACTTTTCTTAAGGAAGAATGATACTTTTGTTAACAACATATGATACTATTGCTCAATAAGAATGATACTTTCTTAAGGAAGAATGATACTTTTCTTAAGGAATAATGATTTTTTTCTTAAGGAAGAATGATACTTTTATTAACATGTGATACTATTACTCAATAAGAATGATACTTTCTTAAGGAAGAATGATACTTTTCTTTAGGAAGAATGATACTTTTGTTAACAACATGCGATACTATTGCTCAATAAAAATGATACTTTTCTTAAGGAAGAATGATACTTTTCTTTAGGAAGAGTGATACTTTTCTTTAGAAAGAATGATACTTTTGTTAACAACATGTGATACTATTGCTCAGTAAGAATGATACTTTTCTTAAGTAAGAATGATACTTTTGTTAACAACATGTGATACTATTGCTCAATAAGAATGATACTTTTCTTAAGGAAGAATGATACTTTTCTGAAGGTAGAATGATACTTTTGTTAACAACATGTGATACTATTGCTCAATAAGAATGATACTTTTCTTAAGGAAGAATGATACTTTTCTTAAGGCAGAATGATACTTTTCTTAAGGAAGAATGATACTTTTGTTAACAACATGTGATACTATTGCTCAATAAGAATAATACTTTTTTAAGGAAGAATGATACTTTTCTTAAGGTAGAATGATACTTTTGTTAACAACATGTGATACTATTGCTCAATAAGAATGATACTTTTCATAAGGAAGAATGATACTTTTTTTTAAGGCAGAATGATACTTTTCTTAAGGAAGAATGATATTTTTCAATTGGTTGGAATAAAAATATTACTTATTATAAACAAATTTATCACTTTTGTTAAATAAATATATCAATTAAAATGAAAAAAGGGACAAACTTGATTTGAAAAAATATGAATTGGTTGGAATAAAAATATTACTTATTTAAAACAAATTTATCACTTTTTTAAACTAATATATCAATTAAAATGAAAAAAAAATATTATCAAAAAAAAAGGACAAACTTATTCTGAAAAAATAATTATAATAAAAATATGAATTATTATAAAAAATATATCAATTAAAAATATTTTTCAATTGGTTGGAATAAAAATATTACTTATTTAAAACAAATTTATCACTTTTTTAAAGTAATATATCAATTAAACTGAATAAAAAACATATTACTAAAAAAAAAAGGACAAACTTATTCTGAAAATATAATTATAATAAAAATATGAATTATTATGAACAAATGTATCATTTTTTTTAAATTAATATATCAATTAAAATAAAAAACTCAAAATTACGCTGCTGGGACTCGAACACGGGTATATGGGATTTGAGCCCAGTAGCATAGCCAACTGCACTACCATACGATTGTTGAAAAATAATACAAATCTTACCTATTTAACTGTAAACGTCCGGTTGCACCTGCAACCGGATGTACAGGACTCCAACTCATCTAAAAAATGCTTATATGATCCACATGATTAATTATCCATAGAAGTTAACGTTTATTTCATGTATACAGTAATCGTCAATATATTAGTATTATGACATATTCATTATTCTCCATACGTTTTGAATGTTCAAGAAAATAGAAGTCCACCACGTAACTGTTATCTATATGCTATTTAATCGATTTTATTTTACTAGTTAACATTAATGTGTGGTAATATTAGCTTCTAGGTTACATGTATGATTTGTGTATAAATTAAGCTGTATCAGACAAACAAAATATTATTAGAGAAAAAGAAAAGTTAGGACTGAGAAGTTTTGCATTTGAAGAGATATTACATTAAAGGCATTAGTAACACAACTTGACAATCAACATTCTGATTAAGGTTCACAAGAAGTTTACATTAACCATATCTACGTATTCAGACAGAAGTATAGCCCACAAATTTCATTATAATCTCCACCCTGTTGAAGTAGATACCGATAGAAATTAAGCAAAAATAGAGATCGAACACTTTTATGATGATAATCACCCACCATAAAGTCACATTTATCAAGAAAAAAAAAAAAAGGTGTTATTATTTCTTTGGCTCGAATTAGAAACTATGCACTCCACGTAAATCCATGCAAATTCATGCAATTTAGGCCTCCCTAGGGCGACGGAGGATGTCCCTCACATCCCCACCCCCAGCACCGTCCTTGGTTCCCACCTCCACCTCCTCCCCAGCCCCATCCTTCACCTCCTCCACCACCACCACCACCGCCTCCTCCACCTCCACCACCACCGCCACCGCCACCCCCACCCCCTCCCCCTCCACCCCTTCCACTATTCCCACAACCTCGCTTATGACCGCTTCCATTTCCTCCGCCACCGCCACCACCACCACTTCCTCTACCTCCACCACTACCCTTACCCTTACCACCACCTCCACTACCTCCCTCACCCCGCTTATGACCACCTCCATTTCCTCTTCCTCCCCCGCTACCACCACCATTACCCCCTCCGCTACCGCCTCCATTTCCCTCACCTTTTCCATTCCCGCCACCTCCTCCTCCACCGTTACCACCATGGTTGCCCCCTCCCCCACCACCCGATCCTCCTCCTTCTCCACGATTTCCACCGTGTCTGCCTCCACCAGCACCCCTTCCCCAACCAGTTCCGCCTCCTCCTCCACCACCACCTCCTTTTCCACCCACTCCTCCTCCACCACCACCACCGGAACCTCCTGCCCCACCATTTCCGCCTCCACCACCGCCACCACCTCCACCCCGATGTCTCCGGTTATGCCCTCTCCTTCCCTGTCTTCCACACTCACCTCCACCTCCACCTCCACCTCCACCTCCTCCTCCATTTCCACCGCCACCTCCGCCTCCTCCTCCATTGCCACCACCTCCTTCTCCACTCCCTGTGCCACCCTTCCCCATCTTATTCTTGCTATCAGCCACCTCAGCATCAACCGAAGTCGCATTTCGTCTCACTGAATGGCCACCACTATATTTATCGAATCCATGCAACTGCTTCATCATTCGATTACTTGCATCATTATATTGAACTCCGACATCATTTTCATTCCGACCAATGATCCCACAAACCAAGTAAGGACTCAACAGAATGCAAAGGCAAAGAAATAACCCGTAACCCATTTTCCTAAATTTGAGTCGACTTGAGAATGTTCGGACAACAAAAGTTCTTGCAGTTTATATACTACATTTCTGTTTAAGTTGGCTGCTGTCAGGCACTAGGTTCTTGCAAAAGCTGCAAAAAGAAGACACCAACTTCAGATGCGTAGAATTCCTTTTGTTCAATTTTGTCCCTACTGCAAGTTGTCGGCAAACCCCATTCTGGATGGTCGTCTATATTCACTAACACCAAATTAAAACACGCGAGGGTAAAAATATATTTAGATAAAGTTTTGCAATGTTTAATCTTTTAAGTATTAATCTTTTAGAATATGATAAGAACGAGATTATTAAATTATAGATAATAATTTAGTACTTATATGATTTTCGACTTTTTATCATAATATGGTCAATTAATTAAGTAAACGAATTTCAAAACAATAATTAATTTGTATTCTCCGTTTTCAAGAATTAGCTATATAGAAATTGATTTAGTAAGAATTTCATTTTCTTTTATTAAGGAACTGTCAGAACGTGATTTAGAAAAACATAACGTAAAAACGTAGCTAGATACAAAGTTGTAATCTAATAGCACCACGGTCTCTGCACAAAGGTTTGTGTGTGCCACTTTCGTTTATTCTTGCATGTACCACACCACAAGGGTATTGATATGTGTTAAATATGACTCACATTTTTTAATGAGAATATCAATCTCTTGTGGTATAGTACACACAAGGATATACGAAAGTGATACATACAAGTCTTTCCATGATCTCTGTAATCTATATTTACATAGGTTTTGTACTTAAGTATAAATAGGAATATGATCACTTGTTGCCAAAATCTTTATCCCAACAATTATAAATTATAATACCGTTGAGTTAGAGTGTTTTGCTAACTAAGTGTTAGAATTTTTAATTGGAAAGTAGATTATTAAATTAATTAATATATAAATAATTGAAAGGATGCGTTGGTTCCTAGCTTCGTGGAATGGACACATTGTTTCATAAATTAAATGATGAACGAATGTGTTGATTCATGAAGGGATATGTTGGTTCATGCCAAGAGGTACTTGGAAGTTGAACAAATGCAATCATTCACAATTCATCTTATTGTGAAAAGTTGTGTCCAATACGAAGAGTTGTGTCCATTACGAAGAGTTGTGTCTTTTATGAATGAATGCTTCAAATCTATAAATAGGACGATTTGTAGTAAAGGAAAGAAAAT
Organism: Lavandula angustifolia; assembly: GCA_028984105.1. Taxonomy (NCBI): domain Eukaryota; kingdom Viridiplantae; phylum Streptophyta; class Magnoliopsida; order Lamiales; family Lamiaceae; genus Lavandula; species Lavandula angustifolia. The sequence continues at coordinate 29,915,013 of CM054803.1, forward strand.
CCAAAAAAAAAATGATTCTTCATGCTCTCATTTATCCCTATTGTTTCACTCCATACATATATATTAATTAGTATCTCCTTAGTCCCGAGATATCAAGTAGTTCGCCGGAATTACGAGAAGTAGTGCAACTACTCGTAATTGAGAAACCGTTGTATCTTGTAGACGAGTGCTTATAGACCGCTTGCACCAAGTAGCGGAGCATTATCGTCTTGTGGAGAGAGAGTCTAACTCTCGCCTCGGTTTGCATTTCGTTATTTTCGATATTCAATTTTCATATGTTGTTATAGTATTTATACTAACATTTGGTTTTATTGTCGCTACATTTCTTCACACTTAATTTTTAATAAAACTCAGACGGTCCGATTTTCCGGTCGGAATAGTACGTTAGTGGTATTGGCATTTAATGCTCCATGACATATCACGACTTTGAGATGTAATCTAAAGGTTAATACGTGTACCCTCGCCAGATGAGACTGAAAAAAAAGAATGGAAAATTGAGTGCAGTATTTATCTCAGTTTATTTATAAAATACATAATAAATTGAATTAATTAATTTTCATGTTAATTCGTCTAGCTGTGTTTTTTCGACAGAGAACAAAAATAAAAATAAAATTAAAGCCTTCAAATTCAAGAATTATACATGAACTATTTTTCTTCAAGAATTACTTGTGCTATTCTCATGTCCAAGATCTTCATTTGTACTATTTTGGAAGGAAATGAATTAGTAAATATTCTATTAATAGGATATATGGGGTAAATGATGATGGGATTGGAGAGTGGGTTTTAAAATTTGTTGACAAATGAGAATAGAGTTAGGAGCAAAAGTGGTAAGCCATGTGATGGTAGCTTTTGGTCCACTCCTACTACTATTGATTGTTTCTCTTACCGCTTTACATAAATCTCAATTTTTTTAATAAACAAATATATTATTGTATTGGAGATCTAGTTTTCATGGTGATAACTCTTTTAGGTCAGAATATCTTATGGGGAATTATTTTATAGCAAAAATCGGATGTATGTGTGTATAAACGAATAGTGATATGTAACACTCATCATATGTATATAGTATATAAAAGTGAATATACATCTCTATGATTGCATAAATATGGCAAGCTAGCTATGTTTTGGTTGTAGCTAGTAATGGTGTTGGAGTGCATTCCAGGTAATAATATTATCTTGGTTATTGGCTACTACTAGTATGAGTGTCATGATTCTCTCCCCATGTGAACCATTCTTTCAATTTTTCCTTTCCCTTTTCTTCAAGCAATTGCAACCATAACCTTCTTCTTCAATTCAATACCCACTTGTTTCACCCTTTATTTCCATATCTTCAAATTATTTCATACTTTAGAATGCCACTATATGTCATATCTTGTGTGTTATTACGAGCTGAATTAAAATATCAAACAGTCCCACACCACAATATTATTGAACTATGACACATGTGACCCATTATTTTTATAAAAAATTCTATAGCTATAGTACATACAAGCCGTTCTATTACGAAATTGCGATATAACGAATATATTTTATCTTAGACTTTAATACTAATATTTTTTCAATAGTTTTGTTTTGTTATAGTAGAACGAGTACTTGGTTATTTATAATGGCCTAATTTAATTCCTTGTTTTTGTTTTCGTTTATTTTTGGGCCAGTTTCAAAGTTGATAATAAACAAAGACCAATCGAAACGGGAGCCCAATTACCATTTATTTATATTCTGAGCTACAAAATTCAGCCCATTCATACAAGATTTCTTTCCAATTTTTTTTACTATATGTCAATACCAAGATTTATTTTTCTTTGATTTTGTGGACCTTAGTGTTATATCTTGTGTTTTATTAAGTGTTGAATTAAAATGTCAAACAGCTGAAAAACACAAATGTTTGAATGTACCATATATCCATATTTGTACCACACTATAAGAGTATTAACACGTGGCCTATTATTTTTAGTAAAAAAATTCACAGCTGTGGTACATAGAAGTTGCACTGTATTACGAAATCGTGATATTAAGGAATATTATTTTATCTTACAATTTAACACTAATATTTTTACAATAGTCTTGTTTTGTTACAGTAGAACACTTGTTAATTTATCATGGGCTAATTTTATTCATTATTTTTGTTTTCGTTTATGTTTGGGCCAGTTTCAAAGTTTTGTTACAGTAGAACACTCATCCTTTAACTTGCTAAATCTATTTGGATGGGCTGTTTGAAAGTTATAAAACATTTCTTTCCCTTAATCGACAATTGTTATACATGAATAATCCTAGTTTCTTCATGGGGTGACGTGGTAGTATAGTTTTTTTTTTCCTTTTTTAAAAAAAATCTTTTTTAAGAACAAATGCAACAAATTCGAACATATTAACAATTTTATAGGATGAATATATATTGCGCCTTGTAAATGCTTCCTATAAACATCCCATCTCAAAGTTTTGAGGGGCTTTAAGGTAACATACAAAAATAGGCCTTTACTTCACTTAAATTCAATATTTGAGAGTGAGAAAAAATTGAGGATGAACAATAATATTTATGCAGCCACGCTTCTTCTTCTCCAATGGGAGGGGCGTTTCATTTTCTTTAACGGGTGGATATTAATCTATAATTAAAAGGATATTAAATCGATATAATTATAAAAGTAATAAAAAAAATATTAGCGAAGATAATGTTTGATTAAGTATTGTAGAATGATATTGAATGATACTGGGCTTAGCCCACTAATAAAATTATAATTACAATTTTGAAAATTGATAACTAATACTATAAATCTTAATAATATATATTAAATATATACATATAATAAAAATTGGGGCCTTTGTGTTTGGGGGCCTAAAGCATCCATTTGAGTTGCTATATGAAAGAGCCGCCCCTGCCTATAAATTGTCAAATAAAATACTTAGTAAAATTGATTTTCACTAGTCATTTATTCCCTATTCATATGCAATTTACCTTTTTTTTTAAAAGGTGTTCATATAATACGTAATTAAGGGGTGAGATTACATGTCCAATAAATCTCTATTTAATCCATAACTGATACATTTTTATTCAAAACTGAATTATTTTGTTTACCTGCCAGACCCAGGTTTTAGTTTGTTTTTCTTATCAATTTCCTCCGCCGAAGGTTCTTGGTCGGATTTACAGATAAACATCATAAGGAAACTCCAATTTCATTTAAATGTCAAAACTATATATTTCCAACTTCAAAAATGTAGAAATATACATGTGTTATTTGTAATTGCAAAAATATACTCCCTCCGTCCCACTATTACTGTCCCATTTTGGTTTCAGCATGGAAATTAAGAAACTTTGTTTAAGTGTGTATTTTATGAGTTTAAATTGCATTAAGAAATGAGAATTTATCCAAATTTTTGCAGGGCATAGTTGAGGAAATCGATTTTTTTCTGTTTTTTTTTCATATTGTATTCTAAGAAATAATCTTAAGTTTCGAAAAAGTTAGAAATGATAAATTTTCGAGTACAGAGTGGAATGCAAATCGTGTTAGAGATAGATTTTTGGAAAGAGAGAGTATGATACTGTGGTGATGGGTATTAAGTAGGAGGGATCCACTTTATTTTTTGTTTAAGAGTAGTTTTTGCTATTTTAGGAACGATGACAATAATAGTTGGACAACCCAATTAGAAAAGTATGACAGTAATAACGGAACAGAGGGAGTACATTGGTACCAAAATACCCCTATTTCACCTTGACTATGTGTGTAGTGTGTGTGCAGGATTAGGGGTGTAACGGTTTGGTTCGGTTCGGTTTCTTATGCATTTTAGGAATCGAACCAAACACATAGGAATGGTTCGGTTCGGTTCGGTTCGATGTGTTTTTAAATATCGGAACTAAACCGAACCGAACCGCTTATAAATGGTTTGGTTCGGTTCGGTTTACCAGTTCACCTTTTTATTTATTTATTTATTTTTTAAATTCTAAATAGTGCAAGAATAATAGTTTATAGGATGTCACTCGTTCCAAACTCATAAGTATAGAGTTGTTACTCATTTATCTTCCTTTGTATAGATTAGAATTGATATTAACTTAAATCTAATATCTAAATCCAATAACATTCTCATATAATAAAGACAAATATTAAATAAAAAAATTAAAAATAAGATATTGGTTTGGTTCGGTTCGAACCATTCAAAAATTCTTGAAACCGCGAACCGAACCGAATGTAAACGGTTCATTAAAAAATAAATCGAACCAAACCGTGAAGCCGAACGGAACCACATTTTTCGGTTTGGTTCGGTTCGGTTTGATCGGTTTCGTGGTTCGGAGCGGAACCACTTACACCCCTATGCAGGATTCACTTTGTAGAAAAGTGAACTTCATGTTTTATTGGAAATGGCGACAAGTATGAAATTGCCCCTGCATGAAATTGCATGAAATCCACCCCATGCATGAAATTGCATGGTTTATGTTGCCATGGATTTTTTTTTATTATTATTTTCACGAAATTGTCTGACTTTGAAACAATTTTTCTTCCTTTTTTTATTCAATTAAGTTGCTAATTAATTTACGATTTTAATTCAATTGTTGTTTTTTCTCTTTTTTTATTCGATTAAATTACTTATTAATTTTCCGAGTTAAATCGAACTAAATCCATTTTTCTCCTTTTATTCGATGAAATTGCTCACTAATGTACCAATAACCAATCCACATGATCTGAGTGTATTGGCACATTTTTTAAAGTAAATTTTGAAAAATCACATTATAAATTTATACTCCCTCTTTCCCGCTTGACTCAACTCATATATTTTCGGCACGAAGATTAAGAAGAGTGGTTGGTTGTGTGCAGGGGAGTGGGTCCCACAAAGAAAAAGTGGGAGTTGATGTAGTAATTATTTTCCTTTTTAGGAAATGGGACAAGTCAAGTGGATAACCCAAAAAGGAAATCGAGACAAATCAAGAGGGACGGAGGGAGTATTATTTTCTTATTTTGGAAATATAGTAACTTTTCAAAATAATTTTCTTTTACGTAATAGTGAGTACACGTCTGAAACCCTAATTCATCTATCAAAACCCTAATTCATCTTTCAAACCCTAACAACAGATTATTAGAGTGAGAATACCAGAAAGCTCCTGCTGAATTGTGAGCACCTTGAGATTGATTTCTAGCCTACGGTTATTTATTTTAAATCAGCTAGGGAGAAGCAGTTATTTTCTTTGGTACATATTGACTTTTATGAAGTAGAATAATTACCTTCATGTCTATTTCATTATCGGTGAGGTCGAGCTCCTTAAATAGGTCTCGGTAGAAGAAATAAATCTTGTGATGCCTGATCCTCCCTTAACTCTCCCCAATTCGTGCTTTATTTCAACTTTTTTTTCACATCAAGAAGAGTGTCTCCATTTCTGTTTGTCTCTGTCTCCAGCCTGCTGAGAATAACTGTGCTTCAAGAATGACGCCATTTGTTTATGTTTCTGCATGAAATTGTTCTGCATGCCATGGTGACACACGCTATATATAATCGAGTTCATGCAAGCACGACTCTCCCTACCCTTCACTTTCATGAAATTGTTTCTGTTTATGTCAACATTTTTCACATCAACAAGAGAGTCTCTCCCTACCCTGCACTTGCAAGTCCTTTGTTAACTGATGCAACCCATGCGAGAATCTCACCAACACTCGTGAACAAATCTTGCCAGAAAAGTGGGAAAATTATATCTATCTATCATCTCTCTCTTCATTTCTTTATTTCCCTCTATCTTTTTCATCCTTACGAACGTCCCATTTTAGAATTTAAACTAATTACTGCTGTAAATATATTTATATATATACTTACCATATATTGTGATGACCATGTAAACCTAAAAGCCCATGAGCCCATCTTGTACTCTATAAATAGAGATCTCCACCCTCACAATAATACACATCTATTTTCCGTCTTCTCTATTATTCTCTAATTCTATTTAGTTTATAACACGTTATCAGCACGAAAAATCTTTCCTCACAAAAGATTCCACCAAGTTGCTACTGAAGCCTCCATGTGACTATTAGATCCAAATCTAAAACAAATTTATCGTACCCTTTCCCTATTTTTTTAAATTAGATACTCAATATCAGACTTGTTTGCAATCATTACGATTTTTTTATTAAAAAAAAAGTAAGTAGTGGCATGATGAAGTTATTTTTTTTGTGAGTGCAACAACATAAGCACTTCGATCCAGATACGACAAGATATCTATTATGGTCCGTTTTCATTAAGTGATTTTTTCGATCTCATATATTGTTATAGTTGTTGCACCAGAAGTGACACAATACATGAATATTCCAGAAGAATATCACATGTCCTTGAAGAAAACATGTCTAATGACTTGATTTCTTTTCAAGAAATGATATGATATCTCGTAGATCTCATAATCTATAACAGAAAGTATGTTATTTTTATATTCTTGAAGAATATTATATGCTCTTGAAGAGCAATTCCAAAATATATTTTCAACTTGATTTGTTGCTCCAGAAATAGCACAATCAATATTCCTGAAAAATATAACATGCTCTTGAAGAGCTTTTACTTTACGTTTTTATTTATTTATTTATTTATTTATTTTATTTTTTTGTTTATCTAATGTTAAATAACAATTGTTGCTCCTGAAATATCACAATTCATATTCATGAAGAAGATTAATGCTCTTGAAGAGCAATTCAAAACCACATTTTTAACTTAAATTGTTGCTCTAGAAGTAGCACAATCAATGTTTTGAAATAAATTACATGCTCTTGAAGAGCATTTACAATCAATATTTCTATGTACGTATTTATTTATTTGTTTGTTTATTTAATGCTTTAATCCAAATTGTTGCTCCAGAAGTAGCACAATTCATATTCCTACAAAATATCACATGCTCTTAACGAACAATTTGTTGAAATAATTTAATTGTTGCTCCAGAAGTAGCACAATTTAATTTTCTTGAAGAATATTTCACACTCTTGAAGAGTTATTAATATTATCTATGTATTTACTATAGACCTCAGTTTTTTTTCTCCTGCATATTGTATAATATTTATATCTATATATACATACAATCTTAATTTGATGCTCCTGAAGCAGCACACAATTAATATTCCTAAAGAATACTATTTACTTTTGATGAACAATTCATATAATATGTCTTATTGATGGGCGAATCTTGGTTCTTGAATTGTTATTGTTGTTGCTCACGAAGTAGCACAATTTATATCCGAAAGAACACTATATGTTCCTAAAGAGCAATTGGGTTTCTAAAAAATATTAATCTTTCGCCTGAAGTGGTTTAATATATATTAAAATTGTTGCTCCTGAAATAGCACAATTTGTATTCATGAAGAATACTACATGTTCTTGAAGAACGATTCAAACTCTTGATTTTGACAAATGTTATATGTCCATAATTCTAATTGTTACTCATAAAGTAGCACAATTAACTCTAGATGTTCTTGGAACAACTAAAACTTGTCATTTGGAAATCATATACCACAACATCAATACTTTAATTGTTGCTCCTAAAGTAGCACAATTAATTTCCAATATCTTATTGTGGCTTAATTTCTTTTCAAAAATAAATGTGAGATCCCGTAGATCTCAAAATTTGTAATTTATTGATTGCATTTATCTTGAATTAAATTAAATTGTTGCTCTAGAAGTAGCACAACTACTTTTCTGAAGAATGACCATATTGTGATAGAAACATTACTATCACATGTTTGTGGAAATACCTCAAATATAGTATTTTCATATACTATTTAACTTTTTCTCCTAAAGTATCATCATTTATATTCTAGAAGAATATTAAAAGCTCTTAAAGAGCAACTCGTAGTTTTGATGACATATGTTATTCCTGAATGAAAAATATTATTTATGTCTTGTTGACATTAATGCACTTTTGATAACGATGTTTATCTGCCAATAACGGGGCATGATAGAGACAATAGAAATGAAGCATCCCAGCAGAATTGCATCAAATATTAATTATATTTGTCCTCCCTAAAGCTCGATACGAGTAGATGCATCTTAAATTGCAAGATTTTAAAATCTAGTGCATCGAACATCATTAATAGCTCCCGAAGAGCTTGTATCCTTCTATCAAATGATACTAAATTAACTATTGAACATGTCATTTACTCTAGTAAGTCTAGAAGACACTTACTAAGTTTTAAGGATATGCAATGGATAGCATATTGAATTGGAATTATATTAGAAGGTAGTGATTCTTTTGTATTTACCGATAAGCTAACAAAAGAAAAGTTATCACACTACCACCTTGAATGTATTACGCATTCATAAAAACAAGTGAGACAAAACATGTCATGAACCGGAAGTTCAAAAGAGCTTTATGCTTTAACATAATACGTTTGGACATCTGCAAGCAATATGATACGCAACATAATTGAAATTCGTATGGGCGCTAGAGAGAGATCCTGAAGAATCTCTTAATTTCCATGAATGCTCGATTTCTATTAGAAATGTAGCACTTGGTAAAACTACAATTTCAAAAACAAAGAGCTCAATTTCATCAAAAAAATTTGCCTTGATAATTCGAGTGAGTTTATGAAACTCTAAGTTCCTCATGAAGAGGATTTAATATTATTTGACTTTGGGATTGAGATTAAAAAATTAGTTGCTCATGACCATACTCAAAATGGTTTTTATTCGTACAAATATGAGTCTCACATTAAGATTGTTATTATGATGAAATAACATTTCCAACATTAGTTGGAACATATGTCACATTTGGATTCCTGAAGTAATCAATGTGAAATCTACATCCAAATAAAAGTACAAGTAAAAACAAGTCACATTTGGATTCCCGAAGTAATCAATGTGAACGAGAAGTCGAAAGGTTCACTTGCAAAAGATTGCAAACCAAATTCTTGATGCTTTTGTATATAAAAGAAGTGACAATGTTATACATTTGCTGTAAATACCCCCACAAGAATAAATGTCCCTGAAGGACAAGTACAAATGGTATCAAATGAATGTAAAGTTCGTCAAAAATATGATCGACCAATTGGTTCTAAAAGAAATTTTATGTCTAAGAAAAGGGGCACAACATATGAACCAAACAATGGCGAAAATGATTAATCAATCAAATGAAGTTCCTGAAGAACTACAAGCGTGTGAATATACTGAGATCTCAAAATATTGGAGAGATCAAATATCGTCGTGGACGCATGGCGGTATTTTCGCCTTTTAATATGACTATTGAAATGATAAAAGAGGATCCTCAACGACAATCTATAAGAGATTGTCAAGAAATAAATAATTGGCCAAAGAGGAAAGAAGTCATACAATATAGTGATATGGGCCTTATGTATTGTCAAGATAGTGATATTGGCCAAAGAGGAAAGAAGTCATACAATATAGTGATTAATCAATCTATATGATCGAACATACACAAAAGGCTTGATATGGGCCTTATGTATGTAGTAAATATCTATCATTATGATTCACAATATAATGATATACACACACACACACACACACATATATATATATATATATATATATATATATGTGTGTGTGTGTGTTGGTCCGGAGACGTGAGTCAGGTGTAGAGGAGTGGGGGTGAATACACCTGAGTACTGCTTCTTTTCTCAAACGCGAAGGACAACTGAGCTGTTGGATGCAACTGATGAACAGTGCTAAATAGTAACCTTCGATCGCGGGTCAAAGTGTGCCACCTACTAAGTCTCTCCTACTGACTTTAGTCAGTGATTGATTCTCAGTCGAAGACTTAGTGCGGATAAGAGTGTGGGGCCCGGAGATTCGTCTCAGTAGAAAACGTGATTTTCATAAATTAAATAATTTTGGCTAGTGCTCTTTATGAATACGTTTTATGTAAGATATGATTTTGTAAGCAGTTTGTATGCGATGCAATAAAACAGTAAACAACACAAGCAATTTTTAACGTGGTTCGGATACGCAAGATCCTACGTCCACGGTCCTGCTGAACAGGAGGTCTTGTTTATTAATCTGAGCAAGCCTCAGCAAGGTATCTGTGCACTGGACAGACCCTTCTAAGTTATAGTCCTTAGCGACTTTTACAAATCAAACCTAAGTTTGAAGGGAGGGGATTTTTCTCCAACTAGGAAGGAGTTCTTACAATAAGAACAATCACTGAAAGTGAACTCCTTCGAGAATCTAAGCTATAGATATGAACTTTGAGCTTAGCTAGAGAAGAGGGATCTAAAGAACTCTAGAGAGAAGAACTAAAAGTATTCTATTGAGCAAGTTCTTCGCTGGATTTTTCTTGAATGCGCTAGAGTTATTTCGAAAGCTTGAGCGTTTTTCCCTTGATATCCCGTGCGTGGAGCTCGGATTTGCTTCTCTATTTATAGTCGTGACCTAGGCATTTGCCCGTTGGAGAGGACGATGCCACGTGTCATAAGCTTCCAAGGAAAACGACCATATATTCGAATTGTTGCAGCAGAGTTGTTGATACTGTTCATGAGAGCAGCTTTAGTTGGTCAGAGCAGGTAGTGCGTTGACGGCTTCTCATTGGTCGAGGTTTATGGTAGGTGATATGTGTCAGACATTGGTCTTCATCGGAGTTGACTCTCACTTATCCTCGTATGATCTTCTGCTGACTTTCGAGTGATGTTAAAAGCTGGGTCATTTCTTGTCGGATACAGTATACTTGATGTAGTCTCTGTCTTCTTCGTCTGAGTTGGCTGATAGAGATGTTCTACTGAGTGTAGTCAGCTGATGACTGCGAAGGTACTGAGCTTTGTATAGGAGGTTCTTCTTCTGATGTCTGTCAGCTGATAAGGTGTCTTCTACTGAGCGAAGATCAGCTGATGACTTAAGAACACAAGCTCTTACACTGATGACGTGGGGTTTTGGAAAGTAACTTCCTACTGAAGATCAGTCCAACATTTTACCCCATACAGGACATAGACACGAAAGGTAAATAAATCAAAACCAGTCTAGCCTATTACATCAGCTGGGTTTTGGGATCTTCAATTCCATAGCATGAACACTATGATTTCCCCCAATATTATTTTACCCAATAAAATGCTAAATATCATTTACTGACTCATAACCCAACAATTTCCCCCTAATTGATGATGCCAAAACCTCTATAAATTCTAAGAGAATAAGTCCCAAACTACTGACATAAAAGACTTCAGTAAAAACTGAGCAATTAACTTAAGGGAATCAGCAGCTGACAGATAGGCACATCAGAGAAACGGTTATGTGTGAGTGTGTGTCAGATCACTTCAGTGATCAGTTGTGATAAAGATAACACAAACAAAAGCCGTAAGACAATGAGTGATTGTCTGGCCAGAAGAAGGAACGGTTGTATATATGAGAATGAGTTACAAGGTTCCTATCTTCTATACAAGATGTGAAGACTACTGCTAACGTCTGAACTTCTTAGTCTTGCTCTTGAAATCCGCAGACTTGTCAGCAGGAGGATCCAAACCGTAATATTTGTAGATCCTTGCACGGAGTGTTTGGATGTCCTCGAGATCGCTAGGCAGCTGAGAATTGAGATTATGATAGCGTGCTGCTGCGTCGACCTCTTCTTCAATCTCCTTGGTGCATAAAACACCACGAGTGGTCATGGGAGGAGGTACTCTTCTGAATGCAGGAGCAACGAGTGGCAGCTTCTCCTTAGCTAGGATCAGATGAATTTGCGCTTTGAGTCTGGTATTTGATTGATGAAGGAATTCATCGAAGAGTTGATTTGCCGAAATCTCAGACGGATAGCATTGTCACACGTAATACCCTTTGATGAACTCGATCTTGAGTTCCTCCCATTCCTCATTCAGATTCCACGGTATCCATTTATCTACGTAGTGGTGAGGAGTTTTCTTTTGATAAGTAGCTCTTGGAGCGCCTCGCCTGTGGTATTTCGATGACCTGGGTATCTGCTTCTTCGAGTCGATGACTGGTTCATTGGCCATCTTATCAGTCACTTCGATGATCTTGGCCAAGTCTTCCAGTCTTTTGTTTTCTCTGAGGGCAGCTGCTCTAGTGTCTCCTCTCCGGAGATTAAGTCCCTACAGCGTTGCCTCCCAGGTGGCTCTATCTTCTGCCTCTTGCTCAGGAGTAAGTTTAGACATTTCTTTCATTCTCTGAGCCAAGGGCTGAAGATCAGTATCAGAGGCAGCAACTTGCTCGTCCTAAGCCTTTTTCTTCTTTTGTTCCTCCAAAATTTTTCTGACTTGGCTTTTGGACGCTCTGACACTTGGCTTTTTCTACTTCTTTGCCTTCTGAGCCTGTTCTTCGTGTTGTCGCTCCTGATCCAGCTCATCCTGGAGCTTCTGAGCGACATGCATGTCATATGCCTCCTGCTCCGCTTTGGATTTGAATTTGGGCGTCGGGGAAGGCGGAGGAATTGAATCAGTTGCTTTCTCCTTCCCCGGCCTTTGCGGTGGCAGTGGCTCGTCCTCCTGGTCGACAAAACGTGCGACCTCCTCTATGTGCTGAGCCGAGGATCCTTCTCCTGATCCTGCAGCCGGCTCATGCACTTCAGTAGTTTGGACATATGGGAGTTGGACGATTTTAGGAGGGGGTGTTGAGCTGGTCCCAGCTGGATCAGCTGATCCTTCCCCCTTGGCAATTATCCTTGCCTCGGCTTCTTCTCCTTCACCCACCTGAGCTCTCTCCGCCTCACCCTTATCTTCTCCTTCCCCCTTTTTGGCATCATCAGCCAGGGAGAGATAAGTGCGGATGGCTACCACTTCCTTTTCTAGATTGAAGACTATGGTTTTGATAGAAGTGGCGGTGGTCTCGAAGTCTTTGATAGCATCATAGTAATGCTCACAGTCATTTTCTTGATCAGTGCGAATCTGCTTGATCTGGGCTCCTGTCTCCTGTCTTAGCTTCAGGAGTGATGCGTCATGAGAAGCAATCATCTCAGCTTGAATGAGCTTGAGGGCCTGCGCCTGAATTGTTATGGCTTATTGTACACTGGAGGTGGCCATCTTGTTTCGCTCATCCATAGTTATTTGGACTGTGGCGAGGCTCTGAGTCAGCTGCTCAGAAAACATTTTATGTTGAGCCTGAAGAAGCTGCTGACTCTGAGTGGCTAAGTACGCGTTTTGAGCTGCGAGGGCGGTCTCGACTATCTCTTGAATATTGATAGAAGAAGTAGGAGCTTCGGAGACCTTCTTCACCTCGCTGGCAAGTTTGTCAACTGTCTCTGTCTGAGACTTAGTGTACTGAGCCCACTTCAGGTGAACGTCCTTAGCGAGGAGACGATTCTTGTCTCCCTACATCCTGATGGCTCTGTTGATAGACTTGGAGGACACGAAACCGATTGGTTTGATCTGATAGCTGCTGGTTCCGAGCCTTTGCTCAGATGTTGCGAGTTGTTGCTCTTGACTGGGTTCCGAGGCAACTGGGACATCACCTGATGTCGACGGGGGTGGTGGTGATTTGCCCTTCTCGCTGGGAGTTTTACCCTCAGCAGACCCTCCCTGGTCTGCTTCCTTGGGTGGTGCCTGATCCACATCATCGTTATTATCGTCATTGTTGTCATCATCGTGATGGGATGGCTGCAATGGGCTACTGAATTGTTGTTCTGAGGATCTTAGACTGAGTAGATACAGCATTGCGGCTCTCAGATCCTCGAATGAAGCAAGGTCACCGGGTTCTCCAAACCCGATGGCTGACTGAAGGCTTTGCTCCTCTGTCAGTAAGGACAATGCTGACTTATTCAGGATCAGCTCTTCGAGGATATCCCAACTCAGGAACCTCAGTAGCATCTGCGTTCTCGCCCTGATCGCAATATCGACCAGACCCCTGTGCTTGGCAATTTCTAGGATCTGTGCAGTCACTTCTCCTGTGGCTCGGAGACGAGCTGACTGCATTGTCATCCACTCAGGAGATGTTTCCACAGTCGGTTCAGCTTCATCCGACTATGTCTCCTCGGAGCTGATACGCTGGACTTTGTCTTTTAGCGTGGTACCCTCAATGCCTGTGTCAGCATCCAGTATGTTCTCCTCCTGAGGTGGGGGAGAAGCCGGCTTCCCTGGAACTTCAGACGTTCCAGCCTTAGTGAGCCTCTTCTTCTTCGATAGGTCGGCGCGAGGAGGCAGATCAGTAGTAGTCCTCTTTTGTGCGGCTGGTCCTCGCCCGACCGACTTCTTAGCAGCGGCTCTGGTTTTGAACTTGATGAGCTTGCTGTCGAAGTATCGAGAATCAGTGAAAGACGCGTGATTCGATACTGAATCCTCGATCAGTACGGACATCTTCGTCCCGTACAGAAGCTTGCCCACACTAATTAATCTTCTCTCTCCAGAAGGTGTGGCGACAAACTTCTGTGCCTGAGCCTTGAGCTCAGTCACGTAGAATTCAGTCCAGTTGACCTGGACACCATCCTCTATAACCATCATCAGCTGGAGTCGTGGTTTTGACAGCTGATCGAATGAACCGGCGGCGCTCGTCAGAATATGCGTGACGATGTAGGCGAGCCCGCGGTACTCTGGTAAGAGTTGGTTCTTTGGCAAGGTAGATTTGAATGTAATGTCGTCTCTGCCGTAGAACCGTTGGACATAGGAGTTGAGCTCCTTTTCCTTATATCCAGCAGGGGAGATCCCGTAGGCAGGAAGGTCGAAAGATGCCTTCAATGCAGCCCTGATATCGATGTCGTGCTGATCAGATTCCCACTTCTTAGGGGTCACCTCCCTCATATATGCGAACTGGGATACTTCCCCGTTCGTATCTTCCACCGACCTCCAGTTGTAGAAAATTTTGGCCACTTGTCGGGGGAGATAGGCTTTGGGATGCTTCGTTACGAGAAGCTCTAGGCCGGATTCTTCCAGAGCTGAGAAGATTGGCTCGAGGTAAGGAAGATCCGCCCGATGAAGGACCATCGTTGGCTCAAACTGAACCTTCGATTTAACGATCTCTTCAGCATTGGGTGGGGTCATAACAGTCGCCATGAATATCTGCAAAAAACTTGTTAGCATTTGAAAGTATAGTGTGTTAGCAGAGTTTTAAACAGAGAGGAATGAAAATTACCGTATACAAAGAGCTTGAATGATATGCGGAATCAGTTAAGAGAATATGAAAACTGAAGATAGAATGCTCTTGAGGATACAAAAGGCGAAAAAAGATAGATTAGAGTGATAAGCTAGAGATTTTATAAGATTATGTACATCAATCGGTTTTGATCGAACGGTTGGGATTAAGTCTCGCTTTTTAATGACGGCTGTGATTTGATGTTATAAACGGAATGATTACTAAGGCCGCCTCTAATCTAGACCCACGTAGGATATGCACAGTTAAGGTAATGTGAGAAGACATGCATTAAATGCGTTGCAGGCAGCATTAAAGTCTAAGTCTTTTAAATGAGAACGGCGGGATATAAATGCTCATTAACTACTGAGTGCAAACGACTGATGTAATAAATGCGAGCATGCTTCTGAGAAGGTTAAGTATATAAAACCACGCAAACCTCTTCAGCTGAACTTTTACGATTAGCTGGTTACCGTTAAGACTCAGGAGGACATTTGATGTGCTGATGACCACATTCCCCCTTACTGTGCACTGTTTTGCTTCACCCGACTGAATCAAGTACTGAGTCTTCTGACCTGTCGTACTGTTTCCTTCTACTGACTTGATTCAGTAGGATCCAGTAGACCTAGCTCAACCGATAATTATCTGAATCTGTTCTCAACTAGTGGTTTGGTTAGTATGTCTGCCCTTTGCTTGTCAGTATGGATCTTCTCCATTCTGATGTCCTTCTTTTCGACATGGTCTCTGATGAAGTGGTGTCAGATATCCACGTGCTTGCATCTCGTATGGAGAACTGGGTTCTGAGTTATAGCATTTGCACTAGTGGAGTCGCAGTAGATGGGCACTTCATCCTGAATTATACCATAATCTCGCAATTGTTGTCGAAGCCAAAGGATGCGGGCACAAAGAACTTCCAAAGCCATGTACTCGGCTTCGGTAGTGGACGTTGCCACTGAATGCTGTTTTTTTGAGAACCAAGATATCAGCTTGCTGCCTAGGAACTGACATGTTCCAGAAGTTGACTTTCGATCTATCCTGCATCCTGCATAATCAGCATCAGAATACCCTGTTAGTGTAAGATTATCATGAGCAGGATACCATAACCCTGCGTCAGGTGTTCCCTTCAGATATCGCATAATCTTCTTTGCTGAGTCCATATGACTTCGCTTGGGATTTGCTTGAAATTTTGCACATACACCTACATCATAAGTTATATCAGGTCTGCTTGCTGTTAAATATAATAAAGAACCAATAATAGCTCTATAATCAGTAGAGTTAACAGAAGCTCCCTCTTTGTCTAGATCGATTTTGAAATTTGTATTCATGGGGATCTTGACTGGCTTGCTTGAGTCACAGCCGAATCTCTTCAGGAGATCTCGAGTGTATTTGGCTTGATTGATGAAAATTCCTTCAGATGATTGCTTTACTTGAAATCCAAGGGAGTAGTTCATCTCTCCCATCATGGACATCTCGAACTTCTCCTTCATCATTTTCTCGAATAGTTGACATATAGTCACGTTTCTGCAGCCGAAAATGATGTCGTCCATGTAGATTTGCACCAGTAGGATGTCATCTCCTGACTTTATGTTGAATAGGGTGCGATCTACTGTCCCCTTTTGAAAACCTTTCTGAAGCAGAAAGTCTGATAGGGTATCGTACCAAGCCCTGGGTGCTTGTTTTAACCCATACAACGCTTTCCGAAGTCTGTACACCTGATGTCCCTAGTGAAAGCCGGTCGGTTGTTCCACATAGACTTCTTCCTTCATACGCCATTCAGAAAACCTGACTTTACATCCATTTGATACACTTAAATCTCTGATGCGTTGCATAGGCTAAGAACAGACGAATAGTTTCCAATCTGGCGACTGGAGCGAAAGTTTCATCAAAGTCTATTCCTTCTGCTTGACAGTATCCCTTGGCAACAAGTCGAGCTTTGTTTCGGACAATGACGTTGTTTTCATCTCGCTTGTTCTTGAAGACCCACTTAGTACCGATCACATGCTGATGTCTAGGTCTGTCAACAAGCTCCCAAACTTCATTTTGAATGAACTGGTTCAGCTCATCTTGCATGGCAATAATCCAGTCAGCATCATTGAGTGCATCCTCTATTGCCTGAGGTTCTTCTATGGACAAGAAACAAGAATAGAGTGAGCTTTCTCCTTGACTTAATCTAGATCTCGTCCTAATTGTTGCTGATGAGTCTCCTATGATAAGATCAGAAGAGTGAGCGTCGAGCCATGAACGTCTGAGTCTGGCTTCTTCTTCTGAAACTACTTCTGCACTGTCAAAAGGGGTGTTAGGCATTTCAGTAGTACTGTTCTTTGACTGCAGCAGTTCAGTAAGAAGGTTAGGTTCTACTGAGTTTTCAGGTTCAGGGGCATTTAGCTCAGGAACATTAGTTGTTCCCCCTGAGTTTCTATTCTTAGTAGAGGTCTCAGTTACCACTGGGGCTTCCTCATCGACCGTTGTTACCTGTTGTTGATTTTGTTCAGTAGAATCAACTAGGTCAGCTACATTGCCTATAGGATGGGTCTGAATTTCCTCATTGTTTGACTCATCATCCCAACAATGCTGGATCTTTTCGGCTTTCTCGTTTAGTGCGAGATCCTGTAGCTTGCTGCTAACATCTTCAGTATTTGTCTTTTTAGATTTCCTGTCCTCAATAACAAACTCATCAAAGACAACATGAGGGCTTTCCTCCACGCAAAGAGTTCGATAGTTAAAGACTCTGAAAGCTTTACTGACTCGAGAGTATCCTAAGAATACTCCTTGATCAGATTTGCTATCAAAGACCTTCAACTGATCTTTCCTATTATTGTGGATAAAGCAAGGACAACCAAAAATATGAAAATGAGAAATAGAGGGAATTCTCCCTTTCCATAGTTCGTAAGGTGTCTTCATGTGTTGCTGTGTAAGCAGTGAGCGATTCTGAGTGTAGCAGGCGGTGTCAGTAGCAGCAACCCAGAACTTAGAGGGAAGTCCAGAGTCTACTAGGAGCGTTCTTGCTGCCTCTTTAAGTGTTCTGTTTTTATGTTTAGCAAGTCCGTTCTGCTGAGGGGTGCGAGCTGCTGATGTCTCGTGCTTGATTCCCTCTTTTTCGCAGTACTCCTTAACTACTGAGTTGAGAAATTTTGTTCCTCTGTCTGAGCGAATTCTCTGAATCTTGATGTCCTTTTCCACACTGAGCTTCTTCAGCAGTTTCGGTAACTCAGTCATGATATCAGATTTGTTGGATATGAAGATGACCCACGTATATCTTGAGTAATCGTCAATAACGACGAGGGCATACTTCTTGCCTCTTATAGTCACTGGAGAGACTGGCCCGAATAAGTCCATGTGTAGCAGTTGAAGGATTCCATCAGTGGAAGGTGACGGAATTGGTGGATTGTTGTTCTTTGTCTGCTTTCCATTCAAGCATGCTTCACAGTTTCTGTCTTTGATAAACGATTCATTGGGCAGTCCTCTGACTTTAGAGGTCTTGGCTAGCTTGTTCATAGTCTTGAAGTTCAGGTGACTGAGTCTCTTATGCTACAGCCATCCTGCTTTGTCACTAGATTTTATCTGTGCAAGTAAGCAAGCCTTAGGTTCTGCGGTTTTCCAGTTTGCAACATCGATATTTTTCCTCCGCGAGCCTGATAACACTGTTTTCCCTCTAGATTTGTCAACAACATCACAGAAACCAGCGTCAAAGATAACTCTATTCAGATTGTCACAGAATTGACTGACAGAAAGGAGATTATGTTGAAGTCCTTCAACATATGTTACTCTTGGAACTGAAGCAGTCCCAATATTCAATGTTTCGTATCCCCTTGTATAGCCTTTGGAGTTGTCATCAAACTCAATTCTGGGTCCATCTTCTTGTACGTAGTCAGCAAGCTCTTTTGATAAGTCATGTGTCTCGAGCAGCTGCTGTCCACAATCCAAGGGTCCTTATGCACTTGAAAAACAGAAACAATTTTAGGTACCCTTTGGTTTAGTTTGGGTCCTTAGATTTTTGGAACTCAGATTTTTGGAACTCAGATTTTTCTCGGGACCTTATAAGTCTGAGACTTCTTTTTCTGAACCTTGTCAGCTTTCTTCTCCACATGACTTGGAGATACTGACTTTCTGGCAATTTTGGGTTCAAGAGATTTCTTCTTCGTAGGCTGTGTGCTCCTCCTGACCCTGGGCTCATAGTAGTACGAACCATAATGTGCTGGATGCTCATATAGCGGTTCACTGTACTGCTCTGCCCATCTGACCTTCTTGGTTCCCCCTGAATTTGATCGTGGTGTCCTGGGGCTAGAACCTCTGGTCAGTTGCTTTTTGTTGCTCGGCTGAGGTGCAATCATCTTCTGTTTGTTGTTCGCCTGAGGTGTTGAGTCAGTGGCCTAAACCTTTCCTCTGACGAACCTATCAGCCAGCATTTCTGAGCTTTTCGATGTTGAAGTGGAAGCTTCATGAGTATAGCCAAGTCCTTCTTTCATGACCATTGGCATTTGAGCTCTGAGCATGCTTTCCAACTTCTCCTTAGCTCCTAGGTACTGTTCAGTCATCAGTTCTCGCCAGACTTCATCACTTCTCCGAAGTGATTCATAATTCTTTTCGACTCCTGCGAGCTTCTGACTGAGTTGGGCTATTTCAGTATCTTTCTCAGAATTTTCCTTGGTTAGAACTGATATCTGAGTTTCTTGAAGCTGAGACTTAGTCATAAGAAATTTAATCTCTTCCTGGAGTCTCACAACCAGATTCTCTGAATCAGTAGAGACCAGACAATCAGAAGAAAGCTCTGATTTTCAGCCTTTACCTGTTCTAGTTCTTGAATGGTTCTGCTGAACTCTCTGCTCAACTGAATTTGCTCCTCTAGTAGATCATCGTAGGCTTGTACCACGTCTAGAGGTTCATCTGTGATCGAGCACGTGTCGTGTGTGCTATGTTAAGAAGAGGTTAGATTAAGTTTAGAGTTTACCTCAGCCTCTTCTCCGGCCATCAGACACTATTCTGCAGTTGATTCAGGATTTGTCTCTCCGACCTCAAGTGCGACAAATGCAGCTTCGTCTTTAGAAGAATACATGAATGTATCTTCCTCGATTGAGTCGTCGGATATCTCTCTAGCAATGTAGGCCTGCCTCCTTCTGGCAAATTTCTCACGTCTGGCCTGTTCTTCTGCTCTTTGAGCAGCTGCGAGTTCGGGACAGTCGTACTGATAGTGTCCCTCCTTCTTACAGTTGTAGCAAACAGACGATCTGTTGCTTTTTCCAGCTGAGTCGTTGGATGGACTAGCAGCAGGTTCTGTGTTCCTGTAATCTGCAGTTGGTTTACATTCTTCCCTTTTTCGATAATCTTTCTTACCTGAGGGAGAATCTCTGTGGTATTTCTTCAGCTTTCTGACTCTATCCTTCTCTCTTTGATATTTGAGATCCATAAGTGCAAGCTGGTCAGTGCCTGATGTCTCAGAGGACTTTGCGTCTGTCGTGGCTACTGCCTTACTGGAAGAAATGGGTTTGGCTCCAATTTTGCTGACTGTTGCTTTGAAGGCATGATCAATCTGAGTGTCAGCTGGAGCCCTGGAACATCGTTGGGGTAGACTGGGCTCAAATTCCTCCGTTTTTAATTCTAAAAAGATAACATCAGGAGTTAGAGCATTAAGATCTGAGCGTCGTAAATAAGTAGCAAAAGGAAGCCACTTCAGTCGAGGTAGCGCTCTCAAGATCTTTGTGTTAATCTCTTTGTAGGTGAACCTCCTCCCCAGCCCATTGATCACATTGATCTGGTTGGTAAATCTGACGCTTAGCTCGTCAATGGTCTCGTTGGGCTCCATGGCAAATGTATCAAACTTTTGTAGCTCTAGCTCGAGCTTATTTTCCTTGATCTGCGGGGTTCCTTAGCTCAGTACATTCAGGGCATCCCAAAGTTCTTTTGCCGTTTTGCAGTCTTGCACCCTCCCGAGGTGTGAATCACTGAGCGTAGTCAGGATTGCATTCCGCGCAACTCGATCGAGGTTGTGCAACTTTTTCTCTTCTGGCGTGAAGGCAGATTTGTCTTTTGCGATTTTAGTACCAGTCTGTGCTCCTACATCTCCCGCAGCAGCAAATTGTATGCTGTCGACCATGGGAATGATGGGTCCTGTCTCAAGGACATCCATCATGCTATCATGCAGCGATGTTAGGTGTGCCTCCATTCTCACGCGCCATACCATATAGTTCTCTATGGAGAACATAGGCACCATCCTAATACCTAACATATTAGACATTACGGGTAAGGGTATAAGGATGTATGAAGAGATGTTTGTGCAGTGAAAAACGTTTTCAGGATCTATTCGAGAAGACCAGTAGTTACAGAACCGATGATCAGAAGAACACCGTTGCTCTGATACCAATTGTTGGTCCGGAGACGAGAGTCAGGTGTAGAGGGGGGGGGTGAATACACCTGAGTACTGCTTCTTTTCTCAAACGCGAAGGACAACTGAGCTGTTGGATGCAACTGATGAACAGTGCTAAATAGTAACCTTCGATCGCGGGTCAAAGTGTGCCACCTACTGAGTCTCTCCTACTGATTTTAGTCAGTGATTGATTCTCAATCGAAGACTAAGTACGGATAAGTGTGTGGGGTCCGGAGATTCGTCTCAGTAGAAAACGTGATTTTCATAAATTAAATAGTTTTGGCTACCGCTCTTTATGAATACGTTTTATGCAAGATATGATTTTGTAAGCAGTTTGTATGCGATGCAATAAAACAGTAAACAACACAAGCAATTTTTAACGTGGTTCAGATACGCAAGATCCTACGTCCACGGTCCTGCTGAACAGGAGGTCTTGTTGATTAATTGAACGTGATTCAATTAGACTGCAAAAGTCATTGTAAGGGCTGAAATAGTACAGTCGTAAATGATATAATAAGAACGACGAGTATTCCTTGATAGAAGGGTACATAAATGATGACTTGAATTTGATTGAAACTCCTGAAGAATATAATACTTATATGTATACTCCGTCAAAATGACTTACATAGAACAAGTAATTATGAATTATTTTATTCATTGATAATCCAACTCACATCATCGTCGGCATTAGGGGAGATATGAAATATAAAGATTGAATGCCGCAAATATCTCGTTGGATTAATTATTTAGATTCACGCACTATGAACCAGGAGTTCATCATGTTATTTAGTGAAAAAGGAGTGACTAAAATTTCATATACCTGTTGTATATGCACCATGAACGAACTGAAGTTCCTCATAGAAAATATAAATCAATTGATTCTCATTAGCGCCAGAAGCGTGAGAGATTTATTGGTGCTAAGAGATAAGAAGTCCGCGGAATACAAAATTAGAATACATCACTCCAAATTCCTCCTAAAGATGATATGTGAATCATCATGTACAAAAGTACTTGATGAAATCAACTCATGCCTAAAGACGGAGTTCGAATCAAAATACTTGGGTTGAACTAATAATTGTCTCGACCTGTAGATCGAGCATCTCCCTGATGGAGTTACGCTAGTCGACCTACCTGAAAGGTCTTTAAAGAGATTGATTGTATTTCATCCACATAGCTACCTAATGGTTGCTTCAATCACTTGAAGTGGATGAAAACTCATTTAGACCTATAGAAGACAACAAAGACGTTTTAGGACCAGAAGTTCCTTACTTATGTGCAATTGGAGAATTTGAAATGATATTAACCATCCTTTGTTATCTTTGAGACAAATATGATATTGCTCTATTTATGAGAGTAATGATATATCGACAAATTCAATACTATTATCTATGATGATAATTAAACTTGTGTTGCACATATTAGTGTAGACCTTAAAGATAACCTTGAAGATTGTTATCTTGAGGGGGAGTAACAAATTGTAAATAATCCTGAAGATTAGACTGACTCCTAAATGTCAAATGACCCTGAAGGTCAAATGGTTGTACTCTTTTTCCCTTTCTAAGTTTTTCCCAAAGGGTTTTCATAGTTAAGGTTTTTAACAAGGCATCCAATGCAACACACGAGTAAATGAATCATTGAGATTGATTCATAAAAGAGCTAATGCAACACATGATCTCCAAAAGAGTGGCGACATCAAATTCGCTCAAGTGACAATCTAGCGGATTCTTTTACAAAGGCATTACCAACGTCAACATTCAAGAAGTTGTTACACAAGATCGATATGCGCCGACTCAAGGATCAAGAATGACTATATTGAGGTGAAGCAGTTGTACTCTTTTTCCTTCGTCTAGTTTTTATCCCAACGGGTTTTTCTGGCAATGTTTTAACGAGGCGCAGCTTTCTTTTTAGGGATGGTCAATCAAGGGGGGAGTGTTGTAAATATATTATATATATATACTTACCATATATTGTGATGACCCATGAGCCCATCTTGTACTCCATAAATAGAGATCTCCACCCTCATAATAATACACATCTATTTTCCGTCTTCTCTATTATTCTCTAATTCTATTTAGTTGATAACAATTACAAATTTATTAGGTGATTTATTTTGAATTTGAACGTGTTATAAGTAACAATATTGTGGAAATCCGTTAATGATAAGCCTAAACATTTGGTACTTGATTTATTTCGAAATTCAACTAGATTCTTACTTGATCTTTTCTTTAAGTTTGTTACCTTATTAACCATAAATTTAGGGAAGATATTTAACGGATATATTGGAAATAATTCCAAAAAAAGTTTTTTTTATTGTTTTTGGCTTTTTAGTCTAGTTTTGATCAACAATTCGAAAATAAGATTTTGCATTTAATTAGAAGATTTGATTAATACTATATTGGAAATAATTTGAAAATAAAGAGAGAAATATTATTATCCTAATATTCATTATTTAATATATATTATCTGTAGGGATATGAGTCAGTGGTCAAGTAGATCGTTGTTAGGGGGTTACATAGGACATGACTCAGTAGATGTTTCTGCGTAACTCATCTAATAGAGGAAATTGTAAAATATGTACTACTGACAGAGGAATATTATATGAGTTAGGATTATGGGGAAATTGTAGGGGATACTGAACTGCATTGTTATGAGGAATTGAAGATCTCAAAATCCCTGTCCTAACCACTGTGTGTGACGAACCATTATGATGTAATGGGCTAGACCTGTTTTGATCGTCATAGATTATTTTGTCTAAGTCCTGTAAGGGATCAAATGTTGGACTGAAAGTAGAGAAGTTAAAGTTCCAGAACCCCAAGTCATCGGTTCAATAGAGCTTAGTTGATTGTCTTTGAGTCAGAAGCTGAAAGCACTCAATAGAAGATCACTCTTCAGCCGACTTAGATAGAAGACTCAGTACGATCATCCTTGATCTACAGAATGAGAGAAGAGCTCAGTTGAGTGTCTTCGAGTCAGAAGCTGAAAGCACTCAGTAGAAGATAACTGTTCAGGCGACTCTGATAGAAGAATCAATACGATCAGCCTTGATCTATGAAGGAGTTGCAACTCGCAGACCGTAAAAGGGAAATCGGCAGCCTGACCTTATCAGTCGGATGTCAGCAGAGAAATACTTAGTGTCTAAGGTTCAGAGAAAGTCAACTTAGCTAGAAGACTGAAGTCTGACAAGTCTCAACCACCGCCACACCTCGACCAATGAGAAGCAAGTGAAGCTTACCTGCTCTGACACAAAAGCTACTCTCATGCACAGAAAGCCAACCACTCTATAGCAACATTCAAAATTATATGGACGTTTTCCTCGAAGTCTTGTGACACGTGGCATCGTCCCCTCCAACGGATCTATGCCTGGGTCACAGCTATATAAAGAGATCGTCCACAACAACAAAATGTCTACAATACAATAGACCAATGAGGAACAGAAAAGCAAGAAATCAAGAACACATTCTTATTGCACTCCAGCAAGCTCACTGCTACATCTAGTGAAGAACTAGAATTCTTAGAAATATCTTTGTAGTTCTTATCTCTAGAGTTGTTCCCCGGTCTCTTTTCTAAGCCTCCATTGTAATATCTTAAGCTTAGAACCTTCGAAGGAATTCACTTTTAGTGAAACGTTCTTGTTGGGAGATGATTCAACAGTAGATTGTTCAAAAGATTTGGCCGATCCCAAAACCCTAGTTTGATAGGTGAACCATTTCTTTGTAATAGTAACGCCTTGGTCTCCGAGAGTTTCGGACTCGTGAAGACTTTCCTTCAAGCATGGTCCAGGCTCGTAGTTCCGTCTCGCCGATCCATCGCAGACTATCCGCCTCCGATACCATGGAGTGAAGACTCAGTAGTGCTGGATTCAGTAGGAGCAGCATACTGAGAGGTGTTCAGATTCAGTAGTGTTGGACTTAGCAGGAGCAACATACTGGAAAGAGTCACTAGAATTTGACTCAAGGAGCAGTTCACTGAACTCAAAGTCGACCTTCAGTAGAGTTGGACTCAGCAGGAGTATACTACTAAACCCCAGGTCAGACTTAGCAACGGTCTGACAGTCTCCTTGATTGTCAGATAATTTCCAATGATTTCCAATTATTTCCAATTAGTAGAGTTGTGTGAGATTGTACACATCAGAGAAGTCGGCTTCGATTCGCCTTGAAGTCTGTATGTCTCAACAACTTTCGACACCTCGACCAATGACAAGCAGCCAGCTGTCAAAGTTCTGGTAAAAGCTGTAAGTCAACCACTTTCCTGAAACAGAGGAAAAGACTCTGCACGATTTCTAAAAGAGTCGTTAGCTACCCAAAAAGAGTGACACGTGGACAGTTCGTCTCCAAAGGATCTATCCATAGCTCACCTCTATAAATAGAGGGAAAATAAAATCGAAGAACTACCGAACACATGAAATATACGAGCATCGAACGAATAAGTTACAAGCTTTCCGCAAGAACTTCAGTGAAATACTCAACGCGAAAGGCGACTACTTTGCTCTAGGGAACCAAGCTTAATAGAATCAAAGCCTCTAGCATTCAAGTGATAGAACACGAACCCAGAAGATTATTCCTCATTGTTCATCACTCTAGAATCCTCTTCTTGTTCCCTTTTTCTTCTAACTTAAGATCCACTTAAATATCTATAGCTTAGAAACGAAGGAGTTCATATCTTG
This sequence comes from Lavandula angustifolia, assembly GCA_028984105.1. Classification (NCBI taxonomy): domain Eukaryota; kingdom Viridiplantae; phylum Streptophyta; class Magnoliopsida; order Lamiales; family Lamiaceae; genus Lavandula; species Lavandula angustifolia. Next base: position 29,940,995 of record CM054803.1, read on the forward strand.
AACTGTTCTTATTGTAAAGAACTCCTTCACTATTGGAGAATCCTTCAAACATTCTTGTTTGAACATTGTAAACTTAGACTTGCTCAGTATAATCTTCAAGGCTGTGTTTGTCCAGTGCTCAAACCAAATGAGACTAACTTAGTATAATAAAATAGCCTCCTGATCTTTTCGGGACAGTGGACGTAGGATTGTTTGATAGCCGAACCACTTTTAAATCGTTGTGTTCATTTACTGTTGCATTGATTTACTGTTCCTACTGAAAACCGTTTACAAAACCATACAACAGAGTTTTAGAAAAGCTTAACTGAGTGCACTAACCTACTGAAATAGTTTTAATAAAAACGTTTTCAACTCAACTGAATTGGGCCTACACTATTCTGCACGCCACAGAACTCTTACTGAACGGTACTGAATTCTGACATCAGCCAGCTAGCAGGCCTCAGTATAGTCAGTCACTCTGTCCACGCACTCCAGAACAGCTTGCCTGGTCTACTGAATTTATTCAGCAGACAATCTCCTTAATTGGACTGTTCGCGTTCTAAGTTGAGAAAAAAAAATCAGGTGTATTCACCCCCCCCCTCTACACCTGAACGTTACCTCGGGACCAACAGTTCTTACTGTTAGAACTCCTTCATTGTTGGAGAAAACCTTAAACTCCAGTTTGAATCTGTAAAGTCGCTAAGGACTATAACTTAGAAGGTTATGTCCAGTACACAGAAAGCTTGCTGATGCTTGCTTAGATAAATCAACAAGACCTCCTGTTCTGCAGGACCGTGGATGTAGGATCTTGCGTATCCGAACCACGTTAAAAACTCCTCGTATCATTTACTAATTTATTGCATTTGTGCTTAAACTGTTTCCAAAATCATACTTTCGATAAAACAGGCTTAAAACTGCACTAGCCAAAACTATTTTGGTTTGCATAAAACATTTTTCAAAGAGACGAAATTAAATCGGGCATACACTATTCCGCACGCTATTCTCCTACTGAATTTCTCAGTATTGACCTCAGCCAGTAGAAAGAGTTCAGTTGTTGAATCACTCAGCCCCACGATCAGAAGGCTTAACTAGCAACTGAATCTGTTCAGTAGCAAACTCAGTGCAAGACTAACCTTCGCATTTGAGGAAAATTTTGACTCAGGTTTATTGACCCCCCCCCCCACACACACACCTGATACTCGTCTACTGACCCACACTTAGTATCAGAGCGGTATTCTTTTGATCATCGTTTTGAAAACTTATTGGTCTGCTCAAACAGATCCAGAAAAATGTTTTCACTACACGAGCATCTCTTCATTCATCCTTATATTATCTGCTTAAAATGTCTGATATGTCATGTATTCCGATGGTATCTATGTTCTTTGTAGAGAACTATATGGTATGGCGTGTCAGAAAGGAGGCGCACCTTACATCGCTCCATGACAGCATGACTGATGTCCTCGAGACAGGACTAATCATTCCCATGATTGAAAGCGTTGAATTTTCTACTGTGGGAGGTGTAGGAGCACAGACTGGGGCGAGGTTCCCAAAGATAAATCCTCCATCATGCCTGAAGAGAAGAAATTGCACAACCTAGACTGAGTAGCGCGGATTGCAATCCTGACAACACTCAGTAATTCACACATCGGAAGAGTGCAAGACTGTATGACAGCGAAAGAACTTTGGGATCCCCTAACTGTACTGAGCCAAGGGACCCCGCAGATCAAAGAAAACAAGCTCGAGTTGGAGCTTCAAAAGTTTGAAACATTCGCTATGCAGCCTAGTGAATTCATTGACGAGCTTAGCATCAGATTCACAAATCAAATCAATGTGATCAACGGACTGGGGAAGACGTTCACCAATGAAGAGATGAACACCAAGATCCTGAGAGCGCTGCCTCGACTGAAGTGGCTTCCTTTTGCTACTTAATTACGTTGCTCTGATCTTAATGCTTTAACTCTTGATGTTATATTTTCAGATCTAAAGACAGAGGAGTTCGAGCACAGTCTACCCCAACGGTGCGCAAGCGCTCCAGCTGACACTCCAATCGACCATGCTTTTATAGCAACAAATCGGGACATCTGGAGCTAGCCCCAGTTCAGCAAGCAAGTCAGTTGCAACCTCAGTATTAAAATCCACTGAGACTCCTCTTGCTGAACGACATGCGCTTCTGCCTCTGTAGTATCAAAGGGAGAAGGAAGGAGTTAGAAAGCTGAAGAAATACCACAAAGATTCTTCTTCAAGTAAGAAAGAACATCATAAAAAGAAAGAAGAATCTGAACCTTCTCCTGAATACAGGAACACGGAACCTACTGCCAGTCCATCCAACGGCACATCTGAAAAGGGTGGTAGGACCTCTGTGTCCTACAACTGCGAGAAAAATGGACACTATCAATACGATTGTCCGGAGCTCTCAGTTGCCCAACGAGCTGAACGGCAGGCCAGAAGAGAGAAATTTGCCCGGAAGAGCTGGCCTACATTGCCGGAGAGCTATCCGATGGCTCAATAGAGGAAGATTCATTCATGTACTCTTCTGAAGAATAAGTTGCATTTGTAGCTGTTGAGGTTAGAGAATCAAATCCTGATACATCAACTGAACAATGCCTAATGGCTGGAGAAGAGGTTGATGTAAACTCTAAACTGAATATAACCTCCTCTTCACAGAGCACACATGACACTTGCTTAGCTGCAGAAGAACCTCTAGATGTGGTTCAAGTATATGAATATTTCCTAGAGGAGCAAATCTAGTTGAGCAGGGAGTTCAGTAGAACAGTTCAGGAGTTGGAACAGGTAAAAGTTGAAAATCAGAGACTTTCTTCTGATTGTTAGGTCTTTACTGATTTAGAAATTCTTGTGAAGAGACGAAAGGAAGAGATTAAATCTCTCATGACTAAGTCTCAACATCAGGAAACTCAGATATGAGTCTTGACCAAGGACAATTATGAGAAAGATACTGAAATAGCTAGGTTCAGTCAGAAACTCGCATAAGTTCAGAAGGTATATGAGTCACTCGGAAGAGTGATGAATTATGGCGATGACTCGATGAAGAGCGATACATAGGAGCCGTAGAGAAGTTAGAAGGAATGCTTAGAGCTCAAAGGCCAATCTCCGTCAAGGAAGGACTTGGCTACACATATGAAGCATCTACCTCAACTTGAAAAGGCTCGAGAAAAGTTGAGCTAACCGGTTTGTCCGAGGAAGAATTCAAGCGGCTGAACCGATCACCCCTCATGTAAAGAACAAAAAGAAGATCCAAGCACCTCAGCCGAGCTGCAAGAAGCAACTGACCAAAGGTTCTAGCCCCAGAACACCACGATAAACTTAGGGGGAACCAAAAAGGTCAGATGGGCAGAGCAGTACAATGAACCAAAGTGGGTGCATCCTGCACAATATGGTTCCTACTACTATGAGCCCAGGGTTAGGAGGGCACTAAAAGTCAGAAGAAGAAAGCTCCTAAACCCAAAACTGCCAAGAAGTCAGTACCTCCAAGTTTAGTGGAGAAAAGAACTGACAAGAAGGAAAAGAAGAGCAAAGAGTCTGAGACCCCCAAGGTCGCCAGACATATCTGGTCACGAAACCACCAACTAATACGTAAGGACCCAGACTGAACCAAAGGGTACATAAAACTATTTTCTGTTTTGCAGGTGCATAAGGACCCTTGGATCATGGACAACGGCTGCTCAAGGCACATGACTTATTAGAAGAACCTGCTGATCAACTATGTACAAGAAGAAGGCCCCAAAATTGAGTTCGGTGATAACTCAAAAGGGTACACAAGGAGATATGGAATGCTGAACATTGGGACTGCTTCAGTTCCAAGAGTAACATATGTTCAAGGACTTCAACATAATCTCCTATCTGTAAGTCATTTTTGTGATAACCTTAACAGAGTTACCTTTGACGCTGGTTTTTGTGATGCTCTTGATAAATCTACAGGGAAAACAGTGTTATCAGGTTCGCGGAGGAAGAATATCTACGTTCCAAACTGGAACACCACCGAACCTGAAGCCCGCTTGCTTGCCCAAACAAAGTCAATTAATAAGACAGGGATGGTTGTGGCATAAAAGGCTCGGCCACCGAATTTCAAGCGCAATGAACAAGGCGGCAAGGGACTCAAAAGTCGAGGACTCGTCCCAACGAAGTATTAACTCGAGACGAAATTGTGAAGCATGCATGAAGGGAAAGCAGACAAAGTCAAGCAATCCACCAATTCCATCACCTTCCACTGATGGAATCCTTCAACTGTTGCACATGGACCTTTTTGGGCTAGTCACTCCAGTGACTATAAGAGGCAAGAAGTATGCTCTCGTCGTTATTGATGATTATTCAAGATATACATGGGTCATCTGCATAGCAAACAAGTCTGATGTCAAGACTGATTTACCTACACAGCTGAAGAAACTTAGTGTGGAAAAAGACATCAAGATTAAGAGAATACGCTCGGATCGAGGGACTGAATTTCTCAACTCAGTGGTCTTGCTGAACAGAAGAATAGAACGTTAAAAGAAGCAGCAAGAACGCACCTAATAGACTCCGGATTACCCTCGAAGTTCTGGGCCGATGCTACTGACGCCGCCTGTTACACTCAGAATCGCTCACTACTGACAAAGCAACACATGAAGACACCATATGTAGGGGTATTTCTGTACGGTATACCGGACCAAATTTGTCATACCTTATACCGTACCGAAAGTAACGGTATGAGATTTTTCATACCGTTACCGTACCGTTGACTTCGGTATACCGAAAGTCCAGTATCAAAGATTTAGCATACCGTTGCCGTGTTGGATTTACGGTATACCGTTAACCTTCACGGTATATCGGAAATTAAAATTATACCGAAATTTATTATATATTTTTGTTAGATATATTTTTGTTAGATATAGATATAACTTTTATATATAAGTTAAGAAATTTATTTATATTTTTGTTAGATATAAATATAATAGAAGAAAACTCATATATTTTTGTTAGGTATATTCGATATACCTTTCGTATCCGGTAAATACCGACAATACTGTATATACCGCTTGTTCGGTATACGATATATACCGCAACCTTCGGTACGTACCGTAGGTTCGGTATGTATCGGTATACCTCGGTATGAGAAAACTCATACTGTTACTGTACCGAAAATTTACGGTACGGTATGATACCGTGAGTTTCGGCACGGTATACCGTTAAATTCGGTTTTTCTAGTAATTTTTCGATACGGTATGCACGGTATACGGTATTTTCGGTAAAATTATACACCCCTAACCATATGAACTAGGAAAGGGAGAATTCCTTATATTTCTCATTTTCATATCTTTGGTTGTCCTTGCTTTATCCATAATAATAGAAAGGATCAGTTAAAGGTATTTGATAGAAAATCTGATCAAGGAGTGTTTTTATGATACTCCCGGGTCAGTAAAGCCTTCAGAGTCTTTAACTACCAAACCATTTGTGTGGAGGAAAGCCCTCATGTTGTTTTAATGAGTTTGTTACTAAGGACAGGAAATCAAATGAGACAAACACTGAAGATGTCAGCGGCAAGCTACATGATCTAAAGCTGAATGATAAAACTGAAAAGATCCAGAATTGTTGGAATGATGAGTCAGATGAAGAAACACTGACCCATTCCACAGGCAATGTAGTTGACCTGGTTGATTCTACTAAATAGAAGAATCAACATCAGGTAGCATAGGTCGATGAGGAAGCCCAGTGGTAACTGAGACCTTTACTGAGAATAACAATTCAGGTGGAACGAATAATGTTCCTGAGCGAAATTCCCCTAAACCGGGGAACTCAGTAGATCCTAACTTTCTAACTGAATTGCTTCAGTCGCATAACAACACTACTGAAATACTTAAGACTCCTGTTGACTGTACATAAGTAATTTCAGAAGAAGAGACCAAGCGTAGACGATCATGGCTAGATGCTCACTCTTCTGATCTCATTACTCGAGATCCTTCAGCAAGTGTAAAGACAAGATCCAGATTTTGTCAAGGAGAAAGCACTTTATAATCATGTTTCTTGTCTACAGAACAATCTCAGTCGATAGAGGACGCACTTAATGATGCTGACTGGATCATGGCAATGCAAGAGGAGTTGAACTAGTTCGTCAGAAACGAGGTCTGGGAGCTTGTTGATAAACATAGACACCAACACGTGATAGGAACTAAGGGGGTCTTCAAGAACAAGCGTGATGAAAACAACGTCACAGTAAGTAACAAATCTGGACTTGTTGCCAAGGGATACTATCAAGCAGAAGGAATCGACTTCGATGAAACGTCGCTCCAGTCGCAAGATTGGAAGCCATTCGTCTATTCCTAGCCTATGCAACGCATCAAGGATTTAAAGTATATCAAAAGGATGTAAAGTCAGCATTTCTAAACGGCGTATTGAAGGAAGAAGTCTACGTGGAACAACCGCCCGAGTTTCAGTAGGGACATCAGGTTTATAGACTCAGATAGGCTCTGTATGGGTTAAAACAAGCATACACAGATTGGTACGATACCCTATTAGACTTTCTACTTCAGAAAGGTCTTCAAAAGGGGACAGTAGATCGCACTGCTTCAAAGATCAAGTCGAAGAGGACATTCTACTGGTGCAGATCTACGTGGACGACATCATCTTCGGTTTCAAAAATGTTACCATGTGTCAACTATTTGAAAAGATGATGAAGGAGAAGTTCGAGATGTCAATGATGGGGAAGATGAACTACTTCCTTGGTTTTCAAGTAAAACAATTTGAGAAAGGAAAGTTCATCAACCAAGCCAAATACACTTGAGATATCCTGAAAAGATTTGGCTGCGAATTGAGCAATCCAGTCAAGATCCACATGAATAAAAACTTTAAAATAGATCCAGATAAAGAGAGAGCTTCTGTTAACTCAATTGACTATAGAGCTATTATTGGCTCTTTATTATATTTAACAACAAGCAGACCTGACATAACTTATGTTGTAGGTGTATGTGTGAGATTTAGGGCGAATCCCAAGCGAAGTCATCTAGACTTAGCGAAGAAGATTCTGCGATATCTGAAGGGAACACCTGACGTAGGATTATGGTATCCTGTTGATCAAAATCTTGTTTTAACTGGATATTCTCACGCTGATTATGCAGGATGCAGGATAGAGCAGAAGTCAACTTCTGGAACTTGTCATTTCCAAGGCAGTAAGCTCATATCATGGTTCTCAAAGAAACAACATTCAGTAGCGACATACACTACTGAAGCTGAGTATATGGCTGTCGGAAGTTGTTGTGCCCAGATCCTTTAGCTTCGACAACAACTACGTGATTATGGTATCTATCAAGATGAAGTGCCCATCTACTGCGACGCCACCAGTGCTATTTCAATCACTCAGAAACCAGTTCTTCACACGAGATGCAAGCACGTGGACATCCGACACCACTTCATCCGAGACCATGTTGAGAAGAAGGATATCAGGATGGAGAAAATCTATAGTGATAGGCAAAGGGCAGACATACTGACCAAGCCGCTGGCTGAGAACAGGTTCAGAGAATTTTTAGTTGAGCTAGGTCTACTGGATCTTACTGACCCGAGTCAGTAAAAAGATTCAGTACGACAAGTCAGTAAGTCAAACTTAGTACTACGGTTCAGTAGGGTGAACCATACAGTACTCAGTAAGGGGGAACGTGAGACAAATACTGAATCTTCAGTATCACCAACAGGGTTAATAATAATTAGTACCAACAACTGGTATCAACTGCGTCAACAATTGGTATCACGTAGATTCTCGTTATTTGCATTTGGTAACAACTAGGTACAATGTTCATCTTAAAGGTTTGAGTATTAAATTCAGTATTCATACTCTGTGGCATGTTTTACATGTATTTGATCAATAGCATATATTTAGTTGCATGAATCGTATTTATTTTCTGCCATTAATTCTTAAGGATACGTTCAGTAAAACCTTCCCTTTACTTCCCCCTTTTTGGTATCATTTGTCGAGGTCAGTAGGATCTTACGAGCTGCTACTTCTCCTTCGAGCTTGTAGACTGAAGCTTTGATCTAGCCGAAAATGGAGTTGAACTTTCAGAGCTACAACTTGAGCTTCAAGAGCTTTAGTCACGCTAGAGCTTGCAACTCTGTTCCTTTCATCCATGGTTTTCTGGACCTCAGCCAGTTGCTCTGAGAATGTCTTCGATTGAGCTTCTAGAAACTGCTGGTATTGATTGTCCAAGTCCAGCTTCTGAGCAGCCAGAGCAGTCTCGATGATCTCCTGAAAGTTTGATGATGGAGTTTCAGAGATCTTCTTGACTTCTTAGGTGACGATGTCAACCCACTCAGTCTGAGCTTTCGTATATTGGGACCATTTCAGGTGCACATAAGTGATCGCTGTTTTCACCAAATAAATCCTGCAAAATTGCTAGAACTAAAATTAGTATAGCAACAGGTATCGAACACAGGGAACGGAGTATTTTAGACCTAAAAATCCTAACAATCAAGGTTTGGTTAGAAACCACGCAAGTTTGGGAATTTTCTAAACTAAAACAAAGAAAGTAAATAGCAGGAATTAAACACAGAATAAACTTATGCAAATTAAACGGGTCCAGCAAGATGATTCACACACACACACAATCGATCAATGACACTATTAATTAATCTACTTAAATCAATTGGTTGTAGGATACCGTAATTAAACTGACATATCCCCTATTCCCCCTTAATTATTCGGTAATCGCCATGGTGGGCATTGAAACGACTACTTCTCTAAATTAGATACAACCTACGTTGGTGGACAATCAATAGATTTAACACCTAATCAGCTTTAAGAACTAAGGGAACCCAATTTAGGAGCCTACTCGTATGGTGGGCATCTAATAGTCTCCTACCAAATTAATCATATTGTCCTAAGAATAATTTGCTACTTATTTAGCCTAATCCCACGAGAAACGATGGAAGTACTAAATTAGCTATAAATTAAACAAACCTAAGGTGATCAAGCCTAAATTAATTAATTGAATTAATTTAACCTAGATTAATTCAGAACCTAAGTGATTAATTTTAAGCCCTAGTCTCACGAAAATATGGTGGTGTGTGTTTCACATCTCGCCGGCCCTAAAAAGACTTAGCCATGCATCTCGGCCGGACTGGCCAGACAGACCGGTTTGCTGGGCAGAACACAAAACATGCTGAAAATCACGAAATAAATATGCATGAAAATTCAAACTATTACGAAATAATTAAGACACAAATAAATAAGAAATTAAACCCTAAGAATTTAGAAAGTACCAATTTAAGTCTTCAAACCATCAAAACGATAAACAAATTCGAAATCTCAAAATTAAACTAAGAAGCGGAACTAAAATTCATTTTTGTGTTTCCAAATCTAAACGAAAGCGAGGAAATATACTCTGAAAAACTGACGGCTATGGAATTCGTGGATGTTCTCTCCCTCGGTTGCGTCTTGGAGCTCATCATGATGTGAAGTTATTTCCTTCTGCATCTGCATCTGATATGCAATGACATCTTTTTGAGAAACAGTCATCTCGCACATCAATTCTTCAAGCATAGAGGATCCCTGGTCGGCTTGGTCGGGCGGAGGCATGATTGACATTTTCGGCTTCAATGCCATTTTATGCGAAGCTCGGTCAGTTACTCTATACTGAGGTTAGGTGTCCGATATAATTTATCATAGCGGTGGATGAGTTGTTGTACTTGACTTTGTGGAAATTCCACGTGCTTGTGTGTTCGGGCACCTTGCTCTCCATCAATTTCCTGCTTGAGCTCAGTCTTCTTTTTACCGTACAAGCTATTTTGACTTATGTTAGCCCTAGCATTCGGATTGGGCTGGACTTGCGACGGTAATTGCCCTTGACTTGCCTTCATCTCTTCAATTGAAGAATTCAACTTGAAAATCTGCTTGGATAAATTCTCGACGGTGCTTTGATTATCCCTCTTGGTCTGATTAATCTCCTCTTGCATCTATTGTTGATAGACAATGGTACTCTTATGAGAAGTAATAATTTCAGCCATCATTTTCTCCAACGGGCTGCTCTGGTCCATCTGGCCAGACGGGCCAGTATGCTGCTGAAATTGCTGCGGGAATTGCCTTTGATGTGGAGGTCTGTAGGGTTGTTGAAACCATTGTTGCTGCGGTGGCTGATATTGTTGATGATGGTATGTAGACTGTTGGAATGATTGTTGTGGAGGATTCCTTGGCGGTTGTGGTGCTTAATCATCTTGTCTCCACCTTAAGTTCGGATGAACCTTGTTCTGTCCATTCCAATTGTCGGCTGCATTAACATCCTCGCCTTGACATTGCAGAGATGTGTGCCCTCTTTGGCCACATGCACCACATGTGTGATCAGCCATTGTACGCGCAGATGAAGAGGAAGAGGAAGGAGGATTCCTCTCCTTAAATAACCGATCCAATTTGTCTTCGAGTTGGCTGAATTTTTCCTCCATTTTCATCCCAACCTTCATATCAAGATCTTCTAGAAAGTCTCCACTCGAAAGGTACACAGATTTCCTTTGCATCCTTGGTCTTTTGTATTGCGATGTGGACTCGGAAAGGCGTTCAATGATTGCCTTCGCATCAGTGTAGTAGCTATTAGCAAAGCTACCCTTTAATCCGACATTCACCATGGTTTTGGACTCATATGTCATTCCTTGGTAGAAGCATTGCAGCAGATCCACATCAAAAAAACCATGGTTTGGGCAGCTGTCAACAAGCTTCCCAAATCGCTCCCACTATGCTCCAAAGGACTCGTCAAGCTCTTGAGTAATCCCGGAAATCTCCTTTTTTAGTGCATTCGTCTTGGATTGAGGAAAATACTTGTCCAGGAATGTCTGACGCATCTGACCCCAAGTAGTAATCGACCTAAGTCGAAGTCCAGAAAACCATGCTCGAGCTCCGTCTTGAAGAGTAAAAGGGAATGCTTTGAGCTTGAAAGCATCCAAATGACCTTGCCTGTGCAGATCACAGACCTGATTGAATCCCTCCAGAAAAGCAAAAGGATTCTCGTTCAGCTTCCCATAAAATTTTGGACATGCTGTGACCAAATTCAGCTTCACATCTATCTGCTCAGTGGTGGTTATGTTGATTGGTCTGGGCAAGTCCTCTCCCAAGTTCCTCGAACCTGAGTTCATCTTCAGATTGGCTCCTTCTTCTTTAGCCATGATTTCTTCTTCAAACTCAGAATTGTTGTCTTCAGAAAACGGGTCTAACTGACCAATCGGACCGATTTTAGACTCTGACTCGCTGGTTCTTTCCTCTGTTTGGCCAGTCGGACCTGAGTCTGCTTGTGACAATACTGGTTGTTTTTGCAGCTTTGTTGCCTTCCGGTTCTTTTTTGCACTCTTTCCAATTTCTGGATCGAAGTGTAGAAATGGGCGGGAAGACCTGCTCATGCAACACTTAAAAAGCACAAAAGATCAGTAGAAAAAATAAGCAAAAAGAAAACATCGTTCCCCGGCAACGGTGCCAATTTAGTGATCGTTGTTTTCACCAAATAAATCCTGCAAAATAGCTAGAACTAAAATTAATATATCAACAGGTATCGAACACAGGGAACGGAGTATTTTAGACCTAAAAATCCTATCAATCAAGGTTTGGTTAGCAGCCACGCAAGTTTGGGAATTTTCTAAATTAAAACAAAGAAAGTAAATAGGAGGAATTAAACACGGAAAAAACTTATGCAAATTAAACGGGTCCAACAAGATGATCCACACACACACAATCGATTATTGACACTATTACTTAATTAATCCACTTAAATCAATTGGTTGTAGGATACCGTAATTAAACTGACATATCCCCTATTCCCCCTTAATTATTCGGTAATCGTCATAGTGGGCATTGAAACGACTACTTCTCTAAATTAGATGCAACCTACGTTGGTGGGCAATCAATAGATTTAACACTTAATCAGCCTTAAGAACTAAGAGAACCCAATTTAGGTGCCTACTCGTATGGTGGGCATCTAATAGTCTCCTACCAAATTAATCCTATTGTCCTAAGAACAATTTGCTACTTATTTAGCCTAATCCCACGAGAAACGATGGAAGTACTAAATTAGCTATGAATTAAACTAACCTAGGGTGATCATGCCTAAATTAATTAATTCAATTAATTTGACCTAGATTAATTCAGAACGTAAGTGATTAATTTTAAGCCCTAGTCTCACGAAAATATGGTGGTGTGTGTTTCACATCTCGCCGGCCCTAAAAAGACTTAGCCACGCATCTCGGCCGGACGGCGGACGGCACCGGTTTGCTAGGCGGAATACAAAACATGCTGAAAATCACGAAATAAATATGCACGAAAATTCAAACTATTATGAAATAATTAAGACACAAATAAATACGAAATTAAACCCTAAGAATTTAGAAAGTACCAATTGAAGGATTTCAAACCATCCAAACGATAAGCAAAGTCGAAAACTCCAAATCTAAACTAAGAAACGAAAGAAAAATAATGTTTGTCTCCAAATATGATGATCTCCAAATCTCGGTTCTCTCTCTCTCTCACTGATCTCGTGCGTGGAATGGTGTAAAGATGATGTGATTTTCATTCGTCTCCTCTCATATATATAAGGCGGCTCCTTTTCCTTGTAGAAATAGGGTTTTTATATCCAATATGGAAAGATATTAATTAGATAAATCATATCCAATTCTTTCTATATCATCTCCTTCCTTATCCTCCACCTTCCTTCTCTATAATTTCGTCTAAAAATCAATCTTTTAACCCCAAATTCGTGCCTGCCACCTCAGCATCTTGTCATCGCCACGTCAGCACTAAATCTGCAAGACAACACAGAAAATATAGTCCAACTGGCCAGGTGGGCGCCAAAACAGACAGAATTTGTATAGTACGAATTAGACTCATCACACATCCTTAGCCAGGAGATGATTTTTATCTCCTTGCTTCCTGATTGCTCGGTTTATTATCCTCGAGGAAACGGTACCAATTGGTTTGATCTGATATGAGGATGTACTGATCATGTGCTCTGAGGCGGCTAGTTATTGCTGTCTTGAAGAAGACGCAACAGGGGCAGCACCAGGTGCAGGAAGTGGTGGTGGTGAATTGCCCTTCTCGCTGTGAGTTTTGCCCTCAGTAGAGTCTCCCTGCTCTGTATCCTTGGGTGTTGAATCATCACCTTCAGCTGGGTGATCAGTTAGCGAAGGATCTCTGGCGGGAGAGGAGGAAGACTTCAGCTCAAGAAGATAAAGCATTGTTGATCTCAAGTCTTTGAATGATGCAATGTCTGAGGGTTCTCCAAACCCTATCTCGGACGCAGGCCGTTGCTCCTCTTCCAATAGGTGCGGATACGAGAATCTGCTGGATCGGATCGACAAGTATATGCCGGTTTAGGAATCTCGGCGAAGATTCGAGTCCTTGCCCTGATAGCTACATCCACCAGATCCTGATAGTTAGCAATTTCAGGGATCTGTTAAGCGACTTCGGATTCAGCCCTAAGTCTGGTCAGTTGAACTGTGGTTGGTAGCTCTAAAGAAACTTCAGTAGTTAGTAAAGTTTTGTACTCCAGCTGAGTTTCTTCAGTACTTACTCGTTGGACTTTGTCTTTGAGCGTGGCACCCTCAATGCTTGTGTCCATATCAAGTAAGCTTTCCACCTGTGGGGGAGGCTGAGAAACAGCCTTAGAAGTTCCTGGCTTGTTCAGCTTCTTTCTCTTCGACTGTTCGGTACGTGGAGGTAGTTCAGTAGAAGGCCTCTTCAGTGCAGCTCCATGACTGATGGACTTTTCAGCAGCGGCTCTCGACCCGAACTTGATCAGTTTCTCGAAGTATTTCATGCCGTCAAATGACGCATGCGAGGATACTGATGCTTCTATCAGCGCTGAAACTTTTGTCCCATACAGAAGGTTGCCCACACTAATTAGTCTTCTCTCTCCTGTGTCTCCGGCAACAAACTTCTTCCGCTGGGCCTTCAGTTAAGATAGAAAGAACTTAGCCCAGTTAACCTTAGCTCCGTCCATGATAGCGATCATCATCTGGAGTCTAGGTTTGGATAGCTGGTCAAATGAACCACGCTAGTGAGGATATGGATAACAATGTACGCCAGACCTCTGAATTCTGGCAGGAGCTGAAAGCAGCTTTGAAGGAAATATCATCCCTCCCGCAGAATACTGACTTCAAACCTTCAAGGATGTTGATGTCGACGTGGCTCTCCTCCCATCGTGCGGGTAACCTACTTGGAATGATGTCATCAATATATGCAGGCGTCCGCACGATGCTTGTTAGGGATGCCATTTCACTATAATCTACAAAACGAAGGCTAGCACGTGAAAGTAGAGTAAGTTAGTTTGCAGACATATAGAAGAAGAATTTACCAAAAGTATGAGAGCTTGAGAGAGATGGAGTTCAAGATGCAATCGAATGCAGTCGAAGATTCAAGATATTTGAAGCTATCTTAAATTCAATAATGAAGAAGATAGAGATTAGAAGATAAGCGAGCGATTATATATATATATATATTTGCATACCAAGAGTTTTTTAGATCTAAGGGTTGAGATTAATTCTCGCTTTTTCTCGGACGGTTAGGATTTAATTTTATAAAGGGAATTATTACATAGCCACCGATAATCTCGACCTACGTAAGATTTACGTAGTTGGAGTAAGTGAGATGACATGCATTAAATGCGCCACAGTCAGTTCTTAGGATATCACGCTTTAAATGAGAACGGTTTTACCGAACATATCCTTAAGACTTTATGGCGAAAAATAAATGCGTTTCATGCCATTGAATGTATGCTTTTGATCTAATAAATGCAAGCATGTCACTGAATAAAATACTGCATATAATACTCAACCGTTTCAACTGAGCCTTGTTCATATGTTTACCAATTGCAAATCAGGAGGATCAATGTGATACTAATGATTCAGTATTTTTTCTCACATTTACCCTTATTGAGTACTGCATGATTCACCCTACTGAATCAAGTACTGAGCTTGACTTACTGACTTGTCACACTAAATATCTTTACTGACTTGGTTCAGTAGGATCCAGAAGACCTAGCTCAACTGAGAGTTCTCTGAACCTGTTCACAGCCAGCGGCTTGGTCAGTAAGTTTGCCCTTTGCCTATCAGTATGGATTTTCTCCATCCTATTATCCTTCTTCTTGACATGGTCTCAGATGAAGTGGTGTCGGATGTCCACGTGCTTGCATCTCATATGAAGAACTGGGTTCTGAGTTATTGCAATGGCACTGGTGGAGTCGCAGTAGATGGGCACTTCATCTTGAATAATACCATAATCATGCAAATGTTGTCGAAGCTAAAGAATTTGGGCATAGCAACTTCTGGCAGCCATATACTCAACTTCAGTAGTGGACATCACCACTGAATGTTGTTTCTTGGAGAACCATGATATGAGCTTATTGCCTAGGAACTGATAAGTTCCTGAAGTTGACTTTCGATCTACCCTGCATTCTGCATAATCAGCATCAGAATATCTAGTTAAAAAGAGATTATCAGGATACCATAACCTAGCGTCAGGTCTTCCCTTTAGGTATTGCAGAATCTTCTTTGTTGAATCTAAATGGCTTCGCTTGTGATTCGTCTGAAATCTTGCACATACACCTAAAGCATAAGTTATGCCAGGTCAGCTTGCTGTTAAGTATAATAGAGAACTAATAATAGCTCTATAGTCAGTAGAGTTAATAGAAGCTCACTCTTTATCTAGATCGATTTTAAAGTTTGTATTCATGGGGATCTTGGCTGGCTTGCTTGATTCACAGCCAAATGTTTTCAGGAGGTCTCGAGTATACTTGACTTGGTTGATGAATATTCCTTCATTTGATTGTTTTACTTGAAAATCGAGGAAGTAGTTCATCTTCCCCATCATTAACATCTCGAACTTCTGCTTCATCATCTTCTCGAATTGTTGACATATGTCACATTTCACTGAAGATAATGTCGTCCACGTAGATCTGCACTAGTAGAATGTCATCTGTTGACTTAATGTTGAATAGAGTGTGATCTACTATCCCCTTCTGAAAACCTTTATGAAGTATAAAGTCTGATAGGGTATCGTACCAAGCCCTGGGTGCTTGTTTTAACCCATACAGAGCCTTTATGAGTCTATAAACCTGATGTCCCTGCTGAAAGTCGTACGGTTCTTCCACGTAGATTTCTTCCTTCAATACGCCGTTCAGAAATGTTGACTTTACATCCATATGATATACTTTAAATCCTTGACGCGTTGCGTAGGCTAGGAATACACAAATGGCTTCCAATCACGGTAGTTGGAGCGAATGTTTCAAAGAAAATATATTCCTTACGCTGACGAGTATCCTTTGGCAACAAGTCGAGCTTTTTTTCTTACTATGATGTTGTTTTCATCGCGCTTGTTCTTGAAGACCCACTTTGTACCTATCACGTGTGCTCTGTCAACAAGCTCCCAAACATCGTTTCTGACAAACTGGTTCAGTTCCTCTTGCATTTCTATGATCCAATCAGCTTCGTTAAGTGTGTCCTCTATTGTCTGAGGTTCTTCAGTAGACAAGAAACAGGAATATAAAATACTTTCTCCTCGGCAATGTCTGGATCTTGTCTTTACATTTGCTGATGGATCTCCAATGATGAAATGAGAAGAGTGAGCATCCAGCCATGATCATCTGAGCTTAGTTTCTTCTTCTGATATTACTTCTGTACAGTCAACAGGAGTGTTAGGCATTTCAGTAGTGTTGTTCTGAGACTGAAGCAATTCCGTGAGAAGATTAGGATCTACTGATTTTTCAGGTTAAGGGGCAATTTTTCTCGGGAACATAATTCGTTCCCCTGAGTTGTTATTCTCAGTAGAGGTCTCAGTTACCAAAGGGGCTTCCTCATCGACCGTTGTTACCTGATGTTGATTCTGTTCAATAGAATCAACCAGGTCAGCTACATCGCCTGCGTGGGTTTGAGCTTCTTCTTCATCTGACTCATCATCCCATTCCCAACAATGCTGGATCTTCTCAGGTTTATCATTTAACTTGAGATCATGTAGCTTGCTGCTGACATCTTCAGTATTTGTCTCATTAGATTTCCTGTTCTTAGTAACAAACTCATCAAAAATAACATGAGGGATTTCTTCCACGCAAAGGGTCCGCTAGTTAAAGACGCTGAAGCTTTACTGACTCTGGAGTATCCTAAGAACACTCCTTGATCAGATTTGCTATCAAAGACCTTTAACTGATCATTTCCATTATTATGGATAAACCAATGATATCCAAAGATATAGAGATGAGATATAGAAGGAATTCTCCCTTTCCATAGTTCATATGGTGTCTTCATGTGTTGCTTTGTCAGTAGTGAACGGTTCTGAGTATAACAGGCGGTGTCAATAGCATCTGCCCAGAACTTCGAGGGTAATCCAGAGTCTGCTAGGAGCGTTCTTGCTGCTTCTTTTAATGTTATGTTCTTTCGCTCACCAAGACCATTCTGTTGGGGTGTACGAGCTACCGAGTTCTCGTGCTGAATCCCCTCTGTATCGCAATACTCCTTGATGATTGAGTTGAGAAATTCAGTTCCTCGATCTAAGTTTATTCTCTGAATATCTGTGTCCCTTTCCACACTAAGTTTCTTCAGCCTTATTGGCAACTCAGTCTTGACATCAGATTTGTTCGCTATGATGATGACCCACGTATATCTTGAATAAACGATGGCTTACTTCTTGCCTCTTATAGTCACTGGAGTGACTGGCCTAAAAAGGTACACATGCAGCAGCTGAAAGATTCCATTACTGGAAGGTGACGGAATTGGTGGATTGCTTTTCTTAGTCTGCTTTCCCTTCAAGCAAGCTTCACCATTTTTGTCCTTAATGAATGCTTCATTGGGCAGTCCTCTGACTTTTGATTCTATTGAGATTTTGTATACTGGAAACAAATTTTATGCTTGTATACAATGTGTTTTGTCCCTACCACTACTTTATTCTCCTATCTGATAAATATATATATTTGCACATATTATCCTTTATCTTGTATAAAAGTTATATTTGTGTAGTGTGTCGGGTATCACAGAAGACTACACAAATTGGTTGAACTAACAAGATATAAATAGTTATCACAGCTGGGACAACCTAAGGATAAGTTGTTGGTTTAAGCTGCTGTTTAGATCAGAAGTGGCTTGTCTTGGCTGCTTGTCTTTACTGGTACACTTAAGGTGGTGTATTGATGGATCACAGTGAGATATGTTCTCCTAACTTACCTTAGTGGAGAACCAAGATCTCGGTAACTTAGCCGGTCTTAAGCTTGATAAGACATCAGCTGAGCACATTTGGCTATCTATCACTTTGACCTACTATGGTGAACGTCATCGTGACCGGATCTACGTATCTTGGATGTTAGTAGTTATTTGTGGCTCAGGCTGGTTGTCTGTATCTTTCAACCGTATCCTAGTAAAATAGGTTGATAATATCCCCTGAGGAACTCGTAAGGATTAACACACTAAACACGGCTGGTTGATTAAGTTCAGGTGTGTTAATAAGGTCGAGTGGTACTACTCAGGAATATATAAAATATTAATTAATTTAAGTTGTCAGTGGACTTAATTAATTAACCAATATTTCAATTTTAAATAGATTAATGTATTTTACATTATTTAATAATGTTATTCATCTGGATTAATTGACTGGGCTAATTAATTGATAAATATTAGTAGCTCAATAGATTAATTAATTAAATTATGGGCTAATTATGAAGAAGCCCATTATGGAGATATAATTATATTAATGGGCTATAAGTATTAATATAATATTGGCTTTTGAAGCCTATATATACTAGTATTTTGTTCATAATCAGAATAGACATATAGTAACGCGCATACGCATTTTTTGATAGAGACAGAAATCTTATTTTCTTCAGTTCTCTGACCACCCAGAGGAAGAAAAAGGCCGGGACACAGATCAAAAGATCTGAACAGGAGCAACAATCAGAGCTACAACAACATACGAAGGAGGAAGATACAATTTCCTCCCCTAATATGTGTTTTAATTGGTATCAGAGCCAGGTTTAGGCTCTGATTTTTGCTTTTAGGAGTATGATTAAGGTTTATTTCCGTCGTTATCGGGTTATTTTTCGTGTTTGGGGGCGGCTCGCGAGCCATTGTTTTGACCCCCGTTGTAACGTTTTTCGCGTGAGAAAATTTACGAGTAGTTGATAGGACCAATATGTATATATGTATTTGCTATTTTGTACTGTATTTTTTGTCCAGGTGGTATGAAAATCGAGGCGAAGGCGCGATGGCGCAGAAGGACGAAAAAGGGCAAAATCGTAGTTTCTGGCAGAACACTACCGTCATATTCAGAAGGCGCGTAGGGGCGCGTGCGAATGTATATTTCCAGTCTGTTTGGACAGTTTTGTTCGTTGTTTTGTTAGCTTCGTCTGGATAGGTCGCACGACCCATTCCGATTTCAGGTTTGTCCGGAATAGCTTCAGAAATGAGAAGTGATCGTGCTGTCCAGAAATCCCCAACCAGGCCAAAAACCCTAGGTTGGCTAGGGTTCCGCTGCATCCTGCGACGGCGATTCCCAGCGCATCTAGCGTCCGATTAATGATCGGCTTGAACCGCTGGATTCCTCGTCTCACGTGCTTCGTGTCGATAGGTCTGATGGGGTTATCCGATCCTGGATGTGACCGGAATCAACGTCATAAGCTTACTGCTCACTTTCATTTTTTCCGGTGATGAATTTAAAAAATGAGCGAAATTGATAAACGAATTCGCCGGAATCCTTTCATGGTTGCCGAAGGATGTTCGAATTTCAATTCCCCTCAATCAATTGAAGGAATCGCGGTTCGGGAAAGGGTCAATTCGAGTGGCGGAAGTCGCCGACGAGAGTCTGCGGTATTGTGCAGCTCCAGGTTGTAAGGGCGATGATAGGCTACGATTTTTCATAGCCCAGACGTTAGTGAGCGAGTGGAAGGGACGGGGAGGTAGGACACGGCCGGACGAGGCGGCGGGAGGCGGCAGCAGCCGCGTGGAGGCATGACGCGCAGTCGCGCACTTTCGAGCCGCTGTGTCGCATCTCCAAGAGGCGGCACCGAGTGGGAATGGCGGCTTCTTGTTCCCCGTCGTCCGACGCTCCTCTGGGTGCAAGCGGCCGGTCGATAACCGGCCTGGAGCGGCGGCGGTGGCGGCGTTCAGCTGGAGGAAGAAGACGATGACGTGGCAGCTAATGTGGCGCACCACGTCATCTCTTGCTGACACGTGTCGTACACGTGTCTGCCATATGACAGAGACCCGATGATGTGGCGATGATGCAGTTTTCGATATGGTTTTCAAATTCGAATGTTTTTTCAAGATTTTGAAGAGCTGTATTTGTTCGGGCTACGTCATAGATATGAATTATCTAATTGTTTTTAACCTGATAACGTCGTTTTTATTTCCTATTTGCGCGTTTATTTTTTATTATGCTTTAAGATGCGATTATGTGATTATTGCGCTTAGAAAAGCATGTAAATAGGATTTACGTCGTTTTAAAGCATGTTTTAATTTACCGCGAACACGTTTTATTATGTGCGTTTAGAAATTGCATGATTTAGGAATTATGTGGTGATGCATAATTCAACGAACCTTTTGAAGAAAAAGACTAAGCAAATAATAAAATAATTAATGTTTTATTAGACTCCAATCGAATTGGATATTAAATATTAATTCGGATATCCGTTAATTGGACCCTACACAAAAGTGGAACAACTGTATAAGTAAACGTCCACCTGAGTGGCTTTCTTTTATATTTTTGAACCACGAGCTTGTGAGATGGGTTTTCCAAAAACATATTTAATTATTATTGAGTAGTGGGAGTGAAGTCGTAAACGTCCACTCGAGTGGGCGACGTGCTAGTGAACAGGAGTATTCTAGCCGATAATAATTAAATAAGATGGCTAATTAAATCAAATTGAATGCGGTATGGTTCGCGTAAGTATGCCAATTTTGAGAATTTGATATTAATTCGGTCAAATTAATGGTCAAAGCTTAGATGTCACCGCGAGTACAACTTCCTGAGAAGTCCCTTCCCAGGTTTTAATATTAATAGTGACATGGTCCAAAAATATCGGATTATTAATTTCATTCGTCTTAAGAACCTAGGCGTGGATTGGAATTAAAGAGTTAGGTATATAGCTTGGTTTAGGAGTGCACAAGTAAACGTCCACCTGAGTGGCTTACGAGTGTGATCTCTAGGGCTATTCGAGTATTTAACATCATTGGTTTTTCAAAAGGTTACAATGATGGTTAATTACGAATTATGTGCAAATATTATTTTCATACATGCTTTTAAATTATATTTTTTCAGATATGTCTGTTCGAATATTTCTCGAGTTCCTAAACAGTCTCACCAACCAAACCCTAACGGGTTTAACAATTTTAAATAATTTCATAGAGTGGAAGAGACATCTTACCTCTCCAATAAATGCTCTGCAAATCTCTTATAATAACTTCTGTTTTAGGGCCGCTATGTCTAAGAACGAGTTTACTATGAGTAAGTTACTCAAATCTTTGGTAGCGGTCAAAGATGTTATAGAAAAGGGCAAGAGTGCTCAAGTCTTGAATATCCTTAGTAGCTCAAGGAATCCGAAAGGTGGAAACCAGAAAAAGAGCAGAAAGGGTGGTCAATTCGAGAATAGCAATGAGAGTAAGAAGACGGTCCTTACCGGAGACATGCGAATGTCAAAGGAGAAATGAAGGTTCTTCAATTATGGTAAGAAAGGACACTGGAAGAGTTATTATCCAGATGTCAGGGTAAAACAGAAAGAGACGCGAGTCGCTCTTTATGCTCGAAACTGTTTTGGTTTCCTCTTCTACCCACCAAAGGGTAGTGGATTCGGGGGCAACTGATCATGTTTGTTATACCTTGCAAGGTTTCTTGCAGACAAGGGAATTAAGTGATGTCGAGGTTGTAGTCTCCATGGGCAATGGATCGACAGTTCCTGCAATTGTCATTGGAGATATACATCTATCTTTTGATGGTTCTATTTTAGTATTTAAAGATGTTTAATATATGTCTGAATTTAGGCGAAACATTATTTTTGTTTCATAACTCTGCACCATGGATAGTTATAAATCAAGTTTTGATAGTGAAGTTTCTATCATGAAAGACGATGATTTTATCTGTGGTGGAATGTGGATCTTTATATACTATTACTTCTAAACCGCGTAATTCTGTTAGTTTTGCTTCCTCATCATCAAACCCTAAGAAGAGGAAAGAATCTTCTAAGGTAAACCAAACTTATCTGTGGCACTTAAGACAAGGACACATCAATCTAAATAGGATCCAAAGGTTGGTGAAATATGGATCATTGAAGTCTCTCCAAGTTGAACCATTTCCAACTTGCAAACCCTACTTAGAAGGAAACATGGTGACTAGGATTTTCAAGGCAAAGGGTATAGAGCCACAAAAGCATTAAGTTTGATACATTTTTACTTTCGTGGGCCTATGTCTACACTAGCTTGTGGAGGGTATGAGTACTTCGTCACATTTACTGATGATTACTCGAGGTATGGATATGTTTACCTTCATCGCCACAAGTCGGATTGCTTTGAAACCTTTAAGGAATTCAAGGCAGAAGTGGAGAAGAAGCTAGGTAAAGAAATCAAAATACTGCGATCTGATCGTGGTGGGGAATACCTATCCAATGAGTTCAAGGACTACTTGACAGAATGTGGGATTACATCCTAACTGACAGCACCGGGCACGCCTCAACAGAATGGTGTGTCAGAGAGAAAGGAACCGAACTCTCTTAGAGATGGTTCGGTCCATGATGAGTTATGCAACTTTGCCAGTTTGCTTTTGGGGATATACCCAAGGGACTGCAGCATACTTGCTGAACCGTGTGCCTTTCAAGTCGGTATAAAAGACGCCTTTCGAGTTGTGGATCGGGCATAAGCCTAGTTTGCACAACTTAAGTGTAACGCCCCAATTTTCAAACCTAACTAGGGACGCTACTTCATACCTAACATGCATATCTTAATTCTTTCAAAACATTTTCATTCAATAGAAACGTTGTAAACTTAGGTCATTTTCATACTCAGCGGAAGTCTTAAATAATAATAACTATAACTACTAGTTCTCGAAATGAATATAAAAAGTTCATGATAAAAACTAGTTTAATGCAATAATAAGTTTCATAAATCTTTTCTCGTGTGACCATCACCACCAACATCTCTACGCATCGGCCGAGCCATTTCCTGAAAAATGTTAAAATGATAGGGGTGAGTACGACTACTCAGTGGGGAAATGCATTTATCAAAACTATAGATTATATCAAACATAAAGATGAGTAACTAGATCATGTAACATGAACTTGTAATTTGGCCACACAGACCACTTGAACTTGTATTAGCCACACAGACCACATGAACTTGTATTGGCCACACTGACCACATGAACTTGTATTAGCCACACAGACTACTTGAACTTGTATTGGGCACACAGACCACATGTACTTGTATTGGCCACACAGACCACATGAACTTATATTGGCCACACAGACCACTTTCTTACATGTATGTCGTCAAAACATGAAATATCAAATATAATACTCCCTCCGTCCCGTTATTTGTGGCTCAATTGGTTTCGGCACGGGAATTAAGAGAGTAGATGATAAAGTATGAGAGAGAGAGTAGATGATAAAGTATGAGAGAGAAGATGAGTAAGATAATGAGAGAGTATGAGAGAAAGATGATAAAGTAGGAGAGAGAATGTAATAAAGTATGAAAGAGAAGATGATGGAGTAGGAGTAATTTTTTTACCAAATTAGGAAAGTGGGCACAAATAATAGGATACCCCTTTCGGGAAACTGAGCCACAAATAGCGGGACGGAGGGAGTATATATTAAAGATAAACGTAACATTCCCCACCTTAACCTTGATGTGATGAAAAATAATAGATATCAATGTTTAAGTCATGTGCGCCGATCCTATACATGGAAATTTATCTTAATAACTCCACATGGAATGTCATGCATCAATAATTCATATAACTCATAAATAGACATATTTCAGAATAATCAAATAATCTATATTATAGATAATCTACTTATTAACATGCAACTTTAATGGTTTCATTTAGTAATAAAATTGGGTATTTAGTAATTCGACAATTCATGAATTAAATTAATAAAATCATAAAAGTATTATGTCCTAAAAATTATAGACCTCTAACATGAACAACATATTACATATACCATCATAATAAAACTTATCATAATCAATAATTCATTTAATAATATCTTGAAAACTTTTATTTTTCAATCTATGTGCATGTTGACAAAATAATCAGGCACATCAAGAAATAAATTAACAAACAAATAGTACATGTATCCTAAAAATTCTATATTTTTAACATGAATGACCTAACATATGTTATATCCTATTAATATTAAGCATGGTCGAAAACAACTCAAAGAAAACATGAAAAACAATTTTCCTATCAAGCTTATGAACATGCTGTCAAAAACTGACAGGTTACGAATAACAATTTTAAACAAATACTTAGCATGCTTGAAAACTTATACAAAAATAATTTAGTATAATAGAAATACCAATTTTCACGACTATATGACGACGGGAAGAAGTGTAAATAATTCTTGAAATAGTTCGCAGATATGCTGGCAGATTTTCGAAAATTTTATGGGATGTTATATTATGAGCGACTAAGGGGTATTTATAGGCCTAGAAATTATTATCTAAAGATCCCTAAGCCTATAAGGTATCAAATATATTTTATCCATATTTATTTTCGTACTTAATATAATTTATATATAATTTAGTCTATCACTTACCATATAAGAGATTCAATCCTAGATAAATTAGGATATGGATAAACATAAATAGATTTTATCCTAAAATATTTATATCACATAATATGATATAAACAAACACATTCAAAATTCAAAATAAATTTACATAACAAAAATGATTTAACGAAAAATAACATAAATGCTTTAATTTTCATTTTAATTTCTAAGGCGCGACTTACAGAACTAAAACACTTGATAACATGCATGAATAGATATGCAAGAAATTTTATATCGAAAATTTTGTGTCGTTACAATCTACCCCACTTGTGCAAGATAGAGCTCCACAAGCAACTGCACAATCTGTAAACACAGCTCCTGGTACTCTTCGACGTAGTGGGAGGGTGATATTTACACTTGATCGGTATATGTTCACTGGGGAGACGTCTGACCATCTCTCGGCAGATGAGCAAGACGCCGTAGATCACTGGACTTACAACGAAGCTGTAGGAGATGTAGATGCAGATTCATGGCGAATCGCCATGGATTCGGAATTTAAGTCCATAACTGATATGGATGTATACGAGATCATTGAACTACCTGAGTGCTGCAAGGATATTGGTAGTAAGTGGGTATACAAGAGAAAGATAGAACGGAATAGAGAGATCATGACATTTAAGGCCAGGCTAGTGGCGAAGGGTTTTACCCAGAAAGAAGGTATCGATTATGAAGAGACCTTCTCGCCCGTAGTAATGATCGAGTCTATTAGGATTCTCCTTGCCATAGCAGCTCACATGAACCTAGAAATCTGGCAAATGGATGTCAAAACCGCATTCTTAAATGGTCACCTTGAAAAAGGAAGAAACATCTACATGAAACAGCCAGAAGGTTATGTTAAGGAGGGCGAAGATCATCTAGTTTGGAAGCTTAAGAAGTCTATTTATGGACTTAAGCAAGCTTCTCAATTATGGCACTAGCGTTTCAACGAGGTAGTCAGATCCTATGGATTTGTATCCTGACCTAACAAGGTGTGTGAGTACCGTATCTGTGTTAACGGATCAGTGGTGTTTCTCGCACTTTACGTAGATGACATTCTTCTTATTGGCAACAATGTTGAAGTGTTATCAGACGTAAATCTGAGCATTTTCAAATAAAGGACTTAGGTGAAGCTGCTTATATCCTTGGGATCAAGGTTATGCGAGATCGCCAGAAAAGGATGTTAAGCTTGTCACAAGCGTCCTACATTGATACTGTTATTGCTCATTTTAGCATGCAAAATGCCAAGAGAGGTTCAGTACCTTTCAGACATGACATTTTTCTATCCAAGAAACAGTGCCCTAAAACGCCTGAAGAGATAGAAAGTATGAGGCTAGTACCATATGCTTCCGCTGTCGGTAGCCTCATGTATGCAATGTTTTGTACGAGACCAGATATCTCATATGCTATAGGCATGGTCTCAAGATATCAGTCTAACCCTCGAAAGGAACACTAGACTGCGGTCAAGCATATTCTCAAGTACCTTAAATGGTAGAGATTATAGGATTGTTTACCAATCAGACAGTCTAGTGCCTTTGGGTTATATAAACTCGAATTTCCAGGCTGACATAGACAAGAAGAAGTCTACCTCAGGTTATGTGTTTACCTTTGGAGGTGGAGCCATCTCATTGAGGAGTACAAAGCAGAAATGCATTGCGGACTCAATCATAGAAGCAGAGTAAGTGGCTGCTTCAGAACCCTCTAAAGAGGCGGTTTGGCTCAAGAATTTCCTCCTGGATCTTGATATTGTTCAGAATTTGCCTAAGCCGATCACGATTTATTATGATAATGCGAGTGTAGTGGAAAATTCTAAGGAACCTAGATCTCACAAGGCGTCTAAACACATAGATAGAAAGTACCACATTATAGTAGAATTCGTAAATCGAGGAGACGTGGTGATTGACAAAATTGAAACTGAAGACAACATAGCTAATCCTTTCACGAAGAGCTTATCACTCTCGGATTACGAGAAGCATGTTCGTGGCCTAGGAGTGGTAGAGACGCCCCCCACTTAGGATTGCAGAAACTTTTGTATAAGTGGGAGAAGATGTAGTGATAGATATGATAGATAGCTCAGTACTAATTTGTACCTAGAACTGACACATTGTATACTAAAAGTTTACTTTAGTATAAGTGGGAGAATTGTTGGGATTTTGTATACTGGAAGCAAATTTTATGCTTGTATACCATGTATTTTGGCCCTACCACTATTTTATTCTCCTATCTGATAAATATATATATTTGCACATATTATCCTTTATCTTGTATAAAAGTTAGACTTGTGTAGTGTGTCGGGTATCACAGAAGACTACACAAATTAGTTAAACTGACAAGATATAAACAGTTATCACAACTAAGATAACTTAAGGATAAATTGTCGGTTTAAGCTGCAGTTTAGATAAGAAGTGGCTTGTCTTGGCTGCTTGTCTTTATTGGTACACTTAAGGTGATGTATTCATGGATCACAGTGAGATGTGTTCTCCTGACTGACCTTAGTGGAGAACCAAGATCTCGGTGACTAGTTGGTCTTAAGCTTGATAAGACATCAGCTGAGCACATTTAGCTATCTATCACTTTGACCTACTATGGTGAACGTCATTGCGACCGGATCTACGTATCATGGGTGTTAGTAGTTATTTGTGGCTCAGGTTGGTTGTCTGTATCTTGCAACCGTATCCTAGTAAAATGGGTTCATAACATCCCCTGAGGAACTCATAAGGATTAGCACACTAAACCCGATCGGTTGATTAAGTTCAGGTGTGTTAATAAGGTCGAGTTGTACTACTCAGGAATATATAAGATGTTAATTAATTTAAGCTGGCAGTGGGCTTAATTAATTAACGGATATTTCTATTTTAAATACGGGGATCGGTTAAGTCTAAAATACAAGTCCTTGCTCAATTTGGGATAAAAGGGGTAAGTCAACACGGATTCTCTAGTGGAATGAATCTGTGTTTATTAATTAATTTTGCTCTAGGCTGAGCATAGATAATTAATTAATTTGAGGCTCTGCTTTATTTCTTGTATTAAATCCCTGATGTGGTCCAATTAGTTGCATAGTTATTTATTGTCTCTCAAAAATCATTATTAATATATTAATGTATTTTACATTATTTAATAATGTTATTTATCTAGAATTAATTAGCTGGGCCAATTAATTGATAAATATTATTAGCTAAATTGATAAATTAATTATATTATGGGCTAATTATGAAGAAGCCCATTAGGGATATAATTATATTAATGGGCTACAAATATTAATCTAATATTGGCTTTTGAAGCATATATATATTAGTATTATATTCATAATCAGAATAGACACACACATTAACGCGCATACACGTTTTTTGATAGAGGGACAGAAATCTTATTTTCTTCAGTTCTCTTACCACCCAGAGGATGAAAAAGGTCGGGACACAGATCAGAAGATCTGAACAGGAGCAACAATCAAGGCTACAACAACATACGATGGAGGAAGGTATAATTTCCTCCCCTAACATTTCCTTCAGATTCCCCTTCATCTTGTTCATTGCCTTGAAGTTCAGGTGACTGAGCCTTTTATGCCACAGCCATCTAGTCTTTTCACTTGATTTCGTCTGGGCGAGCAAGCAAGCTTCAGGTTCGGCGGTGTTTCAGTTTGCAACATAGATATTCTTCATCCGCGATCCTGATAACATTGTTTTCCATGTTGATTTGTCAAGAACATCACAGAAACCAGCTTCAAAGGTAACTCTGTTAAGGTTATCACAGAATTGACTGGCAGAAAGGAGATTATGTTGAAGTCCTTCAACATATGTTACTCTAGAAACTAAAGCAGTTCCAATGTTCAGCGTTCCATATCCCCTTGTGTACCCTTTTGAGTTGTCACCAAACTCAATTCTGGGACCTTCTTCTTGTACATAGTTAGTCAGCAGGCTTTTTTGATAAGTCATGTATCACGAGCAGTCGCTATCCATGATCCATGGGTCCTTATCCACCTACAAAACAAAAACAGTTTAGCTACCCTTTGGTTCAGTTTGGGTCCTTAAGCGTTGGTCAGTGGTTTCGTGACCAAAATTTGTCTTGCGACCTTGGGGGTCTCAGACTCTTTCTTTTTCTAAACTTTCTTGTCAGTACTCTTCTCCGCTGAACTGGGAGCTACTAACTTCTTGGCAGTTTTGGGTTCAAGAGCTTTCTTCTTCTGAGATTTCATGCTCCTCTTGACCTTAGGCTCATAGTAGTAAGAATCATACTGTGCAAGATGTTCATGCACTGGTTCACCACACATCTCTGCCCATCTGACCTTTTTCATTCCCCCTATATTTGATCGTGGTGTTATGGGGCTAGAACCTTTGGTCATTTTCTTGTTGCTGGGCTGAGGTGCTTGGATTTTTTATTTGTTTTTCGCCTGAGGTGTGACGGGTTCAGCAGTCTGAACTCTCCCTCTGACGAACCTATCAGCCAGCTTTTCTGAGCCTTTTGAGGTAGAGGTTGAAGCTTCATAAGTGTAGCCAAGTCCTTCCTTAACTGAGACTAGCCTATGCGCTCTAAGCATAGTCTCCAACTTCTCCTTGGCTCCCAGGTACTGCTCTATCATCAATCCTCGCCATACTTCATCACTCTTCTTGAGTGACTCATAATCTTTTTCAACTTTTGTGAGTTTCAGACTGAGCCTAGCTATCTCAGTATCTTTCTCAGAAATTCCTTGGTCAAAACTGATATCTGAGTTTCTTGATGTTGAGACTTAGTCATGAGAGATTTAATCTCTTCCTTTTGTCTCATAACAAAATTCTCTAAATCAGTAAAGGCCTAACAATCAGAACAAAGTCTCTGATTTTCAGCTTTTACCTATTCCAACTCCTGAACAATTTTACTGAACTCCCTGCTCAACTGAAGTTGCTCCTCTAGCAAATCTTCGTAGGCTTGAATCACATCTAGTGGTTCACCTATAGCTGAGCAAGTATCGTGTGTGCTCTGTGAGGTGGAGGTTATATTTAGTTTAGAGTTTACCTCAGCCTCTTCTCCGGCCATTAGGTAGTGTTCAGTTGATGTATCAGGACTAGATTATGTGACTTCAACAACTACAAATGCAGCTTCATCTTCAGAAGAATACATAAATATAGGTCTGCATCTTTCGGGCAAATTAATCTCTTCTGGCCTGCCGTTCAGCTCGTTGGCAGCTGAGAGCTCCGAACAGTCGTACTGATAATGTCCGTCTTTCTTGCAGTTATAGCATATAAAGACTCTGCCACCTTTTCCAGATGTGTCGTTTAATGAATTGGTAGGGGGCTCCGTGTTCATGCATTCTGGAGAAGGTTTAGATTATTCTCTTTTATGATTATCTTTCTTACCTGACGGAGAATCCTTATGATATTTCTTTAGCTTTCTGACTCTTTCCTTCTCTCTTTGATATTTGAGAGCCAGAAGCGCATGTCGTTCAGCAAGAGGGGTCTCAGTGGATTTTGCTACTAAGACTGCAATCGTCTTGCTTGCTGAACAGGGGCTAGCTCCAGAGGAGCTGACTATTGCTTTGAAAGCATGGTCAATTGGTGTGTCAGCTGGAGCACTAGCGCACTGTTGGGGGTAGACTATGCTCGAACTCCTCCATCCTCAGTTCTAAAAATATAACATCAGGAGTTAAAGCATTATGAGCAGAGTGACATAAATAAGTAGCCCAAGGAAGCCACTTCTTTCGAGGTAGCGCTCTTAGGATCTTGGTGTTCGTCTCTTTTTAGTGAACGTTCTCCTCAGCCCATTGATCACGTTGATCTGGTTGGTGAATCTGACGCTAAGCTCTTCAATGGATTCACTGGGCTCCATGGCAAAGGTTTCAAACTTTTGAAGCTCAAGTTCGAGCTTGTTTTCCTTGATCTGCGGGGTTCCTTGGCTCAGTACAGCCAGTGCGTCCCAAAGTTCTTTTGCCGTCTTGCAGTCTTGCACTCTCCCGAGATGAGAATCATTGAGTGTCGTCAAGATTGCATTCCGAGCCGCACGGTCATGATTGTGCAATTTCTTATCTTCAAACGTGAAGGCAGCTTTATCTTTGGGAACCTTCGCTCCAGTTTGAGCTCCTACACCTCCCACAACATCATATTCTACACTGTCGATCATGAAAATGATTGGTCCTGTCTCGGGGACATCAGTCATGCTGTCATGCAGTGATGTGAGGTGCGCTTCCATTCTCACGGCCATACCATATAGTTCTCGACAGAGAAAATAGGTATCAGCCTTATACCTGACATATCAAAAATTATATGCAGATAGTATAAGATTAATGAAGAGATGCTTGTGTAGTGAAAACATTTTCAGGATTTATTCGAATAGACCAATAAGTTTTCAAAAACGATTATTAAAAGAACACCGCTCTGATACCAATTGTTGGTCCGAAGACGAGTATCAGGTGTAGGGGGTGAATACACCTGATTGCAAGGTTTTCCTCTAATGCGAAGGTCAGCAACTATTAAGTTTTGCTACTGAACTAATTTAGTGTCAGATAAACCTTCTAATCGCGGGGCACAGTGATTGACCAGCTGAGTCCCTTCTACTGACTGAGGTCAGTACAAGAAGTTCAGTCGCAGAATGTTGTGCGGATAAGTGTGGGCCCGTTTGACTTCGTTTCTTTGAAAACGTTTTTATGCAAACCAAAATCGTTTTGGCTTATGCACTTTTCAAGTCAGTTTTACGCAACGGATGATTTTGTAAACAATTTGAACACAATGCAATAAAATAGTAAATGACACAAGCAATTTTTAACGTGATTTGGATACGCAAGATCCTACGTCCACGGTCCTGCTGAACAGGAGGTCTTGTTGATTTATCTGAGCAAGCCTCAGCAAGGAATCTGTGCACTGGACAGACCCTTCTAAGTTATAGTCCTTAGTGACTTTATAAATCAAAACGAGGTTTGAAGGGGAGGGGATGATCTCCAACAATGAAGGAGTTCTTACAATAAGAACGATTCACAAAATGTGAACTCCTTCGAATGTTATAAGCTAAAGATATTACAATGAATGCTTAGAAAGAGAAGGGGAACTAAAGATTCTCTAGAGAGAACAACTAAGGATATTCAATAAGCAACTTTTTCACTCGGTTGGCTTTGAGTACGCTAGAGAGTTGTATGCTTGTAAGCTTGTGTTCCCTTGATGCCCCAT
This sequence comes from Lavandula angustifolia, assembly GCA_028984105.1. Lineage (NCBI taxonomy): Eukaryota > Viridiplantae > Streptophyta > Magnoliopsida > Lamiales > Lamiaceae > Lavandula > Lavandula angustifolia. The sequence goes on from CM054803.1 coordinate 29,972,826, forward strand.
GCGTTGAGCTTTGAGAATCTTCTCTATTTATAGTTGTGACCCAAGCATGTATCCGTTGGAGAGGACGATGCCATGTGTCACAAAACTTCAAGAAAAACGGCCATATATTTTTGAAATGTCCCGCACAGTGGTTGGCGTTCTGTACATGAGAGAAACTTTTGTGTCAGAGACGGTAAGTTTGGCTTGCTTCATTGGTCAAGGTTCGCAGTAGGTGAGACTTGTCAGACATCAGTCTTCTACCTGAGTTGACTCTCTGAACCTCGTATACTGAGTGTTCTCTGCTGACATTCGACTGATAAGGATTAGGTAGTCATTTTTCTTTGTACGGTCTGCAACTGTGTTGCAGCTTTTTAGTAGATGAGAGGCTGATCGTACTGAGTCTTCATCTGAGTCGGCTGAAAAAGATCGTCTACTCAAAGTAGTCAGCCTTTGACTCGAAGACAGCAATGGAGCTCTTCACTCACTCAGTAGATCAAGGGATCATACTGAGTCTTCTTTCAAAGTCTGCTGATGAGAATCTTTTTCTGAGTGCTGTCAACAATTGACTCCGAAGACTATGGAGCTCTACTGAACCGATGACTTGGGGTTCTGGACCTTTAACTTCTCTATTGAAGTTCAGTCCAACAATACACCCCTTACCGGACTTAGACGAAAAAAATAATCTATAACGATCAAATAAGTCTAGCCTATTATATCATACCGGTTCAAACACATACATAGGGTTAGGACGGGGTTTTGGGATCTTCAATTCTATAGCAATACAATTCAGTATTACTACAATTTCCCCCATAACAATTATTAAAATATCATCCTTATAGTTACATAAACTACTGACTCAAGTTCCTACTCATCTACTGAGTCAAGTTGTATGTACCCCCTTAGCAATGATCTACTAGACCACTGACTCATATCCTTACACAACATTTCCAGTGGACTTGTCTAAGATATTAGCATAGCCAGCGTCAAATATAACTTGATGATTGTTATCAGAGAACTGGCAAACAGAGAGTAGGTTATGACTAAGTCCTTCAACATAAGAAACCTTTGGTACTGAAACAGTTCCAAAAGTTAGTGTACCGTATCCTCTAGTTTGTCCAGAGGAGTTGTCTCCAAAGATGAATTGTGATCCATTCTTCTCTTCATAGTCAGTCAGGATGTTCTTTAAGTAGGTCATGTGTTTTGGAACATCCACTGTCCACATACCACACCGTCTTCTTTAGAGCATTAACCACTTGTGGGGTAATCTTCTGCACCTGCAAAGAAAACAGGTTCAGGTACCCTTTATTTTGTTTGGATCCTAACAGGTTAGTCAGTTCTTTCGAACCCAAACATTTCTGATAACCATGTAGGGTTCAGATGATCCAATTTTCTTTCCTTTATTGATTTTATTGGTTGTGTTCTGAGTTGCATGAGTTGTTCTTGCTGTTGAAGTCTTTGAAACTAGTTGTACTAACTGATAGTTGTGCGACATCTGAGCTCTGGCTTGAGTTCTATTTCAGGTCTAACTTTAGGTTGACCTTGTCTTTCTTCATACATCTTACCTTTACCTCTTTCTACCCTTTCCGGAGACGATTCAGGTTGTTTTGTGGCCTTGATGAATCTGAGTTTAAGATTAGCCACTAGGGTAATTTTGGTGCCGTTCTGAGCTCGCTCATACAACTTTGTGTCAATCTTTGAATTGTATCCAATTCCTTCTCGATTTCTATGATGTCTTTGATGTACCAAAGATCCCGGTCAAACATCTTCCGAGCAAAGATCATACTTGTCCGTTAGGAACTTTCAATCACATCCTGTTTTCATCGGCCTTGTCATGATCTTTACGAAGGTTGGTGTAGTTCACTCTAATCTCCAAAAGCTTATGATTTTTCAGTTTCAGTTCTTCTGTGAGGCTCATCAGTTTGACCTTGAGGTCATCAGATTCCAATTATTGTTCCTTCAGCTCTTCTTTCATCTTCTTGGTGAGCCGGTCCTTGTCAGTCTGATATGTTGTTGACTTGTTCTTCAATTTCTCTTACATCAACTCATTCTGCATGCCGAGGATTGTGAAGCGTCTTTCTAGACTTCTATGGCTTTCGAGCAGCTTGTCGTATGCAACTTGAAGTTCAAAATCTTCGCAAATAGAACTAGATTCTTGTATTAATTCTTGTGTGATGATGATCCTTCAGCTTTTTCCTTACTAACTTCCTTTCTTTGGTAGTCTTTGCCGCTATGGGAGGACTTTGAGTAGTGTTTGGATCGCTCTTTTCTTCCACATTTCCTTTCATCTCCTCTTCTTGAGTTTCCTTCAAGAAGAACAAATGTTTTTAGTAGTTCTTCACGAGACCAATCTTCTAGGTTCGTAGAGCCTTCAGAAGCCTTCAAGGCGATCGTCTTTGAGCTCTCTTTCTTCTTCTTTGAAATATCTCGTCGCTCAATTTCGATCTCAGCAACCTTCAGGTCGAAGAAGAGTGATTCTGGTGTTTGCGAGTTGAAATCCTCAAATCGCTGGATGGTATAGGTTATGTGCTTCCACTCTTCCTTAGGTAGACCCTAAACGATTTTCTCGTTCAGCTCCTTGTTTGAAAAAGTCTTTCCCAGAGCATTCTCGTTCATCAGGTTGGTGAATCTGATGTGCATATCCTTGATCCGCTATCCATACTGCAAAACGAAATCGTCAAGTTTACGTATAGCAACCTTAAGTTTGTTATCCTTGATAATATCGTGTCCTTCGTTCAGTTTCTTGAGCGTATTCCACATTACTTTGGCAGTCTTGCATAATCTGACTCTTTCGAGATCTCCATCACTCGGAGTCAGCAGAATCTGATTTCTGGCAACCTTGTCTAGATTGTTGATTTTTCTTTCTTGAGCGTTGAGCTAAACTTTGGCTTTTGGAACTTCATCGTCAGTAACAGTAGTATGTCCACCCGTAGTGTCAGATTGCAGTGTGACAATGCTAGGAACCATAATGACAATAAGGTCATCAGTAATAACGTCCCACATACTGTCATGGATTGAGGATAAGTATGATTCCATCCTTAGGCTCAAGATGTCGTAGGTAGCAATTGAGAACATGGGCATTCCAGACTTAGCTAATTGTTATGTCATAGTAACAAATAGTGAGAACCTGTGGTGCAGATAGATCAAATATGCATAGAAGCAAGGATTTGATCAAGTTGACAGGAAAACAAAAACAGTGGTCAGTCTGACTACTGCTCTGATACTAATTGTTGGTCCTGTTGCGATCTCATATGTATTGGGGGGCGGGGGGGAGGGGATACACCTGAAAATAGATTTTTCCTTTTCAGATCAAAGGTTGACTAATAGTGAGCCAGTCAGAATGTATGCAAAAATATGATAAGGCCTTAATGAAAAATGCTTTTCTGGTTGCAATAGTTAATCTGATAAGTGCAATGAACAGTAGGATGATGTAATGAAACAGTAAACAACATAGATTTTATAGTGGTTCGGATTCACAAGATTCTGCGTCCACTCTTCTGCTTTCTCAGCAAGAATCCCTTAAGCATACACGTAGACTGACGAGTTGCAGATCAACATAAAAATAAAATATCAATCTAATTATCAAACAATCTGTCAATCAGCTTTGTTCTATCTAATAGGATAGGGTGAGGGTTTTGGGTTTGTTCAACAAACAAGAGTATTAAATACTCTTGACTTCAAACTTATGATTAAGCTATAAATACTTGAAGTATGAACAACAGAGGGAAATTCTAGCAGTAGAACTTTTGGATGAGTATTGTGAAGGCTTGTTCTATTGCTTGAGAGTATGCTTCTAACTTCTTTGAATTTCTGTGACCTCATTGAAAGAAGTCTTCTGCTATTTATAGGCGAGTTAGGAAAAAGATCCGTTGAACAAGATCGATTTCCAATTGGCTCCGTGTTGACAACGGTCTTTTGCATTAAATGCATGGACACGTGTCGCGGTCCGCTTGGCCCTGGAAATTCTATATGAGGTACTGTTTTGTTTCCCTTTGACTGTGGCTAACATGGCAGCCTGAGATTGGTCAATGTTGATTATGATATTGTCGTCTTGCTTCATTGACCATCATCTTTGAATTTTGTGCCTTGTACCTTGTATTGTCTTCACATTAGAATCTTCAATGCGGCCTGCTGAAGACGTTGATCTGAAGATCAATTCAGCCTGAGAGGTGTCAGCTCAAGAGCATAACTCAGTTGGTTCCACGGGCTGATCAAAACAAACAAACCTAGTCTAAAAATAACCATTCAACCTTATCTATACGAGACATGGGCTAAAATATTCTATCAAATACATCGATCGGTTCATCACCAAATAGAGGTTTCAGATCAAAACTTATACTACCTCCGTCCCGCTATTACTGACACAGTTTCCTTAAATGGACGTCCCGCTATTACTGACACGTTTCCTTTTTTGGAAATACTACCTATCATCTCTCTCCTACTTTACCATTTATCTCTCCTACTTTTTCTTACTTTATCATTTTCTCTCTCTTACTTTATCATCTTTTCTCTCTTACTTTATTATCTACTCTCATTCATCTTCTCTCTCCTACTTTATCATTTACCCATATCTCAATATTAATCATCTACTTTCTTAATTTCCGCGCCGAAATGAAACGTGCCGGAAATAATGGGACGGAGGTAGTATTATTTCTCAACAACCGCTCTATCATGGCTTGAAATGTGATTGTTTTCTTGTAATGGGGTCTTTAGCTAAAAGTAACATGGCTAATCATGTTAAGATAGTCTCCTCTAATCGATACCGTATTAATATATTTGGAAATTTATAATTGGAGATACTTTTTGTGTGACTATGATAAAATAGCATGTAATGCTATTCAAAGCGCATGTTAGATAAATAATATTTTTATTTCTGTATAATAATCTATAAATTACATAGAGATAAATCACTATTTACGATTAACTATATACCATAGATTAGACCTATTGAAACATTGATGAGATTTCCGTCTATAAATGTTTTAAGTTGCCAACTAAAAAAATAAAATAAAATAACATTTGTGACAAAACTAATAAGAGGAAATGTATTTTGTTACAATATGCATATCTAAAGTGACAAAATCCAAAATCTCCTTCACATTAGTTAGTGAATTTACAACATCTCGTCAAATTACATTGACCCTATTGTGAGGTATATGATTTTCATTACTAAAACTCATTTTATCCCATACATACAATCTAAGGAAACAGAATAAAGGTCCTCACATATATTATATTATCACAAAATTAATTTCATCATATATACTATACAACTGATATGCCCAAATAAATTTCCTCACAATACAAATAAAAGAAAATAGACTTCCTTAACTATATTGAGAAAATAGATTTTTGACATATAATCATGTGATAAAATGTTTTTATCGACTTAAAACATATTGTTCTAAGTTTTAAATTAAAGTTAAATAGTAGTTAGGTTATTTTTTTTATGAGATATAGGTTATCATTTTGCATAATTTAGTTTAGCAATTGCTCAGTTTTCTGCAAGTTATTCTTAGGTGGTTGGACTAACCGGAACAAATTAACTAATAATGTATCTATGACTAAATATTAGAGATATTTTATTTTCCTACCAAACTGTCCTAATTCAGTTACATTTAGACTTTCTAGCTAGTACACCTTTTAAATACACTTTTATTTATGTAAACTGCTCATAACTTGTGTTTATGTAAATACAGACAAAGGAAACCCATTACTTAACAATAGGAATATATTCTCGTGGAAAATATTAAGTGTTGATGCAGTTTAATCTAATGACAACAGACAACTGATATATTTTCCAAAAGTCAATAACCTAAATTTAGTATCAATTGTTTCAGGAAGAAAAAGATAGAAGTTCGTCAATGAGGTAGTACTAATAAAAGATGTAGTGGGTGTTTGCAATAGCTGTAGCTTATCCGTAAGTGCTGAAAGTTGCTGAAAGCTGCTGAAAGTTGTGAAAATAGTGTTTGGAAATGTTGCTGATAGCTTAGCTTATTTTTACTTTTTAAATGTAATGACTATTTTACCCCTAAAATGCATAAAACTGAAAATTTGCTTCTTATTGTATGCTTTTAATTTTACTTTAAAATTTCGATCTCATCCTATTTATAAATATTATATTATTAAATATTTTAATATCATATTAATATAAATATTATATAGTAATATCATATATTAAATACATATATTAATATTAAAATATCGTCACATTTTTTCATCCTATTTATAAATATTAATTTTTTAAATATTTTAATATCATATTAATATAAAAATTGGAATAATAATTGGAATAATAAATTTTATATTTTACTGGTACAAATTATAGGGTAAAATTGGAATAATGAATTTTTTAAGAGGATAAAAGGTCTAAAATTTTTAATTCAGCATTTGCTAGCAGCTGAAAGCTGCTAGATACCAGCTGCCCAAAATTCTCTATCGCTTCATCCCATATAGAGAAGCTGCAGCTTTCAGCTATGTAGTACAAACACTTATTACCAGCTTTCAACTAAAAAATGAGATAGAGAAGCTAGTGCAAACACACCCGTAGTGGACTAGATTGGTAAAAGCATAATCTAATATATCCTGTGATTGAATTTACAAATTCTAATTTCTCGTAAGGGTTTTTTTCCCTTGTGATTTCTATCAATTCACCAAGGCCCAAAGCAACTTGTTCTCTAAGTTCAGCTAATCAATTTACGAGACCCTAAAAAGGACTCCTTCCGTCCCACTATTACTGTCCCATTTGATTTCGGTAAGGAGATTAAGAAATATTGTTTTAAGTGTATATTTTATGAATTTTAATTATATTAAAAAATGGACACATTTTTCGAGGAGTGATTAATGGGAAGAAATGAGAATTTATCCAAATTCTTGCAAGGCATAACTGAGGCAATACATTTTTCCTGATTTTTTTTCACTTTGTAATAGAAGAAATAATCTAAAATTTCCAAAAAGTTAAAAATCATAAATTACTGAGCTCGGAGTGAAAGAAATTATGTGAGAAAAAGTAGTGAGTAGGTGGGGCCCACTTCATTTTATGTTTAAGAGTAATTTTTTGTTATTTTAGGAAAGAAGACAGTGATAGCGGAACAACCGGATTAGAAAAGTAGGACAGTAATAAGTAATAACGGGGCGAACGGAGTATAAAACTGCATTGATAAGTCTTAATTCGTACTATTCAAATTCTGTTATTTTGGCGCCATTTTTGGCCGTCAGATTGCTTTTCTATGCTGTTTTGTAGATTCCCGAGCTTATGTGGCAATAATAAGATGATTTGGCGGCATGCATATAATTAAGTAATTAAAGGGTTAATTTCGGCGCAATTCTACGTAGAGGGAAAGGAACGGATAAGGAAAGAAGAGGATGGAAAGATTTGAATTATATCTTTCCATACTTGGTGGATAAGGTTCCTAATTCTACAAGGAATGGGAGAAAAACCTTAGATATATATACACATGCAGCCGCGGACGAGAGAGTATCTTTCATATCATATTTTTCCTTCGTGTTCATCATCGTCGCCCACAACCGAGGAGACTCCAGCACCGCCATCCGCCGCTGAAGCCGAGAGAGAGATCACCGTCGCCAGCCACCGTCCGCCATGAGAAGCCAAAGCCGAGAGAGTCCGTCATCTTCCATCGCCGAGAAGTTTCCGAGTTCATTCATGCCGTCGATTTCAGTCGTTCGATTTTTAGGTGCAATTCCAGAAAAACAAACACTTGTTATTTTATTTTCAATGTTTAATTTGGATTGTGTTTACTTTGGATTTGAATCGGATATTTAGGGTTTACTGATTTTATGTCTTCGAATTTATTAAGGTTTAATTTAGTGCATCTTAGTACTTTAAATCGTAGTTATAATCGTTACAATTTTAGCATAATTTTAATTTCGGTTTTCGGCATGATTAGGGTTACGTCCCGATAGAGAACGGTGCCTTGCCCGCCCCCGAACCGTGATGAGTAGCTAATTAATTTTTAGGGTTCGGTAAAATGTGAAACGCGCACAAACTAAATTCGTGAGACTTAGGCTTAATAATTGATCACTTAGGTTCCAGATTTATCTTGGTTAATTAATTAGATTAATTAATTTAGGTTTGATCACCCTGGGTTAGTTTAATTCATAGCTAATTTAATACTTCCATCGTTTCTCGTGGAATTAAGCTAAATAAGTAGCACAATTGTTCCTAGAATAATAGGATTAATTTTGTAGGAGACTATTAGATGCCCACCATACGAGTAGGCTCCTAAATCGGGTTCCCTTACTCTTAGTTCTTAAAGCTGATTAGGTGTTAAATCTATTAGTTGTCCACCAACGTATGTTACATCTAATTTAGGGTAGTAGTCGTTTCAATGCTCACCATGGCGATTACCGAATAATTAAGGGGGAATAGGGAATGTGTCAGTTTAATTACGGCGTCGTACAACTGGTTGATTTATAGGGATTAATTTATCCTTAGTGTCTATGATCGATTGTATGTGCGTGTGAATCATCTTACTGGACTCGTTTTCATTGCTTGATTAATTTGAGTATTTATTTTTGCTATTTATTTTCCTGCATTAATTTAGAAAAATTCCAAAATTTGCGTGGACGCTAACCAACCTTTAGATTAATAGGAATTTTAATTTTAAAATCTTTGTTCCCTGTATTCGATACCTGTTGCTATATTGATTTAAGTTCTAGCATTTTTGCAGGATTTATTTGTTGAAAACAACGATCACCATGCATAAACGTGCTTTGCGGTTAAGTGTTAAAAATTAACTTAAATATTGGAGCATGTTATTCACTATTTTGGTATGGTGCCATAGTATAGATCAAGTTAAACACAAATACAATATGCAGGGGAGAAAATTGGTATTTCCTACAACAGTTCAAGTATGTCTTCTATTTTTATGACTACTAAATATCCTTGAAGCTGATTGACTTTAGGCCATTATTTTAATTAATAAGAAACTTGAAAGTAATTTTACTATGATTTGTAGAGCTCGATAACCTTTCACCTATGAGTTCATTGTGCATCTAAACTTCTATTCAGCGTGGATTATTCAAGAATCGGCCTCACTAAGAATTTGAGGCTTAAATTCAAATGCAACATACAACTTTCTCATCTTGGTATGTGTTGGGTGATGATTCTATCCTCAGCAATGTTGGAAAATAGTGGGAAATGACTCAGTTTTCTGTGTTGATATTTACTCAGTAGCCCTGTGCTCTGAATGAGTCTGTGAAAATTTGAAGATCCCAAAACCCTATATTGATTAATGAACCATTTCGTTGTAATCTGTCTTTGTCTCTGAGGTTTAAAACTCAGCAGACACTCTATTCTGGTTCAGGCACTCAGTGGATTATCTCCCTCAGCATCAGAAGTAGAAGACTCAGTAATACTGGACTCAGCAGGAGCAGTATACTGAAAGGAGTCAGTGGAACTGAACTCAGCAGGAGTAGTTCGCTGAACTCAGAGTTGATCTTCAGCAGAGCCAACTCAGCAGGAGCATGCCACTGAATCAGAGATCAGACTCAGCAACGGCCAGACAGTCTTCAGACTGTCAGGATCTTTAAAAGTCAATCAGCAGAGTCAATACGAGGAAGAGAGAAGCCAGCTTCAGATCTCCTTGAAGTCTGTTCTGTCTCAACCACTTTCTGAACCTCGGCCAATGACAAGCAGCCACGTATCCTACATCTACTAAAGCTGCAAGTCAACAACTTTCCAGAAATGGTGGAAAAGGACACTACTACCATACTTCAAAAGAGCCATTAGCTACCCAAAAGGGAGAGACAAAGGATCGTCGTCTCCAACGGATCTATCCTAATCTCTTCTCTATAAATAGAGGGATAAATCAAAATTTGAAGCTCACAAGCACACGAGAAAACAAGAACACACAGAGCAATAAAACGAGCAAATTCGAAAAGCCTAAGTCTTCCGCAAGAAGTTCGAAGAATCAATCTCCGACGAAAGACCACATTTCTGCTCTTAGGGAACCAAGCTGAATTGCTTAATACAGCCTCTAGTATCCAAACGACGTTACACGAACCCCAAGCTTACAGTCAGTTGTTCGTCGTTCTAGAAGCCACATCCTTGTTCCCTATCCCTCTAAACTAAGCTCACTAGAATATATCCATAGCTTAGACGAAGGAGTTCACTTCTGAACTGATCCTTATTGTAAAGGACTCCTTCACTGTTGGAGAGTTTTTCAAACACTTAGTTTGATAACCGTGTAAACTGAGACTTGCTCAGTATAAATCCCAAGACCAGTGTTTGTCGAGCGTACAAACCAACTGAGACTATCTTAGTATAATAAATAGCTTCCTGATCTTTCGGGACAGTAGACGTAGGATTGTTGTGTCCGAACCACTTTAAAAACCTCTGTGTCTTGTGTTCTGTTTTTACTGTTGCATTGATTTACTGTTCATACTGAAAACATTCTTTAAATCATCAACTGAGTTTCAGCAAACTTAACAGACTGCACTAATCTACTGAAACTGTTTTGATAAAAACGTTTTCCTAACTCAACTGAATTTGGGCCTACACTTTTCCGCACTACTGAACTCTATCTGAAAGATACTGAATTCTGACTCAAAGTCAGCTAGCAGGTCTCAGTAGAGTCAGTCACTCTGCCACACGATTCAGAACAACTTGTCTGGTCTGTTGAACTTGTTCAGTACGACACTATCTTGAAAAGGACTGTTCGTGTTTAAGTTGAGAAATTGGTTTTTAGGTGTATTCACCCCCCCCTCTCTACACCTGCACATAATCTCGGGACCAACAAATGGTATCAGAGCAGGAGTTCTATAAGACTCTTGTTATTCTGAAACTGGTCTACTTGAACGGATCCGGAAAACGTTTTCACTGCATATCATTCTTCATTCATATCATTATTCATCATGTGTGATATGTCAGGGATAAGGATGGTACCCATGTTCTCAGTAGAGAACTATGGTGTATGGCGGGTCAGAATGGATGCACATCTGACCTCCCTCCACGATAGCATGATAGAGGTTCTGGAGGACGGACCTATCATTCCTATGATCGATAGCGTCGTAGCTCAGGATCCAGCAGATGGAGGAGGAATGGTGACCGGGAAGAAGATCCCTAAGGACAGAAGTCTCTTCACCCCTGAGGAGAAGAAGCTTCACAACTTAGACCGCGTCGCCAGAAACGCCATACTGACCACCCTGAGTGATTCCTATCTCGGAAGAGTTCAGGACTGTAAGTTCGCAAAAGAACTCTGGGATGCTCTAGCGCTACTGAGTCGGGGGACTCAGAAGATTAAAGCAAACAAACTTGCGATGGAACTTCAAAAACTGGAGAGACTGTCCCTCATGCCTGGTGACACCATTGAAGATCTCAACGTCAGATTTACGAATCTGATGAACACTATCAATGGGCTGGGAAAGACATTCTCCAACCGAGAGATGAATCTCAAGATTTTGAGGGCACTACCTAACGGGAACTGGACCCCCTTTGCCACTTTATTACGTTATTCTGATTTAGATATTGTTACTCCTGACCGTATCTTTTCAGAACTTAAAGCAGAGGAGTTCGAGTTTGTCTTACCTCAAAGGAAGCAGCGAGCTGAAGCTGACACTCAAGTCGACCATGCCTTTAAAGCATCAGTCAGCACAGCAACTCCAGCGTCTAGCAAGGCTGAACCTTCATTTAGTGACATACAAGAAGGAAATCTAGCCAAGAAATACGCACTGCTTGCCGTAAAGTATCAGAAGGAGAAGGAGAGGCGCCGAAAAGTGACTAAAGCTCTCAGAGAATCCAAGGGTAAGTCTGAATACACGCCTAAGCGCACTCTTGACACGCATACTTCTGAATGCAGGAAACAAGAGGACTCGGCTCAGTCGAAAGACAGTGAGAGCAAAGATGAAAGAGTCACAACCTGCTATAATTTCAAGAAGCCAAGACATTATCAGTGTGACTGTCTTGAGCTCAGTACTGCTGAGAGAGCAGCGCGCAAAGTAAGAAGGGAGAAGTTCATCAAAAAGAGACAAGCATACATTGCCGGTGAACTCTCAGACGACTCAGATGAAGTCGATTCCTTCATGGATTCATCTGACGATGAAGCAACTTTCATGGCCTTAGAGCTTGAAGCTGAAGAAGTTGCTGAAAAGTGTCTTATGGCAGGAGAAGAGGATGAGGTAAACTCTCATGAACCATTTAACTCCTCTTCACACTGTACACATGACACTCTTTCAGGTGCAGACGAAAATCTGGACGTCGCGATCGCATATGAAGAATTACTCGACGAGCAGATTCAGATGAGTCTGCAGCTCAGTAAGACTCTTCAAGAATTGGATACCCTGAAAGCGGAGAATCAGAGACTTTCTCAGGAGAGTCAGGTTGCAACTGAGTCAGAAGGACTTGTGTTGAGACTCAGTGATGTGTCGATTTTATACCCCTCGAATTCACCCAGTTCTGACGCTCATCTTGTCCAAGTTGATGTTGTTTTGTGTGCAGAAGTATCTATTTTCGGCAGGTTTATGGTCCGGAGATGAGGTGGCGATTCGGAGTTGATTTGGAGATATTTTGGTGAATTTTGGAGATAAAACGGGGCTGAGATCGAGAAGGAAAGATATGCTAAAGATTTGGAGCTTAAAGATATTTTAGGGCTGGAGTTATACAAGGAAAAGGAATCTTAAAGATCAAGATTTAGAAGATTTGCCCTAAGATATCTTTCCTTTTGAAGATCAAGCTCAAGATCTATATAAAGGGCTGGAGACGAACAACAATCTACACCATCATTCTCTCGCTGCTTCATTAGTTTAGTTTCGTCCCAGCCATCTCGTTCTTAGTCCCGTAGTTTAGATTTAATTTTCCGCACAAGAATTCAAACACTTTCTTTATCGCCTTCTTAGTTTAGTTAACTTTCAGATTCAACACTTGAAGTTTATTTAGCAGTTTAAGTCATTCAGCTTGTCCGTTCAGATTCAGTACTTACATTCAGCATTTTAATATTGGTATTTAGTATTTAATTTCAGTTCTTAAATTTAGTTTATGTTTCCAGCTTTCTGCGCTTTACTTTCTGTTCTTACTATCTTCGTTTCACTTAGCTTGTCCAAGTTAATAATGAGTAGCTAAACTTTTTAGGGCTTCGGCGAGGGTGACGAATATGAGATACAAACTTTGTGAGATCTAATTGTTCGTAGTAATTGAAGACTAGGGTTTTGACTTAATTCGGGACAGAAAGATTTAATTGGATTAACTTAAACTTGATCAATTTAGGTTATGAAGATTAGTGCCAGATTGTTCAACAACTTAGGTGGCGAAGCTATCATAACGGTAGTCGAATTAAGGAGGTTAATCATCTATGTCAGCTTGTCCAACAACGGTAGAGATTAAAATTGGGTTCCTTCCTCGTAATGCTATCTAAACATTAAATCTAGGTTTGTTCAACAAACTAGGTTGTGGTTAGATTAGGGAGTAGTGGAAATTTGTTCAACAAGCCACTACCGACTAAGTAAGTAGGAATTGGGGTATGTACGTGTCCAACACTGTATCCTATAACTGGTTGATCTTAGGAATTAATTAAATCTATGCATCTATGATCGAAGTAGTTGTCTCATACAAGTTACCCTAAGCCGAGTCCGCCTTTCTTTATTTGATTATTTTTATCTATCTTTCTTGCTATTTACTTTTCTTTGCCTAGGTAGTAAACCCAAAATTTATGCGTGGTGGCATCACCAAAACTCTGATCAAAAGGATAAACAATGTTGATTTTCACTGTTCCCTGAGTTCGACCTTGTTCTATACTAATTATAAAATTCTAAGTGTGTGCATGAATTTTATTTGGTGTGAAAACAGCGATCACCAAATTGGCGCCGTTGCTGGGGAGCGGTGTTTCTAATTAACCGTGTTTACCTTTTGATTTTTCGTGCTTTAACTAGTTTATGAGCAGGTCTTCCAACCCAAACCTTGTATTTGATTCTTAGATCGAAAGAACCGCAAGGAGGCTAAGGAAGGAGACAAAGCTGCAACAACAGCAACTGCCGAAGCAGGACACTTCGTCTGGCCAAGCAGAAGCTGACTCTGAAGACATTCTGCTTAGCCTAGTAGAAGTATTTTCTGAAGAAAAACTCGAGACTAAACTCGAGAAGAAGGCCGACGATCCGAATAATCCGAGGCTAGATCAGTTTGGAAAGCATGGTGGTGAAGATCTTCCAACACCAATCCTAATTAACGGGCTCACTGAGCCGATTGAGATCAAGTATGGGCTTATCCAAGCTCTACCAAAGTTTCATGGAATGAAGAATGAAGATCCATTCCACTTTCTAAATGAGTTCGTGAGATTCTGCAATGCTCAAAAGAATTCACATGGAACAAAGGAACAATTCAAACTATCTGCTTTTCCATTTGCTCTCACGGACCATGCAGGAAACTGGTTCACAAGTCTACCCGCAAACTCAATCAGCACTTGGACAGAGATGAGACAAATATTTCTGGATTGCTACTTTCCAGTTACAAAGACCAATGCCTTGCGCAAGGAAATCTCTGGAGTCCAGCAGGAGTTCGATGAAACACTAAATGGATATTGGACTCGATACAAAGCTCTCATCGAAAGTTGTCAAAATCATAATTTTTCCAAGGGAGATTTGCTGACCTACTTTTATCAAGGAATGACAATCACTACAAAGAATCTTGTCAATTCATCAAGTGGAGGAAATTTCTCTAGTTGTAGAGTCAATGATGCCGAGAAGATTATTCAAGAATTGGCTAATGCAACTAAAGATTATGGAGAAGTTCGTATCATAAAAAAATCTGCAAATTCAGCTGATTCCGTAGATCTGGAGACCAAGCTGGATACTAGTATGGAAAGGATGGATAATCATTTTGAGAAGTTGGAAAGGATGATGGACTCAAAGTTGGAGAAACTGATGCACTCTATGTTGGAAAAAACATCTTCAGCCAGCTCGGCTGAACAAATATGTGGAGCGTGTGGACAGTCTGGACACACCTCGTTGCAATGTAACACCCAAGCAAACCCTACTAAAGATTGCAATGCGATTGGGAACTGGAACAACAACCAGCAAAAAAGAGATCCTTACTCCAACACCTACAATCCTAGATGGAAGGATCATCCAAATCTGAAGTGGGATAATCATCCTAAGCCGCAGTTTGCCCAGCAGCAACCGCAGATGTTCCACCAACAGCCACAACAGCAAGTCTATCGCCCTCCAAATCAAAGGACTTACCCAACGAATCCACCGCTTTTGCTTCTACCTGCCCAAGCAAAGCCTGGCAAGACTATTGAAGAAATTCTAACAGAGATGGCTATTTCACAACAAACCATACAGCATTGTATTCTGACTCATAATGAAGCTATCATGAACATCCAAAATTCACAGAAGGAGCAGAAAATCGGACTAGATAACTTGGCCGGATAGATAGGGCAGCTATCAGCCTCAATCAATGAGATTCGAGGGAATCAAGGAAAGCTACCTTCTCAGGTCCAGATCAATCCCAAGAATGTTAGCCATGTTACTCTGAGAAGTGGAAGAGATCTCTATGATCCGCCAAGCAAGGCATCGAAGAAGGCTGAAGAAAGTGACACTGATGCCATTGTAAACTTGCCCAAGCTAAATATCTCTGAGTCATCCAACTCAAAGAAAGACAAGGAGAAAGTCGATGAAGAGGAAAAAGGAAAGAAGCAGGTTGTCCAAGAAGAAATACTGATTGATCCACCGTTTCCACAAGCATTGGTGCAGAAACCAAAGCCCATGGAGCAGACGCTGGATTACATGTCCATCTTTGGCAAGCTGGAAGTCAATCTGCCATTTCTTCATGCTATCAAGATCCCACATCTTGGGAAGTTTCTGAAAGAGTTCATTGCTGGAAAGACAAGCAAAAATGGAAAAATTGTAGTAAACGAAAATATCTCAACATGCATTCGAAATATGCTTCCCGAGAAGTGCCATGATCCAGGTATGTTTACCTGGCCCTGTTTGATTGGAACTAAGATGATCCCAAAAGCCCTTTGTGATATAGGAGCCTCAATCAATGTGATGCCTTTATCTGTGTTTAATAGCTTAGTTGGGGTTGAGTTAACCGATACTAAAGTTGTTATTCAATTAGCAGACCGATCATGCATATCCCCTAAAGGCCTTCTAGAAAATGTTCTTGTTAAAATCCATGATTTCATATATCCTGCGAATTTTTATGTGATTAACACTTGTGAGGGAAAGAAGGGAACTTCGGGAGTTTTGCTAGGTCGACCTTTTCTTAAAACGGCTAAAGCATTAATTGATGTTTGTAAGGGTACTATCTGTTTGGATTATCATGGTGAGAAGTTTACTTATAGTATTGATGATGCTATGAAAAAACCCCTTGATTGTGAAAATGCTTATTCTATTGACGTTATTGAGCCTCTTGTCCAAGAACATCTTGAGACGACATTAATGCAGGATAAGTTAGAGTTAGTATTGACACAAAGCCTCTCTAAGATGGATGTCCAAGGGATGCTAGATGAAGAAGTATAGGAAGTCATCTTATCTCTATATGCAGTTCCAGAAGTCGTTACCTCCAGTAGCGGCATCTGCTTGCCCAAGCAGAATGTGGAAGACAGACCAGTGCCATCACATGTCAGACCGCCCGTTCTGGAACTTAAGAAGCTGCCAACCAACTTAAAGTATGTTTACCTTGGCCAAGATCAGACTCTTCCTGTGATTATCAGTAATGAATTATCAAAAGAACAAGAAGAGCAATTGGTCAAAATTCTGAAGAAACATGCTCGAGCTATTGGTTGGACGTTGGCCGATATCACCGAAATAAGTCCGGATGTTTGCACGCACTACATCCTATTGGAGCCGGATAGTAAGCCAAGCTGAGATCCACAAAGGAAGTTAAATCCCAACATGCGAGAAGTTGTCTTGAAGGAGATTTTGAAGTTACTTGATTTGGGAATTATCTACCCTATATCGGACAGCAAATGGGTCAGCCCGGTACATGTTGTACCAGAGAAATCAGGTTTTCAAGTCATTGAGAATGAAAAGAATGAGTTGGTACCAATGAGATTAGTAACCTGATGGAGAATGTGCATCGACTATAGGAAATTGAACATGGCAACAACAAAGGATCATTTTCCTTTACCGTTCATTGATGAGATGCTTGAGAGACTTGCCGGTCAATCCTATTTTTGTTTTCTTGATGGATATAGTGGATACTTTCAAATTTTTGTCAACAAGGATGATCAAGAGAAGACCACCTTCACATGTCCGTTTGGCACTTATGCTTATCGCCGCATGCCTTTTGGATTGTGCAACGCTCCCGGAACTTTCCCACGTTGCATGATGAGTATTTTCTCCGATCTCATTGAAAATGCATCGAAGTATTTATGGACGATTTCACCGTCTATGGAGATTCTTTCGATCGATGTCTCAGAAATCTAGATGTGGTTCTAAGAAGATGCGTGGAGAAGAACTTGGTTCTTAATTACGAAAAGTGTCATTTCATGGTGAGGGAAGGAATTGTTCTAGGCCATATAATATCCGAAAGAGGTATCCAAATTGATAAGGCGAAGGTTGATTTAATTGCCCAGCTGCCGTATCCAACAAATATCAAGGAGATTCGAGGATTTTTAGGCCATGCTGGATTTTACCGAAGATTCATTCGGGACTTCGCCAAGATCGCTCACCCTTTAACAAGGTTACTTCAGCAAGACGTTCCGTTTGTCCTAGCTGATGACTGCAAGAAAGCTTTCGACATTCTCAAGGAAAAATTGGTCACAGCTCCTATTATGCAAGCTCCGAATTGGAAAATTCCATTTGAGCTTATGTGTGATGCAAGTGACTACACTGTTGGAACTGTCCTAGCCCAAAAAGAATGCAAAGGATAGTCATGCTATATACTATGCCTCAAAGACGCTCAATCCAGCCTAATGCAATTACACCACTACAGAAAAGGAGCTACTCGCTATTGTTTTTGCCTTCGACAAGATCCGCTCATATCTGCTTGCATCAAAGGTGATCGTCTACACTGATCATGCTGGCGTGAAGCATCTACTCGCAAAGAAGGAGACCAAACCACGTCTTATACGTTGGATTTTGCTATTGCAAGAA
Source organism: Lavandula angustifolia (assembly GCA_028984105.1). Lineage (NCBI taxonomy): Eukaryota > Viridiplantae > Streptophyta > Magnoliopsida > Lamiales > Lamiaceae > Lavandula > Lavandula angustifolia. The sequence goes on from CM054803.1 coordinate 29,990,853, forward strand.
TTTGAATGGGAAGTGCGAGATAAGAAAGGAGCTGAAAATAATGTAGCTGATCATTTGAGTCGTTTAGTTCTTTCAGAAGATGCTAAACCAATCAAGGAACAATTTCCAAAAGAGCATCTCTATTATTCTGTCATCCCAGATGCTGACAACTTGACCAAGCCATCTAAAGAAAATTCTACTATCAGCTTGTCCAAGTGGAAGTACGAAACTGAGGCAGAATGTAATGCAATTGAAGGAAAAGATGGTAAAACTCCGTGGTATGCTAACATTGTAAATTATCTCACTTCAAGGAGGCTGCCACCAGACTTTACCATGGCTCAAAGGAGGAAATTAATGAGTGAATGCAAGTATTATTTTTGGGATAATCCTACACTTTGGAAAGTTGGAGCCCATTAAGTTATTCGAAGGTGCGTACCCGAAGAGGAACAATTTGAGATCTTAGAGCGATGTCATTCATCACCTTATGGAGGACATGGAGGAGTAAAACGTACTACACAAAAAGTTCTCGATTGTGGATTCTTTTGGTTAACTTTGAATAGAGATGCTTATGAGTTTTGCAAGAATTGCAAACGTTGCCAATTGCTTGGTAATATTGGCGTGCGAGATGAACTACCACAACATCCGATGCGTTTTTGCAAAATATTCGATGTATGGGATATGGACTTCATGGGACCTTTCCCTAGCTCGTTCGGCAATTTATACATACTATTGGCTGTGGATTATGTGTCCAAACGGATCGAGGCCAAGGCAACTCGCTCCAATGATTCCAAAGTCGTTGTTGGATTTCTTAAGTCCAATATTTTTAGCCGATATGGTGTTCATCGAGCCATAATAAGTGATAATGGTACTCATTTCTACAATCGTACCGTTGAAGCTTTGATGAAAAAATACGAGTGTCAACATTATCTATCTACTCCGTATCATCCTCAAACAAACAGCCAAGCTGAAGTATCCAATAGGGAGATCAAACATGTTTTGGAAAAGACGGTTAATCCGTCTTGAAAAGATTGGAGTACACGCTTGGAGGATGGTCTTTGGGCGTACAGAACCGCATACAAAACCCCTATTGGTATGTCCCCTTATCGTTTGATTTTCGGAAAGATGTGTCACTTGCCGGTTTAGCTCAAACATAAGGCATTTTGGGCCGTGAAAACAATGAATATGAACTTGCTCAGGTGTGAGGAGGAACGCAAGTATCATTTGCAAGAACTAGAAGAGCTTCGACTTGAAGCTTATGATGCCTCTATGTGGTACAAGGATCGAACCAAGGCTTGGCATGATCGTAATCTGAGATCTAAACAATTTAAAGTTGGACAATTGGTACTCTTATACCAATCTAAACTTCGACTCACGCCCGGGAAGCTTCGTTCAAGATGGATAGGGCCATTTGTTATCAAGTTTGTTCGGCCAAGTGGAGTGATCGATTTAGAGGATCCCGCAACGAAGTCTAGTTTCGTGGTGAATGGTCATCGGCTAAAGCTCTATCATCACTTGCACCAAATAAAAACAGTCGAGCCTTCCCAACATTTTCCCGCAACGAAGTCTAGTTTCGTGGTGAATGGTGATCGATTTAGAGGATCCCGCAACGAAGTCTAGTTCCATTGTCCCTCCCAACATACACTTGATCAGCTTGGAAGAGTCGAGCCTGCCACACGTATCTTTTATTTTCCGAATTTTATTTCATAGTCTAGGTTTATTTTAAATTTTTTTTCTTTCTTTCTTATATAGTTTTTAGTGTTGGTTTCTTGTGCTAATTATTTTATGAAGGAGATCTAGATAATTGTGGAAGAAATTCGTCACCTTAGGTAATAAACAAGAATCAAGGAAGGAGTTTGAGGAAGGAAATATGCCCAAGTATAGGTCAAGGACCTAATTGCAAAATACTTCAACTTTTAGTGGTCAAATTGACACAAAGGTTGAAGTGTGAGGAGGTTGCAGCAAAAGAGGATGTAATTGCTCATTACTAAAAATTGAGGGACTCAATTGCAAACCCTCAGAAATAGGATGCTTTAAGATTGAATCGAGAAGGGGGGGGACCTCATAACTGTTCCCGCGCTCCAAATTCTTCCTTCTCTGCAACTCATCCTCAACCAAGCCACTCATCATCTTCTCCTTCCTACATCATCTTCCACAACAATCCATGGCTCCCAAGAAGCAAAAAACCACATCCTCTGCCGCGAAGAAGAAGACCGTACCTGTTTCTTCTCCATCTAAGCCAACTGCTCGCCAGCTAAGAGCCAGCCGACGCAAGCAAACCACTACACTTGCGGACCAAGAGGAGGTGCCTATGGCCGCTAAAGTTCCACCAGTTACGGCAGAGGAGCCCATTGCAGAGGTAGTTTTTGCTATCGCGATTCTCGAGGAACCATCGGTGCCCCATGCAGAGCCCATTTTGCCGGAAGCACAAAAATCTCCATCCCCACTCCCATCTGAAGTGCCGGAGGAAACCCCTGTTTCTTCTACTCCTGTTGTCACGCCACAAGCGTCGCTGGTAAATAGGGTTTCCACTCCACCGCCAGAGAAGTATGCTTCTCCTGCAGATCAGCCTATTCTCACGTCACCTACACCGCCGGACTCTCCAGAAACTTCCACCGACGCTGCCAGACGAGCACTTCAGGCCCGCGCTGCCACTGTGGGTGGTACTGTTAGGAAAGATGGATCCATACACGTTCCATGGGAGAGGTTGATTATAGACGGCGTGTACCCTGAGGACGAGGATGATGAAGATTATGCTCCGGAATTTGATTGCCCAACCGATATGTTACTAGATCCCAAAGACCAAACCCTATTTCAGAAATATGCCAAAGTCGAAGAGAATGTCTCTGACTCCGAGCCTGCCGAAGATGGTTACAACAACATGTTCGTTATCCGCATCTTAAATGAAGAAGATCATCTTCGCATTCGCTATTTTGAGGAAGAGGAGTTGGCCACGAAGTGTGAGAAGCGACAGTTTTCGGGCTTGCAAGTCAGGTCCTAGGGATGCATGGAAGTCGCTTGATATGTGGACAAGGACCCTTGGTATGTGGACAGCGGATGTTCAAGACATATGACGTACCAAAAGGACTTGCTGAAGAATTATACTACTAAAGAAGGACACCGAATCGAGTTTGGAGACAATGCAAAAGGCTACATCAGAGGCTATGGAACACTCAGCATTGGAACAGCAACAGTTCCAATAATATCATATGTTGAAGGACTTCAGCATAATCTTCTCTCTGTTAGTCAATTTTGTGATAACTCGAATAGAGTGATTTTTTACGTTGGTTTCTGTGATGTTATTGATAAATCCACATGGAAAACAGTGTTATCAGGTTCACGCAAGAAGAATATCTATGTAGCTGACTGGAACTCAGCTGAACCTGAAGCTTGTTTGTTGGCAAAGAATGATAACAGAACAGGGTAGCTTTGGCACAGAAGACTCAGCCATCTCAACTTCAAAACACTCAACAAACTGGCTAGAAACACTCTAGCAAGAGGACTGCCGAATGAAGTTTTCAGCAAAGACACTTCAGCAAAGACACTCAGTGTGAAGTATGTCTGAAGGGAAAGCAAACAAGGAATCAAAATCCGCCTGTTCCATCTCCTTCCACTGATGGAATCCTTCAGCTGCTACATATGGATTTATTCGGTCCTGTCTCTCCAGTGACAATCATAGGCAAGAAATATGCATTAGTTGTCATTGATGACTACTCGCGCTACACATGGGTCATATTTATTGCCAACAAGTCTGACGTCAAAACAGATTCTGAAAAGGCTTAGTGTCGAGAAGAACACCAAGATCGTCAAGATACGTTCAGACAGAGGAACTGAGTTCCTGAATTTCATGGTGGAAGAGTTCTGCAAAGCAGAAGACATAGAGCATGAGACGTCTGCCGCGCGGAGGCCTCAACAAAATGGGGTTGCTGAGAGGAAGAATCGAACACTCAAAGAAGCAGCAAGAACCCTGCTCGCAGACTGAGGACTCCCAACCAAATTCTGGGCAGAAGCTACTGATACTGCATGCTACACTCAGAACCGATCTCTACTGACAAAGCAGCATAAGAAGACACCATATGAACTATGGAGCGCCAGGAAGCCTTCTCTATCTTATTTTCATATTTTTGGGTGTACGTGCTTTATTCACAATAATGGGAAAGATCAGCTGAAGACTTTTGATAGCAAGTCAGATCAGGGAGTGTTCTTAGGATACTCCCGGGTCAGCAAAGCTTTCAGGGTCTTTAACTATCGAACACTTTGCGTGAAGGAAAGCCCTCATGTTGTTTTTAATGAGTTTGCTACTGAAGACAGGAGCAGAAACTCTAAACCTGAATCTGAGGACATCAGTAAGCAGCTATAGGATATGAGCTTAAAAGATAAAGTCGAAAAGATCCAGCTATGTTGGGATGATGATTCAGATGAGGAAACTGAAGACAATTCTACTGAATCTCACCCAGCAGCAGAGGTAGCTGAACAGATTGACTCTCCTAAACAGAGTCAATCCCAGGTAACTCAGGTTGATAAAGAAACCCCAGTGGTAACTGAGACCTCTACTGAGAATAGTAATTCAGGGGGAACTAATGATGTTCCTGAGCTAAATGCCCCTGAACCTAGTGATTCAGTAGATCACACTCTTGTAACTGAATTACTTCAATCTCAGAATAGTACAACCGAAATGCCTAACTCACCTACTATCTATGTTGAACAAATTTTAGATGAAGAGTTGAAACATCGTAGATCGTGGCTGGATGCTCACACTTCTGATTTAATTATTGGAGATCCTTCAGCAAGAGTAAAGACAAGATTCAGATTCTGTCAAGGGGAAAGCGCCTTATATTCCTGCTTCTTGTCTACTGAAGAACCTCAGTCAGTTAAGGACGCACTGAAAGATGCTGATTGGATCATAGCCATGCAGGAGGAGCTGAATCAGCTCACGAGAAACGAAGTTTGGGAGCTTGTTAACAGACCCCGGCACCAACATGTGATCGGAACAAAATGGGTCTTCAAGAACAAGCGAGATGAAAACAATGTCATAGTAAGGAATAAAGCAAGACTCGTGGAAAAAGGCTACTGTCAAGCTGAAGGGATAGATTTCGATATAACATTCGCTCCAGTTGCAAGATTGGAGGCAATCAGACTATTTCTAGCCTACGCGACACATCAAAAATTCAGAGTATATCAGATGGATGTGAAGTCTGCATTCCTGAACGGCGTACTGAAAGAAGAAGTCTATGTGGAACAGCCTCCCGGCTTTCAGCAGGGACATCAAGTTTATAGACTCAGAAAGCCTCTGTATGGGTTAAAACAAGCACCCAGGGCTTAGTACGATACCCTGTCTGAGTTTCTTCTTCAAAAAGGTTTTCAGAAGGGCACAGTAGACCACACATTATTCAGCATTCGATTGGAAGATGACCTATTACTCGTGCAAATCTACGTAGATGACATCATCTTCAGGTCGAAGAACGTCATCATGTGAAAATGATGAAGGACAAGTTCGAAATGTCCATGATGGGAGAGATGAACTATTTCCTCAGCTTTCAAGTTAAACAATCTGATAAGGGAACGTTCATCAATCAAGGCAAATACAATCGAGACCTCATCAAGAGATTCGGTTGCACATCCGGCAAACCAATCAAGATCCCGATGAACACGAACATGAAAATCGATCTTGATAAAGACGGAGTATCAGTAGACCAAACTGAATTCCGTGCTATAATTGGTTCTTTATCATACTTAACAGCTACTCGTCCTAACATAACTTATGTTGTAGGTGTATGCGCTCGATTTCAGGCGAATCCGAAGCAGAGTCACATGGACTCAGCAAAGAAGATTCTCCGCTATCTCAGAGGAACACCTGACATGGGTTTATGGTATCCAGCTGATGATAATAATGAACTAACTGGTTATTCTGATGCTGACTATGCAGGATGTAGAATTGACCGAAAAGTCAATTTCTGGAACGTGTCAGTTCCTCGGCAGTAAGCTGATCTCATGGTTCTCAATGAAACATCATTCAATAGCAACGTCAACTACTGAAGCTGAATACATGGCTGAGACAGCAGCTACGCGACTATGACAGTGCCGATGCCATTGCAATCACTCAGAATCCTGTACTTCATACGAGATGCAAGCACGTGGACATCAGACACCACTTCATTCGTGACCATGTCGAAAAGAAGGATATCAGGATGGAAAAGATCCATATTGACCATCAAAGGACTGATATACTGACCAAGCCTCTAGCTGAAGCCAAATTCAGAGAACTTTCAGTAGAGCTAGGTTTGCTGGACCCTACTGACTCCAGTCAGTAAGAGGTTTCAGGAGAGAAGCATTCAGTAAGGGGGAATGTTCACTCTCAGTACTGAGTAAAATTAGTACGTAGAGACTCAGCAACCATCTACACGAGGTATCAGCTGACTACAATGTTCAGCTGACAGGTTTGCGTATCTCTACTCAGTAGCCTATAGAACAATTATGTGCATTTATGAATCAGATTCAGCATCGTATTCAATGCCTTAGAAAATGTCATTTAATTTTTAACGGACTACATTTAATACACGACATTCTATGTAAGAGCATGTTGAACTGTGCAACGTATTAAATGCATGTCATATCAAGTTACAACTTAAGCTATATACAACTGGCATTTGACTTAGGCGGCTAATATGATCATTACCTATTTTATAAAACTTAATCTTGGTCGTCCATCTCAAAAAGCGCGTTCAAACTGAACCATTGATATTTAACTGTTTATCTTTTCCTAGATATATATAAGCGTTCAAATGTTTGAAACCGCCATTTCATCTCAGCAAATATCTTAAGTGCCCTAGATTTTTCTGAGACTATCACTCGCTTAGTTACATATTTTCTATCCATTAAACCTCTCAGAAAATCTTTTGGTAATTTTTCAATGATCTTTTCAGTATCGCATGATCTTTCAATAATTTTTCTTATATCTTTTCGGATACTGCTGATACTGTGTTTGCAGATCATTAAAATGACAGGAATCGTTGTAGACTCTCCTGTTGATATGCAAGAGATCCTCGAGAAGGATCGCGTCTGGTGCGAGCCTATGATGGAATTTGACGCATGTGATCTCGACTACATGGAGGAGATCTTCTATGCACTTCGCGAGACCGGACTGGAAGGATTCTTGACAAGGAAGCCCTCTTTCTTCCTTCCGCGCCAGGTGGCTGAGGCGATCTGAACTCAGAGTCCGTTGATGGGTACATCCGATGCCGCTTTGTCGTCCACTCAGTAGGCGATCCCTCACGTACAGATATTCAAGTGAAGCAGATGTTCATCCGAGAAGCTCTTTAGAAAAGCTTCAACTTGCCGAATGAAGGACTCAGCACTGTTGCATACAAAGATAATCTGATGGATGAGTACCTTACGGAGTTCTGCGGAGCCGCTTTTCCCAAGAACGCAATGCTCCCTCAGTACAGAGCATTAGCGTATATAGTGACACAACTTCTGACGAGTCAAGCAGGCTCATTCGACCAAGTGTCAAGGCCCAAGCTACAAATGATGATGGCCATTTATGACCGGGCCAAGATAAACTGGACTGAGTTCTTCCTCAGAGAGTTCATGACGCAGTCGGCTAAGTTCGACAAATCTTCCAAGCGACTGAACGTCAAAGGGAAGCTCCTATACGGATTAAAGCTCTCCATTATGATAGAAGATTTCTACGGATCTGAGAGGATAACTTTTACTGATAAAGCTTACTTCAATCCGAAGAAAGTTAGGTTCCAGGATAGGGCAGCGGCCCTTCAGCAGATTGGGTCAGGGCCCGCTGACCCAAAGGACGGAACTCAGCAGACCTCCACGCCGGAGAAGGTCCCCTCCCAAATCAACACCTAAGGCACCAACCAAAAGGCTGAAGAAGGTCTGCGAGGTTGTGCCTACTGAGACTGAGGCGGAGCCAGAGGCCATAATTGTTGAGCCGCCTCTCTAGCTGAGAGACGAGCCAGAGTCTTCTGAGAAGACACAATCAGTGGAGAAGGTCGTTTCCACTGAGCAAGGTGAAATCGTGGACCAAGGGGTCCAAGCTGAAGAAGTTCAGACCTTGGAGAGCCCCTTGGACGTCCCACCACTCAGCAGCATCCCGTCTACTGAGAAACAGGCGTCTCCCATTGATATAAAGGACTCGGAGATAGCCTCGGAGTCAGAATCTGTCGGGATGGAGGCCACAACTCTAAAATCTAAAGCCTCCCGAGATATTGCTGAAGTGATTTCGGAGATCGCCAGCCACACTGATCTTGTCCTACTTGCTAGGCAGGCGAGGCTCCACATGCTGATAAGGTTCCAGGAGTGGCACAACCTGAAGCGACTGATCATCCACCACTCCTGCGAGCAGCTTCACGAGGAAGAGCTGCTGATCAGAGGAAAGAATGGCTATTTTGAGCCATCTAACCTCGGCACGCTCGAGGATCTGAGGGCAGCCATGCTTGCCATGCTGAACGACAGACAGCCTGTCTCTGCACCTGGGCCCTCAGATGGGTCTGACCCCGATGGTCAGGACCCACCCCGTGATTCAGGCCCTGAGAAGCCTGATGAGGGAACTCAACCGGACAAGGATGCCCCTACTTCCACTGCTGATCCTCCACTCAGCATCCTTGGTCCCGGGCAGACGATGGCTGGTACTTCGAAGGCAGCTGATCCTTATTAGCTCCTTCTCGAATCTGCTTTCAAAGTAGTGCCCAGCCTAAAAAGTCATCGTTCAAAATCAGTGGCCAGGGCGCTGAGGAACCAAGGCACTCAAAATCGCCTACTTGCCCGTACCGTCCACAAGACATAGCGGCAAACCACTGAGGCTGAGACTGCAGAGTTGCAGGGACTCAGAACCACTATCTCAACATCTTCGGTCCCTGACTTCTCCAGCATTCTGACGAATGCCTTAGCTGCACAGCGAGCTAACTTCGAAGAACAGCTCAAGACGATTCAGGAAGGCCAGGTTAAATTGCTGAATGATTACAAGGCGGCTCAAACCGCTCACACTGAATCAGTCACCGCCATCTCTCAAGCCACTGACCTCAGAATGGAGAATATTCAGAAGGCCATTGAAGAGAAGGTGGAGAAGCAGCTAAAAGAATTCAAGGCTGCAGCTGATCTCTCACATAAGAAATACAGCGATCAGCTGACAAACGAGAGAAATGAGCTGCATGAGCATCTGACGAAGCTACACAATAAGCTGGATGATCTGTCAGACTCATACAAAAGCCTGAACAGAAAAGTATCTGCTCCGGTCCCAACCCTACTTGCTGATGCCAAAAAGGGGCAAGGATTTGTAGAGAAAGCATCTAAGGAGCTGATACTAAAAGCTCCTAAGAAAGCAAGGACAGTGGTAGGGGCATCACATACTCAGTTATCTGCCCCCACTGGACCTTCACAAACTGGCAAGGCCCAGGGTGTCTCATCTGCAGCTGCAGCATCTACTGAGACTGGCCCAAGTGGCTCAGGAGCCAAAGAAGTCACAGCTCAGGCAACTCAAACTCCTCTTGATATATCATAAAAGAAGTTGTTGAGTATGCTGATGAGGACTCAGAAGAGGAACAAGCCCCTCTTCCCCCTCCAATTGCTCGGTAAAGGCAAGAAATTACTAAAGCTCCCAACCCCTCCCTCCAAGAAGAAAGGACCCAGGAGGTTCATAACACCGGAGGAGGAGGCTCAGATAGCAGCAGATGAGAAGCTGGCTAGGGAGATAGCCGAAGCTAAAGCCACAAAAAAACCCAAGAAGAAGCCTGTTAAAGGTAAAACTAAGGCTCCAGCAGGAGGCAAAAAGACAGGAGCTAGGCTGCCTCCTAGAACGCTCAAACTCAGCGATGAGGCTGATAAAGAAAAAGAAAAGGAGCAGCAGCAGCAGCAATCAAGTGGGCAGCAAGGGACTTCCAAAGAGAAATCATCCACGCCTGCTGACTCAGAAGAAGAGCCACCTCATAAGCCTTCCTACGTTGCCTCAAAGGCACAGGAACAAGAGATGGAAGAAATCTGGGCTCAGTTAGACAAATATCTATATAGAGGTGAAGAGGCCAGACAAATAGAAGCAGCCAGAGAGAGAATTAGAATGGCTGATTTTTAAACTCTCAGGCTGAGAACTGAAAAGGAAGCGAGTCTGAGGATCCCTGCAAAGGCTGACATCCCATACAAATACAGAAGTTCAGAAAGCCTACTGATCTGAAGACTCACAGATAGCCTAGAGTGGATGAATGGATCCCGTGGGAAGTTACTCAGAGATAGGAGACACTGAAAGTCGAATTTATCAAAAGGAACTACTTCTGGAGATTCTGGTCTGAAAAACCCCAAGAGAGTGGCATATACTAAATGGCTAATGAGAGCAGATCTGGAAACGCATGCCAGACTTCAAAAACCTGTCAAAAAAATGTTGAAGTAAGAGTTCCTAATCCCAGAATCCGGCCACCCCCATAGAGACTTGATGGATCCATCCACTACGGTGTAATAGAGAAAGAAGTGAAGGACGCTGCTGAAGCCAAATTTCTTGATGAAGCTGAGAAAGATCACATATCGGATGTATGGAGTGCCTCTTCCTAAAACTCAATCTCAAGATTTCAAAGACAGGATCAAGCAGTTCAAATGATTTCTTGCTTCTGTATTCTCATTGCATCTTTCTTTCTTTTAGTCTAGCAGAGATGTATCTGTACTGAATTTCTCATATATATAATATCTCTGTTTGGCTTTGACAATTCCTTATTGTCTGAATAGACGTGTTTATTTATGCTTAAAACTCAGAATCACTAAAGTGATTACTGACTCACACACTCACTATTGTTATTTACTGTCAGTTGTTGCTTAGCTAGATTCTGATAGACTTGTTAGTGATGGGGGGAAATGTTGTTAAGACAGGGGGAACATGTTGATTAGACTCTGTATAGGTTCTGACTTTCTGCCCTGATCCCCTCAGTAGTCTAGGACTTGGAAGAACAACTCCACTGATCCTACTTGTAATATTTTGTAAGGAGCTTTGTTTCTGATAAGTCATAGTGTTAGGTTGATAGATTATTAGGTTTTGGCATCATCAAATAGGGGGAAAATGTTGGGTGATGATTCTATCCTCAGCAATGTTGGAAAATAGTAGGAAATGACTCAGTCTTCTGTGTTGATATTTACTCAGTAGCCCTGTGCTCTGAATGAGTCTGTGAAGATTTAAAGATCCCAAAATCCTATATTGATTGATGAACCATTTCGTTGTAATCTGTCTTTGTCTCTGAGGTTTCAGATTCAGCAAACACTCTGTTTTGATTCAGGCACTCAGTGGATTATTTGCCTCAGCACCGAGTAGAAGACTCGGAATCTTGGACTCGGCGGGAGCAAGATATGCGAAAGGAGTCAGTGGAACTGAACTCAGCAGGAGTAGTTCGCTGAACTCAGAGTTGATCTTCAGTAGAGCCAACTCAGCAGGAGCATGCCACTGAATCAGAGATCAGACTCAACAATGGCCAGACAATCATCTGACTGTCAGGATCTTTAAAGGTCAATCAGCAAAGTCAATACGAGGAAGAGAGAAGTCAGCTTCAGATCTCCTTGAAGTCTGTTCTGTCTCAACCACTTTCTGAACCTCGGCCAATGACAAGCAACCACGTATCCTACATCTACTAAAGCTGCAAGTCAACAACTTTCCAGAAATGGAGGGAAAGGACACTGCTACCATACTTCAAAAGAGCCGTTAGCTACCCAAAAGGGAGAGACAAAGGATCGTCGTCTCTTCTCTATAAATAGAGGGATAAATCAAAATTTGAAGCTCACGAGCACACGAGAAAACAAGAACACACAGAGCATTAAAACGAGCAAATTCGAAAAGCCTAAGTCTTCCGCAAGAAGTTTGAAGAATCAATCTTCGGCGAAAGACCATATTTCTGCTCTTAGGGAACCAAGCTGAATTACTTAATACAGCCTCTAGTATCCAAACGACGTGTAACCCAACCTTACAGTCAGTTGTTCGTCGTTCTGGAAGCCACATCCTTGTTCCCTATCCCTCTAACCTAAGCTCAATAGAATATATCCATAGCTTAGACGAAGGAGTTCATTTCTGAACTGATCCTTATTGTAAAGGACTCCTTCACTGTTGGAGAGTTTTTCAACCACTTAGTTTGATAACCGTGTAAACTGAGACTTGCTCAGTATAAATCCCAAGACCAGTGTTTGTCCACCGTACAAACCAACTGAGACTATCTTAGTACAATAAACAGCTTCCTGATCTTTCGGGACAGTGGACATTGGATTGTAGTGTCCAAACAACTTTAAAAACCTTTGTGTCTTGTGTTCTGTTTACTGTTGCATTGATTTACTGTTCATACTGAAAACATTCTTTAAATCATTCAACTGAGTTTCAGCAAACTTAACAGACTGCACTAATCTACTGAAACTATTTTGATAAAACCGTTTTCCTAACTCAACTGAATTTGGGCCTACACTTTTCCGCACTACTGAACTCTATTTGAAAAATACTGAATTCTGACTTTAAGTCATCTAGCAGGTCTCAATAGAGTCAGTCACTCTGCCACACGATTCAGAACAGCTTGTCTGGTCTGCTGAACTTGTTCAGTACGACACTATCCTGAAAATGACTGTTCGTGTTTAAGTTGAGAAATCGGTTTTCAGGTGTATTCATCCCCCTCCCCCTCTACACCTGAACGTAATCTCGGGACCAACAGCATGTGCAACATTAGTGCATCAATAATAATAATATTGACACAACGCACCGTATAAAAGAAATTTGCAAACTCTAATCTCATACCACAATCCTAACTTCAGGTAATTAAAGAATGACTCATCACAAAATCCACTGATAAAAAAATGACAACAAATTAAGATAAGCTAAAAACTTCAATTGGTTTTGAAGCTTATAATTTACAAGCATTATGAGGAACAAAAATATTACATGGAAACATACTTAAAGCAGTAACGATCTCCAACCAAAATTAAGTAAATCCAAGACAAAATTCAGATAGAATTGACAATTTTTTAGTCTTACAATAGTGATTCTCGATTGTCAGAGACAAATCTACTTAGTTAACTACTAAAACAGGAGACAAAAACTGATGCTTGAGCAATCGGGAGATTCAATCTCATTTGCACTTATACACTTCTGACATGTAAATTGATGACACCTGATAAACAACAGCTGGCGGAGATGGAGAATCAAGAAATTAGTCGGAAAGATGGAGAGATAGGAATACGTAATTGCAGCGCGGGAGATGGCTGAAGGCACGGTGACCGAGGTGGCGTGCGAGACAAGCGCGGCAAAGAGCGGCGAGGCGTGGGGCGGCGGAAAAAACGATCGAGAGAAGAGAGAGAGCAGTGAGAAAAGTTATTTTTTAAGAGAGCAGTGAGACAAAAGTTATTTTTTAAGATAAGATTTTAAAATGTTTGAAAAATATATACTCCGTCCGTCACATAGAAAGTGTCTCATTTATATAGGGCACGGAAATTAAGAAATTTGTATTGTGTGGTAGATATTATTTTACTTTTAAATTGGTAATTTTGCTTAGGGGTGGAAATCGGTTCGGTTCCGGTTGTCGGTTAACCGAAACCGAAATGAGCCAAAAATGGGAACCGGAACCGATCGGTTCTTCGGTTAACCGAAACCGAATTCGGTTCGGTTCCGGTTCTTTACTCGATAACCGTTTTTTTTGAATTTGTGGGAGATCAAAAATCTAACATTAAAGAGTTTCAAACTTTGAAACCTAGATGAAAATATAAACTACTAAATTCAATGAGCAAATGCAAACAAAAACAGCATTCCCCAATCCGGCAATCCCCCCCCCAACTTCCAAAAATTAAAATCAACTAAATTTAAAACACAAAGTCTCCAAGTCCAAGCTACAAAACGCAGAATATGACAATACTAAAAAAGAAAATACAACATCAAAATGTCCATTAAAGTCAAGAATCCTGCAAATCATAATTTAATAAATTTCATTCGGCCGGTTCGGTTGGAGGGGCTGGTGGCCGTAGAAAACCGATGTCAATAAAAATATATATATATATAGTTAGTATTTTGTACATAAATTTAAAAAGTATATTAAACAAATTTTTACCTTGTAAGAATTCTCCATCTAATACTTCTTCGGGAACATCTTCAACATCACTTAAGAATGTGTTGGAGCTCAACCAATCTTGTGCACATACTAGTGCCTCAACAATGCTCGGCGTCAAAGAGCTTCTGAATGGGGAAAGGACTCGACCTCCAGTGCTAAATGCACATTCTGAAGCCACACTAGAAATAGGAATGGCTAGCACATCTTTTGCAATTGCTGACAAAACCGGGAATCGTGGGCTATTGAGTCTCCACCATTGCAAGACATCAAATTGATCAAACTCCATCTCAGACATCTTAGGTAGCCTCTCTGTGAGATAGAGAGAAATCTCTGTCGAATTTTCTTCGGATTGTTGATCATCAAAAGTAGCCTGTAGCAAGAGAGTCATTTGGTTATGAAAGACTTGTAAGAGAACTGTAATTTACTATAAGAATTAATGAATATAACTTAAAAGATAAAGTGAGAAACACATGCCTGAAAAAGACGCTTACGCGGTCGAGCTCCTCCTCGACGTGAAAGTTGGCCTTCCCCCGATTTCGTTGTCATAGTAGAAGTCGAAGAAGTAGAAGTACAAGATGTAGTAGGAGTGACATGCTTCCTCTTGTAAACATCGAACAACTCATTCAATGAGTTTGTCACTTCCACACACATTAGAGAGGCCCGCTGCTCATCATACATCGAATTCAAACATTTCTCCACGTGCTTCATCTTTTGTCGTGGATCCAAAATTACAGCGATGTATAATATCTTATTTATTTTCAAATTAAGACCATCCTCATCCATCCAGTACTTATCTACCTTCCTCTTCATACTTCTGGCCATTGCATTGATCACTAAGTCGATGCCCTCACCCCCACACTCCAACTCTCCAATGAAAGAAACTAAATCACACAATTCTGAGAGGAACAATGGAGATGTCACGTACTTGGTGCCGGAGAAGAGTTACGTGAGGTCATGGAACTTCTCTAAAAACTCACACATAGAAATAGTATGAGGCCAATCTCCATCTTCTGGTGGCCCAATGCTATCTCACTTGTGAGTTCTCAACCTCATTTCACGAACATATGCCTCATTCATTAATAAGGCCCTGAAACTCTTTTCATACAAACTTGCCGACTCTAGCATATAGTAAGTTGAGTTCCACCTCGTAGAAACATCTAGGCATACAAACTTGGAGGTACTTACCATCTAACAGAGTCTCTAAACGAGGAATCATGTGCTTAATAGCAGTATCATTTGTCGAGGCATTGTCCATCGTGCAACATATGATGTCCTTCAACTCCCATTCCTCCAATGATTCTAAGACTGCAGCATCAATGTCCTCTCCTTTGTGACTCTTTATCTGTTTAAAGCTTATTATCTTCTTCTGCAAATTCCATTTATCGTCAATGCAGTGAGCTGTAACACAGATAAAGTTTAGGTTATTCACTGAAGTCCAACTGTCGGTGGTGATTGACACCCTTCCCATCCCTTCCTTGCGAAAATAGGACTTCAAAGAACTTTTTTTAGCAAAAATAACTTCATAACATCTGTCCGTATCGTCTTTCTACCCGGGATTATAAATAATGGTTGGACAATCTTCATAAACCTCCTAAAGCCTTCTCTTTCTACAAAACGGAAAGGAAGTTCATCCCGGATAATCATCTCAGCCAATGACATCCGACACTTCTCTTGGTCAAACTTCCAATTTGTCAATGTTGATCCCTCTCCTTCGGCCCTCCGTTGTAAATTAAGGATTGACTGATTATCTTGTGCCTTATCTCGATCCTTACACATCTTTGAATGTTTGTTCCACGCACTTGTGCCGTTTTTCTTCGGATCGGCTTTAATAAGTTCTCCACAACGCCGACACTTCCCGGTCTTTGTTTTTTCATCTCCTTCTCCAACCCAAAGTACTTCGAATTCATCCCAAACTACGGACCTCGATTTTGGTGGTAATTTCCGTTTAACATTTCTTGTATTAGCATCGCTTTTGGTACCTTGTATTGCTTCATCTCGAGTGATTTCTTCAACCTCAATATCTTCTAGCAACCTTGGGTCCTGATCATCTCGAGAACTTTCCGTTTCCATCTTAAAAAAAGAAAATCGAAGTCTACTCAATAAGACAATAACTCACCAAGTGACAATCAGATACATTCATAAGATGCTTCAGCAGAAGCTTTAAATACCATGAATTTAATGGCATGCTGCAAGCATCTACATACATACTATTTGTTACTAAAATAACACAAAATGTAAAGCTACTGTTTGTGGAAGACAACATTCTGATTCACTTGGCAGGAGAGCAGCTGCATTAAATTTCTAAGAAATCATAATGCTATTTAAATTAAATTCAATTACCATAAACAAAATCATAAAAACCTGAAGTAGATAACAAAAAGAAACAAGTACTAAAAACAGAGAGAATCGAAATCTCAGGAAACCACAACACGAAAATTATCCTAATCGGACTTACTTTGTCCTGTGGTCCGTTTGGAATCCACAACGCCGACTGCCAGATGCGGGGATCTGGTGGAGGAGCGCCGACTGCCAGATGCGGGGGGAGGCACAACGCAGCGGAAGACGAGCGCCGACTGCCGAACTGGCGAAGAGAGGGAGTGAGGGGTGAGTCGTGACGGGGTGTCGGGGTGAGGCGGAGGCCGGTCTTCTGACTCTTCTTTTAGAAGTTAGTCAATAGTATTAAGATATTAAGATTAGATATAGATTATAAGAATATTATATAATATTATTTAACTAATTAATGAAGGTTATCGGTTAACCATCGGTTAATTAAATAACCGATCGGTTAACCGAGAACTGAACCGACGAATGCTAAGGGAACCGAAACCGTAACCGAGAACCGAAATTTCGGTTCCGGTTAACCAAACCCGATTTTTTCGGTTTCGGTTTTCGGTTATTTCAAATAACCGAAAACCGATTTCCACCCCTAATTTTGCTCCACACATTATTTATTTATTTTTAGAAACAAGACGCTTCCTATTAGACGACCCAAAAAGGAAAACAACACACTTTCTATAGGAAGGAGGGACTATTACTTTGGTGTTAGAACATTTCTTCTTTCCAATATTCATTTGTCTAATAAATTGGCTTTGTTACTAGGTACCTCTCATGAATATAAATTGGGTTTGTGAGAAAACTAAATTACTGAAAACATATACAAGGGGCATAGAATCATTTATTAACTTTGTTAAATAAAATGTTGATATACCTGATAAATTGAGTAGATGTCCATGTAATTTTTGCACCGACACATGATTTAAAATTTTTGAACAAGTTAAGTGTGATCTAAATCCCAATGGCTTTTCGAGTAGCTATATTGAGTGGATATACTATGGGGGTAGACATTTTATTGTAATAGTGAGAATATTGATGATAATAATGACGAGCCCACAAAATTGGATGAAAATATAGATGGCATGTTAGTTGATGTTGCAGAACGACAACAATTTGAAGGTGAAACAGAATAGTTCAGAGAACTTAAAAAAAATGCAAAAGTAGAATTGTATCCTGGTTGCAAGGAATCATTATTATATGTTGTTGTCAAATTGATGCATATCAAGGTAAAAAATAAATTGAGTGATAAAAGCTTTTATATGTTGCTTGAGCTACTGCAAGAGATCTTACCAGCTGATAATACTCTTTCATCTTCAATCTACTATGCTAAAAAAGTTTTAGATGAGATGGACCTAGGATTTCAAGAAATTAATGTGTGTAAAAACGATTGTGCTTTATTTTACTAAGAGAATGAAGAGGTAGAAAATTGTCTCATTTGTGATGAATCAAGACGAAAGTTGAAGGACGATAAGGGTAAGAAAATTCCTCATAATGTATTGAGATACCTTCCATTGAAGCCACGATTACAAAGACTTTTTATGTCGAGTAAAACAGCTTCATATATTAGGAAGGTGCTAGGAGACATCCGACTGACTCACTGACTTGGAAGCACTTTGATGAGAAGTATCCTCATTTTGCTCAAGATACTCACAACGTGAAATTGGGTTTAGCAGCTGAAGGTAAGAGTCCAAGTTCGGTTAAACCAAAACAAACCAAACCGAAAATTCGGTTAACCAAAAATTCTATTCTCTGTTTTAGAAAACCAATTACCAAACCAAAAAACTTCGATTCGGTTTGAATTTTAATTCAAAATTTTCAATTTGGATCGGTTTGGTTTCGATTTTAACCAACATTTTACGGAAAAAAAAAGAAGAAATTGAAAAAAAATACATATAAGTGTAGAATTAAAAAGTAAAAAGTAGTGTACTATTATCATTCCAAAAACCCTAAAAACAAAGATAGTCAAAACAATAGGTCCAACAAGAAGTTTTCGTCACTAAGAATCTAGGCATCGTGCAGGAACGGATTTATATAGGGGCATGGGGTGGCAATTGCCACCCCTTCTTTTTGGATATAATTATTTAGTATAGTCATATTTAATATAATCATAATATGTTATGTAATATTTAATACACCCACATATATATTTATTATATATATTGGCCATAAAATTGAAATTTTATTCGACAAATTTATTAGTTGAATTAATGGACCTTGTAAAGTCTTGATGTTCATAAATTATTTTCCTTAAATATTTTCTAGTAAGCAGTTTACTATAGTTTGTTTGGTTATTTTTATTATCAATTTTAGTAATTAGTTTGCTATTTATCCTGCAAATTCATGTCAATATTTTATTTGGCAAATTGACTTAAATGGTCCCCAAATTTGAAATTTTTGGCCAAATTGGTCCCCAATTCGAATTTCTTGGCAAAAGTGATCCCCAATATTTTAGATTTTGGTCAAATTGGTCATTTCGTTAATTTTACCATTAGTCAACGGTTAGTTAACGAAAATTTTAAAAATATATTAAAATATTTAAAGGGTACTTTTCGGAATAAAATTTCAAGAACCAATTCGGCCAAAGTATTTTTCGCATCCTCTGAAGCAAAAATGGAGAACGTTATACCAGTGGTCGATGAAGCGCTAGACAAGACTCACAGCGATGTCATGCTCTTCAACCGTTGGTCCTACGATGGATTTGAGGTAACCTTATCTCTCTTGCTCGCAACAAAATCCTATTTTATGCTTTTCGATTTATTTGATGATTTTATATACAAAATCTTTGGAGGATTGGAGAAATAATTAAATACTGTTTTACAGGATGGGTTACATTAGTATGAATGATGTTATATTAGTAAACCGCTACTGCTTCAAAGCACCCAATTTTCATGCCCCACACTGCTGGGAGGTACCAACCTAAGCGTTTCAGGAAGGCCCAGTGCCCAATCATCGAAAGGCTGACCAACGCCCTCATGATGCACGGTAGAAACAATGGAAAGAAGTTGATGGTTGTTCGCATTGTCAAGCATGCTATGGAAATCATTCATCTGCTAACAGATCTGAACCCAATTCAAGTCATTGTTGATGCTGTCATCAACAGGTATTGGAACAACGCATTGCTAATATAACATTTTATTTTCTTGCTGTTAGGGTTATGGTCTTAGTTGATCTGAGTTTGAATGAGGTTACAATTACTACTCGCTCTTCTATTTGCAGTGGGCCAAGAGAAGATGCGACCAGGATTGGTTCTGCTGGTGTTGTGAGGCGGCGTCAAGCAGTTGATATCTCCCCTCTCCGCCGCGTTAATCAGGCTATTTACCTGCTGACAACTGGTGCCAGAGAAAGCTCCTTCAGGAACATCAAAACCATAGCTGAATGCCTTGCTGATGAACTCATCAATGCTGCTAAAGGGTCATCCAACAGGTAAATGAGGATGATCACCATTTCTCTTTCTGTATACGCACACTTTTGTCTCCTTGGTTAGTAGCTGATCACCTTTTCTCAATGTATGTGCAGCTATGCAATCAAGAAGAAGGATGAAATTTTAAAATATAATCTTTTTAAAATAAGATTTTTTAATTAATTTTTTTTCTCAAATAAAATTTTTTTGATAACGAAAAAAGGAAATTTTGGGTACGCCCTCGAAATTTTATTCCGAAAGTACCCTTTGAATATTTTAATATATTTTTAAAATTTTCGTTGACTAACCGTAAAATTAACGAAATGACTAATTTGGCCAAAATCTAAAAAATTGGGATCAATTTGGCCAAGAAATTCGAATTGGGGATCAATTTGGCCAAAAATCTCAAATTTGGGGACCATTTAGGCCAATTAACCATTTTTTTAAGGTATCTTGTTTTTATACTTAAATACATAGTTTTGAGGCAAATCAAGAACACGAAGTTATACCACCCCTTGTTGAAAATCCTGCATACGTTGCTGGCATCGGGAACATAGTTTGAAGAAGGAAATTGATAATTTAAAAAATCCATGCAGCATGCTTCCGACATCGAACACAAGAAAAGTGAAAAGTAGTAAATAGTTTGAGTTAGATTAAACTTAATGCATTGTTTATATTTAGTTAAACAAACGTAGAAATCATGGATACCAACTATATTGTCTTTCATCAACTCAAAGTCCAAGAACAGTCTACTCTAGACCGATGTTAGGTGTTCTAAAGTTTGACTCACTATATAATAGTACTATATTTTTTTAAAGTAAATACTTAACTTTGAACTTACCAACTTCAATTTTTTCCATCGCATCGTAGTCCTCTTCAACAGACTTTGGTATGACAAAGCCAATCTGATAACAAATCAAGGCTTGAGTGATTCTCGATGTTAATGAAGATCTAAAATCATCAATGATATGACCTCCTGTGCTAAAAGCGGACTTCGAAGCAACAATTGATATCAGAATTGCAAACAAATCACGAGCTATCTTTGCTAGAATGGGAAATCTAGGACCTTTCAACTTCCACCACTGTAGCACACTGAAGTCGTCTACGTCATTTTCGATTTTCGCACTCAAGTATTTTTCTAATTCTGACTCATCATTCTTCACTCCTTCCACATTCTGTAACCTCCTATGTTTGTCCTTACGAAAACCCTTCTTCCTTTTGTCACTGCTACTTTCAGTATCCGAAGAGCTAGTCCCACCATTTCCACTGCTTAAAGATGATGGTAATGTTGCATGATCTTGACGGATAAGAATTCTCTTGTAATCATCTCAAACACTTCATTAAGAGCTTTATCAACCAACCCATCTAGTTTTTCTCCAATTAGACCTCCATACATGTCATTAAGAATATAAGAGATATCGCACTTTGATAGCGGTTGCGGGTTACCCTCGTCATCCAAAAAAAAAAAAAAAAGAGAATATAAGAGATATAATCCATCTTATGCCGAGGATCAAACACCACATGAAGAAATAACATCATGTTCATCTTTTCTGGATCTCACTAATACTTATCGAACTTGGTTTTCATTTTCTGAGCAACACCTAGTAGTTCATCATCATCACTTGCAAGCCATTGTTTCAACAAAAAGTCACTTGATTTCCTCAAGAAAATTATTGGATGTAACATATAAAGAAAATTGTGGTCCATCAGGTCTAAAATCATCTAGAAGCTTGTTAGAGACAAAGTTTATCGTCGAAGATTGGCAAGGAAGGACGGCAAGCCGTAGCATGAAGTACGTTGCCAAAGTACGTTGTCGTTGCATGGGGCATAACGGAACCGAAGTGGACGTGGAGTCCTTATCCTTATTTATGTTTAATTCCTTTTCCTATTAGTTTACAATTTCCTTTCCTATTAGTTTATTTTAGGTAATTTACTTATTAATTTATGGCCATAAAACGGGCCGGTCAATTGAGACCAATTAGTATTTATATGTGAGTTGAGAGAGTAAAATAATCATCTAGGGTTTGATTCTCTTGATCTAGGAACGGCGTTTACGCTTGGCCGATAGCTTGTCTATCGTGGGACTCATCTTTGAGTTGGATTTTGCTTTCTTTTATTTAATTTCGTTTTGATTAATATTCTTAATTGTTCTTCGAATTCCTTTACTCTAACAAATTGGTCCGACCTGCCGGATGACAATTACGCGACAACAGGCTATGGAATCGCAAATTGATGCGTTGGAGAAGGGATTGAAGAGTATGGATGATCGATTATCCGGGGAGTTGCGTCTATAAAAGACTCGATGGCTTCTATTCGAGATTTGTTGGCGGGCTTGATGGCGGAGAAGAATAAATCCAACGCCGATGCCGACAGCGGCTCACCTCCTAACCAAAACCCTAATTTGGAGGGCTCTCAATCGGCGGACGGACCACGGAAGTCCGGTCCGACACGACAGCGGGTCAACCAACCTTGCTTCGTCCACGCCGCGGGGAAGGCGTAAATCGATTTTAACAAGGTAGTGAGGTAAAAAAGCGAATCCATTCTCCCATCCTCTAAGTGGCTTAGAGAGGATGATCATCCAAGCAATAATGGCCGTTGGTGTAGTTGATGCGACTTTTAGAGGCGTTTTTCCAAACATTAATGTCTCTTGGTCCTTCAAGATCAGAATGGGACTTCTGTTTAGATAAGGGTTCTGTGATTGAACATATTGATGGTCATACTGATATAGTTCACAAGCTTCTATACCACCATTGGCTTCCTTGGGGTATGAAACGAAGAGATTTTTTATTAAGGCGGTATTGGAGAAGGGAGGATGACGGTACATATGTGATTCTGTACCATTCTGTCTTTCATCTGAAGTGTCCGCCTAAAAGGGGTTATGTACGCGCCTGCCTTAAAAGTGGAGGGTATGTAATATCTCCAGTTAGTCAAGGAAAGCGTTCTATAGTGAAGCATATGCTTGCCATTGATTGGAAATTTTGGAAATCTTATTTTTGGACATCATCAGCTAGATCAATAACAATAAGCATGCTGGGAAGACTTGCTGCCTTAAGGGAGCTGTACAGAGCGAAGTTGGATTGTTCATCATCAGATTTCTCATCAGGTGAGCTGACGAGCAACAGTACCATGCAGCAAAAGAAGATAGACCTGAAAGTTGATCTTCCAAATAGGGCGCAGAATAGGGAGGATATGGAGGAAGAAGTTGTTAAAACTCCTTCTGATCACTCAAGTCTTGTGGGATTAAATGAAGCTACGGGTGAATTCTTTGATGTTTCTGAACCTATGGAATATGATAATTCAGAAACTGGTTGGCCTTCAGACTATGGTCCGGAAATGTATTCTCAGGATGCACGTCAGCCAAAAATGTCAACTGCTGCTGTTTTTGTCAAAAGGCTGCATGATCTTGCAGTTCAGCAGAAGGGTTACGTGGATTTGCATGATTTGGCAAGGGAAGATAGTCTGTCGTGCAAATTTGGACTCACTCTTCCAAAGGATTCAATCTGTAATTCGCTCTGTAGTTGGACAGCAACAGACCCATCAACATTTTTGATTCGTGGAAAGACTTATTTGGATGACAGGAAGAAGATTAAGGCAAAAGGCACGTTGATGGAAATGGTAGGTGCTGACTGGTTGAGATCTGACAAGAGGGAAGATGATCTGGGCGGCAAGCCTGGGGACATAGTTCAGAAATATGCTGCTAAGGGGGGATCGGAGTTTTTTTTATTGTGAACATACAGGTCCCAGGTTCAACAACACATAATCTTGCTTTGTACTATATGATGAGCACTCCTCTAGAAGAGGCTCCTTTGCTTGAGAGCTTTGTGAAAGGAGATGATGCTTATAGAAATTCCAGCTTCTGCGTATTCGGATGGAATATGGAGAGACTCGGAGCGCTCCGTCATTTGAAGGAACACATTGCACGAGCCCAAGATTACATGGTTAAGGGGGCGAACAAACATCGTCGGGACGTTGAGTATGAAGTGGGACAGCAAGTAGTTCTCAAGTTAGGACCGTATCGTCAAGCTTCGTTATTCAAAAGAAAGAATGCTAAATTAGCGGCGCGATACTATGGACCGTTCGCGGTGGAAGAACGAATTGGTGCTGTTGCCTATCGCCTTCGGTTGCCGGAAGGATGCAAGATGCACCCGGTATTTCATGTTTCGTTACTTAAAAAAACCCACGGCAATCATGAGTTTGAGAATAATTTACCCGAGGAGCTGTGGGTTGCCGATCCGGGGTTTATTCCGGAGTGGATTTTACGTGATCGGTGGGTTTGGAAAGGGGATGACCGAGTGCGCGAGGTATTGGTCCAATGGCGTGGAAGAACGACAGACGATGCAACACGGGTGGACATATCCGATCTATTAAGTCAATTTCCAATTTCAGCCTTGAGGACAAGGTCGTTTTTGGAAGGGGGGAAGGAGTTGTTAGAGACAAAGTTTATCGTCGAAGATTGGCAAGGAAGGACGGCAAGCCGTAGCATGAAGTACGTTGCCAAAGTACGTTGTCGTTGCATGGGGCATAACGGAACCGAAGTGGACGTGGAGTCCTTATCCTTATTTATGTTTAATTCCTTTTCCTATTAGTTTACAATTTCCTTTCCTATTAGTTTATTTTAGGTAATTTACTTATTAATTTATGGCCATAAAACGGGCCGGTCAATTGAGACCAATTAGTATTTATATGTGAGTTGAGAGAGTAAAATAATCATCTAGGGTTTGATTCTCATGATCTAGGAACGGCGTTTACGCTTGGCCGATAGCTTGTCTATCGTGGGACTCATCTTTGAGTTGGATTTTGCTTTCTTTTATTTAATTTCGTTTTGATTAATATTCTTAATTGTTCTTCGAATTCCTTTACTCTATCAAAGCTCTTTTTCATAAATCTCATACTGATAGAAAACATCTTGATATAACAACGCAGTTTCAAACATTGTCAAACAGAATCACATCTAGTCGGACAATCAATACATAATGACTCTATATTCTTTTCATCAGCACAGTGATCTTTGAACTTTTTCGATCTCTGAGGCTACTGTCGGATCGGATATATCTCACCAATGTTCGAACTCGTTCAACAGCCTTGTTCATCTCTTT
Source organism: Lavandula angustifolia (assembly GCA_028984105.1). Classification (NCBI taxonomy): domain Eukaryota; kingdom Viridiplantae; phylum Streptophyta; class Magnoliopsida; order Lamiales; family Lamiaceae; genus Lavandula; species Lavandula angustifolia. Next base: position 30,015,713 of record CM054803.1, read on the forward strand.
CAACCCATCTTTTATAACCAAATTAACAATGTGAGCGATGCATCTCATATGCAGAAACTTGCCATCACATATTGCTTTCCTCCAAGCAACAAATCTTTTTCTTCAATAAGCTACAACGGTATCATTACAGGAAGCATTATCCACAGTAATGGTAAAAACATTTTCAATTCCCCAATCAAGCAGACATTTCTCAATTTGCAGACCTAGTTCTTTACCTTTGTGACTATCACATGGAGTAAAATTTAAAATCATTTTAGGCAAATTCCACTCGTCATCAACGAAGTGAGCTGTCAAACACATGTAAGTAATTGTTTGGTTGGACGTCCAAGTGTTAGTGGTTAGACAAACTCGTTGCCCAGATTGTTTAAAAGAATCTTTCATCTTTTGCTTCTCGTCATAATATAATCCAAAACAGTCTTTAGTGATTGTAGTGCGAGATGGAACTGGGAATTGAGGCAAAGCAACACTCATGAAGTACTGAAATCCTTTCATTTTCCACAAACTTGAAGGCAATTTATCCACAATAATCATTCTTGCAAGTGCTTTCCTAACAATCTCTGGGTTATACTTGGGACTATGATTAGAAGTCTGGAAATCCACATTCTTAACAAGTATAGCAATAGGAAGGTTATCATTCAATCTATCTGGATGGCTTTTACACCCCTTAAGATGATTAAGCATGCTAGAAGAGCCATTCTTAGAAGTATCCGCCCCATAATCATGACCGCAATACTTACATTTTGCACGTTCTTTGCCACTTTTCTTGTCAACATAAATATCAAAATGGTTATAGACAATTGACCTCTTGATGGTAGCTTTTTTTTTGTGGCAACCCAGTTTTTTCTGCTCATCATTTCCTTCGTCGACATTAATGATTTCTACTGTTTGTTTATCTCGCTTGGACAAAGATTCTCGTATTGGCTCATTTCCAGCCCGGTTTGGCTTCAATGCCCCACTATAGTATACCCCTCCATACCCCATCCACAAATTAAATGACATGTGGCATATAAGTTAACTATTATAAAATTCTCCTATTTCAAATAATAATATCATTCAACGCGCACATTAACTGAATAACATAAAATAAACAAAAAATTGGATAAATAAATGAATATATGCCACGTGTCATTTAATTTGTGGATGGGGTATGGAGGGGTATATAATAGTGGGGCATTGAAGCCGTTCCGTTTCCAGCCACATCACCAGTTTCTATCATAATCTCTGAATTTAAAAAAAAAAGAATTATATAAAAAATAGGAAATTAGAATTGATAATAAGTAATAACAATCAATAAATCATATAACCTTGAAAGAATAGACAATTTTAGAGTATACTGAATTGCAAGACACGCATGGAATTATACGAAGATGTTTATGAAGTAAACAAACAACAATGCCTAGCTCACTGCCAATAATACATATCCCCACATGAAAACGAAGAATTAATTGAACAACCACTTCTCCATCAGTTTAAAATTTTCTTTGTTGCCGGAAATTGCTTTGTTTATTGAAATGTTAATATCAAGAAATATCATTCAAACAACTCGTATTATATAATCAGGCGAATAGAGAGCAGTTAAATTCAAATATGAAAACAACGCACGAGTTACCACCGTCGATGAACTGATGAATTTCAAATGTTGAATATGTCTCAACTCTCACGTTAAAACTCAATGCAAATCTGCTCACGCTGTTTGGCTGGATTAGGTGACACATTAGAGTTAAGAGGACGATTTTAAACCTATTATATGTATAAAAAAGATATTGAAAATTGTAGCCCAAGCTAGTCAAAATAAGCCCAAGCCCCCAAAGTGATGTATTACGTCTATTCTTAAAATATATGAATATTATTACAATACTAATTAAAATAAAAAATTAAATATTTTCGGTTCGGTTTAGTTCGGTTAACCGATGGCTAAACCGAAACCGAACCGAAAACCAAAATACAAAAAATCAAAACCGAGTACCAATCCAAATATTTTTGGTTCGGTTTGGTTCGGTTTAAAAATGTTTGGCTCGGTTCGATTCGGTCGGTTATCCGTCCAGTGCGCACCCCTAGCCGATGGCTTTACTCCGTGGTCAAACTTATGAGGTGTTTGCAATAGCTTAAACATTTTTTAAGTACTTAAATTAAGGAGAAGATCGTAAAAGTGGCTTATTAGAGAATTTAAGGTGTGTTTGAAAAAACTGCTTAAAAGAAGAAAAAGTTGAAAAAATAGTGTTTGCAAAATTTATACTTATCCGAAATTACAAATATGTCATTAAGTTGGAGAAGTTGGTAAAAACCAACTTAACCAACCTCGACTTATTGAACTTAAATGTAGAGAATTTTTCCGAATTTAATCTTTTTCAAACACCAAAAAATAATTTTTTCTTAAATTAAGCTAGAAGTTAAATAAGTTAAGTAGTGGCAAACATCCACTTAGACTACTCATATAGCATCTGGCAGTTAGGAGATAGGGATCCCCTAATTTGTTAGACCCTCTCCAACAGTCCCTTAAATAGGGGGAATTCCTTATTTTTCTTCTCCAACGCTCATGTATCCGCTGCACAAAAATAAGGGAAGCAAAAATCCTCCTCTACTCATACGGGAAAAATCCGGCTCCCCTATTCAGCTCCAATATCTATTTTTCTCTCTTTTTTTTTATTTCTGGGCAACGTCAATTAGATTAATTTGAGAAATTACAAAAACAACAAACCGAAGAAGAGCAGAAATTGATAAGAAGAAGAGGATAAATTACAGAGGAGAAGCAGAAGAGTTTCAGTACCGCCGTCGGAGCCGGAGATGACAAACCGTGTTCGCGTCGGAGACGAGAGATCGGCGGCGCTCCGCCCGTCCACCAGAGCTCTATCACCGCTGGATCTCACGGTCTGGTGCTCGCTATCTGTTGGAGCTCTGATCGGTGCTCATTGTTAAGGACTATAAATAGAAAAAAGTCTTCATGCAGAGAAGAACATGCAATAAGAGGGAACCAAAGCATTCAAAGCTCTCAGACACTCTAGTGAACTCAAAGTCGAATCTAGCGAAGAACTTGCTTACAGAGAGATTATCTTACTTCTTTACTCTAGAGATTCATTAGTTTCCCTTCTCTACTCTAAGCAAACTTATTGTAATATCATAAGCTTAGAAAATCTCGAATGAGTTCAGCTTTCTGAACTGTTCTTACTATAAGAACTCCTTCGTAGTTGGAGAGTATCAAGCCTTGTGTTTGAATCTTGTAAAGTCACTGAGACTATAACTAGAGAATATGTCCAGTGCACAGATCGACTGAGACTTGCTCAGTATAAGTAATCAAGAACTCCAGCTTTGTTCAGGAGAGCGGACGTAGGATCATGCGTATCCGAACCCCTTTAAAATTGCTCGTGTTGATTCTCATTTTTTAATTTTACAAATTATATTTAAATGCAATTATTTTATATAATTAAATTAAACATAATAATATATTTATAAAAAATACATAATTAAAATTTTACATTAATTGCAAAAAAGATAATTCAAATTACTTAAATAAAAAAAACTCTACATTAATTGCAAAAAAAGGTAATTCAAATTACTTAAATAAAAATGATAGGTTACATTATATCTAATTCCCCGAAGATGAATTCTGGAGGTCGAAATGAGCGTTTGTGTCTTTAATTTCCCTAAACTGCTCCATCAAGCTTCTAATTCGATCAAGTTGAGGTGCTTCAAATTCGATATGTTGGTCCCGAGATTAAACGTTCAGGTGTAGGGGGGAGGGGGTGAATTCACTTAAATACAATTTCTCAACTTAAAGCACGAACAGTCCTTTTCAGGAGAATGTCGTACTGAACAAGTTCAGTAGACCAAATAAGCTGCTCTGAATCGCGTGGCAGAGTGACTGACTTCACTGAGGCCTGCTAGCTGACTTGAGTCAAAATTTAGTACCGTTCAGCTGAAGTTCAGTAAGTGCGGAAATGTGTAGGCCCAAATTCAGTTGAGTTTAGAAAACGTTTTTAAGAAAGCAGTTTCAGTATATTAGTGCGATCACTTAAGTTTTCCTGAAACTCAGTTGAATGATTTTGAAAGATATTTTCAGTATGAACAGTAATCAATGCAACAGTAAAAACACATAACACAAGCAATTTTAAAGTGGTCCGGATCCAACAATCCTACTGTCCCAAAAAGATCAGGAGACTATTTTATTATACTGAGTTAGTCTCAGTCGGTTTGTGCACTGGACAAACACTGGTCTTGAGATTTATACTGAGCAAGTCTCAGTTTACAAGATATCAAACTAAAGTGTTTGACAAACTCTCCAACTATGAAGGAGTCCTTTACAATAAGGATCAGTTCAATTATGAACTCCTTCGTTCTAAGCTATAGATATAGGCTGTTGAGCTTAGGTTAGAAGGATAGGGAACAAGAAGGTGGCTTCTAGAGCGACGAATGGTTAAGTATAGACTTGGGTTCGTATTCAGTCGCTTGGATACTAGAGGCTTTATGGTCTGGTTCAGCTTGGTTCCCTATGAGCAAGTATGTCGCCTTTCGCTGGAGATTACTCTATGAAGTTCTTGCGCAAAGCTTAAGTCGTTTATGAGTTTGCTCGTGAATGCTCGACTGTTCTTCTGTGTTGTTCGGTTTCGTAGGTGAGCTTTAATTTGAAATCTTCCCTCTATTTATAGAGCAGAGACATGGATAGATCCGTTGGAGACGACGATCCATATGTCTCTCTCTTTTGGGTAGCTAACAGCTCTTTCAAAGTATGGTGCCAGAGTCCTTTCCCTCCATTTCTGAAAAGTTGTTGACTTGCAGCTTTAATCAGAAAGTAGACAGCTGGCCGCTCGTCATTGGTCGAGGCTGAAGAAAGTAGGTGAGACAAAACAGACTTTAAGGTGGATCTGAAGCTGACTTCTCTATACCTCGTATGACTCTGCTGATTTGACTTAATATATCCTGACAGTCAGAAGACTGTCTAGCTGTTGCTGAGTCTGATCTATATTCAGTAGTATTCTCCTACTGAGTCAGCTCTATTGAAGATCAACTCTGAGTTCAGTGAACTACTCCTGCTGAGTTCCGTTCCACTGACTCCTTTCAGTATACTGCTCCTGGTGAGTCCAGTACTACTGAGTCTTCTTCTCCTTGTACTGAGGCTGATAATCTGCTAGAAACCAGCGGACAGAACTGAGTGCCTGAACCAAAATGAAGAGTGTCTACTGAGTCTGAAACTCTCAGAGACAGAACAACAAATTACAACAGAATGGTTCATCAGTCAAAGTAGGGTTTTGGGATCTTCAAATCTACTGAGCACTAGGCTACTAGGTTATCTACTGAATCATCTCCCAACATTTTCCCCCTATTTGATGATGCCAAAACCTAACACTATAACTATCAGAAACAGGGCTCCTTACAGATATTACACGTAGAATAAGGGAGTTGTTCTTCAAGTTCTAGACTACTGAGGGAATCAGGGAAGAAATATCAGATCCTATACAGAAAACTAACAGCAATTCCCTCTTTCTAACAACAATTTCCCTCTATAAGCATCTAAAAAATCAGAATCTAACAAGCTAAGAACTGACAGATAAAATGTTCAGTGAGTGTGTGAGTCAGTAATCACTTGAGTGATTCTGAGTGTTAAGCATAAAAGAAACAAGGCCATGTAGACAATAAGGAATTGTCAGGGCCGAACAACAATGATGTATTATATATGAAGAAATATTAGTACAATACATCAAGATTGCTATTCTAAGAAAGAAAGACAAAGAACTAAGGCAAAGAAATACACAGAAGCTATCTACTATCATCTCTTGAACTGCTGAATCTGATCTTTGAAGTCCTTAGATTTTTCTTCAGGGAGCGATAGTCCATACATCCGGTAAGTAACTCTTCTCAGCTTCAATATCTCAGCCATGTCAGTAGGATCAGCTTCATCTAGATTCTTGGCTTGAGCAGCATCCTTGATTTCTCTTTCAATCACCCCAAAGTGTACAGAGCCATCAAGCTTCAGTGGGGGAGGCATAAGTCATGGAGTTGGGACCCTGACATCAATCTTTTCAGCTAAGGCCTTCTGAACTCTTGCATAAAACTCTGGATCGCTCTTCAGAAGCCATTCAACAAAGGCAATGGACTTGTGCATGTCAGGCCAATATCTCCAGAAGTAGAATCTCTTCATGTAGTCAGCCTTCAGCGTCTCCCACCTCTGAGTCCGCTCCCATGGCATCCAAGTATCAACCTTGGGCCATCTATGGATTTTGAGGTATGTGGGCTTCCTGAGTCTTCTATACTTGTATGGAATGTCAGCTTTCTCAGGAATCCTCTGTCTTGCTTCCTTCTCAGTCTTGATCCTCAGAGCTTCTAGATCAGCGAGTCTGAGCCTTTCTCTTCTTTGCACTAATGCGCCCGGCTTCCTCCCTGCTCTAAGTACCTTTCCATCTGATCCCAAATTTCCTGCATCTCTTGCTCTTAGGCTTTAGAGGGAACATAGGATGGCACATACTCTTGTTCTTCTTCTGAGTCAGCAGGTGTTTGAAGATTTTTCTTTAGAAGTACCCTGATGTTCAGTTTGCTGCTGCTGTTGTTGCTCTCTTTCCTTTTCTTTGTCAGCTTCGTCGCTGAGCTTAAGGTTACTTGGGGGTAGCCTTGTCCCAGGCTTCTTGCCCCTCTGAACTTTAGTTCTGCCTTTAACAGACTATTTCTTGGGCTTATTAGCAGCCTCTGCCTCGGCTATCTCCCTTGTCAATTTCTCATCAGCGGCAATCTGAGCTTCTTCCTCAGGAGATATGAACATCTTAGTTCCTTTCTTTTTAAGTGGAGTGGGAAGCTTCAGAATTTTCTTTCCCTTTCCTTGCACTGGAGGAGGTAGATGGACTTCTTCCTTTTTTGAATCATCCTCTACATACTCAGCAATTTCCTTGATAATGTCACTGGGAGTCTGAGTTGCCTGAATAGCAGATTCCTTGGGTCCTGAGCCACTTGGGCCGGTCTCAGCAGGAACTATAGCCCATGCTGCTGAGACACCCTGGGCCTCACCCTGTGCAGTCTGAGTAGTGGGAGCAGTGGGAGCTGATTGCTGAGTCTGAGATGCTCCTGACACTGTCCTTACTCCTCTTGGTACTCTGGGTACCTTTTCCTTTCCTTCCCCCTTTTTGGCATCAGCAAATAAACTAAGGGTAGGAATTTGTACCTTCTTGTCTAAACTGGTGTAAGCTGAGGCAAGTTTGTCTAAGGCATCTTGCAGCTTGACAAGCCTCTCATGGAGCTCATTCCTCTAATCTGTTAATTCCTCGCTGTATTTCTTGTGAGAGTTCTCCACCACAGTCTGAATAGACAGCAACTTTTGATCCACTCTATCTTCTATGGCCTTCTGAATAGTCTGGAGTCTGAGCTCGGAGGCCTGAGTTAGAGAAGAGACGGATTCAGTGTGAGCTGACTAGGCTGCCTTAAATTCTTCAAGAAGCTTAGCTTGGGCAGCTTCCATCAGCTTTTGTTGCTCTTCGAAGCTGGCTCTCTGAGTTGCAAGTGCGTTTGTCAGAATAGTTGAGAAGTCAGGGGCAGGCGTATTCTGGATCAAAGTTCTGAGCCCCTTTATCTCTGCACTCTGAGCCTGTGTGGACTGCCTCCACGTCTTGTGGACGGCGTGGGCAAGGAATCTGTTATGAGTACCTTGACTCCTCGGGCCCTGGCCACTGACTTTGAGCGTCGGCTCTTCGGGTTGGGCGCTACCTCGAACGCAGACCCCAGCAACAGCTGTTCTGGGTCCGCCGACTTAGAGGTACCAGCAGCCGAATGGCCTGGAGCAAGGATGCTGAGAGGAGGTTCAACAGTTTGAGTAGGAGCATCCTTCTCCAGTTGATTTCCCTCATCAGGCTTCTCAGTGCCTAAATCACGGGGTGGGTCCTGATCGTCAGGATCAGACCCATCTGAGGGAGCCGTCGCTGAAGTATGTTATGAAATATTTCTTTTTTAGGGGAGAGGTAGGGGAAGCCGTTGGAGACGAACTGTTTCCGCATAAAAATAGGAATAGGGCTCCCCCATAATGAGGGAAACCCTTACCTAGGTTGCACGGACACAAACACGGGACACGGTACGATACGGACACGGGACACGGGATACGGCATTTTTTGAAAAATTTAGGACACGACACGGGCGCTGATATAAATAATATTAAATTATTAATATTATCAAATGATCAACTCAAAGCACATAAGTCATAACTCATAAGTCATAATCATAGCATAAAAATGTGAAATACTAAGATAAGTAGATAACAACAATAAACATTAGTCTTAAAGTCATAACTCATAAGTCATAAAAATCTAAATAAAAACTATTAGGGTTGTAGCAAACCAGAGTTTACTCCATTGATTGAAAATTTAAATTTAGTTTGTCTAAAGTGAAAGATTAAAATATAAAATACTAAGATAAGTACATAACAACAATAAACATTAGTGTTGGTCCCGAGAGCACGTTCAGGTGTAGAGAGGGGGGTGAATACACCTGAAATCGATTTCTCAACTTAAAACACGAACAGTCCTTTTCAGGATAGTGTCGTACTGAACAAGTTCAGCAGACCAGATATGCTGTTCTGAATCGTGTCGGCAGAGTGACTGACTCTACTGAGATCTGCTAGCTGACTGAGAGTCAGAATTCAGTATCTTGCAGATAGAGTTCAGTGGTGCGGAATAGTGTAGGCTCAATTCAATTGAGTGGAAAAACGTTTTTTATTAAAACTGTTTCAGTAGATTAGTGCAATCAGTTAGGTTTGCTGAAACTCAGTTGAATGATTTATAAAGGATTTTCAGTATGATCAGTTAAATTAATGCAACAGTAAACTACGAGACACAGAGATTTTTAAAGTGGTTCGGACACAAAAATCCTACGTCCACTGTCCCGAAAGATCAGGAAGATATTTATTATACTGAGGTAGTCTCAGTTGGTTTGTACGCTGGACAAACACTGGCCTTAGTTATTATACTGAGCAAGTCTCAGTTTACAAGGTATCAAACTAAGTGTTTGAACAACTCTCCAACTATGAAGGAGTTCTTTACAATAAAGAACAGTTCAAGGATGAACTCCTTCGTCTAAGCTATGGATATGTCTATATAAGCTTAGGTTAGAGGGATAGGGAACAATGAATTGGCTTCTAGAACGACGAACAACTGAATAAAGCTTTGGGTTCGTGTATCGTCGTTTGGATACTAGAGGCTCTGGTTTTCGGTTCAGCTTGGTTCCTTAAGAGCTAGAATGTAGTTCTTCGCCTGAGATAGATTCTTTGAACTTCTTGCGGAGAACTTAGGCTTTTTGGTTTTGCTCGTTTGAATGCTCTGCGTTTTCTCGTTTTTCTTTCGCGTCTCTTTTTTCGCATCTGCTTCAAAATTTGATTTATCCCTCTATTTATAGAGAAGAGACTAGGAAAGATCCGTTGGAGACGACGATCCTTTGTCTCTCTCCTTTAGGTAGCTAACGGCTCTTTCATGGCGATGTGACAGTGTCCTTTTCCTTCATTTCCGAAAAGTTGTTGACTTGCAGCTTTAGTAGGTGTAGGACAGATGTCTGCTTGTCATTGGTCGAGATTCGGAATAGTGGTTGAGACAGAACAGACTTCGAGGTGATTTGAAGCTGTCTTCTCCTTTCCTCGTACTTTGACTCTGCTGATTGCCTTCAAAAGTTCTGACAGTTCAGAAGACTGTCTAGCCGTTGCTGAGTCTGATCTTGATTCAGTAGGGTAACCTCGCCGAGTCCGCTTTGCGAAGATCAACTCGAGTACGAGTGAACTACTCCTCGCGTGTTCGGTTCGACCGACTCCTTTCGGATATCTTTGCTCTCGCTGAGTCCAGTATTTACTTAGTCTTCTACTTCTGGTGCGGAGGTGGGTAAGCTACTGAGTGCCTGTACCAGAGCAGAGAGTCTGCTGAGTCTGAAACCTCAGAGACACAAACAGGTTACAACTCAATGGTTCACCAATCAAGATAGGGGTTTGGGATCTTCAAATCTTCAGATTAATTCAGAGCATAAGGCTACTGAGCATCGGTCAGTTCAGAAGATAGAATCATTTCCCACAAAGTCTAATACTGCTGAGGATAGAATCATCACCCAACAATTAGTCTTAAAGTCATAACTCATAAGTCATAATAATCTAAATAAAAAATATTAGGGTTGTAGCATCGGTCAGTTCAGAAGATAGAATCATTTCCCACAAAGTCTAATACTGCTGAGGATAGAATCATCACCCAACAATTAGTCTTAAAGTCATAACTCATAAGTCATAATAATGAAAGTAGATGATAAAGCAGGAGAGATAAGATGATAAAGTAGGAAAGAGAGTGATAACTTTTTACCAATTTGGGACGTCGCCACTAATAGCGGGACATCCGAATTAGGAAAGGTGGCCACTAATAATGGGACGGAGGGAGTATTAGAGTTGTAGCAAACCAGAGTTTACTCCATTGATTGAAAATTTTAATTTAGTTTATTTAAAGTGAAAGATTGAAGGTTTCGATGATTTGAGAATCGTTGTGAAGAAGTGGTCAAACAAACGTGTCCAAATCAAAAAAAAAATGTGTCCCGTACGTGTCGGACACATAAATTGCCGTGTCCGGGAAGTGTCTGATTTTTTTTTAATTTTTTTTTATTATGGACTCTTTTTTCCCGTGTCCGACACGTGTCGGGCGCGTGTTCGAGCGTGTCCGTGTCCGACACAGTACGACGGCATTTTTCGAAGTGTCCGACCCTTACAAAAGGTCTTATTATTATTATTATTATTATTATTATTATTATTATTATTATTATTATTATTATTTGTTTTAGTGCTAGAGATAGGGATCCCCTAATATCGTGCATCAGTTTCTCCATAATTGTGTTCTACAAAATTACACTTTGAGATAACTTTATTTTTCTTTTCAATCAAATGTCGTAAGAGAATTTAGTGAAATTTAGTAATTCACAATTGTGTTTCCAAATCAATTATTTTCACAAGTGGGTTTTTTCAAAATGGTACTCATGCATATATTTAGAACTATTTTATTTGAAGTTGATAGATAGGAGATCAGGGTCATGATTGATCATATAAAGTGAAGAAAATATATTCCATACTACACTTAATACAAAAAAGGAGCAAGTTGCGCTTCCAATAAAAGTTTTACAGATATTATGAAGTAGTGGCTACCCAAAATCAACTGGGTAAATTCAATAATCAATTCACGAAAAATGATTATATTTTTTATGACATCACATGATGCTATACCACGGTCATCAGCAAGATCACTACACAATAAATGTTATGCTACCAAATATTTGGTATTTGTAACTTGGAAGTTGTATAGATAAAGTTTAGGCTGCAAGTCCAAACACACTAAATTAGTCAACCCCCCCCCCCTCCTCAATCGAGTGAGTTCGCGTCGAAAGAAAGAATCTGAGGTCCCCCATTTAAATTAGATTTCTAGAGATTTTATTGAGTGGAGGGGTGTTAAATTATGCAGAAAAAAAATTAATATAAGTAAAAATACCTTGTTTGAGAATTGAACAAAGACCACTCTAAATTTTTAGAGGTGTTAACCAACTGAACAAACTATTTTTAATTGTATTTTTCACTAAAACAACTCTATTTGGTATTAATTGGATATAGCACCTTCACACAAAGGTAGCTCCGCCCCTATTCTTTGTATCTGATTTAGTTCGAATATGTCATTTAATTATATATTTGCATATACCTAAAAACACAAAATGTACCATACAAAGTTTGATTTGTCAATATTCATAAACCCACTATAGATTGTCATTCTTTATATTTATGTTTAATAAATTAAAAATAACACTAACAATAATGGTTGGGTGTATTTCCATTTGACTGGAGTATTTAGAGAACCATATGCAAACATTAATTAATCATATGATAAGTTTCCACCATGATGAGTGCACATGACCCCCTCATACGCCACAATACATGTTCAAGGATATCCACGGCACTATAACGTATGTACATCAAGTAAATTTCGGTTAGATTCTACATAATAGGTACAAACTATACAGAAAATATAAATTACACTAAATTAATTATGCAGATGTGATAAATTCAACTTAATTAAAAACCATCGTGGGATAAATAATTTGTGATATTTAGTAATAAGATAACATATTCGTTAATGTGTATTCAATTTGAAATAAATATTTTACAATTATAACGAATTTAAATATAATAACATATACTACTAGTATTCAAGTTTAATAAAGATAGGAAGAACTTGATTGTCATCCGCCATATAGGTTGGAGTTTGTAAAAATTTACAGTAGTAATTTTAGATTCGATTGATTAATGCAAGGTTAAATTAAAGTGACGTCTTTAAGAATGTTGTATTCATTCTTGACTTGGATAGTGGATGCAAATTTCACAATTCATGTTAAAAAAAAAAAAAAAAATAATAATAATAATAATAATAATAATAATAATAATAATAATAATAATAATAATAATCTATTATATATGAGATGTACTCCCGATAAAACCGATTCTAAGTAGGAACGTATAAAAAAGTAAATGACAAGTAAAATGAGGAAAATAAAGAGGCGAGGAGAGCAAGAAAATCAAAGAAGGTAGTACGTAGATCGACCTAATGAGAGTGTTTGTGATTAGATATAGACAACAAAACCATTTTTGGTAAAACTAGTTTTGTGTTTTGTTGTAAAAAAGAGGTAGAACTAAAGTTCCTTCTTCAATTTGCTACTCTTATGTTCCTATAAATTTGAGAATGATTGATATTCTTCAAATAATTTATACTAATATGTTATCTCACTAGTATAGGCATTGGTTATACAAGTGGGGATTAATGTGATCCACTTATATACATACATGCTTACACTTCTATCTCCAACTCAACTTGTCAATGATGACCACAAACACGATTTATGGGGTCATGTATGTAACTAACGTGATCACGTGTACAATTTTTAGTAAATTAATAATCTTGAACGTGACATCACCATGACTGCGTACTGAAGCAAGAAAGCATTTCTTTACTTCTTTTAATTTCATATTTTAGGGATAATTAATTATCCAAATATTTAATCGTTAATCAGACTTGTGGCCCTGATTTTACTTTTTTAATAATGAATTAATATTTGTATTATGACCTCTAGTTATGAAATCATACTTCCGGACTCTATCTACAATTTTCCTTCAATTCAAGCCCTACATAATTTAAAAAGGAATTAAGATATTGATTTTTTTTTCTTTCAAAAAGCTGTAAAGCTCTCAATGCTAATTCACTTTTTTTAATTAATCCTCTATATATTAACATTAAGAAAAAGTTAATTATTAAAAACGACTTGGATAAAACATGTTTATCTTAAATTGACAATCATGGTTAATTCTGGTTGGATGTGAATACATTACCGTAAAGATGGACTGATAAATGTTATTGGACACGGTCAAAATAAGAAAAAAGAACACTATAGAGAAAATCACATGTAGAATGGAGTATATTTTATCGATATATTATACATATTGCAAGATGCTAGTGAATATAGTATCATGGGAATACCATAAAAAATTCAAGACTTTGCTTATGTATTTATATTAAGGGTTATTCGTCTATAGATATACTAACTTTTTAAAAAAAAAAATTGTTTTCTACCTGAACTTTAAATTTTTTCCGTAAATACACAAGTTTTTTATTTGTTTGAAATTGAACATCGGTAAACATTTTAACGAAATTCAATCTGACATGGAAAAATATGGTCGGATGTGTCTGCAAACGTGGTAGGTGAGTTACCATCGAAACAAAACTACACTCTTATTATTCATATCAATTACGGGCATATATTTCGAAAATGAAATTAATATTTTTATTTCCAAAATTTAAATTTAAAACTATTTTTATTTCAATTTTCTATTCTTTAATTGAAATAGATTATATGTATAAATACAATTATGATTAATGAACAATTACAATTGAAATTTTTTTTATAACAAGTGAAAATACATCCAACAAAAATACAATAAATATTAACTTTCTAGATTTCAATATATTATATTCAAATTTCTAATTTCTAATCATGAAAATGTATTTCGAAAATGAGATTAACATTATCTATATTAAAAATAAGTAATCGTGAACTGATGAAAATTATAAATTCACAATTTAAAATTCTTTATGACTAATGAAAAATTACAAATTTACAATTGAGTTTTTTTTTTTATAATAAATGAAAAACTACACTCTTATTATTCATGAACTTCATTCAAAAGTTCATAAGAATCATTATATATACATAAGAAATTCATACTTTAATAAGAGAAAGATGATGAATAAAAGCTACAAAATATATTTGAAAGATGATTTTATTTTTGTGTTTTATTTTTATTTTTCACATGAAATATTAGTCATACTTACTACAATCATTATATTTGATTAAAGTTACTACATTTTTATTTATGTTTTAAATTAAAATTAATAAAATAACACTTTAAATTATATGTATTTTATGCTTATCTAAATTTAACAAATAAGTTGTTGGTCTAGTGGTCAAGAGTGTTTATAAATTTTCGGATGACCTGAGTTCGAATCCTTGTGCAAACATAATTTTAAATTTATTAATACTTAAAATATTTGCGGGTCCGCACGAGTTCGGGGCGGGTATACCCGCCCCGCACGGGTCCGGGGCCGGGTCCTAAATTCTGGACCCATGCAGGTCCACGGGGCGAGTTCGGGTCCATTTTTTAAGGCGCGGGCGGGTCCGGGTCCAATGATACCCGGCCCCGACCCGCAAAATTGTCATCCCTAATTTGAACTCTCCATTGATACGTTCCGTCGTGAACCTTGAATTTGTCTCCGTTCAGGGACACACATTGAAGCGATGTGAACGGTCTTCTGACGGAGCTAACTTTAGCTCTGCAGCAATTGTGAGCGCATTATCTCGTGACATAGCTTTTGCTCGACGTTGGTCACACCACTATTCCATCATGTGACCTATTATCTCGATCATAGAGCATATCGGCAGACGTCGTGCTGTGAGCAGCCGCGAGTTGATGGATTCAGCTATGTGAGGTCAGCTGACTGTATCAGGGAACGAGAGACTTCGATCTAGCCCACTTTTTCATCCGACATCCATTAACTTCTCGTATGCCTCATGATAGGCTTGACGAATCCCTTCCATCGCATGATCAGAATCATACGTTGTGTATGCATATGCAACATCATGATACATCTTGATCAGCATATTACCATATCGTGTAATCTTATTCTGAAGATGATAGTAACAAGTGTCATGGGCTGCTTCCAGATAAACATGCTCTACCGCGTTAGCTATGCTCCGGTGTTGATCAGAGATGATCATTAAATGGATTGGCATCGTAAATGCTTCTCTCAGTCGGGACATGAACCACGTCCAAGAGTAATCGTTCTCAATTGAACCCACACCAAAGGCTAGTGGAAATATTTGGTCGTTGTCATCTATCATAGCAGCCACAAATAACAAGCATTTATTCCTTTTTTTTCAAGTGATTCGCATCGACCACAATCAGATCTCGGAGGTTAAATACCCGCGGGCCACGAGAAACATTAAAAGCAACGAATAATTGTTGGAAACAACCTTCTGAATCTTTTTCAAGATCAGTCATTGTACCTGGATTCGTTGTTTTCAGTACATAGAGGTAACGAGGAAGCAAATTGAACGAATTTGAGTGTCCACCAAAAATCATCGGCACATCACAATTGCGTGCTGGTAGAGCTACACTGTAGCTTGCTTGAAAGATAAATTCCCCCTCGATAGCTGCCATAATTTCTTTCAATTTTAGAATAGAATTTTGACGGCGTATTCGTAACATAAGCAGCAAGCGCCTTTACACACACCCTCATTGGACTAGTCTGCAAAAAAATATCGATTACATGTGTGTTCGGCATGCATGCAGTTTACAATCCACAACACATCCCTACGAAATGATGCCCGTCGAAAAAATGGGCAATCGCGACTCCGTCTGCATTTATACTCCACCCGACCAAGGTCAGAACGAGCCACCTTGAAATCGAGACCTTGTTCCATGTGCCTAAGTACAACAGCAGCAAACAAATCCTCATTCTCCTAAAATGTCACCCCTTCACGGAGTGGATAGTCCACTACGTGATCCAGATCTCGAACCATAGGTGAGTCGGATGCATCGAGAGGAACAAGTGGAAGTAAGTCATCACTTACTTCTTCACCGCCACCATATATTATTTCGTCGCGTGGAGGATCACGGTTGTCCGGCATGAGCATAGATATCAGTTGATTCACACCACCTTCTCGTCAGATCCATGCTGCGAAGTCGTCAAACATACATTCATTTAATGCACCAAGCACCTCATCGTATTCTTCGTCGGATGAACTATCCAAATTATTTTCTTCGTCACTATTGGACACAACATGGGTATCCTCTTCGCAAACAAAGGTTTCTATTCGCGAACACTCTCGGCCGATTGCTACCACCCGCTTGCTCTTGAAAATTGAACCTTGAACCGAATTGTTCAACAACATCGGGTGTATAATAAGATTGAACAATGGAGTGCATAAGAAATAAAGTTGGCTCGATTTGTGTACTACAAAGACGAACTAGGTCCATATCAGTCGCGAGAATGGACCTAAGCGTAATACCATGACGAGAAACGTAGGTGTAATAAATTTCATAATTTGACGAAAGTGAAAAGGGATTAAGATTGTATTGAATGAACTGTCGTAAAATTAGGAGACAAATATTGTTCCCAAGAATGCAGACAACTCTAACTTCACCGCCAACATACTCGGACAAATTGTTAAATTACCCGTTAAAATGAACAATAATATTATATCAACTTTCCAATTTTCTTTTTTGGAGTGTGGAAGCAAAATTCTTCAAAACGATTTTGTAATTGAAAATGAAATGAAAGAGAATAGAGTGTGTTTGATTTCGGATTTCAATCACGGGTATTAATAGAGAAAATTTCATGATAAGTTGATTTTCACCGTATAATTTTCTGATAAAGTGGAGCGGGATTAGGAATGGACCGATCGGAATTAGGAATGGAACGAGCAGGACTTGACAAGGCCGAGCGGGACTCTGTGAGCGGATTCTGCCCCCCTGCCAAGTCAAAAAAATCAAGCGGGACTTGGCAGGCTGAACGGGATTCCCGAGCGGGACACGAGCGGGATTCGGTGTTATACTTTAGATACTCGATTTCAATCATTTACGTACGGAACGAAGCAAAATAATGAACTTGCAGGCTGACAAATCTGAAAAGTTGAAATTTTTAAGTAAAAATGTTTATTTTGTGTAGCAAATATAAGAATTGGTAAATTTGACTTTTGTAATATGGATTTGGGCATTTAAGAAATTGCCCATTAATGTCATAAGTAATAGTCCCTTCGTGCCTATTTATTTTTTCACTCATTAAAAAAATTAATGACATAAATTTATAATATTTACTTATAATATTGGTGAAACATTTAGTTAGGTACAAAAAAAATATTAATAATATATAAATTTGAAATCAACAAAAAAGAAAGTAAACATATAAATTAGGGACGTGAATAACAATATTCCCATTATGAAAACAAAGGCCCCGCACGAGCGGCATGACCAATCTGTAAATTAGTTTAAGGGAGAAAATAAAAATAATTTATTAAAAAAATATGAACAAAATACGGATGAAGTACACGATGAAGGAGAGGCGGCCCCCCCGTACTCCCCTAATTTGGTGGTAGCAACTCAAAATTTATTTGGTCATAAAAAATATAATAAAAAATTGAATGATGGTTTTGCACAACAAATTCAATGTTGTCGACGATCTTAATTAATTTGCGGGCGATTCAAACGTTCACATTTCCATGAACTTATTGTTACGTTTTTAGCAGAGCAGTCCACATTGCTTTTAATAATTTTATATTTTCTTTCTACTTTATTACAAACCTTACATACCAATTTTTAACGAAATATCTTCAGATTTGCTTTATTATTTTATCAAGATAAATCTTTTTTCTAATCTACCTAAGTTGAAGATGAGGGATTAACCCCCCATCATTCAGTTTTTATACGCTTATAAACTTGTAATAAGTACGATACATCTATACCCAATTTAACAAAGAAAAAAAATAAACAGAACGATTTTTTTTTTAATTCAGTTCTAGGCATCTCGATGTCATTTACACACTTTTTGTTTTTAATTGTTATCTAAAATCGTGTGATCACAAATATTTATGAACTGGTGTCAATTACGTAGCTTTAATAGGATACAAAAATCTTCCTATCTTATTTTTAGAATTCTACTACATGTTTGGCCAATGGGCATATGTATTTTAATTCCAACAAACTTAAAATTAGTTGTCATTAATATTTGATTCAACTTAATTAAAAAAAATAAAAATAAAATACACATCACTTATATCACCCTTGATTGGTAGGATATATGGTGAAACTCCAAAAATGGGATAGAAGATTTGTACGGCTTTAATTTAATAGAGCTCCAGAAATAACTATTTTGTATAATAGTATTAATATCCTAAGTATTGTTACGATCTTAATTGAAGGATGTGGTATTTAATGATGAGATTAGACGCAAAGATGATGTGGTAACCGTGTTTTGTACATCAAGAGCAATTACGAAATAATTTATTACATTTTATTGTAGGAGACGGCCAAAATTTCAAAGGTAAAGTAAGTATGAAACGGTAATGGTGTCTAAACCAAGAAAAAGACCCAGTACAGTAGTGAGGTTTAGCATCATAATCTGTCATTTTTTTAACGAACGACCTGCAATCATAACCCCAAATATTCTAGTTGCCAAAACCTGAAAACCAATATATTTGCTTTCCGATGCTTTCTTTGCAAGTTATTCACCATCTCTTGGTGCAAAATATATATCGATGTGGATGTATATGTTATACTAACAAAATTGGGTTCTAGTCTTGTATATCTATGATATTATTTCGAAAGTTAAATATTATCTAATCAATATTAATATTATTCATCTACAACTAATTGTATGCCCTAAACATACATTTATTGTCACTTTTGGTCGAAACCTGAAATACTTGTTTTCAGGTGGAAAAGTTTCTTCATCACAAGTTGTGAACTTGAGCGTGTAACACCCTTAGATAAATGATGTATGATACTTCATCCTATTTAGAATAAGTGCCAATTTGGCAATTGACACATTAATTGCAAAATTTTCTTTTTCTAATTACTAACCTTAAATCAGAACTACACTTATTTTCTAATTAATATATGTATATTAACTAGAACTACACTTATATATATATATATATATATATATATATATATATATATATATATATATATATGGATCATGTGAGAACCTGCATTTAACGTGAGAATTGCGAACCATGCATAATTCTTATATAATTTATGCATAATCGTTATATATTTTATGCAAAAAATATATAATTTTACATTTACATATATTTTATGTAGAGGGGCAAAAGTGTAAAATAATAGCTTTTTTAGCATAAAATATATAACGATTATGTATAAATTATATAAGAATTATGCATAGTTCGTAGTTCTCACGTTAAGTACAGGGGTGGATCCAAGATTTCGAGTTAGGGGGGGAGAGAATTTATAAGGGTACAAAAGGTGTTGTACGGGGGTTCAGGGGCGTAGCCCCCGAGAAATTTTTTTAGGGGCATTTGTTTCTATTTAGGTCTAACTATACTCATTATTTAGCGATATTTAGGGATATTATGTTATTCATCTAACTATCCCTTCAAATTTATATTACAACATCTTATTTTGATAGTTCTACATGTGATCGGGGAGATTCAAGAATTTATTCAATTGAGCAATAAGTATTGAAAAAAAAACACAAACATAATATATCAATTGCATAAAGTTATATCATATGTTAAAATATATAGATATCCGAACTCCAAGTTTTAAACCTCCACTAAAGTTGGTGTACTTAATATATAATTTTTAATATTTTTCATATCTAGTGGTTACATTTACACTAATTTTAGTTTTAACTTAAGTGTACTAAAATTTCATATCTAGTGGTTACATTTACACTAATTTTTAATAACTTAAGGGGCAAACTCGAAAATCAAAATGAAATATGTCTGTAAATTATAAAAAATAGAGAGCTAATCGTAGTAATACACGAAAGTTCGGGGGCGGTCGCCCCTCCCTGTATCCGCCCCTGGTTAAGTATGAGTTCTCACCAGATCCACACCATATATATATATATATATATATATATATATATATATATATATATATATATTCTTTTTTCATATGAAATCTTGTAAATTTAGAGTTTTGCTTCTATATATATAAAATATAAGATTATGTATATAAAATATAAGATTATGTATAATAGATCTCTAAGAATATATTAAATCCAAATTATCTAATAATAAAATGAAAGTGGCAGATTAATTCCTAATTTTTATGTGGAGTTGAAAGTAAATGATCCACTCTTTACTTAGATAAAACTATTTTATACACGCATAAAAGGGAAATTTAAGCGTATTTTATGTTCATGGTATTTTTTAATTCAATTTATTCAATAATTAATTACCTGATCAATAAGCAACGCAATGTCAAGTCAATTTGGCAATGTCAAGTCAATTTGATTAAATTTTCGAGGTGAGTCTGTTGCCACGAGGCAGTATTGACACCTCGATATATTTGTGGTAGTATACTCGCATTCATATTTATTTATAAATGTTTGTAATTTATTAAGGGAGAAAAGGTGAAATGACTAAAGAGATGAAAATGGATCTTGGACTCGTTCAAATTTGAAGATTTAGATCCATTTTTTTGAATTTGAATCTTGTTCAAATACATGTTTACATGGTCAATTGTAATATTTTGATAGTGTTATAACTTATTTTAGATGAATGTATTGTTCTTTATGGATTGTAATATTATAATAAAACTGGTCAAACTAACTAAATTTTATTGAATTTAAGATTTAAAATAATTTTAGCTAAAAAAAATATATGAATTTGGATCGACCTAGACCCTGTGGATTCTATAGTTCTAGGTCTGGGTGTCATTATTTGAGATCTGAAACGAATTCAAACCAATGCAAAAAATTTCGGATTTGGATTTAAATCTAAGCAGATCTTGTCCATATCTGGTTCACGGTCATCCCCTTCTTGTACTATTTTAGATGAATAGTATGCTCAAACCTTGAAGTGTCGTTCTTTATAGACAAATTGGATTTTTTAGTCTCCAAAGTATGGCCTTTTGGCCAATTTGGTATCTTATTTATTTTTTTAGTTATTTGGTCCTCAAACTATGAAATTTTGGCCAATTTGGTCCTTCCGTTTAATTTTCCGTTAGTTAACCGTTAAATTTTTATTTATTTTTAATTAAATAAAATAACTAGGGTATTTTCGGAATAATTTTTTCGAGGACCAAAACATCCAACTTATCGAACATTAAGGATCAATTTGGCCAAAAATTTTCGTTACTTAAAATTTTCTAATATTTTAGTAATTTTATTTTTTAAGAGCCAAATACAACAATTATAATACTTTTCTCAAACTAATAGTTAATCATGAAAATTAAATAAAAATATTATATTAATAAAAATCATAGGATACTTTTTATTCAAATACAACATAAGTATTTATGATTAACTATTAGTTTTTCTTACATAACGAATTTTAAAATACTTTCATTAATATAATATTTTTTTAAGTAATAAGTCTTTATTACACTAAAGTTGTTTGAAATAGGTTTTATTAGAAATTTCTAGCTACTTATGCATAAATTTGCTTAAAAGTTTATTTTAACAAAAGTTGTTAGTGTTTGCCAAAAAAAATATATATATATATACATATATTTTTATACACTAACGAAAAATTACTAAAATATTAAAAAAATTAAGTAATGAAAAATTTTATATATAAATAAATATATATATATATATATATATATATATATTTGGCAAACAACTTTTGTTAAAATGAACTTTTAAGCAAATTTATGTATAAGTTGCTAGAAATTTCTTATAAAACCTATTCCAAACAACTTTAGTGTAATAAAGACTATATATTTTTGAAAAACACTAACAACTTTTGTTAAAATGAACTTTTAAGCAAATTTATGCATAAGTAACTAGAAATTTCTTATAAAAACTATTCCAAACAACTTTAGTGTAATAAAGACTTATTACTTAATATATATATATATATATATATATATATTAAAAAAATTAAGTAATGAAAAATATTAAAAAAATTAAGTAATGAAAAATTTTAATATATATATATATATATATATATATATATATATATTTCGGATCATATTTTATAGCCCAGTGACACAATTTATCGAACCTATTACTATAAAATATGATCCCAAAAAATATATAATTTTTTTTTTGACAAACACTAACAACTTTTGTTAAAATGAACTTTAAACAAATTTATGCATAAGTAGCTAGAAATTTCCTATAAAACCTATTACAAACAACTTTAGTGTAACAAAGACTTATTACTTAAAAAATATTATATTAATGAAAGTATTTTAAAATTCGTTATGTAGGAAAAACTAATAGTTAATCGTAAATACTTATGTTGTATTGAAGAAAAAGTATCCTCTGATTTTCATTAATATAATATTTTTATTTTTATTTCCATGATTAACTATTAGTTGGAGAAAATTTTTATAATTGTTGTATTTGGCTCTTAAAAATAAAATTACTAAAATATTAAAAAAAAAAATTAAGTAACGAAAATTTTTGGCCAAATTGATCCTCAATGTTCGATAAGTTGGATGTTTTGGTCCTCGAAAAAATTATTCCGAAAATACCCTTTTTATTTTATTTTATTTAAAAAAAATAAAATTTTAACGGTTAACTAACGGAAAATTAAACGGAAGGACCAAATTGGCCAAAATTTCATAGTTTGGGGACCAAATAACTAAAAAAAAAAAAAGGGACCAAATTGGCCAAAAGACCATACTTTGGGGATTAAAAAATCCAATTTGTCTTCTTTATAATTGCAAATTATATTGCCTGAAGGATCGCACACCAAGATTTATATGAGTTTTATATGTCACAATTAAAAATAAAATGGAAATAAATGTATAGGAACGTGAGTATAAATTTAAAATATAACTAAATACTTCAAATCTTAATTAAAAAAATACAGGTATACATGTGATTCAATTTTGAAGAGGCTTGTCGTATATTTCTCGTGAACATAAAAACTCGAAGTGTTATTGTATGAAATCTATATAGTAATAATGTAGTATTAAGAATTTCTGGCATATATATTAGGACCCACGTAATTTTCTTAGATACTGGAGTAGGTGATCCACCAACCTTATCGTATTTCCCTTATGACAACATGTGAGCCATGCTCAAATATTAATAATCACTCCCCATTTTTTGTTTTCTCATATTTGGTAAATCTTAAATTTCGACATGCATGCTACATGAAAAGAACACAACACATAAAATTTAGAACAAAATAAACTAAGCAAATAATCTAACTTCCGTTTGAGAAAACAACTTAAATGAGTGTTTATTTAAGCTAAATCTGTGGCTATGAGCTGAAGGTAAGCCAAAATGATATTGTGAATGGCTTATAAAGTATTTCGATGATCTTGCAAATACCTTATAAATTATTTCGATGAATTCTCGCAAATACACATACAAATTAAACCCTTATTTTTTAGCCTAAGTTCAAATAAACTAGTATGACAAATAGTAAAGTCGATCGGGTTTGAACTAAAAATATCACTTTTTGAAATAAATAAATAGACGATTGGGCGAGATGGATAGTGATATGATGAACAGAAAAAACCGTGCTTGCGGGAAACAACTTGTGGCTCACCAATAATCTTTTATATAAAGGGCACTCTCTTCGGATTAGAGCTAGGGAATAACATTTTACACTTCCAATTCCCACACCTTTTGCACAAATCTCGTCATCTTCTTCTTCTTTTTTTTGTTTTTTTGGTTCGGGAATAAAATAATTATGGAAAAGAAGTTGGACGCTCTGATCCAAGGTCTAGAGGCTAAACCCTTATCAATCCTCTTCGTAATCCCTCTCCTCTTCTTGTTCACTCTATCAAGATTCCGACGCAAACGCTACCCGCCCGGCCCGAAAGGATGGCCGTTGATCGGCAACATGGGCATGATGGACCAACTCACCCACCGCGGCCTCGCCAAACTGGCCAAGCAATACGGCGGCGTCTGCCACCTCCGCATGGGCTTCCTCCACGTCTTCGCCATCTCCAGCCCGGACGCCGCCCGCCAAGTCCTCCAAGTCCACGACAACATCTTCTCCAACCGGCCCGCCAACATCGCCATAAGCTACCTCACCTACGACCGGGCCGACATGGCCTTCGCCAACTACGGGCCCTTCTGGCGCCAGATGCGCAAGCTCTGCGTCATGAAGCTCTTTAGCCGCAAGCGGGCCGAGTCGTGGGACTCGGTCCGGGACGAAGTTGATGATATGGTTCGGGCCGTGGTGGGCAGCGCTGGGAAGCTCGTTAACATCGGGGAGCTGGTGTTCGGGCTCACTAGGAATATAATATACCGGGCCGCGTTCGGGATGAGCTCGCACGAGGGGCAGGATGAGTTTATTTCGATTCTGCAGGAGTTTTCGAAGCTGTTCGGAGCGTTTAATATTGCGGATTTTGTTCCTTGGTTGGATTTCATGGATCTTCAGGGGCTTAATGGGAGGCTTAGGAAGGCCCGGGCTTCCCTCGACGGATTCATTGACAGCATCATTGATGATCATATCCAGAGAAAGAAGGACAATATTAATGGATCTTGTTCTAACGACTCTCTTGATACGGATATGGTGGATGAATTGTTGGCCTTTTATAGTGAAGAAGCTAAGGTTTCTGTGTCTGATCAGGATTTGAGCAATTCCATCATCAGCCTTACTAGGGACAACATCAAAGCTATTATAATGGTAACTCCATCTCAATTATATATGTTGATTTTTCAAAACAAGTACAGGGATATATGGACATGTCATGGTTCATTAAAGACATAAGAAAATGGGATTAATTATATTATATCACATTTTCATTTTATTTCGTTGTCAAGATTTAAATAAATAAATTGTATATGCTATTAATGTGTGGTGGATAGTTTGAAGTGAGGGGTGGTGATCGAGTCGACTAGTAGCTTCTTAATTTCAACCATATGTGTCAAACTCTTATGTTTCCACGTCATCCAGCATTTATTATAATAGAAACATATTCCTTCTTTTTTTGACATTCTAGACCAATGCTATGCAAATTAAAAGTCTGGTTTCATAATTACTATAAACTAATAGTTGTGTACATGCATGATTTAGTATATAACTACGCACCTTGGTATCAAAATATGAATTTACTTGGGTTCAATCCTCACTGAAGCCATTTTGTGTGAGCCTGTCACATGAGGGTGGTTTAATCTCCTGTGTGGTTTGCGGCTATCGCTGCAAGCGAGTTGAGGTTTACCTGCAGCCGCACCGGTGCGTAGCTGATCGCGGTTCCTCAAAAAAAAAAAAAAAAAAAAAAAAAAAAAAAAATCTACATGTCCCCATGGGATGGCTAGTTGAGGTGGGTGGCCGGATCCGAGTAGATCCCGGTTCAATTCCCACCAAGCACCAAGGCAGGGTGTTGCTCGTCACTGTCACATTAAGGGTGGTTGAACTTTCTCTGTGTGGTTTGCGGGCCATCGCACAAGGAGCGTGGTTTACCCAAATGCGCACCGAATGTAGCGGGCCATGGGTTCCATGAATCAAAAAAAAAAAAAAAAAAAAATGAATCTACATACTATTAAAATTGTTATCAAATATGAAAATCATCTATTTTCAACTGAGTTTCTCTAACTATCTTTATTATATTTATGTTGATTATTTAATACACCTAAATAATATATGTCATAAAGATTAATTAAAATAATTTGCAGGACGTGATGTTTGGTGGAACCGAGACAGTTGCATCGGCCATTGAATGGGCCATGACGGAGCTAATGCGAAGCCCCGAAGATCTCCACAAAGTCCAGCAAGAGCTGACGAACGTGGCCGGACTGGGCCGGAAAGTAGAAGAGCCCGACTTCGACAAGCTGATCTACCTCCGATGCTGTCTGAAAGAGGTCCTCCGCCTCCACCCGCCGATACCGCTCCTCCTCCACGAGACCGCCGAGGACGCCACCATCTCCGGCTACCACGTCCCGGCCAAATCAAGGGTCATGATCAACGCGTGGGCCATCGGCCGCGACGAGGGCGCGTGGGAGGACGCCGATGAGTTCAAGCCGTCGCGGTTCCTCAAGGACGGCGTGCCGGATTTCAAGGGAAGCAATTTCGAGTTCATTCCGTTCGGGTCGGGCCGGAGATCCTGCCCCGGGATGCAACTCGGGCTTTATGCTCTGGAGATGGCGGTGGCGCACTTGCTCCATTGTTTCACGTGGGAATTGCCAGATGGGACGAAGCCGAGTGAGCTGGATATGAGCGACGTGTTCGGACTCACCGCGCCGAGAGCGACTCGGCTGGTGGCGGTCCCGAGTCCGCGGCTGCTCTGCCCGCTTTGAGAGGTGATGGATGGTGGTTGTTGGTGGTCCACTGTGTTGAAATTTATTTTAATATTCCACTACATTTTCTCTCCCTTTTTTTTTTTTTTAAATTTGTTTGGATCTTATAATATATGCGTATACATCCCATTATATTTAAGAGACGAGAAATAATTGTCACGTTAAACTAAAGAAAAAGATCAATGGAGTTGCAGTTTTCATGATTGGTTTTTAAATCTAGTGCTCGATTTCTTTGTCTCTATCCCAAAATTACTTAAATGATAGGGGGGACCTGGTCGAATTGCTGTTGGATAATCGTATCGAGAGCCTCATAAATCTGCCTTTGCCTTGTTCAATGATTCCCAAGTCTCTTATTGAAGCTAAGAAGTCGTAGTTTGTAGTAAAATAAAAAAGGTAAATTATGAAGGTTGGGCCGTCCATTCGGAGACAAATCTATTATCTTTCCTCAACCAGTATACTAAAGAAAAATGCGAAGCAGAGCGAGTCCAAGTGCAGAAAGGGAGGCAAATGTACCTAAACAATATTTAATGAGTTCGTATTTCAGTGCTTGTATTTGTGCCCGCAATCCATGAATTTCCTAAAAAAGATGAAATAGAATTAATATCTAAAGTAAAAGAGAAGGTGAATTATAAACTCACTCACTCGATCAACTTTGCTATTGAGGTTGTTTGATTGTTAATCTCATCCCTGATTCTCCTGAATGATTGTAACAAGTCTTAGGTTAGTGCAGTAGGAGTTTGTTTGTAATTTGTATAAATATGAGATGAGAGGCACAACGTACCCCTTTTCAAGATTAAGATCCAAACGCAGGCCTGCTGTCACTTTATCGATTTCATACCTGAACCAATACATCATTTTTCCAAACATTACGTACTACAAGGTAGTAGTAGTAGTAGTAGTAGATAGACGGCGTGTAGTTTACCTTCATTCACTCCGGAAATGAGATACTCTTCTTATACAACCAAAATGGATGTTGACTGACTTTTTCCATGTCTGCTTTGGAGACAAAATTGTGAGAAACATTGAGGTAGTTATCATTCTGGACTTCCTTGAACGCCTCCGTGATCGCCTCTGCTTGCTTCGTCGCCAACCCATTCGCCTCCAATTTCCGGACCTAATTCACCAATTCAACACAATGATTTAATTAACTTGCATATAGATGTTCAAATTCAAATAAATAATTACGAGGGCTAAAGTGTCGACGAGGATGAGGCGTCTGGTGGTGGTGAACAAGGGTTTGGGTGCGGGTGCGGATTCAAATCGGAATTTGGCGCCGTGCAAACGCTTCCCCATTTGGAAAACACGCCTGCAGTTTGCCGCGTATCCGGCTGCCATTATTAGTATTCAAGATTACAATGCGATGAATTCCTACTGAATGAAGAGATGGCAACAGAACAATAACAACGACGGGTAAAAGGAATAAAAGGAGTAGGGCTAATTACCAAAAACAGGAAGGCGTTCAACGGCTCTAATGAGCAGACAACCAAAAAATATGGGGAGCAATCCAAATTCAATTGCTCTGCTCTTTAGGAATAATTAATAATGGATAAATTACAACAGGAAAAATGGAAAGACGTTGAGATTGATTAATTATATAATTTACGAGGCATGCACCCCATGATTTAAAAATATCTTCGTACAAATGGATGAACTCTTTTTTTCGCTTTTTTTTTAATGTTTTACGAACAATTAAACATCCCTTGAGAATTTGTTTCTTTTTACTCTTATCATTTTTGAGATAGTTTTGATAATAAATGGACTTGTACGCCTTAAAAAGACTTTGGGTTATCCTCATTATGAACATCTCTGGATTACTACAAATCAACTGTGAATCTAAAAAGCAGTCCAGATCTTCTATCACACTCTATGTCCCACTACATGTCCCATTGAAGTAACTCCGTACGGAGTTACTAGTCAACTTTAAGAATGGGACATGTAGTGGGACACACAATGGGATAGAAGATCCTTGCTTCTAAAAAGTAACATAGTCAAAATTCCGTATTGCACCTATTGTGGCACCCACCATTTGAAACTCCAGAGCTCCAAATTCTCACAGCCATCTTGTCTGGGTTGAAAACAGAGCAATAGGCATCCAGCTCTAGCTAATCTATGTATCCGCTGTTGCGTAGAGTATGTTTGGGCTCAAACGTGAACAGAATGCATATGTTTAAAACTACGACCCCTATGCATTGCAAGTAGCATCAAATATCACAATGATAGAAGAGCAAGATGCCGTATTGACACCATCAAAGTCAAGTGCAAGGAAAAACCTGTCAGTGGCAATTGTCCATTTGCTGTCAATTAAATCAGTAAGAGAAAGCAATGTTACTGGCCATGCCAGCTCTCTTGCAAGGACGCTTAGTACAGTCATCATGGCACCTCGTTTCATCATTTCACTGGCAATTTCTGCGGGCAAGAAGTGATCATGTTTATGATAAAGAGTAAGTTCCGACGGCCTTATGCCCTTAGCAATGAATGCTTTATATTCAAATTGCGTAAGAAAAATTCTTTACTTGAAGCCAGTCTTGAATAGCAGTGCTTACAGCAATTAGATGCTTTGACTCCCACTGCAGTGCATACCTATTAAAACCAAAGAAGTTCAATAATATATTAACAGCGTGAAACCGTTCGGAAGAAAGTAAATGTTATCACTGCCAGTGAAAGCATTTAGTCACATAATTGTTAAATCATGTATCAAGAAAAGTCACAAGATTTTGTTACAAGGGCCCAAAATTGTGGCTTGGTCAACATAATTTGCATGCAACCAACACAACGTGGAATTTAGGGCAAAAGAACATCGATAATGAAGATGTTCTGTAGTTGCATCAAGCAATGACATATTGGGAAAAGATGGTTTACCTTTCTAAGTTTTCATGTTGTGCTTCCCAAGGCCTTATAAAGTCTTCTTCCTCAAAATCGAACCCTGAAACTACGATATCAACTGCCAGTCGCTGCCAGAAAATTATCAGAAGGAAATTGGATTCAAGAAAAAAAACAGCAAATGCTTTAGCTGTGTATCATGGTCAAGAATCAAGCTTGCAGCTTCTACAAAACAATGTTAACATGATAACAAAAACAAATGAATATCCAAACATATTATCTTTATTATTATTATTATTTTATTTTTTTTCAGTTTTCGAAGTCTATCAATCGAAAAAACTCACTCCTTGATTATGGTTATCTCATATTGCTTTGAACTCAAATTCTTCAACATCACCAATTCTTGTTGCCACTTTGCTCCCTATAAGTCCAGCTCCAGCAGCTGTGACAAGAGTGAAGTCAGTGAAATATAAGTCCGCAGACAAAACTTGGAAATAGTTGTCGTTAGAAAAAGCTGCATAAACATAAAACAGTCCGCAGACTGTAATAGTTAATGAGTTATTTAATGGCATGAAAATCGTCGAAGAAGAAATATCTATTTTTGTGCATAAACATAAAATAGAAATCGATCAGAAAAGATGCAGTTACCACCAAAGGAAGCTGCAACTGCTTCAGAACCGGCAACGCTTCCAGCAGCACTAGCCACTGCTGCAAATCTACTTGCCCCAATAACAGGGATGACGGTCCCTAATGTAGGTGCTAAAGCACCAAACCCAGCTGCTATTGCTGGAGCAGCTAAACCTGCATTGGTGGAAAGGTCAGAATACCCACACTACAAAATCTCAATATTTATTAATTTATGTTCGCCATCAAACCCATAAACATGAAAAGTGATAAAGAAAAAGGGAACACACCTCCAGTTACTGCCATCAAGGTACCTCATGTTATTGTGTTAGAGTAAAGAGATTGAGATGTATTGAAACTGCAAACTGAATTCAAATAACGAAAGAAAATAGCAATACTCAAAAGAGTCCCACGGAAGAATGATCTTCCGGCCAAGAAAAACGCAACTATGCGCCCACTAAGGATTCAATAAGAATAACCCTAGGTACCTATCTAATAAACAAGTACTACTATATATACTAATTATGGGCCTTATTCGGCCAACCCTTTATATGGGTTTTATTAAACTAGGCAATTATAAATAAGTACTAACTAGGCAAATTTAAATAAGTAAAGTACTAATATAATTTCCATCTTCTCCATGTCACGATGCTGCAACCCTTGCCCGCAACCCTTGCAAACGCTAGTTGCTTCAAACCCTAACCATGCATGCGTCGATCGTCCTCGTGTCTCGTTTTGTCCTTTCTCAATCTTCTTCGATACACCTTGTCTCTATCATATTGCAGCAGCACCAATGATACCACCACGTTTCCACTGCTCCCATGAGCTTTCTGAAGATTTCCCTTCTTCTTTGGATTCCTCCTCCTTCAGAAGTGCCATTGCGGAACATGCAACAATGGTATCAATAGCTTCCTGCAAACAGACCATTCCTCTTTCATTTAAATGATCAAAATCATTTAGTTTAGAAAGAATTAGTACGGGAAAGAGAGCAATTGCATATAGTGTTCAGAGTTAGAGGTAATAGGACGATGCATAAACTAGGTGTCACTGTGCGAGGTCCTATAGTTTGCACTTGGATCTTGACTTTGTTCAAGAGGAAGATTATTACACAAAAGACCAGAAAATACCTTACCCTTCAGCAAGAAACCATGAGATATATATAAGGCAAACAAAAGGATATACTGCTGCATGAAGATGAATAAAATATTTGTTCTCTATGTTCAGTACTAAGATGCATGCTGATTTTAGCAAGCCATCCCAGGGATGACTCCAACATACCTTAGGGGAAAAGTAATGAGAATTTTACGCACAACAGTTAAAAAGAGCAATGACCCACAAAGTTCTTCAGCTAGAGATGTGAACAAGAAGATAAAAACCTATTCATAATCATACCATTTTAGTCCATTTGACATCAAGCCATGATGATAGCAACCTCAGAGCTACACGATGCCGGGCATCATACCCCTTTCTTCTTTTGCTGGACAATTTTTTATCTTCAGGCATATCCGCCAGACAAGCTGAAACAAGCTCATACAGAACAATAATTTTCCTCTGGTAACTAATCTTTGCTGACTCTTCCCATGGTCTTCCATCTGATTCAATGATAGATTGTCTAACTGCTTGCTCCGATTTAGACGTAGCAACATTTACTTCCTGCTGAGATTTTTCAGCAGAATCCTTCTCTTCACTTTGTGCTTCTTGTGTTTCCTCCGGGCTTGAAAACTTCTCGTGACAGGCATTCTCATACTTTAGTTGTCTTTCCTTTTTCGAATCATAGTCAGCAGGACATAATTCCATTCTTGAGGACATAGCATCAATAGCGTTGACCAAAGTAGTTATGTTTCAGAAACTTCTGATGGCACATCACCACTTTCCTCTGCAAGTGACCTTAGGAACTGGTTACAAAAAGGACCACAGTGTTAGAAATTCAGAAAGGCACCCACTAACTGCAGAAGATACCTAGTAGCTGAGGCCATACTAAACAAAATGGAGTTGTAGAACGTCATAAGATGGAATTGACTACTATAAACATATGGATGCTAATATCATGCAAAGCCTAGATTTGTCAAAGCAGAATGCTGATTTAAATGCATCTGGTTTGATGAGCAGGTGCAAATAATAAAATATAATCATTTAAACAAAAAATTGGATGCAGTATCACAATCACTGCGATTCTCTGAAAGGAAACCTTAAACCAGCCTCATTTACAATTTCTCAAGACCAAAAATACCTCTTAAAGAAAGCATATCATATAGATTAATCTTCTAATACACTAACAATTTGGAAGCTTAGTAATTACGATCAAGCTATGTTACTACCGGGCTATTCCGAAATAATATAAAATTTTTAGTATTAATTTGGCCAAAGAACCGCACATAAATCACACTCTACAGCATGGCCCATCAGATGTTATTAACCAAGAAAAACTGCTGTCATCTAATCATGCAAGAGAAAATTCAAGAATGAATAAGCTCACAGTTCTAAGATGATCCTTAGAAGGTGAAGACCCATCAGTTTTATCCAGCTCACCCCATTCTTTGCTATCAATTTCAAGAACCCTACAATCAGAAATCAAAACATCAAAACTTTTTTTTAAAAATGATTACTGACTGTACAAACACACTAGTCACGAGGTGAAGTAGGCATGCACATATTCAAATGGGACGGTAGATGTTATCGACATTTCTAGAAAATTATTACTCGAATACAGGTCGAAGGAGGCCGGAGGACTCTTGGACCCACAGCTGAGGGTACACGGAGACAGATCCGGAGGTACTCCTAGCACCGAGGTGTTCCTGCGTTGGGCCGACATCATCGGCGGCGGCGGGAAAGCCCAATGGAAGAATCTGGTGGATCTGGACCTGGTGCAGAGCCACCGAAACGAATGCTCCCGCCGCGTGTTTATGCGGCAGCGTCAGCATCGACTTTGACGGAGACATCTCTTTGGCTTCTTTTGCGGTTCAAATTACTGCTCTGTGGCGTCAAATGTGAAGAATTTGAAGACAGAATTTTGATTGCATGAAGAATTTGATCGGATGTATTGATGATCAGTCGGTGTGTTCTGTTTTCCGCTGCTCTTAAGTTCCAATTTCATTCAGTTAGGCGGTTTAAGGCTGAATACGAGGACTGGATACGACGCCGTTGTTAAATATAATTATT
The DNA here is from genome assembly GCA_028984105.1 of Lavandula angustifolia. NCBI lineage: Eukaryota > Viridiplantae > Streptophyta > Magnoliopsida > Lamiales > Lamiaceae > Lavandula > Lavandula angustifolia. The sequence goes on from CM054803.1 coordinate 30,048,790, forward strand.
TTTCTTTTTAAAGAACTATTGTAAATATATTTTATATATATATACTTATTATGTATTGTGATGACTATGTACCCTAAAAGCTCATGAGTCCATCTTATACTCTATAAATAGAGGTATTCATCCTCATAATAGTACATATTTATTTTCCGTCCTCTCAATTATTCTCTACTTCCATATAATTTATAATACGTTAGCACGAAGAAGCCTTCCTCACGAGAGTTGCTACCGAATCTCACAACTATTCTCCCAACTTGATAAAATTCCAATCTTTTTGGAGGTCTGCATATTCAAGATTTGGAATTTTTCTCCCACGCACGGATTCGGGTTTGGAGTTTTTGGAGGTCTACGAATTCCAATTTTTCTCCCACACGGGATTCGGGTTTGAGCTGAATTTTTTCACCTTCCGGTTAGTTCCTTCTCTTTTTATAATCAATTGTTACTTTTTTTTTCAATCAATAATTATCATCTAATGGTGAACTGCTCTACGATTTGGCTGGGGAATCAATACAATATTATTTATTTTTTATTTGCATGACATCCATTTAATTTTATATCAGTGTTAATTCTTGCTCGGTGGAATTTTGATCTAGACTCTTACCTAATGCTAAAGACAATATGAGATTCAGCCAATGATAAAGCCAATTTTCTATTACTTGCAAATAACAACTCGGAAATTCCTTTTTTTTGGTTTTAATATATCTTATGCACTTGAAGAAGCACAATTAATATTCTTATATGCTCTTGAAGAGCAATTCAAAAACAAGTTTATAAGTTAAATTGATGCTCCAGAAGTAGCAAAATTAATAATTCATGAGAGATTTTTATATGCTCTTATAGAGCAATTCATTGGCTTTAAATATTACATGCTCTTGAAGAGCAATTGAAAAATATATTTTCAACATGTTGCTCCAGAAGTAGCACAATCAATATTCCTGCAGAATATTACATGCTCTTGAAGAGCATTTACAATTAATATTTCTACATATATATCCGCTTTTACTTATTTATTTATTTAATGTTGAATCTAGATTGTTGCTCCTAAAGTAGCACAATCCATATTCCTGACGAATATCATATGCTCTTAAAGAGCAATTCAAATTTATTGAAATAACTCAATTGTTGCTCCAGAAGTAGCATGAGTTAATATTCCTGATTACAGACTCTTAAAGAGTTATTAATATCATCTATGTATTTACTATATACCTCATAATTTTTTTTATTGCATGTTGTATAATATTTATATCTATATATATACATATAATCTCAATTTGTTGCTCCTAAGTGGCACACAATTAATATTCTTGAAGAATATTACATGTTTTCGATGAGCAATTCATATATTTTGTCGTATTGATGGCGAATCTTGGTTCTTGAATTGTTATTATTGTTGCTCCCGAAATAGCAACAATTTGTATTCTTGAAGAATACTACATGTTCTTGAAAAACAATTCTAACCTCTTGTTTTGGCAAATGTTAAATGTTCCTCTAATTGTTGTTCTTGAAGTAGCATAATTAACTATAGATGTTCTAAAAACAATTAAAACTTATCATTTTGGAATCATATATCACAATCATACTTTAATTGTTGCTCCTGAAATAGCACAATTAATATTCTTGAAGAATATTAGTTATAATTTAAAGTATTATCTAATTATATGGAGTGGTAGCAAGAGCTCCTCTATGCTTGACAACTGCATTTTCAACATCCTATTGTGAATTAATTTCTTTTCAAGAATAGATGTGAGATCCGGTAGATCTCAAAATTCACAATTTTTTGATTCCACGTATCGTGAATAAAACTAAGTTGTTGCTCTGGAAGTAGCACAATTACATTCCTGAAAAATGATCATATTGTGATATTAACATTAGTATCACATGTGTGTGGAAATGCCTCAACTTTTGCTCTTGAAGTATCATCATTTATATTCTAGAATAATATTAAATGCTCTTAAAGAGCAACTCGTACTTTTGATGATACATGTTATTCCTTAATGAAAAATATTATTTATGTCTTGTTGACATTAATGCACTCTTGATATCGATGTTCATCTGCCAATAAGGGGCCATGATAGAGACAATAGAAATGAAGCATCCCAGCAGGATTGCATCAAATATTAATTATTTGTCCTCTCTAAAACTCGATACGAGTAGATGTATCTTAAATTGCAAGATTTTAAAATCTAGTGCATTGAACATCATTAATAGCTCCCGAAGAGCTTGTTCATTCTATCAAATTATATTAAATTAACTATTGAACATGTCATTTACTCTAATAAGTCTAGAAGACACTTACTAAGTTTTAAGGATATGCAATGGATAACATATTGAATTGAAATTATATTAGAAGGTAGTGATTCTTTTGTATTTAGCCAGAAGCTAACAAAAGAAAAGTTATCACTTTACCATTTTAAATATATTACACATTTATGAAAACAAGTGAGACAAACCATATTATGAACCGGAAGTTCAAAGGGTTTTATGCTTTGACATGATAGGTTTGGACATTTACGAGCAACTATTATGCGCTACATAATTGAAAATTTATATGAGCGCAACATAGAGATCCTGAAGAATCTCTTAATAAAAGAATTTCCATTTGCTTGATTTCTAGAAGAAATGTAGCACTTGTTAGAACTACAAGTTCAAATAATAAAGAGCTCAATTCCCTCAAGAATATATGTCTTGATAATGCTAGTGAGTTTCTTAAAACTCCAAGTTCCTCCTAAAGAGGATTTAATATTATATGATTTTGGGATTGAGATTAAATATTTAGTTGCTAATGTCCATCCTCAAAATGAGTTTTGTACGTATAAAAACGCGTCTCACATTAAGATTGTTATTATGATGAAATAACATTTCCAACATTAGTTGGAACATATGTCACATTTAGATTCCTGAAGTAATCAATGTGGAATCTACATCCAAATAAAAGCACAAGTAAAAACTAGTCACATTTGGATTCCCGAAGTAATCACTATGAACGAGAAGTCGAAAGGTTCACTTGCAAAAGATTGCAAACCAACTTCTTGATGCTTTTGTATATAAAAGAAGTGACAAGGTTATACATTTGTTGTAAATACACCGCAAGAATAAATGTCCCTGAAGGACAAGTACAAATGGTAGCAAATGAATATAAAGTTCGTCAAAAATATGGTCGACCAATTGGTTCTAAAAGAAATTTTGTGTCTAAGAAAAGGGGCACAACATAGTGAACCAAACAAATGATGAAAATGATTAATCAATCAAATGAAGTTCCTGAAGAACTACAAGCGTCTGAAAATACATAGAACTCGAAATATTGGAGAGATCAAATATCGTCGTGGACACATGGCGATATTTTCACCTTTTAATATGACTATTTAAATGATAAAAGATGATCCTCAACGACGATCTATAAGAGATTGTCAAGATATAAATAATTGGCCAAAGAGGAACGAAGTCATATAAGGTGAATTAATATTCCCTAGAAAGCCAAAAATATTTGGATCTGTAGTTCCAAAATCCGTAAAGTATATCCATGAAGGATACAAATGTGTCTTTGATACAATGAGAAATGAAAAATTATGAGATATAGGGCAATACTCCTAACACAATCTTTCTCTCAAAGACCGGGAATTAATTATGTACTCTCCCATAATAGACGCCGGTGTATTTTAGAATTTGATTAATTTGCTTATGGAACAAAAGGCTTGCTATGCGCCTTATAGATGTAGTAAATATCTATCAATATGATTCACTAGATAGTGATATATATATAAAGATCCCTGGAGGATTTAATTTGCTCAAAGCATGTAAGTCAAAAAGATGTTGTCAATTAGACTGCAAAAGTCATTGTAAGGGCTGAAATAGTACAGTCGTATATGATATAATCATAAAGACGAGAATTCCTTGACAGAAGGGTACATAAATGATGACTTGAGTTTGATTGAAACTCGTGAAGAACATAATACTTATATGTATACTCCGTCAAAATGACTTACATAGAACAAGTAATTATGGATTATTTTATTCATTGATAATCCAAATCATATCCTTGTCGGCATTAGGGGGAGATATGAAACATAAATGATAGAATGCCGGAAATATCTCGTTGGATTAATTATTTAGATTCACGCACTATGAACTAGAAGTTCATCAAATTATTTAGTGCAAAAGGAGTGACTAAAATCTCATATACCTGTTGTATATGCACCATGAAAGAACTGAAGTTTTTCATAGATAAAATAAATCAATTGATTATCATTGACACTAGAAGCGTGAGAGATTTGTTGGTGCTAAAGATAAAAAGTCCGCGAAATAGAAATTTAGAACACATCACTTCAAATTCCTCCTGAAGAGGATATGTGAATCATTATATATAAAAGGTATTGAGGAAATCAACTCATGCCTAAAAGACGGAGTTAGAATAAAAAGACTTAGGTTGAACTAATAATTGTCTCGACTTACAGATCGAGCATCTCCCTGATGGAGTTATGCTAGTCGAGCTACCTGAAAAGTCTTTAAAGATATTTTATTGTATCGCATCCATTTAGCTACATGTTGGTCCGGAGACGAGTGTCAGGTGTAGAGGGGAGGGGGTGAATACACCTGAAGTTCTTTTTCTCAAACGCGAAAGACAGCTGAGCTGTAGGTTGCGACTGATGAACAGTGTCAAATAGTAACCTTCTGATCGCGGGTCAGAGTGCGTCAACTACTGAGTTTCTCCTACTGACTTTTGTCAGTATTTGATTCTCAGTCGGATACTTAGTGCGGATAAGTGTGTAGGGCCCGAAGACCTCGTCTCAGTTTGAAAACGTGTTTTTCACAAGTTAAATAATTTTGGCTAGTGCACTTCTCAAATACTCCTCGCCGATGAAACCATTTTTCCATGAAAACTCCTTTGAAAAATTGTCTCAAATTTATGTGGGACCCCAACATTAACCCCACCTCCCAAAATACTATCTTTACTGTAAAGTATGAGTTTAGTAAAAAAAGATGACGTTTTACGGAGAGGGAGGAATGCGTTTTATGCAAATAAAGCTGTAAGATGATTTTAATGAAAAAACGACACAAGAGGATTTTTAACGTGGTTCGGATACGCAAGATCCTACGTCCACGGTCCTGCTGAACAGGAGGTCTTGTTGATTTATCTGAGCAAGCCTCAGCAAGGTATCTGTGCACTGGACAGACCCTTCTAAGTTATAGTCCTTAGCGACTTTACAAATCAAACCGGAGTTTGAAGGGGAGGGGATGTTCTCCAACAGTGAAGGTGTTCTTACAATAAGAACAGTCACGAAATGTGAACTCCTTCGAAGGTTCTAAGCTATAGATATGAACGATTGAGCTTAGATAGAGAAGAGGGATCTAAAGAAATAACTCTAGAGAGAAGAACTAGAAATATTCTGATAAGCAAGTTCTTCGCTGGATCTTCATGAAAGGCGCTAGAGTGTTTTCGAAATCTTGAGCGTGTAATCCCTTTGATATCCCGTGCGTGGAGCTCGGAAATGCTTCTCTATTTATAGTTGTGACCCAGGTATTTGTCCGTTGGAGAGGACGAGGCCATGCGTCACAAACGTCCAAGGAAAACGGCCATATGTTCGAAATGTTGTCGCAGAGTAGTTGGTTACTGTTCATAAGAGCAGCTTTAGTTGGTCAGAGTAGGTAGAGCCTAGACTGCTTCCTACTGGTCGAGGTTTGTGGTAGGTGAGACTTGTCAGACATCGGTCTTCATCGGAGTTGACTCTCACTCATCCTCGTATGATCTTCTGCCGGCTTTCCGAATGAAGTTAGACTGGGGTCATTTCCTGTCGGATACAGTAGACCTAATATGATCTCTGTCTCCTTCGTCTGAGTCTGCTGAAAACAAAACTTCTACTGAGCGGGGTCAGCTGATGACTCTGAAGGTACTGAGCTTTGAATATTATGTTCTTCTACTGATGTAAGTCAGCTGATGACCTGTGAACACAAGCTCTTACAATGATGACGTGGGGTTCTAGAAAGTAACTTCATACTGAAGATCAATCCAACATTTACCCCTTACAGGACATAGACAAAAACGATAATAGAAAATACAATCGGTTTAGCCTATTACATCATCTAGTCCTATCGACACTACACAAAGGATACAAGACGGTTTTGGGATCTTCAATTCCATAGTAATGAAACACTATGATTTCCCCCATTACCGATAAACAGATAAGTCCTATTACAAGAACTACTGATAAAATAATACTAAGTACCCTCTAATTAGTTATTAAGATCAACCACTGACTCATAACCCAACAATTTCCCCCTAATTGATGATGTCAAAATCACTATACATTCTAAGACTTTAAGTCCCAAACTACTGACCCAAACAGACTTCAGTAACAACTGAGCAAATAACACAAGGCAGTCAGCAGCTAAAAGATAGGCATATCAGAGAAAAACGGTTATGTGTGTGTGTCAGATCACTTTAGTGATCAGTCGTGATAAAGTAAAATAAATGAAGCTGTAAGACAATGAGTAGTTGTCTGGCCAGAAGAAAGGTATTGATATATATATAAGAAATGATTACAATCAGTCCTATCTACTATACAGAGAGAGAGAACTACTGCTATCGCATGTACTTCTTAATCTTGCTCTTGAAATCAGCAGACTTGGCAGCAGGAGGATCCAACCCATAAGATCTATAGATTCTGGCACGGAGGGTCTGGATATCCTTGAGATCACTTGGCTGCAAAGGATCAAGATCATGGTGCCGTGCAGCAGCGTCGACCTCATCTTCAATCTCTTTCGTACATAAGACTCCTCGAGAGGTCATGGGCGGAGTCAGCTGTCTGTAGGCAGGGGCAACGAGTGGCAGCTTCTCCTTGAATAAAATCAGCTGAATTTGTGCTCTGAGGTTGGCGTCGTACTGATTGATGAAATCGTCGAAGAGTTCAGTAGCCGGTACCTCAGCAGGATAGCATTGCCATACGTAGTATGCCTTTATGAACTCTATCTTCAGCTCCTCCCATTCCTCATTCAGGTTCCAGGGGATCCACTTGTCTACATGGCGGTGCGGAGATTTCTTCAGATAAGCAGTTTTTGGCGCGCCTCGCTTGAAGAACTTGGAAGTCCTGGGCACCTGTTTCTTCCAGTCGAGGATTAGTTCCTTGGAAATTTTGTCAGTAAGCTCTATAATCTTTGCCAAGTCTTCCAACCTCTTCTTCTCCCTAAGGGCCGCAGCTCTAGTATCTCCTCTTCGGAGATTCGCCCTTCTGCGCGTAGCCTCCCGAGGTTGCTCTATCCTCCGCCTCCTGCTCAGGAGTAAGTGTTGGAAGTTTCTTCATCCTCTGAGCGAAGGGCAGATTGTCAGTATCAGAGCCAGCTTGCTCATCCTGAGCCTTCTTTTTCTTCTGCTCTTCCAAGAGCTTCTTAGCTTGGCTCTTGGCCATCTTGGCCACTGGCTTTCTCTTCTTCTTGGCCTTTTGTACCTCTTCCTCCAACTGTCTTTCAAAATCCAACTCGTCTTGGAGCTTCTGAGCAACCATTTTATCAAACTCCTCCTGCTCTGCTCGAGTTTTGAACTTAGGCATCGGGGAAGGCGGTGGAGTAGATTCAGTCGCTTTCTCCTTCCCGGGCCTTTGAGGTAGCAGGGGCTCATCCTCCTGGTCCACAAATTTTGCGACCTCTTCAATGTGTTGAGCCGAGGATCCTTCGCCTGATCCACCGGCTGGCTCATGCACCTGAGTTGTTTGGACAGTTGGGATTGTTTGGACTATGGGAGGGGGTACTGAATTGTTTCCAGCTTGAGCAGCTGAACCTTCCCCCTTGGTGATTTCTCTGACTTCAGACTCACCAGCCACCTGAGCTGCCTCAGCCCTTTCTTCCCCCTTTTTGGCATCATCAGTAGTCGGGGTCAGAAGGACACGGAGGGCTGCGACTTCCTTCTGGAGGTTGAAGATAGCGTCTTTGATGGAAGTGGTGGTGGTGGTGAAGTCGTCGACTGCATCACAATAGTGCTCCTAGTCAGCCTCTTGATCCTTGCGGATTTGTCGAATCTGGGCTGCTGTTTCTTGCCTCTACTTTAGGAGCGATGCGTCGAGGGAGCCAGTCATCTCTGCCTGGATGAGCTTAAGGGCCGCCGCCTGATTTTCCAAGGCTTTCTGCACGCTGGAGGTGGTCATCTTGTTCCGCTCATCCATTGTCTGTTGGACATTGGCTAAGCTCTTAGTCAGCTGCTCAGAAAAAGATTTTTGCTGAGCTTCGAGCAGCTGCTGATTTTGAGCAGCCAAGTCCGCCTTCTGAGCGGCCAGCGGAAGTCTGGATGAACTCCTGAATATTTGGAGTTGGAGTGTCCGAGACCTTCTTGACTGCGCTTGCCAGTCTGTCAACAGTCTCCGTCTGAGACTTTGTAAATTGCGTCCACTTCAAATGGAAGTCCTTAGCTAGGAGACGGTTTTTATCTCCTTGCTTCCTGATAGCGCGGTTGACAGACTTTGAGGACACGGAACCTATAGGTTTGATCTGATATGATGAGGTTTCGAGCCTCTGCTCTGAGGCTGCGAGTTGTTGCTCTCGGTTGGGCTTCGAGGCAACAGGGGCGTCACTTGATGTAGGAGGTGGAGGTGGTGACTGGCCCTTCTCGCTGGGAGTTTTTCCCTCAGCAGATTCTCCCTGGTCTGCGTCCTTGAGTGGTGCTTGATCCTCATCATCGTTGTCGTCATGATGGGAAGGCTTCGATGGGCTGCTGGCGTTCTGCTGGGAGGACCTCAGGTTCAGAAGATAGAGCATGGTTGACCTTAAGTCCTCGAAAGATGCTATGTCAGCGGGTTCCCCAAACCCTATGGCTGACTGCAGACTTTGTTCTTCTGTCAGTAAGGACAATGCAAAGTGCTGCTTAATCAGCTCTGCGAGAATGTCCCAATTCAAGAATCTCAACAGCATCTGAGTCATTGCCCTGATCGCGATGTCGACCAGATCCTGATGAGCTGAGATTTCAGGGATCTGTGCAGTGACTTCTCATGTGGCTCGGAGACGAGTCATCTGCAGTGTCGACCACTCGGATGAGATTTCACCAACCGGTTCCTCAACTTCCTCCGGCTGAGTCTCTTCCGAACTGATCCGCTATACTTTATCCTTGAGGGTGGCACCCTCTATCCCTGTATCAGCGTCCAGTATGTCCTCCTCCTGAGGAGGTAGGGGAGAAGCAGGCTTTGCAGGAGCCTCATAAGTTCCAACCTTTGTGAGCTTCTTCCGCTTCGGCGGGTCGGCCCGTGGAGGCAGATCAGTAGAAGGCCTCTTGAGCTCAGCGGCTCCACGTCCATCTGACTTCTCAGCCGCTGCTCTAGTTTTGAACTTAATGAGCTTACGGTCGAAGTATTTCGAATCAGCAAAGGATGTGTGATTCGATACTGAGTCCTCGATCAGTATGGACACCTTGGACCCATACAGAAGTTTGCCCACACTAATTAGTCTCCTCTCTCCTGACTTTGTGGCGACAAACTTTTGTGCCTGAGCCTTCAGCTCAGTCACAAAGAACTCCACCCAGTTCACCTGGACTCCATCAACTATAGCCATCATCAGCTGGAGTCTGGGTTTGGACAACTGATCAAATGAACCAACGGCGCTCGTGAGGATATGTATGACTACGTACGCGAGGCCTCTGTACTCCGGTAGGAGTTGGTTCTTCGGTAACGCGGACTTGAAGGAGATATTGTCCCTTCCACAGAAGCGATGGACATATGCATTCAGTTCCTTCTCCTTGTAGCCCACTGGAGAGATCCCGTAAGCAGGAAGGTCAAAAGATGACTTCAGCGCTGCCCTGATGTCGATATCGGCATGGCTGGATTCCCACTTCTGAAGGGTCACTTCCCTCATGTAGGCGATGTCCGATACCTCTCCATCGGTATCTTCCACGGAATGCCAGTTATAATATAGCTCTGCCACCTGGCGGGGAAGATACGAGCGGGGATGCTTCGTCACAAGAAGCACTAGGCCAGACTCCTCAAGAGCCGAGAATATGGGCTTAAGATAAGGAAGGTCTGCCTGATGGAGCACCATCGTCGGTTCGAAAAGAACCCTGGACTTGATGATCTCCTCAATGTGGTGTGGGGTCTGAACAATCGCCATAGATATATGCAAGAAACTCGTTAGCACTTGAAAATAGAGTAAGTTAGATTCGAGTTAAGCAGAAGATTAAGAAATTACCGTAGACAAAGAGCTAGAGTTGAAAAATAGAGACAGTTTTTTGATAGACAGGGAGATGAAAACTGAATGGTTGAATATTGCTCTAAGTGCGATAATGGCGAAAAAATAGATAGGATTAGAGGACAACAAGAGATTTTAAAAGATATGAAGATCAACCGGTTTTAATCGCACGGTTGGGATAAAAACTCGCTTTTTAATGACATTTGTGATCTGATGTTATAAACGGAATGATTACATTAGCCGCCTCTAACCTAGACCCACGTAAGATATGCGCAGATAAAGTAAGGTGAGAAGACATGCATTAAATGCGTTGCAGACAGCATTAAAGGCTAAGTTTTTAAATGAGAACGATTTCTACTGACTTAAACCTTAAAAACTTAATGGCGGGAAATAAATGCTCATTAATCTACTGAATGCAAACGACTGATATAATAAATGCGAGCATGCTCCTGAGACTATTAAGTATTTTAACTATGCAAACCTCTTCAGCTGAACTTTTGCGATCAGCTGGTTACCGCAATGACTCAGGAGGATCTTTGTAGTGCTGATAACCATGTGCCCCCTTACTGTGTACTGTATGATTCACTCGATTGAATCAAAGTACTGAGTCTTCTGACCCGTCGTACTGACTCCTCCTACTGACATGAGTCAGTGGGATCCCGTAGTCCTAGCTCAACTGATAATTGGTTTGGTCAATATGTCTGCCCTTTGCTTATCAGTATGGATCTTCTCCATCCTGATATCCTTCTTCTCGACATGGTCTCTGATGAAGTGGTATCGAATGTCCACGTGCTTGCATCTCGTATGAAGAACTGGGTTCTGAGTTATAGCAATTGTACTGGTGGAGTCGCAGTAGATGGGCACTTCATCTTGAAAAATTCCATAATCTCGCAGTTGTTGTCGAAGTCAAAGGATCTGGGCACAACAACTTCTAGCAGCCATATACTCAGCTTCTGTAGTGGACGTTGCTACTGAGTGTTGTTTCTTTGAAAACCATGATATCAGCTTGCTGCCTAGGAACTGATATGTTCCAGAAGTTCACTTTCGATCTATCCTGCATCCTGCATAATCAGCATAAGAATAACCTGTTAGTATAAGGTTATCATCAGCAGGATACCATAACCCTGCATCAGGTGTTCCCTTCAGATATCGAAGAATTTTCTTTGCTGAGTCCAGATGACTTCGCTTGGGATTTGCCTGAAATCTTGCACATACACCTACAACATAAGTTATGTCAGGTCTGCTTGCTGTTAGATATAATAAAGAGCCAATAATAGCTCTATAATCAGTAGAGTTAACAGAAGCTCCCTCTTTGTCTAGATTGATTTTAAAATTTGTGTTCATGGGGATCTTGACTGGCTTGCTTGAGTCGCAGCCGAATCTTTTCAGGAGATCTCGAGTGTAGTTAGCTTGGTTGATGAATATTCCTTCAGTTGATTGCTTCACTTGGAATCCAAGGAAATAGTTCATCTCCCCCATCATGGAAATCTCGAACTTCTCCTTCATCATTTTCTCGAATTGTTGACATATAGTCACGTTCCTGCAATCGAAAATGATGTCGTCCATGTAGATTTGCACCAGTATGATGTCATCTCCTAACTTGATGTTGAATAAGGTGCGATCTACTGTCCCCTTCTGAAAACCTTTCTGAAGTAGAAAGTCTGATAGGGTATCGTACCAAGCCCTAGGTGCTTGTTTTAACCCATACAGAGCTTTCTGAAGTCTGTACACCTGATGTCCCTACTGAAAGTCGGGCGGTTGTTTCACATAGACTTCTTCCTTCAGTACGCCGTTCTGAAATGCTGACTTCACATCCATTTGATATACTTTACATTTTTGATGCGTTGCATAGGCTAGGAACAGACGAATAGCTTCCAATCTGGCGACTGGAGCGAATGTTTCATCAAAGTCTATTCCTTCTGCTTGACAGTATCCCTTGGAAACAAGTCGAGCTTTATTTCTGACAATGACGTTGTTTTCATCTCGCTTGTTTTTTAAGACCCGTTTAGTGTCGATCACGTGCCGATGTCTAGGTCTGTCAACAAGCTCCCAAACTTCATTTCGAACGAACTGGTTCAGCTCTTTTTGCATGGCAATGATCCAGTCAGCATCGTTAAGAGCATCCTCTATCGTCTGAGGTTCTTCAGTAGACAAGAAGCAGGAGTAGAGAGAACTTTCTCCTTGGCTTAATCTGGATCTTGTGCTTATTGTTGCTGATGGATCTCCTATGATAAGATCAGAAGAGTGAGCGTCAAGCCACGAACGTCTGAGTTTGGCTTCTTCTTCTTAGATTACTTCTGCCCAGTCAACAGGATTGTTAGGCATTTCAGTAGTGATATTCTGTGACTGAAGCAATTCAGTAGGAAGGTTAGGATCTACTGAGTTATCAGGTTCAGGGGTATTTAGCTCAGGAACATTTGTCGTTCCCCCTGAGTTTATATTCTCAGTAGAGGTCTCAGTTACCACTGGGGCTTCCTCATCGACCGTTGTTACCTGATGTTGATTCTGTTCGGTAGAATCAACCAGGTTAGCTACAGCGCCTGTGGGATGGGTCTGGATTTTCTCATCGTCGACTCATCCATCCAATAAATGCTGGATCTTTTCGGCTTTATCGTTCAGTGCGAGATCCTGTAGCTTGCTGCTGACATCTTCAGTATTTGTCTTCTTTGATTTCCTGTCCTCAGTAACAAACTCATCAAAGACAACAAGAGGGCTTTCCTCCACGCAAAGAGTCCGATAGTTAAAGACTCTGAAGGTTTTACTGACTCGAGAGTATCCTAAGAATACTCCTTGATCAGATTTGCTATCAAAGACCTTCAACTGATCTTTCCCATTATTGTGAATAAAGCAAGGACAGCCAAAAATATGGAAATGAGAAATAGAAGGAATTCTCCCTTTCCACAGTTCGTAAGGTGTCTTCATGTGTTGCTGTGTAAGCAGTGAGCGATTCTGAGTGTAACAGGCGGTGTCAGTAGCATCAGCCCAGAACTTTGAGGGTAGTCCAGAGTCTGCTAGGAGCGTTCTTGCTGCTTCTTTGAGTGTTCTGTTCTTGCGTTCAGCAACTTCGTTCTGCTGAGGGGTGCGAGTTGCTGATGTCCCGTGCTTGATTCCCTCTTTATCGCAGTACTCTTTAACTACTGAGTTGAGAAATTTTGTTCCTCGGTCTGAGCGTATTCTCTGTATCTTGATGTCTTTCTCCACACTGAGTTTCTTCAGCAATTTGGGTAACTCAGTCTTGACATCAGATTTGTTGGCTATGAAGATGACCCACGTATATCAAGAATAATCATCAACAACGATGAGGGCATACTTCTTGCCTCGTATAGTCACTGGAGAAACTGGCCCAAATAAGTCCATGTGTAGCAGTTGAAGGATTCCATCAGTGGAAGGTGACGGAATTGGAGGATTACTTTTCTTTGTCTGCTTTCCCTTCAAGCATGCTTCACAGTTTCTGTCTTTGATAAAAGCTTCATTGGGCAGTCCCCTGACTTTAGAGTTCTTGGCTAGCTTGTTCATAGTCTTAAAATTCAGGTGACTGAGTCTCTTGTGCCACAGCCATCCTGTTTTATCACTGGATTTCGTCTGAGCAAGTAAGCAAACCTCAGGTTCTGCGGTTTTCCAATTTGCAACAAAGATATTCTTCCTCCGCGAACCTGATAACACTGTTTTTCCTGTAGATTTGTCAACAACATCACAAAAACCAGCGTCAAAGATAACTCTATTCAGATTATCACAAAATTGACTGACAGAAAGGAGATTATGTTGAAGTCATTCAACATATGTTACTCTTGAGCCGAAGCGATCTCAATGTTCAGTGTTCCGTATCCCCTTGTATAGCCTTTAGAGTTGTCACCAAACTCAATTCTGGGACCATCTTCTTGTACGTAATTGGTCAGCAGGCTCTTTTGGTATGTCATATGTCTCAAGCAACTGCTATCCACAATCCAAGGGTCCTTATGCACTTCAGCCTCTTCTCCGGCCATCAGACAATATTCAGCTGTTGATTCAGGATCTGTTTCTCCGATCTCAACGGCGACAAATGCAGCTTCGTCTTTAGAAGAATACATAAATGTATCTTCCTCGATTGAGTCATCGGATATCTCTCCAGCGATATAGGCCTGCCTTCTTCGGGCAAATTTATCGCGTCTGACCTGTCGTTATGCTAGTTGAGCAGCTGAGAGTTCGGGACAATCGTACTGATAATATCCCTCCTTCTTGCAGTTGTAACATACAGAAGTTCTGCCGCCTTTTCCAGCTGAGTCATTGGATGGACTAGCAGCAGGTTTTGCGTTCCTGCAATCAGTAGAAGTTTTAGATTCTTCCCTTTTTCGATAATCCTTTTTACCCGAGGGAGAATTTATGTGGTATTTCTTCAGCTTCCTGACTCTTTCCTTTTCTCTTTGATATTTGAGAGCCATGAGTGCAAGCTGATCAGTAGCGGGAGTCTCTGAGGACTTAGCATCTGATGCAGCTGCTGTCTTACTGGAACAAATGGGGTTGACTCCAGTTTTGCTGACTGTTGCTTTGTAGGCATGATCTATCTGTGTGTCAGCTGGAGCACTGGAACATCGTGTGGGTAGGCTGTGCTCGAATTCCTCCGTCTTTAATTCTGAAAATATAACATCAGGAGTTAGAGCATTTAGATCTGAGCGACGTAAGTAAGTAGCAAAAGGAAGCCACTTCAGTTGAGGTAACGCTTTCAAGATCTTTGTGTTCATCTCTTTGTTGGTGAATGTCCTCCCCAGCCCGTTGATCACATTGATCTGGTTGTAAATCTGATGCTAAGCTCGTCAATGGTTTCGTTGGGCTCCATGGCAAAAGTGTCGAACTTTTGTAGCTCTAGCTTGAGCTTGTTTTCTTTAATCTGCGGGGTTTCTTGGCTCAGTACAGCCAGGGCATCCCAAAGTTCCTTCGCCGTTTGTAGTCTTGCACCCTCCCGAGGTGTGAATCGCTGAGCGTAGTCAGGATTGTATTCCGCACAACTCGGTCGAGGTTGTGCAGCTTTTTCTCTTCAGGCGTGAAGGCTGATTTATCTTTCACAATTTTAGCACCAGTCTATGCTCCTACACCTCCCACAGCTGCATATTGAACGATGTCGATCATGGGAATGATAGGTCCTGTTTCTAGGACGTCAGTCATGCTGTCGTGCAGCGATGTAAGGTGCGCCTCCATTCTTACGCGCCATACCGTGTAGTTCTCCACAGAGAACATCGGTACCATCCGAATACCTGACATATCAGACATTATGGGTGAGAGTATAAGGATGTATGAAGAGATGCTTGTGTAGTTAAAAAAAACGTTTTCAGGATCTGTTCGAGTAGACCAGAGTTTCAGAACCGATGATCAGAAGAACACCGACGCTCTGACACCAATTGTTGGTCCGAAGACGAGTGTAAGGTGTAGAGGGGGGGGTGAATACACCTGGGTACAAGTTCTTTTCTCCTACTGACTTTTGTCAGTACTTGATTCTCAGTCGGAGACTTAGTGCGGGTAAGTGTGTAGGGCCCGTAGACTTTGTCTGAGTTTGAAAACGTGTTTTTCACAAGTTAAATAATTTTGGCTAGTGCACTTCTCAAATACATTTTATGCAAAGTATGAGTTTGTAAGATGATTTTGAATGCAGAGCAATAAAACAGTAAATGACACAAGCAATTTTTAACGTGGTTCGGATACGCAAGATCCTACGTCCACGGTCCTGCTGAACAGGAGGTCTTGTTGATTTATCTGAGCAAGCCTCAGCAAGGTATCTGTGCACTGGACAGACCCTTCTAAGTTATAGTCCTTAGCGACTTTACAAATCAAACCGGAGTTTGAAGGGGAGGGGATGTTCTCCAACAGTGAAGGAGTTCTTACAATAAGAACAGTCACGAAATGTGAACTCCTTCGAAGGTTCTAAGCTATAGATATGAACGATTGAGCTTAGATAGAGAAGAGGGATCTAAAGAAATAACTCTAGAGAGAAGAACTAGAAATATTCTGATAAGCAAGTTCTTCGCTGGATCTTCGTGAAAGGCGCTAGAGTGTTTTCGAAATCTTGAGCGTGTAATCCCTTTGATATCCCGTGCGTGGAGCTCGGAAATGCTTCTCTATTTATAGTTGTGACCCAGGCATTTGTCCGTTGGAGAGGACGAGGCCACGTGTCACAAACGTCCAAGGAAAATGGCCATATGTTCGAAATGTTGTCGCAGAGTAGTTGGTTACTGTTCATAAGAGCAGCTTTAGTTGGTCAGAGTAGGTAGAGCCTAGACTACTTCCCACTGGTCGAGGTTTGTGCTAGGTGAGACTTGTCAGACATCGGTCTTCATCGGAGTTGACTCTCACTCATCCTCGTATGATCTTCTGTTGACTTTCGAATGAAGTTAGACTGGGGTCATTTCCTATCGGATACAGTAGACCTAATATGATCTCTGTCTCCTTCGTCTGAGTCTGCTGAAAACAAAACTTCTACTGAGCGGGATCAGCTGATGACTCTGAAGGTACTGAGCTTTGAATACTGTGTTCTTCTACTGATGTAAGTCAGTTGATGACCTGTGAACACAAACTCTTACAATGATGACGTGAGGTTCTGGAAAGTAACTTCATACTGAAGATCAATCTAACATTTACCCCTTACAGGACATAGACAAAAACGATAATAGAAAATACAATCAGTCTAGCATATTACATCATCTAGTCCTATCGACACTACACAAAGGATACAAGACGGTTTTGGGATCTTCAATTCCATAGTAATGAAACACTATGATTTCCCCCATTACCGATAAACAGATAAGTCCTATTACAAGAACTACTGATAAAATAATACTAAGTACCCTCTAAGTGGTTATTAAGATCAACCACTGACTCATAACCCACACTACCTAATGGTTGCTTCAATCATTTGAAGTGGATGGAGGCTCATTTAGACCTATAGAAGATAACAAATATGTTTTAGGACCAGAAGTTCCTTACTTATGTATAATTGGAGAATTTGAAATGGTATTGACCATCATTTGTTATCTTCGAGACAAACATTTTATTCTCTATGAAAAGAGTTAAACTTGTATTGCACATATTAGTGTAGACCTTGAAGATAACCTTGAAGATTGTTATCTTGAGGGGGAATAACAAATTGTAAATAATTCTGAAGATTAGACTGACTCCTAAAGGTCAAATGACTCTGAAGGTCAAATGGTAGTACTCTTTTTTCCTTTCTAAGTTTTTTCCCAAAGGGTTTTCTTAGTTAAGGTTTTTAACGAGGCATCCACAACACACGAGTAAATGAGTCATTGAGATTGAGTCATAAAAGAGCCAATGCAACACATGATCTCCAAAAGAGTGACGGCATCAACATCCAACAAATTCGCTCAAGTGACAATCTAGCGGATTCTTTTACAAAGATATTACCAACGTCAACATTCAAGAAGTTGGTACATAAGATCGATATGAGTCGACTCAAGGATCAAGAATGACTATATTGAGGTGGAGCAGTTGTACTCTTTCTCGTTCGACCAATTTTTATCCCAATGGATTTTTCTGACAAGGTTTTAACGAGGCAGCAGTTTCTTTTAGGGATGGTCAATCAAGGGGGTATTGTAAATATATTTTATATATATACTTACCATGTATTGTGATGATCATATAAACCCTAAAAGCCCATGATCCCATCTTGCACTCTATAAATAGAGGTCTCCACCCTCATAATAATATATATCTATTTTTCGTCTTCTCTATTATTCTCTACTTCCACATAGTTTATAACAAGAACCAAATTTTCGTTTTGAATGTATTATTAGTACTAGAACATTTTGACCCAATTAAAAGAGTAAGAAGATAGTGTGATTGTCAATAATCTTCAATTTTTTTTCTTTTTTTTTTTTTTTTGGAGTTTTGTTGATTCTATTTAAAAATTAAAATTTTGATTCTTAAATTTAAATAAATGTTTTTTTTCATTTTGGTGCCTCTGTACTCTGTAATATGATATTATATTCGTAAAAGAACACTAAATGGTATTTAGGGAAGGATAAATTGTAAATTCATGAGTACTTTTATCAAATATTTTTTTTATATTGCATTTTTAGTAGTTTACAATTAACTCAATTCAGTTTAGAGAAATCTTACACACACATTCTAAATTACCAGTTCTTCCGTTCTTCGCATCTTTTCACTTGCATATTTGGTTTGCTATTGAATATTAGTATAGAAAATATATGTGATCTTTTTACTATTCTTTCTAGGAGTGAATTTGCAAAATAATCTTTCGAAAAATTGTATTTCTCAAATTAATCCCTTATACTATTTCTCAAACTAGTCTCCTTATATAACATAAGCAACGACTTAAAAATTCATATTAGATTTTAATTTTATTTTGTTTGGCGTGATATTTTTCCGTTACTTATAATTGTTAATTAAATAAGTTAGAATTAAAATATTATTTTTAGTGGTAATATTCGTTCCTTCTCAATTCTCTTAAACAAAAATTAAATTTACCCACTTTTTATAATACATACCCAATATATCCATATTTTTAGTTTTGCTCTCCTATTTTCCGTTGAGTACTCTTACACATACTGAGTTGTGTCAGTTTATGAATTATAGACGAAACCAAACAGCAAACGAACAAAAACGCGAATCCCGATTGTAAAAACAAAGTCTATGTCGGTCCATGTCAGTCCCAATCAACTTTTAATTAACAAGACAAGTCTTAATGTAACGCCCCAATTTTCAAAACTTAACTAGGGACGCTACTTCATACTCAACATGCATATTTCAACTCTTTCTAAACATTTTCATTTAAATGAATCATCGAAAAACTCAATTAATTTTCATGCTCAGCGGAAGTCTTAAATAAAAATAATTATGGCTAATAAATGCACAGAGTTTAATATAATAATGACTTTTCGTAAATCCTTCCTCATGTGACCATCACCATCCACCACCTCTACGCATCACATTAAGGGTGGTTTAACTCTTCTGTGTGGTTTGCAGGCTATTGCACAAGAGCGAGATTTACCCTGTGCGCACCAAAGGTAGCGGCTGCAGGTTCCTCGTCAAAAAAAAAAAAAAAAAAAAACTAGGCAACTATTACTCTGCATTTAATAATTTGGTACTAATGTTGGTTGGATTTTCTGAAGAATCATTTTCAGATCTTTTGATTTCTTGATGTTAAGTTACATTAATTAATTGTGTGTTAAAATAATTGGGATGAGTACGACTACTCAGTGGGAGATGTACACATATATCCAAACTATATAAAATGTCAATAAACACGGATATGAAACATGCATAATAAATAACTTTGATCCTAGGGCCTCCTCTTGACCCTAAGGATCCATTTCATTTCACACGGTCTCCTCTTGACCGTAAAATTTCATAAGGGCCTCCTCTTGACCCCGGTCAAAGGCCTCCTCTTGACCTTGACCTATTTTATTCTCATGCCTGTCATAAACACATGAATATTGTACACAATATATAATAAGGATAACGGCAACTTCCCCACCTTAACTTTATTGGAATGAAAAATTATGAATATCAAATGATTAAGTCCCGCGCGCCAATCCTAACATGAGAATAGTTTGATCTTAATATATATACCATGACATGCATGCACAAATCAAACAATTTCATAATATCACATAATATCATTTAACATAGACCAAACATGACTTAATTACTTTAAGAATAATTACTACACCGAACGAAAGAAGAGAAAAAAAAATAAAAAAATATTAATGATGGGATTTGGTATCGTTCGATTTTCTTGAAAGATGGACATGACCATTGGAGAAATCGTCATAAACCATACAATAGTTAATCTCCTGCTATACGTTCGAATGCTACTGACATAGTTGGAGTCTATCTTAAATTAATTATGCCTAGGACATGTCTAGTTATCGAATTTTCTCGGACTAAATAAATTGCTTATGCACTATTGCAAAATTTTAACTTATTATGATCATGTATTATCTCCATTATATTATTCGGATAATTTACTACTTCATAGTTAAGAAACAAGAAGAATTTATTCTGCTTAAAAACCTCTAATTAAAATCATGGGGTTTGGGATAAAAATATAGTAATAATAATAGTGTTATCTCTAATCATCATAATTATGAATTTAGGTGGTTTACTTACCAAAGTCAAGAAGAAAATTTTATCACCTCGAAACAGATCCATAAACCGAAGATGCTAATTAGTCTTGATAATCTAATGTTATATAAAGATGAAACAAACCCACATAACAACCTAAAATTAAAGCACGCTTATAAGTTTGAATAAATTTCCTCTGATCTTATAAAAGGTATAAGACAAATCCTAGTCATACCAAACCTTGCGTTGTAGATTCAGAAACACAAAGAAAAGAAAAAAAAATATTTAACCGTATAATACCTTGAAGGAAAACGAAAGGAATCGAGATCCGAAATATGAAAGACGCCAGGTGCGAGCTAGAGTGACAATTTTTTTTTCTCTGGTACGGCTTGGGGCTGAGAGGGTTCTCTTTTTGTGTGTGAGACGTGGTTTATACATAGGTTTAAGGTTATATAAGAATCTCTAATTTAAGTGGGTTTAGGATAAGAATAAATCTTCTATACGAGATTTCCTCTAACAATTTCATAAAACTTGGTCAATGGTTGAAAAAGAAACGGAAACTTAATATTTTATTTTTAAGAAATTTATGCGCACCATTATAAAACTAATATATTGCACATGTAAAAATTTACGATATATAATAATTAGGATATTTAGATAACATAGATTTTGACAAAACAACCAAGATAGATATAATTTCCTAGAAAAATAAAAAAAATTAGGCTAATATAAAGAATGGTATAATCATGCTTTTCCGTTTAATTAACATCTAAGGCGCGACTTACAGAACTAAAACACTTGATAACATGCATGAATAAATATGCAATGCATCTTATATTGAAAAAAATTCGGGGCGTTACACTTAATAAATAGATAAAAGTCTTGGTCATAAAAACAAAGTCCTTGTTGGTCTCTGCTGGTCCCGATTAATTTTCAATTGACAAGACAAGTCTCAATAAATGGAGAAAAGTCTCGATCTAAAAAAACGAAGTACCTATCAATACCTGTCGGTCCTAGTCCACTTTCTAATCTAAATATAGTGAGAAGTCTTTGTCGTAAAAACAAAGTCCATGTCGGTCCCTACTGGTCCCAGTCAACTTTTAAATAAAAAAGATCTCGACATAATATAAGTCTCGGTCAGTAACATAAACCATGACATGTATTTGGAGTGGGATCGATCACGACTTCTATGAAATGAAAAAAACCATCATTACTCATCACCATTCATTTCTTGATCTTTCATATTTTGAGAGAAAGTGACGACGCATTTCCACTATAAACACCAACCTTCCATCGGAACCGGCGACTTTCGACCGGAACTTCAAATGGCAGAGGTTAGTAGCCTCGGTCTATGCAATTTTAATTTTCCCTTTATTTTTTGCATATTTATTGTCAGCAATTATAAAATCAGACAAGAACCGCCGAATTACCACCAGCTTAAACGGGTCTTGATTTAAGTTTTCGACATTGAAATTAAGCCCTAGTGGTCTCTACATTAAGTCCCTGTCGAGAAGGGGACTATTGTGTAACGACCGAGACTTAGATCCATCGAAAATTTGGTGGAAACAATGAAGTCCCTATCACGTAGGGATTTGTGTGAACGGACCGGGACTCTGTTGAAAACACAATGCTGCTAAATGTTATCCACAAGAACTCCCTATCGTGATCGGGACTTGTTTTAACCGACAAAGACTTCTACGAAAAAAGATGTCGGTAGATTTTTAGATCTAGCAAATTTGGATGTTGTATATTTTAGGGCTTGAATTTTAGTCCTTGGATTTTTGTTTTTGAATTTTTAGTTCTGATTGTTTAGTTTTCAGCAACATGGACCTGAGGGGGACTCGACCGGGAGCTCGTTTGTCTCGAAAAGAAACTGAACCTGTGCTAATTATTGTGCACCAAAAAAATGAAACTTGTGCACTTTTTCCAATCACTGGTGTTGACACATTTAAAAAAAAGAAAAAGTGAGAATAGAATCGTAAATCTAGGTATATTGGGTATGTGTTATAAGATTTGGGCAAATTTGATTTTGGGATAGTGTAGATGGGCATTTTAGAAATCCTCATTTATTTTTAAGTAGATAGGTAATTACATATGAAGTTTGAATGAACTTGTTGGGATATGTGATGCCCATTATCCTTCTAGTTGCACGATATTGGGATGTGTGATGCCCGACACCGCGCCACTACGTGGCGGAGCAATGTTCGAACTGTAACCGTGGCGCTGACTGCTACAAATGAGGAATAAAAGTTGCGTCCTTACTACTAGCAATTGTTTTTGGAGTATTAGTAAGCGTTTGAGGTCCAACAATTGGTATCAGAGCAGATCACGAGTTCGAATCCCCTTGAGCACGTTGCAGTTGGCAGGTGTTGGGGTGGGGGGAAATGTTGGGATATGTGATGTCCACCACCAGCAATTGCTTTTGACTTAATGGTAAGCACTTGAGATCCCACATAACTTAATGGATTACTAATGATCAAACTAATAAAACTATTTACATATTTATCTAAACATAGTTATATTTCATTTTCTTTCCGTAAAGCATTCTTTTGATTATTTGAATTTTCTCTTCGAAAACAATTTTATTTTTTTTGAAAATGACTCAAATGATTAGTTTCTTGCCATAATAAATCACGTGATAGAATGTAACACCCCAATTTTCATTACTTTACAATAGGCGCTACTTCATACTTTATATATTTATTCCTTTTAAAATATTTTCATGGAATAGAATCATTGCAAAACTTAGGTATTTTTTTTCTAAACCTTAAAAACATATCAATTGCGAAAACAATGGAATCTACAATATAAAGCAAATTAGAGCACATTAGTCTTATCAATTTTAAAACAATGCAAAATTCATAACTTTAAATAGAATAACTTAAATGCAACTAAAATCTCCTCCTCATGACCATCACCAGCAACACCTCTACGCATCGGCCGAGTCATTTCATGAAAAATATTAAATAATAAGGATGAGTATGACTACTCAGTGGAGAACACATTTATCCATACTATAGATTATATCAAATATAAATAGGAATAATTAGATCATGTAACATGAACTTGTAATTTTGCCACATAGACCACATGAACTTGTAATTTGGCTACACAGACCACTTGAACTTGTATATTGGCCATACATACCACATGAACTTGTAATTTGACCACACAGATCACATGAACTTGTAATTTGGCCGCATAGACCACATGAACTTTTAATTTGGCTACATAAACCACATGAACTTGTAATTTGGCCACACATACCACATGAACTTTTCAAATGGTCCGATTTCGACCGACGACCTGATTTTGACCGATTTTTTATAGAGGGTCCGATTTTGATCCTAGGGCCTGATTTCGACCATTTCTTTCATGCTTGTCATAAACACATGAAATATCGAGCACAATGTATAACAAAGATAAACGGTAACATTCCCTACCTTAACTTTGGCTTGAAAAAAATAATGAATATCAATGTTTAAGTCATGTGCGCTTGTCCTAAGCATGAAATATTTATACTTAATGGTTCGTACATAGAATGTCATACATGCATCAACAATTTCAATAATTCATAAAAAGACATAGATCATAATAATCAAATAATATATATTATACATAATGTACTTATTAACATGTAATTTTAACGGTTTCACATAATAATAAAATTAAGTATATTAAACATATTCTTACTTCTATTGACAATTCATTCGTGCATTGACTAATTCGGCAATTCATGAAATAAATTCTTGAAATCATAATTTTTTTGTCCTAAAAATTATAGATCTCTAACATGAACAACATAATACATATTCCATCACAATAAAACTTATCATGATCAAGAATTCATTTAATAGTAACATGAAAACTTTTGTTTTTTTAAGCTACATGAATCTTGACAAAAGATCTGGCACATGAATGAAGAAATTAACAAATAAATAGTAGTAAACATAACCTAAAAATTCTATATTTTTAACATGAAAGATCTAACATATATTAAATCCCATTAAAATTAATCATGATCGAAACAACGTAAGAACACAACGAAAATAATTTCTCTAACAGACTTATGTACATGCTAACGAAAATTAGCAGGTCGAGAAGAAGAATTTTGAACAAATACTTCTCATGCTTGTAAGTTTCTACAAAAATAATATAGTATACTAGATATACCTAGGAAGCTTCTCCTAAATTTTCACGATGATATGATGCCTGGAAGATGTTTAAATAATTCTTGAAACAATTTCTAATTTTATTGGCAGAATTTCGAAAATCTCATGTGAAACTATATTATGGACGACTAAAGGTGTATTTATAGGCCTAGCCAACTGAAAGGATCTTCTGATCAATCCAGAGATCATTTGCATTCCATTAGTAATGAGGATTCGGAATATCACACATTGATCAATCAAAGAGAGATTCAACCACTAAAAGAAAGATCGATTCTTTTGGATCATTCCTTTCTTCAAACGGAAGGAACAGAGATAGAATCAAACCGATTCCCGAAATGACTTTCTGGATATTCCTCAATGTCCCGGCTATTCACAGAACGTGAGAAGTAGATGATTAATCATTTATCTAAAGATACCTAATAATTAAATGTATCAAATATATTTTATCCATAATTATTTTCATAATTATATCTTTTAGATAAAATTTATTCTATCATTTTGTACATAATAGATTCAATTATAGATAGATTAGGACATGGATAGATATAATTAGATTTGATCCTAAAACATGAGTATCACACATAACATATCTATTTTATTATAAAAGAAAATCTAAAATTATAATATAATATTCTATCCTTTCATGAATTCTAGCAGTTTTATGAAATCTGTAATAAATAAATAAATATTATTTTTGTATCTTGATTCTAACATGATTTCTATCCCAAAAATAAACACATTCATAATCCAAAATCAATTTACATAACAATTTAATGAAAAATAAGATAGATGCTTTAATTTTTATTTTAATTTCTAAGGCGCGACTTAAACTAAAAAACTTGATAATATGCATGAATAAATATATAGTGCATTATATTGAAAATTTTTGGGACGTTACACAGAAAGTCTTTTTTTTTATTACTTTATTTTTCAAAAATAATATTATTATTATCAAGCAAATTGGCCAAAATGATCCCCAAATATTAGATTTTTGGCCAAATTAGTCCCCAATTTGAATTTTTTCTTGGTCAAATTGGTCCCCAGTTTTTTAGATTTTGGCCAAATTAGTCCTTCCATTAATTTTACCATTAGTCAAGGGTTAGTCAACGCAAATTTAAAAAGTATATTACTCCCTCCGTCACGCCCGGCTTGTCTTGTATTCATTTCCGGACCGTCCCACCCGACTTGTCTTGTTTCCTAAAAAGGAAAATAATTACTACATCAACTCCTACTTTTTCTTTGTGGGACTTATCTTCTACACACAATCACTCATTCATCTGCACAAAACCACACACTCATTAAAATATCCGTAGCGAAACCAAACAAGACAAGTCGGCTGAACGAAGGGAGTATAATATTTAGAAGGTACTTTCAGAATAAAATTTCGAGGACCAATTCGACCAAAACATTACTCAAAATTTGTACCCAAAATTTTTACTGAGGACCAATTCAGACAAAATTTTTACAGTAAAATTTACTGTGGACCAATTCGGTCAATATTATTATCGTGAAATTTAATAAGGACCAATTCAACCAATATCTTTATCGTAAATTTTACCGAGGACCAATTCGGCCAAAAATTTTATGGTAAGGATTTTTGCCGAATTGGTCCCTCAGTAAAATTTACGGTAAAAATAGTGGTCGAATTGGTCATCAGTTTATTTTTCGGTAAAAATAGCCGAATTGGTCCTCAGTAAAATTTACGGTAAAAATGTTGGCCTAATTGATCCTTAGTAAAATTTACAATAAAGATATTGACCGAATTGGTCCTCGAAATTTTATTCCGAAAGTACCATCTAAATATTTTAATATATTTTTTAAATTTGTGATGACTAACCGTTGACTAACGGTAAAATTAACGGAAGGACCAATATGACCAAAATCTAGAAAATTAAGGACCAATTTGACCAAAAATCTCATATGTGGGGATCACTTAGGCCAATTTGTCTATCTATAATCATGCATATATAATTTAATTTTAATAAATATATACATAGATTTATTTTATTCGGTAACAAATATACAAATTAATGAATTAAATTTGATATCTAATTAAAATAATAATTAACTTATTTAGTAAATGTAAGTAAAAAAAGGAAAGGTATTCTGATAATTATTTTTTCTCCCAGCTGGTGCATTTCCGGAGTGCTATGATGATCATTTTGTCCAAAGTGGATATTACCACAACATGTAGTGTAAGACGACAAGGAAGTGAGGAACAAAGTATTGGCATATAAAATACTTGGAAAGCATCCCAAAATTGGAATTTATTGAGTAAAACGCATTTTACAGTTTTTATGAAAATATAATTAAAATTGGAAAATATTTGAAAAAAAAGACATTTTAAATACAAAGGTGTACATTATTTTACAATTTTATCATTCTCTTGAATATAGTGAGTATATTTAGGGGTGTTTGCAAATACTTATTATAATACTTCTTATTTTCTTTTGCTTTAAAAATAATATCTAAGGAAAAGTATAGGGTTTTTGATATCAATAGCAAAAAGTAGATATATTATTAATAGTTTCAAAAATTATAAAAAAAAATTATATAATTAAGCAGTTTAGTTGATTAATTTCTAAGTTGTACGGATACGGGATACGTAATACAACTCGGGATACGTAATACAACTCGACACGGATACAAGACACGGGATACGATATTTTTAAAAAAACTTAGGACACGACACGAACGTTTATTTATTGAAAAATATAAAATCAAATGTAAAATAGATTAATTTTGTATATTTTTATTAGAATTAGAAGTTATGTGTATATAAAACTATTGGACACGACAATTCAAGTATCGTGTCGTGTCCGAGTGTCTGACACGTGTCCGACACAATACGTTAATGTTTTTGAAATGTCCGTGCAACATAGATTAATTTTAAAGAAGTTGTTGCACTAAACAAATTTTCCATAACACTAAAAAATTGTTTATGCCGTCAATAAGTAAATAAATGCTTAATATAATCATTTTGCAAACACCCCTTACTGTTAAAATAAACGGATGCATCAAAATGGAAACTATTTGTTAAGTTGAACCAAAATTTAAATTTTGTAAATAAAACTAAGCACCAAAATGAAAGATGTAAAAAATCTAGAAACCATAATAGCTTTTTACTCCAATTACTTTATAGATAAATTACATTCCATAAAACAACAAAAAATCTGAATATGATATAGAAGTTGGAGCAAGAATAATAGAGTTACAATCAAAGAAAATTGTCCAACGCCAGCTATCCTACATCACAAACCAGTGAGCCATTCATGTCCATCAATGAAGCTAAGTGATATAAATGGCTTAACCTCTTGCTCGGTCAGCTCCCTTGCCCATTTCACCCTACCTCCAAAATCCGCCCCTGGCCCCGAACACTTGAACTGCCCGTAGAACACCGTCCTACATGTACACGAACACGGAACACTATTATAAATCAAAATCAAAATCAAAAAAGAAAAAGAAAAAGAAAAGCTGCAAAAGACTTACATATGCCTCTGCTTGTCGCCCCAGTCATACCATCCTCTAGGTGTGATTATCTTATCCATGTACGTATAAGCAAAAACGACCCGTGAGAAGGTACCCCACGCCCGACCCAAATAGAGCGCCCCGGATCCGGTCACCTTGCAATTCAGAAAAGAGAAGCCAGTCTCTTCGAGCATACTCTCTCTCTTCTGCGCTGTTAATGCTCCAAAGCTTTTGGTCTTGGCATGAAGATGGCAGCTCTCGTAGAGCGACAACCCGTTTCCGAATATGAAGTCCACGGACCCTTGTATGTCGCAATTCTTGAAATAGTGTCTGCCTCTGTGGTCGTACAAAGTGTCCTGCGTTCCCACGAACTTGCAGTTCACGAAGGCCGCCATGTCGGCTGAGATACGCAGCGCCACCGCCTGCTTCCCCGTCGCTCCCGCCGCCGGAGCCGGGGCTTTGTTCTGTTCATTAAATTACCAATTCATTAATTACACTAAAACTAATTGCAACCTTAAAGAGTGGGGACAACCTTAAATATGATGTTCTTTGCGATGAAGTAAGGAGCATTGACGGCAAACGTGGCGGAGCCGTAAGTTCCCAAAGGCTGGCCGTTGGGTCCGAGGCGGTCGGCAGTGTCGTCCCACCGGAGTATGGTCTTACCGGGGCCCGCGCCTTCAAGTGTAATGTAAGCCATCGTTATAGGAATCTCTATCTTCTCCCTATCACCACACACATGACATGCATCCATATTAAAAAAGAAAATGAACCATGTAATTAATATGGTGGAAGATTAAATTTGATAATTACCAATAAGTCCCTGGGCCAACAGAAATAACTACCCTGCAAGGATTGAAAAGAGGGAGGGAATCGATGGCCTTGTTGAGGGTGGTGAAGTCTCCTAACTTGGGGTTCTTGTGAACCTTGATGTTCTTGCAAGGTTGGAATTTGTTCTTGGCCTCGACCCAATTGGAGTGGTTGCGCCAACTCATCCGTTTTACCCAATCCAAATAGTTTTGTTGAGTGGTGTTGAGATGATTGAAGTTGTGGGACTGTGAAGCAGCAGCACTCATCAACAACAGCAAGAGCTTTATGAATGTCCATGAATCCATGGCTGCTCAATTTTGTGAGAAGAAATAGGCATTTAAGTAGAATGGTGTGATTTAAGGGGAAGAGATGGGAGGTGGGGTTGGTCTGACAGGTCTTGTGGTGGCTCTATGGTTTTTGTTGTGTAATCAAAATCCGTGTTTTCTTTTTGCCGATCAAATTCTTTTTCCGATCAATAATAGTGGAGTATGTGTTTTTTTATTACATTCCGTAATTTAATATCACGATTAGGTAATTATTGACATGAATGCATTCAATTATAGTAGATGAACCGATCGAACTAGATGAACCACATCGTTAATTTTACCTAATGTTTCTAAACCTATACTATTTCAATTTCAGAGAATTTATGGTGTCTGCGCACCAAACCAAAAAGGTTGTTTTGTATTTTTAAGAGAGAGCTGTCTTTTTTTCCTTATCTTTCTTTCATAGGATTAGCTGATGAGGTCATATGAACATTATCTGCCCAGCTCGAGAGTTGACGAATACATACAAAATACTGTCCCAAATGGGACCATTCAAAAACAACTAACAAGTTTGAGATACAAGAGCTGTTTAATTATTGCTTTGACTATATCCAAGAATGCTGATTAGTATAAGAAAATTTATAATTCTGGTCATTTAATATATCTATGTATGATTACGTTTATTTTTTATTCCATAATATGAATAATTGTTCGTTTTGGTCCTCCGACATAAAATCTATACATTTCACTTGTCCTTTTTTGTTTTGTCCAACATTATGTATTACATTTAACCCCTATGGGTTGTCGTAACACAATAAATCATTAGTAAATTAGATGATGATCGATTGTGAAGTACATTTTCCAATGAAGGACTCTTTTTAGAGTTATAGAATAAAAAGGGACTCAAACACATCACAGAATAAAAGAGGAGAATACAAACTAACTCTTTGAAATTAAAATGAAAGTTGAGCCGATGAACTAACTCTCTATGTAATGTAGTGGGGTGAGCCGATGAAGATGTGGTGTGCAAACCTCATTAAGGAAGGTTCATCAATTAAGCAATGATTTGGGTTGTAACTAAGAAAGGAAATATGAAAAGGTGGTAAGTTAGAGGAGAAGAGGAAATGTTATCAAGTAACAATGTATCTGTATATTGTGGATATGATTGGTGATGTACAATGTGGTTGAAGAGACATAAGCTAACTAAAGCAGAAACGTATATTTGAACAGGAGGATGCATGCTTTAATGAATATATTGCTTCGCAGAGTAAGTAAAGCTAAGATTCAAAGTTTGGCCAATTTAGGTACAAGAATGATGGGGTGTGACAGATTCCGGTCACCATGATGGACTGTTTGTTTCAACAAGACTCAGAGTCTTCAACTATGACATAACTTGAGATATGCTCATCATTGTATATCTTTTATAATATATATATATATATATATATATATATATATATATATATATATATATATATAATTTTTTATATTGTTTATCACATTTCTATTTATCTTATTATTATTATTAATATTAATATACGTCCCTTGTTCAATAGTCATCTTGATGAAATGAAACAGCTAGCATATTTGATTTGACATCTAATCTTTTACATATTTGAGCATGTATAGTTTAGACAATATGAAAGTAAAAGTAGGGCATTCCACAATAGACATGAAAAGGCAATTTTGTGAATAAAAACAGTGATGTGAGGATAAAATGGTAAGATCGTAGAAGCAAATAATATTATGTTTTTAATAGCTTGATAGTTTATCACTTTTTGCTTAATTAATTTATCATTTTAACATTTGATTCAAAAAAAATTCCGTTGCCGGGACTTGAACCCGGGTCTCTCGGGTGAAAGCCGAGTATCCTAACCAACTAGACTACAACGGATTAGTGAAATTACTTCGGCTTATTAACACTCACACCTAGGAGCAAATGAATACTTAGAGAAACAAACCAAAACCCTTCTCTCTCTCTCTCCTCTTTTCCCGACTCTTCTATCCATTGCGGTCTGAGCTGTGCTTAATTCTCTGCTTCCAGGTATGTTTTCTGTGTCCCTTTTCCTTAATATGTTTCCTTTTCCCTTACATTTTCCTTTTTTTGACCATGTAACAGATGTATTGGTTACATTGCTAGTGTGATTACTTATTTTATTTGGCTCTAAGAAGTTGAGGTAGCTAAACTTCGATTATGTTTCTTGTGGTGAAATTGTAAAATTCTGGATCGATTTTCTACTCGAGGATTGTTCTTATAAAAATGTAATATTGGCTTTTTTTTCTTTTTTTCGTTATAGGGGGCGACGGCGTTGGATGTATGAATTTCTTCATTCGTTTATTTTTTTGGACAGTAGCCTTTTATTGAGTTAAGCGGCTGAGCATATGAGTCAATTGGTACAAGGAAAGGGCATAAGTTGATAATAAAACTGTAGAACTGAGTGATACAGGGGTTTTAACTGTGGGAGGCATAGAAAGAAGATGTAGAGCATTCTAAGGTTATGTTTAAATTCTCCCTTTTAGGTTAATTACTTATTTTTCTCATTCAGATTATAAAAGCGAAGTAGAACAGCAAATTAATTCTCCTTTTCGCTTTCTTGATTTTTTTGGTTAGAGTTGGGATACAGTGGTTTTCGTTCTGTATTTGGTGTATTGGCCTTCTTAATATGCACAGTGTGCTTCATGGCCACTTCATATGCAATACATATGTGTTTGATGTGGTAAAGGAAGTTTCAATGGTGAGGGGTATCTACGGCTAGACCGAGCAATCTGTTGGCAATGAAAAATCTTTTCATAATGCAGTTAGTTTAGCAAAAATTTCCCACTTGTTTTTATTTGCTTTCCTTTTACTGCTGTTGGTTTTATCTCTTATGTTGATATTCTATCACACGGAAGGAATGCCCTCCTATTACAGCTTGTTTATACTTTACATCAAAACTGAGTTTCTGCATTTAAGGTCCTTTGAGGCATTGACCTATGTTCTACCTCTCTTATTTTCTTCCGGTTGTGCTGTGCAGCCTTTCATTTTCCGCATAAGTTGCTACAGTTTCTATTTGCTTAGCAGCAATGTCATCTGGGTTAACTTGTAGCCCCTTGAGGTATAGCATTGGCTTACCTGCAAGAGGGCTCGGGTCAAATAAGAATCAAATTCCATTGGTGCGTGGTTTTGGGATATCTACGAATTTTCTTTTTCTGGAAAGGTAAATTCATCGTACTTAATGACCCATTTAGCTTTTTTACTAGTAGATCTCATCTCACTAATATATTATATTAAAAACAATCATATAGAAATGGTTTGGCTACATCAACTAGGAGATACAAACAGAGAGTTCCTTTCATCAAGTCTGCAATGGACGCTACCTTTGGAGATTCTAGTAATGACTCAACTGGTAAATTATCTTTTTTCTTTGACCTGTTATGTTTACTTCCCTTGATAAGACAATGTGTGTTCTCACCTTTGTGATTTCATGCTCCTTGAAAGAGTCTTGATCGATGGAAAATGCCTATTCTGGAAACTGTTATTCGTTTGTGACACTTAAATTCAGCCACAGAAAATGCGTCAATGCTTTTATGAGGAATTAATATAATTATGCCCAAATTGCGTTGATATTGAGCATCTTATTGATTCAAGCAGAAGGATACCAATTATTTTCTACCTTAGTATGCAACTTACATTTATTGATTCAATCAAGATCTGGTTAAGTTGGACTCATGTTTTATTGTTGGCCCGAAATGCTATATGTCAAACCCCATAGTTTCTTAATGATATGAATAGGAATGATCTCCTGTTGTTTTAAATGCTCTACATGGATTTACAGGATTCTTCTAGCTAAGTTCATTTAAAATTATAAGGTTTTGGATGGGGTACATATTATGATACTTGGCATGCTTTTCAAATTTGTAGCACCTTAGATGGTTTTGTTTACATGTTTTGCACTCTGACTTCATTTATCATTGTGTGTTGCACTTGCTCATACACACACTCACATTAACGTTGTAAATACCTGTAATTGAAAGAAGGCCAAGCTTTCTGAATCTCCATTCTGTTTTCTTCCTCCTGATGCAGTTATCTTTCCTAGAATTAATGTGAGGGACCCTTATAAGCGACTAGGAATCAGTAAGGAAGCTTCAGAAGATGAAATCCAATCTGCTAGGAACTTCCTAATACAAACATATGGAGGGCACAAGCCCAGTGTGGATGCAATTGAAGCAGCACATGATAAAATCATAATGCAAAAGTTTTACGAAAGGAAGAATCCTAAGATTAACGTCAAGAAAAAGGTCAGGGAAGTAACCCAGCATAAATATGTCCAGGCCGTCACAAGCAGGTTTAGAACCCCATCCACGAAGGTCATTGTAAAAACTTCCATAGCTTTCTTACTACTTGGAGCACTCACTGTACTCTTTCCAACGGAAGAAGGCCCAACACTTCAAGTTGCTATCTCCTTGATAGCTACAATTTACTTTATTTATGATCGGCTCAAGAGCAAATTACGTTCCTTTCTGTATGGGTAAGTCCATTTTTCCAGTTTAAAGAGTACCTCCTTGATAGCTACAATTTACTTTATTTATGATCGGCTCAAGAGCAAATTACGTTCCTTTCTGTATGGGTAAGTCCATTTTTCCAGTTTAAAGAGTACCTCCTTGATAGCTACAATTTACTTTATTTATGATCGGCTCAAGAGCAAATTACGTTCCTTTCTGTATGGGTAAGTCCATTTTTCCAGTTTAAAGAGTACCTGACATCAATACAAAATTGTACTATCTTTTGTATTTAAAGAGTGCATTATTAACTGCTAGTCTTTTGGCACAATATTGTGGTTTTGTTTCTTGCTGAGAATTGTTTGTTTTAATTTATTCAGGGCCGGGAGTTTTGCTGTTTCGTGGCTTGTAGGAACATTCTTGATGGTTTCTGTGATGCCGCCGATTCTAAAAGGGCCGAGAAGCTTGGAAGTGACAACTTCACTGATAAGCTATATTATCCTTTGGGTTTCATCTACTTATCTTCGATAATGAGTTCTGTTATGCATATCCCGGATCTGTCAGATTATGTTTTGCAGTAATGGAAAAGTTCCAGTGC
Organism: Lavandula angustifolia; assembly: GCA_028984105.1. NCBI lineage: Eukaryota > Viridiplantae > Streptophyta > Magnoliopsida > Lamiales > Lamiaceae > Lavandula > Lavandula angustifolia. Next base: position 30,082,800 of record CM054803.1, read on the forward strand.
ATGATCTGCTCCCCAGTTGCTATATCTAAAGTTAAAAATTGCCAGTACAGATTAGCTATTTATCGCAATTGTTTGAAGCTATGACGAAGCAACAACAGTTTTCCATAGATGAGGCAGGGCATTATCATTCTAGAAGATTCTTGAGTTATATTAAGATGACTTACATGAAACGTTGAGACTACATCTATGAATTTATCTGAGTAGTATACTTATTTCCAACTTTTGTTAATTTGTGTGCTTGGTTGTTGATGGAGTCAGATGATGACTGAACTTTTGCTTATGCACACAATTTCCTTGAAAACTAAACTTGTGAAATTCAAGAGCACAAGTGCATCAGTAATTCATTGTTTTGTCTGATTTTCCTTTCTGCATTAGAGTAAATTTTCATAGCAGCTGCTCATTAGATGTTCTCCACTTTTGAGAAAATTAGTGCGCATTGTTTAACCGGCTTCGCACGGTTTTTCGATCATGTCCCGTGTACAGATTGATGCCTAATATATTTTATGTGTAGTGTGTTTGTAACCTGATGATGTTCGCTACATTAGTTACTACGCGAAAATTATTATAAACTCTATCGATAGACGTAACTGACAAATGACAAATGCTTACAATTGAGGGCAAAGTTAAATATTATACATCTAAAATTGAAGGTAATATCGGTATTCTCTAATTATATTCTCTAATTATGTTGGATTATTTATGAGTGGTATTCAAGTTCTTTTTTTGCAACTTTAGTCGTAACTTAAAAATATATTTACTGTAATTAGTTCGATGAATGCTTGTGGAGATTTATAATATCATATACTGTATAACACAAAATTAATATGTACATAATATTCAATATTTTGGAAATAATGAAAGAGACATGTTTTGATTATTTAATAAGGAAAATATAGAATTAGGTTGAAGGTAAAAATTTTCATTTATCAGCGTGTTTGTCACGCTGTGGCACGTGCAGTAGGATCTCCCGTCACGTGGCCTTCTATCTTAAACGTAAATACGAAGTGTAAGTAATCATATGACCTCTAGTAGTGAATACATAGGTTCTTGACGTGGGCACTAACAATTTATCAAATTATAAATTCTATCAAGAGTTATCATGCTATAATAAAATGACAACAAATTTTTATAAATATCTTTTTTAATATATTTTTTGGAGTATAGTGGATGTATTTTAAGTATAAAATGCATGGAAGATATATTTTCATTTATCAGCATGCTCGTCACGCTATGACACGTGCAGTAGGATATCACGTCACGTGGCCTTCTCTCTTAAACGTAAATACGGAGTGTAAATAATCATGTGACATGTGGTAGTGAACACATAGGTTTTTCACGTGGGCAATAACAATTTATCAAATTGTAAATTGTATCAAAAGTTATCTCGCAATAATAAAATGACAATAAACGTTTATAAATATCTTATTTAATATAAGTTTTTTGGAGTATAATGGTTGTATTTTAAGTATAATATGCATGGAAGACACCTGTGTAAAATTTATATTTATAGTCATGCATGCGTATATATATATATGTGTGTGTGTGTGTGTGTGTGTGTGTGTGTGTGTGTGGATGTTTATGTATAAGCAATACGATCAAGTATCACGGTATCGCAATTTGCATTTTCGAACACTCGAAGTGTCTTTTTTGTATAACATTGTAGTCTTTATTTAAGTTTTTTTAATTCTTGATTCATTTCTTGATAATTGATCCTAGTTGATAGGTGATTTTACGTACGTTTATTGCATTTTATTTTTAGCGTAAGTGTTACTTTTTTCTATTTTGCTAGATGGCTACTATGATACGAACTGCTAGGAAGCGTGTCACAAGGGTTATTACGAACGCTGATCGAATAAGTCGTTTTCGTAGCTGTAGAATGGATTTGGAGCACACGTACGGAGAGTTCCTTACAAAGTATTTTGCACTTTGGCAGTATGTCAGAGAACTTGTTACAGAGTTTGAGGCTTCGGAACGCCTCATAGACCAGGCGCCTAGGGATTGGGGGAATGGGTAACAAGCCAATTCAATAATCTGATATTAAGAGATCCGGCGATTAATGAGCGAACTTGCAATTTTCAAATGGGTTATGTACGGTGACTTTCCTCATGCTTCAAGGGTTATTACGGACGAAGATCGATTACGGCTTTTCCGTGGCTGCAGAAGGGATTGGAGGCAGACGTACGGAGAGTTCCTTGCAAAGTATTTTGCATTTTGGCAGTATGTTAGCGAATTTGTTAGCGAGTTTGAGGCTTCAGAACGTCTCATAGACCAAGCGCCTAGGAATTGGGGAGAATGGGTAATAGTCCAAATCAATAACTTGATCTTCAAAGATCCGGCGACTAATGAACGAACTTGTAATTTTTGAAAGTTGGTATGCCGACTTTTTAATCAGTGGGTTATGTACGGTGACGATCTTCCTGCTCTAGCCGCTGGGTCCTCTAGCACCGTGTGTTCGTGTAACGCCCCGAAATTTTTAATATAAAATGCATTGCATATCTATTCATGCATGTTATCAAGTGTTTTAGTTTTGTAAGTTGCGCTTTAGAAATTAAAATGAGAATTAAAACATTTATGTTATTTTTCGTTAAATCATTTTCGTTATTTAAATTTATTTTGAACTTTGAATGTGTTTATTTATATGATATTATGTTTATATTGTTTATTTTTTAGATAGAAATAATATTAGAATTATTAGGCAAGAGTAATATTTATTTTGGATTTCCTAAACCAACTAGGATTCATAAAATGATATAATATTTATTATTGTATTAAGTTATTAGGAAATAATTTGAAATTATATTTTATGAATAAAATAGATCTTATATTTGTGGTATACATGTTTTAGGAAAGAAATCTAATTTTATTTATCCAAATCCTAATTTATCTAGGATTGAATGTCTTATATGGTAAGTGATAGAATAAATATTATATAAAATATATAAGGACGAAAATAAATATGGATAAAATATATTTGATACCTTTTAGTATTAGGGATCTTTATATAATGATTTCTAGGCTTATAAATACCCCTAGTCGCTCATAATATAGCATCCCATAAAATTTTCGAAAATCTGCCAGCATATCTACAAACTGTTTCAAGAATTATTTACACATCTTCCCGTCGTCCTATCATCGTGAAAAATTTAGGTTCGTCTTCCTAGGTATGTCTAGTATACTCAATTATTTTTGTATAATTTTTCAAGCATTCTAAGTAATTGTTTAAAAATTGTTATTCGTAACCTGCCAGTTTCTGACAGCATGTTCATGATCTTGAAAGTAAATTGTTTTACATGTGTTATTTACATTGTTTTCGATCATGATTAATTTTAATAGGATATAATACATGTTAGGTCATTCATATTAAAAATATAGAATTTTTAGGATACTTGTACTATTTATTTGTTAATTTATTTCTTGATGTGTCCGATTCTATTATGTCAATTCTTTGGTTGTTAAAATGTTTAAGTTTCATGAGAACAGAAATCTGTCCTACAATTCTACCTTTTCTGCCGTGAGTTCCAAGGCCAGACACACGATCTTAGGTTACTTTCAAAATTCTATAAAAATTATAGAGACAAACTTTAGAATGTCTTTAATATTACTGTAAATTTTGGAAGTTTTTAAACAAGTATTTATATTTTTAATGGATTTATACTTTTACACTACCGTGAAACCATGCATCAGGGATAGGGCTTAGGAAGACGTTTATATCTCACTCCACAAAAATGTTTTTGACTTGATTCTTTTTCATAAATACTCTAAACACGTAGGGATATGTAGAAATATTTATTTAGTATTTTTAACTTATGTGTATGAAAGCAGTTTAATACAAATGTCCGGGTAGTCAGTCGGAGTAAGCATTTTCGTATTCTGATTTTGGTAGAAACAATTCTGTATTTTATGAAGTCGTTACTTATCTATACAGATTGAAATTTTGATATGATATTTCTACGTATGTCTCCTAGATGTGTGCTAAATATTAGAATTTTTAAGATATTTTTAGTTCCAGAATCTTATTGTTAAAGGTCAGTCGGTCATAAACCACATTTGTTGACGCAGTAGATACTGTTTTAGTTATAACTCTTAGAGGACTTATTATTTTGATATGAAACCAAATCTGGTATGTTTGAGACTCATTAAGGAATATATATATATCGAAAATTAGAATTTATGGAGTGAATTCATGTTCTGTGGAACTCTTTTAAAATATGTATTCTGCACGAGTTAAAGTAGAACATAAAAACTTAGTATATAGATATGATATTGTTTCATGCAAATCACGACATTAAGATTTGAATTATTTCATGTTAGGATTGGCGCGCAGGACTTAAACAATTGATATTCATTATTTTCATCAAGTCAAGGTTAAGGTGGGGAATGTTACGTTTATCTTTATTATATATTATATTTGATATTTCATGTTTTGACGACAGACATGTAAGAAAGTGGTCTATGTGGCCAATACACATTCATGTGGTCTGTGTGGCCAAATTACAAGTTCATGTGGTCTGTGTGGCCAAATTACAAGTTCATGTGGTCTGTGTGGCCAAATTACAAGTTCATGTGGTCTGTGTGGCCAAATTACAAGTTCACGTTACATGATCTAGTTACTCATGTTTATGTTTGATATAATCTATAGTTTGGATAAATGCATTTTCCCACTAAGTAGTCGTACTCATTCCCATCATTTTAACATTTTTCAGGAAATGGCTCGGCCGGTGCGTAGAGGTGTTGGTGGTGATGGTCACACGAGGAAAGATTTATGAAACTTATTATTGCATTAAACTAGTTTTATCATGAACTGTGCATATAATTTTCTAAAACTAATTGTTGCACTTGCTTTTATTTTAAGGCTTCCGATGAGTATGAAAATAAATTGAGTTTTTCAATGATTCTATTGAATGGAAATGTTTTGGAAGAGTTGAAATATGCATGTTAAGTATGAAGTAACGTCCCTAGTTAAGTTTTGAAAATTGGTATCAGAGCAGGTCTACTTTTCTGTAGACTTGTTTCATGTTATGCAGGAAATTGACCATCATCACTGCCACAGCATCGTGCCGGCGAGGTAAGAAAGATTTTCTAAATTAATTTTGAAGCATAATATTGAAAACATGTTTTTTCTAGCATTGCATGAGCATGATTTTTTATGTAATTAAATTATGTAAAATATTTAAAGTCCTCGAAAATGTTGCCTTAAGAATGAAAACTTAGATGCCTTGGATTTTATATGAACAATAGGAAGATGCCGCCGAGAAGAAACCCTATTAAGTAGTGGAGGGACAAGAGATAACCCTCCAGAGAACCTTAGCAATTTACAGTTGCTGGAAGCTATGAGAGAAATGTTCCCACAACGCCAAGGAGGAGATCCAAATATAGTTAGTAAACGTGACTACCTTAAGAAACATTTAAGTACTTAACCAAATAGCCGTATTTTTTTATTTTCGGAGCATCGGATTCTTTCGTATAGAAAAGATTTTACGATCAAGTAGCCGAAAAATGCGAAGAGGAAGCTGCAGCATGCAAGGTCGGGTTTCCTGTAGGCAAGGCAAAAGAAACAAATCGTCGAGTAAAAGGAGCAGCTCCTGTCTCAAGAGCACCATACAGAATGGCACCGATGGAGTTACAAGAACTAAAGATACAACTACAAGAGTTGTTAGACAAGGGACATATTCGTCCAAGTGTATCACAATGGAGAGCGCATGTGCTGTTCGTCAAGAAGAAAGATGGAGTTATGCGTATGTGCATAGATTATCGCGAGCTCAACAAGTTGACTATCAAGAACAAGTATCCGTTGTCAAGGATTCAAGACCTTTTTGATCAACTAAAAGCCGCGGGGATCTTCTCAAAGATTGACTTGTGGTCCGGATATCATCAATTGAAGATTAAGGAGAGTGATGTGCCGAAGACAGCTTTTCGAACTAGATACGGTCACTATGAGTTTACCGTGATGCCTTTTGGACTGTCTAATGCACCTACAGTTTTCATGGACTTGATGAACATAGTGTTTCATCAATATTTGGATCAATTCGTAATTGTCTTCATCGACGATATCTTGGTGTACTCAAAAGATCGGAGCCAACATGAAGAGCATCTCAGGATTGTGTTGGAGACTTTAAGAAACGAGAAGCTATACGCTAAGTTCAAGAAATGTAATTTTTGGCTTAGTCAAGTAGTATTCATTGGTCACGTAGTGACTGCACAAAGGATAGAAGTGGATCCAGCAAAAATTGAAGCGGTTAGTAACTGGAAGGCACCGAAGAATGCAAGCGAAATCCGAAGTTTCTTGGGATTAGCAGGATATTACCGGTGGTTTATTGAAGGATTCTCAAAGATAGCAAGGCCACTCACTCAACTAACCAGAAAAGGGATCAAGTTTGAGTGGAATGAAGGGTGCGAGAAAAGTTTCCAAGAACTGAAAGGGAAATTAACCACGGCACCAGTACTTACTATTCCGGACGGAACTGAAGGGTATGTAATCTATTGCGATGCCTCAAAACAATGACTTGGATGTGTCTTGATGCAACATGGGAAGGTTATAGCTTATGCTTTGAGGCAACTGAAGACGCACGAACTGAATTACCCTACACATGACCTAGAATTGGCAGATGTGGTCCATGCCTTGAAGATTTGGAGACATTACCTATATGGAGGCAAGTGCGAGATATATTCTAATCACAAGAGTCTCAAGTATCTGTTCACACAAAAGGAATTGAACATGAGACAAAGAAGGTGGCTCGAACTAGTGAAAGATTACGACTGCACAATTCATTATCATCCAGGAAAAGCAAACGTCGTAGCTGATGCTCTGAGCAGGAAAGGGAGTTTGACCGCCCTATATACTTCCCGAATGATTGAAGAGTTTGCAAAAATGGAAATAGAAGTTGTACTGTCGACAGAAGACACTACTACTAAGTTAGCAGCTATGAAGATCCAACCTTTGCGAAGGGACCAAATTCGGGAAGCACAAAAGAGAGATAAGTTTTTGTGCAAGATAAGAGATCAAGTTCTGGAAGGGCAGAATAAGGGGTTTGAGATTGCAGCAGACGGGACGCTGATGGTCGAGAGAAGGATCTGTGTACCAAAAGGAAGTAAATTGATGAGGGAGATTTTAGAGGAGGCACACAACACACCATACACTGTCCATCCTGGAGGGACAAAGATGTATCATGATTTGAAGAGGCACTTTTGGTGGAGGAATATGAAGAGGACTATTGCAGAATTCATACAAAGTTGTATGACTTGCCAACAAGTGAAGGTTGAACACCAACGGCCATCCGGCTTATTAAAGCCGCTTGATATACCTCAATGGAAGTGGGAGGAGATATCAATGGACTTCGTGGTAGTATTACCAAAAACCCGAAGAGGAAATCATTCAATTTGGGTAATCATGGATAGACTCACGAAATCGGCTCATTTTCTTCCGATGAAGATGACCGAAAATATGGATCATTTGGCACAAATCTATATAAACGAGATAGTAAGATTACATGGAGTGCCTACCGGTATTGTATGTGATCGCGATCTGAGGTTTACATCAAAATTTTGGAATAGTTTGCAAGCTGCTATGGGTACTAAGTGAAGTTCAAGATCTGACTTACCATCCACGGATCGATGGACGATCCCGAAAGAACTATTCAGACTTTGGAAGACATGTTGCGAGCATGTGTCATGGATTTTGGAACTAATTGGGAGAAACATTTGCCCTTAGTGGAATTTGCATATAATAATAGCTATCAAGCAAGCATAGGGATGACACCCTTTGAAGCATTATATGGAAGGAAGTGTAGATCACCACTGCATTGGGATGAGGTTGGTGAGAAAAGAATATTGGGACCCGAGATCGTAGAAAGAACCGTGGGAGTCATTGCAAAGATTCGCGAGAGAATCAAGATTGCTCAAGATAGACAGAAGTCCTACGCTGATTTGAAGAGGAAGGATATACAATTCGAGAAGGGTGACAAAGTGTTTCTCAAGTTGTCACCAATGAAAGGTGTAGTGAGGATTGGAAAGAGAGGAAAACTTAGGCCTCAATACATTGGACCGTTTGAGATACTCAAAAGAATTGGAGAAGTGTCTTACGAGTTGGCACTACCGCCGAGCTTGACTTCCATTTATAATGTTTTTCATGTGGCGAACTTGAGGAAGTATGTCCATAATCCAAGCAACATAGTCAACTATGAAGGATTGTAGCTGAACAAAGATCTATCATATGAAGAGATATCAAATGCCATCTTAGATCGAAAAGTGATTCAACTTAGGAACAAGGAAGTGCCATTAATTAAAGTTCTTTGGAGTAGACATGATGCGAGTGAGGCGGCATGGGAAGTAGAAAGGGACATGGAGCTAAGATATCCAAATTTCATAGACAAAGGTAATTAATTTTCGAGGACGAAAATTTTTTAAGTAGGGGAGATTGTAACGCCCCGAAATTTTTAATATAAAATGCATTGCATATCTATTCATGCATGTTATCAACTGTTTTAGTTGTAAGTCGCGCTTTAGAAATTAAAATGAGAATTAAAACATTTATGTTATTTTTCGTTAAATCATTTTTGTTACTTAGTTTTATCTTGAACTATGCATTTATCTTTATTTAATTCCGTGAACTAATAGGTGCACATGTTTTTTTTTATTTAAGACTTCCGCTTTTATAAAATGCATTAAAACCTTATTATTTTTATAAATTTATATTATTTTTGAAAATTAAATTGAGAAAATTAAATGTTATGCACGAGGTGACGTCCCCTTAAAAGTTATGAAAATTGGGGCGTTTCAGTTCGCATTCATCGGTGGTGTGAATGAGTTAGTACTATGGATGATTTGCGTGTATATGTTAGTGTATGATTTAAAGTTCTCTAATAATATGAGTGTTTTGTAATAGTGTGTTGTAGAAATTCAAATCTTTTTAGTTAAATAAATGTTGTAGTATTCATTATGTAACACACTTCAACAGAACATTATTTATTTCCCTGACTATTCTTATATGGAAATTAGATATCCGTAAAAATACTCATTATCATTCTTCTATGATGTCGTAGGCATCGTTTGTGGTTTAAGAGAACACTCTTCAAGTTAATTCGACAAGAGAAGATAGGTTAGTAGGGACACTTCTTCCCTTTGAAGAGTTAGTCGAAGAAGTAATTATTAAACATTCTTATATGAATATATCAACTACAAAGCCTTGCTTAAGTTAATTCCTTATTCTTCCAAGCTCTTATTATTACTTGTTAGAAACATGCCTTCTAGTTATCATGCTCTTTAATACAGATTTGTGATGAATCTATGCTTGCAAGAGAAGAAGCAAATGTAGCTCGTGAAAGACTTGCTTCAGCAGAGTCTATAATGGATTAGAGATGCAATCTATGTATGAAATGTTTCCTATCCATTTTCTTCATTTTTTAACTTTTAAATAGCTTTTGTGTTGATGACCAGTTACATGTTCACAAATTTATCAGTGATATGTCAAGGATATATTTGTCTACAACTTGTTGTTTCATGTGAAATTAGTTATAAAAATTAAGTTTTCACTTCACCTCAATCTTTCTTTTTTATTTTCTAGAGCAAGTATCTTTTAAATTCATTTTATGTAATAAGGCAATGAGAAGTTTTTTCTTTCACCGATACAAACAGTTGGCCTTGATAGTTGTGAATTATATATATTTTAATAATATGAAATAATTTTGAGATTACATTCGAATGAATGTTATATTTATCATAAAAACAATAAATACAAACTGACAATCAAATATATTTATCTTCATTTTGGTGTTCATCTAAATCGTACTAATATCCCAACAAATGCACCATTCCCAACAAAAAAATGAATATGGAAAAAATAAATGAACTGAATGGGTTAATAAATTGATAACGATCCACTAGCAATTGACAGCTCATACGATAATACACCACAACATTTGCACATCTTATCCTATTCTACACTCTCACTATAAATATTTATAATAAGATATCTAAAAGTTAAGAAATGCTCTACACGGTGTTTTAGTGACACCTTGTGTGTTTGTAGATTAATGTCCAAATGTTATTATGTTGACTTGTTTTTCTAGAGCTTAATTTAGTATTTAAACTTACAACTATGTATAAAATTATGAAAATACAAATTTCAATGAATGATTTATGATAATGATACACAACATATTCATATTGAATTTTCAGTATATTATAATGGTGTAGTATTTTTATATTAATCACTCTAAATGATTTACATTAGAACGAATTTAATGTGATACAAAATAAGATGTATATAGAAGGGAAAAAATTGCTCACTTTGTTTTGCAATTCCTACGGTTTTCATATACAAGCTAAGAAAACTCGATATTCATATACAATTAGTAAAAATAATGTTACCATATACATGATTTTTGTAGATCAATGTCCAAAATGTTATTATGTTGACTTATTTTTCTAGAGCTTAATAGAAATGTTGTTTGGATTTCCCACTTTCAAACAACTTGCAATTATTCTTGAGCATATACACACGATTTTAGTCCCAAGCTCTACTCGAAGGGTACAAAAAGAAGAACATTTAACATACTGCTTTCTATGTAGTTCATTCAGTCAATACAATTGTGTCAAATTTAATCCTAAGTGATGCGAATTAGTAGCACAACCAGGGCGAAAATGCAGGGCATGACAAAGATCAGCAATCAACCCATAAATTTAAATTAAACTAAATAAGTTTATTATGTCAGAAATCAGAAGTACAAGGAAGGAGTAAGAAAAGAGATAGAGAATATACTAAACCAAGAATACTGAACAATAACTCATGCATTTGTTCATGAGATATTACTTATCAAAGCTCAGTCTTTATCCCTCATTTATAAGATAAACATGGAGTGTATTAGATGGAATTATCAAGTACCAAACCTCATAGAACAACAAATTTAACTTATGTGCTACACGATCCAGAGCAACACTAGTCGGCATGGATCGAGCTAGACACTGTTAAATTACATCAACTGGGGGTATATAAAATTTATGAACAGAAAATATCGAAGAAGAAACTCCATACTTTTCAGACCTTTGGGCCAGTTTTGAAGTATGGGATGGCCTTTTCTGCATTGGCAGCAATAATTGCGACAGAATCTGAAGGAGTCACAAAAAATCCTTTCTCAAGAACCATGTTTCTATCACCATCTCCTGATAAAGTATGACGACAAGAATATGAATTTTTAATAATTGAGAACACTGACAGGTTTCTTATGAACTCGACAACATTATAGATTATGCACATGCACCATCCGGACTGCACCATGATATAGATGAACAAGTAAATGCATTGTCTTATAGCCAAAAATTAAGAGAGAAATAATAAATATACCAAATCTCAGTCACAAATAAACTAGAAACTTAGCATGTACTAAGTTACTAACACACCTATGGTCTGGCTTGAGAATTAATATAAAGGTAGCGGCAAGGGATAGAATATGAAGGCAACAGAGAAGCCCTTACTCTTTTTATTTTTCAATATATATGTTGATAGCTTTCAAAAAATGAAAGTGAATTAAAAACTTGAAATGAACACCTGAACATACCATCACTTGCAGCACCAAAATCAGGACCATTCTCTGCATACATTATGTTGACCAAATCTTTGGCATATCTATTCCATATCATCAGATTAAAATCAGTGATTTTTGTGAGTTAAATGAAATTTGTACAAGCTTATTTCTTACGTGAGATTAGGATCAGGATGTCCATGTCCAAAATCTTCTAGAGGCACTCCATTTAAAATAGAATCCTGTTAATTGAGAGGTAAGTGATATGAAACCATAATGTATTTTTGATCTGTAAAAATTTAGCAATTCAACACTGCAAAACATCTAATCCGTTGCAAAGGCAATAAAAAAAAGGGGATGTGCAAAAATGCATAAATCAAACATGTGAAAATACAAAAATGTACATGAGATTCCATAAATGCAAAAATATACATTTTTACTTTTTAAACCTATAAAGGTACCTAGGTGAGTAGTCTCTCTCTCTCTCCTCCTACTTTTGCAGCAAATGTCTTGTCTTGTATGTAAACAATTTACCTTCTCTCTCCTCCTACTTTAATCTCTCATATGAGCTGTTAGGTGGAAATTTTCTTTCATGCATGCATCGTCCACAGTGTTCATTTCGTCCTCAAGCATGCATCGTCCTTAGCAAGTAAGTTTTGTCCTCAGCATGCAGAAAATTTTCGTGCAGCAGCTGTTTTAAATTTATTTTTTTTAATCAAGAATCATAGTTCAGCAGAACGTGAACTATTTAGAGAAGAAAAAAAATCTGGAAAGAGATAGAGCGAGAGAGCGAGATAAAGAGAGATGCAGACACAAAGATGTTCACTTACCTTTTTCAGAGTCACATGCAACACAGAGATGCAGAAAAAAACAGAACTCTATACACAGTAGGAGAGGAATCTGATTCTTTTCCTCTTCACATGCAACACAGTTATATAATTCCATGAAATAGAATTTAAAGAGAGCAAGAGGGAGCGAGAGAGCAAGACAGCGCGAGAGAGAGAACGAGAGGGAGCGAGAGAGCGAGACAACGCGAGAGAGAGAACGAGAGGGAGCGAGAGAGCGAGGGTTTGAGGGCGCTTGTCTAGGGTGAAACAATTTTAAAAGTAACCCTATTCCATAATTTGTTATATTTTTTGCTTGATTTTAGGTAAATATCTACGTATTATTAGGTAAATATCTACGTATTTTAGGTGAAACAATCTTTAGGTAAATATCTACGTATGATTTTGCTTGATTTGAGGGCGTTATATTTTTTGCTTGATTTTAGGTAAATATCTACGTATTCCATAATTTGTTAAGCAAATCTCTAGTTGAGTAAATATATACATATTATTAGGTATAAAATTTGATTGTAGGAAATCATTGAAAATATGTACGTATTATCACGTCAAAAATTTATATCCAAAAATCATTGAAAATATCTACATATTATCTACACAATATTTAAATAAATATGTACATATTATTAGGTTTAAAATTTGAATTTAAATATTATTAGGTATCTACACAACATTTGAAAATACAGCGGAAAAATACAATGTATCTTTTTAAATATTGTTTTTAAATTAGATGAAATTGACTCATCTACTTAGTGCCAATTTACGCACACAGTCAGGAATAAATTATTATAATTACTTTTTAATATTTTTTTAAATTCACGTATAATCTTAGCTCTCCGCATGTTAGCTTTATTTTATGTGTTGTTTACGGAGTACTGAGTATGGTTTTGCATAGTACCAAGATACTTTTTTCTTTTTTAATTCTTTCCAGATGTCTACCTGGACACGTGTAACTGTAAAGTATGGAAGTTGTTTCTTGGGTTCAGATTACAAAGGTGGGGATGAACAGCTTGCCCCACTTCGGACTGACCAATTAACGTTGTCGTCCTTAAGAGCAAGCATCGAAGCCCGTACACAAATTAACTCACGGTTTACCCCCTATGCGCTTTATTCGTTGGAGCATGCTCAATCTGGAAAGTTGATTAAGTCATTAATGATGACAGATGATGACTTGGTTCGACTTATCAACTTAGATGCCAATCCAACTGTGTGCGTCGTTTTGACGGCTCCGGCTGATTGTGCCGGAACATCACACAAGGACATTATGTCCCTTCATTTGATTACCAATTTAGTTTCCCAAATTTTTTTGGTGATGCATATGGTCAAAGAGGAGCTGCATATGAGTTTGGAAGACAAGAACAACAAGAGGAGCAAGAAGAAGATGAGCAACAAGAGGAGCATGAAGAAGAAGAACACCAGGATCACGGTGCGGATGATAATAACGATGATGATGATGATGCGTATGACGAGGATTATACGGCTGAGGAAGAGGATGAGGAAGACGAACATGTTGCAGCTAAAAACGTTTATGGAACCATGTACGAGTTTGCATCGTGGATTCGTGGGAAAGGCGGTTTAAACCGGCTAATGACACTTCTAGAGCAGCCACAGAATAGAGCGCTCACCCTACAAGACGAAGATAATGAAGTTGTCGACGAAGTCAGAAATTGGCTAGAACCAATTATTCCGCCAGGTCAAGCAGGAGTCATTGGTTGTAACGATATAGAGAAGATTGAAGAGGGCATTCTCGGAAACGGCAACATCTTTTGGAAGAAGGACACCCTAACAATAGCTGTTGGTCTCTGGCATTTAGAGTGTCGATGGTCTTACAAAGTGAAGAGGGCAAGTCCTCAGTATCAGTGGTTTGAATGTCTGTTGGGCGATCTTTGTCCATTCAGAGTACGTGCACGACATAATGGTATGTATTGGACAATTTACGATTTTGTGCCGGAGCACATATGTCAGTACGACTTTGATAATCCCGGACCGATCACTGTTACTGCGAAGACTATCATAGCCTATTTTGGGCAAAGAATGCGTATGGAGGGCACGATGTTGCGACCTCGAGACATGATCAATGAGATGCATCTGAAATTTGGTGTGAAGGTGGAGTATTATAAGGCCCTGCGTGCTAGAAACAATGCGATTCAATTGATTTATGGGAGTCACGAAGACTCGTACAAGATGCTCCCTAGATACTTGCACATGTTGAAGCAGGCAAACTTCGGAACGGTAACTAATCTTTGTGCCAACGGCGACGGGAGGTTCGAGTACGCGTTTGTTGCATGGGGCCAGTGCATCCCCGCATTTATGTGGCATTTGAGAATGGTGATTGTAGTGGATGAGACCCACCTGAAGGGGAAGAATACCGGCATTCTCTTTGCTGCAGTTACTAAAGACTACAACGAACATCTTATACCGCTCGCCATTGGCATTGGACCAATTGAGAACAATGAATCTTGGGCGTGGTTTCTGCAGAATCTTAAGCGAGTGTACGGTTCGAGCGGCAACCTACTGATCGTGTCTGACCAGCACGTCAGTATTAAAAATGCTGTCGAAGCAGTGTTTCCCGAAGTTCCTCACTGCCTTTGCAACGTCCATCTTCATAACAAGCTCACTTCTTACAAGAATGGAGTACCCTACATGTTCCGTCAGGCAGCCACTTCATACCGTGAGTCGGACATTAGGAAGTACATGGCATCAATCCTGGTGGCGAGTGAAGAAGCATACAACAAGCTGATAGAGGTTGGTCTCGAGCGTTGGGCACGATCGCAATGTCCGCGACGTCGCTCCAGTTTTCTATCATCAAATTGTGTCGAGTCTTTCAACGGAAGACTTTTGTGGGCCCATCGATTGCCGATTTGCTCGATGATAGACACTATACGAGCGATCATGGAGTCATAGTGGGATGAAATGCGACAATTGCTGAGTGAGTATAGCCATCCGTTGGTGGACGTTGCGAAGAGGAAGTTAAGTGCGCAGATTGACCTTGCACGCTCATATACTGTGACCTTGACCGCCAGAGGAAGATACAAAGTCAACAACGGGAAAAATCACAACTATAAGGTGGACTTGGAGAACCAAACGTGCACGTGTCACGAATTTGATATGGACCTAATGCCATGCTCCAACGCTGCCGCTGCTATTCTGTATGAATTCTTTTACACTTATTAATCATTTATTATATATCTAACACATTGTTGTTTTACAAACATGTTGTCGCTGACAGGGAGAGCGGAGACCAATTTTACAACTATGTTCACAATATGTACACTACAAGCAACCACAAGGAGATATACGAACACCACTTTAATTCGTTACCTGCATTGGAGCTTTGGACCATTCCTGACCACATTCGAGATGCAGATCTACTGTTACCACCCCTAGCGAAGCGTTAGGCCGGTCGCCCAAAGCAGAGACGTTACCGATCGGGGGCGGAGGCCTCCACAAGCTCAAGTCAAGGTCGTAGCAGAAAGTGTGGTGTTTGTCACGAAAGAGGCCACACAAGGAGGACATGTTCAGAGAGGGAGACACAAGATTAAATTTGTCGTGTCTTATTTCTACTTTATTTTCTATGTATTATTTGAAGTATGAAGTTTGATTAACGAAGTATGGCGTTTTATTGATGAAGTACGAAGATTAATTTTCCCTAGTTCAAAACTCTAATAAATAAAAAAAAGTCACTAAAATTGAAGTAGTAAATTACTAAGATATTCCTAAACAAAGTCAGATCCTAAATAAATACATGTCAAGATATTCCCAAACGAAGGTCAGTTCATTAACTTAGTAGTAAATTACTATGATATTCCCATCTCCAGTTACCTTGTAGTAGTATAGAATTAATTACACAGACAAATTAAGCTTTAAATTAAGGTTCGCGCTACATAAATACATGTTCACACTTCTCCCTAAACCGTTACATTAATATGCGACGTATTATGCGAAGAAAGAAAAAACTCAGAACCTAGTCTAACCCAAAAAAAATAAGTATTATTTAGTCTCAGTACACTAGAAAATTTTTGATCGGACAGTTTCGAAGTTACATGTTGTGATTTTTCATGAAACACAAGCTAGTATTACAAATGTAATATGAATAACCTAGTTTTTTTAAATCATACTATTCTCCAGTAAAGAACTTGTTGATTCATAATATGAATTCGTGTTTTTACAATTATCTTAGCACTACTAAAATAAATCAAATTACTCTGTTTTATACCTAAACGGAATAACTATAATATAATCATAGTTATACCGTGAGTTAAGTTTTTTATGTTATTCATGCGACTTCATATGTACATTAACCTAACCACATATTTATATATCTACTACCCCCTAATATTTTAAGCTAATCTCAAACGGTATATATATTTTATTCAATTTTACCGTATTTTATTCAATTTTACCGCATTTTATTCAATTACGGTAATTGACTAAACTAATTACGAAATATATATGTTATATTATACATAATTTCCCTTTAAATTGACTAAATTGATTACGATTTTTCTATAATTCCGTATTTTATTCAATTACGGTTATATTATATTCAATTATAAGCATGCTTTCTCCCTGTCCATATATACAGTCAAAAACATGTTGTGTACCTTCAGTCAAAAACGAGTTCCAATGTATTCTTTTCATCATGCTTTCTCCCAATGGTTCAGATTTGTTGACTACTTTTAAGAGGGTTTGAAAATGTTACACTATTTACGAAACTCAATTATTGGTTAGGTTTCATAAAATTGAATCCTATTTAGTTTCGAAATTCCCTAAATGTTACACTATTTACAAAACTCAATTATTGGTTAGGTTTTATAAAATAAAGGATAATCTTGGATCCTATTTAGTTTCGGAATTGGATAATATATGTGATAATCTTGAATATTTTTATTAATTTTCAAAATTGACGATATATGTTATATTTTTATTAATTTCTCCCCTTTATTACTGGAGAATCTTGTAGCTAATAGACTTGCAATATTAGTCAAGGAAATCTTAATAATGTCAGAAAAAGGAGATGGAAAAATTCTAGATTAAATTAAATTAACGAAATTGTCTAAATTAAATTAATGCCTAAATTAAATTAATGAAATTGCCTAAATTAAATTATCGAAAATGCCTAAATTAAATTAACGAAATTTCCTAAATTAAATTAATGAAATTGCCTAAATTAAATTATCGAAATTGTCTAAATTAAATTAACAAAATTGCCTAAATTAAATTAACGAAATTGCCTAAATTAAATTAATGAAATTGCCTAAATTAAATTATCGAAATTGCCTAAATTAAATTAACGAAATTGCATAAATTAAATTAACGAAATTGCCTAAATTAAATTAATGAAATTGCCTAAATTAAATTATTGAAATTGTCTAAATTCAATTAACGAAATGCCTAAATTAAATTAACGAAATTGCCTCAATTAAATTATCGAAATTGCCTAAATTAAATTAACAAAATTGCCTAAATTAAATTAATGAAATTGCCTAAATTAGATTATCGAAATTGTCTAAATTCAATTAACGAAATTTCCTAAATTAAATTAACGAAATTGCCTAAATTAAATTAACGAAATTGCCTAAATTAAATTATCAAAATTGTCTAAATTCAATTATCGAAATTGCCTAAATTAAAGAAATTCCCCAAATAAAATTAACAAATTTACGTAAATTAAATTAACAAAATTCCCTAAATTAAATTTACGACATTCCATAAATTAAATTAACGAAATTCATATATTAAATTGATGAAATTTTGTAAATTAAATTTATAAAAATATTACAGTTAAATTTACGAAAATATCAATTAAATTAAATTTCTCGGCTTCATGCATGCATGCATGGGAATTTTTTTTTAATATCGTAAGGTTTTTGTTTTCATGCATGCATGCATGTTTTTTTTTTAATAATATCTTCAGTACTCAGGTTTTTGCATGCATGCATGGGAAGTTTTTTTTTTAAATATCTTCAGCTTTTTTTAAAAAAAATCTTCAGCTTTTATTTTATAATTATCGAGGCAACATAGTCAAACAAGGAGGAAGATTCCAACACGCACCCACACACACACTCTGTACACACATCTGCACATACATTGCACACACACTGCATGTGAAATAGCCTATCTTATACATTATTGCATTTATGGAAAAGTTTGTACATTTTTGCATTTTCAAACATTGAAATGTACACTTTTGACATTCCGCTCATAAAACAATTTCATACCTCAGAAATTTCCGAGTTACCCCCCTTGGTCAAAAAGCTTGGCCAATTTCTCACTGTCAATATCATACGGTAAATTCCCGACGAAGAGCTTCGCCTCCTCCGGCGGCTGAACGAAGGACTCCTCATCATCATCGCCCTCACCCGCCTCGGCCTCTACAAGCCATCACCGGAGGAACCAACGACCACCGCGGCTACGACCCCCTAAACCTACCGCCGCCACCTCAATATCTTCCTCTCTAACACGAAAGCAAATGACTTCTCTTCACCTCAGATTGCTCGAATGTTGCTGTGTGGCAACCGTCCCAAGAACTCGTTTGACCGCCTCAATTTCTAAACCCTAGTGGCCGTCGCTCTCCACGAGGCGAATTCAATCTTCGTCTCCACTAAAATCTAAGAATTCGACTTTTAGAATCGTCCCACTCGTCGCTCAGACTTCGGACTGGGCCAAGCAAGAAGAGGGAGACGCGGAAAATAAGGTCAGTTACGCGAGCGATGAAGGGGTAAGCATCGAAGAAACTGCGGAGAGTGACGGAGCCGTATAGCGTACGAGCCTAAATCCCAGGCGGTTGTAGGAGAGGACACAGATTTTGCAAAATTTACGATCCTGCCACTGTAACTGTGTTGTTAATATTCGGGAAAGTAGGGGCATTTTCAACATTTCGCAGGAAGCAAGTAGGAGACACGCCTCTTTAAGTATACAGTAGATGAAGAAGAAAAGTATGGTCATAGGGGAAGTTGATTGCCTTTAGTCAAAGTAACTCTCAATCTACTCTCCCTTTTGCCACATATTTTTACTTAATATTTTGGAAATTTATTTATCCTTTTATTTTTTGAAATTATTTTTAGCTTCAACTAGAATGACACCCGTGCTACGCATGCAAAATGTTATAATTTCAGGATGAAGTAACATTAATATATTTAATTTATATATATATAATACATATTAAACCCTAACTACTAAATCTAACATAAAATAACAATTCAGTTTCGTGGCATATGTTAATATATCCCCTTGAAGTTGTACAAAATTGTGTCAGTTAAATTTTATTGTTTATATTACTCTCTCCTGCTACTCTAATTGTTGAACATATGTCTACATTATGAATTGATGATGAAAGTTTCAAATAAAACAAACAAGTATGCACCAAAGGGCTTGAAATCACAATTTAAGAATATATTTATGCATAATACACAGTTGTATTCTTCAAAAATATAATTCCAATTTTCTTAAAATATTATTAGTATGATCATAGTAATAAATGATATTATATTCTCATATATCCATTTCTTGAGCTTGTTCATAGATATAACTACATTATGCACAGTTTAAAGTCGTATCACTCACTTGAAGCGATTTTCTTATTCACCGCACCGCCGTAGTCTAATTTCCCATTAACATGTGGTTTCTTTTATTTATCCCCAATGTAACTTATCAATATCTAATATGAATGTGAGCATCACCTTCATCAAACATCACTTAGTAAACCAATTTATGTCAGCAAATTACCTTCACAAATGAAAAAAAAAAAAAGATGATGCAATCAGTAACAGTTCCCAAATTATGAATACAAAGTCTCTAACATTATATTACTTGCTTATCATCGATGCATTCCCTCCCATTAAGATCTAATCTTTTACATGTTCATCATAGATGCACCCCGACAGGAGAAAGAAAGGAAAAGAGAAGGGATGAGCGGTGGCATGCAAAAAAAGAAACACAATTTTAAAACTAAACATGTTGCTGCTGCTCACCTTACTTTGTCACCAGCCGGTCAGTCGAGACACTGCTCTCTCGGTTAGAAAAAATAAAAATAATCTAAGTAAATCTATAAATGGATAAATGGATAAATATATAAATAATCTCTTAAATTATCATTACCGAAATTAATTACTTCTTGTGGATGATTAGTTTAACATGATTTGTGGTCCTTAAAGTTTGTTTTGAATACATTTATGATATTACTGACAATGTTATTTTAAATTAGACCTGTAAATGGTTAATAATTTATTATTAGCTGTAGATTAGGCTAATTAAATGTTTGAATGATTAATAATTCATATTTAGTTAAATATATGCCCACTAAGGATTTTTTTTAAATAGTTAGAATTCTTTCTTGATTTGGTTTATTTGTACATTAAAAATTATTTTGACAATTGAAAAGTGAAAAATATATCATTTTAATTTCATAACTCATTTCCCTTTTTCTTTGTTTTTAAAAAAAATATTATTACTAATGAACTCTCTTTTTTAAATAAAAATATATCAAAAGAAATGAGAAATCATATAAAATATATAAATTCAATTTTTGAAATAAGGGTAATGCTCTTGCTTTCAGATACTGAGAAATTAAAATAATGGATAAATTAGATAGATTATTAATTAAATATACTATTAATTATTAATGAATATAAATTGAATTGAATTGAATTAAGATTAATTTGGTTTTTGTAAAATAATATGAATTTGGATTGAGATTGATTCTAATTGAATTATGTGTTTTTATAGATGTAGTTGTGCATCTATAAATTAATAAAGAGAAGTAATATATTTACCGCTAAATTGTATGAAAGTTAAATTGATTTAAAATTAGAATATCTGATTTTTATATAGATAATAATAGATTATTTTGAATAATTAAAAAAACATTTATTAAAGAGTTTAAAAGAAATTAATGTAAATATTTTTTGGAAAAAAATTAATTAGATTGAAAGGCAAATAGATTTGAAATTGAATTTTTAATGTAGATGTGTATCTAATGAAAAATAAAAGAATAAAGTATTTGTCACTCAATTTAATAAAATTTCAATTTAGTTCAATTGAATTGATATTGAGATTGATTTGGAATTAAAATCATTCGATTTTTATATATATAAGATTTCTTTATTGCAATTGCAGTGCACGGAAATGTTAAAGATTAAGCTCTTGTTGCAATTAAGATTTAGCAAAAAGAAAGTGAAATATTATGTAATTCATAATTCACACAATTCAACTAAATTCAGAAAATCGTATTGTAAAATTATGAAAAAAAGAGGACAGAATTTCCATGCAGATGGAAAAAGTGAGATTATTTTTCCAAAATTTTACGAGTAGATTGTGAGTAATTTTGGACAAAAAATGGGACCTTGTCACTGCATAATAATTAACTTAAAAAGACTTTATTCATTGAATTATGATAATAGAGTCGAGAAAATCGTTTTTTTTTTTCCTTCTCTACGTTTTAGCATCGTAAATATGTCGAAGAGCTATCTTTCATAATCGGAAGAAATTCAATACCACTGAATTTGATTTAAATTCTCTTCCAGTTCTTTTTCTCTCTCCCCTCCCCTCCTCCTACATTTTTCATGAGGGCTATGAAGCAGAGGAGTCGGAGTCATCCTAAGAATTTCTTAATATCAATAACAATCCAACATTCCAAGAAAACGAATTATTAATCAGATTCTCCTAAAATCCAGGTATATTTCCTCTTTTTCTAAGTCCATCCGGGAAATAAATTTAGAAGTTGATGATTAATATACGAAAAAAAAGAACGTCCAACATGTATGATTGCAATGTTGGCATGATCATATATTGTTAGTCTGTTTTCATTGGTCAGGTTGCAAGATTTCCAGAAGCCTGTATGGCATGTTTCTTGCCTTTTGGCAATAATCTCGATATCTAACTTTGAGGAGTTTTGGGGATAATGGAGAGAGGAGGAGAGTTGATTAGAGAGAATGAGGAGAGAATCTTCGTGTCTGTGAGATTAAGGCCGTTGAACGACAAGGAAATTTCAAGAAATGACGTTTCAAATTGGGAATGCATCAGTAGAGATACTATTGCTTACAAGAATTCTACCCTCCCTACTTCTCACAACTCCATGCATCCAACTGCCTACACATTTGGTAAGAAAATTGTAAGAGGGTGTTTTTTTTCTCCTAATGATGATCTTCATATGTTTCATTTTCCACATTTATGTAGATAGGGTATTCAGGAGTGATGTCTCCACGCGAACAGTGTACGAGGAGGGGGCCAAGGATGCTGCTGTTTCAGTTGTCCGTGGAGTCAATTGTTAGTAATATGTTCATTTTCTTTTCTTGCTTATAATACATTTCTCGAATCTTTTGAGAATGTTGAGTTACTCTGTAGCAACTGTTGTTGCGTACGGTGAAACGGGCAGTGGAAAGACATATACGATTACTGGGATTACTGAGTATGCAGTAGCAGATATATATGACTACATACAGAAGGTGGTGTTTTTAAATGCTAATATATACAGTTTCAGGTTAAGCAGATAATGTTTCATTTGCTTAGCAATTCTGATGAGTTAGTGGTATTCAGCATCCAGAGAGAGAGTTTGTTGTGAAGTTTTCTGCTATGGAGTTATATAATGAATCCATCCGCGACCTGCTTAGCTCTGACAGAACCCCATTAAAACTCCTAGATGATCCCGAGGTGACTCTCTTTCCCATTATGCTGGTTGGTCACAGTTTCAGTGATCTTATAGGTTCCTTTTTTGTAGAGAGGAACCGTAGTAGAGAATCTCACCGAGGAAACCTTGAGGGACCGTGATCATGTCACCGAGCTACTCTTCATCTGTGAAGGTAAGGATGTTCTTGGTTGGTTGAAAAGTGTGAAGATACAGTGGAGTTAGAATCTTGGCTTCTGAAAGTTTCTAAGTTTGCAGCTCAGAGACAGACATCACTTAATGAACTGAGCCCCAAATCTCACCAGATTACTAGACTGGTATTACTATTTCACGAGTTTCACCACATTAGCAAAGCTTCTTATGATGATGGCAAAAACTTATACAGCCACTCTGTTGTTGCAGACGATTCAGAGCTCACCCCGCGAGTATTTAGGCTGGGATAGTCCTAGCACTCTTGCAGCTGCTGTGGTATATGAATGAAGAAATATTAGTAAGCATTGATTCATTGCCTCCAAGAATGGTGTTTTAACTTTCAATGTTCTGAATGTGGTGCAGTACTTCGTTGATCTGGCTGGAAGTGAACGAGCATCACAATCTTTATCAGCTGGGCCGAGGTTGAAAGATGGCCAAATTGATCACAGTTTGCAGGCTCTAGGAACTGTGATTCGCAGGCTGAGGTAAGGCAATCCTATATATCATTCTTGGCCTTCCTTTGAGCTGAATCCTATTGTATACAGCAAGGGGAGAAATGAAAACATTCCATATAGAGACTCCAAGCTAACTCGGATTCTGCAAACATCGCTTGGTGGAAACTCTAGAACTGCAATCTTATGTACAATGAGTCCTGCTGGTAGTCATGTGGAGCAGTCAAGGAACACTCTTGACTTTGCAAGCTGTGCAAAGGACGTACCTACCTATGCTCGCGTTAATGTAGTCAAGTCCGACGCAGCATTGGTGAAGCATTTGCAGAAGGAGCTAGCCAGACTAGAGAATGAGCTGAAAAGCAGCCTACCTAAATTCACACAAGGAAGTTTCTCAGCATTACTCAGAGAGAAAGATACTCAGATTGATAAGGTAATAGCCATCCATTTCTTAAGAGGTTTAAATGACTTGGATTTCTAATTTTGAAACTTAACTTTCCTTGCAGCTGGAGAAGGAGGTCAGAGATCTGATCCTCCAAAGAGATATTTTCCAGTCACAAGTTAAAGAGCTACTGAAAATGCTTGGAGATACTGCAAGTTCCATTACACAGGTAAGTTAGTTATATTCCCATGTATCTCTTTAATTTCTTTTTGAGTTGCTGTTTTCTATAGGCAGGAGTAGGGAATTACCCTAACCTACGAGTGCGAAGAACACCGGATAGACATATCCAAGAACAAGATCCTCAATTTTCTGATGTTGAAACTTGTGATGGACTCAGTAGGAGCAACTCAGGGTACCGTACAGTGAAAGTTGTATATCTTGATCTCGAGCAAAGTAATGCATCTCCAAGCGTCTTACTAAGCGGTCCGAGCTTTAATGAGGATTCATTTTATGGTTGGCACGAGATTGAGAAACAAAATCCTTCCAGTTTGGAGGATGTATGCAGGGAAGTTAACTGCCGCGACAAAGAGCACTGTGGACACAGAGACACTGCAACCAACTACTTGTATTTTCAGAAAAACGCTAGAATTCCTGCAGTGAGAGTGCATGTGAATGGAAATGAGCAAGCTGCTTTAGATAACGATCAAGCACTCATGCCTTCTTCTTTCAAGGAAGATAATGAAATGCAGGAAGAAATACCTTTGAGGGTCTTGCCCTTCAAGGATGGCCAAGAAGGTACCTCAGAAGCAGTGGTCAAAGGCCAAGAATCAACTTCAGCAATGCCAACGGAAGAGGGTAGTCATAGTTCCATTCAGTATCCTGACCATTCATATGTTCAAAATTCTCCTTCCACTCATGATAAAGCTAAAATCTCTTTAGGAAGTAGAGGTTTCAACAGCTGGGACTCTAGTCTTATCTCATGGTCCAACATGATGGATTACACACCACCTACTGCATCAGAAAAAGAATGTTCAAACTCAACACAAAACAGAGCTGATATGGAGGCTGCCACATTACCAGATAAAACTTCAAATGCTGACTCAAAGGAAAAGGTTGATCCCGCATCTGAAAAAGTAACTACTAAGGTATCAATATGGTTTTCACTAATGAATGTATCCTTACTAGTACTGCAGCTTTAACGCATTGGTTGTGATGGCAGGTGCAGGAGAAAGAGAGCGTGTCTGAGCCGAATGAGCAGGCAGAGAAGGATGT
The DNA here is from genome assembly GCA_028984105.1 of Lavandula angustifolia. Taxonomy (NCBI): domain Eukaryota; kingdom Viridiplantae; phylum Streptophyta; class Magnoliopsida; order Lamiales; family Lamiaceae; genus Lavandula; species Lavandula angustifolia. Next base: position 30,108,077 of record CM054803.1, read on the forward strand.
GAAAGAGTTGAGTCTAGAACCAATAGCAGATAGAGATATAGGCCTCGCAAGTTGGCCAGTAGAATTCAAAAGACTTCAAAGAGAAATAATTGAAATCTGGCATGCTTGCCATGTCTCACTAGTGCACAGGACTTACTTCTTCATACTTTTCCAAGGTGATCCCACTGATGCTATATACCTTGAGGTAGAAATAAGAAGGATGAAATTGTTGAAGGGTAAATTATCTCGAGGGGAGAAGATTGTTATCGACGGACAGCGTATAACACTTTCATCAAGGTTGGATTCTCATGTCTAGCCATGTTTCATCTTGAGTTTGGTTAATTCAGTTTCTGTTTCTCTACAGTGCCAAGACTCTTCGTCAGGAGAGGAGGATGTTGAGCGAGCAGATGATGAAGAAGCTCACGGAGCAAGAACGAGATAGTCTATTCGTTGAGTGGGGAATTGATCTCAACACCAAGCTGAGAAGGCTGCAGTTGGCTAACATTGTCTGGTCTAAGCCAGACGACATAAACCATATAACTGAGAGCGCAAACCTTGTTGCAAAGCTCGTCGGTTTTCTTGATCCGGGGCAGACCCCAAGCAAAGAGGCGTTTGGGATGAATCTAACGCCTAAATACTCGACCGGAATCTGTACTTATAAACGCAGTCTTGGATCTCTTCTATGACGTGCTTTGGTGCATAAGATACCTCCCCTGTAATTAGGGTCAGCTAAGATACGTACAGATTGCTACCCTTCTGTTCTTGCATTCCACTTGTAATAGAAAATACCATAAATTTTACATGAATTTTGTAGTGTTGCTTCACTCGTCCGCATGGGGAAGAAATAGACAATGAAATAGAAAAAATCAAAATGAAATTTGTCACACACCAGAACTTGCACTCTCAAAATAACTAAAGTCCATGCATAAGGCCTTTGCTGATTCTAGTTTGCATTTGCCTTCTCTTCTTCAGCTTTAGGTTTCTCTGCATCAGAAGCTGGTTTCTTCTCCTCAGAACTCGTCTCTGCTGTTTTGTTGTCTGAACAGCTTTCCGTCTTTTGGTGCTCCAAGATATGTTTATCTTCTACTTGTTCTGAAGTTTCAATCTCTTCTTTCTCATTCTTTTCTGCAACGGCAGCTTGCTTCTGCTCAGTTTTCTCCACCTCATGTGATTCAGGCTTCTTGTCTGACTTCTCAATCGGCTTCTCTTCTGCATTCTCCTTCTCAGCTTCTGAAGCTGGTTTACACTCCACCGTTACTTCTGGCTCTTCATGCTTCTTAATTGGTGTTTCAACCTCTGCAGTCTCAATAGATTTCTCCTCAGGCTCCTTCTTTTCTGCATCTGAAGCTGGTTTCTGTTCCTCAGTTTTCTCAGTCTCAGATACTTCACACCTTGTAGCCTCAGCAGTTTTCTCTTCTTTCTCTGCTTTGTTTTCCTCGGGTTTTTCTGTCTTCAAGGTCTCAACTTCCTCTTTCGTATCAACCTTGACTATCACATCCGGTTTCTCTTCTATTTTCTCCACTTCCATTGCCACATTTTGACAGGCCAGTACCTCTTCCTGTAAGCTTTCCGGCTTCAAGCCGTCAGCAACAGGTGCTTTCTCTGTTTCTTCCTCTGCTGGAGCATCAGCAACTGCTTCGGGCTTCACCTCAGTTGCATCACCTTGTTTTACATCCTCTGATGCTTTGCCATTACTCTCTGCTGAACCCTTCTTCTCTTCACCCTACATAACTTTCAAAGCATTAGATATAGCACAATAGACAAGAGAAATCAGTCTCAGAAACACATACTATTAGAATATTTTGGAACCCTCAGCAATAGCTTGCCAATATAGATAAATTTATAAGGCTGTAGTCATATACTCTATATCTAATCTTTAATCCGTTACTAAGTTGAATGTAAAAGCAATAGCATACATGACAGCACCCAATTATCAAAAGTTCATTTCAAACCGTTGAAGATAAGACGAGATGTTAATACAGCAAAAAATCATCCAATTATTTTTACTTCACTAAGAGATAGAAACAAATTAAAGAGCAAGGTTTTGTATTCATGACTTTTTAACAGTTTTAGTTGGCATAGAAGCAAATTGTAGAGCACAAAAAAAAGGTGTCAGATAATTGCAGCTAAAATCCTAGTTGCATTCTAATCAAGAAAAAGGGCATGCCATATTCACATAAAACAACTTTGAAAGTGAGAAAGCAAAAGCAAATTACTTTTGAGTTGGAAACATAATGAAAACCCTGTGATCATTAACGCATTCTAAGATTAAAATAATCGCACCAGAGCAGCTAAATCGAAACATAATAAATTCATATTCCAATGGAAAACTTCAAATGCACTTCATATAATTAAATATTAATCTCGGAATTATTAGCTAAAACCTTACTATTAATATAGCAGAGAAAGTATCGGGAAAAAGGAACAAAGAGTAAAAGAGATTATGGAAGATTTAAAGCAGTAGAAATAGCAGTCCACTTCACTTTCTTACACAGTAAGAGATAAATGCATATATTTATACCGATTTCACCTCGTTGAGCAAATGGCCAAGCGATTGACGACGGTCGGCTTCATCTTCCACCGCCTGCGCATCATCCTTCTTGACCACCACTTCTTCAGCCAGATTCACCTCCTTCGACTCCACCTCTGGCGGCGGCGCGGTGGAGGCGTTTTTCACCATCGTAAACCTGCTCGCACACGCTCCCATTCTGTTAAAAAGTGTTCAATTCTGTGTTTGTGAAATCAAGGTAGCAAAACCTTGAAAGGTGGAGAGAGAAAAAGAAGATGAATGAGATGAGAGAGAAGGAAAAACAAAGAAGAGTATTTATAGGGCGCCAAATAGGGATGCAGGTGCAGCACTCTTCTCTGCTCCGACATACATTCTATAATTTTCTCGGCCCTTCAAATACATTTGGTTTCATTTTCCTTCATAAATTCTCCCACACTTTGACCGACGCCTAAAATTCAAACATTTTTCAGCAAGTAACGGCAAAGATATGAAATACAGCTAATATCTCCATATTCAACCTACTAAAATATTAATTAAAATATTTTTTACCCTAACAAGATATTCATTCACAAATAATATCTTATTATTTATTACTAGAATCTTATATAAATTTAACCTTGCATTTCTAGTCTTTTAACTTCAAAAGACGACCCTCAGTTCAGAATTTACACATAATGACGATTGATCGATGCAAAACTGCGGATCAACAAACAAAAATAACAATATGAAAAGGATCCATCCTCAAAAAGGAATATTTCTTATGAAGCATGTACTCAATTAATTTAATAAGAAAAATAAGACAAAATCTATTAACGAAATGGTCAAGCTTAAGTTACCAATTATGCAATAAAATAATTAAATATCAAACAACTATACAATAAAACCTCTCTAAATTAATGCAGTTGGTATCGGGAGATTTTATTATCTTAGAGAGATATTAATTTATTTAGAAATTAATATTTATTAATTTAAAGAGAGTTTTCGACCTAAACGAACTAAAATGTATAGTTAACCTCTAAAAAAATCGTAAAAAATACAATGAATCATTTGACTACATTTAGGAATAATAAAATTAAGTTCATTATATTTTTATTAAAAGATATTCAGTGTATAATGGTAATAGTATATACTATATATAGATGATAAGAAAATACTTAAATTTAAGTTTAAAAAAAAACAGTCAACACTAGAATCATATTTCAGAAAATCGTCTTAATGTTCTGGTAATTTAAATGATTATTAATTTATGATTTCGATGGGACTATATATTTACATTGAAGTTTTCTGAAAATTACTATTATTTTATTATCTTATCCAATTTGATGATTTTTTACACTGGATTGAAGTTTTCTGAAAATTATTATCTTATTATTTTATCGAATTTTATAATTTTTTACACTGGCCCGAGTTGGAACCGGTATAAAATATTATCTTAGAAAAGTTATTAATTTATCGAGTATTAAATTACGGAGGTTTTACTAAAGATATGTTCACTTATGATTGAAAAATAAATTAATCAAAATTCCATAAAAATTAAAAAAAAAAATCAGATTGAAATAGTGTTGGATATGAGTCAGTAGATGACACTCAGCTGTTCGTGGTTAAAAGAAAATTGGGGGAAATCATAGTAGTACTATGGAATTGAAGATCCCAAAACCGAGCTGATATCAGTAGTTCTGTGTGTCGTTAGGATTAGCTGATGTATAGGTTAGACTTGTAGTAATCGTTTTTATATTCTTGTCTAAGTCCCGTACGGGGTAATTGTTGAACCGATCTTACGTCGAAGATACTTTTCGAACCCCACGTCATCAGTGTAATCGCTTGCGTTCTTCACTCATCAGCTGAATAAACCTCAGTAGAAGCCAATCCAGCAGCTGATAAGTCATCAGCATAAGAACTCATGCAAGACCCGGTACCTTCGCGATCGCCACGGTGACATACTCGAAGTTACATTCCTTGTCGGCCGACTCGGTCGAAGAAGACAGAGACTTTGCGGTCATCGTATCCGACGAAAGCGACCCAGCTACTTAAGTCTTTTCGAAAGTTCGAGAAGATCATACGAGGTTGTTTGAACGGTCAACTCGACATTCTCACCAACCACAAACCTCGACCAATGAGAAGCCGACAATGCCTTACACCGCTCCAAACAGTAGAAAGTTGCTCTCATGTACGAGAATTAGCCGCCTGCTGCAACAAGTTCGAATTAATGGCCGTTTTCTTTGGAAGCTTGTGACACGTGGCATCGTCGTCTCCAACGGACATATGCCATAGCTCACAGCTATAAATAGAGAAGATTTCGAAGCTCCACAGGAGGCGAAGCACGAAATTAAAAAAGGGAAATTGCTCAAGCTCTTAAACACTCTAGCAACTCAATCAGAATATCCAGCGAAGAATCTGCACTTACTAGAATATTTTTGTGGTTCTTCTCTCTAGAGTCTTTAGATCCCTTTCTTCTCTACCTAAGTTCATTGTCAGATTTATAGCTTAGATTCGAAGGAGTTCATTTTTTAGTGAACTGTTCTTATTGTAAGAACTCCTTCATTAGTTGGAGAACTGTCTTCACCCCTTTCGAACTTAGGTTTGAATTGTAAAGTCGCTAAGGACTATAACTTAGAAGGATGATCTCGTCGCACGGGCTTCCTTGCTGAGACTTGCTCGAACTAATCAACAAGTTATCCTGCTCTCGTTCGGGACCGTGGACATAGGATCTTGCATATCCGAACCACGTTAAACTGCTTGTGTTCCTTACTGTTTTATTGCATACAAACCTTTGAAAATCATAAGTTTGCATAAAACGTATTTCTAAAATCGCACAGCCAAAAGAATTTAATCTGCGAAAATACGTTTTCAAAAAGAGACAAACTCCGGGCCCCACACTTATCCGCACACTTATAGTCTCCGACTGAGTTTCGAAGTACTGACAAAAGTCAGTAGGAGAGCTCAGTAGCTGACTCACTCTGTCCCGTGATCGAAGGTATATTTCGCACTGTTCATCAGTGCAACCAACAGCTTCAGCTGACCTTCACCGAGAAAAAGAAACGGTACTCAGGTGTATTCACCCCCCCCCCTCTACACCTGATATTTGTCTCCGGACTAACAATTGGTATCAGAGCGACGGTGTTCAACTGACCACCTGTTCTGAAATACTGGTCTTCTCGAACTGATCCTTAAAAATGTTTTCTCTGCACAAGCATCTCTTCATTCATCCTTATACTCGTACACATAATGTCTGACATGTCAGGTATCAGGATGGTGCCGATGTTCTCAATAGAGAACTTCACGGTATGGCGTGTAAGAATGGAGGCACACCTTACGTCACTGCACAACAGCATGACTGACGTACTGGAGACCGGACCCATCATTCCAATGATAGACAGCGTTCAGTTCGCTGAAGTGGAAGGTGAAGGTGCTCGTATTGGTCCGAAGGTTCCCAAGGACAAATCTGCCTTCACGCCTGAAGAGAAAAAGCTGCATAACCTCGACCGAGTCGCACGAAATGCTATACTGACAACGCTCAGTGACTCACACCTCGGGAGGGTGCAGGACTGCAAAACGGCGAAAGAACTTTGGGACACCCTGGCCGTACTGAGCCAAGGAACTCCTCAGATTAAAGAAAACAAGCTCGAATTAGAGCTTCAAAAGTTCGAAGCCTTTGCGATGGAGCCCAGTGAAACCATTGACGAATTGAGCGTCAGATTTACGAATCAAGTCAATGTGATAAACGGGCTGGGAAAGGTGTTCTCAAACAAAGAGATGAACACAAAGATCATAAGAGCGCTACCCCGACAGAAGTGGCTTCCTTTTGCTACTTATTTACGTCACTCTGATCTTAATGCTCTAACTCCTGATGTTATATTTTCATAATTAAAGACGGAGGAATTTGAGCATAGTCTACCTCAGAAGTGTTCCAGTGCTCCAGCTGACACTCAAATCGATCATGCCTTTAAGGCAACAGTCAGCAAAACTGGAGGCAAAAAGATTTCTTCCAAAGCAAGGCGAGGCTGCTGCAGATACAAAGACATCCGAAATATCCGGTACCGACCAGCACCGATGGCTCTCAAATACCAAAGAGAGAAGGAGAGAGTCGAAAAGTCGAAGAAATATCACGAGATTCTCCCCACGGTAAGAAAGAATATTCAAAAAGGGAAGAATCTAACACTTCTACCGAATGCGTAAACACGGAGCTCGTTGCTAGTCCACCAAAAGCTTTAGGCGGAAAAAGCGACGAGAACATCCACGTGTTACAACCTGCAAGAAGGAGGGACACTATCGTACGACTGTCCCGAACTCTCAGCTGCTCAAAGAGAAGAACGGCAAGCCAGAAGAGATAAATTCGCCCAGAAGAGGGAGGCCTACATAGCCGGAGAGATATCCGACAACTCAATTGAAGAGGATACATTCATGTACTCTTCTAAAGATGAAGCTGCATTCGTAGCTGTTGAAGTCGGAGAGAAGGTTCCTGAGGAATCAGCTGAACAATGTCTGATGGCCGGAGAAGAGACTGAGGTAAATTCTAAACTTAATATAACCTCCTCTTCACACAACACACACGACACTTGCTCGGTCTCGGATGACCCTTTGGACATAGTACAAGCATATGACGACCTGCTAGAGGAACAAATTCAGCTGAGCAGAGAGTTCAGCAGAACCATCCAGGAACTAGAACAGGTAAAGTTGAGAATCAGAGACTTTCTGCTGATTGTCAGGTCTCTACTGAGTCAGTGAATCTAGTTGCGAGACTCAAGGAAGAGATCGAATCTCTTATGACTAAGTCTCAGCTGCAAGAGACTCAGATCTCAGTCCTGACCAAAGACAATTTGGAGAAAGAGACTGAAATAGCCCAACTCGATCGAAACTCTCGGACGTACGTATGGACTATGATTCTCTCGGGAGAAGTGATGAAGTCCGGAGAGGGCGATGACCGAACAATACACCGGGAGCTAAGGAGAAACTCGAAAGCATGCTCGAGCACAACGGCCAACTGCTGTGAAAGAAGGCCTTGGCTATACCCACGAAGCTTCTACCTCCAAAAGCTCAGCAACATTGGCTGATAGGTTTGTCAGAGGAAAGGTGCAAGCTACTGACACCACACCTCAGGCGAAGAACAAACAGAAAGAAATCGCACCTCAGCCGAGCAGCAACAAACAACTGACCAAAGGTTCCAGGCCCAGGACACCGAGATCGAACTTAGGGGGGAACCAAGAAGGTCGGATGGGCGGAAGCATACAAGGAGCCACTTGTATGAGCACCCGGCTCGCACGGCTCGTACTACTATGAGCCCGGGGTCGGGAGAAGCGCAAAGACTCGAGAAGAAGAAAGCGCCCGAACCCAAAATCATCGGTAGAAAGTCGGTATCTCCAAGTCATGTGGAGAAGAAAGGCGACAAGGTTCGAAGAAGAAGTCTCGGACTTCTAAGGTTCCGAGATAGATTTGGGTTCCGAAATCACCCACTAACCATAGAGGACCCAACCGAACCAAAGGGTACCTAAAGATGCTTCGTTTTGCAGTGTGCATAAGGACCCATGCATAGTGGACGGCGGTCGCTCAAGACACATGACATATCGAAGAGTCTGCCGACCAACTATGTACAAGAAGATAGTCCCGAACTGAGTTTGGAGACAACTCTAAAGGCTACACAAGGGGATACGGAACGCCGAACATTGGGACTACTTCGGTTCCAAGAGTAACATATGTTGAAGGACTTCAACATAATCTCCTTTCTCGTCATCAATTTCGTGATAATCTTAACGAGTTATCTTTGACACTTGGTTTACGTGATGTTGTTGATAAATCTACAGGGAAAACAAGTGTTATCGGGATCGCGGAGGAAAAACATCTATGTTGCGATCGGAAAACCGCGGGAACCCGAGGCTTGCTTACTAGCACGGACTAAATCGGTGACAAGTCGGGATGACTATGGCACAAGAGACTCGATCCCTCGAACTTCAAGACCATGAACAAGCTAGCTAAGAACTCCAAAGTCGAGGATCGCCCAACGAATTGTTCGTTAAAGACAGAAATTGTGAAGCATGTCCGAAGGGAAAACAAACAAAGAGTAGCAACCCACCTATTCCGTCACCTTCCACTGATGGAATCCTTCAGTGCTTGCACATGGACCTATTTGGGCCAGTCTCTCCAGTGACTATAAGAGGCAAGAAGTATGCCCTCGTCGTTATTGACGACTACTCAAGATATACTTGGGTCATCTTCATCGCCAATAAATCGATGTTCAAACCGAGTTGCCCAATCTGGCGAAGAAGCTCGGTGTGGAAAAGGACATCAAGATTCAAAGAATTCGCTCGGACGGAGGAATAGAGTTTCTAAACTCGCATAGTTAAGACATACTGCGATAAAGAGGGAATTAAGCACGAGACATCAGCGCCCGCACCCCCTCGCCAGAACGGACTTGCTGAACGAAAGAACAGAACACTTAAAGAAGCAAGCAAGAACGCTCCTCGCAGATTTTGGACTACCCTCGAAGTTACGGGCCGATGCTACCGACACCGCCCCGTTACACTCGTAATCGCTCACTACTCACTCAACACATGAAGACACCATATGAACTATGGAAAGGGAGAATTCCTTCTATTTCTCATTTTCATATTTTTGGTTGTCCTTGCTTTATCCACAATAACGGGAAAGATCAGCTGAAGGTCTTTGATAGCAAATCGATCAAGGAGTTTTCTTAAGATACTCTCGAGTCGAGTAAAGCCTTCGAGTCTTTAACTATCGGACTCTTTGTGTGGAGGAAAGCCCTCATGTTGTTTTTGATGAATTTGTTACCGAGAACGGGGAAGATACACGCTTAAATACGATGATGTCGGCAAGAAGCTACGGGATCTCGAACTTACCGATAAAGCCGAAAAGATCCAAGATTGTTGGGATGATGAGTCGACAATGAACAAACTCGGACTCAACCAACGGTCGATGTAGCCGACCTAGTTGATTCTCCCGAACGTAATCAACAACAGTAACATCGGTCGATGAGGAAGCCCCAGTGGTAACCGAGACCTCTACCGAGAATATGAACTCGGGGGAACTATTAATGTTCCCGAGCTAAATGCCCCCGAACACGGAAACTCAGTGGATCCTAACCTTCTTACCGAAATATTGCAATCTCGGAACGCATTACTACTTGAAATGCCTAACACTCCTACCGATTCTCGCGAAGTTGTATCGGAAGAAGAAGCCGTAATCGGACGATCATGGCTAGATGCTCATTCTTCGGGATCTTATCATTGGAGATCCATCGAGAACGATAAGAACAAGATCTAGATTTAATCAAGGCGAAAGCTCACTATTTTCATGTTTCTTATCTACAGAAGAACCTCAGTCGATAGAGGACGCACTTAATGATGCTGACTGGATCATCACCATGCAAGAAGAGCTGAACCAGTTCGTTCGAAACGAAGTTTGGGAGCTTGTAGACAGACCTAGACATCAGCATGTCATTGGTACCAAGTGGGTCTTCAAAAACAAGCGAGATGAAAACAACGTCATTGTCAGAAATAAAGCACGACTAGTTGCATAGGGATACAGTCAGGCAGAAGGAATTGACTTTGATGAAACATTCGCTCCAGTCGCTAGATTGGAAGCTATTCGTCTATTCCTAGCATATGCAACACATCAAGGCTTCAAAGTCTATCAGATGGATGTAAAGTCAGCTTTTCTGAACGGCGTACTGAAGGAAGAAGTCTACGTGGAACAACCGCCCGGCTTTCGGCGGGGACATCGTGTGTACGAGACTTAGGAAAGTTCCAGATGGGTTAAAACAAGCACCCGTGGGCTTGGTATGATACCCTATCAGACTTTCTACTTCAGAAAGGTTTTCAGAAGGGGACAGTAGATCGCACCCTATTCAACATAAAGTCAGGAGATGACATCCTACTGGTGCAAATCTACGTGGACGACATCATTTTCGGCTGCAGAAACGAGATCATATGTCAGCAGTTCAAGAAGATGATGAAAGAGAAATTCGAGATGTCCATGATGGGAGAGATAAATTATTTCCTTGGATTTCAAGTGAAGCAATCACCTGAAGGAATCTTCATCAATCAAGCCAAATACACTCGAGACCTTCTCAAAAGATTTGGCTGCAACTCCAAGAAGCCGTCCAAAATCCCCATGAATACGAATTTTAAAATCGATCTAGACAAAGAGGGAGCTCCTGTTAACTCTACTGATTATAGAGCTATTATTGGTTCTTTATTATATTTAACAGCTAGCCGCCCTAACATAACTTATGCTGTAGGTGTATGCGCAAGATTTCAAGCGGATCCCAAGCGAAGTCATCTCGACTCAGCTAAAAAGATTCTGCGCTATCTGAGAGGAACACCTGATGCTGGGTTATGGTATCCTACTGATGATAATCTAATACTGACAGGTTATTCTGATGCTGATTATGCAGGATGCAGGATAGATCGTAAGTCAACTTCCGGAACGTGTCAGTTCCTAGGCAGCAAGCTGATATCTTGGTTCTCAAAGAAACAACACTCAGTAGCAACGTCCACTACTGAAGCTGAGTACATGGCTGCTGGAAGTTGTTGTGCCCAGATCCTTTGGCTTCGACAACAACTGAGAGATTATGGTATCATTCAGAATGAAGTGCCCATCTACTGTGACTCCACAAGTGCTATTGCCATAACTCAGAACCCGGCTTCGCATACGAGATGCAAGCACTGGATATCCGACATCACTTCATCGTGAGACCATGTCGAGAAGAAGAATATCGAATGGAGAAGATCCATACCGACAAACAAAGGGGCGTACATACCGACCAAACCACTAGCCGAGAACGATTCGAGAGAATTATCGGTTGAGCTAGGTCTCTGGGATCCTACCGAAATGCATCGCAGAAGACAACTACCGATAGCATCCGTGGAGACAATTGGAAATATTTGGTATCGTAGTTGGAACCAAGACGACAAGTCGGTAGACTCCGTGCGGTGATTCAGTGGGAAGAATCATACCGTACACGCAGGCGGGGGAACGTGCTTATCGAGACATCAATCATCCTCCTACGATATAACGGTAACCAGCTGATCGAAAGTTCAGCTGAAGAGGTTTGCGTAGTATCATATACTTAATTTCTTTTCAGAAGCATGTCTACATTTATTATATCAGTCGCACGCAGTCAGTAGTTAATGTGCATTTATTTCCCGCCATTAATTAGTTTTAGGAAAGGTCAGTAGGAAACCTTTTCATTCGCATAAACTGAGTAATTAATGCTGTCTGTCGCGCATTTAATGCATGTCTTCTCACTTACCTTATTACGTAAGTCTATGTTAGAGGCGGCTTTTGTAATCATTCCTTTTATAACATTCAAATCTCAGCCGCCCATAAGTTTTGAAAGATTAAAATTGGATCGTAGGATCAAAACTTATAATCAGACGATATATATAAAACCTTTCATCTTCTATCCCTTCCTCACTTCTCGCCATTTTTCAACTTAAGAGCTTTTTTTTCAAGCATTCAGTTTCTTTCTCAAAAATCATCCTAACTGTCTCGCTTTTGCATCCCTCAAAGTTCTTTAGTACTCGGTAATATATTGAAACCTGCTGAATACTTACTAACTTACTCTATTTTCAATTGCTAACAAGTTATTTTGCAGATTTCAATGGCGACATCTCAAGTTCCTGAGAATATAGAGGAGATAATGGCATCCAGGATTCAGTTTGAACCCACTATGGCCTTCCGACAAGTTGATATCGCCTTCTTGGAACCCTTGTTCGATGCTCTGGAGCGTTCTGGTCTTCAGGAGCTGGTGACGAAGCACCCGAGATCTTATCTACCAAGGCAAGTGGTAGAAGTTTATTACAACAGGAGGTCTCTCGCGTCTGGAGGCGAGGAATCTTCCTTCGTCTATTTGAAGGAAGTAGATCAGAACTCTTGGGATACTGCTCAGAGAATCTTCAACGTCAGGGACATTCTGGTGCTGTCGTTTGATCTTCCAGACTACGGTATTTCTCCCATCGGTTACAAGGAGAAGGAGATAAATGCATATGTTCGTAAGTTCTGCGGACGCTCTGACATATCATTCAAGTCAGCTCTGCAAAAGAATCTTCTGCTTCCCTAATACAGAGGACTAGCCTACATAGTCTCTCATATCCTGACGAGCTCAGTTGGATCATATGATCAATTATCCAAGCCAAGGATTCAGCTGATGATGGCGATAGATGATGGAGTTAAAGTGAACTGGGCTGACTATTATGTCTCGGAGATGAAGGCCCAAGCCCAGAAGTTCACTACCCTACCCACTGGAGAGAGGAAGTTAGCCGGTGTAGGGAAGTTACTCTATAGGACTAAGATGTCGATCCTCATAGAAAACTACGTTCGTAGGCACTCGTCGTTTGTCGATTCCAAGTTCTTCGATGTAAAACTGATTAAGTTCAAGACTAAAGCAAAATGCGAGAAGTCTATCGGTAAGGGGCCACTCGAGCCGAAGAGAGCAAGCATCCGCTCTGCCCCCACATACCGAAGTGCCTAAGAAGAGGCGATCGACCAAGACCAGTCACCGGGAGGTCTCAGTGCTCGCCACCTCTCGGTTATTGAGCCCACCTCTCCTACTCAAGAAGAGCAGTTTTTAGATTCTGACACTGGCATTGAGGGTGCGACCCTCAAAGATAAAGTCCAGGCAATTAGCTCTGAGGAGACACAGTCGGACGTCAGGAAACCGACTGAGGAGACTGCGACTGAGTGGACAGCTATTCACACCACTCGTCTCCGTGCCACATCTGAAGTACACGATAATATTCCCGAGATCGCCGGGCACTCGGACTTAGTCGACATAGCCATCGTGGCTAGGGTTCAAATGCTTCTAAGGTTTCGAGTTGGGATATTCTAGAAGACATAATCAAAACCCACTCAGTCATCCACTTGCTCGATGAGGAGCAGAAGTTACAAGAAGTAATAGGGTACGGAGAACCAGCTGACTTAGCTACTCTTGATGATCTCAAAGCCGCAATGCTTTACCTTCTAAGCTTGCGAGAGTCAGTTCCTGGTAACACTCCTCCGCCCCCATCTCCTCCTGCTGATAAGAAAGACGATGATAAAGATGATAACAATCAGAGGAAGGATCAGACACCCAAGGATACAGTAGCCGGGAGGCTCTGCCGAGGGTTCAACTCCCCGTGAGAAGAGCAAATCACCACTTCCTGATACATCAGGTGATGCTCAAGGTGCTCCGGGCACGGTAGGGAGCAGCTCCTCACGTTTTCTGAGCAGAGGCTCGGAACCAGCTCGTACCAGATACAACATATAGGTTCCGTGTCCTCGAAGTCCGTAAATAAAGCTATTCGACGCCAAGGAGAGAAAAACCGACTTTTGGCTAAGGACGTCCATCTGAAGTGGACAAAGTATACTAAGGCTCGGCATACGAGCTTAGACAAAATAGCCGCCGGCATCTCAAAAATTCCAAGTACCTACTCCTCAACCCAACCTTCGGGAGATTATTGAGGCGGCCTTAGCGGCTCGTAAAGTCGATCTAGAAGCTCGGAGTCGGCAGTTGCTCCGAGAATCGGCGAAGATATTTTCGAGCAGCTGACTCAAGCTCTTGCAACTGTTAAGCTCGAAATCGATGAAAGGAATAAGATTGCCACCTCTTGCCTTCAAAAATCTATTACCCAACAGGCAGAGGCTCTGAAACTTATTCAGAAAGAAATGACAGAATCGCAGGATCAGGCTCTGCTGAAACTCCGTCTGGAGTCACCGCACGTACTTAAAACATCAAGAGCTGATCAGGAAAAAGACTGGGAATTATATTGTGATCTCATCAAGGACTTCGAATCCACAACAACTCAGATTAAGGATTCAGTCCACACTGTGGAAAGAGACATTCAAGCCATCCGCATACAACTCTCTAAGGCAGATGATGCCAAAAAGGGGGAAGATATTATGAAAGATGAACCTGATACGGATATGGTTGATGTCCAAATAGTAGAGGGTGGTCAGGAGGAAGGACCCTCTAATGCTCAGACTCAGGGGGAAGGTATTCAGGCAGAACAACCCTCGACTGATTATGCTCAAGATACTTCAGGGGTTCTGCTACTTGAATTTCCTCTAGAACCTACCCCCATCTCATCTTCTCTTGCCTACATAGAAGATGTTGCTCACTTCATTGAACAAGAGTCTGAAGGAGAACAGGCTCCTCCGCAGAGGCCGGGGAAGGAGACTGCTACTTCTATTACTCCTCCTTCCTCCCCGGTCCGAAAATTCAAATCTAAAGCGGAACAAGAAGCCTTTGACCTCCGAGTAGCCCAACATCTACAAGACAAGCTGGATTATGAGCGACAGTTGGAAGAAGCTCAACTTGCTAAAAAGCCTAAGGGCAAAGTTGTTAAGGGCAGAGGTAAGAAGAAGCAAGAGTCTATGGTTGAAGAAAAGAAGAAGGCTCAGAAGGAGTTCGCAGAAACTCTTTCTACTATAGGTCAAGCTACTGCTCAGAGTCACTATCAGACTCATCTTACACCTGAGCAAGAAGCTGAAGATAGAGCCACGTGGGAAGCCACGCTGCAAGGCCTGAATCTCAGGAAAGGAGACTGTAGGGCAACGGCTCTTCGAGAAAAGAAGAGAATGGCTAATATGGCTAAGATGATGAGCCTATCTCAAAAACCAGCAGCTGATCCCAGAAAACAAATCCCACGAAGATCAAGGAAAAGAGCGCCTCATGTCAAAAAGGACCTTGTGCTTCACGTTGATAAATGGGTTCCTGCTCTGGTAAATGATCAATGGGAAGAGCTCAAAGAGGAATTTATCAAAGGCTACTACGTATGGAAATTCTATCCAAGTGAGCAGACTATCGAACAAGCCTTTGACGAGTTTTTGTTCAATTATAACTCTGAGCTGAGGGAACAACTTCTGGAGATTATGAAGAGAGAGAACATTCCTTTTAGAGCTCCGGCTTTCAGGCGCATCCCACCTCCTAGAACTGCGCGCGGAATTCTGTGTACAAAGGAAATAGAGGATGAGGTTAGAACTGCAGCTTATCGCTTTGACCTAAGTGTCGACTTAGCTGAAGACGATGAGGATGTCCAGACACTGAGGAAGAGAATCTACCTATACTATGGTCTGCAACCCTCTGTCGACAGATCTGCTGATTTCAAGAAGCGCACTCAAGGCTTCAGGCGTCAGTAGTGTTTCCTCTTCTCTACTCTTGTGTAATAGTGATAGGAACCTGTAATTTCTTGATCATATATGCTATCGTTCCTATTGCTTGATAGACAATTACTCATTGTCTTACAGCATTTTGCTTTGTGTTTTTCACAACTGATCACTAAGTGATCTGACACACACTCACAATCAGTTTCTCTGATTTTGCCTATCTCTCACCTGCTGATTTTTTTTAAGTCATCATATCAGTTTATTTTCCTCAGAAGGATTAAGGGGGAAAGTGTTGTCAGTAGGTTAGCATATCTTATAAGATGTTTAGAGTTTAGAAGTAGAGGTTTTGGCATCATCAATTAGGGGGAAATTGTTGGATATGAGTCAGTAGATGATACTCAGCTGTTCGTGGTTAAAAGAAAATTGGGGGAAACCATAGTAGTACTATGGAATTGAAGATCCCAAAACCGAGCTGATATCAGTAGTTCTTTGTGTCGTTAGGATTAGCTGATGTATAGGTTAGACTTGTAGTAATCGTTTTTATATTCTTGTCTAAGTCCTGTACGGGGTAATTGTTGAACTGATCTTCTGTCGAAGATACTTTTCAGAACCCCACGTCATCAGTGTAATCGCTTGCGTTCTTCACTCATCACCGAATAAACCTCGGTAGAAGCCAATCCAACGAATGATACAAAGATAAGAACTCATGCAAGCCCAGTACCTTCGCAGCCGCCACCGACATACTCGAAGTTACATTCCTTGTCGGCCGACTCGGTCCGAAGAAGACGGATAATTTGCGATCTCTTGTATCCGACGTAAAAGCGACCCAGCCTACTTAAGTCTTTTCGAAAGTTCAAGAGAAGATCATACGAGGTTGTTTGAACGGTCAACTCGACATTCTCACCAACCACAAACCTCGACCAATGAGAAGCCGACAACGCCTTACCTCGCTCCAAACAAGAAAGTTTGCTCTCATGTACAAGAATTAGCCGCCCCGCTTTGCAACAAGTTCGAATTAATGGCCGTTTTCTTTGGAAGCTTGTGACACGTGGCATCGTCGTCTCCAACGGACATATGCCATAGCTCACGACCTATAAATAGAGAAGATTTCGAAGCTCCACAGGAGGCGAAGCACGAAATTAAAAAAGGGAAATTGCTCGAAGCTCTTAAACACTCTAGCAACTAAATCGAATATCCAATAAGAATCCGCACTTACTAGAATATTTTTGTGGTTCTTCTCTCTGAGTCTTTAGATCCCTTTCTTCTCTACCTAAGCTCATTGTCGATTTATAACTTAGATTCGAAGGAGTTCATTTTTTAGTGAACTGTTCTTATTGTAAGAACTCCTTCATTAGTTGGAGAACTGTCTTCACCCCTTTCGAACTTAGGTTTGAATTGTAAAGTCGCTAAAGACTATAACTTAGAAGGATCTGTCCCGTGCACGGTTCCTTCTTGAGACTTGCTCGTACTAATCAACAAGTTATACTTGCTCTGTTCAGGACCGTGGACGTAGGATCTTGCGTATCCGAACCACGTTAAACTGCTTGTGTTCATTACTATTTTATTGCATACAAACCTTTGAAAATCATAAGTTTGCATAAAACGTATTTCTAAAATCGCACAGCCAAAAGAATTTAATCTGCGAAAACACGTTTTCAAAAAGAGACAAACTCCGGGCCCCACACTTATCCACACACTTATAGTCTCCGACTGAGTTTCGAAGTACTGACAAAAGTCAGTAGGAGAGCTCAGTAGCTGACTCACTCTGTCCCGTGATCGAAGGTATATTTCGCACCGTTCATCAGGTGCAACCAACGACCTTTCACCGACCTTCACCGAGAAAAAGAAACGGTACTCAGGTGTATTCACCCCCCCCTCTACACCTGATATTTGTCTCCGGACCAACAAATAGAAATGATAAAATTACTTGTAGATATTTTTGAAATTTCAGGCTAATGCTACTACCTATCTTAGGGACCGCGTAGGTCCACCTTAATTCAATAACAATTTGTGGACGTTACTACGTAATTGGTTAAATGTGCCAACCCTTCATAAAGAAAACATGTCCTGATACGGGGCAAGTGATACAAGACAGGATAACATACACATACATGTACCTATGAAATAACATAACGATTAAGGTGCTAAGTTTGTAACTAAAGATTATGGATTCAAATTTTACTGAGGTTGTTTTTTAATTTATATTTATGTTGTAGTTTTGGATAATTGGAGTGAGTGTTTTTCAGATAAGGTGCAAACGTTATATGAATTATATTTTGATGTTCTTTATAATTTTATTCAAAAGAAAAATAACTCATATACATGTCGAACTTTATTGAAAAGACTGTGAATTTAGAGGTTTATTTGCTCCACGTTAGTTTTTTCAGTAAAACCCAAAATTAGTGAGAAATGAGAAATGATAAAATAAAAGTAGTGATACTTTCCACTTTCCAGATATGCACTCAGTAGTCTTGCTTTCTCCGTGTATCCCGCAATGCTATAATACAAAATCCGAAATGTTAGCATTATACAATAAAGTGTTATAAAGAAAAATCATATTTCCACGTTCTCTATAATTTTCGTGCTGGCACGACAATGCCCGAAATGGGAGGCGATAATTACAAAAAATCTTCACTAATCACAAATCCAATGTAACCAAATAATAATAATAATAATAATAATAATTCTAATATTAATTAAAGTTGTAAAAAACAAAGAAAAGGACGGCCAAGCATGCATGAGTTGGCCATGTTGAAACTTGGAAACATGTCATCGGTTAATGTTGTTGGGTCCATGACCCAATTCTTTAGTTAATTGGATATATTTTTCTAATACATAAATTTAAAATCTTAAATACCATAGTTGAGCCCAGGTCGAAATTAATTTATTAACAACTACTAGTATTTAAAATTGTAGCATATACTTTAGTTTAGTGGCATTTTGAAAACGACATAAAACTAAGTTAATAAAGCTTAGCTACTACTAAGGCAGAGACAAGTGTTGAACTCTTAAACCTTGGTCCTTTTCGGTTGCTACGTATATGATTTTGTTTTGGGTCAAATGATTATAATTTTGAATTTTAATGTCGTTACAAAAAGAGTCTCTAGTATTACCTTAGTGTAATTTCTCTAAGGAAAAAAATAAATATAAAAATACTTAGGATGTCACTACAAAATTTTCGCTAATTACCGACGGATTTACCGACGGACAAAACACGGGTCGGCATTTACCGACGGATTACCGACGGAAATTCAAAATTTAAGTGTACCGACGGATTACCGACGGAATTTTCCGTCGCTAAATACCGACGGAAAATTCCGTCGCTATTTCATCTGTTACCGACGGATTACCGACAGAATTTTCCGTCGATATTTAGAGACGGAAAATTCCGTCGGTAATCCGTCGGTACACTTAAAATTCTGCATCCCACATCGAATTTTTGACAAACTTTTTCCACCTTTATATATCAAACTACTTCCTAAGCTATTAAGAATCTTGTTATACATGTGCGCACGCGCGCACAAGCCTCCACCGCCGGCCACCGTCAGCGTCCAATCTCCGCCGGCCGGTGTCTCCACCTGATCGCCGCCGACTACCAACTCCGATAGCCGGCGGGTCAATTGTCGGCTTAATTTCAAAAAATTAGTCGACAAGTGTACCGACGGATTACCGATGGAATTTTCCGTCGGTATTTACCGACGGACCTCAATTCCGTCGGTAAAATTTACCGACAAGCTCTATAACGACGGATTATTTTCCGTCGGTAATCCGTCGGTAAACCGTTTTTCGACGGATTTTTTAATGTTTACCGACAGATTTTTCCGTCGGTAAAAGACAGATTTTTTGTAGTGTGTGTAGGATCATATTTGTCTTATATGAATGAGAAAGAAAGGAAATAAAAGCCGGTAATTAGGTGGGGAAAAACAAGAATCTAAAAAATATATGGATGTCATTTTATGGTTGAAGCCGCCTTTGATTCTTCAATTGACACTTTCTCCACATCCAAGTTAGGGTAGCATGCTTGTTTTGCTCTTTGTTCCTCCTTGGTCTTTCCCCATAGCACACAATAAAGCCCTCCAACTAGTAGAAGTGCTCCCAATACACTATATATCACAAATTAAAATAACAAAATCAACATATGATAATAGAATGAATTTAGTCATTTTTGTGTGACTAAAGAAACTGACTTGACATCCACCCGTATTGGAGTCTTCTTATGACCTATATGAAAAAAAAATTGGAGAGGAAAACTAAATGAAACAAATAAATAAATTGATATGTACCTTCCTAAAGAGATGGTTTCCTCTAAGATGAATGCAGACATGATGAGAGTAAGGACCATGGTGAGTGGAGTTGTCATGGCTAAGAAGACTGGACCTTTCTTCTCAATCACCCATGCTTGCATGTAAAATGTAACGCCTGTCACAACTATTCCCTGTAACAAATCATATAGAAACGTTAGGAAGATGTAACAAAAGTAATTAATTAAGAAATATATATATAACTTACACAATATGCAATTGATACAAGTCTTATATTCCATCCAAGTTTCCATTGAGCAGGGTCCCTTACAAATGCCAAAGCAGCTACAAATGATTGTATGGTGCTCAGAAAACACTGCAGCGTCGTCAGCAGAAGCTTCGAAGGATAAATCTTCAATACTCGTCCCTATTAATTAATTATTTTTCAAACATTTACTAAATTAATTAAGTAATTAATATATGTAGGTCGGTAGGTACCTGGAGAACGAGCCATAAAGCCCAAGAAATGTTGGAAAGAAGCAAGAGAAAGACACCCTTAATCCAAGTTTTGGGAGGAGGGATATTGTGGGAGTATTGGAGTTGGTGGAGCTGCCATAGTTGCAAGAGGGGACCCCTGTAGAAAGCAATGGTTGCTACTCCTCCTATGCACAGGGTTACTCCCGTCATTTTCATCATTCCAGGACTTGTTTTTATCTTCACCTTCTCCATTCTATCACCAAACTTCTCAATATAATATACAATACATACATACGAATTCCATCCTTATAGTAATAAATTCAAGATTCTAAGTCGGGATGAATTACAAATAAGAATAAACTCTTATATCTTAACATTTCATATTTTTTTAGACTATTCTTAAGAAACCTATGTTCATATAATAATATAATATAATATAAAATGACATTGAATTCAATATGTTTATAAATCTATATGAATTATATGTGCAGATCTTTTTTTTTTTTAATTCCAATATGGTATTTTAACCATTTTGACACGAGTACTTTCAGTGATATGAATTTACTTGTGTTTAAAATTCATGAATCTTGTGTATACTTTTAAATTTTATTTTAAAAATAGCAAGGGACACAATTAATTCTAAATGTCGTATAATATATATACAGTATGAATTATTTTTTAAAATTACAATTTTTATAGGTAAACAACATATTAAGAATAACATCTCTACAGTAGTATCGAGTATATTAATATATTATATAGAGGTTTTATTGTAATTCATGAATCATGAGATGGACTTCATCGGTCTTCACTATCCAGAAAAAGGCGAAAAAAGCCCCTTCAGAAATCTTAATCTCGTGTCATCAGACAACCTTACTTGATTTCTCGAAGAATCAAATCTTACTATCCAAACCTAACAATACATTAATAAAAATTTAACCATGTTTATTCCTTAATTAATGGAAACCAACTTTGATTATTTTAAACTTTGCAAAGCAACTGTTTTTGTAAAAGTCAGAAACAAATTATAATATTTTAGTAAATTATACTATATCTTCTTAAAAGCTCGAGAATATTTACCTGTCGCCTTTTTTGTATCACTTGCCACTTACAGTACAGGTAAATGTGTATGCAAATAAAATATGATATATAAAAAATGAGTGTTTATATAGTAACGTACGTACCTTAATAAAACTGCAAGAAAGAAAGTGGAAACAGGAAGACAGTTGGAAATTGCAGCTCCAAGAGATGCAGATGTACACTTCAAACCTACTCCAACAACATCTAAGCTCATTGTAATTCTGCATAAAATATAAATTATACTCGATTATCTGCTGCCATTTTATCGATTAAACAACAAAAATAGTATTTAAAATTCAAATATATTTTAATTAGATTCTATATGTTATATAAAAATGCAGAAAATACGTACCCGAATAGAGAGAGCACGAAAATCTTGACGAATGTAGAGAGCGAAAGCGGAGGAGCTGTTTTCCTGCATATTTTGCATCAGCAATCAGAAATGGAGAATGAGATAAATTCAAATGTTTACAATATAAACAAGATCAATTAATTAGAAGGGAGAAGGAGAAGGAGAAGCATGTATGAAAGTTGAAAACAAATTTGAGTATGAGATGAAAACTTGAAGAGATGATGTCATAGCCTCATACATCTTATGTTAATTATAAAAAAAAATAACTATTCAAGCATAATACACACAACTTCTCTACATTATATATTATTCTTGTTTACTTTCTGATATTTTATAATATGGCATATATAGTCGTCTCTTAACATAATTTATACTCTACTTGATTATATGTTTTATAGTTATAGAAAGAAGAATGAATCTCACCGTAAAACTAAATAATTGTTGGAGTTTGACATGTAGCTAAAATTAATTCTACTGCGAAGAAAATTTCAGATGCTAGTAGAAATTAGAGTTGGCTATTTGGTATCTTCTATATAAAATGGAGCTATATATGCATCATATTTCTAGATTTGAAGGGAAGGAAGCATTAGAACCCTAGACTTGGATGAGTTTATTTTTACATACCTAAAAAGAAATTATATATTAAGTGAGAGAAATAAAGGTTAATTACCTCTCGAAGAAGATGGTAATGGGAGCCAAGAAAAGAGTAGCGGCAGCTTGTCTGTAGAAAACAAACACAAAAGTGTTCATTCCCACATCGAACGCAAGCTTCGTGAGCAAGAAATAGCCAGCATAAATGGATTGTATCAAAACAACGGCCAATATCGGCTTGCTTTGCTCCATTCTTGCACCTACCCCTAGATATAACTTTCAAATACTCTTGGGGTATTAATATATATATAGAAGCTCCCAAGAGAGAGAGAGAGAGAGAGTGTGAGGGGGCTGTAAGAAAAATATTCAAAGGGAGAGAGAATGAGATCTCAAAAGCTTGACGTGAAATTGAAATACAACGTAGGAATTCAGGCGTCCTACATTATTACTTAATTTATCTGTGCAATCTGATTTCTCAACGTTTAGCCACCCAATAATATGCATCGAATAACATCAGTGCAATCTGATTTTAATTATTATCATATTTTCCACAAAGAATTTGACTGTTTTATAAATTAATTACTACTCCCTCCGTCCCGCTATTTGTGGCTCCACTTTCCCGAAAGGGGTGTTCCATTATTTGTGTCCACTTTCCTAATTTGGTAAAAAATTACTCCTACTTTATCATCTTCTCTCTCATACTTTATTACATTCTATCTCCTACTTTATCATCTTTCTCTCATACTCTCTCATTATCTTACTCATCTTCTCTCTCATACTTTATCATCTACTCTCTCTCTCTCTCATACTTTATCATCTACTTTCTCTTAATTCCCGTCTGAAACCAATTGAAGCCACAAATAACGGGACGGAGGGAGTATAAGTTAGCAAAGTCCAAGAAAGATGCAATTTGCATGGGTGCAAGTGGAACTATCTGGCTTCATTAATTGACGGCTTTTCGAAATAAGATATATTTTCTCTTTTGCTTTTATTCTTAAATATTAAGGTTTATTGTCTTGTGTAGTTACTTTAATCATAAAGTAATTAAATCTAAAACAAATCATACAATAATTATATATCTAATGTAACCAACTTAATTTTGGCCTATGAATTATGTTTATATTCCACGTATTTCTAGTGTTTAAATATCACTAGCACAGTGCCACAGACCAACCAATTAATCATTAATAAATACTTAGACCAATTCATTAGGCGCAACTATGTAAATTCACAAACTAGATTTCTCGTTTAAAACATTATCTTAAACACAAATATTGTAGCTAGGATGCCTCAATTATTTCAGGAAAATTCTCACTACTCCAATCAGATTTATGTAATAATTTAGTATGTTGCTTTACTTATTTCAATACTGTAGTATTTGAACGAGATGCCTCAGTTTGATTCCATGGCACGATATCTTTATGCCCTCAATTCTAGTAGGGTCCAAATTCCTAAACATTTTTTGCATTTATAAATTGTAAAGTGTGCATGATTGGGTAAAGCAAGGATAATAATTATTGATTCCAACACCTTTTTTTTCTTCTATAAATTGATTTACTTAAAACTCTGATTGGTTAGTTGAGCAAATATTTTATTAAGAGGAAAGTGAACTGTGTTTTATGGTTTCAAATGGTTTATTTTAGAAAAAGAGACAACTATGAAGAAGTAGTGGTCCTGGTCCGGAGAACTCATTTATTTGTATAATTATAATATATAATATTTTTATATTCTGTTACTTCATGCTACATATAGAATAATGTTATGCTACAAAAATGCATCATGTGTTCGATTGTGTATACCGGAAGATAAAACAACAACAATAAAAATTTAAAAAAAAAAAAAAAACCTTCCAATTTATTCATCTTATTGCATGAACTCCGTCTTTCGTACTGGCTCCCTTTTTTTGTGAGGTGCACACTGGCCCCCTTCCTACGAGGACTTCTTTTCTTTCGATATGGTTAATCGGTAAGTATCTTCTATTCCATTTTTAAAGTCTCACTTTATGGTCAACCAAATTAGACGGTGAATATGTATTTTAATTCTAAGAAACTTAAAATTAATTGCTATTGTTATCTAAGTTAATACTAAAATGAAATTCTGAAAAATACACGTGAGAAAACACGGGCAAAGATTTCGAGATGTCAAACAATATATATTGCCATCTATATATATTTTTTATACATTTAGGATATTATAGGGCATATGAAATGGGATCAGTAATCTTTAAAAACATAATCAATATTTGTAAAATGTATGTGGCTAGAAAACACCCATTTGCAGTATATATGGAGAACAGGAGAAGGTTATATATATATAATTTATAAACCTTTTATTGACTTTATTCATGCTAATCGATAGAAACCTGATTTGCAAATAAATTTGGAGAATACGTTTAGATTGTTTGATAAATGGTCGTGACAAATTAAAATGGACACTATAAGATCTAGGCTTTAAAATCATTTTCCTGATCAGTGGCGGCAAATTAAAATGAATACTAAATATAGTTTAAATCTATTATTCAAAAGGGATAGAAAACCATTTATTCCTTCATTAAAACACCTTTAGATAAAATCGAATAAGAAATGCTTAAACAATTGTGTCAATATAGAATTTGCATATTTTTATATGGTAATCACATTTTAAAACGTCTCCAGAAAACCATGAAACGTGATACTTTTCTCTGAAAGCAGTGATTATTTAATCCTTAATCAAGAAATATAAACAAGTTTATCCATATAAATTAGAAACAAGCTAGTCTTTTATCGAGGATCGTGAATTAAAAGTTGAAAACCATTTGATAAATTAAAGTTCTTGACTAGTCCACTCGTACTCAGAATGATGCCATTATAGGAAAAGCTATTAAATACCCAGTGATTATACTCCATTATGTAGTCGTTAATTTCCTGGGAATAATATAATGTTGGACTGGATTATTTTCATTAGAAATGTGATAAAATGATTTGACTTCTATGAGTTTTTTTAATAGATTGAGTGTGTTAATATTGTTGACCTAGTCCAATTTTGTTTGTATTTTTGTAGATTATTAAATACAAATAAAATTCATTTTGAGTGCATATATATTCAAAAGCGCGCATATATTGTTATCGGTTGAATGTGAGATTTGTATGACGTGAAAAAAAAACTACAACAATTATATAAAGTGTATAGTGAGTAAAATATGTTCTAATATTAGCAAGCCACATAAAAATATAAATTCCACTAGATGAATCATTTGTGATAACTCACATAAAGGCATCTTTAAAATTTGAAATTGATCTCTTCAAGATCGCAATTGTATGATTTGCTACTAAAGCAACAAAAAATATTATAAGGTTCAAATCTTACTAAAGCCGTCAAATATAAGTTTGTTACACATAGTCAGTCTAATGTGGTTTCACGGGTGAATTTAAGAAGTACAAACTAAAGGGATGGCAAAACGTTTGAAAAGTGAAAAAGTATTGAGTGAATTGTTGTTTTTTATCCATCAATGTTGCATCTTCTAATTGCTTACAAGCTATTGTACCTGAATATGATTTCCCCGTATAACAATTAGCCACATGAAAAACTTTTTAATTGGTAGGATTAACTGGTCAAATTAAGTATGACATGAGCGAGGAATTTATGTCAGTATGGATATTAGCTGCAATTTAGGCATGGGTCTTTTAGTTATCAACTTTTTTAGAATTTTTTAACAAAAGTAATTTTTTTATACAGAATGTAGGGCCGGAAATTCGGCCCAGATCGGCGCGGCTATCAAAGTGCTGCTTCAGATTACGACGAGGAATTGCGCCTCCGCTGAGAGAGTTGTTGTACGTGCCGGATGGCAGATATGCCGGAGGTTTAGTGGCGATATCTTCACGACGTCGTTGAGCACGAAACCTATTATCTGGAGAATATTTCTAGTTATAGTAGTGAGAATGGAGGTAATATTAAGTGCCATGAAAATGATTTAATAATGCCTTTTGAATTTTGGTTCATGAATCATGATATATATCAATTAAATTTTTAGCTAGTTGAAATTTTTATTACCTGGTCCATTGTTTTCAGCCCAAAGCACCTAATTCATTGTCCGATAGGCCTTCGGATACCTATTTATTACTTGATCCATTATTGTCCCCCCCAAAGCACCTACTCATCCATTCGAGCATATGGAACCACAATCGAATAAAACTCTCTTATCCACTATTGAGGCAGTACTACCAAAATGGAAGAGATGATAATTTAAAAGATCGAAAGCGTAGAATTCTTTCTTCACCAACACGGAGCAAAAGACGGTTATGTACAATGCCAATCAATTCCATGAACGGAGGATTATAATTAGTCGTAATACATGTATTTACCCAATCTCACTAAAAAAATATAAAAGTACCCACTAACTATAAGAGCATCTGCAATGCTGAAGAATTAGTCATCCATAATTATGGATGGATGGATGGCACCGATGCAAAAAAAACTTGGATGGAGAGAGAAGAATTTTCATTTAATGTATTGGATGGAGAGAGAGTGTGTTATTGTGGGACCACATTTATTGGATTGTATGAAAATTTTCGATCCACATTTTATATGCAGAAAATAAAGCCATAGAAATTGGAATCACTCAGATTTTCCAATTCGATCGCCAAAATGAAGCAAGTTTTTAATTTTTTTAATTTTTGTTGTAAATATATTATATATATATACTTACCATATATTGTGATGATCATGTAAACCCTAAAAGTCCATAAACTCATCTTGTACTCTATAAATAGAGGTCTCCACACTCATAATAATACATATTTCATTCCCGCTCTCTCTTTTATTCTCTCGTTCTATTTTGTTTATAATAATTTTATAATTATTTATTTATTCGAAGAGTAATAAAAATATTATTATATATTTTTTGTTGTTATTAAAATATAATGTTTGGAAAAATTAAAATAGTGGGACCCAATAAAATAAAAATTGTTTATATGGATGGATGAAGGAATGTAGTTGAGTGTTTAAAAAAAAGCTGACGTGACGGAGAGAGAATGTGATGGATGAGTGTTTAAATGGATAAGCAATGCGGATGCTCTAACAATAGTTATAGAATACCCAATATTACCCATTTACCCTTACTTTTTTCAATTGGCAATGAGTGACGATAGGACCCTACGGGTGCCGATAAATTATCATCGGCACTGGATATTTCAATTTTAAATTTTTTTTTATAAAACAATTGATCGGTAACATGTTGGTTTCTTTAAAAAAAAATATACATAGTGCCTAAGGGTGCCGATAACATGATCGGTTATGGGCACTCTTAGGCACTCATAGAATAATACGAAAAAGAGTCCCTCTATCGGCCGTAGAAGTTGTAGGCCGATAGAGGGAACATGTTGGTTTAAAAAAAAATACATAGTGCCTATAGGTGCCGATAACATGATCGGCACCCTTAGGCACTCATAGAATAATACGAAAAAGAGTCCCTCTATCGGCCGAAGAAGTTGTTGTAGGCCGATAGACGGAACACGTTGGTTTAAAAAAAAATACATAGTGTCTATGGGTGCTGATAACATGATCGGCACCCTTAGGCACTCATAGAATAATTCGAAAAAGAATCCCTCTATCGGCCGAAGAAGTTGTAGGCCGATAGAGGTGATTTTTAAAAAAAAATAAAAATTATATAGTGCCTATAGGTGCCGATAAAATGATCGGCACCCTTAGGCACTAAAATTTAAATAACGAAGTGCTTAAGGGTGCCATAGACACCCATAGACACTGAAAGATTTTAATAAAAAAAAAAAAAACTGATTAAAATTTGAGGGCAAATTGGTAATCTTGGGTATTTGGTGAATATAAGTTTTAAGGAATGAGTAGTTTTTTGTTTTTTTAAGTAAAAGCAGGTAAAAGAAGAAAGCTCCCTTATAATTACTATGTAGCCTAATGGCAACCCCGTGAAATACATGATGATTTAGTTCTGCAAAATCTCCCACTGAATGCGCGAACCTATTTAGCAAACACCAGACACTCAATCCGTGTTCTCAAACAATGGCATAAGCAAGCATTCCCCGCAATTCCCCTATGCATACTTGAATAGGAAACTGAGTGAATTCAAATACGGGGCAAAGGAGCACGTAGGATCGAACCAAACAACATGTCTTCCAAGTGTTAACCAAAATAACACCCCATCAATTTCCACAACTGGACCAACAGCCCATTGCTTCTACATCTGCATGACCTACTTGATAGATGCCAAACTTTAGTATCACTGTTGTACATATAAAATACCAAGCGAGTCCTATCCAGCTCAATATCAACCGTGGTCGCAACGACCCCCCAAAAATTCGACAGTTCATGTGTTAAAAAATCGGATGCTCGAACAAAACCAACCATGCAACGATTACTCATTTGATGCGGACAATTCAGAGTTATAAACTGATTATTTACAGGATTTGTCATATATATATATATATATATATATAAAAAGATGAGGAAAACTTGTACATCCAACAATAATACCATATCTTGAGTATAATACGGAAACTCGGTCCGGTAGAAAAGCAAGAAAACGCGAATGAAGTGAAACATAACTATCGAACATTCCTTCGATTTGGTTGTGCATACCATAACTGCCGAACCTCCCACGACCATGCTCTGTTATAAACAACGGAACGGTCGTCACACGCCGCCACGAAAGACAAACTCCTCTACTTGGAATTAAGTCTTCGGCCGACAATCGACGGAATATGTCTTCATACCATTCGTTTGACATCGCTATTGTGTTTGGAGTGTTTTTTTCTCTTCAGATTCAAGCGAAGAAGATTGTTTTTCAAAGAGGAATAACATCTTAACAACTTAATAGATACTAAAAATAGAAACTGCTTCAGTTTTAGAGACGTTTCGTGCGAAAGAACACAAAGTGGCGGTCGTAAGACAGCGGTTGAATTATTCGATTAAAGTGCCCTGCACAACTGATGGAACTGCACTAATTACACTCTAAAAGTCGTTTGGTATTCCACTGACACGTTTTATTTAACGACATATAGTGCGCCAAATAATTAAGAGGCATCTCGGGAAGTTAAACAATATCTACATTTAAAGAAGATATAATTATTTCCTATATTATTCACTTGGTGTCTTATTTAAAATTATTATTTAAATAATTAATTAACTTCTATAAAATAATCCCTTCTATTATAAAATCTCACGTTGTTCATGTCTCTTCTTTATTAATAAATAGGCGTCATTATAATTTACATATCTTTCGTAATAATTATTTCCATCCCTTTCGATAGCATTTATAAGTTATTTAAGCATATCTCTCTTCATAATTTTGAAAAATAAATGGCAAGGAAGTTAATTAAAGAAGATAATACGCTTGGAATAAGTTTCTTTATTATCTATCTCAATATTTATGTATTTAATGTAAATCGCTGTTAATTATTTTTTTAAAAAAACTTAATTTGTGCATAAAAATAATAAACGTAAAGATATTTAAAATAGAAGGTGAGATTGGGAATTTATATTACAATAATATGTATAACACAATAGGAAACAGTTGAATAACTATAATAAATCCAAACGCAAAATTCAAATGAATAAGAAATCATCCAAATTTAGCAATGGATCACACATAAGGGTCTTCAATTAATAAAATTATACACACCACACATAATATCGCAATGGATCATGAGAAATAAAATTAATAAAATTATTCCACCACACATAAAATAAGATACCTTTATATATATAGTTTGATGTGTAAAAAAGTATACAACAGTACCAAATCTTTCTTTGCTCTCGAAGGCATTCGTCTGTAGAAAAAATATTTAAAAAAAAGTTATATAAACAACTTCCACTGACAAGGACAAAAAAAATAAGAGGCCCAATGTATTTTTTTTATTATTAAACAATTGAGACTAGAATTACTATGATTTCTTTGAATGAATCAAAATTATCAGTATATTTTATAGACGGGCATAATATCAATTCATTTTGTTCGACTAGCCCCCGTTTAGTGGATCTTAAACCAAGCCATATCCACTGAAATTCTTACTTCTTCCATTTAGCCCGACTTGTTTTATATTCCTTTTCGGGCTGTTCCATCTGACTCGTTTTGTTATTTAAAAAGAAAAATAATTACTACACAAATTTGCAGTCTTTATGAGGTCTATATTTTTATGTCTATATTTTTATACACAATCACCCACTCTAGATAAAACCATAAATTCATCAAAATATTTGTGTCGAAACCAAATAAGACAAATCGATTGGGATAGAGGGAGTGTGAAATTTAAAAAAGAAAATAACCAAACAAACTTTCTAATATGAAAAGCGAACCCACCGCGTATAAAATACATATTCCTGTTGGGAGAATGAAACCTGAAACAAAGCGACGGGCAAACAGACTCGGCGACTGAGCTGCTAAAGAACAAAGATTGGATAGTCGCGCAGAGAGGTAAGATTACATGGGATTTTAGAATTATTTCAAGTTCTCGCCATTTGAAGCCTATAAATCATGCTAGATTATTGTGTAAAAAGTTTTTAACTGGAATTATAACTTAATTTATCTTTAGGAAGACTTCGCCTGATAAATTGGGCGTTTCCAAAATAATTATCCAATTTTTAAGGTGCGGGCAGTTTTCATGTCTGTTCCGTCGTTTTCGGTAATATCGAAACCCGTAAAATTAATTGGCCAAGCAAACAGAAAATGTAAGATTAATTCGCCTCTTCCAATTTTGGCATTAATGTTTTCTTTATCATTTGTGTGTATGGATATAATATGGATCTTCTGGGAAATTGTTAGTTCGATTAGTGTTGGGGTTTTGCATGTACAAAATCAAAATCTCAAAAAGAATAAATTCATATTATGAGTAAGAAACTTATCGTTTAAATATCATTGATTCTCTTTGTAAGAACCAAGATTATGAAATTGCGACGACTCTTGTTTCGTTGGATTTATAAGTTAATCACGCCACCCTCTTGATTCTCAGAAGAAGTATGAAAAGTGCCCGGAATTTTTCAAGACATACATTCCAGAACTGGCTGAAAATCACATGGTAAGCTTTACATGATTATCCTACTTCTCCTACCAATTCAATACTCATCAAAAGCATAGCTTTCCAAATTAATCCAATAATGTATGATCTAATTGTAGTATGGTATACGTGTAGAGGATTCCACCAGATTTCGTGGACAAACTGAACGGAAACGTGCCAAAAACCTTCCACCAAGATGTATGCAAAGACAGAGGTTGCTGGGAAGTGTCCGTAGAGTTAACCGAAGAAGAATACTACTTAGTTGATGGTTGGATCAAATTCCGGAAGGATAACGGCCTCAAGGATGTAAACTTCATAACTTTCTGTTTGGTTAAGGAAACTAAATTTGAGGTAACAATATTTGCACCAAATGGTTGTCTCAAATACATCGGAGAAAAGTTCGCAATCTAAGAAGACGAAGTAGAATTTGAAGACGAACAAGACTCTACAGATGACGATCAGGCAGCAAACCGTCTTTCACAAAGAATATGCTGCCATCACACAGTAAAGAAAAATGTTGAAGTTGTAAGTAAATAACTACGGCCCCGTTTGGTTGTGGTACAATAATGGAATCAGGAATCATTTTAAAGGTACAAGTATCATTCCTCATTCCCCTCCGACCCTCTCAAATGGTACTTTCCCAACCCTCCAGAATTGGGAACTTTAGATTTCGTTCCCCTCCATTCCTCTCTTCTACTTTTATATCTAATCTCTCTCCAAGACAATCTGCCTCCAGAATTGGGAACTTTGGATTTCTTTCCCCCCATTCCTCTCTTCTACTTTTATAGGTAGTCCCTCTCCAAGACAATCTGCACAATCTCTTGAGACAATCCCACCACTTGCCACCGCCACAGCCACCCCTCTATTCTTCCTCCAGCTGCCGTCGGCAGCCCTCCATCTATCGTTGGTGGCTTTCCTCCTCGTCTATATATGCTCCCTGGCGTCTCTCTCTTCTGTCCAGAATTTTAACCCCAAATCAACCACCAACAGATTCGTCTGCCTTGCCGCCATTTGAGGAGCAAATTTGTCTGCTATCCTTTGCTCTTGCTGTCGATTGAGAAGCAGATTCGTCTGCCTCGCCTTTTATTTTGTGTATTTAGATTTGTATTGGATTTCATTTTTGAATACCCGCATCAAATCATAGTGAATTTGAATTTTTACTTTGTTGGTGAAATTTTGTGGTCTTAATTAGGATTTAATTACTTGAATTGAGATATAATTGCAATTTTGTGTTTTAAAAGTGGGAATTAAGTTTCTGCATATTGAGAATTTGTGTAATTGAATTCTTTTTAAATGAAAAAATAAATGAAAAAAAATACTAGTTGATTTCATTCTTTCGATCGAACCAAATAGATATTGGAATGGAATCATTCATGCAACAAACCAAACAACTGATTTCAGTAATCATTCCACATCCCATACCTCTCATGTTTGATTCCTGATTCTAATTTCATTAATTTCTGTCAATCAAACGGGGCCTACATCTTATCATTTACGCTTCACAACAGTGCACTAATACATATTACCTCTGCACGTCAATGCCTTCCAATGTAGTTCTTGCATTCCAACAATCCAAGAAGTCAGGAAAAAGGCAGTACTACTTGATAAAGACGGTTGAGAATGGGAAGTTTTTATGAGTGGAAAGTCCAGCAGCGGTTCTAAATGCATGTGTTTGTTAGGATGGCACAAATTCTACGTCAACCATGAAATCAAAATCGGGGATGACTTTCACTTTAAATTGCTGTCATTGAAAACAACCCTAAAAGAATCATGTCTGATATGTAGTTGAGAATTATGTTGTTTACCGCGTGAGGATGGAGGCACACTTAACGTCATTACATGATAGCAGGATTGAAGTACTGGAGTCTGGATCCATCGTTCCCATGATCGATAGCGTAGAATATGCAGTTGTGGAAGGTGTAGGAGCCAGGACAGGGGTGAAAGTACCAAAGGACAAAAGTGCCTTCACTCCAGAAGAAAGAAAATTGCACAACCTTGACCGAGTCGCTATAAATGTTACACTGATAATGCTCAGTTACTCGTACCTCGGAAGGGTGCACGACTGCAAGACAACAAATGATCTCTGGGATGCTCTAGCTGTGCTAAGTCAGGGGACTCCACAGATCAAAGGAAACAAGCTAGATCTTGAGCTACAGAGATTTGAAGCTTCTCCAATAATACCTGGTGAATCAGTTGATGACTTCAGCATGCGATTCACGAACCTTATCAATGTCTCAACGGACTGGGAAAGACTTTCACCAACAAGGAGATGAACACCAAGATCTTACGGGCTCTAACAAGGCCGAAGTGGTATTATTTTGCTACTTACTTACGACAATCTAATCTTAACAACTTCGGCTCCGAATTGTATATTCTCATAGCTTAAAGCCGAAGAATTTGAGTACAGTCTTCCTCAACAAATCGTGAGCGCTCCTGCTGACATGTCAATAGACCATGCATATAAAACCACAGTCAGCTCTCTAGGAGCAAGTCCATCAACTACAAGTTAATCAGCAACAAGCACAATGTCAATCTCAACTGCTAATAGTCTAGCTGAGAAATATGCCCTTCTAGTTGCAAAGTATCAAAATGAGAAGGACAACCTAAGGAAGATGAAGAGAGTAACCAAGAACTCTCATGGTAAGAAAAACAATTGTAATAAGAAAGAAGAGTCTAACTCATAGAATGAATGCAGGAACACTGAGGCAACTGCCACTGCAAAGAATGATGCTCCAAAGAGAGAAGGCATAACCTCAACGTGTTACAACTACAAAAAGATGAGACATTTTCAGTATGAACGTGCATAACTCTCAGCTGCTGAAAGAGCTGAAAGGTAGGCTAAACGTGACAAATTCGCCAATAAAAGGCAGGTCTATATAGCCGGAGAGCTGCCAGGTTTCACCAGTGAAGAAGAGATGTTCATGGATTCATTGAAGATGAAGCCGCATTTATGTCAATCGAAGCTGAAGAAGAAACCGAACTTTGCCTTATGACGAGAGAAGAGGATGAGGTAAACTCTATTTAAATATGAATCCCTCTTCACCAAACACATAAGACACATGCTCGGCTTCAGGAAAACCTCTAGACGTGGTTCTAGCCTATGAAGATTTCTTAGAAGAACAGATACAGATGATCACTCAGTTCAGTAAGACGCTTTATGAGCTGGAACTCCTAAGAGCTGAAAATCTGAAACTTCTCTTGAAAAGTTAGGTCTTTACTGAGTCAGAAGGACTTGTGTTGAGACAGAAGGAAGAGATCAATTCTCTAATGACCAAGTCTCAACAACAAGAAGATCAAATCTTAGTTCTGACTAAGGACATTTCTGAAAAAGATACTGAAATTGCCAGTCTAAATTAGAATCTTACACAAGTCAAAGTTGACTATGAAGTACTGTGGAAAAGTGATGATATGGAGAACCTTAATGACTAAGCAATATCTTGGAGCTAAAGAAAAACTTGGGGGAATGCAGCGAGTACAAAGACCAGCCTTAACCAAGGGAGGACTTGGATACACAAATGAAGCATCTGCCTCAACGCAAAAGAGCTTAGAAAGGCCGATCAAAGATTTGTTCAAGGGAATACAGAAAATGGGGAACCTAATCAACCCCAAACAAAGAACAAACAGAAGATGAAAGCACCTCAGTCAAGCTATCTGCAGATAACTAGAGGTTCAAGCCTCGAAACACCCAGATCAAATTCATGGGGAACCAAGAAGGTAAGATGGGCTGAACAAAGGTGGTCAACCACAATGGACTCATCCAAATGCAAAGATGGATCATACTATTATGAGCCCAAGGTCAAGAGAAGTCCCAAAGTTTATAAGAAAAGAACTCATGAACCTCAGTCGACGAAGAAGTCAGCATCTCCCGGATCAATAGTGAGATATACATATAGTGTTGGATGAGTTTATTTGATAAGATTTGAAGATCCTAAAACCCCTAACTGAATTATGAACCTTCGATAATGTAATAGCTTAGTTTGAGTTCAGCTGTTAGAACTCAGTAGGCTAGAGTTCAGTAGTTGTGAAGTCAGTAGAAAATCTCGCACTCAGCTGAAGGACTCAGTATCGAAGAAGTCAGTTGGTCTATCTATCAGTAACTGAATCTGGAAAGGAATTCATGCCAAGCGTCTTAAGTGTTCAGACAAATGTTGATAGAGGACAATCAGGCGACGGTCCGAGGATTCAGAGGAAGTCAACTCAGTGTACCTTGAGTTTGAACAAACCTCACCAACTCTCATGTACCTCGACCAATGAGGAGCCAACAATGCCTTACCTGCTCTGCCATAAAGCTGCTCCTAGCCGGAAAAAGAGGAAATCTCTACAGTGCCTCTACTCAACGTTCAAATTTCATATGGCCATTTTTCTTGTCTTATTTGACACGTGGTTAGACCTTCTCCAACGGATCTATTCACAAATCGAAGGCTATAAATAGAGAAGGTCTTCAAGCAGAAGAAGACACGGGAACCCAAGCGAACAAGCTCAAGAACTCTAGCAAACTTACAAGCAACATACAATTGAAGAACAAAGTCAGACTAGTTTCCAAAGGTAACTGTCAATCTGAAGGGATAGATTTTGATGAAATATTTGCACCAGTCGCCAGATTGGAAGCCATTTGTCTATTCCTTGCCTATGCAACACATCAATGTTTTAAGGTTGATCAAATGGTTGTAAAGTCAGCTTTCTTGAACGACGTACTGAAGGAGGAAGTCTATGTAGAACAACCACCCGACTTTCAGCAGAGACATCAAGTATACAGACTCGAGAAGACATTGTATGGGTTAAAACAAGGACCCAGAGCTTGTTATGATGCCCTTCGTAGTTCCTCCTTCATAAAGGTTATCGAAAGGAATTGTAGATCGCACCCTGTTCGGATCAAGTCAAAAGACAACATTCTACTAGTGCATATCTATGTGGATGACTTCATCTTTGGATCAATAAATGCGACCATATGTCAATAGTTCGAGAAGATGATGAATGAGAAATTTGAGATGTCTATAATGGGAGAAATAAACTATTTCCTTATACTTCAAGTTAAGCAATCCGAGAATGGAATATTCATTAATCAAGCAAAGTATACAAGGGATCTCATCAAAAAGATTGGCATCGATTCTAGCAAACCAATCAAGATTCTCATGAACACCAATCTAAAGATTGATTTTGACAAAGATGGAATATCTGTTAACTCTACTGATTATAGAGTTATTATTGGTTCATTATTATATTTAACAACAAGCATACCTGATTTGACTTATGTTGTAGGTGTATGCGCAAGATTTCAAGCGAATCCTAAGCGACATCACCTAGACTTAGTGAAGAAGATTATCCGTTACATGAAAGCAACACCTGATGTTGTGTTATGGTATCCCGCTGATGATAATCTTGAACTAACTGGATATTCTGATGCTGATTATGCAGGTTGTGGAATCGATAGAAAATCAACTTCAGGAACATGTCAGGTCCTAAGCAGTAAGCTCATAACGTGGTTCTCAAAGAAATAGTACTCAGTAGCTACGTCCACTACTGAAGCTGAATATATGGCTGCCGGAAGTTGTTGTGCCCAGATCCTATGGCTTCGACAACAACTGAGAGATTATAATATTAATCAAGATGAAGTGTTGATTTATTGCGACAATATAAGTCCTATTGCAATTATTCAGAATCATGTTCTTCACACAAGATGCAAGCACGTGGATATCCGACACCGCTTCATCGAGATCATGTTGAAAAGAAGGTTATCAAGACGGAGAAAACCCATACTGATAAGAAAATGGCCGACATATTGATCAAACATCTAGCTAAGACCAAATTCAGAGAACTCTCAGTAGAACTAGGTCTACCGGATCCTACCGACTCAATTCGTAAGACGATCCTTAGAGTATTTGATCAAGGGGGAACGTAAACAAAAACACTGAATGAATTCAGTATCAACTCAGTGGTATTAGCTGACTGCTACGTTCAGCTGACAGGTTTGCGTATCAAATTCAGTACTTAATATTCAACACATGCATCGCATTTATTTCCCGCTATTAATTCGTAAGACATGTCATTGATAAAAATATTTTCATTAAAAGCACGACATTCCACATACTGTGTAACGCCCCAAAATTTTCAATATAAAATGCATTTCATGTTTATTCATGCATGTTATCAAGTGTTTTAGTTATGTAAGTCGCGTCTTAGAATTTAAATGAAAATTAAAGCATATATCTTATTTGTCATTAAATTATTTTTATTATATAAATTTATTTT
Source organism: Lavandula angustifolia (assembly GCA_028984105.1). Classification (NCBI taxonomy): domain Eukaryota; kingdom Viridiplantae; phylum Streptophyta; class Magnoliopsida; order Lamiales; family Lamiaceae; genus Lavandula; species Lavandula angustifolia. The sequence goes on from CM054803.1 coordinate 30,145,652, forward strand.
GAAGTTTGAATATGTTTATTTATATCATATTATGATTATATTATTTATTTATTTATTTAGAAATCATGTTAGAATTATTAGGCAAGAATAATAATTATGTATTTTGGATTTCCTAAACCTACTACGATTCATAAAAGGATATAATATTTATTATTATATTAAATTATTAGGAGATAATTTTATATTATGTTTTATGATTAAAATAGATATTTTATGTGTGATATAAATATTTTAGGATAAAATCTAGTTGTGGTTATCCATATCCTAATTTATCTAGGATTGAATCTCTTATATGGTATGTGATAGAATAAATTCTATATAAAATAGATATGGACGAAAATAAATATGGATAAAATATATTTGATACCTTATATGATTATGAATCTTTAGATAATGATTTCTAGGCCTATAAATATCCCTTAGTCGCTCATAATAAAGCATCCCATAAATTTTTGAAAATCCTGTCAGCATCCATGCGAACTATTTAAAGAATTATTTACACATCTTCCCGTCGTCCTATCATCGTGAAAATTTAGGGTAGTCTTCCTAGGTATGTCTTGTATACTCATTTATTTTTTTATAATTTTTAAAGTATGATAAATATTTCTTTAAAATTGTTCTTCGTAACCTGCCAGTTTCTGACAGCATGTTCATGATCTTGAAAGGAAAATTGTTTTTCATGTCTTCTTTACAATGTTTTCGACCAGGTTTAATTTTAATAGGATATAATACATGTTAGGTCATTCATGTTAAAAATATAGAATTTTTATGATACGTTTACTATTTATTTGTTAATTTTTTTCTTGATGTGCCATATTCTTTGCCAACATGCATGTAGATTGAAAAACAAAAACTTAAAGTTACTATTAAACGAATGCATGATTATGGTACGTTTTATTGTGATGAATATGTAATATGTTGTTCATGTTAGAGGTCTATAAGTTTTAGGACAATATTTTTTTGATTTTATTAATTTATTTCACGAATTGTCGAATTACTAAATGCATGAATGAATTTTCAATAGAAGTAAGATTTTGCTTAATATAGCGCATATTAAGAAGTAGATTATCTATAATATAGATTATTTGATTATTATGAAATATGTACATTTATGAGTTATATGAATTATTGATGCATACATAACATTCTTTGAATAAGTCATTAAGATAACTTTTCATGTTAGGATTGGCGCGCAGGACTTAAACATTGATATCCATTATTTTTTCTTCAAGTCAAGGTGGGGAATGTTAAGTTTATCTTTATTATATATTATATTCGATATTTCATGTTTTGACGACAGACATGTAAGAAAGTGGTCTATGTGGCCAATACACATTCATGTGGTCTGTGTGGCCAAATTACAAGTTCATGTGGTCTGTGTGGCCAAATTACAAGTTCATGTGGTCTGTGTGGCCAAATTACACATTCATGTGATCTGTGTGGCCAAATTACAAGTTAATGTGGTCTGTGTGGCTAAATTACAAGTTCATGTGGTCTGTGTGGCCAAATTACAAGTTCACGTTACATGATCTAGTTACTCATGTTTATGTTTGATATAATCTATAGTTTGGATAAATGCATTTTCCCACTGAGTAGTCGTACTCATTCCCATCATTTTAACATTTTTCAGGAAATGGCTCGGCCGGTGCGTAGAGGTGTTGGTGGTGATGGTCACACGAGGAAGGATTTATGAAATTTATTATTGCATTAAAACTAGTTTTAATATGAACTGTGCATTTTATTTTCGAGAACTAATAGTCGTAATTATTTTTATTTAAGACTTCCGCTGAGTATGAAAATAAATTGAGTTTTTTTTATGATTCTTTTCCATGGAAATGTTTTGAAAGAATTGAAATAAGCATGTTAAGTATGTAGTAACGTCCCTAGTTAAGTTTTGAAAATTGGGGCGTTACAGAGTGGTATCAGAGCAGGTCTACTTTTCTGTAGACTTGTTTCATGTTATGTTGGAAATTGACCATCATCACTACCACTGCATCGAGCCGATGAGGTAAGTAAAGTTTTAAAGTCATGCAAATTTTTTAAAATTCATATATTGCACGACTTTGAAAAAGACATGGTTTTTCATGAAAGTACATGCATTCATGTTTTTAAGCTAAACAAATTTTCGAGGACGAAAATTCTTTAAGTGGAGTAGATTGTAACGCCCCAAAATTTTCAATATAAAATGCATTTCATGTTTATTTATGCATGTTATCAAGTGTTTTAGTTCTGTAAGTCGCGCCTTAGAATTTAAATGAAAATTAAAGCATATATCTTATTTGTCATTAAATTATTTTTATTATATAAATTTATTTTGAAGTTTGAATATGTTTATTTATATCATATTATGATTATATTATTTATTTATTTATTTAGAAATCATGTTAGAATTATTAGGCAAGAATAATAATTGAGTTTTTTTTATGATTCTTTTCCATGAAAATGTTTTGAAAGAATAGAAACAAGCATGTTAAGTATGTAGTAACGTCCCTAGTTAAGTTTTGAAAATTGGGGCGTTACATATTGACTGCGGCGCATTTAATGTATGTCATCTCTTTTTACTTTATTTGCGATAAATACGTAGGTCGAGATTATAGGCGGCACAATAATCATTACTGTTAATTATATAAAATCTCAACCGCTATTTTAAAAGCTGATTAAATCTAAACCGTCTACTAAAAACCGCTTCATATTTGCATATCTCATATACATGACTTGATCTAAACAAAATCATATTTTCCGCCATTATCGAACTTCTAGTGCCTTGCATATTCTAACTTCATTCATACTTCCACCACATTCTCAGCATTAAATCATCGGTCAAAACTCTAATCATATTATGCAAATACTAACTTACTTTATTTTGAAGTGCTCACATATATTTTTGCAGAATCTCTACAATGGCGACATCTCCGAATGACTTAATATTCGTTCCTGGAGATATGGACGAGATACTATCCAACAACCGTGTATAGTTTGAGCGTGTGATGACCTTTAGAACATGCGGGATATATTACATGGAACCCATTTGTTGGTCCAAAGACGATCTTTCAGATGGGGGGGGGGGAGATGAATACACCTGAATGCAAATTTCAACTCAAACGCGAAAGTCAGTTACTACTGAAAAGTGCTACTGAACAAGTCAGTTGGCCAAATAAGCTTTCTGGATCGCGTGGGCAGAGAATGTCGGTCTACTTAGCCCTGTCTACTGACTTTACCCAGTTAACTATAATTTAGTTAAGATAGAGTGCGAAAGTGTATGCCCAAATATTTTTCGTCTCAATTTGAAAATACGTTTTAGTTTTACAGGAATGTTGAGTATGTGATTATTAAAGATAAGTTTGTATGCAGTGTGAACAACAAATCAATGAAACAGTAAATGAACACAAGCAATTTTTAAAGTGGTTGGATACGCTGGATTCTACGTCCACTGTCCTGAACAAAGCACAAGTTCTTGATTACTTATACTGAGCAAGTCTCAGTCGATCTATACACTGGACAGATACTCTAGTTATAGTCCTAGTGACTTTATAGTTTCAAACACGGGGTTTGATATTCTCTAACTAAGAAGGAGTTCTTACAATAAGAACAGTTCAATAAGCTAAATTCCTTCGATTTTCTAAGTTTAAGATCTTACAATAATTGCTTAGAGTAGAGAATGTGAACAAATTGATCTCTAGAGTGAAGAACTAATGGTATCTCTCAGTGTATTGAGTTCTTCGTTGTATATGCTATATGATTGCTAGAGCGTTTGAATGCTCGTATCCTTTTGGTTGCCGATTTCTTCTTTGTATGAAAACTCTTCTCTATTTATAGTCTCGACTCATGAATAGATCCGTTGGAAGTTATCTAGCCACGTATCGAAAATGACAAGAAAAATGACCATCTTGAATTTTGAATGCCATTGTAGAGATTCTCTATTTTTCAGTCAAAGAGCAGCTTTTTGTCAGTACAACTACAGTGTTGGCAACTGCTCATTGGTCAAGGTTGAGAGTTGGTGAGGCTTGTTCAAACTCAAAGCAGATGCTGAGTTGACTTTCTCTGATTCCTCGGACGCTTTTATTGAGTTGTCTCCTATTAACATTCTTTTGAGAATTCAGTGCTTGGCTCAATTTCCTTTACTCATTTATGTTGGGATTTTGTATACTGGAAGCATATTTTATGCTTGTATACAATGTGTTTTGTCCCTAACACTATTTTATTCTCCTATCTGATAAATAAATATATTTGCACATGTTATCCTTTATCTTGTATAAAAGTTAGATTTGTGTGGTGTGTCGGGTATCACAGAAGATAACACAAATTGGTTGAACTGACAAGATATAAAGAGTTATCACAAATGAGACAACTTCGGGGATAAGTTGTCGGTTTAAGCCGCAGCTTTAGATAAGAAGTGGCTTGTCTTAGCTGCTTGTCTTTACTGGTACACTGAAGGTGGTGTATTGATGGATCACAGTGAGATGTGTTCTCCTAACTGAACTTAGTGGAGAACCAAGATCTCGGTGACTTAGCTGGTCTTAAGCTTGGTAAGACTTCAGCTGAGTGCATTTGGCTATCTATCACTTTGACCTACTATGGTGAACGTCATCGCGACCGGATCTACGTATCTTGGGTGTTAGTAGTTATTTGTAGCTCAGGCTGGTTGTCTGTACCTTGCAATCGTATCCTAGTAAAATGGGTTGATAATATCCCCTGAGGAACTCGAAAGGATTAGCACACTAAACCCTACGGTTGATTAAGTTCGAGTGTGTTAATAAGGTCGAGTGTTACTACTCAAGAATATAAGATGTTAATTAATTTAAGCTGTCAGTGAGCTTAATTAATTAACGGATATTTCTATCTTAAATACGGAGATCGATTAAGTCTAAACTACAAGCCCTTACTTAATTTGGGATAAAGGGGTAAGTCAGCACGGATTCTCTAGTGGAATGAATCTGTGTTTATTAATTAATTTTGTTCTGGGCTGAGTATAGATAATTAATTAATTTGAGGTCCAGCTTTATTTCTTGTATTAGATCCCTGATCTGGCCCAATTAGTTGCCTAGTTATTTATTGTCTCTCAGAAATCATTATTAATGGATTAATGTATTTTTATATTATTTAATAATGTTATTTATCCGGAATTAATTGGGTCGGTCCAATTAATTGATAAATATTAGTAGCCCAGTGGATTAATTAATTATATTATGGGCTCATTATGTGGAAGCCCATTAGGAATATAATTAAATTAATGGGCTACAAATATATTAATATTATATTGGCTTTTAAAGCCTATATATATTAGTATTCCCGTCGTAAAACGAAGACACACATTCACAAATTAAATCACGTCGTGCGTGAGATGTGGAGAGACAATATTCTTAATTTTCTTCAGTTCTCTGACCACCTAGAGGAAGAAAAAGGCTGGGACATAGATCGAAGATCTGACACACGAGCAACAATCAGAGCTGCAACAACATACGAAGGAGGAAGGTAATCGTTCCTAACCTAATATTTCCTTCAATTTAGTGGGTTCTGACTAACCCAACTGAGTTCCTCATGCTGAGTCTATCCAACTGAAACAAGATGATACTACTGAACCTATCAGCTACTGAACTCTAGCTAGCCTACTGAGTTTCTAAGACGCTGAACTCAACTAAGTTATTTTATTATGAGGTTCATCATTCAACTAAGGGGTTTTATTATCTTCAAATCTTATCATATTGAATCGTATATCCAACACCATCGTCGGTGCCCTTGTATCCACTGGGCTTGAGACCTTCCTTACCAGACGGCCTCACCTTTGGCTTTCGAGGTAGGTGGCAGAGTTCTACTTCAATTTGAGGCGTGATGGAGACAACCTCAGGGATATTTCATGCTTCAACTATCAAATTGAGACGAAGCCAACAATATGGAGCCGTCATGCTACTTCTCTCGATATTCAAGAATGTATGGTTCGTAGTTTCCATCTTCCAGATGAAGGTATCTCTCCAGCTGGCTACAAGGAGACTTCCATTAACAAGTACCTGAGCCAATTCAGCCGAGAAGATATAGTATTCAAGGCCGCCTTTCTGAAGAACCAGTTGTTGCATGAATACAAAGGCCTTGCATACATCGTGAATCATATACTGACCAGCTTAACAGGGTCATTTGATCAACTATCCAGAGTAGATTCAGATTATGATGGCTATTATTGATGGCGTCAAAGTGAATTGGGCAGAGTTCTTCTTGAATGAGTTCAATACTCAAACTCAAAAATTCATAGATACTGATGGGGAACTGAGACTCAATCTGATTGGGAAGCTACTATATGGGAGTCATGTGTTAATTATGATCGAGGACATATGCGTTGGCAGAGTTGTAGGGTCGCCTTCACTGACTCCAGATTGTTCGATAAGAAACTAGTGAAGTTTTAGACGAGAGCAACAATTGAAAAATCCATCAAACGTGGCATGCACGATAAAGGCTCAGCACCAACTTGGGAGCCACGTCCATAACCCTCTAAGAAGAGGAAACTGATCAAGAAATCAGAAACGCTTGTGATCATCATTAAACATGGTGACATTCAGGACTCAGAGTTGGGCAAGGAAGAAGCCACTCTGAAAGACAAGGTTAAAAAGATTGATTCAGAAGAGACTCAGTCCGCTCCACAAGCTGACCTTCCACAGATTGAAGTCTCAAAAGTTATACCATACTTTGTTCTGATGGCTAGGAATAGAGCAACTGAAGAAATAGCAGAACATATACCAGAGTTATCATGTCACTCAGATCTAGTTGACATTGCAGTAAGGGCTAGGGTCCAAATGCGTCTCTGGTTCTTGGAATGGGATATCCTCGACGAGACCATTGACCTCAGCACTGTCCCAAGACTGATATCTGAAGAGCAGACACTTAGGTCGGAAATTGGCTACGAAGAGCTAGCTGATATTGTGTCGATAGAGGACCTAAGGACAACCATGCTCTACCTACTAGTCTGAAGGGTGAATCTGAACAACCCATTCAGCTAGAGACTCAAGAGGACGATGATGCTGACAAGGACTCAGTGCCCAAGGATGCAGACTAGGGAGGATCTGCTGAGGGAAAATCTCCCAGCGATCACAAGATGCACCACCACCACCACCTCCTTCATCTGGTGTCATCGAGGCTACACCATCTACTTCCCACCAGTAGTTGATCGCTACTACTGAAGCGAGACTCAGTATGTCTCGATACGAGGCCAGAGATGTGCCTGATGGTTCTATCAAAAGTATCAATAAGGGCCTTAAACGGCAAGGAGACAAGAACAGACTCCTAGCAAAGGATGTTCACATCCAGTTGTCCCAATACACTAAGGACCAGACAACCAAACTCGATGCCTTAAAACCTAAAATACAAAGGGTCAGTACTTCGATCACTCTTGATGCTGATGTGATCTTATCCAAGGCACTCGAATTACAGAAGACTAATCTCACAACATAATTTCAGAAGGTTATTAAAGATCAAGCCAAATTGTATGCTGAGAAGCTGTCTATAGCAATTTCTGATATGCTAAAGATAATAGACGAACGCAACATATTGGCCACATCTAGTGTGCAACTGACGCTGCAATGCAATTGCTGAAAAATGAATATGTGGACCTGCTTGATAAGTCGTTGAAACAGCATGAGAACAACAAAGCTGATCTACTGAAAACCATCAGGACTGAGCAGGATGAAGAATGAGAAAGATATATTGATGTTGTCCGTGATGTGAATTCCCGAGTTAATGTAGTTCAGACTTTAGTTGAAACTCTTTCCGGCAAGGTGATTACCCATTCCACCCTGATATCTATATTTGGTGATTCCAAAACGGGGAAGGAAGTAGCAAATAAATAAAATAAAGGGGAAGAAAATAAGGGGGAAGGGACTGAAGCAGATAAGCTGATGCTTATAGCTGGAGGATCAGGAGAAGGATCCTCAGGTCAGGCTTTGGTCGATGAAGTAGCAAAATTTGCAAATTAGCTGGATGATACAGAAGAAGAGCCAATTCGTTCAGTCGCCAAGGGCAAGAATAAATCCAAACGATCCACTACTCCTCTGCCAAAACTCAAGAATTCTGATGAACAAGAATCTTATGACAAATAAATGGCTAGAAGACTTCAAGTAGAGGAAGAGGCTAAGACTAAGTCTAAGAAGAAGACTATACCGATCAAATCAGTTGTGCTAAGAAGAACGAGGTCTGTGATTCCTAGAATGACTCAAATAGAGGCTGCGAAAGCCAAAGAAGCAGAGAAAGCTAAAAGAGTCCAAAAGTACAAATCAGTTGAAGCCAAGGACTCAGAAGCTGAGACTGAATCTACCTCTGAACAAGATGTTCCTGCATCCAAGTTGACCAAGGTGCAAGAGGCCGAGCAGAAAGCCTGATGGGATGCATGTGAGAGAGGACTTGATATTACTGCTGAAGCCAGACAAGTCCAAGAGGCCAAAGAAAGCCTGAGATTAGCTGATCTGGAAGCTTTAAGACTGAAGACATAGAAAGAGGCCAGAGAACGAACACCAATCAAAGACAAGAGTATTCCCACTACATCCAAGTTCTATAGACGAAGCACATCAAAGAATCAGCTTAAGCATGTCTTACACCCTCGTATAGCCAAATGGATACCTTGGGATCTCAATCAGAAGTGGGAAGAAATCAAAATGGAATTCATCAAGTGTTGTTACATATGGCAGATCTACAAGAAGTCAGTTGGTACAGATTAGTTGTAAAAAGATTATCTAACTCAATATGGTCCAACTCTTTATGCCTATGTTCAGACCATTCTTGACAGTCAAGGACTCCTACTAAAAGAACCAGAATATGAAGCTCTTCCTCCTCCTAAAACTCTAGAAGGGAACATCTACATGAAGGAGATCGAGGAAGAAATTAGTTTCGCTATTTATAGGAAATTCTTAGATCTGAATGAATCAAGAGATCAGACAGTGATCAAGAACCTCAGAGCCAACGTCTATAAGTCATATGGTCTTGATCCGCCCAAAGCTAAGTCAGCAAATTTCAAAGCTAGGCTTCAGTGATTCAGGAAGACCAACTGACTAGTTTTAGTTCTGTTATTGATAGTGATAGATTGATTTCTGTATTTGTAATTCTCTTATAAACTAATGAAATCAGTATCACATTTTGGCCGAGACAACTACTCATTGTCGCAAAGGCTATCTTTATTATTCAACACTACCGATCACCTTAATGATCAAGACACACACTCACACTTGTTCATTGTTGCTTATTCTTTCAGTGTGTTGTCCTTAGTATACGAGTTATATTGATTGTAATAGGTTTTGGCATCATCAAATAGGGGGAAATTATTAGGAATGTGATTTTAGTATGATAAGATTTGAAGATCCCAAAACCCTACTGAATGATGAAACCTTATAATGTAATAGCTTAGTTGAGTTCAGCATGCTAGGAACTTAGTAGGCTAGCTAGAGTTCAGTAGCTGACAAGCTTAGTAGCGTAGCTTCTTTCAGCCGGACGGATTCAGCAATGAAGACTCAATAAGGTTGCTCAGAACCTACTGAATATTGAAGGAATCGACCTGTGAGCTGAACATCTCAGAAGAATCTCAGTAGAGGACAACTCAGTATAAAGTGTCCGAGGTATCAGAGGAAGTTAACACAACATCTGCTTTGGAGTTTGAACAAGCCTCACCTAATATTCAACCTCAACTAATGAGGAGCTCCCAGCACTGTACTTGCACTGACAGAAAGCAACCCTCAAGACTGAAAAAGAGAGAATCTCTACAGAACGTTCAAATTACATATGACTGTTTTTCTTGTCATTTTTTACACGTGGCTAAATCTCCTCCAACGGATCTTTCCATGAGTCAAGACTATAAATAGAGATCGATCTTCAAATGAAGAAGACACGGGACACAAAGCATTCAAGCAATCAAAGCTTTAGTGAACTTAAAGCTCACTCAGCGAAGAACTCACTAACCTGGTAGATGTTTTCACAGTTCTTCTCTTTAGAAATATCATTGTTCCCATTCTCTACTCTAAGCTAACCTTGTTAGATTATACGCTTAGAAAAACCGAAAGAGTTCATATTGTTGAACTGTTCTTATTGTAAAAATTCCTTCATAGTTGAAAAACCTCAAACTCTGTGTTTGAACCTTGTAAAGTCACTAAGACTATAACTGGAGTATCTGTTTAGTGTTCAAATAAACTGAGACTTGCTCAGTATAACAAAGTCAAGACTTTTGGCCCTGGGTAATCAGGACAGTGGACGTAGGATCTTGCTTATCCGAACCATTTTAAAAATTGCCTGTGCATTTACTGTTTTATTACTTACTGTTCATTCTGCACAAAACTGATTTACAAACTTATATTTTTAGTGAAGCTGAATCAACGCACAAGCACGACTTGAATTGATTTTCAATAAAAACGTTTTTCAAACGCGAGACAATAAAATCATGCCTACACTTCTGCACTTATTCGTGTACTAAGTTTACTGTAGATTGATTGAAGTCAGTAGACAGGATTCAGTAGTTCGAATCACTCTGCCCACGTGATTAGAAAGCTATGTTCGAATTATTGTAAACTGACAGAAGTTAGTAGTTCGAGTTGAATTATTCAACAAGCATATTCAGTAATATACTCACTTCGTGTTTGAGTCGAAACTTGTACTCTTTACACCTAAAGACTCGTCTCTGGACCAACAATCCACACTAGAGTGTTACGTCCGTAAATATAAAAAAAACTCCACAAATGATTTTATCGTAAAACTAAAATTTACAAAAAATCTCCAATAAAAAAACAAAGTTTGGCCAAATTTTGGTTACACAGACATCATTCAAAACGATTATCAAAATAGACAACCTTGTTGTTCGTGAAAGATTGAAGAACGGATAATAGCTTCGTTAAAATCAAATTTAACGGGGCCTACAACGTGGCATTTTATAGCTAAGTTGGAAGAGAATTCATAAACGTAAGAAATCACATAGTACTTATCACCCGCAAATATACAAAGTCCGTATTTCATCTCACTTTTGCACACGACCTTCAAATAGTCTATTCCCTAAAGAGCTCGAGAGTGTTGGTTACCTATCAAGTGGTGAGGTTAAGTTATTGACTTTTAATGATTCTTGGATACCATATGAAGGTGGAGTATGACAGGATACTCGAGTAAGAATCACCTATTTAAGTGAAAAGTGAGGGCCGCTTCTATGTAACGGTTATTAATCCAAAGAGGTTGTCCATGGCCTGTAAAGGACACAAACGTGAGAACAGACGAGGTTGAGACTTTAAGCGTTGGTGTTATTGTCTAAGTATACACTGTGGAGGAATAGTTCAAGGCCACGAGTCCACTAGTCCGCCGGTATACTCAATAGCGCTAACTAAGGAAGTTTCAAGGTCACAAGCCACCTACTGTGATGTTTTATTGTCTCTTGAGGACAGAGCTGTGTGTTTGCATGCATGTATTTGGCTATTTCCACTCATGTGGAGGATTGTTGGAAAATCGCATATATATATATATATATATATATATATATATATATATAGGGAATGGATCATATGAGAAGCCTCCTTAAAATAAGAAATAAGAAGAAATCTGCACCCTTCATTTCATTTTTTGATGGTTTAGATTGAATATGCTCTGGAATATTCCTTTTGCAAATTCTTTATATGTTTTATGTATAAGGGCAAAAATGTAAAAAATACAAAATGTATGCATAAAAAAATTAAGGAATATGCATAAAACATATAGGGAATATGCATACTTCCTACCTTCCTACATAACTCTGTCTTCCCACAGGATCCATACCCTATATATATATATGATATTATGGAAATTATGTTAGCATTTAATGCTATTTTGACATAGGCAAAATTCAGCCCGTTTGATCATCATTTCGAGCCTTGATATATATCCGATTTGTGAATTAAGATATATAGCGTCGATCTATGTTTCGAGTAGATAATTGTTGTGTGCTTAATTTCTCAATTTCGATTTTCGGTGAGTGAGAAATAGTGGCTCGAAGTTTGGGGGACAAAACTAATACGTTACCTAAAGTGGAGAAACTTACCTTATTCGGGTTTTGGAGATTTATTACATTGATTAATATGTAAAGTTTATTGTGGTATTTAAGTCTCTACCACTTTGTAGGAGTTAACAAAGTAACATGTGGTGGGCTTGGGCCACACATGCTCATGCGCGCGAGCCTTTTCACCGACCGCCTCACACGCGGCGCCCTCCGCGCCATACCGTGCCCGGCCCCCACCCCGGCTCCAGCTCCGATCCATGTCCGTGGACTTGGACTTGGACTTGGATCTTGACAATTGGTCCTTTGGGTGGTCTGTGAGCTTATCCGTTGGGCCTTGGCAGTTGGGCTTTGGCATACGGCTTGGTGGGCTACTTGTAGACTGACCCAACTCGTATTTGTGGACTGGCCCAGCTCGTGGTCTAATACTCCTGCCACACTTAAGTCTATATTTTTAGAAGTCTCTGGAATGAGACTGTAGAGATCTCCTCCATCTCTCCACTTTCCTTCCACTACCCCACTACTTGACGAAATGAATGCTCCAACACTTTTCACCTAGGTGGAAGAGTGTTGGGAGATGATTCAGTAGTATAGTATAGAAGTGAATTGAGTTGTAATTGTAATGCCTTTGTCTCTGAGAGTTTCAGACTCAGTAGACATTCCTTCAGCATGGTTCGGGCACTCAGTTCTGTCTGCTGACCCTTCAGTAGACTATCCGCCTCAGTATCATGAAGTGAAGACTCAGTAGTGTTGGACTCAGCAGGAGCAGCATACTGAAAGGAGTCAGTAGAACTGGACTCAGCAGGAGCAGTTCACTGAACTTAGAGTTGACCTTCAGTAGAGTTGCACTCAGCAGGAGTATACTACTGAACCAAGGTCAGACTCAGCAACGACCTGACAGTCTCAATGATTGTCAGATGATCTTATATGTTAAATCAGTAGAGTCATACGAGGTATTCAGAGAAGTCAGCTTCAGATCTGCCTAGAAGTCTGTTTGTCTCAACTACTTTCTACACCTCGACCAATGACGAGCAGCCAGCTGTCTAAGTTCTGATTAAAGCTGCAAGTCAACCTATTTCCAGAAATGGAGGGAAAAGATTCTGCCAGATTCTTTGAAAGAGTCGTTAGCTACCCAAAAGAGAGTGATACATGGATCGACGTCTCCAATGGATCTTTCCATGGCTCACCTCTATAAATAGAGGGAAAATCAAATCGGAGCTCACCGAACACCAGACCAAGAACACACGAGCGATTACAAGCAAACACTTACCGACTTAAGCTTTCCGCAAGAACTTCAGAGAAACACTTCAAGCGAAAGGCGACATACTTGCTCATGGGAACCAAGCTGAATTAGAATCAATAGCCTCTAGTATCCAAGTAATTGAACACGAACCCATAGAGCTTATTCCTCACTGTTCGTCACTCTAGAAGCCACCTTCTTGTTCCCTTCCCTCTAAACTAAGCTCCATTGAATATATCCATAGCTTAGATCGAATGAGTTCATCCTTGAACTGTTCTTACTTGTAAAGAACTCATTCATAGTTGGAGAGTTTGTCAAACACTTCAGTTTGATACTTGTAAACTGAGACTTGCTCAGTATAATCCTCAAGACCAGTGTTTGTCCAGTGCACAAACCGATTGAGACTAACTCAGTATAATAAAATAGTCTCCTGATCTTTTCGGGACAGTGGACGTAGGATTGTTGATATCCGTGAAGGAAATATTAGGTTAAGGAACGATTACCTTCCTCCTACGTATGTTGTTGCAGCACAGATTGTTACTCGTGTGTCAGATCTTCTGATCTGTGTCCCGACCTTTTTCTCCCTCTGGGTGGTCAGAGAACTGGTGAAAATAATATTTTTGAACAGAATACTAATATATATAGGCTTCAAAAGCTAATATAATATTAATATATTTGTAGCCCATTAATTTAAATATATTTCTAATGGGCTTCCACATAATTAGCCCATATTATAATTAATTAATCCACTGGGCTACTAATATTTATCAATTAATTGGCCAGCCAATTAATTCCAGATAAATAATATTATTAAATAATGTAAAAATATATTAATCCATTAATAATGATTTCTGATAGACAATAAATAACTAGGCAACTAATTGGGTCAGATCAGGGATCTAGTACAAGAAATAAAGATGGGCCTCAAATTAATTAATTATCTATGCTCAGCCCAGAAATTAATTAATAAACACAGATTCATTCCACTAGAGAATCCGTGCTGACTTACCCCTTTATCCCAAATTGAGCAAGGGCTTGTATTTTAGACTTAATCGATCTACGTATTTAAGATAGAAATATCCATTAATTAATTAAGCTCACTGACAGCTTACATAATTAACATCTTATATTCCTGAGTAGTACCACTCGACCTTATTAACACACCTGAACTTAATCAACCGGTCGGGTTTAGTATGCTAATCCTTTCGAGTTCCTTAGGGGATATTATCAACCCATTTTACTAGGATACAGTTGCAAGATACAGACAACTAGCCTGAGCCACAAATGACTACTAGCACCCAAGATACGTAGATCCGGTCGCGATGACGTTCACCATAGTAGGTCAAAGTGATAGATAGCCAAACGCACTCAGCTGAAGTCTTATAAAGCTTAAGACAAGCTAAGTCACCAAGATCTTGGTTCTCCACTAAGGTCAGTTAGAAAAACACATCTCACTGTGATCCATCAATACACCACCTTCAGTGTACCAGTAAAGACAAGCAGCTAAGACAAGCCACTTCTTATCTAAACTGCAGCTTAAACCAATAACTTATCCTTAAGTTGTCTCAGCTGTGATAACTGTTTATATCTTGTCAGTTCAACCAATTTGTGTTGTCTTCTGTGATACCCGACACACTACACAAATCTAACTTTTATACAAGATAAAGGATAACATGTGCAAATAAATATATTTATCAGATAGGAGAATAAAATAGTGGTAGGGACAAAAACACATTGTATACAAGCATAAAACCTGCTTCCAGTTTACAAAATCCCAATAATTCTCCCACTTATACTAAAGCAAACTTTTAGTATACAGTGTGTCAGTTCTAGGTACAAACTAGTACTCAGCTATCTCTCAGCTATCTGTCCTATCTATCACTGCATCTTCTCCCACTTATACAAAAGTTTCTGTAGTCTTAAGTGGGGGGCATCTCTACCATCCCTAAGCCACGAACATGCTTCTCGTAAGCCGGGAGTGGTAAGCTCTTTGTGAAAGGATTAGCTTGGTTAACTTCAGTTCCAATTTTGTCAATCACCATGTCTCCTCGATTTACGAATACTCGTATAATGTGGTACTTCTTGTCTATGTGTTTAAACACCTTGTGAGATCTAGGTTCTTTAGAATTTGTCACTGCACCCGCATTATCACAATAAATCGTGTTCGCCTTAGGCAAATTCTGAAGAATATCAAGATCCATGAGTAAATTCTTGAGCCAAACTGCCTCTTTCGAAGCTTCTGAAGCAGCCACATACTCTGCTTCCATGGTTGAGTACGCAATGCATTTCTGCTTTGCACTCCTCCATGAAATGGCTCCACCTCCCAAGGTAAACACATAACCCGAGGTAGACTTCTTCTCATCTCTGTCAACCTGGAAATCCGATTCTGTATAACCCAAAGACACTAGACTTTCTAACTGGTAAACAAGCCTATAATCTCCAGTCTGTTTAAGGTACTTGAGAATATGCTTGACCGCAGTCCAGTGTTCCTTTCCAGGATTAGACTGATATCTTGAGACCATGCCTACAACATATGAGATATCTGCTCTCGTACAAAGTATCGCATACATGAGGCTACCGACAGCGGAAGCATATGGTACTAGCTACATACTTTCTATCTCTTCAGGCGTTTTAGGGCAATGATTCTTGGATAGAAAAATGTCATGTCTGAAAGGTACTGAACCTCTCTTGGCTTTTTGCATGCAAAACGAGCAATAACAGTGTCAATGTAGGACGCTTGTGACAAGCTTAACATCCTTTTCTGGCGATCTCGGATAACCTTGATCCCAAGGATATAAGCAGCTTCACTTAAGTCCTTCATTTGAAACTGCTCGGATAACCACGTCTTTACGTCTGATAACACTTCAACATTGTTGCCAATTAGAAGGATGTCATCTACGCAAAATGCAAGAAACACCACTGATCCGTTAACACAAATATGGTACATACACCTCGTTAGGACAGGATACAAATCCATAGGATTTGACTACCTCATCGAAAACGCTGGTGTCATAACCGGAAAGCTTGCTTAAGTCCATGAATAGACTTCTGAAGCTTCCAAACTAGATGTTCTTTGCCCTCCTTCACATAACCATCTGGCTGTTTCATGTAGATGTCCCTACCTTTTTCAAGGTGACCGTTTAGGAATGCGGTTTTGACATACATTTGCCAGATCTCTAGGTTCATGTGAGCTGCTCTGGCAAGGAGAATCCGAATGGACTTGATCATTGCTACAGGCGAGAAGGTCTCTTCGTAATCGATACCTTCTTTCTGGGTAAAACCCTTCGCCACTAGCGTGACCTTAAACGACATGATCTCTACATTCAGTGCTCTCTCTTTCTCTTGTATACCCACTTACTACCAATAGCCTTGCAGCACTCAGGTAGTTCAGTGTTCTCGTATACATCTATATCAATTATGGACTAAATTCTGAGTCCATGACGATTCGCGAGGAATCTGCATCTACATCTCCCACTGCTTCGTTGTAAGTCCAGGGATCCACGGTATCTTGTTCATCTACGCCGGAGATGATCAAACATCTCCCCAGTGAACATATACCAATCAGGTGTAAATATCACCCTCCCACTACTTTGAACAGTGTCAGGCGATGTGTTAACATATTGTGCAGTTACTCGTGGAGTACTATCTTGCACAACTGACTGTTCCAGTGGAACTCGACCACCTTGTAATTCCTCAAGGATGATGTCGACTCGAGATTTATGGTTACTAATGTAATCCCCTTCTAAGAACCGAGCGTTAGGGCTAACAACGGTCTTCTGTTCTTTAGGATCATAAAAGTATCCACCTCTTCGTTTCCTTCGGATACCCTATGAACAACATCACTTCTGAACGTGATTCTACTTTGTCGGCCTGCCTATTTAGCACATAAGCAGGATAACCCCAAATCCTTAAGTGGTGCATATTGGGCTTGTGCCCGCTTCACAACTCGAAAGGGATTTTTTTGGACCGACTTGGAAGGCACACGGTTCAGCAGGTATGTTGCACTCTCTAGGGCATATCCCCAAAAGGAAACTGGCAAAGTTGCATAACTCATCATCGACCGAACCATCTCTAAGAGACTTCGGTTCCTTCTTTCTGACACACCATTCTGCTGAGGCGTGCCGTCTTTGTCCGTCACCGGGATGTAATCCCATATTCTGTCAAGTAGTCGTTGGACAGATATTCCCTACCACGATCAGATCGTAGTGTTTTGATTTCTTTACCTAGCTTCTTCTCCACTTCTGCCTTGAATTCCTTAAAGGTTTCAAAGCAATCCAACTTGTGGCGAAGAAGGTAAACATATTCATACCTCGAGTAATCGTCAATAATGTAACAAAGTACTCATACCCTCCACGAGCTTGTGTAGACATAGACCTACACAAGTCAGAATATATCAAACTTAATACTTATGTGGCTTTATAACCTTTTACCTTGAAAGACCTAGTTATCATCTTTCCTTCCAAACAGGTTTCGCAAGTTGGAAATGGTTCAACTTGGAGAGACTCCAATGATCTATATACCACCAACCTTTGAGTTTTATTAAGATTGATGTGACCTAGTCTTAAGTGCCACAGATAAGTTTGGTTTACCTTAGAAGACTCTTTCCTCTCCTTAGGATTTGATGATGAGGAAGCAATATTAACAGAACTACGCGGTTTACAAGTAATAGTAAATAAAGATTCGTTTAATGGTCCACCACAGATAAAATCATCGTCTTTCATGATAGAAACTTCACTATCAAAACTTGATTTATAACCATCCATGGTGCAGAGTTTTGAAACAGAAATAGTGTTTCGCCTAAACTCAGGCACATATTAAACTTCTTTAAATACTAAAACAGAGCTATCAAAAGATAGATGTAAATCTCCAATGGCAATTGCAGGAACTTTCGATCCATTGCCCATTGAGACTACCACCTCGCCATTGCTCAATTACCTTTTCTGCAAGAAACCTTGCAAGGTGTAACAAACATGATCAGTTGCCCCCGAATCCACTACCCATTCGTGGGTAGAAGAGGAAACCAGAACAGTTTCAGTTACAAGAGCGACTCGCGTCTCTTTCTGTTTTGCCTTGACATCTGGATTATAATTATTCCAGTGTCCTTCTTACCACTCTTGAAGAACCTTCCTTTCTCCTTTGACATTCGTACGTATGTCGCCGGTAAGGACCGTCTTCTTACTCCCACTGCTCTTCTTGAATTGACCACCCTTTCTGCTCTTTTTCTGGTTTCCGCCTTTCGGAGGATTCCTTGAACTACTAGGGATATTTAAGACTTGAGCACTCTTGCCCTTTCCTATAACCTCTTTGACCGCTACCAAAGATTTGAGTAATATACTCATAGTAAACTCGTTCTTAGACATAGCGGTCCTAAAACAGAAGTTCTTATAGGACTTTTGCAGAGCTTTTATTGGGAGATGTAAGATATCTCTTCCACTCTATGAAATTATTTAAAATTGTTAAACCCGTTAGGGTTTGGTTGGTGAGACTCTTTAGGAACTCGAAAATTTTTCGAACAGACATATCTGAAAAATGTAATTTAAAAGCATGTATGAAATTAATATTTGCACATAATTCGTAAGTAACCATCATTGTAACGTTTTGTAAAACCAATGATGTTAAATACTCGAATAGACTCTAGAGATCACACTCGTAAGCCACTCAGGTGGACGTTTACTCGTGTACCCCTAGACCAAGCTATATACCTAGCTCTTTAATTCCAATCCATGCCTAGGTTCTTAAGACGAATGGAATTAATAATCAGATATCTCTGGACCATGTCACTATTAATATTAAAAACGCGGGAAGGGACTTCTCAAGAAGTTGTACCTGCGGTGACATCTAAGCTTTGACCATTAATTTGACCGAATTAATATCAAATTCTCGAAATTAGCATACTTACGCGAACCATACCGCTTTCAATTTGATTTAATTGACCATCTTATTTAATTATTATCTGCTAGAGTACTCGTATTTACTAGGCACGCAAGCCACTCAGGTGGACGTTTACGGCTTCGCTCCCACTACTCAATAATAATTAAATATTACATTAGAAAACCCATCTCACAAAACTCGTAGTTCAAAAATACAAGCAAGCCACTCAGGTGGACGTTTACTTATATAATTGTTCCACTTTTGTGTAGGGTCCAATTAATGGAGGTCCGGTTAAATATTTAATTTCCAATTTAAATGGAATCCAATTAAATATTTAATTTATTATTCGCTTAGTCTTTTTCTTCAAAAGGTTCGTTTTGAATCATGCATATCCACATAATTCCTAAAGCCTGCAATTTCTAAGCGCACATAATAAAACGTGCTCGCAAAAAATAAAACATGCTTTAATACGACGTAAATCCTATTTACATGCTTTTCTAAGCGCAATTAATTACATAATCGCATGCTAAAGAATAATAATAGATAAATGCGCAAATAGGAAATTTAAAACGTCGTTATCGGGCTTTAAAACACGTAATTCCTAACTATTACATAGCCCGATCAAAATACAGCTCTTCGATCTTCAAAATCTTCGAATATGAAAACTGCATCGAAAATTGCATTGTCGCCAGGTCATCAGGGGGTTTGCAACGTGGCAGCTAGGGCTGACGTGGCTCACCACGTCAACTGCCATGTCATCTTCATCTTCATCAAACTGCCGCCGCGCCGCCGCCATTATAGGCCGATTCTCTGTCGGCCGCCGGCACCCAGGGACGCGCCGGACGACGGTGAGCCGAGAACTGGCTGCCCCGAGCCGAGACGCCGCCGCGGCGGCGCAGATCTGCGCTCTGCGCGCGGCGCGTCTGCCGCCGGCCGGTAGACGCGCGCCGCCGCGCCGTCCCCGGCCGTCCCTGGGCCGCTGTCCGGGGGTCGCCGCCGTAGCCTCGGCCTCTGCCGAGCAGGTCTCGCCTCGCATCGCCGCCTGCAACGCCGCGAATCAGCACCTGCGCGCGCGGCCGCGATTCCGGCAATAAACGCACGGCTGTCGCGGCCTCTACGGCCCGGCGCCGCTGTATTCGACGTCTCCTACCGCCCCTAGGCATGACCCACACGTCTGGGCTGCCCAAATCCGGCGACAATTGTCGCTGCCGCGCCGGGATTCAAGCGAATTTCGAATCCCGTCGCCGGTGAACTTCGCTGCTCAAATTCGTGCTCTTCGAGTCGTGATTCGATCAATTGAAAGAGGGGAAATGTAATTGGAACACTCACGACCACCGTGTAACGGATTCCGGCCGAGATTAGTCCCTCAATATCCCGAATTTCAAACAATTCGCCGTAACGAATTCATGACGAGCAACAAACTTCAGACGTCAATTCTGATCGCATCAGGGATCGAATGACCCCTTACGACCAATAGACGCGAAGCTCGTAAGACGAGGAATCCAGAGGTTCAAGCCAATCGTCAATCGGACTCCAAATCCGCCGGGAATCACCGCCGCAAGATGCGGCGGAACCTTAGCCGAATTAGGGTTTTCGCCAATTTGGGGCTTTTCTGGACAGCATGACCACTTCTCCTTTTCGACGCTATTCCGGACAAACCAGAAATCGGAATGGGTCGTGCGATCTATCCAAAAGAAAGCTAACGAAAAAACGAACAAAAATATATTAACGGATCGGAAATATAAGTCAGTGCCTCTTGAAGACGACAGTCGTGTTCTGCCAGAAACTAGGGTTTCACCATTTTTCATCCTTCTGCGCCGTCGCGCCTCGATTTTCGTGCAACCCGAACCAAAATACAGTACAAAAATAGTACAATTACGTAACACATTGGTCCTATCAACTACTCGTGGATTTTCTCACGAGAAAAACGTTACAACGGGGTCAAGACAGTGGCTCGCAGGCCGCCCCAAACACGAAATTAGCCTGATAACGATGGAAATAAACCCTAATCATTCTCCTAACAGTAACAATCAGAGCCTAAACCAGGCTCTGATACCAATTGAAGGAAATAGTCCCGGCCTTTTTCTCCCTCTGGGTGGTCAGAGAACTGGAGAAAATAAGATTTCTCCAGACCTTATTAACACACCTGAACTTAATCAACCGGCCGGGTTTACTGTGCTAATCCTTTCGAGTTCCTCAGGGAATATTATCAACCCATTTTACTAGGATACGGTTGCAAGATACAGACAACGAGTCTGAGCCACAAATGACTACTAGCACCCAAGATACGTAGATCCGGTCGCGATGACATTCACCATAGTAGGTCAAAGTGATAGATAGTCAAATGCACTCAGCTGAAGTCTTATCAAGCTTAAGACCAGCTACGTCACCGAGATCTTGGTTCTCCACTAAGGTCAATTAGGAGAACACATCTCACTGTGATCCATCAATACACCACCTTCAGTGTACCAGTAAAGACAAGCAGCTAAGACAAGCCACTTCTTATCTAAACTGCAGCTTAAACCGACAACTTATCCTTAAGTTGTCTCAGCTGTGATAACTGTTTATATCTTGTCAGTTCAACCAATTTGTGTTGTCTTCTGTGATACCCGATACACTACACAAATCTAACTTTTATACAAGATAAAGGATAACATGTGCAAATAAATATATTTATCAGATAGGAAAATAAAATAGTAGTAGGGACAAAAACACATTGTATACAAGCATAAAACCTGCTTCCAGTATACAAAATCCCAACAATCCGAACCACTTTAAAATCGTTGTGTTCTATTTTTACTGTTGCATTGATTACTGTTCATACTGAAAATTATCTTACAAAATCATTCAACAGAGTTTCAGCAAAGCTTAAGAGATTGCACTAATATACTGAAACTATTTTAATAAAAACGTTTTCAAACTCAACTAAATTGGGCCTACACATTTCCGCACTCTATTGAACTCTTACTGAACGGTACTGAATTCTGACATCAATCAGCTATCAGGCCTCAGTATAGTCAGTCACTCTGTCCACGCGATTCAGAACAACATATTTGGTCTACTGAACTTGTTCAGCAAGACACTCTCCTGAATATGACTGTTCGCGTTTTTAAGTTGAGAAAGTTTTCAGGTGTATTCACCCCCCCCCCCCCCCCTCTACACCTGAACGTTTATCTCGGGACCAACAAAGAGCCTATAAATAGGCTAGTTTATATGGCATTTCAACACACACACAAAAAAAATCATTCTCTTCTGCATCTATTAGCTCTAGTTGTCCAGCAGTTCTGCCCTTCCCTTTGTCCAGTTCGTCGGAGCTCGACAATCTTACGGTGCTGCAATCTTCGAGATGAACGTCGTTTCATCTTTGGGGACGATACGCCAAAACCGAGAGCACTACCGGGGCGTATTTCATCTTGCAGAGAGAGGACTCATCGACTCGACGAAGTTTCCATTTCTGCATTGTGTTTTTTTTTTTTTTCGATTCACCGGTTCTCATTGTAATAGCAGCTTGTATTATTCAACACAAACCATCAGGCTCACAGAATCAGACGGACACTTTAAGCCAGATAATACGGGTGACAGCCCAAGCAGAGGGTATCGACATTAGGAAAATCCAATTCATGACACCAAATAAGAATAAGAAGCAACAAACGAAACAATTAAAACGCGGTTAGAAGAAGAGAGCGCACCTCTAAATTTCAATACATTACCTATCTATTACTCCAGAGGCAACTGTGGAATCAGGGGCGGCCGACGTTACCAAGAACTGAAAAATCGAAGCTTACGAAAACAGCAAGACGAATGAGACGTATTGCGAGCGAAAACAGGGCACATCGATTTTGTGTATGAGGTGGGGCAAAATAGAGTCGCGTGAAGCCCGCGACTACACGTTGTGCAGCGCATAGGTGGGGTTTTTTCTGGCGTGAATCGGCAGTTGCGAACGGGAACTGATTAGATATAATAGATAATAGATAGGACCAATAAATTATTTTTATTTTATATATAGTTATATATTAATTAGTCAATAAATTAAAATTGATTTTTATTTAATGACTCTAAAGGAAGCTAAGATGTTTTACTGTATTTAAGACAAGCAAAAACAATATATATAGGACATGGGATGCTATATATATAGCACCCCTTAGCAAGGACAGTGGGACATTAGGGCATGGGGTAGGAAGTGTCACCCCCACTCTTTGCTGGCATGTACCATATGTTTATTTAAAAAAAGTTAATCACATCTTGTAGTAGAAATTGATGAAAAAATTTGAAATTTATAATTATCATTAAAAAAAAGTCTATGTTAGAAGCTCCCAAATTCATATAGATTAACTTCATTATCCAAAATTTCTTAGTCCAATAATCTTTATTGTTCGGTTATAATTATGCTTTAATATTTTATAATCTTACCCCTAGTAAAAATCATGCATGCATTTCTGCACTTTAGTGCCCATGTGTCTCTCCTAGTCTTCTACCATGCACATGAACTTTACTTAGACTACCTTTACAAAAGAGGAGAGAGAATGGCATTAAACCCACTAGGCTGAACCTTGCAACCCAGAATGACATTCTCCTCATTGCTGACCATTGAGAGAGTGAAGTGTGTCGCCAGCTCATTGGTCCGTATGATGTATAATGTCTATTAATGTGAAATGAGTATAATTTATACTCCCTCCGTCCCAAAATTCTTGTCCGCTATTCCATTTTGAGTTGTCCCAAAATTCTTGTCCACTTTCCTTTTTTAAGTAAATTATTACACACAATTTTTTTGTGGGACCCACAACTTTATACCAATCTACACACAACTAACAACTCTCCTTAAAAACCGTGCAAAAAGCAAATTGGACAAGAATTTTGGGACGGAGGGAGTATATGATTAAAATAAAATAAAAATATATTAAAATTAATGATTTTTCATTTTTTTTAAATAATGACCAATATTTATATATTTTTCTGTGTCCTAAAATTCTCTCATTTTCTCTCCTATATCTTTTAGTAAAATCTTCTACTTCACTTTTTTACTATGAATCCATATAATAACAACTTTTACAATTTAATATCAACTCTTTTGTATGATTTTTGAGTTTTACTTTGTTTTTCCATTAATCTAAATTATTTTAAATGTATTCATTTTAATTAATATTATATTGTATAAGATAAAGAAATGACTTTAAATCTTTGTGTATTGACCCCTAATCGAATTGTTTGGGATTCAGAAGTGAAAGAAATCATTTTATCTATAAATAGTGGTCAAATTGGTGTATTACCAAATCATGCTCCTATTGCTACAGCTGTAGATATAGGAGAAAATGCAATAATTTGATTGAGTGGTTGCTTGGTTGAGTGATCACGTTTAAACTATAAAAAGTAGTGATGATATAGTTGGGAGAAAAATAGAATATATGAAGGAGACATAAATTAATAAAATATTAAAATAGTTGTTCAGTTGGGTATTTGGGATGGTAATTGGTATTCATAGTCATAATGCGTATTTCGGTATTGACCGTGTAGTTGCCACGTCATAAAAGAAAGAGATGAAATCATATTTCATTAAGGCAAAAACTTTGGTGCGTCCAGTTGTAGGTGCAACCGAATGTTTAATACTAATGTAAAGTCGTGTGTTATACAACAAAAATGTCGTTGTAGCGCATTTGATAAGGCTATTGGGCTCTTACCCTCTAGAAGCGGATTCGAGTCCTGACAACAATTTTTTTTAATTTTTTTCTTTTATTTTAATTCCAAAAAAATTACAAAATTAACAAACTCAAACACTCACCTTGTTTCTCATCTTTACACTTTGATACCAGATTAAGGTAGCTCTACCAAAAAAGAGATTAAATCAAATTATTGAATTAAATAAAAAAAACATTATACTTAGATCAGTTCTTACCGAATGTTGACCACTAAAATAAAGTTTTTTTTATCTTCCTCCCATTATTTTTTTATTCGAATTTGGTAAGAAACTTTATTATGGAAAAAGTATTAATTATTCTGAATATATCACTTGATCTGAATAAAAGTATGATTTCTTATTAACTAATGAATCACTTGTCACAAATCAAAGTATCATTTGCTATGAATAAAGGTATCAATTTTCTTAATAAAAGTATCACTTTTCATGAAACAAGTGTCAAATTATTCTGAATATATTACTTGTTCTGAATAAGAGTATCAATTATTATTAATCAAAGTATCACTTGTTATGAATCAAAGTATCACTTGTTCTTAACAAAAGTATCACTTTTCATGAAAAAAGTATCAAATTATTCTGAATATATCACTTGTTCTGAATAAGAGTCACTTGTTATTAATCAAAGTATCACTTGTTATAAATCAAAGTATTACTTGTTCAAAACAAAAGTATGACTTTACGTGAAAAAAATTATTAATTATACCGAATATATAACTTGTTTTGAATAAGAGTATCACTTGTTATTAATCAAAGTATCAATTGCTATGAATAAAAGTATCATTTATTATGAATAAAAATATCACTTATTTTAACAAAAGTATCACTTTACATGAAAAAAGTACCAATTATTTTGAATATGTCACTTTTTCTGAATAAGAGTATCACTTGTTATTAATCAATGTATCACTTGCTATGAATAAAAGTGTCACTTATTATTAATAAAAATATTGCATTGTATCACTTTGTTAAAATGAATGTATCAATTAAACTGAGTATCAATTAAAAATAAACTTGATCTGAAAATATATCAATTGGTAAAAAAAGAAAAAAAAAGAAATAAGTCAAACTTCAAATGTATCAATTAAACTGAATACATTATTTAAAATAAAAAAAATTAATCTGAAAAAATATCAATTGATAAAAAAAAAAGTCAAACTTCATTGTTAGGACTCAAACCTAGGCAGCTCAAGTGAGAGCCCTAATGGCTTAACCAATTGCACTGAACAACACTATTGTCATATTTACAAACCAGAATGTATAAGTAATAAGCATCCGATTGCTGATGCAACCGGATATACAGGAGACCAACTATTTCATTAATAGTTTTAGGTAGTGGTAATTTTAAGGAATTGTTAGTTTATCATATTATGTTGATCATATGTTAATTCAAAAAGTTTCCTTAGAATTGATTTTTTTTTTCAACGGACCCAAATCGAGACAAAATCAAAATGTTATTTTAAATAATTTATTAATTTAGTGAATATTAATTTATGGGAAGGTTTTGTTGCATTTCTAAATGACTAAATCATACAAAAATTATTAGAGACAGAAGAACAAAAGCATAAAAGGAAATAACAGAAAGGAATGCGAAATGTATTAACTTTTATATTTCTAACGGTCATCTTTCTAACAAACATTTAAATTGGCGAATAGTGCAATTTTGCATGTACTATTTGTCGTTGTCCAGGTTATGAATATCTAAGAGACTAAGACTTGTCGGAATGGCGGCTTAATATTATGTGAAATGATTAAATGAGAACTCCTATATAAAAACTAGGAATTAATTGGTATTCTTCATTTTACTTATTGTTCGGCATAAATTTTCTGTTTTTATGTATAAGAATAAAAGTGTAAAGTTAGATTTATGCATTGCTCGTAAGTGAAATTTATATTAATTGTGAATATAATGTGTACAGTTTCTCGTTCTTATATAAAGATTGGTTCCCAGTAAAGTCGTATTCTATAATGAGATTGTGACGTTGTAAGACATACGTATTATTTAAGCAATATAAAAATCTTATATATGATATCCCGAAAATTTCTGTTTCCAACATTTGTACATTAAACTTTAGTAATGTGAAGATGTAATTCATGTATAAATACCTAACAATCTAATAGAAATATGTGATGTTTCAAAAAAAAATCAAATGGTTTGCAATCCTATTTCTCGCAGTTTAAAGTTGCTTTCAGTTTAAGTCATTTTTCCATAATTACAAAAATATGTTTTGCTTGTAGTAGAAGTTGTTCATTCAAGTGTTTAAAGAAGATAAAGTTTGTTAGTCTATTTCACACTTTACTTTCTTGCTAAGTTAAAAAAAATGAGTGCATTTGTAGGTGGTGGAAAGTGGGTAATAATTCAATCTATTAATTTCCCTTTGATAGAGTGCACAAAATTGAAAGCAGAAGCATGTGCAATTGAAAATTCTTTTAAGAATTGATTCACACTAACAAAGACCTTACCAAATAATTAGAGTGGTAGTTAATTAACTAAAAGTAAAAGAAGGAGAGAAGTTAATATTATATAAAACTTCCAACTTTTTTGACACGGCTGGTAGGTTTCCTACTCCACTCAGAGTATGTATGTTATTAATTTCATAGTATTTGTAAGTGTAAGCATAGTAATCTGCCGTTAATTATAACCCGAGTTCCAAATTTGATACTCGGATTATAATTTCATGATAGGTTTCCTACTCCACTTGGGGTTTATGATTCATTTTGAAGAAATAAATAAACGGTCCGATTCTTATTTTGATGCGGAAACAAAAGCGATATATAAATTGTAGTAAATATGATGATTCGAGATCAAATATAAATGACAAGGAGATCTATAACTGGTCACCATTTTAAGTGTTCTTAATTTGTTTGTCTGTTTTGTTTTTGAGGCCAAGAAGAGAGAGAGAGAGAGAGAGTACGTAATTCTCATCTTCATAAAATCACGTAAGTAGAATCTTATCACAAAATGTTATTGATAAGTTATTAAATGATTTTTTTTATAGGCTCATAGACTTTGATATATCCCGTTATAATCCTCATGATTGTAACATATATATATATCTTATAAATACAACCATTTAGTTTAAACCTTGTCGGAAAGGGATTTACTTTAGACTTTGAAATGGTATTGGATAATAAAATGATTAAAATGTATAGGGATTCAAGATTTTATATTTACAAATATATTGATGGAGTGCAACCACCCAGACAGTGGTCAAATTTGGCTGTGCATGTCTAAATTTGGACCCGTGAAGTAACGAACCTTTGTCCGTTCACCCAAAACAAAATTCGAGAAGATAATTACTGATACTTAAAATAGAGTTTCTCACGGTCTGAATTAAGATTTTTTTTTAATAATAGTTTTTATATAAACTAATTAATTTTAACAAAAAATGAGGAAAACGGATGCATATTATGTGACATCCACCACCAACAATCCTATTATTATTATTATTATTATTATTATTATTATTATTATTATTAGTGTTTATGACATAAATTAGAGTCCACCTCTGGCTTTGTGCGGTCTGGACCTATGTTTTGAAACCCGCTCCGGCAGGTTCAACCGGTTTGATCCGACGGTCAACGGTTACATCGGCTCGTTTGGTATCGTCGGTGATCCGGTCGGTTGGGGGGGAACGGGGGGGGGATGGGGGGGGGAAGGGAAACATTGAATTTTTTTTAAAGGAATTTTTTATTAGAAATTGTCCCTAACGGGAATCGAACCCAAGACCTTACACAAGATCAACCACTTGCGCAGAAGTGGGAATACCAACTACACTACATGTGAGCCGGTAACTCGGTTTGAATGTAAAAAAACAAAATTGAAAAAAATAGGGTTGCAAATCGGTTCGATTTCAGAAATTCAAAATCGATCGGTTTTTCTGTTGGCCGATAACCGATCCGTGTTCGGTTTCAATTAGTATGATAATCGAAAGCAAAACCCTATCTTCATTTAAACTGCATTTATGTTAATGTTGGTAGACTAATTATTATTACCAACTGTTGACAGGTTGTTAAAACAAGGAGGGAGTGATTTATAGGTTAATTTTCTATTTGGTTTTCTTCTCTATTCGATGTGGGATGGTTTCTTCTTCTTTTTCATCAACTTTTTTTCCATCTAACTACTTACACTCATCCCACATCGGTTGGGAGTCGTAAATATGCTTATATTTATTTTATATATTTGTAAGTTATTTTTAATATTTATTAGTATTAATAAAATACCTATTTATATAATTTAATAATTATATATTTATGACGTCACACCGGATCAACCCACCGGTTGAACCGATTCGATCGATTCAATCGTTAAAAAATATTTTTTCGGGTCAATGACCGGGTCGATTTTAAGAACACAGTTCTGGACTTTAGTTCAGCCATATTACAACTGCAGCGTTAGCTTATAAAAGAATAATGCATCTTTCTCTGCATTAATTATTGATTCCACACACAATGCCTTTTTGCTTTTCTCGACTTTCCACAATATTATGGAGTATTGCTTTCTCTCTCTCTCTGCCTCTGCTATTTAAGCAGCGCTCTTTCCAAATGTGAGAATTTGGTGTGCCTTCTATTCAGAGACTCAAACTTTTTACACTAAATGCTGGCTTTTCCCTCCGCCATTTTCCTCGAAAACTGAATCTTGGAGCTCCATTCTTTTGTTTTCTTTGACTCAGAAAACTCGCCTGTTTATGGGCAATGAGGCTTAAATATTAATTATTTTTGTGTAATAAAAGTTCTTGTTTTTATCCTCCAACCGCATTGTAAGAATTAAGTGGGCTTTGGTCGATGAGTTGATGAAGAGTTCTATTTTTACTCGAGAAATTAGAAATTTTAATAAATGTCAGCTGGTTTCAGCATTCAAAGATTGAATATTGAAGTTAAGAGTTTTTTGTGGGGTTTATACAATTTGAGTTTTTTAGCTGGGACTTTAATTGGTTGAAGGCGATGAATACTGGAGGGAGGCTTGTTGCTGGTTCTCACAACAGAAATGAATTTATCCTTATCAATGCTCATGAAATTGGAAGAGTAAGCTCCTTTTTTATGCTTATTATTATTATTATTATTATCTTATTGGATATATATGAAGAGTAAGCTTCTTTAATTGCCAACATTTGTTTTAGTCGCTAACTTTCTGCCTACCTCTTTATGATTATCTATAGTTTATAGAATTTTATTTTCCAATAAACTTACTTACTCTTTTTGGGGGTTAGTCATAGAAATCTAGATGTATATGTATTACGTGGGATTTATTAAAGATTTCTTGAAATGCTCTGTAATGCTTTGACGTAAGTGTGGATAATGTCGTGGGTGCAGATTCTAAAGAAATAAGAAGTCGTGTGTTGAAGTTGTAGTTTTTACATCAACCTTTTTTTTTTTTTTTTTTTTTTTTTTTTGACGAGGACCGCGCGCTCCTTGTTTTTTTTTTGTTTTTACATCAACCTTAGTCCTTATATGGGTGGATTATTTGTTGGGTTTATTTATCAATTGGTTTTTTATTAGGCTCACTCATTGTATTTTGATTTGTATCAAGATTTTCTCGAAGAAAATGGTAGAATTTGTTGACTGTAGGATTTATTTCTTTTAATCTCATCCCGGTAATACTATTTTCTTACAAATTTATTTTTTGTTAAGGTAGTACAGGTTTTACCCATGAATAAATGTAATGAAATGTCTCCACACTAAATTTATCTTGATGTCAAATGCAATGTTATTATACTGCTTTATGTGTTTTTTATGATGATTTTATTTGTCATGATTCTTTATTGGTGTCGACTCAATTTAGCTATTTTTATCTCATTTTGGTTGTCAACATCTATTGTATACTTCTCTTGGTAATACATACTACGCTTGTTCTTTACAGCTGAGAAAGTTACTGTTGGAGATGGATTTTAAGTGGTTTCTAGTTCTGTAGTTCCATTTGAGCTTCAAAAAAAAGATTTATGTTTTAGTTGCTTTATTGTCTATTAAGCACGGCCATCACATTTACTCTATAGATTTTGAGAACTTAAGGAATATTGATTTTGTGCGAAGGTTGACTTGCCAAACATTGTTGCCATTTAGATCAATTTTTTCATGTCTTTGTTATTTGTGTTAGGTTCCATGATGTTCTTTTTTCCCATGCGTTGTGGAACTAGATACATTGTGTATTTTCTAAGACAAGTGATAAGATGCTAATAGGAATGAGACTTGCCATTTTACTTTAATTTCCTGTGGTTGTCTAGATTAAATTTGTTCTAGAACTGAGTGGAGAAAAATGCCAAATATGTGGAGATGAAGTGGAGATTACGGCAGATGGGGAACTCTTTGTTGCATGCAATGAATGTGCTTTCCCTGTATGTCGAACTTGCTATGAATATGAAAGAAAGGAGGGAAGTCAGTCTTGTCCTCAGTGCAAAACAAGATACCAGCGCATCAAAGGTGAGCCTACCAACTCTAACCAGTTTATGTATTTGGTTATATGTAAAAGTCAAAAATGCTTGCTCCTTTATACGTTTAGGCCGAATAAAGCTCAATTTACTGGTTCACCTATACTACAGGTAGTCCTAGAGTAGAAGGTGATGAGGAAGAAGACAAGTTTGATGATTTGGAACATGAGTTTGATTACGGAAATGCTGAGGGTTCGGGCTTTAAACGAAATGTGGGTGCCATACACTCTTTCCATGCTAGTTCAACTGGATCAACTAGAATCTCAAAGCATAATTTATCTTCTCAAGGCCGTGAAATCCCTCTTTTGACGTATGGTGATGAGGTAATCAAAGAATTACCCCTCTCTTCTTTTGCTCTCTTGATTGATGTTCTGTTAATGTTTTTGGTATTTTGTTGATTGATCATGGGCTTCTGGTTCTCTAGGATGCTCAGGTTTCCTATGACCAACATGCCATCATTGTTCCTCCATTTTCTGGTTATGGAGATGGAACTCATCATACTCCTACTGGTACAATTATTACATTATATGTTGTATACCTTTTACGGCTTCTGTAATGGACTAATTGTTATCTACTTATGACATATAGTGCAATCTCGATCTATGATTCCCGATAAAGATATTGCCTTATATGGCTATGGAAGTGTTGCATGGAAGAATTTGATGGAGGAATGGAAGAAAAGACAAAATGAAACACATCAAGTGGTCAAGCACCAGAAAGATCATGATAATGGGGATATAGATATGAATGAAGTAGACCCTGATTTGCCTATGTAAGTATAGCCTTCATATCATATCTGTTAATGACTCAGTGCTGCAATATTATAGAGCAACAGCTTGCTTCATTAGATCATAACATTGCAGAGCCATTATGCATCAAAATGTAGTCCGATTATTGGTGATTCTGGGTCTCTGGTAGTTTGTTTTTATTGTGGGTTCCCCACTCGATCACGGTGGATTGTGTATTTCACTTTTAGTGTCTCTATTCTTTGAAAGCCATGATACATGATTTACTCTAATAATATTTATTTCCTTTTTGACTTCTGGCTTATTTGTCCCGTCACAATGTCTCTGGTAGGATGGACGAAGGGAGGCAGCCACTGTCGAGGAAACTGCCTATATCTTCTAGCAAGATAAGTCCATACAGATTGATAATTATACTTCGTCTGGTGGTTCTTGGCTTCTTTTTTCACTATAGGATCCTCCATCCTGTCCACAATGCATATGGCTTGTGGATGACATCAGTTATTTGTGAAATATGGTTCGCTATATCATGGATACTTGATCAGTTCCCAAAATGGTATCCAATTGAGCGAGAAACGTACCTTGATCGACTTTCTCTTAGGTATGTAACTCTGAGTTTCAAAAGATCATTCAAGTTCATGTTTGAGCCAGACCACCTAGCTGAATGTTTGAATCTTGAGTTCATGAAAAACCTCTTATCAACCATATTCGAGAGCTTGATGGCAGATGGTTTACTTTGCTTCAATTTTTCAGGTATGAAAAAGAAGGGAAGCCCTCAGAGTTGGCAAGCGTAGATGTCTTTGTCAGCACAGTTGATCCCATGAAAGAGCCTCCTCTAATAACTGCAAACACAATTCTCTCCATCCTTGCAGTGGATTATCCAGTTGACAAAGTCTCGTGCTACGTATCAGATGATGGTGCAGCAATGCTTACTTTTGAAGCACTTTCCGAGACATCTGAATTTGCTCGTAAGTGGGTTCCTTTCTGTAAAAAGTTCAACATTGAGCCTCGAGCTCCAGAATGGTACTTTTTACAGAAGATGGACTATCTAAAAAACAAAGTGCATCCAGAATTTGTGAGGGAGAGGCGTGAAATGAAGGTCCGAAATCTCTGTACGAATTCATTTCATATTCATATCTTCTCTAAACGAGGAGCAGAGATATCGATAAGTTCATGTATTTGTTTATTTGGGTACAGAGAGAATATGAAGAGTTCAAAGTTCGAATTAATCGTTTAGTAGCCATGGCAGAGAAGGTCCCTGAGGATGGTTGGACAATGCAGGATGGAACACCTTGGCCCGGAAACAATGTCAGAGACCATCCGGGTATGATCCAGGTTAGCAATACAACCAATTTGTATCTCTCTGCTCCTTCATGTTATTGGCGCCAATGAGTTTGGAACCATATGGAAGCATCTACAACTTCATTGGGTTTTCTTAGTTATGTTTTATCGTGTTATTAGGTCTTCCTAGGTCATGATGGTGTCCGCGATGTGGAGATGAATGAATTACCTCGTTTGGTTTATGTTTCCCGTGAAAAGAGATTGGGATTTGAGCACCACAAGAAAGCTGGTGCCA
This sequence comes from Lavandula angustifolia, assembly GCA_028984105.1. Taxonomy (NCBI): domain Eukaryota; kingdom Viridiplantae; phylum Streptophyta; class Magnoliopsida; order Lamiales; family Lamiaceae; genus Lavandula; species Lavandula angustifolia. The sequence goes on from CM054803.1 coordinate 30,179,167, forward strand.
TGAATGCTCTGGTAAATTTCATTGCACATTATCTCTTAAAACTCTCCCACCCTCATTTCCCTTTACTGAATTCTGTCATTTGAATCCCAGGTTCGGGTTTCAGCTGTCTTGTCAAATGCTCTATACTTTCTGAATGTTGACTGTGATCACTACATAAACAATAGCAAGGCATTGAGAGAAGCAATGTGTTTCATGATGGATCCTACCTTCAGGGAAAAAAGTATGTTATGTCCAATTTCCTCAGAGATTTGATGGAATAGATCGTCCATGATAGATACTCTAACCGTAATGTTGTGTTCTTCGATGTGAGTTAAACTTCTCGTTTTGCATTTGCTGGTTACATTGCTCTTGGATTCATCTACGGTATTTGACCTCCTAAATTTTGAACAGATCAATATGAAGGGTTTGGATGGTTTGCAAGGACCTATATATGTTGGAACCGGGTGCGTATTTAGAAGGCAAGCTCTTTATGGATATGATGCTCCAGCAAAGAAGAAGCCACCAAGCAAGACTTGCAACTGCTGGCCTAAGTGGTGTTGTTTGTTTTGTGGTTCTAGAAAGAAAAATGGATGGAGACTGAAGAAAGACAAGATAAAGAAGTCGAAGCACCTTGATATATGTAAGCAGATACATGCTCTTGAAACCATTGAAGAAGGCATTGAAGGTACAAATTTGTCAGAACAAAATTACAAAACAGACTTGCTTTCATCAGTCTTGCTAAATTAATTCCCTATATCTTCATGGCAGAACCAAATATTACAAGTCCATCTCCTATCTCCAAGGAGAAACTCGAGAAGAAGTTTGGGCAGTCGCCCGTTTTTGTAACTTCAACACTATTAGAAGATGGTGGTGTTCTAAAGGGAGTTAGTTCGACATCACTCTTGAAAGAGGCCATTCATGTTATAAGCTGCGGTTATGAAGACAAGACGGAATGGGGAAAGGAGGTGAGCGATTTAGTTTCTCGCTTCTTATTCTGCACCACATACCTAATAACCTTCTTAATATTGGATTACCAAACTAGGTTGGCTGGATATACGGCTCTGTCACGGAAGATATACTGACCGGGTTCAAAATGCATTGCCATGGGTGGCGGTCAGTTTACTGCATGCCCAAAAGGTCAGCATTTAAGGGCTCAGCTCCCATTAACCTCTCGGACCGTCTCCACCAAGTTCTTCGATGGGCTCTTGGATCAGTTGAGATTCTTCTCAGCAAACACTGCCCAATCTGGTATGGCTACGGATGTGGATTGAAATGGTTGGAACGATTATCTTACATAAACTCCGTCGTGTATCCCTTGACTTCTCTTCCGTTGATCGTGTACTGCATATTGCCAGCCATATGCCTTCTTACAGGCAAATTCATAGTGCCTGAGGTATGTATTAATGTAGCATACTATAGTTCATTAATGTTTTGGCAATGTATACACGAGTTCGTTTTCCTTATGATTGACTCAAATGTGCAGATTAGTAACTATGCAAGTATCATATTCATGGCACTCTTCATCTCTATTGCTTCAACTGGCATCCTTGAAATGCAATGGGGCCATGTAGGCATCGACGACTGGTGGAGGAATGAGCAGTTTTGGGTTATAGGAGGCGTCTCCTCGCACCTCTTTGCGCTCGTTCAAGGCCTACTCAAGATTTTGGGTGGCGTAAGCACCAACTTCACGGTGACCTCGAAAGGAGGTGATGATGGAGAGTTCTCGGAGCTGTACATGTTCAAGTGGACATCCCTGCTGATCCCAGCTACCACATTGCTGATCATGAACATAGTTGGAGTTGTGGTGGGGGTTGCAGATGCTATCAACAACGGGTACGACTCGTGGGGCCCGTTGTTTGGTAAGCTGTTCTTTGCTGTGTGGGTGATAATGCATTTGCATCCGTTCTTAAAGGGGTTGATAGGGAAACAAGAAAGATTGCCTACTGTTGTTGTGATCTGGTCAATCTTGCTGGCATCGATAGTGACGCTTTTGTGGGTTCGAATTAACCCCTTCTTGTCGAGAGGTGGTCCTGTGCTCGAGCTCTGTGGACTCGACTGCCATGACTAAGACGCCATTGACGGACAGTTTGGTTTTCAGGAAGCTGAATTATTCGACTTTTTTGTAGATAGAGAATGATCAGTTATTGATGTTTGCTTTCACATTGATTTTTTTGTTAGAAGTTAAATATATTTATATTGTTTTTGAGGGAATGCTGGTAGGTGAGTGTTGAGCGTAGGTGAGAGAAACATACTACTATCATTCTTTATAATTGTTTTATTTGTTCTTCTGGACTCTGATCATTTAATGGATTTGCTTATATCTTGATTCTAATTATTGGGTGTTTTTGTTCCAAGTGACTGCTATCCTACTGACATCATAAATATATGAGTTAGTATTTTAATAAAATAAAAGTTATGAATAGCTACATAACATGCTTTAAAGTATGAAGGTGGTAAATCTCATAATTAGCATTTTGGTATATGTGAAAGAATGACCAAGTGAAACAAATAAAGAAAAAGACTCAAGACCACGGCATTAACTAAGTCAAATATATTCCGATCTCATCTAAAGCCCGGTCTTTCTTAAGTGAAATTTATATTTCTTTTTACAGTTTACAAACTATTATGCATAAAAATCATAACCTTATCTGAAAATGAGAAATCAATCTACGTACTTCATTTTATTTATTCTACGACTAAATAAGTAGAATATGACCACTGATACATTATGCGTAAGGAAAGTATGCATAATTTCTTGAGAACTACATCATATCCTGATCAAATCCGAAATCAAATAAAATAAGCCAAAAGCAACAAGGAAGAATGACTAATAATTTCTTTGTCGTGAAATAATCTCTGTCCCACTTATTTTTTTTTATAGTATACACATTTTCCACAACCCATGTCAATTTCATATTCCATACACAAAAGTATAATAATTTCCTAAATTATAATATAATTCTGTTTTTGTGAGACATTGTGATAGCTCTTGTTTGAAATATATGTTAATATCCTTCTTGGTTGTTTACTATTATTATAATGTTTAACAACGCACTGTTAATAGATTTCAGCCAAGTCTAAAGGAAAAATATTAAGTTTTAATAAATTATTAGCCCTAATTTTGATAAAAATAAAATATCCATAATGATTTTAAATAAAAAATAATTACCTCAAATTTAATATAAAGAAAAATGATGAAAGTTCAAATAACAGAACCTATATTTTTTTTGGAAGCCAAAAGGGAAAAAAAGAGGTGGCGTTTGTGCAAGTATGAGCAAACACATGCATGTCTGCATTATTTTGTAAATGAATAAATAATTAATTATCAAAACTTCCTATCATCTTCATACGCAGCTTCGCGGATCTTTCTCACGCACCCCATCAACGCGCTTACCCCAAATTAATTAATCCCCCTTCCTTCATCACTGACACACAGCAGAAGCAGGTTCATGTCTCATTCCTCAGAATCCATGCCTAAAACCCAGACTTATCGAAAGGGATTTTCAAGATATGGACGATCATCGTGTAGCGGCCTTAATCGTGCAGCTTTTCGGAGACGAAGATATTGATCAGAGTTCCGTCGTCAACAACCACAAGAATGCTAGCCGGATTTCCAAGAAACGTAGGTATAGAAGTCTTCATAATGTCTACATGACTACCAACCCCATTACTACTCTACTTAATTAGCTTTCTGTGTCTTGTTATATTACCCTATTAATAAGTAGCTGAAGTAGTTTCTTCTAATCACTATCTTGTTTTCATTATCACACTTGGCAAATTAAGCATCATTTTTGCTCGTATTCATGCCACAACAGCAAGCTATGAATGCATGTGTTCAGGAACGTATGCAGAATTTTTATCAAGGGAGGACATTCAACGAAAAAAGATGGTGGTCATTGTAATAAATTCAAAAAACTTAAGTTTTACAATTGACCACGGCGGTTCGTTATAGTTTGGAATCTTTAAATAATAGCTTCATTAGATACATAATTAAATATATCTTTTCTATATAAACTACTAAGTTATCATTCATCCGGTCATCACCCACTCGGTTGCGGAGTCGAATCTACACAATATTCATGGCAGAGAAAGCTCTTTCCACTGTAGCAGTTATGATGGGCAAAATCAAGGCCAAAATTATAAGCTTGTAAACTAAAGGATACACCAGATCTCTCTTAGTTTCAACCATTTTCTGACTGAGATCCTCAAGCCTTTAACACTTAAAGTATCAATATTTGCATGCACATTCATACTATTATATTACAAATATATGAAATATTATATATATTATATATTTGATATATATGGAAGATATAGTATTATAAATATGTTGTTGGTATATTAATTAATTAATACACCATATGTTATAATAAATTTAATGGGGAGGGGCATTTTGGATATTTCAAATAAAAAAATCTTACACCTATTCGGATGCAATCCATCCCTCCACAGAAAACGAACCAAACTTTGATCGGGGAAGTTGGTCACTTGCTTGGCTTGAAGAACTCCAAGAAAAGTAACATAATCAGGTTTTACGCCCAAACTCCAACATTTGGACAAAGTGATCCAAGGCCTGTAGAGACTTTTCCAATCCGGATATGAGAGTTGTCAATGAAACAAGAGTCTTTTCATTCATAGCACCAAACACGTCGTAAGTAGGGGTGTTACGGTATATCGAAAAATCGGTATACTGCATATACCGTACCGAAAAAATACCGAAGATACCGAATATTCGGTATACCGTAATTTTCGGTACGGTATCATACCGTACCGAAGTTTTTTCGGTACGGTAACGGTATGAGATTTTTCATACCGAGGTATACCGCATACCGAAATTCATACCGCATATATCTTGTAGAAAAGAGTGCAAAAATATTGGTTACAAATTTTGAACACGGGTTGTTAAAAATATGTCACTTATATCATACAATCGTAATGTTATATCATAAATTCAGTTAATGACATAACTTTATTTGACATAAAGTCACATTATTTATCTATTAAATCATGAAATAGATAAAAAACTTTATAAACATTAACCCGTAATATTAACAAATTCATACAAAATAGATAGATTAATTAATTTTATTAGAAAATAATATTAGTAACTTTCTTGAATTTTATAAAAAACATAGATTAAATTTACGATATACCGTTAAATATTCAGTAGACTTTGATTTTTTGGTATACCGAAGTGCGGTACGGTATACCGAAAGAGCGGTATGACAATGGTAAGGAGATTTATTATACCGAACTACGGTATACCGAAATGATCGGTACGGTAACGGTATGTTTTTTTCCATACCGACCCTTATCGGTGCGGTAGGCGGTATGGGAAATATAGTATGGTATACCGTAACTAACACCTCTAGTCGTAAGCATACTCCATACTTCCACATTTTGCATACATGTCTAGCAATGCATTACACACCATCAAATCCTTCTTCATCCCCTTTGCTGTGATATGTTCATCAATCCACCTTCCAGCCTCGAGCCCTCAAGCAACTGAGTCTGCCATGGTTCCTGTGACTGCAGATGATTCTAGACCTAGGAGACAGACCAGGGCTCCTGCCTGGATGCAGGATTTTGTCAGTCATGTAAAAATTTCTCTACCTCTGACAGAACCTGCTTATTCACTTACACCCCTTACTTTTCCATACATATCTTCTCCAAATTTTTCTGTGGAGTATACTCATTTCCTTGCTAATATTTCTGCTATTAAGGAGCCCTCTTCTTATAAGGAAGCTAGCCAGCACAAGGATTGGATTGAGGCTATGAATTCTGAGCTGCGGGCTTTGGAACACAATCAGACATGGGAATTGACCCCTCTCCCTGCAGGTAAACGAGCTATTGGTTCAAAATGGGTATATAAGGTAAAGCTAAATGTTGATGGTAGTATTGAACGTTTCAAAGCTAGACTGGTTGCTAAGGGGTATAAACAAGAGTTTGGGATTGACTATTCAGAGGTGTTTTCTCCTGTTGCTAAGCCAGTTACAATTCGGTTACTTATTGCCTTAGCTGCCTCTAGTAACTGGTATTTGCAACAAATTGACATTAATAATGCCTTTTTACATGGCTACCTTTCAGACGAGATTTACATGAATCCACCTCAGGGATATTTGAATGCTAAGGCAGGGCAGGTCTGCAAACTGAACAAAAGTCTGTATGGGCTAAAGCAGGCTTCTCGGGAGTGGAACAATGAACTATGTAAGGCTTTATTGTCCTATGGTTTTACTCAGAGTGCTTATGATCATTGTCTTTTTACCATTGGGTCTGGTAACACTTTCTTGGCTGTGTTAGTATACGTGGATGATATATTGCTTACTGGACCAAATTTGGATATCATTGCTGACCTCAAACTTTACTTGGATAACAAATTCACCATTAAAGATCTGGGGTCTGCAAGGTATTTTTTGGGGATGGAACTTGCACGAGGGGCACAAGGTATTTACCTTACTCAGAGAAAATATATTCTTGACCTCTTAGATAAGGTTGGCATGCTTGGTTGTAAACCCGTTTCTACTCCATTTGCTTCTGCTGTGACTTTGCATAATACTTCTTCTCCTTTATTAGCTGATCCGGAACTGTACAGAAGAATTGTTGGTCAGCTTCTAAACCTCAATCTCACTCGTCCAGATCTGAGTTATGCCACACAGCAGCTCAGCCAGCATATTTCTGCCCCTCATGAACATCATTGGACTGCGGCCATGCATGTTCTGAGGTATTTAAAGGGCTCTCCTTCTATGGGTTTATTCTTTGAATCACAGTCTGTTCTTGGTCTTGAAGCGTATTCGGATGCCGATTGGGGAACTTGTCCCACAACTAGACGATCCTTAACCGGATATTGTGTTTTTCTTGGCAGATCATTGATCTCTTGGAAATGTAAAAAGCAGACTACTGTGTCAGTCTCCACTGCTGAAGCCGAATATCGTGCCATGGGAAGCACGGTACGCGAGCTTCAATGGATTTCCTATTTACTTGCTGACATGCACATCCCCTGTTCTCTACCTATCTTGCTGCATTGTGACAACAATGCTGCCGTTCATATAACCAAAAACCAGGTGTTTCACGAGCGCACTAAGCACCTAGATATAGATTGTCATGTAGTCAGAGATCAATTCAAAGCCGGTTTTATTTTGCCCACGCCTATCTCTACTTCTGATAACTTGGCTGACATTTTTACCAAATCATTACTGGGGCCACGACTTCGTTTTCTGTTGTCCAAGATGAACCTCTCTGATCCTCATAGGGTTCATCTTGAGGGGGGGTGTTCGGATTATTGATCGGATTATTGATCGCAGATGATACTAGAAGATGCCGGAACCAACGAGAAGATGCGGCAGTAGTGGAGTGAAGAAGACGATCACTGTTTGGAGGTTATAAGTCTGTTATAACTGCTTGGCATTTATAGAAGGAGCTGAACCGTTCGATTAGATATCCAAGATCAGACGGTCGAGAGTATTACTAATAAAATCGTGCTTGTGTGTTTTTACGTTTTCTCAGTCGTTTTTTTTGTTTGTTAAGCAGCTCTATAAATAAGGCTGCATCACTCTGTTTTTCACAATTGATTTCACATGAATAAAGTTTTCTTTCTACTGCAAATTCTCTCTCAAAACTAAATACAGATCTAGATCTAAACCTAATCTCAACACCGCCGACTTTGCCACAAGCTCCAATCAGATGGACAAGGGTCACTGAATCAGCAGCCTTCTCACCAGTAGCCTCCATCTTGTGGAACAGAGATAATGCTTCATCCAAATCACCCTCCTCTGTAAACCCCTCATAAACAAAAGAAATGAAACCTAATTTCTTTTAATCCCGTTTTGTTCCCCAAATTAATTGTCGCAAACGGTAGAATCATTTTCATATTTTTCCGTTTCGTTGAAGGTTGAAGAAAGGGAGGTGGTGAGAGGTTATGTGCATGTGGATAAACCTGATATAGAGAGTAGTTAGTAGTGAGACATTCTTGTAGACTTCCCACGGAGCTTTAACTTGGAGAGGCTTCCCACAGTGTAATTCATTAAGAACTAACAGTCCTAAAATCTTATAGATTACTGATGTTAATTTGACTTTCTACATTTATCTCATGGCATTGTAATTTGCATACAGATAGTTAAAAGAAATCGACACAGGATTGTTCCAGGAATTTGCATTTTGAACAGAAGCTAGACCATCACATTCTTCGCTTCTTTTGAACAACTTACCTCATTAAATTTTTTATCAAATTTTTGTAGAATGTTATTAGTGTTGCAATTAAAAAATAATGTTGACAATTGATTTTAGGCTATGAATGTATAGCCTTCTTACAATGCTGACAATTTTAGGCTGCCTTATCACTGCGCACTTTGAATTATATTATATCTAAACACAAATTTCCAATGTAATGATCATATAAGATAAATAATCAATTATAGTAATTAGAGTTGTCCAATATAATGAAATGAGTCTCTTCAAGGCCTGTTGACCTGTCTCCTTCAAACCAAGTCACACTTCTTGCGTGGATTCAGCAAACAAAGCAAAAGACAATATCAACTTAAACAAAATCTTGAATACAAGCCTCTCCATCACCGGTTTTTGTAAAGTTTCAATTTTGATCCTTTTAACATTTGTTTATTTTTCCTTTAAAATTATCTATGTCCTTTTGTGGTCCTCTATTGTGTCATTAGTTCACTTTTAATTCTTTATCTTTTAAATGAATTCGATTTTGGTTATCCGACGGGAAGTGTGGTTCATACATTTTATTCCATTCGCCACTCTACACCAGATAACGAAAATCTGACTCATTTAAAAGATAAAAGAGCAAAATACCATAAAATTTGGTATTCCGTCACATTACTCAGACCTTTTTCTTCTTCCTTTAGTTTCTGACTTCTGATTAATGTGTCACACCCCATGCTGAAGGTGCAACAGCAATGGCGGATTCGGAGTGGAATGAAGGAGAAGGAGAGCGTTTACTGTTTCAAAATGGAAAAGGCATTTTCTGGAGTTGTTGACCAAAAGAAAGAAGATGAGATCTTTTATGATGCAGAGGAAAGGATCCTGTCCGTCGATCCCGTAAGCGGCTGAAGGTGGAAATGTGAAGATGCAAGTGAGTGTGGACGCTTGGGATAAATCCACGTGCTATCTTACTTGACTTTTTAATTATGTATTAGTCGTTAATATAAATAGACTTGCTGTTAAACGTGATTAGTTAAATCACGTGCTGTAACTGCCTTATAAGGCCCTATCTCGCGAAGGAGAAAACAACAAGAAAATTGTCTACCTATCTCTCCTCTCAATTCTCTCTCTTTTACTCCCAATTCTCTTTCTCTGCAGATCGAATCTCAGATCAAGTTTACATTCTCAACAATTTATACCAATTTACAAGATCTAGCTAATACCCCCAACAGGTTGTTAAACAAGTATCAATCGCCGTGTTCCATGGCTGCTTCCGAGCTGCCCCCCCTTCCAGAAGCTGGTCTGGTTGATGAAGAACCAATTCTGCAACCTGCTGAAGTGGATCAAAAAACACAAGCTTAGCTGATTTGTTGAGTCACAACATGATCCAACACCTTGCGGTAACTACTCGCACTCTTACTAATAATTTCTCGAGCATGTTCAATACCTTGTTCCATCGTCTAGATCTAGTTGAATCACAAAGAGTTATGGATCAAAACAAGCACCCATACTATCCCGGCCCCCAACTCCCCACTATACTAACACCTTAAATCGTGCTCCACCGGGGTTCAAATCCAATGGCAAAAGGGTAAACGAGGGATGTGGATCTGTGTACATGGAGGTTCCCAAGGCGGTGGGCAATGTGTACATAGAACTTCCAAAAAATGTTGATGAGGGCAACCAGTCACTTATGGGCAGTGGTGGTACAAGACAGTGGAGCAATAACAACAGTAACCATCTAGATTGGGGGGGGGGGGGAAGAGGAAGTGGGGCTAGGAACTATTCCGATAATTCTGGAAATTCTTCTTCTGTTATGATAATTTACCCATGAAGGGGGAAGAACTGATATGGTCACAGTTTGTGCTCATGATTTCAAATCGTTTCCAGGATTTACAAGATAATAAAGCTATTGGGGAGATGCATAAATTGAGGCACACTGGGAGCTATGATGAACATGCATCTAAGTTTGAGAACTCAGAGCTTTTATCATACACGGTAGGTGTGGGGAATTTGATGAGGAATACTGGGTAGCCACTTTCCTTAGTGGGCTAGACAAAGTTATACAGGGTGGGTTGGATATGCTACACCCAAACTTTCTGGAGTCGACTATTAACTTAGAAAGACAGCAAGTACACTTAAATGAGTCACACATAATGAAGCTTAGAGAGTTTACTAAAGGGATGACTCTAGCTTCTTCCACAAGGAAAACTGAAGTAAAGAAGTACCAGAACACAATTCCAAAAGGGGCTCCAACTATCAAACCAAGGTTCAAGTTGCTAATCCCCTTGGAAATGGATCAAAGGAGATCTAAGGGACTCTGCTAAAACTGTGATGAGCAGTTCACCCTGTTGGGAGATAATATAAGTTTTGAATAATTCACCCCTATTTGATTGATGAACCAGTTTGATGTAGTTGATAGGTTTTTTCAGCCCGTGTCTGTATAGTCAGGCTGAATGTTTTTGTTTTCAAATTAGGTTGTTCAGATTGTGTTTGGTCAGCCCATTAACCGAGAGAGTCTAGCTCTTAAGCTGACACCCTTCAGCCGAACAATTCTCAGATCAAAATCTTCACCACACCGTATTGATGATTCAAATGCGTGAAGATTGTACAAGGTACAAGACACGAAATTCAAAGTTGATGGTCAACGGAGCAAGACGACAATACCAGAATCAACATTGACCAATCTCAAGCCGCCATGTCAGCTTAGTCAAAGGGAGACTGAACAATACCACATACAAGATCCACATAACCAAGCTGAGCGCTACAAGTGTCCATGCATTCAATGCATAAGACCGTCGTCAACACGGAGCCAATGGGAGATTGATCTTGTTCAATGGATCTTTTCCCTAGCTCGCCTATAAATAGCATAAGACCTCTCTTAACGAGGTTACGGAATTTCAAGAAGCTCAAGTATACTCTCAAGCAAAAGAACAAGTGATACGTTCAGTATCGGATAGAGCCCTTAATGGCGGCTTAGACCCCAGCAAGAAAAGGAGATTAAAGAAGAGAAGGAGGGAGAGACACCAGAAGAGAATAATTTCATTCCAAAACATAAACTACTACATTACATCCCACGACTATATTAAAGGTTTGGCACTAATGCCTTGATTTGCTAGGTGGCAGCTAGCCTACTTCCCACTAAAAACTGCACTAGAAACTACCATAACTAAACCTTGCACGATCCTACATCACGATCCAATATCACACATAATCCTTAAGTTTTGACGGTCGTGTCTTTGTGCGCATTGGACGTGTAGTGGGTTGGGTTTCTTCATCTTCTAAATCCTCTATCAGCCCATCTATCAAGTCCTCCTTTTTTCCAATTCTTCCTCCTGGCCCAATTCATCACCCATATTGTGGCCCACATTTCCTTCCTTTGTGGTCGTATCAACAAGCCTTTACTCTACTCATCCAAAATTTATCTTGCTAGAAATCCCCATTGTTGTTCATACTCTAAGTATTCATAGCTTATCATAAGCTTGGAGTAAAGAGTGTTTAATGCTTTTGTTGTTGAACAAACCTCAAAACCCCCACCCTTATCTTGTTAGATAGATTGAATCTGATTGATTGATAGTTTTGTAGATAATTTGATAACTTGTTGGATTCCTGCTGAAAAGGCAGAAGAGTGGACGTAGGATCTTATGAATCCGAACCACTATAAAATCTATGTTATTTACTATTTCATTAGATCAGCTTATTGTTCACTCTTCATAATATCAGATTTACTATTGCATTTCAAAAATCATATCCATTTAGGGCCTATCATATTTCCGCATACTTTCTCTGGCTCACTATCAGTGACTTTTGATCTAAAAAAACGAAATTTGGTGTCAGGTGTATCCCCCCCCTCCCATCCATGCACCTAAAAGCGTACCAGGATCAACACACCCCCGATCATGTGCACCAAGAAAATCAATTTTATGATCATGACTGCACATGAACAAGGGGAATTCCTCAACAGTTTGGAAGTTGTTAATGAGGAAGAAGAGTTTGGAGATGCTATTGATGAGTTAGGAATGACAATGATAACCCTAGGATCTCTGGAAGAAGAGTTTGGGAAGAGTATCATGCGCCTGATGGGATATTCTGGTCCTAAGAAGTTAAGGATTCTGGTTGACACCGATAGTTCACTAAGTTCCTGAATTCTAAATTGGCAAAGGAGATGAAGGGGGAAATTGAGCTAGTTAGGCAGCTCAATGTTTTTGTGGCCAATGGAAATGTTATGATTAGTAACAAAAAGCTTAAATAATTCAAGTGGAAGATGCAGGAGTTTGAGTTTGTTTATGACATCAGAGTGTTACCTACTGCTAGTTATGATTTAATATTGGGAAGTGATTGGTTAAAGTATCATACTTGACTATGAAGCTATGGTTTTCTCTATTATGCATGAAGGCCACAGGATCTTTGTGAACACAACTAAGGGAAGGGGTAAACCCCCACCTGTTTCATCAGCAACCATATACCAACTCTTACAAGAAAACTCCCCCACTACAGAGAGATTTCTTCTAATGGCTATGGAGGCAAGAGAGGATCATAATAATCCCTTAGTGACTCCTCTGCTAGAGTCATTCAACGATGTGTTTGAAACCCCCCAAGGATTGCAACCCAGTAGAGAGGTGGAACATAAAATTGTATTGCAACCTGGAAGTATTCCTAAACAGCAGTATCCTTATAGAGTTTCTCATGCTCAGAAGGCTGAGATTGAGAAAACTGTGAGTACACTACCGGAATTTGGAGAGATACAACATAGTAAAAGTCCTTTCTCTTCACCAATTTGATCGTGTCCTACTTAGACCTCTACCCACAAGTGTATGGGGTGTTGGAATATAGGTGGTGAGCAAGGTCGTCTCTCAAAGGACTATGCGGTTAATCGTGTAACTCCTCCTATTCGGATGCTTAAACTCTATCTAGACGATGAAAACTTAGCGGGGTGATTAGTCCTAGGCAATAATTGAAATAAATCTAAGCTAAGGGCAATAAAGAAGCTAAATGGATGAAAATCTAAGAGAAGATATTCTAGGGGTAGACACTAATGATATGCAAAAGGATTTGGCTTACTTGAACTTGATACGGTTAATTACATCTATTTATGAGCGACGTCTGATATAGCCTAACTACCTCTCGGTGAACTTAGACTGTGGATTCTAGATTAAGACTATCGTCTCCAATTCATCGAAACCTAGAACTCCCAAAAGCCCTCGAGTCTATTGCCCTCACCCGTATCCCGCAACCTCTCGGTCTATTGGAAAGAGGTGCTATATGCTCCTAATCTAGAATTAATTCTCAACTCTCGTTTACTGAATTAGTTTCATGGATAAATTTAAATGGTGATCAATCATTCAAACAATCATTAAAAGCAAGAGCATAGAGAAATATAGTAGATTAACCATAAGCAAATCTAGTAAACATCAATTCTCAAACAAACTCATCAAGTCTATCACCTAGAATAGGGAATTTAGCTACTCATGTTCTTGATTAGCAAAATACTCAAATCATAGCAAGTCAAAGATATGAGAAAGCAAGGGGAAAAGAAAATGCAACCAAATCCTAAAGCGTTGTCTTCAATCTTGATTGCTTGACTCCTTCTTCTTCAATCTTCACACAATTATCAACTTCAATGGTGGAGAATGGAAGATTTTGGGTGTTTGGGGGTGAAGGGGTGGATTTGGAGAGTGAAAAGGGTGAAATTTCGTGTGGTAGATGAGTTATGGTCGCTAGGGCTTCAAGTTTTGGCTTTATATAGTGACCCGGGTCGAAACCGGATCAAAAACTGGGTAGCCCACGAAAAAGGGGGCGGACCGCGGTCCAGTACAAAGCTCGGACTGCGGTCCCATTTCTACTGTTGCGCAACAATTTTGTTTTGGCTCGTTCTCCCTCGTTTCTTATCTAAATCTCGATTCGTTTTCGGCCACGTAACCCCAACGCGCTGAACTTTAAGGCCAACTTCCCGTTTCTTCAAAATAGGTCTTCATTCTCCTGAAAAATCAATGACAACCAACCCAAGTAGCATATTCTTCGAAAATGATGAACTATGCGAACACAACATGTACACTTGGTTTTTCTTGGTAAATAAACAACATGTAAGCTCTCTAAGACCTATAAGATCCATGTTTGTCACAACTCTATTGGTTAAAAAGAAGGATGGAACTTGGAGGATGTGTGGATTACATGTATCTCAATAACTTGACTGGTAAACATGATTATCCTCACTACAAGAAAACAGATTTATTGCGACACATGCTCGTGCGACATTAAATGCACGTGTCATAAAGTTACCACATTTATGCTTGTAGTGTCATATTTTTACTTCATTTGTGCGTCATTTTAAATTTATGTCGTATTTTAGTGACACATAAGAGACACTCAAGTTTATGTCTCAAAACTGCGATAATTTATTTGCGACACCTCAATAGATAGTCATAAATATGCTACATATTTAAAATAATGTTGCCAAAAATATTGTATATTTACGTTAATTGTGTATCATCTAAATATTATGTTGTAGTATAGTGACACGAATGCGATGCTCATTTTTATATCTCAAAATTATGACAACTTATTTGCGACACATCCATAAAATGTCATAATTATACCACATATTTTGAATAATGTCGCACTTGAGTCGTATATTTACGTCAGTTATGCGGCTTCTGAATAATGTGTCATAGTTTAGTGATACAAATACGACCTTCATTTTTAAGTATCAAGATTACGATAATTTATCTGCGACACTTTAGTTAAATGTCAAATTTATACAATATATCTAAAATAATATTTTAATAGGGACACAATTAATAATGCACTTTGTGACTTAGTATTGACATATGGTATAATGCCCTCATTCATTGTGAATAAGAAACGTTATTGAATAATCTATTTTCGGTCATCTTTATAAAAGTAAAACAATAACGCAAGATATAGACATTGAACGATTCATTCTTTTACATATTTCATTTTTTATTTTATAAAAAGTTTACATGATATTTTACTTTTCCTTTTTTTAGTAATAAAATAATTATAATTTCAATAATTAATTTTTCAAAATAAAATAATTAATGATACTTTTATTATTATTTTTGTCTATCATTAGTTCATATGACAGTTTCTTACTGTTCATAATTTTTAGATTTATTTTGTTTAGTATTTTTTTAACTGTTCACAATATTTTTTATTTACTTTGTTGGTCCTGAGACGTAGTTCAGGTGTAGCGCGCGTGGGGGGGGGGTAAATACACCTGATGCAATTCTTTTTATTTATTGTATTTTCTTTTCCTTTTATTTTATTATATATTAAGTTCAAATATTATTGTTATTATTTTTTTTAATAATTAAATTAACTTAATCTCAATCGACTAATGAGTGTTTGTATAAAATAATAGAATAACTAATACTACTAGTACTAGTACGAACTCCAAAGGAGAGCGGTAGGCCCTGCTGTCCCACCCCTGATTTTGTCACGACATACTTCTGTTAATTAATTTTTATGATAAGAGAATGTGTGGCTTTTTTATTATTATTTCTTAATCATGTTTTCAGCTTTTTTTTCATTAGTCATAACTTTTTTTCATATTTTATATAACTCGTAAAGTTTTCTTTTACAAGTTTTATTTTTCTCTATTTATTTAAGTTAACATAACATTTTTCTTATTAATCATAATATTTTCATTTTTCATATTTGATTATTATTCGTAATATTGTATATTCTTTTTATATGTAGTATATTTTGAATGATTCAACTTAAAATAATTCAAATAATTTATTATTCAAAATAAAAGAGTAGTAATGATTCTTTAATTTCTTTTGCGTTAAACATTTTTTTTTGAAATTTTATTAAATATATCTTCTTTTATTTTCTTATTATTCTTAATATTTTCTTAATTTCTCATTTTATAACAAGTTTATATAATATTCATTTTGTATTTTATGATAAGTTAACATAATATTTTTAATAATCAAATAAATATAATTCCAATACTTAATTTTTAAAATAAAAAACTTTTTTTTAATAAATATAATTTTCAATATTTAACATACTATTCTCTTTTATTTCGTTCCGTTTTTAATAAAAAAAAATTCAAAACATTATCCATAATGTTTCCTTTATTTTTATTTTTATTTTTTTTCTATAGTAAACTAACATAATTATTTGTTTTATTTTATTTTTTGTTATTTATTTTATGATAAATTAACTTAATAATTTTTTAACATAAAAATTATAAAAACTAGATCTGGGATCATAGTTTAAGAACTATTAGGCTATGCCTTTATGTTTTTAAAATAGGTTCAACAAAATACATTTCTAATTGAATATACATTTTTTTGTGGTAATATCTCCATCAAAATTTATTTTCATCCAAAAGTATTTCCATATTTTTATTTAATAACAATTTTGAAATCAACCCCCTCATTTTTCAATAATAATAGGGAATATATCCTTTCAAAAAATTATGTCCCAAGATTTACATTTCAGTTCGATTCATGCTAGAGTTTCATTTTGTAAATATTTTTCATTTCTAATTAAGTTCGGACTTATTACTTCAGAAAACTCAATTCTTATTGATTAATTTCTAATTTCAAGAAATTTCTATCTTAGTTTACAAATATAATTTTTAACTTGATTTCTAATTCTCCACAACAACATTCATTGAATTTTTATTTCTAAGGAATTATATTCTAAGTTAAATTATTTTATCAAGTATTAAATATAATAATTCATATTGGAAGGAATATAAAATAGAAGCTATTAAAAATAAAAACATCAAACATCAATTAAAAAATCACTACTGATCGAAATTCAATTAGAAACGAAAAAATATTTAGATATTCATTTTTAAAAATCATGGATCATAATAAATAAATTTATCATATTGATGGAAATAATTAGAAAATTATAAGTCATCTACTTTATCAATTTTTACTTTCCAAATTTTATACTATTTAATTCATAATATGATTATGGAATGAGTTTTCTAATAATATATATATTCTTTCGTTATGTATATTGTATAAAAATATATATTAATTAAAATTTTGATTACATTTTTCATATGTATATTGTAAATTAAATATGTTTAGAACTATTTTGTATAATAGAAAACGTTAAATTTTTTAATTGATTTCAAGATTCTCGATTGGATATTTTCTTTCGTTTTTTTATTAGATTTTTTTTCCTTATCGGCACTTTTAATTTTCAAATCTTTATTCAAAATTCAAATTCCAAATGAAAATTTTTGGAGGTTGTTTAAATATTTTGGAGGGTAGTTTAAATTTTTAGGATCCCACTAATCATGTTAACCGTTTATTATGAGTATTCAATACATTACTTATCCATTCTCCACTCTCCCCATCTTTAGAAAATCTATCAAAACACTTATATTTTATCCTTTTATATTTCTTCTCCACTGAGATGAATGTACAACCATTTCCTGATGGAAACTTAATTGACTTTCAGATTGGTTTAGCAATGTCGCCTATCAGCAACAACTCACTCTTCTTGGACTACCATCGCAACTCATTTCCAATGTTCTTTCAGCGGGGCATGAATGTCTCGCTTTCAACTGATGACCCTCTATAAATCCACTTGACTAAGGAGCCTCTTGTTGAGGAATACAGTGTAGCAACAAAGGTCTCTCGATCTCTTCTTCTTCTCTTTATCCCAAATGAATGCATCTTAGATAATCCTCTTTTTCGCCTAATCAGGTATGGAAGCTCAGTTCATGTGACCTTTGTGAGATTGCTAGAAACTCCGTTTACCAATCTGGATTTCCTCATGCTGCAAAGGTTACGACTCTAGAATTTGCTGAGTACTTTCTTATCAGTTTAAAGCTAACACAAAATTCGGATTTTGTTCTTAGTTGCAGTGGCTTGGAGATGACTACTACAAGAGAGGCCCTAAAGAAAATGTGATACACAAGACTAATGTTAATTCTCAGCATCAACAAGGTATCATACGTTCCCATCTCCAATTTCTAACACATTTACTTATTTTTTGCACAAAGTGTTACATAACCGTGGTTTATCCTATTTATTTTTTGTTACTCTTGCAGCTCCAACCTATAAAGGTTTATCTTTTTAAGTAATGAGTAGAACTATAAAGGCTTAAATTTATACAAATGTATATCTTTTTTAATTTTTGTTGAATCTCATTTTCCTTTTGAACTAATATATTAGTTTAATTTTGGGTTTGCTTCTTAATGTTTGTCGAATGCATAATTATTATAATGGAAGACTGTAGAGGAAGGTATGGAGATTGTTCAAAACAGAGATTTTATATACTAGTACTAGTCTAAGGATGTTTAATAATTAATTTTTAATTCATTTTTACTTTCTTTTGTTTGTTTACATAAATTAATGTAATGGTTACTTTTGTAATTGTATAATTTTTTTGCTTATGAAATAAATATTATATGAATAAACGTAAACAATTTGTAATATTGGGAATGCTTAAAATTAATTAAATTTATCATACTAGTTTGCTATCCAACTAAAATTGATTACATAACAATAAAATTATAGAAAATAAAATTCTTATGGTGAAGAAACTTCCTTGCAATTGTTCATAAATTTTGGCGAGGAGATCAACATTTAACGAGAAAACTTACCTCACAATTAATTAATTTATTTTAAATATAATTAAATTTGTGATAAATTGAAATTATATTTAATGAGGAAACTATTTATTTGCGAGGAGGGGTATACTGGATTTTTCACATTAAAGGGCAAAATTGAAAAAGGGTATTTTAGTATTTTCACATCATACATTAGCGAGGAAATTTTGAAATGTAAAAAGTATTGTAAATTTTTACGACATTTAACACAAAAATTTGCAACAAATGTGATTGTCGCAATAATATGCGGCATTTGAAATATGATGCTAAAAGAGTTGTGAAATTTTGCGTCACGTTATTTCAATGTCACAACCCGCTGTTACAAATTATGTTGCATCGTTTCAACTAATGTCACGTAAAGTGTAGCAAATGAACATGCATCGCTAAAACTAATGACGAGTAGTGTGTGACAAATAGTTTGCGACAATTAATTAAGTGAAGTATAAAGTGTCGTATATGTTGCGTCACTATAGAAAAATAATGTCATAAATTTACGTCATCACTTTTTGCGACATAATCCAACATGACGCAGAAAATGTCGCAAATTAGCTTTTGCGACATAAAAAAAAGATTTTGCGACATTTTTAACATGTTGAAAAATGTATGTTTTCTTGTAGTGCCTATTCCGGTTATAGATGAATTACTTGATGAATTAAATGGAGTAAAGTTTTTCAGTAAGATTGATCTAAGGTCTGGATATTTCCAAATCCTTATGGATCCAGAATCAAGATATCTCACTGCCTTCAGAACCCACCATGGGCATTATGAGTACCTTGTGATGCCCTATGGTTTGTGCAATCCCCCTGCAACTTTCCAATCCTTGATGAACCAAGTTTTTGAAGGGAGGTTGAGGAAGAATGTCCTAGTATTCTTTGTTGACGTACTAGTCTGTAGCCCTACTTGGGAGATGCACATGCAGCATGTGAAAGAGGCTTTGGAAATCTTAAGGAAGAAGTTATTTGCCAAGATGAGCAAATGTGAATTTGGGAAGAATTCAGTAGCCTATCTGGGACATTATTTCTCAATATGGGGTTGCTACATACCTTGAAAAAGTTACATCCATGATGGAATTGGAAAACCCCTACCAATCTTAAAGGGTTGAGAGGGTTCCTAGGCCTGGCTAGCTACTACAGGAAATTCATAAGGGGCCATGGAATTATGAGTAAGACCCTTACCAATCTATTGAAGAAGGGGGCCTTTTCTTGGGGAGCAGAAGCTGAAGAAGCCTTGCAGAAACTGAAGGAAGCCATGATTACAACTCATGTTCTAGCTCTTCCTAACTTTGAAAAGACTTTTATCTTGGATATTGATGCATGTGGAACTGGAATTGGGCCAGTGCTAATGCAAGAAGGCCGGCCTATAGCTTATCTAAGTAAAGTACTGAGTAAGAAGCACCAAGGCATGTCTATCTATGAAAAGGAGTTCCTAGCAATTTTGCTTGACAAGAACTCAAGCAGATTTCATCATCAAAACATATCAGCAAGCACTCAAACACTTGCTGGACAAAAAAATAACCACTCCTTTACAACAGAAGTGGATCCCTAAGCTCCATGACTATGATTATTCAATTCAGTACATAAAATATTCAATTCAGTACATAAAAGGAAAAGAAGATTTGGCAGCTGATGCCTTATCTAGGAGGGATACCACCCACTGCCTAGCAATCTCCACAGTGGTACCCCTCTGGGTTCAGAAGGTGGCAGATAGCTATTATCTTGATCCTACCCTACTCAAGGTAGTCATAGCCAAAGCAGTGGATACCATTTCCTATCCAAAATATACCTACAATGGAGGACCGCTCAGAAGGAAGGGTAGGGTGGTTGTAGGAGATGATAAAAAATTGTAGGACTCTATAATTAAGGAACTACATGACTCTGTTGTAGGTGGACATTCAGGGGAGGATGGAACATATCACATGGTGAAAAGATATCTCTATAGGAAAGGGCTAAAAAAAAGAGGAAATTGATTGGGTTTCTTCTTGTACCACCTGTGCTCAGAGTAAGAATGAAAGGAGGGGAAGTCCATGCATGCTCCAACCCTACCTATTCCCACTCAAGTTTGGACTCACATAAGCATGGACTTTGTGGAAGGGCTGCCTAAATCTCAAGGGAGGACAATAATTCTGGTTGTGGTAGACAGACTTACCACGTACAACCATTTCATAGGGTTGGCACACCCATACAATGCAACTACCATTGCTCAACTATTCTTGGACAACATAGTGAAACTACATGGGCAACCTATGAGTCTGGTTACTAACAGGGATCCAATATTCATATTCACGGGTATTTTCTGGGCTGAACTATTTAAACTCATGGGGGTTAAAGCTGGACATGACATCAGCATATCACCCACAATCTGATGGCCAAACTGAGAGGGTGAATCAATGCCTTGAAACATGCCTCAGACGTATGGTCAAGAAAACTCCTAAACAGTGGTTCAAATGGTTATCTTTGCCTGAGTTATGGTACAACTCCAACTACCATACCAGCTTAAAGATGTCACCTTTTGAAGCTTTATATGTGTACAACCCCCTTATATTTCCTACAGAGCCGTTTCCCCATACTGAATCAAGCGATAGCTTAGAACTTGCTGAAGAAAGACTGAAGATGCAGCAGAAGTTCAAGGAGAACTTACAGTATGTAAGGGAGAGGATGGGAAAAAATGCGAACTTGAAAAGAGCTGACAGACAGTTTCCAATTTGTGAATTTGTGTACCTAAAACTAAAACCTTTCAGGTAAACAAGTGCAGTGCTCAGAAAAAACCAGAAGCTTGCTCCTAAGTACTATGGGCCCTATTAGATCTTGGAGAAAAAGGGAGAAGTCACATACCGTTTAGATCTTCCTCCAGGGGCCAAGATCTAGTCGGTTTTCTACGTGCCCTTGTTGAAGAAGTCAATCAACCCTGCCAAGTTCCACTCGGCCGAACTCCCAGGATTTGATGACAATGGTGAGTTATCCTTTGTGCCTATAGTGAAAGGAAAACGAAGCAAGATTAATGGGCGAGGACGAGAAATAAGGTGTGACAGCCATGGCAGATTGGAGTGAATGAAGGAGAAGAAGGAGAGGGTCTGTTTCAAAAGGGAAAAGGCGTTTCTCTGGAGTTGTTGACCAAAAAGATGAAATCTTTTATGATGCAGAGGAAAGGATCATGTCCGTCGATCCCATAAGTGGTTGAAGGTGGAGATGTGAAGATGCAAGTGAGCGTGGACGCTTGGGATAAATCCACGTGTTATCTTACTTAGTATCTTAGTTGAATTCTTAATTTTGTATTAGTCGTTAATTAAGTAGACTTGCTATTAAATGTGATTAGTTAAATCACATGTTGTAACCGCCTTATAAGGCCCTATCTCGTGAAGGATAAAACAACAAGAAAATTACCTACCTATCTTTCCTCTCAATTCTCTCTCTCTCTTGCACTCCCAATTCTCTTTCTCTGCAGATCGGATCTCAGATCCAGTTTACATTCTCAACAATTTATTACCAATTTACAAGATCTAGCTAATACCCCCAACAAGGTGTTACATAATGCTATGCAGTACTTCCCAGCAAAGCTTAGATGGTGAAGAAAATGTTTACGTATTTTCCCCCAACGTCAGGAATGTAAACTTAATCCATTTAGATTAGTGAATTAGTTTTATTGCCAGTTTTATCAAAATATAATTTTCAAACCACTTTATGATTTTTTTTGTAAAACTATAACCTTGTTGGACACCTAAGACCATCTCAATAGTGTGCTATATAATGTGGTATATTCCTATTTAACAACAAAAATCACTCTCCAATGATATGCTATACAGTGTGGTAAAATGGATATGGAACAATATTTGTTGTATTTGTAGCACCAAAATGGAGGGTGTGGCATAATTTTTTTTTAACCTATGCTTTTTATTGTGTAATTTCAATTATGTTGTTTTGCATTACTGAAGTCTTTATTTACATCTTTTGTATTAATATTATATTAAGTTTTAATATAATAGATAATTATATTTTTTTTTCCCACGGCTATTTCCATCGGCATCTTTGCTGCTGCCGGACTTGGAGGACCACCTCCATTCTCATTTGTAGCCTCGTCGACTACAATTGTTCCTTTGACATCATCCAACATGGATGCCATCTCCACCTTGGCCGCCATGTAATTCGCTACAAATAACCGAATCGTGAACAATTTACGCAATGAAACTCATGCAATCACATCGTCTTCAGCGACTCCGTTTATCCCATTTGGGACGTTGAACCACCTTGGAGGGGTGGGGAGCTTGACCCCAACTCTGTCGGCGCCGTTGCACTCTTCAAGAGCATTGTCTGTCGCTGAAAAGCCACCACAATTTGGGGGGCCGACTTCAAACGTTGGTAATAAAAGATGTTTTATTTAACAACACTAGGGTTTGGAAGCATCTTTAGGGAAGATGAACCCGCGCCTCCTAGTGCAAATAAGGAGAACATGCAAGTCTGCATTGCCTACGACAATGGCGAACCTTCGACTATCTATGTAAAAAATTCTTGTTAAGTAATTTAGTGGATAGTTTGAATAGTGTACATGTAAATATGGAGACCTCAAAAGAAATGCAGGAGACACTAGACAAGAAATATTATACTGACGATGCAGGTACAAAGAAGTTTATTGTAGCCCGGTTTCTGGACTACAAGATGGTGGATTCCAGACCCATCATGGACAAAGTGCAAGAATTCCAACTAATTGTACACGAGGTCTATGACGAAGGGGTGGGTGCTTTTACCGGATGCCTTCACTGTGGCGGCTATGATTGAGAAGCTTTCACCTAGTTGGAAAGACTTCAAAAGCTACCTCAAGCATAAGTGAAAGGGGAGATGTCGCTAGAGGACCTAATTTGTGAAGCTTCACATCGAGTTTGATGTCCGAGTTCACGACGTGAAAGCCAAAGGCCCGATGGACCCGAGGGTCAACTTGTTGGAGAAGGGTGGTGACTCAAATTAAAGAGGACGTCCCAATAGCAATGATAAGGGAAAGAGTCAAGCACGGAGGTTTGATTGAGATTGCTACAATTGTGGCAAAGCGAGCCACATGTCGAAGGATTGTCGAAGCCCAAGAAGAAGAACGCGAGACAAGCCAACATGATGGAAAAAGACCTCACTCAAGAGGATCTAGCGGTCGTGATCACTGAAGAAGTTAACATTATCGAGAACCCCGGCCTATGGTTCATCGACACTATTGCAACCACACGTGTGTGTGGTGATAGAAGCCACTTTCACTAAGTACCATCCCTGTTAAAGGAGGAAGCTGAACATGGGGAACCAAATATCTTCCGACGTAGTTGGAGTTGGAACTGTTGTTCTAAGGATGACCTTTGGCAAAGACTTCACCTTGAGTGAAGTGTTGCATATCCGGAAGAACCTTGTGTCAGGTTCTGTACTAGTCAAACGTGGTTTTAGACTAGTTTCTTAAGCTGATAAGTTTACTTTAACAAAGTATGGAATGTTTTTAGGTATTGATTACCCAACAGATGGTCTTTTTAAGCTCAATGTAGCGACACTCGCCAAGTGCCCAAAAATGATGAAAGTAATAATAATGCTTCTACTTCTTCTTACTTGACTGAGTGCTCCGATTTATGGCATCGTAGATTAGTACAAGTTAATCTAAATATGATAAAACGTCAAGTTAATATTGATTTACTAAATTGAGGAAGAGGGTCTTCAGTTGCTAGCCATAGAAAGATGGTAGCATATGATAGTAAATGCACTTCAGATCATAGTTTCTTGCGGTCTCTTCTAGAACGATGCAGGTGTATTAGCTCCAAGTGTCGGCCTTGTGTAGTCTCCCTGCAACTTCTCGCCCTCAGGATTGTTCATAATTTTTGCCATTTCAATTTTGTGTTCCGGTGCTTCCCTCGTTGTGCGAGTCCCTGCGCGGTGTATGTTATCGATAAAAGGCGCAAATTATGGATGTTGCGACCTCCTACCGTGCATAAACCTACAGAAAACTCTAAGAATAAGATCCGGCACACAAAAAGAAAGGAGAAATCAGAAACCAAGTTAAAAGTAAAATCTAAACAAATAAACAACTAGTAAAAAAAATAATTAAAACGACTGAGTCCCCGGCTACGGTGCCAAAAACTTGATGAATACGTTATAATTCTCGTAAGTGCACGAATCGGTAAAGTACCTAATCTAGAAACTTCTAAAATCGATCTCACAAGGACTCAACTGAGTTCTAATTACTAGGATTAAATAACTATCTACTTGATCCTAAACTTGATTGTGTTTATATAAAACTACGAAATTAAAATAGTAAGAAAGTAAGAAAACAAGTAAAAACAAAGTAGGTTAATGGGTGTGGTTTCAAAACTGATGAAGAGTGCGGAGGTTTAACAATCATTATGCTTAAGATAATCGATCTATTCTCATTCTCTAGCTAGCATTTATGAGCTTCTTTTGTTTGTTCATCCACTAAGGCTCTAGGGATTCCATATGATGACGTGAGATCTCTAACATATAATCTTAAGGGTCAATCAAGTGATCATTTCATGCACCTAAGGATCGTATCATGCACAAGGATTTAAGGAACCATCTAAACTATCATAAACCAATGACGACAATCTAGACTCGTAATTGTAGGGTTAAATAAATAATCGAGTATGATTTTTCGTATTACCTATTCCCTATATTCTTTATAATTATCTAAGATGATGGTCAATTACATTAAAGAATCACAGAGAAATTAAATTAAGTGCAACAATTAAGAAACAAAATAGTTCTTTCATTCAAAAACAAGGGATCGGATCAATTTATCAAAAACATAAATCTTGCTAAACCCCCACACAAGGGGATTTAGCTACTCATATCCGTAGGAAAATAGTCACAAAGAATGCACAAAGAATCTATGGAATTCAAGTATCAAAAACTCTAATCAAAACCAGGATGGAATAATACAACCTAAAATATAGCGGATTGATCCTCACACTTGATTCTCTGGTTGTGGTCCTCAATCTTCGTCTTGAATCTTCAATGGAGGAATGTCTTAGTTGTTTCTCTGCTCTACAGGGTGGAAAATCTCGAAAATATAGTGTGTTGTTCATATGAATGAAATCCGGAGGCTTTATATACGTTTTCGAGCCGAAAAAACGCGTCTTATTAGGCCTTTTACAGAGTCAGACCGCGGTCCAAGATTGTACTGGACCGCGGTCCAAGATTGTACTGGACCGCAAAAAATGGGATTTCGTGGACAGAGAGTGTGGGACCGTGGACCCGTGTAAATACGGACCGCGGTCCAATACAAAATCTGCACTTCTCAATTTTCTACACCGACCAGTTGCGGGGAAATCATCTTATCTCATTCGTTAACCGTTGGATCGTCAAGAAACTTTGTCATGATGTTCCCAACACATAGGAGTAGGTTTTAGACGGTGGAGATCGGATTCGAAGATTGTTAGATCTGTCTGCTATGCGATTTCCTTATCTACACGGTTTCACGACTTTCATTGCTCGACCCTCCAACATCCGACTTCAAATCTTCCTCATCCTTCATTCAAACAACTCCATCTTTTCCCACAATGTATCAATGGTTATGATTTTCTTCCTTTAGGTGTCAAATACTTCCAAATATGCTCAAAACGGGTAAGTAACTTACAAAATAAAAAACCATCGAAAGTATACGGTTCCAAACAAAACAAAAGCTAAAAATAGACGGAAAATTATAAAAATAGACTTAAAAAGAATACGATGAGATGATATAAAAACCACTCATCAATAGTGTCTCGTACTTTTAATTATCTTAAGTTTTGGTGTTGTATATTCAAGTCAGAATCTTTTTTGTAGTATGGAGTATGGAGAAACTGACTGAATGTTGTTTATTTCAGGAAAAGATAATGAGAGTTCCATTTGGTCCAAACAAAGAGTTTTTTAGTTTGTTTTCTGCAACCGCATCACAACCTCTTGGTAATTGTGAACTTGAAGCTTTAGTGGGTACTTTGTCGTATGTAGCTGGAAATCCTTTTTGAATCTAATATGACATGTGTAAATGAAACTATTTATGACCTGAACACAGAACTCAGCGCATGAATTATGTGGAGTTGGAACATAGTGCAAAACAAGTACAATGGAAAAGATTATCTATTTGCCGTTTTAGTCACTATTAGATGCTCAATTTTTATAGTATTATTTTCGGTTAACAGTTAGTACAATACAGTCACGTATTGGAAAAATGAAATATGACACGGGGACATCGGGCATTACTGATTTGCCATTAAGCATAAGTTCCAACCAACCTATTTAGAGAGAATAATGTATCATGTTGGTTTCTGAAAATCTCATTTCCAAGTTATTGAAAAGCCCAAAAAATATTCTATTTTCTTTTGCATTCCATTCTAGAGGAACTAACTAATTCAAGTGGAGAGCAAAGTACAACAATACTGGCACTAAATAATTGCAATTTATCGAACCCATTTTTATTTTTTGGTTCAATTCAAAACTCAATTAGTTAAACGGCTCGACTGAGAGCTAACCCAGCTAAATTAAGATAGGTTTGAGAGCATATTAATTTTTTAATTCGAAATAAAATACAGAACTTTTGTTAAAATGAAAATAAATAAAGGCAAATTGGCAAATTTGGTCCCCAATGTTTGCCACTTTGGATGAATTGGTTCCGAATATTTTTTTTAGTTTATTGGTCCCCAATGTTTGCTAATTTGGATAAATTGGTCCTTCTGTCAAATTTTAAGTTAATTAAGTGTTAATCATAGGGGTATTTATGGAATAAAAGTTTCAGGGACAAATTCATCCAATTTTTAAATAAAACTTTAATTTTTTTTAATTTTTTTTAAATTCTGATTTTTTTCGAAAAAAATTAATTTTTCAAATAATTTTTTATTTTAAAAATTACTTTTTTTCAACTAATTTTTTTTTTCTTTTTTTTAAATATTTTTTTGTTAAACGAAAAAAAATTAATTATTTTTTTAATAAACTTTTTTTCAAATTTTTTTTATTTAAATAAAAATAAAGTAAATTTAGATTAACTAATAATTTTGCATTTCACGGTGAAGGAGGTGAGTGGGTCAACACAACGGTTGGGGAATGTGTTATGTTCTTCGAGGAGAGGAGCAGCTGGACGACCCGCTTCTAGTCGTCCAGTTATGGCCTCCCACCTCCTAGTCGTCCAGCTGCTCTTCTCCTCGAATAACATAACACATTCTCCAACCGTTGTGTTGATCCGCTCCCCTCCTTCACCGTGAAATGCAAAATTATTAGTTAATCTAAATTTACTTTATTTTTATTTAAATAAAAAAATTTTGAAAAAAGTTAATTCAAAAAATAATTAATTTTTTTTCGTTTAACAAAAAAAATATTTAAAAAAAAAAAAAAAAATTAGTTGAAAAAAAATAATTTTTAAAATAAAAAATAATTTGAAAAATTAATTTTTTTTCGAAAAAAATCACAATTTAAAAAAAATTAAAGTTTTATTTAAAAATTGGATGAATTGGTCCATGAAACTTTTATTTCATAAATACCCCTATGATTAACACTTAATTAACTTAAAATTTGACAGAAGGACCAATTTATCTAAATTAGCAAACATTGGGGACCAATAAACTAAAAAAAATATTAGGGACCAATTCATCCAAAGTGGCAAACATTGGGGACCAAATTTGTCAATTTGCCATAAATAAATAAGAGTGGCATGTTATGTTATGTGGTAATATACAAATGTACCAAAACTAGGTGTATAAGAGGTTCCGCTTCGAACCGCGAAATCGATCGGATTGAGCCGAACAGAATAACGTGGTTTCGTTCGGCTTCGCGGTTTGGTTCAGTTTATTTTCTTATGAATCGTTTACAATCGGTTCGATTTGCAGTTCCAGGAATTTTTGAAAGGTTCGAACCGAACCAATGTCCTTTTTTTTTAATTTCATATTTGTCTTTTTATATGAGAATATTGTTAGATTTTGATAGTAGATTTAAGTTAAGATCACTTTTAATATATGCAATGGAAGAGAAAGGAGTAATAATTTTATACTTATGAGTTTGGAACGAGTGACATCCTATAACTATCATTCTTGCATTATTTAGAATTTAAAAAATAAATTAATTAATTAAAAGATGAACCGATACACCGAACCGAACCAAATCATTTATAAGCGGTTCGGTTCCGATATTTAAAAACACTTCGAACTGAACCAAACTGAACCACTTCTATGTGTTTGATTAAATTCTTAAAATACATGAAAAACTGAATCGAATCGGACCGTTACACCCCTAAGCAAAACTTACTATAAAAAACACAAATATAACCATTTGTTATCATTATATACAATAATAGCCAAATATGTGTATTTTGTAGTAGAAATTCATATTTTTTTTGTCTCATCAAGAAATAGTTAAGAGTGGACGAGGGTCAAAAGGGAGGGGGGCGAGGGTATCAACCAAAGGCCGATGGTGAGACAATGTGATTTTTTGCAGGGTCGATGGCCAAGTGGACGAGAGCCGGGGCCGAAGGTATGAATCAAAGGCCGATGGTGAGATAATGTATTTCTTGTAGGGCTTGCCTCAGGAACTACCATCTACCCAAAAATGATGTGACTTCTTATAAAAAAGGTTAAAATGACTATTTTGTGTATATAATTTTAAGAGTTGATTACATTTATGCTTTTTTATAAGGGATTGGGCTATATGAACAAATGTCTCTTATATTATTCCTTTTCTGTGGGGTCATTAATATTAATAAATAATATTCCTTCCGTCCCGTTTGAAATGATTCGTTTCAAATGAATTCGGAAATTAAGAAAGTTGACGATAAATTATGAGAGATGAGTAAATGATAAAATAAGAGGGAGAAGATTATTATGATAGTGAGAAAGTAGATAATAAAATATGAAAGAAAAAATGATTAATATAATAAAAGTAGATAAAATGAATGAGAGAAATAATAAAATATGAGAGAAGTTATTTTTTTTTAGGAAATAACTCGTTTCACATGTCACATCCCCAAAAAAGAGAAAAACGTATCGTTTGAAGTGTCCCCTCTTCCAAGATAATAGATCCTATTCAAGAAAATAGAAAATAAACGGAAAAGTCCGAAAAAGAAATTAAGTTCATTTGCTTAGAAGAGTACGACACTTTTCAACTCTCCTCTCTCTCTCTAGGGTTTCCATTCTCCAACTCGTTGCAACAATTCCTTCTGATCCTCAATTCAATCAAAATGGTGAGTCTACTGTCTCCTGGATTTCAAATTTCTAATGCTTTTCTGCGTCAATTTAGATCTCATGCCGTAAATTTCAAACATTTTGATTGAATCTTGATAGGAAAATGGAGGGGGCAGTTTGGAGGCAAAAATAGAGGCGTTGTTGAATGTGGAGAAGCAGATGAGACAAGCCGGTGACGTGGCAGAAACAAGAAAGGCCGTCACCGATATTATACAGTTATGCTTCGATGCCGGCGCATGGACTACGCTCAACGAGCAGATTGCCCTTATCTCCAAGCGCCGGGGACAGTTGAAGCAGGTCTAATTTATTTTTCGTTATTGTTACTTCTAAATTTATTTCTATGTTGTTCTAGTTAAGTTGAGATTATTTAAAATAGATGGAAGTAGCCGAACATGCGTTGTTTATTTCTGTTGCGGGGGTGTTAAGTGAGACCCAAGCCATTCGTTTGTAATTGTTCTATGAATCAACATTTTTTTTAGGACATCAGAATCCTTATTTTTGTCTTAAATCTTGTCCAGTTACTTATAGGTTCTGCATTCTATCCTAGGTGCTGCTTTTGACAGTAATTAGTACTACCTCCGTCCCGTTATTTCCGGCACACTTCATTTCGCCACGGAAATTAAGAAAGTAGATGATTAAGAATGAGATATGGGTAGATGATAAAGTAGGAGAAGGAAGATGAGTAAGTGTAGATGGTAAAGTAAGAGAGAGAAGATGATAAAGTAAGAAAAAATAGGAGAGATAAGATGGTAAAGTATGAGAGAGATGATAGTTATTTCCAAATTAGGAAGTGTGCCAGAAATAGCGGGATGGAGGTAGTATGATGTAGTGTTTCAGTTTGTTCACCAGTATGATGTTCTGTATTTGGTTTCTTAAGATTCAGAGCTACTGTATCCATGTACAGCGAGTGTTTACGAAAAAAAAAGAAGAAGAAAAAAAAGAAAACACTTGTGTTTTGGTTAGTGATTATACGTGGGGAGTTGTAATAATTTCTTAGTAGTAAGTTGTAATAATTGCTTAATAGTAAGTTTTCGCAATGCAATGAAAAGCAAAAAAATAGCAAAACTAGTAGTTGGAAAGGGAAGAGTTCAAGAAAAAAACATGAATATGCTAACAGAGGTTATAAGTCTTGAAAGGAAGTTTTATTAATTATCTAATTACATAATAGTAAAACCTGAAAGAAGTACTTCTTTGTTGCTTTCAGATTAACCATTTTCCTGCTTTGTACAAGTAGAATCCGAAACTTGAAAACAGTCGGAACTTCTGATTACAAGCTAAAACTAGTTTCAGCCTTTACAAGTTCTTGCAAACACTCAAACAGGGTGACAAAGCAGATCAAAGATATATGATTGATCGGATATTAGTAAGTAGTTAGCTTAGCACTCAAGTTAGCCATTTTGTTACATTTGGAATGTTCTACTTCTGGAAACTCCGGCTGTAGCTTATGATTAGGAGAGCATGCTTAGAGGGTAGCTAAGAAGCATCTAGTGAGAAGTTGCTTAGGAGATCCCCCTACATCTCGAAGAGTAGGATTTGCGAGATAAAGCTTTGGTTGTGAGTTGTATCTTCCTTGTCTTTCAATCATTCAGTATTCAGTTTCTAGTTGCTTTCTTCGTGGTATTCCTACATAATTCTGTGAGGAGAGTGTTTTGCGTGGAGATCCAAGTGAGGATCTATCAGACTTTCAGCATTTTTGAACCTCCTGTTCATCCGATTGGTTGAGTACTTCAGCTCGGTGCCATTTTAATGTAGAATATGAATATGTGCATTAATTTAGAAACACTCATTAGCTTCTAATACACAAAGGTCTTCTTGACACAGTTACCATAATCTCAAGCGTATCTGGAAGCCCAAGTCATTTTAGTGTGAATGAAAATACAATGAGTTTTCATGTTTACAGTTGTTTCAAGCTTGGGGCTCTCACTATTCCTTTTGGAGTTATGATGCAGGCTGTACAAGCAATGGTCCAGCAAGCAATGCAATATATCGATAAGACACCAGATCTTGATTCTAAGATAGAGCTCATACAGACACTTAACAATGTATCCGCTGGGAAGGTGAACTTTGTGATCAATCTGCCGTATTTTCCTCTTTTTTAGGACTCCAAATCCTCTTCTGCATTTTTAAGTTCTTATTTCACTATGCAGATATATGTTGAGATAGAGAGGGCTAGGTTGATCAAGAAGCTTGCAAAGATAAAGGAAGAGCAAGGGCAGATAGCTGAAGCGGCAGATTTGATGCAAGAAATTGCGGTTTGTGGATGATTCATATATCTTGAATAATTTCTTTGCTGCATCTGTCATACTAGATATTTCTCACATTCAATGTTTTGACGAATTTGAGTTACAGGTGGAGACGTTTGGTGCAATGGCAAAAACTGAAAAAATAGCTTTCATACTTGAGCAAGTATGTGTTTACTTATTCCCATATTTGTCAAATTGTACTGGGATGAATCTCATTACCTAATTTGATGTCTGATTTTCCAATTCTGTAGGTTCGTTTGTGTTTAGACCGCCAGGATTACGTACGTGCACAAATACTTGCGAGGAAGATAAGTCCTAGGGTTTTTGAAGTTGACACATCAAAAGAAAAGAAGACCAAAGAAGGCGATAACATTGTTGAAGAGGCTCCTGCTGATATTCCATCATTGCTGGAGTTGAAGCGCATATACTACCAATTAATGATCCGGTACGTTTTTTTTGTTTTTTCCTCGAGTGGCTTCCCCGATACTACTGTAGTTGTGTATTAAGGGTCGTCCCGTGAAGATTGTATGATTGTGTATGTTTATGTCGTCATGAACATTGTATAATTCAATCATGGAACTCCTTAGGCATATGTTGATGCAGACACTCATATGTGCTTATTCATGCGCTTATTCTACTAATGTGGATGTATATGCTTCCAACTTTGGTTATCTATTTACTGAATCATATTTTGCCTCCCTTTTTATGTATGACCTGTGACGCCATAAAGTCTTGCCTGCTTCTATCATGAAGTCTTGGTATATGCTCTAAAATCTTATGATCAACTGCCAATTTATAGGTATTACTCACACAACAATGATTACCTCGAAATATGCCGATGTTACAAATCAATATATGAGATTCCATCTCTGAAAGAGGACCCAGCTCAGTGGATACCGGTAGAATATCTACTTTGTGGTTTTTATCGCCAAACACTTGCTTATTGTTGCACAATATCTATGGTAGAATATTTGCTTCAGTTTGGTATTCTCAGCCCAAGGTGTTAATTCTGTTATGCTGCATTTAATTAAGGTGCTGAGAAAAGTATGCTGGTACCTGGTCTTGTCGCCTCATGATCCTATGCAGTCTAGCCTTCTCAATTCAACCCTGGAGGATAAGAATCTTTCCGAGATTCCTCATTTCAGGTAGTAAACCTTTATTTTATTGCTTTCTGAGTATTTTTCTTTTGCAGTTTCTGGGCCAATCTGACTGATTGTTTCCTCTAACTATAGGTTACTATTGAAACAATTAGTTACTATGGAGGTGATTCTGTGGACAGCTCTATGGAACACGTTCAAAGACGAGTTTGAGAATGAGAAGAATATGCTTGGTGGTTCACTGGGTGAAAAGGCTGCTGAAGATCTTAGACTTAGAGTGATAGAACACGTAATGCTCCTACAAATCCAGTATTTGGCGATTGATTAGATATTTCCACTTACTGATTTTAATGAGAGAATTATTATGTAGCTGTATATAGTTTCTGTTTGATATTTTAAATACTACTTCCTTGCAGAACATCCATGTCGTTTCGAAATATTACTCCAGAGTAACGTTGAAGAGACTTGCGGATTTATTATGCCTCACTCTCCAGGTTTGTCTGCATTCTCTTTATGAACAACTTTCTCCCCACAAAATTATGATCTAGAATTATGTAAAAAAAAACCTGCAGTCTTCGAGTAAGACTGATTACCTCCACATTTATGTAAAAAAACCTGCAGTTTCGAGTAAGACTGGAAAAACTGTTGGTTCCAAATTACTGGTCAGAAAGTTGAGGGAGGGGGTGAATAGACTGTCTTAAGAGGAGCATGTTTCTTTATGAGATTGTAGAAGTAAATTTTTTGCTCTCAGCTTCTCATTTCTTTATTTCCTAAAAAGAAGGCCGCAACTTTTGGCTCTGAACTAGTTTCACCTGCTTATCTTATTATTGTCGCTTGATATGTTAAGGAGATGGTAATGTGAAAATGGAATATTACACTCATGAATTCATCCACCTGTGTTTTTTTTAGCTGATTCTCTTTTTTTCCTT
Source organism: Lavandula angustifolia (assembly GCA_028984105.1). Classification (NCBI taxonomy): domain Eukaryota; kingdom Viridiplantae; phylum Streptophyta; class Magnoliopsida; order Lamiales; family Lamiaceae; genus Lavandula; species Lavandula angustifolia. The sequence continues at coordinate 30,213,351 of CM054803.1, forward strand.
CTGATAGTAGGTTTACAGTTTACTGCACTTTTATTCTGGCTTAATAGTTTATTGTAATATGATCGTGATTGCCTCTATTATAATGCAGGAAGCTGAGAAACATCTGTCTGACATGGTTGTCTCCAAAGCACTGGTAGCAAAGATCGACAGACCTTCGGGTGTGGTATGTTTCCAGACAGCTAAGGATAGCAATGACATCCTAAATTCGTGGGCAACGAACTTGGAGAAGCTGCTAGAGCTCGTAGAGAAGACTTGCCATCAAATCCACAAGGAGAAGATGGTTCACAAAGCTGCACTTAGAGCTTGAAACTTGCTCTGAGGTCGATTCTCTTTTACTCTGCTCCTTTTGGCCTTCCAGAAGGCGCTCTATTTCATATTTTTGTGTGGTTCCATGCCAATGTCTTGTTGAACCATTGACACTTTGGAGTTATTCGTTTAGACGCTGCCATGATATTTGTACCTGTTATGTGCTCAATAGTTCTTAAATATGGATCTTTTGCAGATGTTATAATCGTATACTTGTTTTAGGCACTGACCAGCTTCTTCCCCTTAATTTGATTGCAACGATCAGACATTCGTCTGGTGAATCATGCAATACATTTGATCATAATCACAAGATTGTGAAGATAGTTTCAAATGAAATCTAGCAAAGAAATGGAGAAAGGGAAAAAAAATGTGAAGAATTCATTTTGTATCACCCCGAAATTTTACCTAAATAAATAAATAAAATGCATTTGCATTTCATGCATAATATCATGTGTTTAGTTCTGTAAGTCGCGCCTTAGAAATTTAAATGAAATATTAAAGCATTTATCTTATTTGTCATTAAATCATTTTTATTAGGTAAATTTATTTTGAACTTTGAATGTATTTGTTTGCATCATATTATGATTATATGATTTATTTATTTATTTAGATCATGTTAGAATTATTAGTTAAGAATAATATTTATTTTGGATTTTCTAAACCAACTAGGATTCATAAAAGTATATAATATTTATTATTATATTAAGTTATTAAGAGATATTTTGAAATTATATTTTATGAATAAAATAGATATTATATTTGAGATATACATGTTTTAGGAAAGAAATCTATTTTTATCCAAATCCTAATTTATCTAGGATTGAATGTCTTATATGGTAAGTGAATAGAGTAAATTCTATATAAATTATATATGGACGAAAATAATTATAGATAAAATATATTTGCTACCTTATAAGATTAGGGATCTTTGATAATGATTTCTAGGCCTATAAATACCCCTTTAGTCGCTCATAATATAACATCACATAAACTTTTCGAAAATCTGCCAAAGATACCTGCGAATTGTTTTAAGAATTATTCACGTACCTTCCCGACATCATATCATCGTGAAATTTTAGGAGAAGATTCATAGGTATGTATAGTATACTTCATAATTTTTGTATAATTTTTCAAGCATTCTAAGTAATTGTTTAAAATTTTTATTCGTAACCTGCCGGTTTTTGACGGAATGTTCATGAGCTTGATAGGAAAATTGTTTTTCATATTTTCTTTATGTTATTTTCGGCCATGTTGAATATTAATAGAATATAATACATGTTAGGTCATTCATGTTAAAAATATAGAATTTTTAGGATATGTGTACTATTTATTTATTTGTTAATTTGTTTCTTGATGTGTCCGATTCTATTATGTCAATTCTTTGGTTGTTAGAAATGTTTAAGTTTCATGAGAATATAAGCTGTCTTGCCATTTACTTTTTCTGCCGAGATTTCCAGAGCCAATTACTCGATCATTTGTTACTTGAAAAATTCTAGAAAAATTATAACGATGAAATTTAGGATGTCTTTAAGGTCTCTGTAAAGTTTCGTGATTTGTGGACAAGTATTTATATTTTTAAAGAATTTGCACTTTTATGCTGCCTAAAAACCCCGCATTCGGGATAGAGCTTATTAAAATATTTATATCTCACTCCAAACAAATGTTTTTGATTTGATTCTTTTTCCTAAATACTCTATACACGTAGTGAGTTGTAAAAATATTTATTTTGTATTTTTAACGTGCTTGTACGAAAGCAGTTTAATAAAAATGTCCGGGTAGTCAGTCGAGCATGCATTTTCGTATTCGGTTTTTGAGTGAAAAATGATCTGTATATTCTGAATACATAACTTATCTATATGTTTTGAAATTTTAACATGATATTTCTACATATGTCCCCTAGATGTGTATTAAATCTTAGAATTTTTAAAGCACGTCTTGTCCTTGAACCGTATAGATAAAGGACAGTAGGTCAGAAACCGACCCCGTTAGCACAACAGATATTGTTTTGGTTATAATTTTTAAAAGACTTATCATTTTGATTTGAAACCAAATCGGGTGTGTTTTAGATTCAGTAAGGAATCTGTATTTCGAAAATTAGAATTTTTGGAATAAATTCATGTTCTGTGGAACACTTTTAAAATAGGTATTTCTGCACGTGTTATGATTAATTGTTTCATGCATATCATGACATTAAGACTTGATATTTTCATGTTAGGATTGGCGCGCAGGACTTAATCCATTGATATACATTTTTTTTCATTCACTGAAAGAGGTTAAGGTGGGGTTTGTTTTTCATTATCCTTATTATACACTATCTTGTTTTTCTCATGCGTTATTCAAGACAGGGCGGGCCTTCGGGCAATTCATAGCGAGAATGACCTTCGGGTGTATCACAACAAGATAACCTTCGGGTTAGCCTTCGGGCAATTCATAGCGAGAATGACCTTCGGGTGTATCACAACAAGTATAACCTTCGGGTTAGCCTTCGGGCAATTCATAGCGAGAATGACCTTCGGGTGTATCACAACAAGATAACCTTCGGGTTAGCCTTCGGGCAATTCATAGCAGATTAACCTTCGGGTTAAGCCTCCGGGCTAGCATGTCTAATTTCTCATGTTAAATCCTTTATAGTTTATAGTTTGGATAATGGTTAACCCCACTGAGTAGTCGTACTCACCCCTATATATTTTCACCTTTTCAGATCATGATCCGGCAGATGCTTGAAGTGGCGGATGGTGATGGTCATACACGTGAAAGGATTTATGAATTTACTATTGCATTAAAACTAGTTTGATCATGAACTATGCATTTGTCTTTATTTTGTGAACTTATAAGTGCTTATGTTTTTGATTCAAGACTTCCGCTGTTATGAAATGCATTAAAAACCTTATTATTTTTATAAATCTATTATTTTTGAAAATTAAACTGAGAAAATTAAATGTTATGCACGAGGTGACGTCCCCTTTAAAAGTTATGAAAATTGGGGCGTTACACATTTGTTCTTTAAAATGTTGCATGATACGTATTTTGTCAAAATAAAAATGAATATATCTTAATTGCTCTTAATTCTTTAACAAAATTAATTTTTAAATGAAATTATTAAATTGGACAAGTTAAAATGTAGACTGCTAGATAAAAGAAGGGAGAAAATATGGACTTTAAAGTGGATTGATTCAAAGTAAATATCAATGCCAATGCTTTTGAATTCATCAAAATCATTCATCCAATTTGAAATCAATTCAATTTCATCTGATCCTTATTTCAATTCAACGGTTTCAATTTATATTAATTTAATTATATCTATTTCATCTATTATATATAAAAGCGTACATTTATTTTTAATATTGACTTGTGAAAGTTGATTAAAATTATAAATTTGTTTCAAATAAAAATAGAAATTATTATACTTATTGTGTTGAATTTTTAATAAATAAAACATAAAGTGTAAAAATACATATTCAATGTATGCACAATATTCTATGTAATATCGAAGTAGGGATGGCAAAAGGACCCGGACCCGTCGGACCCGACCTGGACCCGCACGCAATGGGGCGGGTAATACCCGCCCCGTAGGAGTGTGGGGCGGTTCCGGACCCGACCCGTACCGGGTCCGGGGCGGTTCCGGCCCGCGGACCCACCCCGTCCCGCCCCGTTTAGACCCGCCCCGTATAGACCCGTATAGACCCGCCCCGCCCGGACCTGTCCCGGACCCGCCCCGTAACAAATTAAAATTTAGAAGTGTAAAAATGTTACTTGTGAGATTCGAACCCGTATCAATAATTTCTTTATATGCACTTATGCCGTTTGAGCTAATGTTCACATTTGTTAATATTTTACATGTATAACTATATATAAGAATATTACATACTAAAATAAAAAAAAATTGATACATCTAACAAAAAATTAGCTTATAAAATATAAATATTAATTTTCTAGAATTCAATATACTATATTTAAATTGTAATTATCTATGAGGATATGAACATCTTTATGACTTTATGATTTGGACATCTTTATGACTTTATAATTTGTATTTTGTTTATTTGGTAATATGCGAACATATGAAATTGTGTTTGTTTTATGTTTGTTGTAGTAGTATTGACGATAACAGGTTTTGCAACTTGATTAGTTCGTAGTGAATAGTGTTTTTATAGTAATGAGAAGCAAAAAAAAAAAAAAAAAAAAAACGGTTCGGGGCGGGTAGGACCTGCCCTGTGCCGGTCCGGTTCCGGGGCCAAAGGTGCAGACCCGTACGGGTCCACGGGGCGGAGCGGGTCCACGGGTCCGTTGCGCGGGGCGGGTTCGGGTAGTATGATACCCGAACCCGACTTGCCATTTTGTCATCCCTATATCGAAGTTACAAAATATTATTATCTTCGTCCCATTAAAAACGTCATTCACATCAAGAAAATGATATTGTGTGATATGTATTGTCTGATTTTTGGATAATTAATTTATATCCACGTATTATTTGTTTTTTTTTAATAAATATGTCACTTTTAATGGGATAACTCAATTACAAAAAGAACACGCTTATAATGGAAGGAGGTAATATATAATAATAGATATAATTATAGAATGTAGTCTAAATGCTACATAAATAATATAATAAATAAAGATGTAGTGCTAAAACATCTTATGTAATAAAGAAAGATATTATGTAATTAATAATTTTTTTAAAAAAAAAATTAGAAGGAGAAATAACTTAAAATCAAAGTTTTGATTTAGCCATCTCTCAAATATACATTAATTTGATGTAATTAACTAAGTTATCCAATAAAATTCATATAAAAAGGTAACACATAGCAAAAATAATCTAACAAAAAGGTAATGTTTAGTATCATGAATTTCTTGAACAAGAGTACACGACATTCTTACAAAAAAATGTAAGAGTGAACAACACGAGGTGCATGCCACAATCATAAGTGCAACATAATATAATTTGGGATGTTCTTTGTTTATGTTTATGGAAGAACAAGGAAAACTTTTGTTTGGAAAGATATTTCAACAGCTCTACGTTCAAAAAAAGAATTGTTAGCAATTTTTCATCAAGCGGAATAAACACCACTTTTACTATCTGGTGGATTAACGACTCATTCATGTTTCAAGATTCCAATTAATCCAACCAAAAATTCTATATGCAACATTCGACATGAGAATCTTTTAGCTAAACTACTTCAGGAAACACATCTCATAATTGAGATTGAAGCTCATCAAGGTCGGCCCTTGTGTGTATTAAGTGGGGCAATGGCCTAAGGTCCTCCAAATTTGAGGGATCCCCCTTTTTTTATGTCCACTAATTATATATAGTTTAAAGTAACAAAAAATCTAGTTTACTAAGAAAAGTCATTCAAAATGAGTTAATAATTAGTTACAACTCTTCAATATAAATACCTAATCTATTGATTCCACAATGTATCTTTCTTGATCTTGATAATATTATTGATGATTTTGCTTCTTAAAATGCTAGACGATCTAAATTATTTTAATTATTATTCGATCATTATTTTTTAGTTTATTGCACTTTATGGTTTCTATTATTAAAACCATGTAAGCATGCAAGTATAGAAGACCATTATATGTTATACCTAGTATGACAAATATGAATCACAAAGTTTCATAGAGCCCCTTTTTTGTTTTTCACCTAGGGCCCTCTGAAAATGTCGGGGCGACCACGAGCTCATATCATAAACAAATTTTATTTTGAAGCATTAGACAAAAGTTTGCGTGACATTATGAGATTTAAGAATCCATCAAGCTACAACTAGCCATTTGGTGGAAAAATGATTTACAATTGTTTTCGGTGGTCATTTTGGACATATTTTTACCGATTTTCCCCAAAGTTAGCGTGTATATGTTGCAAGCAATTCATATCTTGGGAACACTATAGAGTTTTTAAAACTGACAAAAAACATGAGGCTACAAACCACAAACTCATAGAACGAAGCACATCAATTATCAATTTTCTCAGAGTGGTGACAATAGGAGGATGCAATGATGGAGAATCAATTGTTTAACTTCTAGAAGATATCGTGCTAAAATATTCGGGGAGATCCGATTGCTGCTATTGTTGAGTACGTTTAGTCAAATGACAAAAAAATAGTAATTCTCCAAAGAGAGCTATTTTGGTATCAACTTTTGATGTAGTTGAATCTGTCGAAGAATATTTGATGTCATTGACTGAAGGAGAAGTACAAATGTATTTGAGTTCATATACCATGTGCAAATCATCCGAAAACAACTATCTAATTCAGGACATCCATACACCACATTTTTGAACAATCTTAGATGTTTTGGAATGCCGAATCATAGGTTATTTTTGAAAGTACAAGTTTCGATTATGTTACCCCGAAATATCGATCATGAAAATAGTTTACGCAACAATACTCTATTGGTTATTACAAGGCTTGAGATCGCGTATTAGAAGCGAAGGTACTCAATGATCTAAATGCATGAGGTAAAAGTGTTAATTCGTAGAATGTCAATAACACCTGATGCAAGAATACCTTTCAAATTTCAAAGAAAATAGTTTACAATCACTGTCTCTTAAGCAATGAGTATTACTCCCTCCTATTCTTTTTAAATGTCATTTTATACTTTTGCACACTAATTAAGAAAAAAATAGTTATGCCTAAATTAACCCTAATTAATGGTAACTAATTGTTTGTGTAATAATGATGAAAATAAATTTGAAAGACTATTCAATAATGGGAACAAATAGAAATTTATGAATTGATTAGGGTAAACAAGATATAAAGAGTCAAAAAGAAAGAAAAAAAAGACAAATAAATTGCAAAGATTTCAAAAACTTAAAATGACATTTAAAAGAATTGGAGGGAGTACTAAAAGTCATGGTCAATCATTAAGTTTTGTGGGCCTATTATTGAAGAAGCCCTTATTTACTCATAGTCAATTATATGTTGTGGTCCAGCGTGTAATAAAACGAGCTTTTGGTGTGGGACGATACTACAAAAATCATTGTGTTCAAAGAAGCCTACAAAAAAGAATAGACACAAGCTTTTAGTTATCATGGATAACTCGAAAAACACACCAATGTTCGTCTCAAATGATCGGAGGTTAGACAACTTAAATGTGACGGTTTTTGAACTCTGTTACAAATGAGACAATAAGGACTCTAAATTATTTCACGTAGATTTGTCAAAAATCGTTGTAATTCACCAATTGAAGTCGATCACTAGAATTTAAGTTATTATTATCTATTTGTGTTCCCCCTCTACAAATTAAAGTCGAACACTACAAATTGAAGTCGAACACTAGACCTCCTCAAAATATGCAAGTTATATCTTATCATTATTAAGTATTGCAAATTTGACTGACAAAACTGTTGAACATTGATGATAGTGTAAATGTTACAAAGATACAATTTAAGAATTACAATTAGTTCGAAATTTGGACCACTTAATAGTTGATGTCTAAATGTAGATTAAATATATAACAAACAATATGAAATATAAAAAAAATCCGTGCGATTGCACGAACACTGCACTAGTTAAATATTACTACTAGAGTATATGCACATTATAAGGGTATTTCGAACATTGCACATCAGCAAAAAAATAAAATTAAATTAAAAGACCTTCTCCTGAGAGACTCATGGTGATTGAAATACACGAGCTATTAATTTTGGATTTTTCTTGTAGCATTTTTAAGAACACCATTTTACAATAAAAATGTCACATGCCAGTTTTACACATTTTTACATATACACAATATTTTTTTGACATTCCTCAAAGAAATGTACTAGTAAAACGATAAATACTATATACATGGAAGAGAGCGTATTGTTGTTCCCTTAGAATGACATGCAGGTTGAGTTGATTAAGTTTGTAGTGGAATGTCACGAGTTCAAAACTCATTAAGGTTACTATGTGTGAGTCTATCACCTATGAGTTTAGCCTAAAATAATTTGCAGGCTTTTATATAAAGCGGAGTTTACTCTATACGCACTATGGTGGCGATTGCTGAGTTGCCTTGTCATTAAAAAAAAGAGCCTAGTATGTCATTTTCTTCGTAATGGGCTCAGTTTAACGACACAAATTCATACAGATTGAATTATAGAAGCCCAAACCCAGTTTCATGTTTAACAGAAGCCTGCATTCGTATTTACCAAATCGTCCTTCACCGTCTGAACTATCTTCGCAAAAACCCTAATTTCCGACGAGCAAGGTTTGGACAACGGAATCCATTAATTAATTATTTTGTTAACTGCGTTATCATCTCCGATTCTCCGGTAGCTCGAAGGCTTGTAATTCGATGGATTTCGACGAATACGAGTACCTAGAAAAAGCGGTGGAAGAAACTAACGTCCTACCGAAGGAGACTCTGCAGAAGGAAGAGAGGGAAAGGAGCGAAAAGGGGCACGTGAGGAGAGAGAGGAGAGAAGATGATGACTTCGATGAAGAGAAGGAGAGGAGGAGGAGCAGCAAGAGATCTAGGAATGATGAGAACGGTCGCGACCGGGAGAAGGAGAGGGATCGAGACAAGGACAGCGAAAGGAGGTCCAGGCATCGCAGTCGCGAGCGGGACTCTGACAGAGAGAGGCGGAGCTCGAGGGAAAAGGAGAGGGATAGGGATAAAGACACGCAGAGGAGAGACAAGGATAGGGGGAGGCGGGATAGGGAAAAAGAAAGAGAGAAGGAGAGGGAGAGGGAGAGGGAAAAGGAGAGGGAGAGACGGAGCCGCAGTAGGAGTCGGTTGGATCGTGAAACAGAGATGGAGAGGGAGAGAAGGAGTCGTAGTAGGAGTCGTTTGGACCGTGAAAGAGATATGGAGAGGAGGAGAAGGAGCCGCAGTAGGAGTCGGTTGGATCGAGAAAGAGAGAGGGAGTTGTTGAGGGAAAAGGAGCGTGAAGATAGCAGGTGATGTCTAACATCTTACTCTTGATAAATAAGTTTTGCATAGTTTTTTTTGAATACCTAAGTGATTTGCTTCCTTCGCGATGCTTAGCAATTGACAAATTCAAGTACGGTCTCTGGGCTATGGTGCACCGTTACTTTTTTAATTCGTGTACTTAAATAACATTGGATGCCATGTTGCTTCCGTTTTTGTATTTGCAACATGGGGCTTCACATTTGAAGCACTTGCTTACATTGTTAGGAACGATTAAGGCCCTGTTTATTTCGCACCCCCCTCCAGTGGATATATGGCATTTTTTTAGAATCCAAACCATTTTTCAGAGTTCTGGAACCGCCGAATATTTAGAATATTGTTTTATTTTCTTAGTTCTCATCCTTCTATTTCTGTATTTCAATTTATTATCAAGACCATCTGTTAGCTACTTAGCTGAATTGAAGCTTTACTTTATATGGAGCTATCATGTATTGATAAGTAAAAGATTTTACAAATCATATTAGCTAAAGGAGTATCCTTGTATATATGCCTGTGGTTTATTAACACAAGCACATTTGCCTCTCTCTGTTTGTCACACTCTTTGCCCTTCCAATATAATCTAACCTGATGGAAATACCTTAAAAGGATCTAGTGCAGAAAACAAAAGCGAGTTTATACATAGAGGATAGTTTATTCTAACTTGAGTTGAAATCGTAGATGGATTGTTTGCATCTTAATGGGCTAAGAATGCGGAAACCCTGTGAAGGCTTCTTCAAAGAAGAAAGTGGATTTCCACATAATGGGGCCGATAAGGTCTGTTTTGTTTTTCTATTTTGGGCTATTAGATTTGGCTCAGTCTTCCATCCTTCTAATGATTTTGCATAGCTGGTTTTAAGGCTACTTTCATGCCTCTGAAGTGAGATGTTAACCGATGGTATGTTCAATTTTTAGGTCGGCAAGGCTTGTGGTGAAGCTGTATCAATTTTCCATCCTTTTCTTCACTTCAAAGACGAAAATGCTTTATCTCCATAATTGTGGCCTTTGCTCTGAATGGGGATTTTGATGAATGATGGATATAAGATATTGTCATTAGGTTTAGTCTTTGAACATTTCCAGAACTTTAAGTTTGAGAATTCATATTAATTGATGGATTCACAGGCAATATCACGGTCTTACAAATTTCTCGTTAAAAATGAAGGGATGGAGATTGCCACCCCTGCAACATCGATATAGATCTTTACTTTCTTGTCTAGTATAAGTGATCTAAAAACAGTTTATGCTTGCAGGTTGTAATTGGTTCAGAAGTGCAACTTTAGATACTTAAATGTAAAGGCCTTCTGGTAACAAGTGATGATCCTAAAGGTTTCTATTTTCCTTTTTTTGTGGGGTCTACAATGCAGAGTTTCTGAACCTTGTGCTTTGAACTAAGTGAACCTGCAATAGTTGATGTTTTATAATCCTGTTAATTTGCTGTGCTTGAGATATACTACATTTAGGTATCTGATAAAGATGGTCGTGATCAAATCTCTAAAATTTTATTTGTAATTTTTTTCTTTTTGAATGGATATTTACACTACTGTTCTGTTTAGGAATACCTTTGTTTTTTGGGACTCAAACTTGGGTACTGGCAGGAGTTTGTGTGGTGATGTACATGAACTTTGGGGGAGAGTGGTCATGTGTTTGAGATTTATCTTGCATGAAGCCTTTAAGAGAGTGACAAGGCTGCATTTATTTCATGTCATTCGACATGTTCTCATTTTACTTAGAGCATATGTGCAGGAGATTCAAGGACAAAAAAGAAGCTGTGGAGCCTGAAGCTGATCCAGAAAGGGACCAGAGAACTGTTTTTGCATATCAGGTATTAGTTGGACTATGTCTATATCTAAACAACTATCAGCCAAAGCGTTTTGATACCCTGAATTATTTTATTTTTTTCATTATCATTAGAATTTTCTCTTATCTTCCCTAATTGCAGATGCCTCTGAAGGCAACAGAGAGGGATGTGTTTGAGTTCTTTTCACAAGCTGGAAAGGTTGGTGATGATTAGCTCTGCCACTCTTTTAGCATTGATGATTTGAACTGCTTCCAGTTTTCCTCCATGTAACGTCATCTTTTGGTGATATGTAAAATATCTTCTGAGGACACATGTTTTACCTCTGAAGTATGATCTGTTCAGTATGCAACTGACCGTTGTCGACAGTTTTTTTTTTTTTTTTTTTTTTTTTTTTCTCATTTTCAACCAAGTTTTCTAAAGCTGTACAATTACCACTGTTTGTTCCTTTTTGCCATTTTCTGATCAGATGATTAGATTATATTATATGTTTCCACCTCTAGTTGGTTTACATCAGGTTGTATCTGCATTTACTTCATTTTTCTCTCAGGTTAGGGATGTAAAATTAATTATGGATCGAAACTCGAGGAGATCAAAAGGAGTCGGGTATGTAGTGCTTATTTTGATTTTTCATTGCATACCATTAAATCGGGGAACTGTATTATAGACTTATAGTATGGATTTCTTCCAAATAGTGTGAGTTTAGATAATGTGATTATGTGTGATTATCTGTTGGTATCTCAGGTTGTTTTTTAATTCTCAAGCTGTGGCGCATATTTTATGGTCTTATTCTATTTCAGTAAAGATAATGTGATTATGTGTGATTATCTGTTGGTATATTTCTATGTCCAAGTCCAAGATATTTCTGTGCAAGCTAGTGGATCATGATGTCTGTCTCCTGCATATGCAGAATGTCTCTCTTTGCTTATTCTCTAAAGTTTAATCTGCTTTTGTGCATCCTAATGTACTGTGTTTTGGGGCTCTGTGTTAACCCTGTATTTTTGTTAATGATTTATTGTCCTTTGTGCTGCACAATCAAGAATGTCATGGTTGCAGGTACATTGAGTTTTATGATGTTATGTCTGTACCAATGGCTATAGCTTTATCTGGGCACCTATTCCTTGGGCAACCTGTAATGGTGAAGCCTTCAGAGGCTGAAAAGAATCTTGTCCAGTCAAATGCTTCTGCTGGTGGATCAGTTACTGGACCATATGGTGCAACAGACAGGAAGCTTTATGTAGGGAATTTACATTTCAACATGACAGAATTTCAGCTTAAGCAGGTATACTTCTTATACTTCTTCTTTCCTGGTGTTGTGTATCGAGCATGCATTTCATTGTTCTTACATTACTATGAATAGAGTTTTATGTTTCCATCTTTAACCCACCACTAGATCTGTTCATTAGATCTAACCACAAATTGAAGTTATGTTTTCTTGACTTTCATACTGCTGTTTTCTGTTGTGTGTAACATCTTAATGGAGGTCATGACATATATTTGGACTTCGTACCTCACAAAATTCTTCTTTATGCTTTTTCTGTTTTGCTGACAAGTAAAGCTCTGTGGGCCTATTTTGCTTTTACTAAGTTTTTTATTATTATTTACCCTTACATGCGGACAATTGAGACTTGACCCTTCTCCAGATTTTTGAAGCTTTTGGGCCTGTTGAGCTTGTGCAACTTCCAACAGATCCTGAGACAGGACATTGCAAAGGTTTCGGGTTTGTTCAAGTCAGTATTTTCTGCACGTAGACTGCATCTATACTTTTTTCGCTGTAAATAATCTGGTCTCAGTCGCTTTATTGATCTATAACCTGATTGCAGTTTGCGCAACTTGAACACGCAAAGGCAGCACAAAGTTTGAATGGTAAACTAGAGATTGCTGGCCGGACCATTAAGGTATCATTCTTTGGTGTTGCATGTTTGATTGACATCAACAGGCATTTTGGAACAAGTTCTTCATTCATACAAGGCTCAAGCTACAACTTTTACTAGGATAATTATGCAACAATATGCTCTCTTACTCTTTTCTTTTTTGTCAATTTCAGGTGTCCTCAGTTACTGACCACGTTGGAGTACAAGATTCTGGAACAAAAACTGCAGATTTTGATGATGATGATGGAGGTGGTCTGGTGAGAAAATATCTAATTGCATTGCCTGAATAATTCTAGTCTTTTAGAATATTACAATTATTATTTCCCAGGTTTGGTGTATGTGGTTTCCCAGAATGTTTTGGTACTTTTTCCAAGTATCTTTATGCTTGTGAATACTGAAGAAGTTCTATTTCTGTATCCAAGTTGTCGTGATGCTATATTAAAATAAGACTTTTTTGTAGATTGCAGTATTAAAACTCACAAGGTAAAAAAATGTCATTCATTTTGAATGTGGTGGTCTAAACTGATCTAGCACTGTCTCTAAAACCCATCATTCTTGCATCTGAAAGAGCATCTTTTTTTCACTGTTCACATTCTCCTGATGTTTGTGGGTGTTTCTGGCTTTACCTTATTTCCCCCCTCTAGCTCTCTTCTCACTCCCTTCCCTTACTGGATGAGGAAATTAGTTATGTTTTTTCTTGTCACATGCTCTTCTGGTCAAAGATGAAGCACAACTTCCATATAAGCTTAATGAAGTTAAACTCTGAGAATGTATGTCGGAGCCATTGAAAATGTTCCTGCACATAATGTAAGGGGTTGAATTTTGCTTGTCTTCTGAGAGTTATGAAAGAATGGTCATTATTCTTTTTCCTTTTTAAATCAATCTTAGAACCCTATTTGTATGTATATCTCATTGTTAGGTGTACAATCTTTGCAGGCTCTAAATGCTCAATCCAGAGCAATGCTTATGGCAAAGCTTGACCGCAGTGGTATAGCTTCAAGGTTCGTGTGCAGGCTTTGGTCAGATCAGTAGTTTCCTTCGTTTAAATGCTGACTTGATCTCTTCCACAGTGTTGTGGGGTCCCTTGCTGTGCCTTCCTTGAATGGAGCAGCTCCTTCACAAGGTATCACCATGCCTCTCAATCCGACAAGAGTCCTTCCAAATCCAGTGCTTCCTCCTCAGGTTGTTGCCATGGCTCCAGAGCCTATTGGTACACCCAGTGAGTGTTTGTTGTTAAAGAATATGTTCGATCCAGCCACCGAGGTTAGTGTTTTTCTGCATGTTTGTGGTCACAGTGGGAGAACAATCACATTTTATCACTCGTTGCACGCTAATGAGGTGTTCTTTTTTTTTTTTTTTTTTCAATCATATTGCAGTCTGATCCTGAGTTTGATCTGGATATTAGAGATGATGTTCAAGAAGAATGTTCCAAGTATGGTCGTGTGAAGCATGCATATGTTGACAAGTAAGGGCCTATCTGTTACTCTGCACCTTGTTTTCAATTAATATCTTCTGAGGATCATTGCTTGCCTACACAACTATTTCGACTGGAAATGTGAACGCTGGGATCTGTTCCGTTGCCACCACACCCACATCCTTCAAAAAGAACCAAAAACATAGGAGAGAGAAAATCAAATCCAGACCTGTATAATATTTTTGTCCTGTGTAAAGATTCCCTATCCTCAGTTAATTTGAAGAACAATCCCTATCATCAGTTATGCATGTTAATCATAGCATCAACCTCTGTAAGGTGCTTATGACTCGGTTCGATTTCAGAAACAGCGCTGGTCATGTTTATTTGAGGTTTGAAAGTGTGGAAGCAGCATCACAAGCTCAACAGGCAATGCATAAGAGATGGTTTGCTCGGAGATTGATCTCGGCTATATTCTTGGTATTGTACTTTTTTCTAGTCACATGTTACTACTATGATATTAGTGAGAGGACATTCTGTTTTGTCAAGTTTCTATTTGGTGTTGTTAGTGCGATTTTGTATGGCTATTATTATTGTGTACTTTAGTTGTTATCGTCTGCTTGTTTTGTTTCTTTTGGCAGCAACCTTATGAATACGACGCCAAATTCAAAGGAAGTGCCTGATCAAGGGATGGAAGAAGAAGTTTAGTTTAGTGTGTATGTCCCCCAAATGAAATTGTGATAGGTGGTATTTGTGCTAAGTCAAGACTTCCTGGAGCTTTTTTACAGTTCTAATATGAATTCAGTTACCAGTTAATTGAATTTCTCGTCTCTATTGTGCAACTCTATATTGGTAATTAAATTTAATACAAACAAATGTGTATTGAAAATTACAAAAATTGTCCAATCAATATAAGGTCAAAATCTTGGTACAACATGTCTCGACAATGACATTTTTCCGACGAATTGACAATGTAATTAATACATGTACATAAAATATAATCATGTCTAAAATATCATCAGGGTTGGTGCCGAGCATGAGCGGGAAGCTCACTGAACAGGGCCTGAGTTCTTACGGGCTTCTAATTTTATGTTTTTGAAAAAAGTTCAATGTTATTTTTACAATGTATTTTTATGGTTACATTATTTTGTCATAACCTCAATTGTTTGCTTTCCACCCATACAAAAACATAAATTTGGAGAATAATAAATAAGAACTAAGTTAATTTTAACAAATCCTAATTTAAATTGAATGTATTAAGATATCCTACATAATGGTAAGAACAAATAGGTTATGGTTCTACTAAGAACCATCCCTTAAATAAAAACGAAGAACCATTATAGGTCATAGATCTCCATCCGATCTTTGGTCTATAATTAATCTATTCTTTTGATTTAATTAATTCACAAAATTAGGAAAAAGGGTAAAATAGTAGACAATAACATTAGTAATTAAATTTGAAAAATACAAAAAATCAAAAAATCCTAGTGACCTATCGAATCCCGCCGCCCACCATCACCGACCACCACCACTAACTAGAGAAAGATGATGTGTGTGTTATGTATTATAAGTATGATAAATTGTATTAGTAAAATCACAATATTTATAAACACAGATAATGGTATGCATAAAAATGTACGGAAGTATGCATAAACTAGTACTATAATATGTCAGTCTATGCATAAAATTGTTCGGCCTTATGATAAACAAATATTGTAATATGCATAAATTTCTTTTTATTTGTATAATATAATATCCACATAACAGACAGTTTTATGCATAATACAAACATGCTTATACATAAACAAATGCTATAGTATGCATAAAATGTAATATGCATAAAATGTATTTTTATTGTATAACCTAATATCCAAATAACATAAAGTTTTATGCATAATTTTTTTTCATAATTATGCACAAACCAACACCGTAGTATGCATAAAAAAATAGTATTTACCAACATATTTTCCAACGGATCGCCTCAACCGCTGCCAGTCTGCCGCCACCGACCACCATCACCGCTGCTGCTACCGCCGCCGGTCCGCCACCGCATGAGGTGGAGGTATTTGGTTTAGTTTCAAAACTATAAAGTGTAAAAATATATAGTTACCCTTAATGAAATTTATTTTCTCCTTTTTTGAATTAAAAATAAAAGGAAAAAAAATAGATATCCATAGATCAAAAAAGTGGAAGGCTATAATTGGTTCTTGATTTTTATCTGAGATGGTGGTTCTTAATCCATACCTGAAACAAATAAACCAACATATACTCTACATTTAACTCAGCAAGCAAACCCTTGTATTTAGTCTCGTCTAATTTTTTATATTATATTTTACGTTAATAAAATTTAGTTTTTTTAATATAATAAAGTTAGATTTTTCACTTTAACATAGGCCCCAAAATGTCAGAACCTGCATATAATATATAATCTAAATTGGCTATTTTACATTTCTCTTCTATTTTTACTTGCACAATGATTGATTATTTATAGAGAACGTGGACTGCAACTTTCAATTGATACTCAGCAGTTTTTGAGTTAAATAAGATTTTGCATAACCATAATACCATAACTAGAGAAATTGTTGCAACTATTTGCACACGCGGATTATTTTATATACTATTTGTTTTTCCGTTTTAAAGGAATTAAGTCCTAAAATATCCGTGAATTTTCCTCCTTTTCTGATAAATTTGAGTCGAATGTCTTTTTGGCCCCATTTGATTAACAAATATTCTTATTACACTAATCTAATTCCGAATTGTTAAAATCTTCTACTAACCTATTTCGGAAATGCTAAAATCTTCTATTTGACAGTATAAAGAAAATAATTTGATCCATAATATTAAAATTATATATTTGATTCAATTTTAATAAAACATGAGAAAATATTAAAAATCCTAGAAACAAGGAAGTCCTGCAATATTTTCGGATTCTTTTTCATTGTTCCCAACTAGGTAGTCTTTTTTCTGGGTGCAGAGAAAGTAACATATTATTATTATTAAACAAAAACTATTAATAAAAATACAATAATAATTATTAATTGTTAAATAATCTTGTCATTATTTTGAAAACAATATTATTATTAATAATTGAGTACTTTAAGAAATAATTTTATTTTTATCGAGAGTAATATTTTAAATTTTATTATTATTATTATTATTATTATTATTATTATTATTATTATTATTATTATTATTATTATTATTATTATTGAATATGTTATTAATATTAAATATAAGTCAGATTATATATTGAGAAATAATATAGGTTTTGAGTGATCTAAACCTCTATTGATAACTGAACCTGATGTAATTTGTTAGGCTTTGCTTAGCCTAAGTTCAGGTTCATAGTTTGTCATACTAGGTTAGTTCAGGTTATGTATGTTCGGCTACTGGAACTTGCTAAGTACAGTTTTGAGAAGCTAACTTTTCCAAGTTGAACTCATCGATAGGTCAGATCCTCCTCAATAAGTATTTGAATATCAAGACAAGTACGAGGTATGAGGCACAAACTTCAAAGAAGATGGTCAACGAGGGAAAAGACAAGTACTAGATAATTATTGACCAATACCAGACCGTCATGTCCGCTCTAGTCAAAGGGGACATCACAATATGCCACGACCCGATTCCTGAGGGAACGTGATTGAGGTGGGATGAAAGAAGCGGGGAAGAAAGAGAAATTTAAAAAGTAGATTAACTTGAGACAAAATTTACTAAATAGATTAGTATCAAAACAACCTCATTTATTTTGAAATATACCAAGAATAATAGTAGTTCATATTTAAACTTATTCAAAAACTATATTAATTTACATGCAAAAGGGACAAAAGGATCAGCAATTCAGCACTCCGCTACACGCCGCTACTTAATCTGCAAAATATTTTAAAAACATTTTGGGCTGAGTACTAATGTACTTCATGGGTTAAGCCATTTTACAAAAGAAGTTCTAGAAATAACTTGTTGAAAAGAATAATCCATGTTTAACTAATATTTATAGAAAGTTTTAGAAAAAATTAAAATCCATTCTAGGCATACTAAAATTTTGAGATGCGCTCTCTCCCTTGCTGTCTCAACTATTGGTGCTACTTACAAGATGAGACTTACCCACCCCTCAGATATATGGGAGCTGTCCATAATGATTCCTTTCTGCTTTATCAGAAAACAGAAACACATTCACTTCAAAGCTGATTTCTGTGTACACAAATCCTGACTAATACGCTCACATAAAACATGACCCGATCAATTTAACTATTTATTGGTAAAGCCAATACTGAATTAGTAGGAACACTTATCTAATGGAGAGTAAAAACATTTAACATGAATATTCATAACTTTTCATAAATAAAAGAACTTATTAACTCAAAAATATCTTTTGTGAAATAAAATCTACCTTAATCTGTCGAGGATTTTGAGTACATATATTGATCAGATCCTAAGTATCCTTCGGGCCTACAAGATAAATCTCAATTTCATCTGTTGGATATGAGTCAGTAGATTGATACTCAGCTGTTCTAGGGTTAAAAGAAAATGGGGGAAATCATAGTAGTACTATGGAATTGAAGATCCCAAAACCGAGCTGATATCAGTAGATTAGTGTGTCGATAGGATTAGCTGATGTATAGGTTAGACTTGATGTAATGCTTATTATTTTGTCTAAGTCTCGTGCGGGGTAGTTGTTGAGCGATCTTCTGCTTGAAGATACTTTTCGAACCCCACGTCATCGGTGTAATCGGTTGCATTCTTCGTCGGCGGTGATATCAAACTCGGTTAAAAGATCCCGCATCGGTGGACCGAACCTCGGTAGAAGCATTCTCTACAAGGCGATGGTCATCGGTAGAAGAACCGGTGCAAGCAGTATACCTTCGCGATCGACCAACCGACTATCGAAGCTCACTTTATCGGTCGGACGACTCGGCCGAAGAAGACAGAGACTTTCGAGTCTCGTATCCGACGAAAGCGACCCAAAGACTTAAAGTCCCTTCAAATGTTCAGCGAGAAGACATACGAGGTAGTTTGAACGGTCAACTCGACACTCACCAACTACAAACCTCGACCAATGAGAAGCCGACAACGCTTACCTACTCTACACGGTAAAGCTTGCTCTCATGAACGGTGCATTAAGCGCCTTGCTTTGCAACAAAGTTGAATAGTGGCCGTTTTCTTTGGACGCTTGTGACACGTGGCATCGTCGTCTCCAACGGACATATGCCACAACTCACAACTATAAATAGAGAAGGATTTGAAGATTTCAAAAAAGAGGAATATACGCGAAATCAAGGGAAATCATTCAAGCTCACAACGCTCTAGAACCTTCAAGCTTATCCAGAGACAAACTAGTTTTCATAGAACACTTCTTGTAGTTCATCTCTCTAGAGCACTTTGATCCCTTTCTTCTCTAGACTAAGCTCATTGCTAGATTCATAGCTTAGATCCGAAGGAGTTCACATTTAGTGAATTGTTCTTGTTGTAAGAACTCCTTCTCAGTTGGAGAATATTCCCTCCCTTCTAACCTTAGGTTTGGATTGTAAAGTCGCTAAGGACTATACCTTAGAGGGAACTGTCCAGTGCACAGTATCCCTGCTGAGGCTTGCTCAGAATAATAAACAAGTTCTCCTGCCTTGTTCAGGACCGTGGACGTAGGATCTTGCATATCCGAACCACGTTAAATCTCTTGTGTTCATTTACTGTTTTATTGCATAGCATTCAACTGACTTGAAAATCATAAGCTTGCATAAAACGTATTTTATAAAGTGCACGCTGACCAAAAGATTTAACTTGCAAAAACGCGTTTTCAAAAGAGACGACTCCGGGCCTAACACTTATCCGCACTACGGGCTCCGGCCGAGTTTCGTAATACCGACATCGGTCGGTAGAAGAGCTCGAAGCCGACTCACTTTGACCCCAGTGATCGAAGGCTTACTTGGCACTTTGTTCATCGGTTGCAAACATCGGCTTCGGTGACCTTCACCGAGAAAAAGAAACGAGCTCGGGTGTATTCACCCCCCCCCCTCTACACACGACTTTTCGTCTCCGGACCAACAATTGGTATCGAGCACACGGTGTTCAACCGATCGCCGGTTTTGAAATACTTGGTCCTCTCGGGCCGATCCCGAAAACCGTTTTCACTGCATAAGCATCTTTTCGGCATCCTTATACTCTTACTCTTACAATGTCGATATGTCGGGTATTAGGATGGTACCGATGTTCTCAATAGAGAACTACACGGTATGGCGCGTACGTATGGAGGCACACCTAACGTCACTCCACGACGAGCATGTCGATGTCCTAGAGTCGGGACCGATCATTCCCATGATCGACGGCGTAGTATTCTGCTTTGGAGGAGGCGTGGGAGCACAAGCCGGGTGCTAAGGTTCCCAAAGACAAATCTGCCTTCACGCTTGAAGAAAAGAAGTTGCACAACCTTGACCGAGTTGCACGTAATGCCATACCGACTACGCTCGATGACTCACATCTCGGAAGGGTACAAGATTGCAAAACGGCGAAAGAGCTATGGGACGCCTTGGGCATGCTGAGCCATGGAACTCCTCGAGATCAAAGAAAACAAGCTCGAGCTAGAGCTTCGAGAGTTCGACGCCTTTGCAATGGAGCTCTCTTGAAACCATTGACGAGTGAGTGTCGAATTCACCAATCAAGTCAATGTCATCAATGGGTGGGGGAGGTCGTTCACCAACAAGGAGATGAACACCAAGATCTTGAGAGCGTTGCCCCGACGAAGTGGCTTCCATTTGCTACTTATTTACGTCGCTCCGATCTAAATGCTCTAACTCCCGATGTTATATTTTCGAAATTAAAATCGGAGGAATTCGAGCATAGCCTTACCCCAAAAGTGCTTAAGCGCTCCAGGTGACACACGGTTCGACCACGCCTTCAAGGCAATAGTCGGCAATACCGGGAGCCAAGCCTATTTCCTCAAGCAAAGCTGTGGCCACATCGGTAGCAAAGTCTTACGAGACTTCGGGCCACGACCGGCTAGCACCGATGGCTCTCAAATATCGGAGGGGAAAAGGAGAGAGTCGAAAGGCGAGGAAATACAACCGAGATTCTTCCTCGGGTAAGAAAGACTATCATAAGAAAGAAGAATCTAATCCTTCTACTGAATGCGGGAAATCGGAGTCTGCTGCCGACCGTCTAAAGACTCAGTTGGTAAGAGCGACGAGAACATCTACCTGCTACAACTGCAAGAAGGAGGGACACTATCGATACGATTATCCCGAACTCTCGGTGCTCAAAGAGCGAACGGCGAGCCAGGAGAAAGAAATTCGCCGAGAGACGGCGGCCTATATAGCCGGAGAGATATCCGACAACTCAATTGAGGAGGATACATTCATGTATTCTTCGGAAGACGAAGCCGCGTTCGATCGCGATTGAGGTCGCAAAGACAGTTCTCGATGAGTCAGCCGAATACTATCGATGGCCGGAGAAGAGGCCGAGGTAAATTCTAAACGCATTATTACCTCTTCTTCACACAAAGCACACAAGACACGTGCTCGGTCACGAGATGATCCTCTAGATGTGCTACAAGCCTATGACGATCTGCTAGAGGAACGGATTCGGTGAGCAGAGAGTTCAAGCAGAACCATCCAGGGAACTTGAACAGGTAAAGGCTAAGAATCGAGACTTTCTTCGATTGTCGGGTCTCTACTTGAGTCGGTGGATCTAGTTGCGAGACTCAAGGAAGAGATTGAATCTCTTATGACTAAGTCTCGGCTTCAAGAGACTCGAGATCTCGGTTCGACCAAGGACAATTCGAGAAAGAGACCGAAATAGCCAAGCTCGATCGAAGCTCACGGACGTGCGGGAATGACTATAACTCACTCGGAAGGAGTGACGAGGTCAGGAGAGGTTTCATGGCCGAACAATACACGGGAGCGAAGGAGAAGCTTGAAAGCATGCTTAGAGCACAACGGTCAACTTCGTGAAAGAAGGCCTTGGCTATACCCACGAAGCTTCTACCTCCAAAAGCTCGGCAACCCCGGGCGATAGGTTCGTCGGAGGAAAGGTGCAAGGCTGCGACACCACACCTCGGGCGAAAAACAAACGAGAAAATGATTACACCTCGGCCCGAGTAGCAACAAGCGGTGACCAAAGGTTCCGGCCCCGGGACACCGCGATCAAATTCGGGGGGAACCAAGAAGGTCGGATGGGCGGAACGGTACAAGGAGCCACCGTATGAGCACCCGGCTCGGTGCGGCTCGTACTACTATGAGCCCGGGGTCGGGAGAAGCGCTAAGACTCGAAGAAGAAAGCGCTCGAACCCAAAATTATCAACGAAAGTCGGTATCTCCAAGTCCTGTGGAGAAGAAAGGCGATAAGGTTCGAAGAAGAAGTGTCGGAACTTCTAAGGTCCCGAGACAGATCCGGGTTCCGAAATCACCCACTAACTTGTAAGGACCCAATCGAACCAAAGGGTACCTAAAAATGCCTCTGTTTTGCGGGTGCATAAGGACCCGTGGATAGTGGACGCGGCCTGCTCGAGACACATGACTTACCGGAAGAGCCTGCGACCAACTACGTACAAGAAGATGGTCCCGAGTGAATTCGGTGACAACTCCAAAGGCTACACAAGGGGATACGGAACGCCGAACATTGGGGCCCGCCACGGTTCCAAGAGTAACATATGTTGAAGGACTTCAACATAATCTCCTTTCGATCGATCAATTCGTGATAATCTTAACGAGTAATCTTTGTGCCTGGTTTTACGTGATATTGTTGACAAATCTACGGGGAAAACGAGTGTTATCGGGATCGCGGAAGAAGAACATCTATGTTGCAAATTGGAAAACCGCGGGACACCGAGGCTTGCTTGCTCGCACGAGACCAAATCGGGTGACAAGTCGGGTTGGCTATGGCACAAGAGACTCGGCCACTTGAACTTCAAGACCATGAACAAGCTAGTCAAGAACTCTAAAGTCGGAGGACCGCCCAACGAATCGTTTATCAAAGACATAAATTGTGAAGCGTGCACGAAGGGAAAGCAAACAAAGAGGAGCAATCCACCTATTCCGTCACCTTCCACCGATGGAATCCTTCAGGTACTTCACATGGACTTATTCGGGCCGGTCTCTCCGGTGACTATAAGAGGCGAAAAAGTATGCCCTCGTCGTCATAGACGACTACTCGAGATATACTTGGGTCATCTTCATCGCCAACAAATCGATGTTCGGGCCGAGTTACCTAATCTACTTGAAGAAACTCGGTGTGGAAAAGAACATCAAGATTAAGAAGATACGCTCGAGACGGAGGAACGAGTTTCTAAACTCGGTAGTTAAGACATACTTTGCGATAAAGAGGGAATTCGAGCACGAGACATCAGCTGCGCACCCCTCGGCAGAACGGACTTGCTTGAACGTAAGAACAGAACACTCAAAGAAGCGGCAAGAACGCTCCTCGCAGTTCTCGGACTACCCTCAAAGTTTTGGGCTGATGCTACTTGACACCGCCTTGTTACACTCGAGAATCGCTCACTGCGACACGGCAACACATGAAGACGCCTTACGAGCTGTGGAAAGGGAGAATTCCTTCTATTTCTCATTTTCATGTTTTTCGGTTGTCCTTGCTTTATCCACAACAATAGGAAAGATCAGTTGAAGGTCTTTGATAGCAAATCCGATCAAGGAGTATTCTTAGGATACTCCCGAGTCGATAAAGCCTTCGAGTTTTTAACTATCGAACTCTTTGCGTGGAGGAAAGCCCTCATGTTGTTTTTGATGAATTTGTTGCCGAGAACGGGGAAAGATACAAAGTCAAACACGAGGATGTCGGCGGCAAGCTACGGGATCTCGGACTAAATGACAAAGCTAAAAAGATCCGGCATTGTTGGGATGATGAGTCGAGAAGATGAAGAAATTCGGACTCGGCCAACAAGCAATGTAGCTAACCTAGTTGATTCTATCGAACGGAATCAACAACGGGTAACTTCGGTCGATGAGGAAGCCCCCGTGGTAACCGAGACCTCTGCGAGAATATAAACTCGGGGGGAACGATTAATGTTCCCGAGCTAAATGCCCCTGAACACGGAAACTCGGTAGATCCTAACCGTCTTACTTGAATTACTACGGTCGCGAACGGTACTACTTTGAAATGCCTAATACACCTACGGCGTGCGAAGTAGTATCGAAGAAGAAGCCCGACTCGGGCGTTCGTGGCTCGATGCTCATTCTTCGAGATCTTATCATTGGAGATCCATCGGCAACTATAAGGACGAGATCAAAATTAAGTCAAGGAGAAAGCTCACTTTACTCTTGTTTTTACGTCTCTGAGAAGAACCTCGATCGATAGAGGACGCACTTAAAGATGCTTGGCCCCGGGTCATTGCTATGCAAGAAGAGCTGAACCGGTTCGTCGAAAATGAAGTTTGGGAGCTTGTCGACGGACTGACATCATCGGCACATGATTGGAACTAAGTGGGTCTTCAAGAACAAGCGAGATGAAAACAATGTCATTGTCGAAATAAAGCTCGACTAGTTGCTAAAGGATACGATCGGGCGAGAGGGAATTGACTTTGATGAAACATTTGCTCCGGTCGCGCGATTGGAAGCCATTCGTCTTTTCCTAGCTTATGCAACACATCGGGGATTTAAGGTATATCGAGATGGATGTGAAGTCGGCTTTTACGAACGGCGTGCGAAGGAAGAAGTCTACATGGAACAACCGCCCGGCTTTCGGCGGGGACATCAGTGTACGAGACTTAGGAAAGCTACGTATGGGTTAAAACAAGCACCCGGGGCTTGGTATGATACCACTATCCAGATTTTCTACTTGGAAAGGTTTTCAAAAGGGGACGGTAGATCACACCCTATTCGGCATAAAGTCGAGAAGATGACATTCTACTGGTGCAAATCTACGTGGACGACATCATTTTCGGCTGCGAAACGAAGTCATATGTCGGCGGTTCGAGAAGATGATGAAGGAGAAATTCGAGATGTCCATGATGGGAGAGATGAAATATTTCCTTGGATTTCAAGTAAAACAATCAGCTGAAGGAATCTTCATCAATCAAGCCAAATACACTCGAGATCTTCTCAAAAGATTCGGTGTGATTCCAAAGAAACCGGTCAAGATCCCCATGAACACGAACTTTAAAATCGATCTAGACAAAGAGGGAGCTTCTATTAACTCTACGATTATAGAGCTATTATTGGTTCTTTACTTTATTTAACGACTAGCCGAACCGACATAACTTATCTTTGTAGGTGTATGCGCAAGATTTCGAGGCGAATCCCAAGCGAAGTCATCTAGACTCGGCGAAGAAGATTCTGCGATATCTAAGAGGAACACCCGATCTTTGGGTTATGGTATCCTGCCGATGATAATCTAATGCCGACGAGGTTATTCGATGCCGATTATGCGGGATGCGGGATAGATCGAAAATCAACTTCCGGAACATGTCGGTTCCTAGGCGGCAAGGCGATATCGTGGTTTTCAAAGAAACAACACTCGGTAGCTACGTCCACTACCGGGCCGAGTACATGGCTGCGGGAAGTTGCTTTGTGCCCGGATCCTTTGGCTTCGACAACAAGCGAGAGATTATGGTATAACTCGGGATGAAGTGCCCATCTACCGTGACTCCACCGGTGCAATAGCTATAACTTCGAACCCAGTTCTACATACCGGATGCAAGCACGTGGATATCCGACACCACTTCATCGAGAGACCATATCGAAAGAAGGACATCGGGATGGAGAAAATCCCATGCCCGACAAGCAAAGGGGCGATATACCGACCAAACCACTAGGCGAGAACAGGTTCGAGAGATCTATCGGTTGAGCTAGGTCCGCTAGATCCCTACTTGAGACAAGTCGGTAGAAGCCGACTACGATAATGATATACTTAGCAACAATTGGTATCGGTATGGAATCGGCACGACAATGTCGAAAAAACTTAGTACAGTGACTCGGTTGGGAGATGCACACTGCATACACGGCAAGGGGGAACTTGGTCATCGGCACAACCATCCTCCCGATAAATGATGGTAACCGGTGATAAGTTCATGGAAGAGGTTTGCGTAGTATCGTTACTTAATTTGTTCGAAGCATGCCGCATTTAATGCATCGGTCGCTTACATTCGGTTGCTAAGGAGCATTTATTCCTTGCCATTTATTATGTTTAAGGTTTGAGGAAAGGTCGGCGAGGACTCCTCGCTGCGTAATTAATGCTCTCGTCGCGCATTTAATGCATGTCTTCTCCATTAGCTTTATTACGTATATCTATATTTTTGGCGGCTATTGTAATCATTCCTTTATAACATTTAATCTTAGCCGCCCCTTGATTTTGAAGATTAAATTTGAACCGTGCGATTCAAACTGAAGATCAAACTTAATATACAAAATCTTTCATCTTCTATCAACTCCTCACTTTTCTCCATTTTTCATATTCTCAAGAGCTTATCTCGCAACTTTGTTTTCTTATCCAAATCTCTTAAACAACTTTGCTTTCGCATCTCTTAAAGCTCTTATACACGGTAATATATCAGATATCTGCTAGCAACTACTAACTTACTCTATTTTCAAGTGCTAATATGTTGTTTTGCAGATTTCAATGGCGAACGTTCAAACACCAGACAACATTGAGGAGATTGTGGCCTCCAGGATTCTGTTTGAACCTACTTTGGCCTTCCGCCAAGTGGAGATCTCTTTCCTTGAACCCGTGTTTGACGCTTTGGAGCGTTCAGGGTTGGAGATGCTGGTTTCGAAGCACCCCCGTGCTTATCTCCCTCGACAGGTCGCTGAAGTTTATTTCAACTAGAAATCTCTAGCGTCGGGAGGAGAGGAATCGTCCTTCTCTTATCGAAGGAAGTCGATCAAGATGAGTGGGAGTCAGCTGTTCTTACCTTCGATATTCAAGATGCTCTAGCTCTTTCATTCGATCTTCCCAACTCCGGCATTTCTCCGATTGGATACAAGGAGAAGGAGATCAACGCATATGTGCAGAAATTCTGTGGACGCAAGGATGTGGCGTTCAAAACGGCTCTTACCGAGGAATATGTTGCTACCTCGATGCGAGGTCTAGCTTACGTGGTATCGCACATTCGACAAGTTCAGTTGGATCATATGATCAACTTGTCCAAACCAAGGATTCGGCTGATGATGGCAATAGACGATGGGGTTGAAGTGAACCGGGCCGAGTATTATACTACTCGAGATGAAGGCACATGCTCGAGAAGTTCACCACATTACCCACCTGGCGAGAGGAGGATAGCCGGTGTGGGTAAACTTCTATTCGGAACAAAGATGTACGTTACGATAGAATGCATGGTTCGGAGGAACTCGGCTTTTGAGAACTCGGCCTTTGAGGACTCCAAGTACTTTGACAAGAAATCTATCAAATTCCGGACGAAGGTCGGGACCGAGAAATCCATAGGCAAGGGGCCGCTTGAGCCTAAGAGAGCGGCGTCGGCTCTGCCCCCCCATCGTACAAGTGCCAAAGAAGAGGAGATTGGCCAAGACTCGACCTGCTGAGGTCACCGTTGCTCGCCCGCCGACCATACTAGCGTCAACTCCCCGCTTCACCTCCTCCCGAGCGGATCCAGGATTCGATATCTTGGAATAGAAGGAGCTACTACGAAGGATAAGGTTCGAGATAATCGGCTCCAGGAAACCCGGTCGGACGGCGAGAATGCCGGCGAGGAGCCATCTGGCCGAGTGGAACACCACCGATTCCACTCGTGCCCGTGCTACGCAGTGAAATTCACGAGCGATACCCGAAATCGGCTCGGGCACGCGGACTTGATAGAGATTGCCATCGGGGCACGCGCTCATATGCTACGAGATTCTCGCACCTTGGGACATTCTCATAGACTTTTCAAAGAATCGATCGGGAAGCGAGTTGTTGGCCGAGGAGCAAGAGCGCGCAGAATGCCATAGGTTTTGGCGAGCCCGCTGATCTGGGTTGTTTTGAAGATTTACGAGCTGCTATGCTCTACTTGCTAAGCCAGAGGGAATCAGCTCCAGGCAACACTCCCCCGCCCCCTTCTCCTCATGCTGATAAGGGAGATGATGATGATCAGGAGAAGGACGAGGCACCCAAGGATGCAGAAATGGGAGATTCTGCTGAGGGACAAACTCCCCGTGAGAAGAGCCCATCACCACCACCTGCTACATCCGGTGAGGCTCCTAATGCCCCCTAAGTACTCAAGGGAGCAACTTCTCACGTTCTCTGAAAAGAGGCTCGGAACAAGTTCCTATCAGATACAACCAATAGGTTCCGTGTCCTCAAAGGCAGTCAACAAGGCGATCAGACGCCAAGGAGAGAAAAATCGCCTTCTCGCCAAAGATGTACACATTAAATGGGAGAAGTATACAAAGGCGCGGTCGAACGCCCGAACAAACTTTCTGCCGACGTCTTCAAACCACAAGAGGCTCCTTCTCGGCTGATCCGAAGAAGATGATCGAGCGAGGCTCTAGGCGCCCGAAGATTGATTTGCAAGCTCGAGTCGGCGGCTTCTTGAAGCTCGGCGCCTATCTTTCTCACAAGAACCGACTACGGCCCTCGCAAGCATTCAAGCTCGAGATGGATGAGCGTAATAAGGCGGCTACCACCTCTCTCCAAACGGCCATTAAACAACAAGGCGAGGCTCTCAAGACGATTCGAGAAAGAGATGAGCGAATCCCATGATGCGGCTCTGCGCACCTTCGCAAAGAATCGGCCGCTCGGCCATCGAAATTCGAGCAAGAACAAGAATTGGATGGCATGGCTACACCGGTGTGGTGTCGACTTCGATACGACCGTTGATGAAGTCAAAGTTTCTATTGCCAAAGTGGTGAAGAAGTGAAAGCACTCCGTACCTCCCTTGGACTTATTGCTGATGCCAAAAAGGGGGAAGGTAGTAAGGGGGGAAGGTAGTAAGGGAGAAGGAAGTGAGAGATTGGATGAAGGTAGTAAGGGAGAAGGAAGTGAGAGATTGGATGAAGGAGTGATGGGGACGGTGATGTACCGCTTCTTAGCGAGAAGGGTACGGGAGGAAGGACCCTCCACGGTGAAGGACCCTCACGGACTCAAAGGGAAAAGGCACGGGAGGAAGGACCCTCTACTCGAGGCGAAGAAGTCTCGGCCGCTCGGGCAAAAGACAATGCTGACGAGGTACTTCTCCTTGAATTTCCATTACAAGCCACCCCCATATCCTCTTCTTTGCACATATACAAGAGATCGCTCGGTTCTTAGGCGAGCCGGCGAGAGAAGAAGAGTCACAACAGGCCGCAGGGCGGGGGAAGGAGGCGCTGCTTGAATCTCCTTCTTCCTCCCCGGTCCGAAAATTTAAATCAAAAGCGGAGCGGGAGGCCTTCGACCTCGAGTCGCCCAACAGCAGCGCAGGACAAACTTGATCATGAGCGAAGATTAGAAGAAGCGACTGAGGCGACCAAAAAGCCTAAGGGCAAGGCAGGTAAGAGCGAGGAGGTAAGAAGAAGGCAATCGGGACGAGTTGAAGAGCGAGAGAAGAAAGCTCAAGAAGAATACGCCAAGGCTTCTTCAAGCGATACCCCGGCTACTGCGCGAGAATCAACCCTCTACGACTCATACGCTGCGCGAGATAGCGAGAAGATCAAACAATGTGGGAGGCGGTGCTCATTTGGACTATCTAGCGAGACATGGAGACAAGAGAGCGGCCGCGCTCCGAGAAAAGAAAAGGATGGGCGATCCGGAGAAAGTGCGAAGATTATCCTTTAAACCAAGAGGTGATCCGAGAAGGCGGATCCCGAGAGGATCTAAGTTCATCGGGGGCCCCCACATCAAGCAACAACCGATTCGAGCATGTGGATAAGTGGGTGCCGGGCGATATGAATGAACATTGGGAGAGATTGAAAGAAGTTTTTATTAAAGGCTACTACGTATGGCGCATTTACCCACTCGACTGCTCAGCCGATCAGCTCTTTGAGGAGTTGATTACGAGATTTGATGTTGAATTCAGTGAACGGCTGAAGCAAGTCATGGAATCACAGAATATAACCTTCCGTGCCCCAGCTTTCCGACGTATTCCACCGCCGAGACTTGCTAATGGACTGCTGAGCACTAAGGACATAGAAAGAGAAGTGGAGGAAGCCGCCTACAGTCTGAGCCTACTCCCTGAAAGGCCAGATGATAACTTGGAGATCCAGGAGATTCGAGCTAGAGTGTACAAATACTATTACCTGGATCCTCCCGAGGAGAAATCCACTGACTTCAAGAAGAAGACGCAGAAGTTCAAGAAGCAGCAGCAGTGATTTTCTCTTTCTCATCTTTTGTAATAGCATTAGGAACTCTGTAATTCTTGATATATATATAAGTTCCTCTGCTTGCTAGACAATTACTCATTGTCTTTCAGCCTTTTACCTTGTGTTTACACAACTGATCACTAAGTGATCTGACACACACTCACATCAGTTTCTCTGATCCTGCCATTCTCTCGCTTGCTGAAGTTCGTTTATGATTATCAGTTTTTCCTCAGATGTTTGAAGGGGGAAATTGTTGTCAGTAGGACAGTATCTTTGATAGATGTTAGAGTATAGAGGTTTTGGCGTCATCAATTAGGGGGAAATTGTTGGATATGAGTCAGTAGATTGAAACTCAGCTGTTCTAGGGTTAAAAGAAAATGGGGAAATCATAGTAGTACTATGGAATTGAAGATCCCAAAACCAAGGCGATATCGGTAGATTAGTGTGTCGATAGGATTAGGCGATGTATAGGTTAGACTTGATGTAATGCTTATTATTTTGTCTAAGTCCCGTACGGGGTAGTTGTTGAACCGATCTTCTGCCGAAGATACTTTTCGTAACCCCACGTCATCGGTGTAATCGGTTGCATTCTTCGTCGGCACTGATATCAAACTCGATTAAAGATCCCGCATCGGTGGCCCGGACCTCGGTAGAAGCATTCTCTACAAGGCGATGGTCATCGGTAGAAGAACCGGTGCAAGCAGTATACCTTCGCAGTCGACCAACTGACTATCAGAAGCTCACTTTATCAGTCAGACGACTCAGCCGAAGAAGACAGACTTTCGAGTCCTGTATCCGACAGAAAGCGACCCAGCACTTAAAGTCCCTTCAAATGTTCAGCGAGAAGACATACGAGGTAGTTTGAACGGTCAACTCGACACTCACCAACTACAAACCTCGACCAATGAGAAGCCGACAACGCTTACCTACTCTACACAAGAAAGTGCTCTCATGAACGGTGCATTAATCGCCCTGCTTGCAACAAAGTTGAATAGTGGCCGTTTTCTTTGGACGCTTGTGACACGTGGCATCGTCGTCTCCAACGGACATATGCCACAACTCACAACTATAAATAGAGAAGGATTTGAAGATTTCAAAAAAGAGGAATATACGCGAAATCAAGGGAAATCATTCAAGTTCACAACGCTCTAGAACCTTCAAGCTTATCCAGAGACGAACTAGTTTTCATAGAACACTTCTTGTAGTTCATCTCTCTAGAGCACTTTGATCCCTTTCTTCTCTAGACTAAGCTCATTGCTAGATTCATAGCTTAGATCCGAAGGAGTTCACATTTAGTGAATTGTTCTTGTTGTAAGAACTCCTTCTCAGTTGGAGAATATTCTCTCCCTTCTAACCTTAGGTTTGGATTGTAAAGTCGCTAAGGACTATAACTTAGAGGGAACTGTCCGAGTGCACGTATCCCCGCCGAGGCTTGCTCGAGAATAATCAACAAGTTCTCCTGCCTTGTTCAGGACCGTGGACGTAGGATCTTGCATATCCGAACCACGTTAAATCTCTTGTGTTCATTTACTGTTTTATTGCATAGCATTCAACTGACTTGAAAATCATAAGCTTGCATAAAACGTATTTTATAAAGTGCACAGCCAAAAGATTTAACTTGCAAAAACGCGTTTTCAAAAGAGACGACTCCGGGCCTAACACTTATCCGCACTACGGTCTCCGGCCGGAGTTTCGTAATACTGACATCAGTCAGTAGAAGAGCTCAGAAGCTGACTCACTTTGACCCCAGTGATCGAAGGCTTACTTGGCACTATTCATCAGTTGCAAACATCAGCTTCAGCTGACCTTCACTGAGAAAAAGAAACAGAGCTCAGGTGTATTCACCCCCCCCCTCTACACCTGACTTTTCGTCTCCGGACCAACATCATCTAATAATTCTAATAATCTAGCCTTACATTATTCCTAATTTCTCTAAAATGGTTATCTCCAAATTGATTTTTGAATTCTTCCTAAAATATTAGCACAAATTCTAACTAAATTTAAAAATATAATTATTTGTTATAAAGCTAATATCCTAAATAATGTAAAATATTAGAACAAGTATAAGGAATTATACATCAAAATATCCTTTACTTCTAAGCTTGTTTCTTGGAAAGTAAACGAGAGGGAGAGATGGTGTTGGAAGTGGGTATATGATGATAGAAACTCTTGGCTAGGTATAAACTTTTTGTTCTCTCAAGCTCCTATTTATAGCTCAAATTTGATAGGTTAGGTGTCAACCTACCCTTGTAGCTATGCTTATTCCTAATTGCATGTCATCCCTAGTGGTATTACGTGGCTAGAGGAGGTAAATAGATAATGTCATCACTTTCCTTGTTTTCCCATAACTAAGATAAAATTTCTAATGAAGACACGTGGGATGAATGAGTATACATCTATTTTCCATGTATAATATGAAGACACATTTTAAGGATGATAGATTGACAAATTAATATTATTTTATTCATGTACAACAATATATATTATGTTTATATATCTACTAATGCCTTATCTCTCTCGTTGGAAGTGAATTGATTAATTTAACCTTAGTGAAAATTGATATACGGTTAAACCTCGATAAAATAATAATTTTGGAATCGAAAAAAAATATTCATTTAACGAGATTATTATTTTATCGAATATTATTTTAGTGCATAAATCTATATCAGGACCAAAAGAAATTATTATCTTAACGAGATTATTATTTTATCAAGGTTTAACTGTATTTATTAACTATCCACAACTTATTCACTAACTCATTTGAGAATATAATATCTATAGTACTAATTTATAGATGCAGACTCTAACTATATAAAAAAATATTCTTAATGTTCTTATTAGAAACATGGCTAAAGTCCCATTGTACTATTAACAACTAAGGTTCTCAAGGTTTCTAAAATTGTTCATAAATTTATCCTAGCTGGCTAAATTTTAGAAGTTTGGGATATTACACAGTACCTCAGTACTTTATCCGCAGAAGCAAGCGGAGCGCGATACGTGTCCATGCATCCAATGCAGAAGACTGTGGTCAACACGAAGCCAATAGGAAGCTGATCTTTGTTCAATAGATCTCTTCCTAGCTTGCCTATAAATATATAAGGCCTCTCACCTTGAGAGGTTAATGGAATTTCACGAGCTTAAGCATATTATCTCAAAGAAAAGAACAAGCCTTAGTCTTCATACTCTTACTGTTCCATTGCTTAGAAATTTCATTATGTTCAACACTCCAAGTGTTTTTTCACATACATATCACAAGGTTGGAGTCAAGAGTATTTCATACTCTTGATTGTTGAACAATCTCAAACCCTAACATGATACTCTTGATAGTGTTGATTTGATAGATAGTTTATTACGTAGATTGATAGATTGTTTGTTTGTTTGTAACTGATTTGAACTCGACAGCCATCGAATATCCTCAGAGGATATCTGTTGAAACCAGAAAAGTGGACTTAGGATCTTCTATATCCGAATCACTATAAATCTGTGTCTCTTACTTTCTGCACTGTTCTCAGTTTCACGTTTTATTGATTATTATCAGCTTAACTGTTCCATTGATAATCAATTTCTAAAGTGGCTAACACTTTTCGCATTTACTGACTGACTCATAATTAGCCCGTCTATCTCTGATCTAAAAAAACAACGTTTGTCATCAGGTGTATTCCATACATACACTTGAAATTATACCGGGACCAACACTATAATATTTTTATTCTATTAAAATATTTTGAATATTTATTATAAATTGCACTCCGTATAAAAATGAAAATATTACCTTTCAACTGCAAATAAATTTAATTTTCTTAAATTTGATTTGTTATTTTGTACAGGTTTGAATATGTTAATTTTATTAGAAGTAAAATTAAATAATTTAAAAAATATGAAACGTTTTTTAATCTTAAAACTAATAAATGTTGTAGATGCTATAAAAATTATAAATAGATAGTCAAATAATTTACATTCTTTATTTGACATTATGAAGAAGCAAATCGGAATTTAGATGCAAGACAGTTTTCTTGTATTTTTCAAATACGCGACAAGTAATTTAATTTTTTCGGAATCATTTTCCACGTGATCATATTTCTGACAACTTTACTTTATTGCATCATTTTCCATGAAATCATATTCTATAGAATTATATTATCTAATAATTTTATTTTCCTAAGGACCAAACGAGTTTGTTTATGTTCAGTTATTTCTAGTAAAAATATTACTCCCCCGTCCCATTTTAGTAGCTATCTTTACCATCATCTTTCCTACTTTAACATCTTATCTCTGCTACTTTATTCTCTACTCTCATTATTATATTCATTTCTCCAAATTAGTAAAAAATTACCACCATCTTTCCTACTTTAACATCTTATATCTGCTACTTTATTCTCTACTCTCATTATTATATTCATTTCTCTCTTCTACTTCATTATTTACTATTATTATTTCACTTATCTTCTCTCTCAAAGTCTTTCATTATCACATTCATCCCTCTCTCCTACTTTATTATCTATTCATATCTCATATTTTATCACACATTCTCTTAATTTTCGTACCGAAGAAAAACGCGCCCCTAATAATGGGACTGATGGAGTAATTTTAAACTTTGCTGCCAACCAAACCGGTTTATTTATGTTCAGTTATTTCTAGTAAAAACAATAATTTTAATTTTTTTTTAAAATGTTAATGAAATTGTTTTCTTCTTCTTTCTTTTTCTTTGGGTCCGATCGAAATACATAGTGAATTGAGGATAGTATCAACAGGGGATGTGATTAATTGTGTCGTTTCTACTTATCCTCCAAAAAGATCGCGAAGACTTTATTGGAATTGTTGGTGAAAAGAAAAAGCATTTTCACCCGCTACTTACAATAACGATGAGATATGGCTTCAACCCACGTACGTCCAGTTCTCGACCGATTCTCAGTTGCTGCTTGGAATTCTAGCATCAGGCAAGCAGTCAACAGTGGCGATTTCCGGAAGGCGCTTCTTCTCTTTGCCCAGATGAAAAGACATCCCGATTTACATCCCAACAATCTAACCTTTCCCTTCGTCGCAAAAGCATGCGCCAAATTGTCAGACCTCAAACTGTCGCGAATGGTTCATGCCGACGTCGTTAGAACGCCCTACTCTTCGGATGCATACGTGCACACTGCATTAGTTGACATGTACGTGAAATGTGGTCGCTTGGAATGTGCGCAGAAGGTGTTCGAGGAAATTCCCGTAAGAGACGTAGCTTCCTGGAATGCGTTGATCGTGGGTTT
Source organism: Lavandula angustifolia (assembly GCA_028984105.1). NCBI lineage: Eukaryota > Viridiplantae > Streptophyta > Magnoliopsida > Lamiales > Lamiaceae > Lavandula > Lavandula angustifolia. The sequence continues at coordinate 30,249,077 of CM054803.1, forward strand.
TGCTCGAGTAGGCGTGTTCGATAGAGCTTATTTTCTGTTTAATAGAATGAGGATCGCCGGCGTTGCGGCGGATGCGGTTACTATGATGGGATTGACGCATTTGGTGTATGGAATGAAGGATTCGATGCTGTTGAGCGGCGTGCATTGCTTCGGTTTGAAATGTGGGCTTGAAGAGGATATTTTGGTTGCTAATACTTTGATTGCTGGCTATGCGAAATGCGGCAGCTTGTTCTCGGCAGAGAAGGTGTTTTCTGGCATTGATTTGGACTGTTTGAGTGTAGTCTCTTGGAATGCTATGGTTGCAGGGTTTGCTTATTTTGAGGAGTGGGTGAAGGCTATTGAGGTCTATAGGCAGATGCTTCGTCTTGGTTATAAGCCTGATGCTAGTACAATTCTTAACTTGCTTTCCTCGTTTGCTCGGAAACCGGATTCTTTCCTCTCCGGGAAGCTTGTTCACAGTCATGGAGTGAAAGTTGGCTGTGATGGAGATATCACCGTGCTTAACACTCTAGTTTGTATGTATTCCAACTGCGGTGATATTACTTCAGCTAGGTGTATCTTCGACTCAATGAGCGTGAAATCTTGTGTGACGTGGACTGTTATGATTGGGGGGTACGCAGGGGAGGGTGATTTGGATGAAGCATTATCTCTGTTCCACAAGATGGAGGCTACTGGTGAGAAGGCTGCTGATTCAGTGACCCTTGTCTATCTGATTGGAGCTTGTGCCAAAGTCGGCGGTCTTGAGGTTGGAAGGTGGATTGATGAACACATCACAGCAAAGGGGATGAAGAAGGATTTGATGGTGTGTAATGCATTGCTAGACATGTATGCAAAATGTGGAAGTATGGAATATGCTTACGAGGTGTTTGGTGCTATGAATGAAAAGAATGTTGTTTCATGGACAACTCTCATATCTGGATTAGCCCTTAATGGGAAATCTCAAGAGGCCTTGGATCACTTTGTTCAGATGTTGGAGTTGGGTGTAAAACCGAATCATGTTACTTTTCTTGCAGTTCTTCAAGCCTGCACTCATTCTGGTTTGTTGGAGAAAGGGTGGGAAGCATTTAACATGATGTCTGGGAAATACTTGTTGAATCCTGGGTTAGATCATTATGCTTGCATAGCAGACCTCCTCGGACGTCGAGGAAAGCTTAAAGAAGCTTTTGATTTCATTCAAAGGATGCCTACTACACCAGATGCTGGGGTTTGGGGGGCTTTGCTTAGTGCTTGCAAGATTCATCACAACGTAGAGATTGGTGAGTATGCAGCAGATTGTCTTTTTCGACTGGAACCGCAGGCAGCCGCACCTTATGTTGAAATGGGTAATATATATGCATTGGCAAAGGAATGGAATGGGGTTGCTGCTATGCGCATGGAGATGAAGGCCAAGCAAGTGACCAAGTTCCCCGGTCAAAGTCTGGTACAGATTGATGGGAAGTGTTTTTCGTTTACAGTCGAGGATCGATTGCATCCCAATAGAGGTAAGATATTTGAGGTGTTGGATAACTTAGTTTTAGTGATGAAAGATGAAACACGTTCTGATGAGGAAATTCAGTCATGTTTCAGCTGATTCATATATATATATAGCTCATTGTCTAAAAAATCATGCATTAAAGACCATTAATAAACTCGATAGATCAGATATTAGAAGAAAAGAGACTTGATCAATAAGAACGTTATCTAACTGGAGAAGTTGGTTTCCAAGAAAGTAGTAATGGGGTTGGTAGTCATGTACACGTTATGAATGAAGACTTCTGTACCTACGTTTCTTGGAAATCCCATCGCCAGACACATGAAGGCAAGCATTAATCTTGTGGTTGCCGACGACGGAATTCTGATCAATATCAAGATTAGGGCTGCTACACGATGATCGTCCATCTCTTGATAAGTCGGCATGGATTCTGGGGAATGAGCCATGAAACAGATAAACCTGGATTTGATGAAGGGGTTTAATTTGGGGTAAGCGCGTTGATAGGGTGCGTGTAGGGTGCCTATGAAGATGATAGGAAGGTGTGATACGTAATAATTTACTCATACTTACACAACACTTCCTCTTTTGTTCTTTTCTGGGTTATGGGTTGTGTTGTACCATTAATTTTTTTATATCTAATAGCTTTTAGGTGATTCTTTTTTATTGAAATTAATTAGGGATATTTTAATCGTAATTAGGGTTCAAAAGTCTTTAAAATCTTATATATGTTTTTATTTAGTTTAGCTTTAGATTATATGCCTGGTTTGGGATAGTTTATCAACAATTTATTCTAAAAAATATACTGTTTTAGGTTATTTTTCATAAGTTGGTAGTAATAGTTTATGAAAATAAGTCAAAACAACTTATATGAAGCTTATAAAACAGATCCTTATATCGAATCCTCTTAAGTATAATCTTTAATGGCTTATACGAACCTTGTAAAATAAATTCTCATATCAAAACCTCGTAAGTGCAATTTTTTATTTTTAACTATATATATATATATATATATATATATATATTTTTTTTTTTTTTTTTTAAACTCAGAAACTCTCAGTAAAATAGAATTATGGTTAACAAATTTAGGAAAAAGATTTATAATTCGCTAAAACTTTGGTGCGAACCAGCCTATGTTTTGAAACCCGGCCCGGCCCCGGCTTCAATCAGTTTGACCGGACCGGTCAAAAATCCGGGCCGGGTTACGTCTTGGCGTTTTGGCTATCGACCGGTGCGACCCGGCCGGTTCGACCGGTTGAACCGGTACCCGTGAACCGGGTCAACTCGGTTTGAATTTTTTTTTTTTTTTTTTAAGGAAATTTTTATTAGAAATCGTCCCTAACGGGAATCGAACCCAAGACCTTACACAAGATCAACCACTTGCGCAGAAGTGGGAATACCAACTACACTACATGTGAGCTGGTGACTCGGTTTGAATGTAAAAAAAACAAAATTGAAAAAAATAGGGTTGCAAATCGGTTCGATTTCAGAAATTCAAAACCGATCGGTTTTTCTGTTGGCCGATAACTGATCCATGTTCGGTTTCAATTAGTATGATAACAAAAAACAAAACCCTATTTTCATAAATGAGAAATGCTTAATAAATTTAAACTGCATTTATGTTAATGTTGGTAGACTAATTATTATTACCAATCGTTGACGGAGTTGTTAAAACAAGGAGGGAGGGATTTATAGGTTAATTTTCTGTTTGGTTTTCTTCTCTATTCGATGTGGGATGGTTTCTTCTTCTTTTTCATCAACTTTTTTTCCATCTAACTACTTACACTCATCCCACATCGGTTGGGAGTCTGATGAATCGTTTTCGTACTTAGTGATTTCAGGCCGAAAAGTGCGTCAATTGGCCAACCGGTGCACTCGCAGTGGCGTATTATGCAGGGTTTCGGTGCTGACGTGGCATGATGAAGAGGATATTAATTGGCGCGTTTTGGTGAAGAAAAGGCGCAGAAAGTCGCGAATTAAGGCACGGTTATTAGGATAGGAAAAGATCAAGAAATATCTTAAGGTGGTTAAGGAAAGATCTTGTTTCCTTATCCACTCAAATCTTTTCCTTATCCTAATTTAACCTACCTTGGAGAGGAAGAAAAGGAGGAGTATATTAAGAGATGTTGAGGGACGAAAATCAGCACGCCTTATACACAGGAAACAGCCATTCGAACATGTCCCAACATCCCGAGCTCACATTCCGGCCATTGCTCCCTTCCGATCCCAACCGCCGACCGCTGCCGCACCATCGCGCCGCCGAATTGCCCAAGCCGAAGACCATTTCCGAACCATCTTCAGAACCTTTCCGACTAGATTTCCGCAGCATAGCTTAGAAGAAAAACAACGCTTTAAATTTCCGTCTTTCATGTTCTTTAAACTCCGTAGTTTAAATTCTAGTTTTATTTCCGTTTTACATTTAATCGTTTTCTAGGAATTAGTTTCGAACATCCTTTTTATTTCAATTCAAGACTTTAGTTAAATTTCGTAATTTCGTATTCTGCTCTTTCGTACTTTCGTACCTTAATTAGTTTTAAATTCGTGCATGCTAGATTTAGGGTTACTCGTTTTCATGTTTCTGTTCTGCAAACTGTCCCAGTTGTCCAACCGAACCATCAGCATGAGTAGCTAAACTTTTTAGGATCCGGCAGAATGTAAATGCACACGTGAACAGTACATGAGGCTTAGGTGTTCATAATTAATCAAAAGGGTTTCGGGATAATTCTGAATTAATTAATCTGGCTAGTAATTTAGGCTTGATCACCCTAGGTTGCGCAGTCTGTAGCTAACTTAGTACTTCCATCGTTTCTCGTGGAACAAGGCTAGGTAAGTAGCGAAATTATTCGTAAGAGTAATTGGATTAAACCGATAGGAGACTATGAGATGCCCAACATACGAGTAGGCTCCTATACTAGGCTCCCTTAGTTCGATAAAGCTGTCTAGCTATTAAATCTATTGATTGCCCAACAACGTAGGTTGTAGCTAGGTTAGGGAAGTAGTCGTTTCTATGCCCAACATGGCGGTTACCGAATAAGTAAGTGGGAGTGAGGATCACGCAGTTTAAGTTACGGTGGTCTATAACTAGTAGATTCTTGAGATTAATTCATATTAAGTGCCGAGGATTGGAATTATGTGTGCATGAATGTTCTGCTGGACCTGCCTTTCAGTTGCCCAGTTAATACAGTTTATTTCTCGTTTTCTGTTTTTATTCTTGATTTTAATTTTACAAGTTCTTAGTTTAATAGGAATCCCAAATCTTGCGTGGTCGCTAACCAAAACCCCGTGATAAGTAGGAAAAATAAAGTGTCTAGTCGTCCGTTCCTCGTGTTCGATACCTATGAACTATACTTGAAGTAATTCTCCGATTTTTGCGGGATTATTTGGTGCAATACAACGATCACCAAATTGGCGCCGTTCTGCCGGGAACGGTGTTAACTAGTTTCTTTGATTTTTCTACTAATCTTTCGTGCTTTTTAATGTTGCATGAGCAGGTCTTCCAAGCCTAATCTGATATTCGAACCTGAGATCGAGAAAGCAGCTAAAAGAAATAGGAAGGAGACAAAGCTGCAAAAGCAACAAATTACGTCCCGGGGCAAGCAGACGTCTTAACCGCCCAACCAGGAGACAAAACATCCGCCGTTGATCCGATCGGCGACTCGGAACCGCGAGACTGTTTTGTTCGACAAAACACTCCACAACACTCCAGTAACAAGCTCAGAATCAGAGGAGGAAGAGATGGAGGACGAAGTGCATGATCCACCACCCTTGAGGATGAATACCGGATCGCTTGACATGGGAGCGGACCTACCGGGACCAATCCAAATCACTACTACAGAACAAATAGATGTCAAGCTGAACATGGTCGCTGCCATGCCGAAGTTTTATGGAAGGACGAACGAGAATCCAAATTCCTTTTTGGCGTCGTTCAACCAAGTGTGTAATCTCTGCACCGGCGGGGCAACCACGGACGCTTTCAAGCTCAAGGCCTTTCCATTCACTCTTCAAGACGGAGCACAAGCGTGGTTCTCTAGTCTAAAGCCAAACACGATCACGACGTGGGCCCAGATGCGTACGGTCTTCCTAAAGAAGTATTTCCCGCAATAGAAGACAAATGCATTAAAGAAGCAGATTTCCGGGATTGCTCAAGAACTCGATGAGACCTTTGGCGCATACTGGGAGAGATTTGGACGACTCGTCGATAGTTGTCCGAACCATGGCTACTCGGATGTGGAGCTTCTACAGATTTTTTATCAAGGAATGACAGACGAAGCCAAAGCCATGGTTGATATCGGTCTAAGGGGGAATTTCCATACAAGCCTCTACGAAGATGCAAGGAATATAATCGAAGGACTTGCGGAATCCACCTCACAATACAAGGGGCCGAGACCAACAAGGAGAGCTGTAAATTGGTCTCATTCTGACTACTTGGATGAGATCGATAATAAAGTGGAGGCAAAATTCAGCCTATTACAAGACAAGCTCGACTTGCTACTCAAGCAGAACGCTCCCGCTTCAAGCCGATCAAATTCCGATCACGCATGTGGAGCGTGTGGAGAAAAAGGACATACCTCACTACAATGTCCGGGAGAAGAAGTAAACGCAGTGGAAATTGGAGCGGACGGCAAGGGGTTCATCCGAACCTTCGATGGAGGCAACCGGGAGGAACAATTTCAACCAAGGAATCCGCCTCAACAACAATTTCGGCGAAGAATATCAGCATCAACAAAATTTTCAAGCAACCTTACCGGGCCCCTAATCGAATGGCTACCGGCGGCGTATAGGCCTCCACATCAAAGGCGTTCCAGCGACAGAGTGCTCCGGCTTGCCCAACCGGAGCACCGGGAATCCATTAGAAAAGCTTTTGGCCGAAATGGTTTCTTCGCGAGAAGGATACTACTGCATTCCAACAACAAATGCGGCGGGAGATCAATCGACAAAGAAGGACCAACAAGCTACAATGGATCAGTTGGCCAAGCAAATGAGTAAGTTGAATTCTACTATGCGGGAGATAAAGAATTCTCAAGGACGACTTCCACTCAACCACAAAGAAAATCCAAATGCCCATAATCTAGATCAAATTACACTTGCGTGGAGGAAAAGAACCGCTCGGCCCAGTTGTGCAAGCGAGACACCCGAAAAGCCGGCGAAAAGAAGAAGGCCGCAGAACGGCCTCGCACAACCCTACTGTTCGGAAGAGCCGCATGCCGAAGATGCTTGAACCGTAACGAGAAGAGGAAACGTCCCGATTGGGCAATCGGAGTCCGAGCGGATACTCCCTCCACCATTTCCGAAGCTTTGGAAAGAAAAAGAACGCCGAACAAGGAAAGCATGGATTACATGAAGTTGTTCGAAAAATTAGAGATCAATATCCCTTTCCTTGAAGTCGTAAAGATTCCCAAGTTCGGGAAATTTGTAAAGGATTTCATAGCCGGAAAAGTTCCCAAGTCCGGGAAAGTCCTCGTTCGATCACACGGTGTCGGCAATTATACAGAAGATGCTTCCTGCCAAATGTGCCGACCCAGGTATGTTTACACTTCCATGTTTGATGGGTGATGTCATGATTAAACAAGCTATGTGTGATCTAGGAGCGTCTATAAATGTTATGCCCTTATCTGTGTATAATCAATTAGTAGGAGCTGAGTTAATACCCACTAAAGTAATTATCCAATTAGCAGATAGGTCATGCATTGCTCCGATTGGTTTACTTGAGAACATCTTAGTCAGAATCAATAACTTTGTCTATCCTGCTGATTTTTATGTAATTGATACGAATGATAGGCAAGTTGAAGGAACTGCGGGAGTGTTATTAGGTAGACCATTTTTAAAGACAGTAAAAGCCATAATTAATGTGGATGAGGGTTCAATTAGTGTGGCATATCATAATGAAACTTATGTTCATAAGATAACTGAAGCACTAAAGAAACCATATGATCATGAGAATGAGAATGCTTTTTCTACTGACTCCATTGATGCTATTATCCAAGAATATCTTGAGACGTATGTGGTGTAGGATAAAATGGAAGTTACCTTGACTCAAGGGCTGACCGAAGCAGATGTCCAAGATATGCAAGACGAGGAGATCAGAGAGAGCATCTTAGCTCTGTATGCAGCCCCAAAGCTGGAAACTGTCAGCAATGTGTCTCAGTTGCCCAACCGAGACACTTCTGAGAAACTATTGCCATCGATCGTCAAAGCTCCAAAGCTGGAACTTAAACGACTCCCTACACATCTAAAGTATGCATATCCGGGAGAGAATGAGACGCGCCCGTCATCATCAACAAGGAGCTTGATGACAATCAAGAAACGGCATTGCTTGAAGTTTTGAAGAAGCATAAGAAGGCTATAGTTCGGACTTTAGCCGACATTACCGGTATAAGTTCCGATGTATGCGAGCATTCAATCTTGATGGAACCTGACAGCAAGCCCTTCCGCGATCAACAAAGGAAGCTCAATCCAAATATGCGGGAGGTCGTACTAAAGGAAGTTTTAAAGTTGTTGTCAATGGGTATAATTTACCCCATATCAGACAGCAAGTGGGTGAGCCCCGTGCATGTTGTGCCGAAGAAGTTCGGATTCCAAGTGGTGGAAAACGAAAAGAACGAATTGGTTCCGGTACGCTTAGTCACGGGATGGCACATGTGCATTGATTACCAAAAGTTGAATTCGGCTACGCGCAAAGATCATTTCCCACTTCCGTTCATAGATCAAATGCTTGAGAGACTTGCGGGGCAAGTCTATTTCAGTTTTCTAGACGGATATAGCGGCTATTTCCAAATCCATGTTCGAGATGAAGATCAAGACAAGACAACGTTTACATGTCCATATGGAATGTTTGCCTACCGCCGAATGCCGTTTGGGTTGTGTAACGCACCGGGTACCTTTCAGAGGTGCATGATGAGTATATTCTCGGACCTTATCGAGAATTGCATAGAAGTCTTCATGGACGACTTCACTGTTTACGGTGACTCTTACACTGCGTGCTTGAAGAATCTAGATAAGGGTCCTAGCCCGATGCGTAGAAAAGAATTTGGTGTTGAATTATGAGAAATGCCATTTCATGGTGACCGAGGGGATCGTGCTCGGTCACATCGTTTCAAAAAGAGGAATCGAAGTTGATAAAGCCAAAGTTGAGTCCATAGCCAAGTTGCCGTACCCGACTACACCAAAGGAGGTTCGCGGATTTCTAGGGCACGCCGGTTTTTATCGGCTCTTTATTAAAGATTTCGCGAAAATAGCTCAACCATTGACAAGGCTACTGCAAAAAGAAATCAACTTCGATTTCGATGACAAGTGTAAGGAGGCCTTTACCCTCCTGAAAGACAAGCTCACAACAACTTCGGTGATGCAGCCGCCGGATTGGAATAAGCCCTTCGAAATAATGTGCGATGCCTCTGATTGGGCAATCGGATCAGTACTGGGACAGAAATCCGGGAAGGAGAGCCACGTGATTTACTATGCATCAAAGACATTGAATCCAGCTCAATGCAACTATTCCACAAAAGAGAAGGAGCTGTTGGCGATTGTGTTTGCCTTTGATAAATTCCGTTCTTATTTACTCGGCTCGAAGATAATCGTCTATACCGATCACGCTGCCGTCAAACATCTCCTTGCAAAGAAGGAATCAAAGCCAAGGCTTATCCGATGGATTCTTTTGCTTCAAGAATTCAATTGGGAGGTGAAGGACAAGAAAGGAGCTGAAAATCATGTGGCGGATCACTTAAGCCGATTAAATCAAGAAGATGATGGAGAGCCAATCAACGAGACCTTTCTAGAAGAACACTTATATGCTGTTCCAGAAACTGTTTCCAGCCTTGCCCAGCTGCTACCGGAACAGTGTTTTGCTATGCAAGTTCAGAAAGTGTCTCAGTTGGCCAACCGAGACACCATCAAGTCAGAACAGTTGCAGACGGTGGGTAAGACTTCTAATTTACCTTGGTTTGCTAATATTGTGAATTATTTGACATCTAAGCAGCTTCCACCCGAGTTTACTCACACTAAAAAAGCTAAGTTGAAAAGCGAGTGCAAGCAGTACTATTGGGACTCCCCAATTCTTTGGAAAATGGGAGTCGATCAAGTGATTCGAAGATGCATACCCGAAGAAGAGCAAGAAGATGTCTTATTCCATTGCCACTCTTCTGCTTATGGTGGACATTTTGGTCCAAAAAGAACCGCACGGAAGGTGTTGGATGCGGGATTCTTTTGGCCACGCCTACACCTCGATGCTTATAAGTACTGTAAGTCTTGTACACGTTGTCAAATGACTGGAAATATATTCATGAGAGATGAAATGCCCCAAAAGCCTTTAAGATTTTGTGAAATATTTGATGTATGGGGGATGGATTTCATGGGTCCGTTTCCACACTCGTATGGGAACGTGTATATTTTACTTACTGTCGATTATGTTTCTAAATGGGTCGAGGCGAAAGCCACCAAGACTAATGATTCTAAAGTGGTTGCATGATTTCTCCGTACTAACATTTTTTTACAGATTTGGAGTGCCTAAAGCTATAATAAGCGACCAAGGCACACACTTTTGCAACCGCACCATAGAAGCATTAATGAAGAAGTATGGAGTAGCTCACCGAGTCTCTACCGCTTACCATCCTCAATCGAATGGACAAGCTGAAGTGTCTAATCGAGAAATCAAGTCTATATTGGAGAAGACCGTCAATCCATCAAGGAAGGATTGGAGTACGAGGCTGGATGACGCCTTATGGGCTTATCGGACAGCTTATAAAACTCCTCTCGGAATGTCTCCATACAGATTGATTTTTGGTAAGCAATGTCATCTGCCTGTGCAACTGGAGCACAAAGCTTGGTGGGCTGTCAAGAAAATCAACATGGACCCAACCGAATGTGCCAAGGAAAGAAAATATCAGCTGCAAGAGTTGGAAGAGATTCGGATGGAGTCCTATGACGCGGCCATGCAATACAAAGATCGTACTAAGGCATGGCATGATAAGGCTATTCGTTTGAAGAGATTTGAGCCAGGGCAACTTGTCTTGCTGTATCAATCACGCCTACGGCTCATGCCGGGAAAACTTAGGTCCAGATGGATTGGTCCATTCAGAGTGCGCTCCGCTTGGCCAAGCGGAGCAGTGGTCATACAGAAACTGGATTCGGACGAAGCTTTCACCGTAAATGGCCATCGCCTTAAAATCTACCATGCAGCCGCAATGATGAAAGATGTGGACGAGCAGAGCTTGTCCATTCCCTCTTACGTTTGACTCTTTGAAGAGGAGGTCTAGCCGAAGACTCTAAAGAGTGGCGCTACCGGGAGGCAACCCGCGTTTTATTTTAATTTTTCGTGTTTTTATTTATTTTTGCCGATTTTATGCTTAATGATTTTTCTTCTTATTTTTCAGAATTTTGGTTAAGGATGAAAAGGTCTAAGTGTAAGGAGAAAAAGTTTGAAGGACCAAATTGCAATTTTGGAGAGATGGAAGGACCCAATTGAAGTTTCCAAGATTCTACAAAGACTCAATTGCATGAAGGAGGTTTTATTGAGGCCAAATTCACTTAACAAAAGTTGATGGACTCAATTGAATGAAGATGGGGTCCCTTGTCTTAATTGTGCAAGTGGAGGGGTCAAAGTGAAAATATTACTCTACTATAAATACACCAACCCTACCCACTTGCCACTATTCCCACTTCTTCCCTCAATAACCGCCGCCCACTTCTCTCTCTCTCTCTCAAAGAATTTTCTACAAGTTTTACAACTTCCATCTCCACCACCCTACCAACTGCACAACCGATACATCATGCCGCCGAAGAAGAAATCTGGACTCCGCGCCGCCGCCAAGTGGTTCACCGCATACAAGGATGACCCAGAGCTGCAGCGCCGCCGCGCCGCCGCTCAAGCTTCCGCTGAGGCCGCCGCTGCTCAAGCTCGAGCCCAAGCACTCGCTATTGTACCTTTCCAACAAGTTGAAGAAGAAGATGTCGCACCACCGCCGGAGTTTACGTACGAGCCGGAGCCGGAAGAAGATGTTCAAGTCTTATATTCCACTTTTGCTACGGAATCTTCTTCACCCCCAAAACCGCCAAGGAGACGGTTACGAAGTAATGCGGGAGTGCGCATCCAAGAGCCGATCCAACCGCCAAGGGCGGATCTCACGGAAACCACATCCGAGGAGTCTCCCGAGCATGAACCAGAGCCTACACCGCCGCCGTCTCCGCCTCGCCGCTCTCGTGCACGTCGGTCATCCGCCCGACATCCCGGCGAAGCCTCATCTTCTCAACCGCCTCGTTCGCCCCAAACGGTGTACGAATGGTTGCCCTTTGTGGACCAAGCCCGAGTATGTGAACCGGCCCCGCAACCGCAATATTACGGAGGTGTAAATTGGAGGGAAAGTATACATGGTGAGTTGCCGAGCGAAGACCAAGATTCGGACTATGTGTCCGACGACCATACCGGCAATTATGAAGGAGATTTCAACTTGAGTGGACTTTCTCTCATCGATTCCGACTCCACATCCGCCTTCCCGCAAGAAAATGAATATGGTAACCGCACCATCATTCACTTGGACACTCCCGAAGCCATAGCCGCACTCTCTCACTTTGAGATCGAGTATATGGATATGCGCTACATGGAGCGTGAAGGTAAAGATTTCCGGAGCGGCCGCTTACTCGACCGAGACTTCCTTCGCCGAACAGGTATTATTGCTCCTTTCTTTCGGTATTTTAAACGAATTGGTTGGTCTTGGTTGTTGGAATCGCATCATTACTTGTGTTTTAAGGAGCTTGCTACGGAATTCTTTAATACATTTCACTTTGAGCATGATACGGATTTGTATGTGCCTTGTATTGAGTTCCGGTTATTTGGGAATACGTACAATTTGTCTTTGGCCGAGTGGAGTGCACGTCTAGGTATTACGAGTTTTGATCATTTTCTTGAGTTGAGATATGAGATGAGTTCGCATTGCTTGCCGAACAAGGATCCGCAATACATAGGATCGATGGAAGTATGGAGGTTTCTAGCACCGAGCGATCCGGAGGACTTTCAATCCTCGGGCTCCTACGTGTGCTACATCGAGGATCCCGCTCTCCGCCTTTGTCATCAATACCTAGTCCACAACCTCACTGGTAAGAGTACGGCTTTTGATAAGGTAACGGCAAATGAGTTGTATTTCTTGTGGTGTATGCATGCCGGCCGACCGGTCAACCTTGCTTATTGGATTGCCAAGAATATGTTCATCATATCTAGTTACACTGCACGACACCTCACATTGTGCCACTTACTTGCTACGTTCATTGAACGTAATTTTGTGATATATGATGCTCAGTTTTTAAGTCCAGTGCCCCCTCCCACTTCGTTTGATATGTCGTTGTTGAGACATTCTCGCTTAGTGTACGAACCGCCTAACCGGGACATTCGGTTCTATCCACCGGGACCTCGTGTCTCGAGTGCATCTTCGAGTGTAGGTGGAGATTCTCGTGGAGCGCTGCCGCGCACCGACCTAAATGCCTTGGGAAGCCGTGTTGACCGCTTGCGCCCGTCTTGTGATGAGCCGACTGCCTCGCTTGCCCAAGCGAGGTGCCAAGTAAACTTTTCTCCCCAATTTATGTTTTTGTTTTTGTTTTCTGTTTTGCGTCAGTTTATGTGAGTCTTTTGTGTCCTTACACTTGAAAGGGTTCAAGTGTCAGGAGGGGTAGTTTATTTTCTTTTGTCGTTTGTATGTTCTTACACTTGAAAGGGTTCAAGTGTAAGGAGGGTGTTTTTGTTTTTATTTTGTCATGCCTTCTCTCTTTGTTTTGTCTTTTCTTCTTGCTCGAGGGCGAGCAAGTTTTAAGTGTAAGGAGGGGGGTTTATTTTGTGTCGAAGCATGCCAAAAATTTTCGATTTTTGAAGCGCCGATTTCTATGTTCAAGCATGTCTTATTTGTGCTTTTGTGTTCAATATTCTTGCTTGTAGACTTTGTGAAAATTAGATCTAGGCATATGTGTGTATGTAACTTGGGATGACGAAAAATAAACCTTGTGGGATCGAATTTTATTAAACCACTCACTTAAATTAGATTTGAGCCTAAAGTAGGACACTTCCTACTATTTCTTTTGAGAGTGTTTATCCGCAAAATTGCAATAAGTTTGAGTCATTTGTGATACATGATAGGAGGCACTAGGGATTTTTAGCCAAACGGCCGCGACAAAATTTTTCCGACCCTAAATTATCCCCTAGTGAGCCAAGTTGAGCCTTGACCGATTCTTTGATATGAGTTAGTAAAAATTTAGCCAAGGCCTTTTTAAACTTTCTCTTGACCCATGTTATTGCGTGTCTTATAAACTTTCTTGTGCATGATAGATGTTGTTTAGAGGATTGTTACATATGTCCTCTACCTACCCAATTAAGAGGTGCTGCAAAAAAAAAAAAAAAATCAGATTTGTCTAGGCCGAAACATGAATGTATAAGCTGCAAAAGAAAAAAGCAGAATGTAAGTGGCCTGATTGCCCAGTTGAGACAGTCTGTACCCAGAAAGTTGAAAAAGAAGAAAAAAAGTTATGCCACGAAAAATACATATGAAATATTCAGAAAAAAAAGAGATGTGGCAGAAAAAGAAAAAGAAAAAGAAAAAAAATGGGTGCATATAATAAATTGTAGCATTTGTGCGAAATTGCTAAGTGGTGGGAAGTTTTGAATTCTTGTATTGATTGCACAAGCAAGTGAATTTGATATGCATAACATTGAATTATAATTTTTGATGGAGCTTAGACCCCTAGGACCCTTATCAACATCAATTTGTCTAAGTCCTAAGCCCCATTACAACCTAATGAGAAAGACCTCCTTGATATTGCTATTGTGACGAATTCTTATCGTGATTGCGTGGATTTATTTTCTTGAGTGGCTTGAACCGGACCTAGATTAGTTGAGTGATGAGCGAAACTTGAGGAGATCCACATTGTTTAGATTTTGACCAAGTTGATATATGTGTGCTTAGTTCGAAATTTGCATCGTCTACTTGCTTGATGAGATCATATTTGCGTAATTTGATTTGCTTGGCTAGTTAATCGGTGTTGAGAATTTTGAAATGATTGGTGCTGCTTCTTGTAGTAGTTTTTCATGTTTTATTTGAGTTCGTATGTTTGTTCTTGTCTTTGTTTTGTTCGTGACTTTGTGTCCTTGTTTGTCGTGTCTTTATTTTCCTTGAGTCTTTTATTTTTGTTTTGAGTCTTGGGGATTGGCCGAAATAACTAAGTACTTATCTTTTTCTCTCCTTATACTCGAGGGCGAGCATAAATCAAGTGTAAGGATATTTGATGAATCGTTTTCGTACTTAGTGATTTCAGGCCGAAAAGTGCGTCAATTGGCCAACCGGTGCACTCGCAGTGGCGTATTATGCAGGGTTTCGGTGCTGACGTGGCATGATGAAGAGGATATTAATTGGCGCGTTTTGGTGAAGAAAAGGCGCAGAAAGTCGCAAATTAAGGCACGGTTATTAGGATAGGAAAAGATCAAGAAATATCTTAAGGTGGTTAAGGAAAGATCTTGTTTCCTTATCCACCCAAATCTTTTCCTTATCCTAATTTAACATACCTTGGAGAGGAAGAAAAGGAGGAGTATATTAAGAGATGTTGAGGGACGAAAATCAGCACGCCTTATACACAGGAAACAGCCATTCGAACACGTCCCAACATCCCGAGCTCACATTCCGGCCATTGCTCTCTTCCGATCCCAACCGCCGACCGCTGCCGCACCATCGCGCCGCCGAATTGCCCAAGCCGAAGACCATTTCCGAACCATCTTCAGAACCTTTCCGACTAGATTTCCGTAGCATAGCTTAGAAGAAAAACAGCGCTTTAAATTTCCGTCTTTCATGTTCTTTAAACTCCGTAGTTTAAATTCTAGTTTTATTTCCGTTTTACATTTAATCGTTTTCTAGGAATTAGTTTCGAACATCCTTTTTATTTCAATTCAAGACTTTAGTTAAATTTCATAATTTCGTATTCTGCTCTTTCGTACTTTCGTACCTTAATTAGTTTTAAATTCGTGCATGCTAGATTTAGGGTTACTCGTTTTCATGTTTCTGTTCTGCAAACTGTCCCAGTTGTCCAACCGAACCATCAGCATGAGTAGCTAAACTTTTTAGGGCCCGGCAGAATGTAAATGCACACGTGAACAGTACATGAGGCTTAGGTGTTCATAATTAATCAAAAGGGTTTCGGGATAATTCTGAATTAATTAATCTGACTAGTAATTTAGGCTTGATCACCCTAGGTTGCGCAGTCTGTAGCTAACTTAGTACTTCCATTGTTTCTCGTGGAACAAGGCTAGGTAAGTAGCGAAATTATTCGTAAGAATAATTGGATTAAACCGATAGGAGACTATGAGATGCCCAACATACGAGTAGGCTCCTATACTAGGCTCCCTTAGTTCGATAAAGCTGTCTAGCTATTAAATCTATTGATTGCCCAACAACGTAGGTTGTAGCTAGGTTAGGGAAGTAGCCGTTTCTATGCCCAACATGGCGGTTACCGAATAAGTAAGTGGGAGTGAGGATCACGCAGTTTAAGTTACGGTGGTCTATAACTAGTAGATTCTTGAGATTAATTCATATTAAGTGCCGAGGATTGGAATTATGTGTGCATGAATGTTCTGCTGGACCTGCCTTTCAGTTGCCCAGTTAATACAGTTTATTTCTCGTTTTCTGTTTTTATTCTTGATTTTAATTTTACAAGTTCTTAGTTTAATAGGAATCCCAAATCTTGCGTGGTCGCTAACCAAAACCCCAGATAAGTAGGAAAAATAAAGTGTCTAGTCGTCCGTTCCCTGTGTTCGATACCTGTGAACTATACTGAAGTAATTCTCTGATTTTTGCAGGATTATTTGGTGCAATACAGCGATCACCAGAGTCGTAAATATGCTTATATTTATTTTATATATTTGTAAGTCATTTTTAATATTTATTAGTATTATTAAATTACCTATGTATTTATATAATTTAATAATCATATATTTATGACATCACACTGGGTCAACCCACCGGTTGAACCGGTTCGACTGGTTCAACCGGTAAAAAATATTTTTCCGGGTCAATGACCGGGCCGGTTTTAAGAACATAGGGACCGGCCGCACCAAAGTTAATGTTGAAATTAGTAATCAATGAACAACTTGTCAACATGGCCCTTGCAGTGTAATTGGTTAAGTTGTTGAGCTCTCACTCGAAAGATTTGAGTTCAAGTCCTAACAACTAATTTAATTATTTATTTTTAATATATGACATAAAAATTTAATTTTTTATTTTTAAATTACAATATGACACTAAGAATAAAAAACAAGTTTTATTTTCAAAAATTTAATATATGACAAGGAGAATAATAATATGTATATTAAAATTTATTTTTGTTAAAAAAACAATTTTTTAATTTTCTTTTTAATTTTATGATTGTATAGATAATACACATATGAGAGAGAGAAGTATCGCTTCTTCTTAACAATAATATCACTTTATATGAAAAAAGTACTGAATATATCACTTGTTCTGAATAAAAGTATCACTTATTATTAACCAATGTATCACTTGTTATGAATCAAAGTATCACTTGTTATGAATAGAAGTATCATTATTTTTAATAAAAATATCACTTGTTCTTAACAAAAGGATCACTTTACATGAAAAAAGTATAAATTATTCTGAATATATCACTTGTTCTGAATTAAAGTATCACTTATTATAAATGAGATATTATTGGTTTTAATAAAAGTATCATGTGACATGGAAGCATTACAACTTGATCTGAAAAAATATTAATTGTTGGGAATAAAAATATCACTTGTTATTAACAAATGTAACATTAATACTAAATATATGTATCAATTATTATTAATAAATGTATCATTTGTTCTTAACAATTGTATCACATTCTTAAAATTAATATATCAATTGAAATGAATACATGTATCACTTATACGCAATATAAATATCATTTAATATGAATAAATGTATCCGTTGTTTGAACACTTGTATCACCTTTTTGAGGAAATGTATCACTCTCTTTATAAATGTATCATTTGTTCTGAACAATTGTATCACTTTTTAAAAATGAGTGTATTAATTAAATTGAATAAATGTACCTGTTGTTTTGATCGATTGTATAACTTTTTTGATGAAATGTATCACTTTCTTTAAATATGCGTATCAATTAAATGTGTAAATTATCACGAACACTTATTATATAAACATGAAACTAAAATTAATAACACGATCAATTTTCATATTATATGAAATTATTTAAAATTTATATAAAATTAAATAACAATAAAAATAGTTTAATATATGTTCAAAAAGAAAAAAAGAATTTGGGGTTGAACAAAAAAATTAATCTCTCAATAAATATTGGTTTGGCCCATAATATTAAAAATAATTGAGTTATAAAAAAATAAATTATTGTTGGTCAAGAGATGAGATCACGTATATACACCTGAGTCCAAGTTCAAACTCAAATGCAAAAGTCAGTTTGTTACTAAATTTGCTTGCTAAATGATTTAACTCGCCAAATGAGCTTTCTGATCGCATGGGCGAGTGGTTCAAGATACTGAACACTGTCTACTGACTTCAGTCAATCCATAGACGACTTAGTACGCGAAGTTTTGCGGAATAGTATAGGACCTTTTTATTCGTCTCTTTGAAAACTCAGACTTATGAAAACTCAGTCCACAGACGACTTAGTACACTGTTTTAGAGAGTTTTACTGAAAACTCAGACTTATGAATTTTGTAAAGCAGTTTTATGTAGGATGAACAGTTAACCAATAAAACAATAAATAAGACACATAGTTTTTAAAGTTGTTCGGATATGCAAGATCCTACGTCTACTGTCCTATATTACCGGGGGTCTTGAATAATTATCCAGAGCAAGTCTTAGTCGATCCGTGCACTGGACAGATCACTAGTTATAGTCTTAGCGACTTTACAATGGGTTCAAACACGAGGTTTTAGATTCTCCAACTGAGAAGGTGTTATTACAATAAGAACAATTCGATTATGAACTCCTTCGGTATCTAAGCTTATAATCTAACAAGGTTTGCTTAGAGAATAGAGAATGTAAACTATGGTACTCTAGAGTGAAGAACTAGACTGATTTCTACGGTTGTGAGAGTTCTCCCCTGGGTGAGCTTTGAGGTTGTTAGAGTTTTGAATGCTTGAATGCTTTGTGTTTCTGGTGGTCTTCAACGCTTGAAGATCGATTTCTATTTATAGTCTTAACTCATGAAAAGATCCGTTGGAGAGGACCTAGCCACATGGCAAAAGCGACAAGGAAAACGACCATCTTATTTTGAACATCACTATAGAGATTATCTCTTTTTCAGTCTTGAGGGCAGCTTTATGTCAGGGCATGTACAATGTTGATAACTCCTCATTGGTCGATGTTGATTGATAGGTGAGACTTGTTCAAACTCCAAGACTGATGTTGAGTTGTATATTTACGTCAATTTTGCAGTTCCTGAATAATGTGTAGTATTTTAGTTCAAACTCCAAGACTGATGTTGAGTTGTATATTTACGTCATTTTTATGTATCAAGATTATGGAAGTTTACTTGCGAAACTTTAGTTAAATGTCATATTTATATAACATATCTAAAATAATATTTTAATAGTGACACAATTTAAATCATTTTTTCTACTGGACTTTACGACTTGGTATTGGTGCAACGCCCTCATTTATTATGAATAAGGAACGCTACTGAAGAATATATTTTTGGTCATCTTTATAAAAAGTAAAACAAGAATGTAATAAAAAATTAATTATATTACTATTAAATAAAAAGAAATGACCTTATCCTTAAATCCCTTTTCTTTTCGATGAATATCTTGACTGGGTGTCTCTGTTTGCTCCACAACAAGAACTCGTAGTATATACAAATGTTTTAAAATAAGGGGCAAACCGCATGATTAAAGAATTGATGTGGAATTTCATTACAAAATCAAGCTACATATTAAAAGTAATAAAAACAAGCTATATAATAAATTTAAAATAGAAATTCAGAATGACGGACAATGTTTTTTGTTATGAAATCAAAATACATATTAAAAGAAATAACAATGAGCTAGAATAGATTGAAAACAAAAATTCAGAATCTAGGAAAACCTTTCTTGGTAGGTTCTCTACATTGATTGAGAAGTTCTTCTCTGGAAACCCACAATGACGTTCCCCCTAACAGGACAAGAAGCTATCACAATGAGAAATTTAACCAAAATATAGTCTAAAGAGAGCTAGTCAATCTCTTCAAAACTGCAATGTATTATCTAGATTCTCTCCTATGTATCTATTAATAATAATTAAACACTAAGCAAAGAAAACAAGGTATAATTAAATTCAATACCTTCATATATTGCAAACCAAGTTTTTTAGCTCCAACATATGCATCCATATCAAAAAGTTCATAAAACTTGCTCTGGTTCAATAATAATAATAATAGAAAGAAATTCATTACACTTCTCGAAAAATCTACAATTGACGAAGTTGATAGCATGTACCTCACATTTTTAGATATCTAAAAATTTGGCTGCTACCTTGAAAAAGAGAACTCTGTCCATACTCTTCAACTTAAATTCTCGCCATTTGCCTTGAAATTTACAAAGACGTCAAATTTACTATTTTAAGATCTAGTCAAACAGAGCTATAACCAGTCATTTAAAGAAATTAAATAGCTGGCCACAAGTTAAAGTATAAGGTTCAAGGAGCATAGTTTTCATCATCTGGGCACCGACAATTAACATCATCTATAAAAATTAGTTGCATTAGTTCAAGAAAAGGAACCAACTCAGTAAATGCAAATACTTCAAGCAAAGAGATCAACACCTCAAAAGAATAAATAAACATTAGGTGCATTAATTCAAGATCCTTCACTAGACTGATTAAGGATAACCCCATGCAGAAGATCAACTATATCTATCAACTTACAACTCAAGGAAGCGCAATTTCTCCGCTTCACGAACTTTAATTTAAAGCATATCTAACAATTACATGCATTTTCTAAATTCATGAGGTCAAAGTTTAGAAAACTAACATAGTTACAACTTTAAAAAAATGCAACTTTAATTTAAAGCATACCTCCCAATTTTCTAATCATTTGCGTTCTCATCTGATGGTATAATATCTTCAAAAAAGTCGTCATCATCGTTGGAGTCAGAACTATCACTTGCAAAGTCTTCATCTTCATCATCAACATTATCTTCACCAATAGATTCACTTATTCCTTTGACTATCAATCTACCAACATCTGCTCTAGTCCATGATACATTTTCATTGTCAATATATGTGTCATCTTGTTGATAAGAAATCTGCTCATCCTCAAAGCTTTCAAATTCATTAATATCAGGATCAACATTCAATATAGCTCGAGGAGTCATCTTCAAAGCTACATGAGAAATCTACTCATCCTCAACGCTTTCAAATTCATTAATCTCGTGATCAACATTGAATATAGCTCGAGGAGTCATCTTCAAAGCTAGATGCCAATCTTTCTCAATTGGATCTTGAATATACCATGCTTGTTGAGATTGAGATGTGTTGGGTGATGATTCTGTCCTCAGCATAGTCTTACTTGGTGGGAAATGATTCTATCTTCTATACTGAACCATGCTCAGCAGCCCTAGTGCTCGAATGTTGAGAAGATTTGAAGATCCCAAAACCCTATCTGATTGGTGAACCATTCCGTTGTAATCGTTATTCTTGTCTCCGAGGTTTCGGACTCGGTAGACACTCCGCTTCCCGATCAAGGCGCTCGGTAGATTATCCGCCTTAACACCGTAAGTAGAAGACTCGATGATCTTGGACTCGGCGGGAGCAAGATATCGAAAGAGTCGGTGAACTGGACTCGGCAAGAAAGCGATTCGGCGAACTCGGAGCTGATCTTCGATGACTTTACTCGGCTATCTACCTACCGAATACGGGATCGGACTCAAGCATCGGTAGACAGTCTTCCGAACTATCGATACTTTTGAAAGACAATCGGCATTGTCATATACGAGGAAGAGAGAAGTCGGCTTCGGTTTGCCTTGAAGTCTCGTGTCGTCTCAACCACTCTATCTACCTCGACGAATGAAAAGAACACACGTGTCTTCTCACCGCTAAAGCCTGCAATCAACCTTTTACCTAAAAAGGTGGGAAAGTACACTTGTTACCTACTTCAAGAGAGCCGTTTGCTACCAAAAGAGAGAGAAAGAAGAAGATCGTCTCCAACGGATCTTTTCCAATCTCTCGCTCTATAAATAGAGGGACATTTCAAGAAGAGAGAATGCGCATAAGCTTAAACGACGAAAACATACACAAGCATTCAAACGAGCTAGAACCGAGAAAACCCTAAGTCTTCCGCAAGAACTTGAAAATCTATCTCCGGCGAAAGACTACCTTCTCACTCATAGGGAACCAAGCTAAACCGTTAGAAGAGCCTCTAGTATCCAAATCGACGATACACGAACCTAAAGCTTATTTCACTGTTCGTCGATCTAGAAGCTACATTCTCATTCCCTATCCCTCTAACCCTAAGCTCAACCAAATATACTTATAGCTTAGACGAAGGAGTTCATATTTGAACCCAATCCTTATTGTAAAAGGACTCCTTCATAGTTGGAGAAGTTTGTCAAACACTTTAGTTTGATGCCTTTGTAACCGGGACTTGCTCGAGATAATCCCCAAGCCATAACTTTGTCCTGTGCACAAGGCGACCGAGACTAACTCGGTATAATAAATAGCCTCCCGAACTTTCGGGACAATGGACGTAGGATCGATTGATATCCGAACCACTTTAAAAATCTCGTGTCTTGTTATTGCTTTCGATTCTTGTTGCATTGATTTTACGTGTCATACCGAAAATCTTCTTTAAAATCATACAACTGTCTCAAAGATACCGATCGTCTCTACTTGCTGAACTGAGACTTGTATAAAACGGTTTTCCACTCAACTGATTAGGGCCTACACTTTTCCGCACCGCTGAACTCTACCTGTTTGATACTGAATTCTGACTCAGTCAGCTAGCAGATCTCAGTAGAGTCAGACTCTTTGCCACATACGATTCAGAACATCTATTTGGTCTGCTAAATTATTTCAGTACGGCACTTTCCTGAACAGGACCGTTCGTGTTCGAAGTTGAGAAAATCGGATTCAGGTGTATTCACCCCCCCTCTACACCTGACCGTACACTCGGGACCAACAAGATGACAAAATAAATGGTTCATTTATTTTTCTATTTCCTCTATACCATAAGTGTGAAAAATTAACCAAAGTGAAATTAAACTCATCATGTTTCAGACCTAAATTATAGTCAATCCAATCACACTTGAACATGTTGGGATAATGATTCAGTAGATGAATTGAGAGATTTGAAGATCCGAAAACCCTAGCTGAATATTGCACCTTCGTATCTGTAATAGCTTAGTCGAGTTCAGTTGTTAGGAACTCAGTAGGCTAGAGTTCAGTAGCTGCATAGTTCAGTAGAAGATCTTGCACTCAGCTGGTGGACTCAAGATCGAAGAAGTCAGTTCTAACCACCAACTAAATCTGCACATGAATTCGTGCCCATGCACTGAATGCTCTGAAGAACGTCACTAGGAAGTCACTTCAGTTGAAGGTCCGAGGATTGAGAGGAAGTCAACCTTGATGTTTGACAAGTTTCACCTACCAATCTACCTCGACCAATAAGGAGCCGACAACGACCTATCTTTTCTAACAAAAGCTGCTCCCAGACTGAAAAAGAGGAGAATCTCTACAGTGCACCTACTCACCAACGTTCAAAATTAAGAAGCCATTTTCCTTGTCGTTTCGACACGTGGCTAGACCTCCCTCCAATGGATCTATTCACCATCGACAACTATATAAGAGAAGTCTTCATGCAGAGACACCACCGGGAACCCAAGCTATCTACGCACAAACTCTTAACACTCTTAACGAAGAATCCTGTGAAGAACTAGCATTCATAGAAGAACCATTTTAGTTCATCACTTAGAGTTATATTAGTTCCCCTTCACTTATCTAAGCAAGCCTCATTGTAATACCTTTAGCTTAGAAACCTCGAGGAAGTTCACATCCCTGTGAAACGGTTCTTATTGTAAGAACTTCCTCTTAGTTGGAGAAGACTCAAACTCTTAAAGTTTGAAACCCTTGTAAAGTCACTACGACTATAAGTAGAGAATCTGTCCAGCGCACAGATCACTGAGAACTTGCTCAGTATAAGCTTCAAGTTGTATCTGTCTTGAGAACATATCACTGAGACTTGCTCAGTATAAATATAACAAGTATCCTGCTTTTGTCAGGACAGTAGACGTAGGACCCAACGTGTTCGAACCACTTTAAAAATTTGCTGTGTTGATTTACTGTTTTCTCTAACTGTTCATATTGCATTAAAACTGTATTTCATCAACTCAGCATAAAACCGATTTTCTAATCGAGACGTTTGATATGGCCTACACTTCCGCACACACTCTAATACTGAACGACTGTTCGACTGACTCAAGTTAGAAGAGCTAAACTCATTAGAAGAATTTCTTGCCCACACGATCTGAAGTATATTTGGCTGTCTGACTTAGTTCAGTAGCAAACTCAACTAGAGCAGACTTCGCGTTTGAGAACGAAATTTGTATTCAGGTGTATTCATCCCCCCCCCCCCTATTATGTCCTTCAAAACACGTCTCAGGACCTACAGAACATTATAAACTTCAAATCATTGGTGTACCTCAATTCTATCATATCCTTCAAAACACCATAATATGACACTTTTCCTGATATGGGATTCTTGTCCTTACTACTTGAGAAACTATTTGTAGTAGCAATCATGAACACTCCACTATTTTGAGTTTTCCTCCTCATCTCCCGCTTCTTAGTATGAAAACGCAGTCATTTACAATATACCCTGTGTAACGACGAGCCCATTTACTTGGTCTAGTAGCTAAGAATAATATATCATGGTTTACACTACTTGTGTTCGACATTTTATTTACCTATACATTTGAACAAAATATGATAATGTAAATATGCATATAATAACATAGAAAATAAAAACGAATAGTCCATAGCATTGTTAAAAACTCTTATAAACTTACATGACTTTTAAACCATTCATGGAAGGTTTCAGCGTGAAGCTTTTAGAGTTGCGTCGATCTTGGAGTTGTAGTACGCGTAAATGTTCCCTGGAGTATTATAGTAATATCAACTTAGCAATATAAAATTTTAAAAATATAAATCAAATGTAACGTTTGTGTACATAACTTTTAAAATCATCGACAACTGATAGATTATTAAGCACATATCTAAGTGCTTGAATCCTTCGATGTCTTCCAACATAAATCTTTCTTCCTTTCCCAAAGAACGACCATCTTGGGCTAGAACATTCCCACCATGATCGATGTTTCTATTTGGTCTATTCAACTTTAACTCAACATCACTTAAGTACATTGAACAAAATGTCATACACTCTTCAACAAGATATCTCTCAGCTATAGATCCTTCTGGGTGACTTCGAGTGCGTACATAGTTCTTCAATGTGCACAAATACCTAAATGAGAAAAATATTTTAGCTCTTAATGGTATATTAAACAATATGACATGGATTTGAAATAAAATAGATATTAAACATTATCTCTCAATGGGATACATTGATCGAAATTGAACAAGTCCAGCAAGTTTAGTTTCTTCCGACAAGTGAATTGGCAAATGCTCCATAACATCGAAAAATGAAGGAGGAAATATTTTCTCTAACTCACAAAGCACTAGCGCAAGTCGGTCCTCTAAAGCTTCAAAATCAACTTTAGTGTGCACTTTTGAATACAATTGCTTGAGACTTCACATATACCAATAGTTGATTTACAAACATGCTTACGAACACATCTTCTTAAAGCTACTAGTAGCAATTGTTGCATTAGAATGTGACAATCATGACTTTTAAGACCAAAGATATTCCGTTATGCTAAATTAACATATTTTGAGATATTTGACACATAACCATCTGGTACCTTTACATTCTTCAAAACTTGTAAGTATACATCTTTATCTTGTTTATTCAATGTGAAACAAGCAGCTTGCAAATAAAACTTATCACTCTCCCTCTGAGGATGAAGCGACTTTCATATGCCTATTTCTACAAGGTCCAATCTAGAATTAAGTTTGTCTTTTGTTTTAACAGTAACACAAAGCAAAGTCCATAATATATTTTCTAGAACATTTTTCTCTATATGCATGATGTCGAGATTATGAGGAACAAGATTTTCTTTCCAATATAGCTATTGAAATAATATGATCAACTTCTTCCAATTATATCTACAAGTTGAAGTATGATCATGAGATTCTTCATTTCTTTTTCGTTTTTTTTCCCATCTTATTGGCTGCAGACTTTCCAAAGTTGTTCACCATACCATCCAACTACTCTAAAACCTGTGCACCAGACAATCTTTTAGGTTTAGGATCTTTCTCAATAGACCCATCAAAATGGATCCTATCTTTACATTACTTATCTCCACTTGGAAGAAACCGACGATGCCCCATGTAATAATGTTTCTTCCCATTTTTTAGCCAACGAGATTGGCAATTTTATTACAACAAGGGCATGTATATGCTCCTTTTGTACTCCAACCTGAAATAATAGCATAAACTGGGAAGTCATAATAGTCCAAAAGAGTGCTACACGTAATTGTAACATACATTTTCCCGTTGCATCATAAGTAGGAACTCCATGATTCCATAACTCTTGAAGTTCATAAATAAGGGGTTGCAAATAAACATCAACATCATTCCCTGGACCTCGAGTACCATCAATGAGCGTGGATAATATAATAGATGTTTGTTTCATACATCTATGAGGGGGTAAATTGTAAGGTATGAGAATAATAGGCCAAGTACTATGACCAATGCTCATTGACTTAAATGGATTAAAACCAACAGCAGCAAGCCCAAGTCGAATACTACGCCAGTCAGCAGCGAAGTCTGGATACTTTACGTCAAATGATCTCCAAACTTCAGAGTCTGCTGGATGCCTAAGTTTTCCATCCTTAATGAGTTCTTTTGCATGTCATCTCATCAAATGGGATGTTTTTGAAGACATAAATAGCCCCTGGACCTTTAAAGGAAAATAACGAACTATTTTTGCTGGAATTTATTTTCCTTTTTACTTGAATTCTCATCGTGCACCTCAAATTGCTTATATCTAGAAGTCTTGCAATGTTTACAAGCCTCGTCATTCTTCGTATCTTTCCAATACAACATGCAATCATTTGAATATGCATGAATCTTTTTATACTTGAGTCTCAAGTCCTTAATTATGTTCCAAGATTCTCTGTAAGAGTTCGGAAATATCTCATTCAGCTGAAATGCCTCTTTCAGTACTTCCATCAGCATTGTGAATGAATTATTGCTCCACCGACAAAGTGATTTCACATGCAACAATCGCACTATAAACGATAACGGAGTAAAAGTTTTGCACCCAGGAAACAACTCAGACTCGGCATGCTTCAAGAGTTTAAAAAAAATTTCAATGTTTTCATCAAAATGATTCTGAGGGTGTTGGGTATGTCCTCTAGGAACGTCATCAGAATTAGCACCAAAACTACTAGCATTTTCTTGAAAATCACCTTGGTGATGTGATGCCAACAATGTACCATGTATCAATCCTTCTATGTGATGTTTGTTTCCTTCATGTGATGCATTAACTGAGTCTTTCTCAAGGTAAAATGGTTGTTCACCTTGATACGCCCAATTGGTGTAACCTTTTAGGAAACCATGCCTCATAACGTGATAATACACATCTTCTCTTGAGTGTAATCTAGAGTTTCTACATATAGTGCACGGACACTTTATCTTAGTTCTACTGACTTGTTTTTGTATGCAAATTCAAGGAAGTTGTCCAAACCACACTTAAAAGCATCATTAGTGAAACGATCTTCTATAGAAATCCAAGATTTATCCATCTAGTTATTCATAAACAGCAGAGTTATTCATCATATATAAAATCAAGCATATTATACATAGCTAATCATAAAAAACACAGTTATAAAAAAACTATAAAATTACAAATACAATATCATTTGTTCAGTTGAAATGTGTAACTCTATCTACATAATTACAATGCAACTATGCAGAAACATATCATGTGTGCAGGAAAAGCATATAGTACGATAATACTTTAAATATATTGTAGTATAGACGATTTCTTGCAACATCTTTTGGAAATAGATGATTCTTTTGTAACAAAAGAAAAAAGAATTTAGGCTTTTTATAACATCATTTACTTGCAATTTGTTTTAGTTCTTGACTTAAAAATGTTTCAATAATTAAAAACAAGGTTTTAAAAATCTTATTTGGAACTGAGTCGTTTTTCTATGATTATGTGAGGTGTAAGTCTTGAGGCAAACTGATGCATAAGCTTGAGGCGCATGTATAGATTCAAATAGATATTCTTTTCATAACAAACTAATTGAAACTTGACATAAAAATACTTAAAAGAACAATACCTTGAATGTTTGACATGAAAATCTTACATAAAAGTACTTAAATATTTGAATTGGGATCTTCAAAGTATTGATTAACAAGGTTTAAAAAAAAAGATTACAAGATTAAGTTAGACCCAATTCTTCAACTTAAGCAATTCTGATTTATTATTGGTGTACAGTATAACAATTTATTTTGTAAAAAATTCCCCATACTCTGTTTAATTTTTGCAGACTACAAATTATGTACTTCAGCCAACATCATAAGTAATATGAACTAGGGATAAATTATTATTGAACTACAGTAATTTCCTAGTAAGTGATAAGCATAACTAACCTGGTGAAGGCTTACAAGCTGGCTGCCTGGCCTTATCCCGTAACTTGTGACTTTTTAGAGGCCTTTTGTGATAAACAAATAAAAATATATTCATATTGATTCCTTATCTAGACAACAATGGTAGCTTTAATCCAAAAATGATAAGTTGTTAAGTTGTTAAGGAAAGAGTGTTGGTAGTGTTCTTGATCTTGCAAAGCCTGAGCAAGTTATTAAACCAAAAATTCATTAAAAAAAAAAATTTAAAAAAAGGAAAGAAGAGGAACTCAAGCAATAACCGAGTCTTCCTCAAGGACCAATGATTTTGAAAGCATGTGGGTTCTAAAAAGTCACATAGGCCGTGGATGTATATTCATCAACTCTATTTTATTTATCAACCACAGGAAGTAATGGCAAGAGGTTTAGGTAACTATACTAATAAACTACATTCCCAAAATACAAAAAACACAAGCAAACAGTATGGCACTAATATCAGATAACTTCCACAGTGCGATGAATTTACAGACAGCATGAGTAAAAATCCTGTAATGACTGTTTCTATTCGAAAATATTGTAATGAATACTGTAATGACTTTAGTGTAATGAATACTGTAATGAATTCTCAAAAACGCATTGACATGAGTTAAATGGATAGATGCACAAATAAAACAGTGGCTTCACAGAGAATTTACTGAGAGCACAAAAGGGTTGGCTATAGAGATTAATGTAATGAGTTGGATTTTGTTAATTTTAGAATTTAAACACACAAATACATTACCTCTACTTCTGTATAGAAAATTGAGCATGAAAATGATATTAATCAGATGATGGAGAATTGAGCACTACGGTGTTAACTTAGAGATATATTTGTGGTGGTAAAGATGTCCTCTCTTGGAGGAGAACTCTCAATATATATAGACACAATATAAGGCTATACTACCACTAGCAAATCCTATCTTAAATGAAACAATATTTACATTACAATATGCACAAATTAAGGCTATAAATCTTGTAGTAACTGAAATCTGAATAATAACTGAAATCTGCAATTAATGCCTTAACATGTAAAGGAGTAGGTTGACTTTGTATATTGTCAAGTTCTGCCAGGAGACCACGGAGCCAAATTATCTCAGAACATGCAGCAGCCATGGCCCGGTATTCTGCCTCAGTTGAAGACTTAGAGACAAAATCTTGCTTCTTGCATTTCCAAGATATAAGAGCATCACCGATAAACACACACCATCCAAAAGTGGATTTTCTAGTGTCAAAACAGCTTGCCCAATCCGAATCATTGTATACTTGTAGGTGTAATGAAGAATTAGTAGGGAAGAACAACCCTCGTGTAGGTGTGCCAAGGATATATCTAATAATGCGGCGAACAACGGATAGATGGAGATGCCGAGGTGCTTGCATAAACTTACTAACGGTGTGCACAACAAAGGAGATGTCTGGTCGGGTGATAGTTAAATAGATTAGACTACCAACCAACTTCCTGTATAAAGTAGGATCAGCAAGAAGATCTCCCTCGTCACGACGATATTTCACATTAACTTCCATAGGAGTATCAACTGGTGTAGTATCTCTAAGGCCAGCTAACAGAATGAGATCCTGAATATATTTGTGTTGATTCAAAAGAATTCCTTGAGGTCGATGATGCACCTCTAACCCTAAAAAATAGGTGAGCTGACCAAGATCTTTCACATGGAAAGTGTTGGATATGAGTCAGTAGATGATACTCAGCTGTTGTTCGGTTAAAAGAAAATTGGGGGAAATCATAGTAGTACTATGGAATTGAAGATCCCAAAACCTAGCTGATATCAGTAGATTAGTGTGTCGTTAGGATTAGCTGATGTATAGGTTAGACTTGTTGTAATCGTTTTTATATTCTTGTCTAAGTCCTGTACGGGGTAATTGTTGAACTGATCTTCTGTCGAAGATACTTTTCAGAACCCCACGTCATCAGTGTAATCGCTTGCGTTCTTCGGTCATCAGCTGAGTAAACCTCAGTAGAAACCAACCCAAGAAATGATAAGCCATCGCGAGAAGAACTCATGCAAGCCCAAGTACCTTCGCGGTCGCCACCGACCTACTCAGTAGATACCCTGTCAGCCGACTCAGCTGAAGAAGACAGAGACTTTTCAGTCTACTGTATCCTACGGAAAGCGACCCAGCTATTCAAGTCTTTTCGAGAAGTTCAGCAGAAGACATACGAGGTTGTTGAACGGTCAACTCTGACATTCTCACCAACTACAAACCTCGACCAATGAGAAGCCGACAACGCTTACCTACTCTACACAGTAAAGCTGCTCTCATGAACAGTGCATTAACTGCTCTGCTGCAACAAGTTCGAATTATGGCCGTTTTCCTTGGAAGCTTGTGACACGTGTCATCGTCGTCTCCAACGGACATATGCCATAACTCACAACTATAAATAGAGAAGTTTTTGAAGCTCCGAGTGACGGAATTAGTAGGGAAGAACAACCCTCGTGTAGGTGTGCCAAGGATATATCTAATAATGCGGCGAACAACGGATAGATGGAGATGCCGAGGTGCTTGCATAAACTTACTAATGGTGTGCACAACAAAGGAGATGTCTGGTCGGGTGATAGTTAAATAGATTAGACTACCAACCAACTTCCTGTATAAAGTAGGATCAGCAAGAAGATCTCCCTCGTCACGACGATATTTCACATTAACTTCCATAGGAGTATCAACTGGTGTAGTATCTCTAAGGCCAGCTAATAGAATGAGATCCTGAATATATTTGTGTTGATTCAAAAGAATTCCTTGAGGTCGATGATGCACCTCTAACCCTAAAAAATAGGTGAGCTGACCAAGATCTTTCACATGGAAAGTCTGATTCAGTAATTGTTGAACCGTAGAGATGACTGTCACATCAGAACCTGTGATAACAATGTCGTCTACATAAACAAGGAGGATAACTATGCCCTTAGACGTCCTTTGGAGAAAGAGAGAGGCATTATATTGACTTTGAGTAAATGAAAAACTAAGAAGAGTGGATCGAAGCTTTTCAAACCAAACACGCGGTGCCTACTTTAAGCCATATAAAGAGCGTTTTAATTTGCAATCATCAGTAGGTGAAGTAGTAGGCATACCATAAGGTAGTTTGATATATACTTCCTCGTTCAAATCACCAGGAAGAAACACATTTTTAACGTCCATTTGGTGCAAAGACCATGGTTTAGACGCAGCAAGAGCTAGGACTGTTCGGACAGTAGTCATCTTAGTAACGGGTGCAAATGTTTCGTCGTAGTCTAAGCCATACTCTTTCTTATTCCCAAGAACCACCAGTCTAGCCTTGTAACGATCTATGGATCTATCGGGACGAAGCTTAATATTGAACACCAATTTACTGTCAAGTGGCTTCACAGAAGGAGGACATGAACAAACATCCCATGTTTGATTTTCTTCAAGGGCTAAAAATTCTGCCTCAATAGCTTTTCTCCAACAATCATTATCAACCAGTTGCCCAACCGACACAAGATTACTAGCAAGTTCCGATGATACAAGAACATCAAGTAGGAAAGGAGAAATATCACCAGTAGCCGTAATGGGTAAAGAATTTCCATTGGCTGTATAAATCTTGAGATTTCCAGAATATTTCTTTAGGTTTGTGAGGAAATTAGCATCATTGGTCATGTGTTGTGACGCTCCAGAATCAAAGTACTAAGGAGGTAATGTAGACAAGGATTTACCTGATAGTCCTAAAGCTGAGACTGTAGAGATAATCATTTGTTGAATCATTTCAGGAGTTACGGATGAAACAGAACCAGGAGCACTTGATGTTGTTTCCTCACAATTGCTAGTAGTTGAAGAACCAACTGAAGTAGCATATGCTATTTCGGATTTCTTTGGAGGGCGAATAGGAGATTCCTTGATGATACGACCGCTTTTTTTTACAGTAATTGCAGAACTTCTTTGAACAGTTTGAGGCATAGTGTCCCAATCCTTTACAACAAAAATTTTGAATATTGCTAATGTCCTTTCCTTTTGGTTTGCCTACAGGAACTGAAGATACTCGTTGTTGTTCCATAGTTTTTTGAGTGAGAAGACGCTGCTCCTCCCGTAACAAATCATTGAGGCAAGTATCCAAGGATGGCACGGGTAGTCGGTTCATGAGATTAGACCTGGTACCTTCAAATTCAGATCTGAGCTTCATAAGAAATTGATCTCTTTTAGTAGTTTCATGAACAAATTGGACATGAATAAGTCCTTCGGGAGCTAAAGTTGCATAAACTGTATCAGTATATTCACTCTAAAGATTTATAAAATAGGAATAAAAATCAGAAATAGAGTGAGTCCCTTGTTGAATAGTTGTCATCTCATGTTCAAGCTGAAATCGACGTGCTATATTTTGTTGGTGATAGATAGTCTTGAAATAATTCCACATGTCAGCAACAGTCTTGAAAGGTCGAAGATTCAAGATGAAATTAGGCTCAATGGAGCCTAGAATCCATGCCATGATCTGGGAATCCTTGATCACCTACTTTGCGTAATCTTCTTTTGCTTTATCTTTGTCTGGAGCAGATATGCTGGCATCAAGATGTTCCCACAGATCCTTGCCTTTAACAAAAATCTCGAAGTGGAATGCTCAGGCCGAGTAGTTTTTCCCATTAAAACGAATCAAAACTGAGCCATATTTGTCTGGAGACATGATAATCAGGAATACGAAGACTTGAGATAAAAAAACAAGAGACAAGAGACTTGAGATAAAAAAAAATTACTGGGCTCTTGATACTATGTTAACTTAGAGATATATTTGTGGTGGTAAAGATGTCTTCTCTTGGAGGAGAAGTCTCAATATATATAGACACAATACAAGACTACTACAACTAGCAAATCCTATCTTAAATGAAAGAATATTTACATTTACAATAGACACAAATTAAGGCTAAAAATCTTGTAGTAAAATAATAATTGAAATTTGCAATTAATGCCTTTAACAGACGGCAACTTCTCCTAACAATTCAATAAAGGAACAATCTTTTTGTATAATACGGGTGACCTCAAGCAACTGGGAAGAGTTCATACAGAAGACATACGAAAATAAATTAATCAACAACTAAATGATCCATTGGCT
Source organism: Lavandula angustifolia (assembly GCA_028984105.1). Taxonomy (NCBI): domain Eukaryota; kingdom Viridiplantae; phylum Streptophyta; class Magnoliopsida; order Lamiales; family Lamiaceae; genus Lavandula; species Lavandula angustifolia. The sequence goes on from CM054803.1 coordinate 30,282,369, forward strand.
TGCATGTTTCAACATTTAGTTAAAAGAGAAAAATACAACTCTTTATTAAGTAGGACAAAATTACTCGATTACCTAGAAATTGATAGATAAATAACCCGCTGAAGCCCTTTCCTCATTCATATATTCTGCTAGGCTACAATAATAACAAAGAAATCTAGTCTAGACATGTCTAGGGAGGCAAAAGGAGCTCCTTTAAGTTACCTGCTACATTCATCAAACTTAATACTCTGATATCAAGTGTATGTATATTTATGTATGTATTCAATAGATAAACTAATTATACCTTTCCCTTTTACCCAAATCAAACTATAAACTAATTATGCATTTGCCTTTTGCCGAAATCAATTTATAATAATAGAATCAATGGCATCAAAGTTAACGGAGGATTGAGGTTTATGGAACAATAATTCAAGTTAAAACGGAATCAGCTCGTGATTCCTAATAGCTAGCTGGAAATGAAGTATAATTGTAATATAATAAAAAAGTTGGTTTAGATGCTAGAACTTGGATTATCACTTTCCAATTGCTTGACAGAAGAAGGTAATACAAGAACAACTAACATTCTATTGTAATAGCTGGTTTACTTAGCCAACTAAATTATAGTACGAAAAATTAGCTTTCATCTTTAACTGTTGCTCAATAAGTAACTATAAGTATTTTAGAAACTTTCATTCGGAACTTCAAATTTCTCACCAACAATATCAACCAACTATCAAACCTGTCAAGAGTGAGAACAATTTCCCACTTTCTTATCAAATAGGTGGAGATGTATTAGGATGTTAAAAAGGTTTCAAATTAGAGGTGCTAAAGAAGAAAATGAAGTAACGACCAAACTTGATGGAATAAGGAATTGTATTATTCCGATATATTTGATGTGATTTGGTCATGATATATATTTGATGTAATCACATCAAAAATATTTCGATATAGTTGATGTGATTTGGTCATGATATATCTCCCTGATTTATCTCACTATTTATTTGTCAAATATATTTCGATATAGTTGATGTGATTTGGTCATGATATATATCCCTGATTTATCTCACTATTTATTTGTAATTGATATTTTCCCTTTTTAACTGTTTATTAGTATGTATATATAGGCGTTGGATTTCTTTGTAGGTGGACAGAGAAAACAAAATCGAATATACAATATTCACTCATTTTTCATATTTCTCTTTATCAAATTGTTTTTCACTTAATCGTTAATGGAGCAGGCAGTGATAATGATCGAGCAAACATGAATTATAAATCGAATATGAAGCAACACTCCCATTCACGTTGTAAGTAATAATTTAGCATAAATAATCGAAACCTCAAACACGAATGAATTAAAAAAAAAAAAAAGAGAACTACCACAAAATATATATATATAGGGAATGGATATTATGAGAACCAAATCTTAAAAGAGATACGAGAACCGATCTCGGCCCTCCATTTCGCAAATTTAAGGCTATCATTTTATCTCCAAAAGCATTTAAAATTAAATCGAAAAAGGAAAAATTAGCCTCATTAAGGGCAAATCTGTCAAATTCTATTTTCTTTTTACCTACCCCCTCCAAGAATTGTATCTAATACAAATTGAAGTCCAGCGTTCTTCAAGTGGCGAGTTCCTTCCTTCTTCAAGTCCATTTCGTTGTCCATCGTTTCTTCAAATCGAAGTATTGGAAGTTGATTATTTACGATGGGTATCGAAGTTCTATGTTTCTTTAGTCATTTAAGCTCGTTTTCCTTGTCTATTTATCCTGATTATTGCCGATTTTGAAGATTGATTTCTGCACTATTTTCGATTTTTTTCAGAATTTGCAGAACAACAAGAATTAGTTATTGTTGGGTGATGATTCAATCCTCAGCATGATCATACTTGTGGGAAATGACTCTTATCTTCTATACTGAATCATGCTCAGTAGCCTCGTGCTCTGAACTGTTGAGAAGATTTGAAGATCCCAAAACCCTATCTGATTGGTGAACCATTCCTTTGTATTCGTATTTGTCTCTGAGGTTTCGGACTCGGTAGACACTCGCTCCGGTCAAGGCGCTCGGTAGCTCATCGGCCTCGGCACCGGTGTAGAAGACTCGAATATCTGGACTCGAGCGAGAAGGATATGCGAGAGAGTCGGTTGAACCGAACTCGGCGGGAGTAGTTCACCGAACTCGAGCCGATCTTCGGTAGACTTATCTCGGCGAGCCTATCTATCGAATACAAGGTCGACTCAAGCAATGGCGAGATAGTCTTCGGATCGTCGAGAATCTTTTGAAAGACAATCGGCATTGTCATATACGAGGAAGAGAGAAGTCGGCTTCGATGCGTCTCGAAGTTTGTCTTGTCTCAACCACTTCATCCACCTCAACGAATGACAAGCATACACGTGTCTTCTCACCGCTAAAGCCTGCAATCAACCTTTTACCTAAAAAGGTGGGAAAGTACACCGTTACCTACACCAAAAGAGCCGTTTGCTACCAAAAAGAGAGAGAGAGAAGAAGATCGTCTCCAACGGATCTATTTCAATCTCTGCTCTATAAATAGAGGGATCATTCAAGATTTGAAAGAGAATGCGCGCACCTAGAACACGAGAGAGCATTCAAATGAGCGATATTAACGACTAAGTCCTCCGCAAGAAACAACCGAGTTATCTCCGGCGAAAGACTACATCCAGCTCAAAAGGAACCAAGCTGAACCGACATAAGCTTCTAGTATCCAAGCGACTGACACGAACCTATAGCTAAACCCTCAGCTGTTCGTCGCTCTAGATAGCTACATTCTCGTTCCTTATCCCTCTAACCCTAAGGTCACTTGTTATATCCATAGCTTAGATGAAGGAGTTCACATTTGAACCCAATCCTTATTGTATAAGGACTCCTTCACTGTTGGAGAAGTTTGTCAAACACTTTAAGTTTGATAGTGTTGTAAACTGAGACTTGGATCAGTATAAAAACCAAGACGCGGCTTTGCCCAGTGTGCAAGCTGACTGAGACTAACTCAGGATAATAAATAGCCTCCTGATCATTCGGGACAGTGGACGTAGGATTTGAGCGATATCCGAACCACTTTAAAAATCCTGTGTCTCTTACTGCTTTCTTAACTGTTGCATTGATTTTACTATTCATACTGAACATCATATTTAAATCAATCAACTGTCTCAGCATACTGAACTTTTAAATCTACTGAACTAAGACTTAAAACGTTTTCTCACAAAAATTGATTTGGGCCTACACAATTCCGCACACTGAACTCTCACTGAACAATACTGAATTCTGACCTAGTCAGTTAGCAGATCTCAGCTGAGTCAGTACTCTTTTAGCTTTTAACTCGATTCGTAACAGCTTTCGGTTTGCGTCAATCTGCTTTTGCATGCACACCATCCTGAATAGGATTGTTCAAGTTCGAAATTGAGAAATCGAATCAGGTGTATTCACCCCCCCCCCTCTACACCTGACCGTACACTCGGGACCAACAATTGGTATCAGAGCAGGAGTTCTTTGACTCTTGTTATCTTTGAGAGTGGTCTATTCGAACGGATCCAAGGGAAAACATTTTCACTGCATATCACTCTACATTCATATCTATATTCTTCATGGCTGATATGTCAGGTATAAGGATGGTACCCATGTTCTCGGTGGAGAATTATGGAGTTTGGCGAGTCAGAATGGAAGCACATCTGACATCCCTCCATGACGATATGACCGAAGTTCTTGAATATGGACCTATCGTTCCCATGATCGATAGTGTCGTAACTCGAGACCAAGCTCAAGGAGGAGGAATGGTGGCCGGGGAAGAAGATTCCCAAAGACAGAAGTCTCTTCACTCCTGAGGAGAAGAAGCTTCACAATTTAGACCGTGTTGCTAGAAACGCCATACTGACCACCCTTAGTGATTCTTATCTTGGCAGGGTTCAGGAATGCAAGACTGCTAAAGAACTCTGGGATGCTCTTGCGCTACTGAGTCGAGGGACTCAGAAGATTAAAGCCAACAAATTAGCGCCGGAACTCCAAAAGCCGGAAAGCTTGTCTCTCATGCCCGGGGATAAAATCGAAGATCTAAACGTCAGATTTACCAATCTGATGAACTCTATCAATGGGCTGGGAAAGACATTCAGCAACCGAGAGATGAATCTGAAAATTCTGAGGGCACTGCCGGATGGACACTTGGACACCTTTTGCCACTCTATTGCGACATTCGACTTAGATGCTTGTGTCTCCCGACCATATCTTTTCGAATTACAGTGCAGAGGAGTTTGAGTTCGACGGACCTCAAAGAAAGCGTAGAGTCAAGCCGACACAAAATCGACCATGCTTTCAAAGCATCGGTCGGCCAAAGATCTCCAAAGAACGAGCAAAACGACGAGTAAGACCGAACCTTCACTCAATGATTTACAAGAAGGAAGTCTCGCTCGAAGTATGCATGCGCTCGCCGTAAAGTATCGAAGGAGAAGGAGCGACGCGTAAAAGTGACTAAAGCCTATCGGGAAACGAAAGGTAAGTCAAATTATATGTCGAAACACACTCCCGACTCACAATCTTCCGAATGCGAAAGAAAGATGACTCGAACCATCAAAGAATAGCGAAAGCAAAGAAGAAAGAGTCATCGCTTGTTACAACCGCAAGAAGCCGGGACATTATCGGTATGATTGTCCCGAGCTCGATAGGGCTTGAACGCGCAAAGACGTAAGGCAAGGAGAGAGAAATTCGCCCGAAAAGACAATCCTACATAGTCGGGCGAAATCTCGGACGACTCGAAGAGGTCGACTCCTTTATGGATTCATCGGATGATGATGCGGTTTTCATGGCCTTAGAGCTTGAAGTCGAAGAATCGGTGAAAAGTGCATGATGGCAGGGCGAAGAGGATGAGGTAAATTCTCATGAACCACTTAACTCCTCTTCACACCGCACACACGACACTATTTCAGGTGCGAGATGAGAATTTGGACGTCGCAACCGCATACGAAGAACTGCTCGACGAACAAATTCGGATGAGTCTCGCTCGAAGAAGACTCTTCGGGAGTTGGATACCCCGAAAATAGAGAATCGGGAGACTTTCTCAGAGAGAGTCGGGTTGCTGCGAGACCGAAGGACTTGTGTTGAGACTCGGGGAGGAAATAAACTCTCCGATGGCCAAGTCTCGCATCAAGAAGATCGGATTTCGGTTTTGACCAATGACTTGACTCGAAAGATATCGAACCGAGTCTGGCCAAGCAAGAAATGTTAGGACTTCGGACCGAGCACGACACACCGAAGAAGAGTGATGATGTCTGGAGGAGCCTGATGACTGAAAGGTACATGGGTGCTGAGAAGAAATTAGAAGCTATGCTAGCAAGCAATAAGCCAAAGCACTGCAAGGAAGGACTTGGATTCAGTCTAGGAGCTTCCACATCTGCCCCAGTACACTCAGAAGTACGGCTTGCTGATAGATTTGTTCAAGGGGAGACTATGAACGCAAATATACTGAACCCCCTAGCAAAGAACAAACAGAAGATGAAAGCACCTCATTCCACATATCAGCATTCTGACAAGAAGATCAGTGCCAAGAAACCCCAGTTCAGTCAAGGGGGAACCAGCAAATCAAAATTGGCAGATCAGTATGGACCTCCAAAGCTGACACATCCAGCTCAGTATGGGGCATACTATTATGAACCTATAGTCAGAAGAGGCTCCAAAGGTCAGAAGAAAAAGAAAGCCACACAGAAGGCTAAGGTCAGCAGTCCACCAACTCGAAGATCGGGACTCCCGAACCTCGGAAGCCTCGAAGTCACCTTTGACCGACCCAGGTGGTCGATATGTTGACTCTAATGGAAAGAAAATGTCTGAAACCACCAGGGTTGTTAGACAGATTTGGGTTATGAAAACTAACATCTAAGGACCCAAAATCAAAAATGAAGGGTACCTGAATAAAATTCTGTTTTGCAGGTGCGTAAAGACCCATGGTATGTGGACAACGGATGCTCAAGACACATGACATACCAAAGGAGTCTCATCAAGAATTATATCACCGAAGAAGGACCCGAGATGAGTTTGGAGATAATGCCAAAGGCTACACGAGAGGATATGGAACACTCAAAGCATAGGAACTCGCCAAAGTTCCAAGAGTATCATATGTTGAAGGACTTCAAAGATAATCTTCTCTCTCGTTAGTCAATTTTGTGATAACTCAAAAAGAGTGATTTTTGACGCCGGTTTTACGTGATGTTATTGATAAATCCACGGGGAAAATAGTGTTATCGAGTTCGCGCAGAAAGAACATATATGTGGTGGCTCGGAACTCAGCGAACCCCGAAGCTTGCTTATTGGCGAAGAATGACAACCGCACGGGGTGGCTATGGCACAGAAGACTCAGCCATCTCAACTTTAAGACGCTCCATCTCAACTTTAAGACGCTCAACAAGCTTGCAAGAAACACTCTAGCAAGGGGACCGCCGAATGAAGTATTCAAAGAAAGACACTCGAGTGTGAAGCATGTCCGAAGGGAAAGCAAACAAGGAATCAAAATCCTCCGGTTCCATCGCCTTCCACGAATGGAATTCTTCACCGCTACATATGGATTTGTTCGGTCCAGTCTCCCCGGTGACGATCGAGAGGCGTAAAATATGCATTAGTGGTCATAGATGACTACTCGCGCTACACATGGGTCATATTCATTGCCAACAAGTCTGACGTCAAAACAGAGTTACCAACGCTTCTGAAAAGGCTCAGTGTCGAGAAGAACACCAAGATCAAAAAAATACGTTCAGACAGAGGAAGTGAGTTCCTTAATTCCATGGTAAAGGAGTTCTGCAAAGCAGAAGGAATAGAGCATGAGACTTCACCGCACGCACACCCCGCCAGAATGGAGTTGCCGAACGAAAGAACGAGAACTCTAAAAGAGGCAGCTAGAACTCTACTTGCAGATTCAGGACTCCCAACCAAATTCTAGGCAGAAGCTACTGATACTGCATGTTATACTCAGAATAGATCTCTACTGACAAAGCAGCATAAGAGAACACCATATGAACTATGGAACGGCAGGAAGCCTTCTCTATCTTATTTCCATATTTTTGGTTGTTCATGCTTTATCCACAATAATGGGAAAGATCAGCTGAAGACTTTTGATAGCAAGTCAGATCAGGGAGTATTCTTAGGATACTCTCGGGTCAGCAAAGCTTTCAGAGTATTCAACTATTGGACTCTTTGCGTGGAGGAAAGCCCTCATGTTGTTTTTAACGAGTTTGCTACTGAAGACAGGAGCAATAACTCAAATTCTGAATCTGAGGACATCAGTAAGCAGCTACAGGATCTAAGCTTAAAAGACAAATTTGAAAAGATCCAGCTATGTTGGGATGATGATTCAGACGTATAAACTGAAGACAAATCTACTGAATCTCAACCAGCTGAGCAAGTAGCTGAGCAGATTGATTCTCCCAAACAGAATCAATCCCAGGTAACTCAGGTCGATGAGGAAACCGTAGAGGTAATCGAGACCACTACCGAGAATAACAACTCGTGGGGAACGTCTAGTAATGTTCCCGAGCCGAATGCCCCCGAACCCGGTGACTCGGTAGATCATACTCTTGTTCTTGAATTACTTCAATCTCGTAATAGTACAACCGAAATGCCTAACTCACCTACTATCCGTGTTGAACAAATTTCGGATGAGGAGTTAAAACATCGTAGATCGTGGCTAGATGCTCACACCGCCGATCTTATAATTGGAGATCCTTCAAGACACGTCAAGACAAGATCCGGATTCTCGTCAAGGAGAAAGCGCATTATTTTCCCCGCTTCTTGTCTACCGAAGAGCCTCGAGAATATTGAGGATGCACTTAAAGATGCTTGACCGGATTATTGCTATGCAGGAAGAGCCGAATCGGTTCACGAGAAACGAAGTATGGGAGCTTGTAGACAGACCCCAGCATCAACATGTCATTGGAACCAAATGGGTCTTCAAAAACAAGCGAGATGAAAACAACGTTATAGTAAGGAACAAAGCAAGACTCGTGGCTAAAGGCTACTGTCAAGCCGAAGGGATAGATTTCGATGAGACGTTCGCTCCAGTTGCAAGATTGGAGGCAATCAGACTATTCTTGGCCTACGCAACACATCAACGATTCAGAGTTTATCAAATGGATGTGAAGTCTGCGTTCCTGAACGGCGTGCTGAAAGAAGAAGTCTATGTGGAACAACCGCCCGGCTTTCAAAGGGGACATCAAGTATATAGACTCGTAAAGGCTCTATACGAGGTTAAAACAAGCACCCGTGGGCTTGGTACGATACCCCGTCTCGAGTTTGTTCTTCGTAAAGGTTTTCGAAAGGCATAGTAGACCGCACTCTATTCAAAGATTCGACTGGAAGAAGACTTATTACTTGTGCAGATCTACGTGGATGACATTATCTTCGGTTCGAAGAATGTCATCATGTGTCAGCAATTTGAAAAGATGATGAAGGATAAGTTCGAGATGTCGATGATGGGTGAAATGAACTACTTCCTTGGTTTTCAAGTCAAGCAATCCGAAAAGGGAACGTTCATCAACCAAGGCAAATACACTCGAGACCTCATCAAAAGATTCAGTGCACACATCCGGCAAAACCTATCAAGATCCCGATGAACACGAATATGAAGATAGATCTTGATAAAGAGGGAGTATCGATAGACCAAACCGAATACCGTGCTATAATTGGTTCTTTATTATATTTAACGACTACTCGTCCCGACATAACTTATGTTGTAGGTGTACGTGCTCGATTTCGGGCGAATCCCAAGCAGAGTCATATGGACTCAGCAAAGAAGATTCTCCGCTATCTACGAGGAACACCTGACATGGGTTTATGGTATCCAGCTGATGATAATATTGAACTAACTAGTTATTCTGATGCTGACTATGCAGGATGTAGAATAGACCGAAAATCAACTTCAGGAATGTGTCGGTTCCTTGGCGCAAGTCGATCTCATGGTTTTCAAAGAAACAGCACTCGGAGCCACGTCGACTACCGAAGCCGAATACATGGCCGCCGGAAGTTGTTGCGCCCAAATCCTTTGGTCGAAACAAAGAATGAGAGACTATGACGTCATTCGTAATGAAGTGCCGATTTTCTGCGGACAGCACCGGTGCTATTGCAATCACTCGTAACCCCGTACTTCACACGAGATGCAAGCACGTGGACATCGACATCACTTCATTCGTGACCATGTCGAGAAAAAGGATATTAGGATGGAGAAGATCCATACTGACAAACAAAGGGCTGATATACTGACCAAGCCTCTAGCCGAATCCGTATTCGAGAGAACTTTCAGTAGAGCTATGTCTGCTGGATCCTACTGACCCCAATCGCAATAAGGTTTCGTGGAGAGGAACATTCCAGGGAGGGGGAATGATCACTCTCAATACCGATACATTCGATACGTAGAGACAAACCATCTACACGAGGTATCAGTGACTACTATGTTCAAGTCGACAGTTTTGCGTATCTCTACTCGAGGAGTAATTTAATACAACAAGACTTTGCATTTATGGCAAAGATTCAGTATGACATTAATATCTTTTGGTTTGTCTTTATTATTAACGACTCACATTTAATGCACGACATTCCATACATAAGCTTGCTGAACTCTGCACGCATTTAATGCATGTCTTTTCACAGTTACTACTTAGGCTATTTTACAACTGGCTTTGACTTAGGTGCCTTTTGTGATCATTGCCTATTTTTAACTTCTAATCTTAACCGTCCATATCATAAAGGAAGTTTACATTCAGCCTTCGATCGAAAACCGTTCACCTTCATAGTTGATATATATATTCGATCATATCTTGAAACCGCCATTAGCATACTTCATAACTTTCAAATTTCGAAAAATCCGAGATCTGCATTCACAATCCTTACTTGCAATTTCACTCTTGATCTTATTTCGAATTTTATCCATTGGTATGCTTATCTGTTAATATATTTGTTATATGTTTCAGTATCGCATTGCACAAAGACTGTTCTATTCAAAAACAAGATCGATTCATTTCTTGTAACAGGTACAATGGCGGAAACCAATATCTCTATGATATCTCCAGCGGATATGCAGAACATTCTGGAGAAGGATCGCGTGTGGTTTGAACCCACCATGGATTTCTATTCATGCGATCTGGAGTATATGGATGAGATCTTCTCAGCTCTGCGCGAGTCAGGACTGGAGAAATTTCTGTCTAGGAGGCCTTCGTTCTTCCTCCCGAGACAGGTGGCAGAGCTGTATTTGAATTCAGACGCAGTGTCTGGAGATATAGTGGCGAGATTCGTTGCCCATTCTATCCAAAACGCCACTATGGAGTTGAAGCAGATGTCCATCAAGGATGCCTTGAAGCGGAGTTTTGATCTGCCCTCCGAAGGAACCAGTACAGTCGGGTACAGAGACGACCGAGTTGATGAATACCTTACCGTCTTCTGTGGAAAGCCCACTACATTCAGAGCTGCCTTTCCGAAGAACAGCATGTTGCCTCAGTTCAGGGCACTTGCCTATATAGTGACGCAGCTACTGACAAGCCAAGCAGGGTCGTTTGACCAAGTGTCGAGGCCTAAGATTCAGATGATGATGGCCATATACGACCGAGCCCAGATAAATTGGACGGAGTTCTTTCTCCGAGAATTCATGGCTCAGGCTGCTAAGTTCGACAAAGCATCGAACACGCTGAGCGCAAAGGGCAAATTGTTATATGGACTCAAACTGTCCATTATGATCGAAGATTTATGTGGATCTGAGCCTATCACCTACAGTGACAAGGAGTACTTCAATGTGAAGAAGGTCAGATTTCACAACAAGACAAGAAGCCGCTTCGCGAGATAGGGTCGGGACCCTCGCCAGCTCTCCGAAATCAAAGTCTCAAGAGGCTACGCCTACAAAGAAAAGAACCCCTCCCACTAAAACTCCTAAGGCACCAAAGAAAGAAATCAAGAAAGCCGCCGAGGTGCCGGCCACCGAGGAGGTTCCACAAGTGCCTGCCGAACGGGCTCCCGAGAAGACTACTTAGCCCATGCAAATGGTTGATGAGTCCGAGTCTTCCGAGAAGACTCGGCGCAATGGAAAAGATTGTTTCCACCGAAAGGGACCAAGGGAATGCTTCGAAGCTCGGAGCGCAGATATTCGGCGCCTAGACAGCCCCCCTTCTGTCCCTCCACTCGGCTCGGTACCTCCAACCGAAGAGCGAGACTTCACACATAGACTTGGAGTCCGAGACCGCATCTCGAAGGTGAATCAATCGGGATGGAAGCTTCAGTGATTATATCCAGAGCATCCCGAGAAATTCCCGCAACTAGTTCCGGAGCTTGCCGACTACTCGAGACTTGTTGCTCATCGCCAAGACAAAGAAGGCTCCACATGTTGCTGCGACATCGGGAGTGGCCTCGTCTGGCGCCGCCTTGTCCTCCACTACTCATGTCGCACCGCATGAAGAGGAATTGAGACCGAGAGAGGAGATAGGCTATTCGTGAGCCCGAAGACCTCAGCTCAATGGACAATCCGAGGGCTGCAATGCCGGCCATGATTCATGATCGACAAGCACGCCTCCGGCCCAAAGACCCTCAAATGGGTCGACCACGACGACCCACCCGATGATTCGAGCCCCGGAAAGCCCGATGAGGGACATCCACAGACAAGGATACCCATACCGAAACCGCTCTACCTCTCGGTATCCTTGGTCCCGAGAAGTCCAAGGCCGGTGCTTCGTCCTCGGCGAGCCCGCTCGCCTCTTGCTGCGATCGACTTTCGAAGCGCCCGGCCCGGACCGCAAAGAGATCTCGATCAGCTGGCAAAAGCCTTAACCGCCCAAGGGATCAAAAATCGAGATCTTGCGAAGGCTATCCATAGGACATGGAAGCAGCATCGCTCAAGCCACGACTAAAGAACTTCGGGGCCGAAGTCTTCCGTCTCTTCATCGGCCGCCCCGATGTTTCCGCTTATTTCGTAAGCGTTGGCTCAAGAAGAAGTCAAATTCGAAGCTCAGCTCAAGATCTTTCGGTAGAGCCAAGCCAAGCTACTAGATGAATTTTTGGCTTCTAAACTGGCTCATACCGACGCTATCACCGAACAATCCGAGGCCACCGAACAAAGACTTGAGAATATCCAACCGGCCTTGGAAGACAAGATCACCGAGAAGCCGAAAGACTTCAAGGAAGCAAATGACCTCTCTCACAAGCAGTACAAGGAAAACCTTACCATGGAGAGGAACGCGTTGCATGAGGCTCTGACTAAGCTCCACGATCGTCTTGATGAGCTGTAAACCTCCTACAAAAGTCTGAAGAAGTCAGTCCTAGTCCCTACCCCGGTGCTCATTGATGATGCCAAAAAGGGGGAAAGTGAAGGAAAAAGGGAAGGAAAGAAGAGTACCGAGAAGCTGCCTCAAACTCAGTCTCAGAAGGGTGAGGCCTAGGGTGTTTCGGCTGCGAGCACAGCTGAAATCGGCCCAAGTGGCTCAGACCCCAGCGAGACTACTCGGGCAACCCGGACTTCCAAAGACATTATTAAGGAGGTTGCTGAGTACGCCGAACGAAGCGGTGGAGGACTCGAAGAAGAAGAGGCTCATATTCCACCACCGGTTCAAGAAGGCAAGGGCAAACAGAGCTTAAAATTCCAACCCCTCCAAAGAAAGAGATTAAGATACATATCTCGCGAGGAGGAAGCCCAAATAGGCTGCGGATGAGAGCCGGCCGTAGAAATTGCAGAGGCCGGAGCGCCTAACAAGCCAAAGTCTAAGCTCGCCAAAGGAAAGACTAAAGCCCCATCCAGAGGAGGAAAGAGAACCGCTAGACCGCCTTCCGAGAAAGCTCATCATAACGTATGAAGAGGACAGAGAAAAAGACAAGGAGCAAGAACAGAAGAATACGAAAGGCGTGGTACATCCAAATCTAGATCTAGTACCCCCGCGAATCGGAACAAGCTCCTCGAAGCCTCAAGAGCAAGATGCGTAAATTGAAGAAATCTTTGCTCGATGGATAGATATCTCTACGGAGGAGAGGAAGCTAGACAGATAGAGGCCGCCGTACGCAGGATACATTTGGCGCACCTTGAGGCACTCGGGAAGCGCATCAACAAGAGGCCAGCCGAGAGTTCCTTCGAAAGCCGACATTCCTTATCGATACGTAAGGTTCGGGAAGCCAAACGATCCGAAAACACATAGATGGCCAAGATCGGACGAATGGATGCCTATTCGGTTCAATCGGAGATGGGAATCGGCCAAGATAGAGTTTATCAAGAGAAATTATTTCCGGCGATTCGGCCCGAAATGTCTAAGGCCGATGCCTATGTCGAGTGGATGACCATTACCGAACCTCGATCTTTACCCATATATGCACAGAGCAAGAATCGAAGGGGTAGTAGTCGGCGTTCGAAGCAAGGATCATTCCTCCACCCGGAAGACAAGACAACTCAAGACATCTCGGAATGATTGAACAAGAAGTGAAGAATGCTTTGCGTTGAACGCAGGGACTAGAACAAGATGATCCAGCGACTTCGCCGAATACCGAAGCCGAGGAAGAACACGTTCGTAATGTATGGAGTCCCATTGCCCGAAGATAAATCCCAAGGTTTCATGAATAGGATTCAGCAGTTTAAGGGTTCTCCCTCTTAGTTCTTCTTTTAGCTTAGCAAGATTTGTAATGTACTGAACTGTTTATTATATATATACAAATCTTCTGTTGGCTCTGACAACTACTTGTTATCTAAATAGCCGTGTTTGCTTTATGCTTTAACACTCAGACTCACTGAAGTGATTGCTGACACACACACGTTGTTTATTTACTTGTCAGTTTTTGCTCGGTTAGATCTCTGATAGACTAGACCTTCGGAGAGTTATTATTTCTCTTAGGGGGAAATTGTTGCATGGGGGAAATTATTGTAAAGGGGGAAATTGTTCGCCCCGTCTCCCTCGAGTAGTCTAGCACTTACCGGACAACCCACCGATCCTACTTGTAATATTTGTAAGGAGCTCTGTTTTTGAGTAAGTTAGTGTTTAGCATAGTTGATAGGACATAGATGATAGGTTTTGGCATCATCAAATAGGGGGAAATTGTTGGGTGATGATTCAATCCTCAGCATGATCATACTTGTGGGAAATGACTCTTATCTTCTATATCGAATCATGCTCGGTAGCCTCGTGCTCCGAACCGTTGAGAAGATTTGAAGATCCCAAAACCCTATCCGATTGGTGAACCATTCCTTTGTATTCGTATTTGTCTCCGAGGTTTCGGGACTCGGTAGACACTCTTGCTCCGGTCAAGGCGCTCGCAGCTCATCGGCCTCGGCACCGGTGTAGAAGACTCAGAATATCTTTGGACTCAGCAGGAGCAAGATATCGAGAGAGTCGATTGAACCGAACTCAGCAGGAGTAGTTCATCGAACTCGAGCCGATCTTCGATAGACTTATCTCGGCAGCCTATCTACCGAATACAATGTCGACTCAAGAATGGCGGATAGTCTTCGGGGATCGTCGAATCTTTTGAAAGACAATCGGCATTGTCATATACGAGGAAGAGAGAAGTCGGCCTTCGATGCCCGTCTCGAAGTTTGTCTGCCGTCTCAACCACTTCATCCACCTCAACGAATGACAAGCATACACGTGTCTTCTCACCGCTAAAGCTGCAGCCAACCTTTTACCTAAAAAGGTGGGAAAGTACACTGTTACCTACACCAAAAGAGCCGTTTGCTACCAAAAAGAGAGAGAGAGAAGAAGATCGTCTCCAACGGATCTATTTCAATCTACGCTCTATTAATAGAGGGATCATTCAAGATTTGAAAGAGAATGCGCGCACCTAGAACATGAGAGAGCATTCAAACGAGCGATATTAACGACTAAGTCCTCCGCAAGAAACAACCGAGTTATCTCCCGTGAAAGACTACATCCACCTTAAAAGGAACCAAGCCGAACCGACATAAGCTTCTAGTATCCAAGCGACCGACACGAACCTATAGCTAAACCCTCAGTTGTTCGTCGCTCTAGATAGCTACATTCTCGTTCCTTATCCCTCTAACCCTAAGCTCACTTGTTATATCCATAGCTTAGACGAAGGAGTTCACATTTGAACCCAATCCTTATTGTATAAGGACTCCTTCATCGTTGGAGAAGTTTGTCAAACACTTTAAGTTTGATAGTGTTGTAACCGAGACTTGGATCGGAGAAAAACCAAGACGCGGCTTTGCCCATGTGCAAGCCGACCGAGACTAACTCGGATAATAAATAGCCTCCCGATCATTCGGGACAGTGGACGTAGGATTTGAGCGATATCCGAACCACTTTAAAAATCCTGTGTCTCTTATTGCTTTCTTAATCGTTGCATTGATTTTACTATTCATACCGAACATCATATTTAAATCAATCAACTGTCTCAAAGATACCGAACTTTTAAATCTACTCGAACCGAGACTTAAAACGTTTTCTCACAAAAATTGATTTGGGCCTACACAATTCCGCACACTGAACTCTCACTGAACAATACTGAATTCTGACCTAGTCAGTTAGCAGATCTCAGCTGAGTCAGTACTCTTTTAGCTTTTAACTCGATTCGTAACAGCTTGTCCGGTCCGCCGAATCTAGCTGCATGCACACCATCCCGAATAGGATTGTTCAAGTTCGAAATTGAGAAATCGAATCAGGTGTATTCACCCCCCCCCCTCTACACCTGACCGTACACTCGGGACCAACAGTTATGGTTTTCGAAAATTTGTAGTACAATATTTGAAGAATCCTTTGTTTCAAATTCTTGAAGCTCGATTTCATTTCATAATTTTTTTGTACATTTTTTTCGATGTTTTACGGTAGTAGTCCTTTTTCCAAGTGATAAGGTTTTCTCTTGTTTATTTATGAGATGTATGTATCGATTAAGTATTGGTTTTTATATTTTAGATTAACTATTATAATTTTATGTTACGGAAGTACAATGTCATACATATGTATTTGTTAGTTTATGCTGATACTGTGACATATTCATGCATTCAGTTTGTGGAATGGCTGACCGTGTCAATCAATTGTGTCTCTTGAATCCGATGAATCTATTTACATTCCTGATTGCCCGGACGAACTGAAACCGTATGTTGGACGAAAATTTGTTACTCTTGATGAGGCCGATGAATCCAGTTTTATGATTTTCATGTATATAAACTTGATCTCTCAAGTTCAACCTTTATGGTACTGATTATGTTCAAGGTTTTATATATCATGCATACCCAATTGATGTTTATCATGCTTTTGTTTTATGACTTCATGCTTATCTATATATGTTGAGGTGGAAATATTTCATGCATATCGTATTGTTATTTCATGCTTATGTTATGTATTGTTTGTGCATATACGTTTTTTCCCTACAAGAGTGTATACATATCTGCATACTTCTCAATTGTTTGTGCATATACGTTTGGCATATGATCGAATTATGAATGCATAACTTAGAATACATTTAATTTAACAAAAGATGTTTTTCACTACATTGCTTCCAATACCTAATCCTTAAAAAACATAACACCATCCAAATGACTAAGTTTATCCAAGGAAATTATCCAAACGAAACATTCGCACAACCCAACATTCTAACTATCAAGCAATTCTTTGACACATTCTTTTGAATCAACTTCATTCTCATCTGCATGTCCCACCGCCTCTAGTTCAACCGTCTCCTTCATTTTGTTGTCATCAAAATTAACAAAGCTCAAACAATACCGCATCCTCAAAAGCTTTATCTGTTTGACACCTTTCTTTAGAAATCCCGTGTCCCAGTTCATTAAATCACCCTTGAACGTCTCCATGTGTCTCGTCAAATAAACTCCTACAAGAAATCAATCATCTTGATCAAGTAGTATTTTCGCAAATATATTTATGCTTACCATTCTACTATTTTATGCACACAGTTTGCTTATTTTATGCTTATTTGATTAAGTAGTATTGTGGCAAATATATTTATGCTTACAATTCTACTATTTTATGCACACAGTGTGCTTATTTTATGCTACTTTTATTAAGTAGTATTGTGACAAATATATTTATGTTTACCATTCTACTAGTTTATGCACACAGTATACTTATTTTATGCTTATTAAATAATACATGAATCCATAACTTTCGATCGGTTCCCCCACACTGGAATGATCATTTCTGGCTCGCATTTCTCTACCATCTTTGCACGGCTTGTGCATTTCATCTCCGTTAGGTATTGAGACAACAGATATGTCTAACAACAAAAAAAATATAGCCCAATTAAACTATTATTCAGACACTGTTCAATATCAAGATTAAGATAAAATATGCATATTGAGACAACAAATATTTTAAAGGAATATCATGTTCCGGCTCTTTGGTTCTCTTCCTCTTTCCTTTCCTGCTCGAACCGCCTGCAATTATAACATATTTTATGCACATGACTAACTTAGTTTATGCATACACAAAACTTATTTTATGCAAACCATGTTAATTATTATGCACATTAATCACGGATTTTCTGCACACAACAAACGGATTTCATGCACACAATGTTAAATGTTTATACTTAAACGATTGCAATTCATACACAAAATATTGTAATTCCAAGTTAAATATGTTTATGCTTATACAATAAATACTTTATGCATACATAGTATAAACTTTATGCATCTATAGGAAAGTGATTAACTGAACAACCAACTAGACAAATTTTTTGCACACATAAAATAATTAGTATATTTCGGTGCTTATGGAACGCACAGTTTATGCAAATATACACAAAATATATGCTCATATTATCATCGCAATATTATGATGAGACACATATATAGTATGAGTCTATTACACCTAATAATGCAGAAAATTGAATACTTGCGTCCATACTATGACCGTTGCAAGGTGAATGCGATATTCAATTTTCGAGTGCCTGAAATCAACAAAACCAAATTAACTACCCGATTACATTCACATCAGCCTGAAATCCTCAATGAAAACAACCAAGAACAGGGTCCAAACAATATATCACCAAAAATTGTTTAGAGTTTCATTCACATTAACAATCATATCTCCATAACATCAAATAATCCATGGGTTTCCTAATTTAAGTAAAGAATCACTAAAACAAACCTGAATTCTAGTCGAATCGATTGCAAATGACTCTAATTCTTCGATTTGTTACTCGATTGACGTCGGTTCTTCTCAGTCGGCGGTTGCAAATCTAGGTTGTGTAGGGAGGTGGGTTATGGCGTAAAACTGTTTCGAAACCCTCGCCGATGGAAGATTATCTGGGTTGTGGTTATGGCGGAAAACGGTTGTGGATGGAAGTTTTGGATGGAAGTGAATCGATGGAAGATTATCTGGGTTCTGGAGGGAGGTTTTGGAACCGTCGAGCGCCCAAAAAAGTTTTCGTTTGAAATGTTTTGGCTTTTTGGAAATGCGCCCAAAGAAATTTCGTTTCTATACTCATTTTGCCCTTTTCTCTAATTTTTTTTTTAAAAGAAAGAAGGGATTTATATTGTCCATTAGATTAGAACCAATCAACGCTTATGATCGGTTCTCGTATCTCTTTTGAGTGTTGGATCTCCCTAGATCCACATTCTATCTATATATATATATATATATATATATATATATATATATATATATATAGGGGAGGGTTATATTGAGAACACCCCTTACATAGAGAAATAAGAACACTCATAGGCCATTGATTAACAAGCATGGATGGTTGAGATCATTTCATAAACTCATTTCTTTTTCCATTTTTTTTTTGCAAATTTTCGCCTCATTAAGGGCATAAATGGAAGAAATGTGGCAAATGTTGTAGAAAAGAAATTAGGGGGGTGGGAGATGCCATTTTCAGAAGAGTGCATTACTTCCACAGCCATTTTCGCCTCATTTCTCCTCATTTCTCTTCAATCGCTCTGAAAATTGATGCTGCTCGATTCTCCTTCCACACCCGACGCGACGCGAGCGAGGGAACACTCGAAGAAGTTTTCGGCGATGGCTCTTGCTCCCTCCCCTTCCTCCGAAGGCCAGAAAAATCCCCTTCCTCCGACGACCAATTCACCCTCTTTGGGGGAAGTCGGCGATGGCTCTTGCTCCCTCCCTCTCTTCTATCTCTCGCTACCTTAGATCTGCACAAATTCGTCATACATCTTTGTAGATCCGTTCTTTGTAGATCTGGGAGTTTTGAATTTTGATTGATTTGGGGAAATTTCTTGAAACTTTAATATGATTTTCGACAATAATCTTGGTGCACTTTGTGTTCGACATTATTTTGATTCATGATTTTGATTTCGTTCTGCGATTTTTGGTTGATTTGCGGGAAAATTTTAAAGCCCTAATCTGATTTTCGATATTGGGGAAAATATTTGTATAAGTCAATGAATGTGCATACAAATTGTAGATGAATGTGCATAGAACATATAAACAAAGTGCAGAAAACAAAAGTGCATATAGATTACCAATAATGTGCATAAAACACACGAAAGATGTGCATAAGAAAACTGTGCATAAAACACACGAAAGAAGTGCCTAAAAGTGTTCTGCTTTTGAATAACTAATAATGTTCTGTGCACCAGTACTCTAATAATCCTAACTCTATAATTTTGATGTTAGAACAGACACTTATGTGCACATATTTTGGATTGATTTTAAATTAAGACTTTTATACGTACACTGGGTTATGCACATTTGCGGTTTTATGTATGCACATTTATTATTTTACGTATGCACACCTTGGAATTTTAGTATGCACATTAAGTTCAGATTTTACGTCCTAAACATATTATTAGAAACTCGAGTAAAGTACTATAAATGTTGGTTTATGAACATCATCCAGTTGCAGGAGGGTAGACAAACAACATAAATTGTAAATATTTTCTCCATTTATAAAACGGTTTTGCAGTTCAGATCGGTATGCATATTTGTGAAGGAACGTATGCACACAATGAATAAGAATTATGCACATATGGATAAAACGAATCAATTAGGAAAAAAAACCCATAATTCACAGAGATTGAACAGAATTGCTTAAACCCATCAAATGAAATCTTTCAAAATACAAATTAACGATCCAAAATGGGTTGCGATCGGTTCAAATTTAAACAAAAACGAAGCTAAAAGACGAATTGAATTTAAACAAAAACAAAGCTAAATTACCGACTACCACATATAGAAAACATAAAGGAGTAATTCAACAACAACAAAAAAGTCATCTTTATTCATCTTCAAGTCTGGGATGATCGCGATAAGGCAACTATGTTTAGGCTATAAGATCGATAACGCGACAAGTACTCAAACGGACATCAAATCCACCAAATCTGCTAATAAAACATGAAAAATATACGAAATCAATAAGATCCACGATTTTGCATAATTGCTGGTTAAAAATGTGCATAAATGCAGGTGATAAATGTGCATAAACATAATATGTGTAGAAAAAAAAACATAATTCCCACAAAATTGAATACAATTGATGAAACCCATGAAGTGCTATCTTTTGAATAACAATTAATCTGCAAAATGAGTTATAATCAGTACAAAAAAAAACCTAAATCGCACCAATAGATGGAAATTAAAATGTGCTTAGAAATATGCATATATATGAATTCATTGTAGAAAAAACACTTAATCACATCAATTGGACAAAATCACATAAACCCATAACATTCGAGTAACAATGAAGAACCAAAAATCACGAATCAAAGGTAAAAATCAAAGAAAAAGGAAGCCGCCCAAATCCATCTAAGTTACCCATATCTTGCTTTCGAATATTTGAATCAAAATGATAAGACAATTTGCGAAGAAGACTACACGATTTGGATGCTGAATACACGATTTCGAGCTTCAATACACGATGATTGACGAAGAGAGATTCAGATTTTCATTCAAAATATTTTTGACCGAATTTGATATGAAACTACCGGAAAGAGAAACAAGAAAGGATTTGCATATGGAGGAAGAGAGAGAAAATGTTTTTACCTCTTAAAACATAAGAGCCATAATGACGAAAATACCCTTAATGAGTATTTTTTTTCCTTCAAAAAATGCTTAGTCAACACTCAATCTGAACCACATATCACGAAAATGAATGGCACGGATTTGTTCTTATTTCTCCCATTAAGAGAGTGTTCTCAAAAGATCTCATTCCTATATATATATATATATATATATATATATATATATATATATATATATATATATATATATTTCTCCCATTAAGAGAGTGTTCTCAAAAGATCCCATTCCTATATATATATATATATATATATATATATATATATATATATATATATATATATATATATATATATATTTCTCCCATTAAGAGAGTGTTCTCAAAAGATCCCATTCCTATTATAAAAATATCATTTTATACACTTCATTCCTTCTCCTTTTTGTTTTCAATGAAATTCCTTTTTAATTTTCATTAACAAAATATACGTATGGGAGGAAATCAAAATCTGGAAATTATATAAAAATGATAAATGTAATTTTTAGATAAAATGTACTCCCTCCGTCCCAAAATTCTTGTCCAATTTGCTTTTTGCACGGCTTTTAAGGAGAGTTGTTAGTTGTGTGTAGATTGGTATAAAGTTGTGGATCCCACAAAAAAGTTGTGTGTAATAATTTACTAAAAAAGGAAAGTGGACAAGAATTTTGGGACAACCCAAAATGGAATAGCGGACAAGAATTTTGGGACGGAGGGAGTAATTTTCAATTTTATTGCGATTGCTTGAAAATTGAGAGTATTTCAAAGGATTTAAAATGACCATGGTAGATAAATGACTATTGTAATTACTATATGATCATAAATCAATTAATCATATTACCTATATAAAATCACCTACAAATTATATTATTAAAAACTCAATTATTCTTTAATATGTTTTTAAGATATATATATATATATATATATATATATATATATATATTAGAAATGATAATATTTTGGAAATTCACTCTTGATAATGCACTTATCCAAATTAGTTATATATTAAGTCATTGTTTGGAAAAATAGCTTAATTAAGTGTTTATGATATAAGTGCTTATATTAGATCATTTAAATTGATAAGGTGCAAGCGTTTGGATGCACTTCTATATAAGCGCTTAACTAGAGTAAAAATAATAATTTAAAAATTTGTTCCTAAGGGGATTTGATATGAGAATCTATTTTCATAAGTTGATTTTAGCTTATTTCATAAGTTATTCCTATTAGTCTATGAAAATAAGCTAAAAAAACTTATTTTTTTCGAATAAGTTATCTCTATAAGCTTTTCCAAAAGCGAATACAAACGCTTATTTTTTAAAAATGCGACATAAATTGTCCTCTAGTACTTAAATAATTATATTATGAGTTTATGGCTCTCAAAATTAATGTCTAGAGATAATAGAAAAAGAAAAAACTATCATTAATAATTATAAAAAAGTTGTAAAAGAAAGAAAAAGATTGATTATATATAGTGTTGGTCCCGAGAGTAACGTTCGGGTGTAGAGGGGGGGTGAATACATCTGAAAACCGATTTCTCAACTTAAAAAGCGAACATTCCATTTCAGGAGAGTGCCGTACTGAACGAGTTCAGCAGACCAAATAAGTTGCTCTGAATCGCGTGGCAGAGTGACTGACTTTACTGAGGCTTGCTAGCTGACTAGAGTCAGAATTCGCACCCTTCGGATAAAGTTCGGTAGTGCGGAAATGTGTAGGCCCAAATTCGGTTGAGTTAGGAAAACGTTTTTATCAAAACAGTTTCGAGATATTAGTGCGATCGATTAAGCTTGCTTGAAACTCGGTTGAATGATTTTAAAGACGACTTTCGGTATGCACGGTAAATCAATGCAACAAGAAATAATGAACACAGAAAACAGAACACAGGCGATTTTTAAAGTGGTTCGGATCCAACAATCCTACGTCCACTGTCCCGAAAGATCAGGAGGCTATGTATTATACTGAGATAGTCTCAGTCGGTTTGTACACTGGGCAAACACTGGTCTTGAGATTTATACTGAGCAAGTCTCAGTTTACAAGGTATCAAACTAAGTGTTTGAAAAACTCTCCAACTGTGAAGGAGTCCTTTACAATAAGGATCAGTTCGACTATGAACTCCTTCGTCTAAGCTATAGATATGAACAGCTGAGCTTAGGTTAGAGGGATAAGGAACGAGAAAGTGGCTTCTAGAGCGACGAACGACTAAGTATAAACTCGGGTTTGTGTTCAGTCGCTTTGGATACTAGAGGCTGTGTAATTCTGATTCAGCTTGGTTCCCTATGAGCAGATATATAGTCTTTCGCCGGAGATTGTTTCTTCGAACTACTTGCAGAAGACTTAAGGCGTTTATGAGTTGCTCTTTGAATGCTCTGTGTATTCTTCGATTCTAGGTGAGCATCAATTTGATTTTATCCCTCTATTTATAGAGCAGAGATTAGGATAGATCCGTTGGAGACGACGATCCTTTGTCTCTCTCTTTTGGGTAGCTAACGGCTCTTTCAAAGTATGGTTGCAGTGTCCTTTTCCTCCATTTCTGGAAAGTTGTTGACTTGCAGCTTTAATAGATATAGGACAGTGGTCGCTTGTCATTGGTCGAGGTTCGGGAAAGTAGGTGAGACGTAACGGACTTCAAGGAGATCCGGCCGACTTCTCTCTTCCTCTTATTGACTCTGCTGAGTCTGATCTCTATTCAGTAGCATGCTCCTGTTGAGTCGGCTCTACTGAAGATCAACTCTGAGTTCAGTGAACTACTTCTGTTAAGTTCAGTTCTACTGACTCCTTTCAGTATATTGCTCCTACTGAGTCCAGTATTACTGAGTCTTCTACTTCTGGTACTGAGGTATGTAATCTATTGAGCGCCTGAACCAGATGCAGAGTGTCTACTGAGTCTGAAACCTCAGAGACAAAACAGAACAGGTTAAAACTGAATGGTTCATCAGTCAAGATAGGGTTCTGGGATCTTCAAATCTTCAGTAAGTATTCAGTGCACAGGGCTACTGAGTTATATCTCAACTGATTGTGAGAAGACTGAATCATCTCCCAACATTTCCCCCCTATTTGATGATGCCAAAACCTAACACTGACTTCTCAAAAATAGAGCTCCTTACAAATATCACAAGTAGAATCAGTGGAGTTGTTCTTCAAGTCCTAGACTACTGAGGGAATCAGGGCAGAAATATCAGAACCTATACAGAAACTAATCAACAATTTCCCCCTGTCTAACAACATATTCCCCCGACTATGCAAGCTAACAAAATCTGACTAAGTAAAAAACTGACAAAATGTTGGTCCGGAGACGATAGTCAGGTGTAGAGGGGGGGGGTGAATACACCTGATCATAGTTTCTTTTTCTCAGAACGTGAAGGACAATGAGCCGTAGGTTGCGGCCCGATGAACGATTGCAAAGGTGATATTAACCTTCGATCACGGGTCGAGTGTGTCGCCCATCGAGCTCTTCTACTGACTTAAGTCAGTTGTTGAAACTCAGTCGGAGACGTTGTGCGGATAAGTGTAGTGCCCGGAGATTCGTCTCAGTTTGAAAACGTGTTTTCGCAAGTTAAAGTATTTTGGCTAGTGCGCTTTTATAAATACGTTTTATGCAAAGATATGATTTTAAACCAGTTTGTATGCAATGCAATAAAACAGTAAATAACACAAGTAATTTAACGTGATTCGGATACGCAAGATCCTACGTCCACGGTCCTGACAAGGCAGGAGAACTTGTTGATTATTCTGAGCAAGCCTCGGCAAAGGATTCTCGTACACCTGAATGCAACCCTTCTAAGTTATAGTCCTTAGCGACTTTATAATTCAAACCTAAGTTCGAAAGGGGGGCGATAATCTCCAACTAAGAAGGAGTTCGTACAATAAGAACAATTAACAAAAAGTGAACTCCTTCGAATTTCTAAGCTATAGATATGGCACTGAGCTTAGCTAGAGAAGAAAGGGATCTAAAGATAACTCTAGAGAGAAGAACTAATGATTTTCTATGAAGGCAAGTTCTTCGCTAGATGATCTTTAATTTGCTAGAGTGTTTGTGAGCTTGAGCGTTTTCCCTTGTGAATCCCATGCGTGGAGCTCGGATTTCTTCTCTATTTATAGTTGTGAGCAGGCATATGTCCGTTGGAGAAGACGATGTCACGTGTCACAAGCTTCCAAAGAAAATGGCCATAATGTTCAAATTGTTGCAGCAGGGCAGTTGACACTGTACATGAGAGCAACTTTAGTTGGTCAGAGCAGGTAAAACATTGTCTGCTTCTCATTGGTCGAGGTTTGTGGTAGGTGAGAATGTGTCAGAGATTAGAGTTGACTAGTCCACTTCCTCGTATGATCTTCTGCTGAACTTCGAAATGACTTATACGACTGGGTCGTTTTCTGTCGGATACAGTAGACTCAAGACAGTCTCTGTCTTCTTCGGCTGAGTCGTCTGACGAGCTGATAAGACTTTGGTGGGTCACCGATGATCGCGAAGGTACCGGAGCTTTGCATTATGTTCTTCTCGCCGATAACTATCGGCGATGGGGTATCTCCTACTGAGGTCAGATACAGCCGAAGTCAGAAGAATGCAAGCGAATACACTGATGACGTGGGGTTCTGGAAAGTAACTTCATCAGAAGATCACTCCAACAGTTTACCCCGTACAGGACTTAGACAAAAGATAAACAACTACGAAAAGTCTAGCCTATACATTAGCTAATCCTATCGACACTACACTACTGATATCAGCTGGGTTTTGGGATCTTCAATTCCATAGTACTACTATGATTTCCCCCAATATTATTTTAACCACTAATCAGCTGAATACCATCTACTGACTCATAACCCAACAATGTTCCCCTAATTGATGATGCCGAAACCCCTATAAAATAATAAACAGGAATACTAGACTACTGACTATAATTTCCCCCTATTGATCTGAGGATTCAGTCAAGATGAAGTGATTAGTTGACTTCAATAAGTTCAGTAGAGAGGTAGGCAAAATCCGAGAAACGGTTATGTGTGAGTGTGTGTTAGATCACTTCAGTGATCAGTCATGAAGGAAAAACACAAACAAATGCCGTGAGACAATGAGTAATTGTCTGGCAAGCAATAGAAACTGATATATATGATCAGAGAATTACAAGGTTTCTATCTGTTGGTCCCGAGTGTACGGTCAGGTGTAGAGGGGGGGGGTGAATACACCTGACTCGATTTCTCAATTTCGAACTTGAACAATCCTATTCGGGATGGTGTCATGCAGTCAAAAAGCAGCACGGACTGCATAACCGTTTCCGAATCGAGTTAAAGGCTAAAAGAGTACTGACTCGGCCGAGATCCGCTAACCGACTAGGTCGAATTCCGGTATCGTTCAGTGAGAGTTCGGTGGGCGGAATTGTGTAGGCCCAAATCAATTTTTTGTGAGAAAACGTTTTAAGTCTCGGTTCGTAGATTTAAAAGTTCGATATCTTTGAGACAGCTTGATTGATTTAAATATGATGTTCGAGATGAATAGTAAAATCAATGCAACGATTAAGAAAGCAAGAAGAGACACAGGATTTTTAAAGTGGTTCGGATATCGCTCAAATCCTACGTCCACTGTCCCGAATGATCGGGAGGCTATTTATTATCCCGAGTTAGTCTCGCTCGGCTTGCACATTGGGCAAAGCCGCGTCTTGGTTTTTATACGATCCAAGTCTCGCTTACAACACTATCAAACTTAAAGTGTTTGACAAACTTCTCCAACAAGTGAAGGAGTCCTTATACAATAAGGATTGGGTTCAAATGTGAACTCCTTCGTCTAAGCTATGGATATAACAAGTGAGCTTAGGGTTAGAGGGATAAGGAACGAGAATGTAGCTATCTAGAGCGACGAACAGTGAGGGTTTAGCTATAGGTTCGTGTCGGGCCGCTTGGATACTAGAAGCTTATGTCGGTTCGGCTTGGTTCCTTTTGAGCCGGGATGTAGTCTTTCGCGGGAGATAACTCGGTTGTTTCTTGCGGAGGACTTAGTCGTTAATTTCGCTCGTTTGAATGCTTTCTCGTGTTCTAGGCGCGCATTCTCTCTTAAATCTTGAATGATCCCTCTATTTATAGAGCGAGAGATTGAAATAGATCCGTTGGAGACGATCTTCTTCTCTCTCTCTCTTTTTGGTAGCAAACGGCTCTTTTGGTGTAGGTAACGGTGTACTTTCCCACTTTTTTAGGTAAAAGGTTGATCTGCGGCTTTAGCGGTGAGAAGACACGTGTATGTGTGTCATTCGTTGAGGTGAATGAAGTGGTTGAGACAAGACAAACTTCGAGACGCACCGAAGCCGACTTCTCTCTTCCTCGATACATGACAATGCCGATTGTCTTTCAAAAGATTCCGACGATCCCGAAGACTATCTCGCCGTTGTTGAGTCCGACCTTGTATTCGGTAGATAGACTGCCGAGATAAGTCTACCGAAGATCAGCCTACGAGTTCGATGAACTACTCTCGCCGAGTTCGGTTCAACCGACTCTCTCGCATATCTTGCTCTCGCTGAGTCCAATATTACCGAGTCTTTCGATATCGCTCTCCGCCGAGTCCAAGATCACCGAAGTCTTTCAAGATATCTTGCTCTGTTGAGTCCAAGATCACCGAGTCTTACATGTTCCGGTGCCGAGGTAAATAAGCTACCGAGCGCCGTGACCGGAGCAGAGTGTCTACCGAGTCCGAAACCTCGGAGACAAATACAAATACAAAGGAATGGTTCACCAATCGGATAGGGTTTTGGGATCTTCAAATCTTCTCAACGGTTCGAGCACGAGGCTACCGAGCATGATTCAGTATGGAAGATAAGAGTCATTTCCCACAAGTATGGTCATGCTGAGGATTGAATCATTACCCAACACTATCACTATTACAGCAAATGAGATAAGAAGGTCAAGTCTGACTTCTGAATTTCCGCTTACGCTCTTGAAGTCAGCAGACCTGTCAGCTGGAGGATCCAGACAAGAAAACTTGTATATTCTCTTCCGAAGTCCGGATTTCCTCGACATCATCAGCCGATCGGAACCGAGATTATGATGATAAGCGGCAGCCTCGATCTCATCTTCTATCTCTTTAGTACAAAGCACGGCGCGGTGTCATGGGTGGAGGGATTCTTCCGAATCTTTGGAGCTCGGATGGGAATCTTCTCTCTCTCCATAATTGGCACAAGCCGATCCACCACCGGGGAAAGTTATGATGAAGATATTCTTCAAAAAGTTGATCAGCAAGTATCCCCGACGGATAGAAGCCCCATACGTAGTATCCCTTGATAAAAGATTCTTTCAGTTCCTCCCATAGCTCGTTTAGCTCGGCTGGTACCCATTTATCTGTGTGAGGAGTAGGCGCTTTCTTAACATGAGGTGCTCTGGGCACTTTCCTGTAGTACTTTGAAGCTCTGGGTACTTGCTTTCTCAAGTCAGCTGCTGACTTCTCGGATAAGTTAATCATTTTAGCCAGGTTAGCTAACCTTTTCTTCTCTCTGAGGGCCGCTGATCTAGTATCTCCACTTCGGACACTAAGTCCTTTCAGTTTTGCCTCCCAGGTAGCTCTGTCTTCAGCCTCTTGCTCAGGAGTAAGAGTGGAAAAATAAGCACTCTGAGCCGAAGACTGGACTACAGTAGCTAGCTTCTTCTGAGCTTTCTCCTTCTGTTTGTCCAAAATTTTCTTAGCCTTGCCTTTTGCAGATTTGGCAGTTACTTTCTTAGGCTCTTTGGCTTTCTTAGCTTCTTCCAGCTGATGCTCTTGATCCAGCTGGTCTTGCAGCTGTTGAGCAATTCTGGCATCATAAGCTTCCTGCTCTGCTTTAGTTTTGAATTTGGGCGTCGGGGAGGATGGAGGAGTGGTTTCAGTTGTAGTCTCCTTCCCGGGCCTTTGCGGTGGCAGTTGCTGAGGCTCTTCTTCATCCTCCTGATCGAGGAAGCGAGCTATGTCCTCGATGTGCTTAGCAGATGAGATAGGAACTGCCTCAGTCACAGTCGGTCGGAGAGGGGTATACTCCAGGAGGAGTACAGCTGAACTGGTTTCCGCCTGAGCGGCTGAACCTTCTCCTTGAGGTACAAAGCTGGTTCCTTCCCCCTTATTATCTCCCTCAATGATCTCTACTACAGCCGGTTCCGCCTCAGTTTCTTCTTTTACATCTTCTTCCCCCTTTTTGGCATCATCGGCCTGGGAGAGGTGAGTGCGGATGGCTTTCACGTCTTTTTCCAAGTTATATACAGAGTCTTTGATTTGGGTAACAGTTGCCTTAAAATCCTTGACCAACTCGCACATCTTGCTCCCAGCCTTTCTCCCGATCGGCTACCGAATGTCTTCGATTGAGCGGTGACTCTGACGGAGTTTCGCAGAGATCGATCGTGAGACTCGTCATTTCTTTACGAATGGCTTTCGGTGCCTCGGCTGTTGCGTAATGGCTGATTGAAGGCTAGAGGTAGCCAATTTGTTTCTCTCTTCCATGGTGGCCTGGACTGCCGCGAAAGTCTGAGTCAGCTGCTCAGAAAAAGATTTCTGCTGAGCTAATAAGAGTTGCTGACTCTGAGCGGCTAAGTCTGCCTTCTGAGCTGAAAGGGCTGCTTCAACGATCTCCTGAATATTAAGTTGAGGATTAGGAGCTTCTGAGGCCTTCTTAACCCCTTCGGTCAGTCGGTCGACGCTCTCAGTCTGGGCCTTAGTGTATTGAGCCCATTTGAGATGCACGTCTTTAGCGAGGAGACGATTCTTGTCTCCTTGGCGCCTGATAACTTTATTGACCGACTTGGAGGTCACGGAACCTATTGGTTTTATCTGGTATGAGCTGGTTCCGAGCCTCTGCTCAGACATCGCGAGTTGTTGCGCTCGACTTGGCTTCGAGGCAACTTGAGCTTCACCTGATGTAGAGGGTGGTGGTGATTGGCCCTTTTCGCGGGGAGTGGAACCCTCGGCCAGAACCTCCCAGTCCGCATCCTTGGGTGGTGCCTGTTCCATCTCTTCATCATCCTTGTCATCTTTATCATCGCCATGATGAGATGGAGGCGAAGGGCTGTCACCGGGAACTGAGGAGCGCATGCTCAGTAGATAAAGCATCGCTGCCCTCAAGTCTTCAAAAGAAGCAAGGTCAGTCGGTTCCCCGAACCCAATGGCTGACTGCAATTCCTGCTCCACGGTAAGCAAAGACAAAACTGACTGAGTCCTAATAATATCCTCGAGAATATCCCAGCTGAGGAACCTCAGCAGCATTTGTGTCCTAGCCCTTATGGCTATATCCACTAAGTCAGGATGCTCAGAGATCTCAGGGATCTAAGCATGTACTTCTCCTGTAGCTCGGAGACGAGTGGAGTGTAAGGCTGTCCACTCAGAGGAAGTCTCCTCAGTCGGTACCATGATGTCCGACTGAGTCTCCTCAGAACTAATGTACTGAACTTTGTCCTTTATCGTAGCACCCTCAATGCCGGTGTCAGAATCTAGGAGCTGTTCTTGTTGAGTGGGTGGAAGAGAGGCTTGTTGAGCTTGTACTGCTTGGACCTCAGACGGTCCAGTCTTAGTAAGCCTCTTCTTCTTAGGTGGGTCGGCGCGAGGGGGCAAATCAGAGACTACTCTCTTCAGTTCAGGCGGCCCTCGCCCGATAGACTTCTCAGCAGCGGCTCTCGTCTTGAATTTAGTGAGCTTGCTGTCAAAGTATCTGGAGTCAGCAAAAGCTGAACTCCTCGAGACTGATTGCTCGATAAGTATGGACATCTTCGTCCCATACAGCAGCTTCCCAATACTGATTAGGGTTCTCTGTCCAGTGGGCGAGGCTGTGAACTTCTGAGCCTGAGCCTTCAGCTCGGCTACATAATAGTCCGTCCAATTAACTTGGACTCCATCATCAATGGCCATCATCACCGTGGATGCGCGGCTTAGACAAACGTGATCGTAGGAACCCGCCTCGAGCTCGTGAGGATATGAGATACGATATATGTGAGCCCTCGGTATTGCGGTAGCAAAAAGTTCTTCGACAGCGCTGTCTTGAAGGTTATATCCTTCCTTCCACAGAACTTCTGAACATATGAGTTCATCTCCTTCTCCTTATAGCCTAGAGGAGAGATTCCAGTCGCCGGAAGATCAAACACTAGTTCCAGAGCATCCCTGATGTTGATGACGTGCTCACTAGCATCCCACGAGTTGGGTACTACTTCCTTCATGAAGGCAAATGAAGATTCCTCAACCCCTGAATCTAGGGTTCTCCAGTTGTAGTACACTTCCGCTACTTGTGTGGGCAAAAATGCTCTGGGTTGCTTGGAGACGAGCAGTTCTAGTCCAGAACTCTCAATAGCAGTGAATACGGGCGCCAGATAAAGAAGATCAACTTGGCGAAGCACCATGGTCGGTTCAAACTGGATGCGAGAGATGATGATTTCATCGATATTGGTGGGTGTCTGTACTGTCGCCATTAGAATCTGCAGAAAAACTCGTTAGCACTTGAAAATAGAGTAAGTTAGTATGAGCTTTAAGCAATATTAAATACATTACCAAGTGATTTAGAGCTTGAAGATACTAAGAGACATTACCAAGCAATATTAGATCGAACGGCTAGGATTTAATCTTTCAATCTAATAGACAACTGAGATTTAATGATATAAGAGGAATGATTACATAAGCCGCCTATAATCTAGACCAACGAAGGATAATGCACAGTTAAAGTAAGTGAAAAGACATGCATTAAATGCGCTGCAGACATCATTAAAGACTAGGTCATTTTAAATAAGAACGGTTTCCTACTGACCTATCCTTAAAAAAATTAATGGCGGGAAATAAATGCTCATTAACTACTGAGTGCAATCGACTGATATAATAAATGCGAGCATGCTTCTGAAAAAGTTTAAGTATGTAATACTACACAAACCTCTTCAGCTGAACTTTTACGATCAGCTGGTTACCGTTAAGACTAAGGAGGATGGTTGACGTGCTGATGACCACGTTCCCCTCTACGTATGCAGTTTGATTCTCCCGACTGAATCAATGTACTGAGTTTTCTGACCTGTCATACTGGTTCCTTTCATTTGATACCAATTGTTGCCAATTGTTGTTATCAGTAGTTGTCTTCCACTGATGTGATTCAGTAGGATTCAGTAGACCTAGCTCAATTGATAATTCTCTGAATCTGTTCTCAGCTAGTGGTTTGGTCAGTATATCTGCCCTTTGCTTGTCAGTATGGATTTTCTCCATTCTGATATCCTTCTTCTAACATGGTCTCTGATGAAGTGGTGTCGAATATCCACGTGCTTGCATCTCGTATGGAGAACTGGATTCTGAGTGATTGCAATAGCACTTGTGGAGTCACAGTAGATGGGCACTTCATCCTGAACTATACCATAGTCTCTCAGTTATTGTCGAAGCCAAAGGATCTGGGCACAGCAACTTCCAGCAGCCATGTACTCAGCTTCAGTAGTGGACGTTGCTACTGAGTGTTGTTTCTTTGAAAACCAAGATATCAGTTTGCTGCCTAGGAACTGACACGTTCCAGAAGTTGACTATCGATCTATCCTCCATACTGCATAATCAGCATCAGAATAACCTGTCAGTATAAGATTATCATCAGCAGTACACTATAACCCAGCGTCAGGTGTTCCTCTTAGATATCGCAGAATCTTCTTTGCTGAGTCTAGATGACTTCGCTTAGGATCTGCTTGAAATCTTACACATACACCTACAACATAAGTTATATCAGGTCGGCTAGCTGTTAAGTATAATATAGAACCAATAATAGCTCTATAATCAGTAGAGTTAACAGAAGCTCCCTCTTTGTCTAGATCGATTTTGAAATTTGTATTCATGGGGATCTTGACTGGCTTGCTAGAGTCGCAGCCGAATCTCTTGAGAATATCTCGAGTGTATTTGGCTTGATTGATGAAAATTCCTTCAGGTGATT
This sequence comes from Lavandula angustifolia, assembly GCA_028984105.1. Taxonomy (NCBI): domain Eukaryota; kingdom Viridiplantae; phylum Streptophyta; class Magnoliopsida; order Lamiales; family Lamiaceae; genus Lavandula; species Lavandula angustifolia. The sequence goes on from CM054803.1 coordinate 30,315,143, forward strand.
GCTTTACTTAAAATCCAAGGAAATAATTCATCTCTCCCATCATGGACATCTCGAATTTCTCTTTCATCATTTTCTCGAATTGCTGACATATAGTCACGTTTCTGCAGCCGAAAATGATGTCGTCCACGTAGAAGATCTCCTCCATGTAATCCAGTTCACAGACGTCGAACTCCATCATGGGTTCGCACCATACCCGATCCTTCTTAAGGATCTCTTGCATATCGGCAGGCACGACTACTGTAGTTCCTGTCATATTCTATAATCTGCAAACACAGTAGATCAGTATCCAATAAAGAAAAAAATATTAGCGTATACGATACTGAATGATCATTGAAATTTACCAAAGATTTTTCTGAGAAGTTTTGAGAAGATGAGTTTTGTAAAGGAGTAGGGATTATCTCAGAAAAACTAGGGTTCAAAATATTTGCAGAGTAGAAATGACGGTTTCAAACTTTTGAACGTATATATATATGGTAGAGAAGATAATCAGTTTATTATCTACGGTTCAGTTTGAATACGCTTTTTGAGATGGACGACCAAGATAGGATTTTATAAAATAGGCAATGATCATATTAGCCGCCTAAGTCAAAATATAATTGTATATAGCCAAAGAAGTAACTTGATACGACATGCATTTAATGCGTTGCAGAGTTCAGCATGCTTTTACATAGAATGCCGTGTATTTAATGTAAACCGTTAATATTAAATGACATTTTCTAAGGCATTGAATACGAAGCTGAATCTGAGTCATAAATGCACAGAAATGTTCTAATGGCTACTGAGTAGAGATATGCAAACCTGTCAGCTGAACATCGTAGTCAGCTGATACCTCGTGTAGATGGTTGCTGAGTCTCTACGTACTGGATTTACTCAGTACTGAGAGTGAACATTCCCCCTTACTGAATGCGCCTCTCCTGAATCCACTTACTGACTAGAGTCAGTAGGGTCTAGCAGACCTAGCTATACTGAAAGTTCTCTGAATCTGGCTTCAGCTAGAGGTTTGGTCAGTATATCAGCCCTTTGATGGTCAGTATGGATCTTTTCCATCTTGATATCCTTCTTTTCGACATGATCACGAATGAAGTGGTGTCTGATGTCCACGTGCTTGCATCTCGTATGAAGTACAGGATTCTGAGTGATTGCAATTGCACTGGTACTGTCGCAGAATATAGGCACTTCATTCTGAATGACATTATAGTCGCGTAGCTGCTGTCTCAGCCAAAGGATTTGGGCACAGCAACTTCCGGCAGTCATGTATTCAGCTTCAGTAGTTGACGTCGCTACTGAGTGTTGTTTCTTTGAGAACCATGAGATCAGCTTACTGCCAAGGAACTGACACGTTCCAGAAGTTGACTTTCGGTCAATTCTACATCCTGCATAGTCAGCATTAGAATAACCAGTTAGTTCAATATTATCATCAGTTGGATACCATAAACCCATGTTAGGTGTTCCTCTGAGATAGCGGAGAATCTTCTTTACTGAGTCCATGTGACTCTGCTTAGGATTCGCCTGAAATCGGGCGCAGACACCTACATCATAAGTTATATCAGGACGAGTAGCTGTTAAGTATAATAAAGAACCATTAATAGCACGAAATTCAGTTTGGTCTACTGATACTCCCTCTTTATCAAGATCAATTTTCATGTTCGTATTCATCGGGATCTTGATTGGTTTGCCGGATGTGCAACCGAATTTCTTGATAAGGTCTTGAGTGTATTTGCCTTGATTGATGAACGTTCCCTTCTCAGATTGTTTGACTTGAAATCCAAGGAAATAGTTCATCTCTCCCATTATTGACATCTCGAACTTGTCCTTCATCATTTTTTCAAACTGTTGACACATGATGACGTTCTTCGAACCGAAGATGATGTCATCTATGTAGATCTGCACAAGTAAAATGTCTTCTTCTAGTCATATGCTGAATAGTGTGCGGTCTACTGTGCCCTTCTGAAAACCTTTCTGAAGAAGAAACTCAGACAGGGTATCGTACCAAGCCCTGTGTGCTTGTTTTAACCCATACAGAGCCTTTCTGAGTCTATAAACCTGATATCCCTGTTGAAAGCCGGGAGGCTGTTCTACATAAACTTCTTCTTTCAGTACGCCGTTCAGGAACGCAGACTTCACATCCATTTGATAGACTCTGAACCTCTGATGTGTTGCGTAGGCTAAGAATAGTCTGATTGCCTCCAATCTTGCAACTGGAGCGAATATTTCGTCGAAATCTATTCCTTCAGCTTGACAGTAGCCTTTTGCCACGAGCCTTGCTTTGTTCCTTACTATGATGTTGTTTTCATCTCGCTTGTTCTTGAAGACCCATTTAGTTCCAATCACATGTTGATGCTGGGGTTTGTCAACAAGCTCCCAAACTTCGTTTCTCGTGAACTGATTCAGCTCCTCCTGCATAGCTATGATCCAATAAGCGTCCTTAAGTGCATCCTCAACTGACTGAGGTTCTTCAGTAGACAAGAAGCAGGAATATAAGGCGCTTTCTCCCTGACAAAATCTGGATCTTGTCTTTACTCTTGCTGAAGGATCTCCTATAATTAAATCAGAAGTGTGAGCGTCCAGCCACGATCTACGATGTTTTAACTCTTCATCTGAAACTTGTTCAACACAGATAGTAGGTGAGTTAGGCATTTCAGTTGTACTATTCTGAGATTGAAGCAATTCAGTTACAAGAGTATGATCTACCGAGTCACCAGGTTCAGGGGCATTTAGCTCAGGAACATCATTAGTTCCCCCTGAATTATTATCCTCGTTAGAGGTCTCAGTTACCACTTGGTTTTCTTCATTGACCTGAGTTACCTGGGATTGACTCTGTTCAGTAGAGTCAATTTGTTCAACTACTTCTGCTGCTGGCTGAGATTCAGTAGACTTGTCTTCAGTTTCTTCATTTGAATCATCATCCCAACACAGCTGGATCTTTTCAACTTTATCTTTTAAGCTCAGATCCTGTAGCTGCTTACAGATGTCCTCAGATTCAGGTTTAGAGTTTCTGCTCCTGTCTTCAGTAGCAAACTCATTAAAAACAACATGAGGGCTTTCCTCCACGCAAAGGGTCCGATAGTTAAAGACTCTGAAGGCTTTGCTGACCCGGGAGTATCCTAAGAACACTCCCTGATCTGACTTTCTATCAAAAGTCTTCAACCGATCTTTCCCATTATTGTGGATAAAGCATGAGCACCCAAAAATATGGAAATAAGATAAAGAAGGCTTCCTGCCGTTCCATAATTCATATGGTGTCTTCGTATGTTGCTTTGTCTGTAGAGATCTATTCTGAGTATAACATGCAGTATCAGTAGCTTCTGCCCAGAATTTGGTTGGGAGTCCTGAGTCTGTGAGAAGGGTTCTTGCTGCTTCTTTGAGTGTTCGATTCTTCCTTTCAGAAACCCCATTTTGTTGAGGCGTGCGCGCGGCAGACGTCTCATGCTCTATACCTTCTGCTTTGCAGAACTCCTCTACCATGAAATTTAGGAACTCAGTTCCTCTATCTGGACGTATCTTGATGATCTTGATGTTCTTTTCGACACTGAGCCTTTTCAGAAGCGTTGGTAACTCTGTTTTGACGTCAGATTTGTTGGCAATAAATATGACCCATATGTAGCGCGAGTAGTCATCAATGACCACTAATGCATACTTCTTGCCTCTGATCGTCACAGGAGAGACTGGACCGAACAAATCCATATGTAGCAGCTGAAGGATTCCATCAGTGGAAGGAGATGGAACAAGAGGATTTTGATTCCTTGTTTGCTTTCCCTTCAGACATGCTTCACACTGAGTGTCTTTGCTGAAACTTCATTCGGCAGTCCTCTTGCTAAAGTGTTTCTAGCTAATTTGTTGAGCGTCTTGAAATTGAGATACCTGAGTCTTCTGTGCCAGAGCCATCCCGATCTGTTGTCATTTTTCGCCAAGAAACAAGCTTCAGGTTTAGCCGAGTTCCAGTCAGCTACATAGATATTCTTTTTGCGCGAACCTGACAACACTGTTTTCCTTGTAGATTTATCAATAACATCACATAAACCAGCGTAAAAAATCACTCTATTCGAGTTATCACAAAATTGACTAACAGAGAGAAGATTATGCTGAAGTCCTTCAACATATGATATTCTTGGAACTGTTGCGGTTCCAATGCTGAGTGTTCCATAGCCTCTGGTATAGCCTTTTACGTTGTCTCCAAACTCGATTCGGGGTCCTTCTTCAGTAGTATAATTCTTCAGTAGGTCCTTTTGGTATGTCATATGTCTTGAGCATCCGCTGTCCACATACCAAGGATCCTTGTGCACCTGCAAAACAGAATTATATTTAGGTACCCTTTATTTTTGATTTTGGGTCCTTAGATGTTAGTTTTGGAAACTCAAATCTGTCTTACGACCCTAGTGGTCTCAGACAGTTTCTTTCCACTTTTGTCAACATATTTGACCACTGGACTGGTCGATGCTGACTTCTGAGGCTTTATAGGTTCAGGAGTCCTGATTTTCTAAGTAGGTGGACTGCTGACCTTTGCCTTCTGTACGGCTTTCTTCTTCTTCTTCTTCTGACTTTTGGATCCTCTCCTGACTATAGGATCATAGTAATATGACCCATACTGAGCTGGATGCGTCAGCTGCGGAGGTCCTTACTGATCAGCCCACTTTGTTTTGTTGGTTCCCCCTTGACTGAACTGGGGCGATTTGGTGCTGATCCTCTTGTCAGAGTGCTGATAACTGGGATGAGGTGCCTTCATCTTTTGTTTGTTCTTGGATACGGGGTTCAGTATTTCTGCATTGATGGTCTCCCCTTGAACAAACCTATCAGCTAGCCGGTTTTCTGAGCGTACGGGGGCAGATGAGGAGGCTCCATGGCTGAATCCAAGTCCCTCCTTACAATGCTTGGGCTTGTTGCTTGCTAGCATAGCTTCAAGCTTCTTTTCAGCGCCCATGTATCGCTCTGTCATCAGGTTCCTCCAGACATCATCACTTTTCTTCAGCAATTCATGCTCGGTCTGAAGTCTTGACAACTCTTGCTTCAGTAGACTCAGTTCAGTATCTTTCTGAGTCAAGTCATTGGTCAGTACTGAGATCTGATCTTCTTGATGCTGAGACTTGGCCATCGGAGAGTTTATCTCCTCCCTGAGTCTCAACACAAGTCCTTGTGACTCAGTAGCAACCTGACTTTCCTGAGAAAGTCTCTGATTCTCCACTTTTAGGGTATCCAACTCCTGAAGAGTCTTACTGAGCTGCAGACTCATCTGAATCTGCTCGTCGAGTAGTTCTTCGTATGTAATCGCGACGTCGAGATTCTCATCTGCACCTGAAATAGTGTCGTGTGTGCAGTGTGAAGAGGAATTAAATGGTGCGTGAGAGTTTACCTCATCCTCTTCTCCTGCCATGAGACACTTTTCAGCATCTTCTTCAGCTTCAAGCTCTACGACCATGATTGCTGCTTCATCATCTGATGAATCCATGAAGGAGTCGACTTCATCTGAGTCGTCTGAGAGTTCACTGGCAATATATGCTTGTCGCTTCTTGATGAACTTCTCCCTTCGTGCTTTGCGTGCTGCTCTTTCAGCAGTACTGAGCTCAGGACAGTCATATACAGATATAGTGTCCTGGCTTCTTGCAGTTATAGCAGGTTGTGACTCTTTCTTCTTTTGCTTTCGCTGTCTTTTGACTGAGCTGAGTCTTCCTGTTTCCTGCATTCAGAAGTATGTGAGTCAGGAGTGCGCTTGGGTGTATATTCAGTCTTACCCTTAGAGTCTCTGACGACTCTTGAGAGCTTCCTGCGCCTCTCCTTCTCCTTCTGATACTTCACGGCAAGCAGCGCGTACTTCTTGGCTAAGTTTCCTTCTTGTATGTCATTGAGTGAAGGTTCATCCTTGCTAGACGCCGGAGCTGCTGTGCTGACTGATGTTTTAAAGGCATGGTCGACTTGAGTGTCATCTTCAGCTCGCTGCTTCCTTTGAGGTAGGCCAAACTCGAACTCCTCAGCTTTAAGTTCTGAAAAGATATGGTCAGGAGTAACAATATCTAAATCAGAATGACGCAATAAGGTAGCAAAGGGAGTCCAGTGACTGTCTGGCAGTGCCCTCAAAATTTTGAGATTCAGCTCTCGGTTGGAGAAGGTCTTTCCCAGCCCGTTGATAGAGTTCATCATATTCGTAAATCTGATGTTGAGATCTTCAATGGAGTCACCAGGCATGAGGGACAATCTCTCCAGCTTCTGAAGTTCCAGTGCGAGTTTGTTTGCTTTGATCTTCTGAGTCCCCCGACTCAGTAGCGCTAGAGCATCCCAGAGTTCTTTTGCGGACTTGCAGTCCTGAACTCTTCTGAGATAAGAATCGCTCAGAGTGGTTAGTATGGCGTTTCTGGCGACGCGGTCTAAGTTGTGAAGCTTCTTCTCCTCAAGGGTGAAGAGACTTCTGTCTTTGGGTATCTTCTTCCCGGTCACCATTCCTCCTCCTTGTGCTGTTCGGCAAGAACTTCGTCGGGGATGTACAAGTTGCGGTTGGACACTTATTTAATATATACTTCAAGTGGATGTCTATTTCTTTTTTATTCGGATACTACTATTACTTTATATTCTAAATATTTATTTGATTCTTGAGCATTATTTCATAAATTTCTAACATTTGTTTTTCGTAATAAATGTCCCACCATCAAATTCTCATCGTTAAACTTTCACTTCAGAGGAACAGTGTGTAAATAAGAGTTTGATTTTAGTCCAATTTAAAAAATAATTTAAATAAACACTATTGTATAAAAAAAGATTCTACTATAAGTGCTTAATTAATTTATTTATTTACAATTGAATGCAAACATTGTGAATAACTTTATACAAAAAGAATATAGTACAAAAAATAGGAAGAGTCAATGATTCAATGAGAGGATCATATCTCACTAAAAGATATACATAAGTTTCTCATAAACTGATACTGAGCTTGCTTTTGAAAATAAAGCCAAAATGAACTTATGGGAAATTTATAATCTATTTTGTTGAACTTTCTTAAAACTTTCTTACTTAGCTTTTCAGCATAAATTTAAAAAAAACCGTCAATATCGCTAAATACATTAGATGATAATTCTTCTTCGTCTTCTCTTCTTGGGAAAACCACTAGTCGATCCTATCCTAATTTCAAGCCAACTAAAATGCTCAAAACAAGTCATATAAAATGTTGATTTCTTACTGTAGTTGTTTCCTTCTTGTCTCAATTGAGGTTTTCAACAAACTAAACGAGAAACTCCTTGTATTTACAAATGTCGAATAATATTTTTTATAATATAGCATAAGTTAGTAAGTTCTTGTATTTTAGCCAAATTAATATTGACAGCGCAAATTAACTAAAAAGCATTCTCCCTGATAAATTATAATATTGCACAGTTTAATCATAATGTTGCTGATTTTGGGTCGTTTTAATAAGTGGATCTAAATTAAAATATTGATCTAAATACAAATTAACTTTGAAGATTTGGAATAGTGTCTTGTTGCACCTCCGGTCTTCATACCTAGATCTTGATCATATTTGCATATAATTTTGTATGAAATGTATAGTCGATCTAGGTATGAGTATATATTGTCTGAATCTGATATTACTTCTTTTTTTTTTTTTTTTGTGGTGAATGTTCATATCTTAAAGATGACGTTGCAAATAACACTTGCCTCACAGTGCAGCAGATTTTCACTCCAAGACAATACGTACTTTCTAAATTATTCTTAATAGCTGGGTAGAATTTCACACACATAAAGCTCAGGAGAATTTCAAAATTTTCGGTATTTGAAAATTTAATGGGATAATTCAAGCAAAAAATCACGTATAGTCTCAATTTTTTATAGCTATATATAATTATAATATAGTTCCATCATCAATCATCAATATACATGCTACATCTAATGAAACATAACTAAAATACGAAGAAATAGTACTCCATGAAACTCGACAAAAAAAGAAAAAGAACTAACATTAAATATTAATCAATGAGTACAAACGATTCATATATTTAATCTCAAGCAAAATCTTGTATGTACTTTTGTTCGTTAATTCATAGTAAACCACTAAAATACATATTTTGATTTCACCTCAAAACCCTAGATGTAAATCTAGCTTACACTTGGCTTCCCTTAAGAGCGTGTTCGTTCGAGCGCTGTAGCTAGGAGTTTGACCATCATATAATAAGTCTATATATATAAGGGCAACATACATACATATATGTGTGTGTATGAAATTGAGACAAGAGCTCTAGTTATGAATTGGAGTCTTCCTTCTTGCTGGAGTGTAATCAATCGTAGTCAGCTCTTCACTTACTTGCTGCTCTTCGTTTCTTTCAACCTTTTCGGTTCTTTTCAGATTTGCAAGATCTGGAGATTGAGGGATCTTCGTGTTTAACTTTCTTGCTATACAAGACAAACAATTCAAATTATAACCTAATCAAAGTTTTACCCTGTCATTAAATTAAATTTATATCAAGACTCAACAGTCAGCATAAAATAAGATTATATCGTTTTATGTAGAGTACATAAAAAGGGTCAGAAGAAGGACCGTATGATCGTACCTCGAGCAGTGGTTGAGACGAAGCAAAGCAGGAAAAGGGTCACAAGAAGCAGACGTTTGCTTGGGAAAACAGACATATCTGATCAGAAAATGTATGAGGAAGAAATATCTACAGAAAACTGAGGTTAAACTTTATGGAGGATTCTATTCGTATTCAGGCAGAAGAGATGGATTATATCTTATTTATAGACTAACAGACATGAAGAAAAGGTACAGAGGTAGTGGAATTGTTATTGAGAAGTCAATCTCTCTGCAAAAATTTATGTCTCAAAGTATGACAACAAGGACCCTGATAGGGTCATTTAGTCACCATCAATGTCTTGAGGCATCTTTTTATTTTTGTCGTAGTCAGGCTTTGGTTTCTGCTATATATGGTGCATTAATGCTGCATGTGTTTGTTTCAATGATATTAGGGTTAGTGTATAAAGATTTATGCTACATGTGCAAACTCTGGCACGTGAATAAAAATAAAACCAATTCAGATGCTTGGTCTTGTGTAGTGAATCAATGGCACAAGGTTTTGCTAGAGATATGTTACTTCATTATTGTGCTTGCCCTTGTCATGATACAGTAAGCAAAGTGCAATTAACTACTCTTTATGTACCGTAAGGTAAACTTTTCAAATATCTAAAGTTACCCAATTAGGGGAAGGATTAAATAAGAATAAATATTAAGTATGAGAATTAAGATTCTAAGAACCAATATGCACATTTCATCTTACTTATTGAACGATCAAATTTAAGTTTGATCCTTAATGCATATATGCCTTAAGTTTTTAACAAAAGTGTAAAGTTAGGATTTTATGCATTGTGCAAAAGTGAAGTATGCACGCATATTAATTCCTTGTTCTCATATAAGGATTACCTTTCATGGGATCAGAACCGCACCTTACCCAATTATATATAAGTATATGCATGACCCATATTATTATTTTATTAGTTTGGAACGTATTTGTACATGTGAATTAGTTTCATAAATAATTTTTTAAAAATACTGCGAGTTTTTTTTTTTTTTTTTGTGTGACATCAATTTCATGTTCATAAGTTAGTTAAATATCAAATAAGGTTGGAATAGGGTTGTGCATATATTTTTTAAAATTTCAAGGGTTCATTATTAATTCAAGTGTTTCAGGACGTTATCTACATCAAGGTGAGCGATCGTACTGGGCCCCAAAATTTAAGGAGCTCCGGGTTCTGACATTGGTGGATGGAACGTTAGTGAATTTTTGCATTTTATTTGAATTAAAGGTACAGTGACGAGGGAAATGGTTATTGAAGAAGAGAGACAGACGACTACTTGTTAAAAATATGGTTTTTGGGAATTGGGATACTCAATTCACAATTGGACTATTGGGAAAAGGAAGTTGAAGACAGCACTAATAATAACTTTTTTTTTATTAATTATTTTGAGCAACAATAGTACTCTCTTCATTTTGTTTGAAGCGATCCATTTTTTTCTGGTACGAGAATTAAGAAAGTAGATGATAAAGTAATAGAGATAATATGAGGGAGATAGTGATAGAATAGATGATAAAGTAGGAGAGAATGTAATAACTTTTTGAAAAATTATTTCTTATATTGGAAATGCATCACTTCAAATGAGACGTCTTGAAAAGGAAAACGAGCCGCTTCAAATGGGACGGAAGGAGTAAATTATTTTATTTTAATTGTTAAAAAGTAATTGTATAATCACAAAAACTTGTGTAAGTCGGATGTATCATACATCCGGTTCAATTTGAGATCCATTTTGCAGCCCATTTATCCGCATGACCCGGATCCCGCCTGTGTGACGTCAGCATGATGTCATATTGACGTTATTATTCTATTACTTATTATTTTTATTATTTTATTTTTTATTTTTTGTTTTGTTTTGTTCAATTATTGTAAGGATGAGTCTGTCATTGTTGTAAATCAGAGTATCATTTGTTTCAAAATAAAAGTATTATTTTCGTTTTGAACAATTTTTGACCATCACTCATGGAAGTACCATTTGTAGATTATCATTTATTTCGAACAAAAGTTTCATTTGTAAAGTATCATTTGTTTTCTTACAAAAGTGTCATTTGTTTTTGAAGAAAAATATCAATTGTAGAGTATCATTTGCTTCAAACAACAGTATCATTTGTGATGTACAAAAGTGTCATTTGTATCGGAGGAGAGTGTCAGATTCTTATAAAGTGTCATTTGTAATGAATAAATGTGTCAATTGCAACGAATAAACGTGTTATTTATCTGAAAGTGTTAATCGTAATAAACTAAAGTATCAATTGTCTCGGAGGAGAGTATCACATTCTCATATAGTGTCATTTGTAATGAATAAATGTGTCAATTGCAACGGACAAACGTGTCATTTATCTGAATGTGTCAATTGTCGTGGAGGATAGTGGCACATTCTCGTAGAGTGTCATTTGCAATGAATAAACGTGACAATTCCAACGAATAAATGTGTCATTTATCTTAGAGTATCAATTGTTGTGAATAAAAGTGTCATTTTTTGAACGCATGGATACAAAAACAGACCAATTAAGAGAAGATATAATCTACCTGTATGAAATTCGTTGAAAATATATGAAAGAATCTTGTAAACTAATAACGAATCTACTAATTCTATCACCACCGTCACGCACAAACAATATTCACCCAAATTTCAGCAACAATTTTGATTCAATTCACCAGATTAACTTCAATTCAACATACACACACTCTGCGAAGATCTGCGTGTGTGGTGTTTGAGAGAAAGAGGGATCAGAGACAGAAAGACACATATTGGCAAAGTACTACCCGACGGCGACGCCTCGCTGTTGAATACTGGAAAATTACGGAGAGCGGAGACAGGGAAAAGGTGGAGAGCGGAGGCGGACAACGAAGGCGGAGAGAGCGGAGGCAAAGAGCGGAGGTGGAGAGAGGGAGGCGAAGAGGCGGAGAGAGGAGGCGAGAGAGAGAGGCGGAGACAGAGAGAGCGGTGGCGAAGACAGGAGGCGAAGGCAGAGAGCGGAGGCACAGAGAGTGGAGGCGGAGAGAGTGGATGCAGAGAGAGTGGAGGCGGGGAGAGACGATAATGAGAGAAAGATATAGGTTTTTTTTACATATATATGTTGAGATTTTGTATATTGGAAGCAAATTTTATGCTTGTATACAATGTGTTTTGTCCCTACTACTATTTTATTCTCCTATCTGATAAATATGTATATTTGCACATGTTATCCTTTATTTTGTATAAAAGTTAGATTTGTGTGGTGTGTCGGATATCACAGAAGACAACACAAATTGGTTGAACTGACAAGATATAAACAGTTATCACAGCTGAGACAACTTAAGGATAAGTTGTCGGTTTAAGCTGCAGTTTAGATAAGAAGTGGCTTGTCTTAGCTGCTTGTCTTTACTGGTACACTTAAGGTGGTGTATTGACGGATCACAGTGAGATGTGTTCTCCTAACTGACCTTAGTGGAGAACCAAGATCTCGGTGACTTAGCTGGTCTTAAGCTTGGTAAGACTTAGTGCATTTGGCTATCTATCACTTTGACCTACTATGGTGAACGTCATCGCGACCGGATCTACGTATCTTGGGTTTTAGTAGTTATTTGTGGCTTAGGCTGGTTGTCTGTATCTTGCAACCGTATCCTAGTAAAATGGGTTGATAATATCCCCTGAGGAACTCGAAAGGATTAGCACACTAAACCCGGCCGGTTGATTAAGTTCAGGTGTGTTAATAAGGTCGAGTGGTACTACTCAAGAATATAAGATGTTAATTAATTTAACGTGTCAGTGAGCTTAATTAATTAACGGAGATTTCTATCTTCAATACGGAGATCGATTAAGTCTAAAATACAAGCTCTTGCTCAATTTGGGATAAAGGGGTAAGTCAGCACGGATTCTCTAGTGGAATGAATATGTGTTTATTAATTAATTTTGCTCTGGGCTGAGCATGGATAATTAATTAATTTGAGGCCCAGCTTTATTTCTTGTATTGGATCCCTGATCTGGCCAAATTAGTTGCCTAGTTATTTATTGTCTCTCAGAAATCATTATTAATGGATTAATGTATTTTTTACATTATTTAATAATGTTATTTATCTAGAATTAATTGGCTGAGTCAATTAATTGATAAATATTAGTAGCCCAGTGGATTCATTAATAATGGACTATATGTGGAAGCACATTAGGAATATAATTAAATTAATGGACTATAAATATATTAATATTATATTAGCTTTTGAAGCCTATATATATTAGTATTCTGTTCAGAAATAAATTACACACATTCACAATTTTTGAAACACGTGCGTGAGTGTAAGGAGAGACAAAAATCTTATTTTCTCTAGTTCTCTGACCACCCAGAGGGAGAAAATACCGGGATACAGATCAGAAGATCTGACACAGGAACAACAATCAAAGCCGCGACAACATACGAAGGAGGAAGGTATCGTTCCTAACCCTCAATTATCCTTCAATATATAGGTCAATGTCTGGGTCAACATCAAAAACGGATCTTGCGGGCAACCTGGATGTATGGTACATCCGGCGCACACAAGTCTCCCCTTGTATAATTCTATTCGCACAAGGTTTTTGTGTGTGAGTTTATTGAGATAAATTTCAATAAACCATGAAAATAAGAAGAAAATTGATAGAAAAGTTACAACACAAAACTCGGTTAAAATTCTCTTTATTCCCCAATTATCTATCTTTCTACTATTGTATATTCAGATTAAAAATGTTTCTTACAAAATTACATAGGTAAATATTCCAAAGAATATAGTAACAACCCAAAAATAAAGAAAATTGATTATAGTATAATCAATTAGATTAATTTTAGATCAACCACTTACGCAGAAGTGAAAATATCAACTATACTGTATATTGTCGAAAATCGATCTCAACTTGAAGTTACTGATCCTAGAAATGTTATTACCACCTCAATATTTATTTATATTTCCTAAATAACTAAAATATATCCTAGTATAAGATTTTACTTAAATATTATAGGGTCATTTTTTAATTCGCTCCGCACTTCATTTTTGTCAATACCGGCCCTAGTCTTTTACCATTGAACTATCCAGTCTCATTTGGGACCAACTACGTCGCACAATCATATGTTACAAATTTGATTTATAGAAGATTAAATCAGTTGGTCTTAATTGTTAATGCTTCACCCACTAGCAAGATCTCACTAGATTATGTCGTAGATTTCCTTTTTTTTTTAATTAATAATAGAGTTTTAATTCACAAATAACTTTATTTTCTTTCTAGCTGTAGTCATTGAACACCAAATGAATCGGACCAGATTCTTTGTTTCAAAATACTAGTTCATCTTTTATTTCAACCTTAAATTATTTTCACGTGTATTTGAAATTTCAGATAAATGTAACATCAGTTCCACTATTTTGAATGAAATAAGTAAATTTTTAGTATATGATCTTGTTCACAATTGAATATTTCGTAATCTAACTTATATTCTACCTATATTCTACCTATAGTACATTATACATATATACTCAAAATGAACAAGAGAGACAGTGTGTGTCCTTTTGGTGGGCGTTTCTGGTCTCTCCAAACTCGACATCAAACATTCAGAAGATTTACTTACAGCAGACCAGTTACGCGGAAAGGTCTTTAGGAACTTGTTAGTTGTTACATAAGATTTTGAGCCTCCTTAATGCACGTCGTCGTTTTGTTGCATTGAACTGATGAAGTTGATGATCCGGCAGTGGTTATGGTGGAGACACGTGGAGAGGTGCAATGAGAGGTTTGGTTGTCTGAAGAGAAGAGAACAGGCGAGGGTGATAGATATGAGGAGAGGCGTGGCCAATCACGTGCATGGGAATGAGGTGTGCAACCCAAATCATCATCCTAACTAGTCCATTTGCATGTCATGTCACGTCTCGTGTCTAAATTCTACACCACTCTTAAATTATACTACCTCCGTCCATTTAAGTGGGCCATATTTTTCGATTGGAACGTCTCACTAAAGTTGATCACTTTCTGAATTTGACAAATAATCCCTCTGTCTCATTATTAGTAACAAAAAAAAATCGGCACAAGAATTAAGAAAATATATGATAAAGTAGATAATAAAGTAGGAAAGAGAAGATGAGTGTGATAATGAGAGAGTAGGAGATAGAAGATTAGTAAGATAATGAGAATAAATGATAAAGTAATAAAGTTTGAGATGATAAAATAGGAGAGATAAATAGGAGAGTGACTGACTTTACTGAGGCCTGCTAGCTGACTTAGGTCAGAATTCAGTACCGTTCAGCTGAAGTTCAGTAGAGTGCGGAAATGTGTAGGCCCAAATTTAGCTGAGTAAGAAAACGTTTTTAAGAAAACTGTTTCAGTATATTAGTGCAATCTTTTAAGCTTTGCTGAAACACAGTTGAATGATTTTGAAAGATATTTTCAGTATGAACAGTAATCAATGCAATAGTAAAAATAGAGCACACAGAACACAAGCAATTTTAAAGTGGTTCGGATCCAACAATCCTACGTCCACTGTCCCGAAAAGATCAGGCGGCTATTTTATTATACTGAGTTAGTCTCAGTCGGTTTGTGCACTGGACAAACACTGGTCTTGAGATTTATACTGAGCAAGTCTCAGTTTACAAGGTATCTAACTTAAGTGTTTGACAAACTCTCCAACTATAAAGGAGTTCTTTACAATAAAGAACAGTTCAAGGATGAACTCCTTCGTTCTAAGCTATAGATATGGTCTGCTGAGCCTAGGTTAGAGGGAAGGGAACGAGAAAGTGGCTTCTAGAGCGACGAATGGTTAAGTATAAACTCTGGGTTCATATTTAGTCGCTTGGATACTAGAGGCTTATTATCTGATTCAGCTCGGTTCCCTTTGAGCAAGTATGTCGCCTTTCGCTGGGAATAACTCTTTGAAGTTCTTGCGGAAAGCTTTAAGTCGATTCTGAATTGCTCGTAATAATGCTCGTGTGTTCTTGATTGTGTCGTGAGCTTTGATTTGAAATCTTCCCTCTATGTATAGAGCAGAGACATGGATAGATCCGTTGGAGACGACGATCTATGTGTCTCTCTCTTTTGGGTAGCTAACGGCTCTTTCAAAGTATGGTGACAGAGTCCTTTCCCTCCATTTCTGGAAAGATGTTGACTTGCAGCTTTAATCAGAAAGTGGACAGCTGGCTGCTTGTCATTCGTCGAGGCTGAAGAAAGTAGGTGAGACAAACAGACTTCAAGGTAGATCTGAAGCTGACTTCTCTATACCTCGTATGACTCTGCTGATTTGACTTATAAGATCTCCTAACAGTCAGAAGACTGTCTGGCCGTTGCTAAGTCTGATCTATGTTCGTGAGCATACTCTGCTTGAGTTCGGCTCTGCCGAAGATCAACTCGAGTTCGATGAACTACTCTGCCGAGTTCGGTTCCCCCGACTTCTTTCGATATCTTGCTCTCGCTGAGTCCAAGATATTCGAGTCTTCTTCTCATGGTACTGAGGATGATAATCTGCTGAAGAACCAGCGGACATAACTGAACGCTTGAACCATGTAGAAAGGATGTCTACTGAGTCTGAAACTCTCATAGATAGAACAAACAAATACAACTGAATAGTTCATCAGTCAAAGTAGGATTTTGAGATCATTCAAATCTACTGAGCACTAGGCTACTGAATCATCTCCCAACAGCTTTCATACTACATATTATACCCCCATTTATTTAATAATCCTTACATATTCTTGTGTAGGATGTGAACAGAAGGATATAACCATCAAGGAACTAGCTACTTATCTCCAGTCATCTAAAGTCTCAAGTTAAAATGTAATATTTTCACATGTATTGTCTGCTTTTCTGTATATTCTTCTTCATAAATCTCTCCTACCTTTTTTAATTAGAGGATTATGGAATTGGAAGGTCTTGTTCGCCATAAGAACATGATTATCCCAAAGCTCCGAAAGGATATGACAATTTTGGAGGAATAGGTACAACAAAGTCCCAGTTATGCAAACAACAAACATTTTCTCTAGAATTTATTTCTTTAGTTTTTTTTATGTTTAAGTTTGAGTTCATAGAAGAATGTGCTGCATACTGATACTCACTATTAGATTTTTTTTTTTCCATTACATAATCTGGATTACAAGTAATACTCTTGGAATATATATTGACTGGTGGATATATATGAAAAGGAAGACAAGGTGGGAAGGTCATGTATGATTTGGCTGCGGTCAAGTACTTGGATCCGAGTGCAACCAATAACTTCTCAGTTAACATACTCAATCAACCGATGTTGAAGAATTATGAGTTTGTTTTGTAATGAATTACTATTGTTATAGTTTTATTTGAAATTTTAATCATAGAACAATGAATTATTTTAACATTATGGTGTTCTTTGACAAGAATTTTATGGAAAAAATTATGTTTTGCTTCATTTACAGGTTTTTATTAGCTTTATTAATGAAATGATGAATTTTGTAGTAAAATGTATATAACAATACATTAAAACCGTTGTTGTAAATAAATACTACAACAGATAAAAACGTTGTCTATTAAAATGAAATACTTGGTAAAAGTATTAACGACAACAGTTAAAAACCGTTCTCAATAATCTATGTATGCGACAACACCATTTTCAACAACGGTAAGAAAGTTTACAACAAGGGTTTTCACCGTTGTCAAATACACTTATAACAACGCGTACAAATATTTTTAACAACGTTTAAAAATCGTTGTAAAAATAACCTTCGACAACGGTTTAAGAAACTTACGACAACGATTGAGAACCGTTGTCCAATATACCTACTACAACGTTTAAAATAACTAAAAGACAACAATTAAAAACTATTGTCGAAATTATTTTCGACACAGGTTTTTAACCGTTGTCTATGGGCGATACTCTACGACAACCGGACCTACAACAACGGTATATTTTTCCATAGACAACGATTAACACCGTTGTCTATTAGCTTTTTTGTAGTAGTGTTAACTTTTTCACACAATTGGACAATTCTTTCATTCCCAGTGCATATAATCAAGACTTCCTGGTATTCTTGGGAATCCATGTCTATCATTGTGCATCTGAGTAAGACGTTAAACATCAGCTGCATTGAGACTTCTCAAGTATTGACTGCCCCAGATGTCTACCACATTCTTACAGAATGTAGAAAGACATTTGATTACAGTTGATTCCCCCACTCGGAGATACTAGTCCAGATGATCGGCTGGTACTCCGTAGGCCAATTGACGAATAGTCGCGGTGCGTTTTTGTAGAGGTGACAAGCCTCTACGATATATTGCATCGTTCATCTGTTGGAAAATTTTCGAGTGATTCTCAAAGGCAGTCACATTTCGGAAGACTCAGTGTCTCCGCATTCAAAATCAGAGGCGAAATATGTTGTCAGCATACACCGAGACGTCGGTGAAATAATCGTTGAAAAGCTTTTGGTGTCCATCTTCACGATTCCTTTCGATATACCTTCTCCTTTGACGCCTCTCCTGGAGACACCTTCTTTCGTGTTCATCCATTAAAGCTTGACTATGAAGAAGAATTGCTTCACACACGGCTAACTCCACATTTTCATACTCGTCCTCGTTGTTAGTAGATGAGCTAGAGCTAGAGCTACTTGAAGAGTGTTAAGTCATATTGTGCATATACAAAGTATGAGGATTTGAAAAGTGTGAGAAAGTGATAAATCATGTATTCCTTCACTACTAGATTTAAGTTTCCAACGGTTAGTTTTCAATGACTAGTTACGATTATGTGATCATTCGTCTTATAAGATACGATCATATGTTGTTTCTTTTGTATAAAATACAAAGATTGCATTTACTCTAGTAAATTACAACATTAAAAGAAAATACAAAGATTATATTAAACAAAGATATATAAACTACAACATTAAAAGAAAATACAAAGATTACATTAAATAAAGATAAACTACAACATTAAATGAAAATAAAAAGATTACATTAAACAATGGTAAATCACAATATCAAAAGCAAATATTAAGATTACATTAATAAATTGAAATTCACTTATAAATTCAACTCTTTCTTAATTTCTTCGCAATGTTTGTTATGAAAATATAGTTGTTCAGCTATCATGTTTCTTGTGTCTTGTGTTAGGATTTTGTATAGCTTCCTTTGCTACTCGATCCTCTTCTTCCGCTCAGCGCTGATCTTCAGCTCCAATTGTGTATATTTCTTTGATATCAAATCGTTTACAATAGCTTTTAATTTATCGAAATGTTGTGTTAACCCTTCAACTTGATCCTCATCACTACTGGAAGCTACACCTTTTTTCTTCGTCTTTCTCTTGACGGCCTTCTATTCGATCAAACGTGTTTTTTCGTTTAAATTAAAATCAACACTTACATTTTGTGTGGAAGATGTGTTGCTCACAACCGATTCAGAGGTCCTTGTCTTCTTCGTTGCAATATCGAGGGAGTCAGACTGTGCTTGAAACGATGAATGTTGTTTTAGGATTTGACACACATGATCGAGTGCAAATTTCACCTTGTTGTCTTTGCGATACTTTTTCCATGCCATTTTATACACAGCTTCACTACTAGACCCACTTTTATATATTCCACTTACGAGCTTGTAGCACTCGTTGAATTTTACCACAAGCGGCTCAATGTAATGTCAGTGCTACCTCAAGGTGCTAGACGTACATGTAGGAAGATTGTTGGGTTTATTTTCATTATAATAATCAGCAACACGATTCCAAAAGGCCGTCAGCTACTGACTATTATTGGTGATTGAATCTTCAGATATCGTGCACCATACGTTTGCTAGACGCATATCTTCTTCTTTTTGCCAATTGTATCGTTTGCTCTTTCCGTTTGCCCCCCCCCCCCCCCAGCTGGTTGCTCCATACTCTCGATTGAAATATTTCACTCTTCCTGTTGGAATTGAGTTTCCAGAATTGTTGGTGGAGAGCTCATTTCTTCCCTTCTATAAGATCTAGACCGATTATTTGATGGTGTTGGAGTCAAAAATCCAAACATTGATGGATTGGAAGTGAAGTTCGACGTGTTGGTTGGATTGGGAAAGTACGGAAAATTCGGCATATTGTCATAACTCGATATGTTTTGGGAATATGGATAAGGGTGTGGAAAATTTGGTGGATAAAACTGTATTGGATGATTGAATTGAGAGTATGGAAAATTTAGAGGAACTTGAGAATTTTGAGTATATTCATCTTCGTCCAAATTTTGTTAATTCGACCAATTGAAATTATTATTCTTATCAATTTCGAATAAATACTTTAAAATTTTGGATGTATGTTCGAAATTGAAAAATGAGGGAATGATGTGGAAAAAAATGTAAAAGGTGAAATAATGTAACGGATATATTTCCAAAACAATTATTTACAACAGCTACATGATGTAAATGCAACGGATAAATGCAAAATGAAACGGCAAACATAAAAATTCTTATCCATTTCCAAAACAATAATTTTTTAAAATGCAACGAATGAAATAATATTTGTCTTCAATGCAAGCTTACCAGAATCTCTCTCCCACTTTTCTAATATTTAATGCATAAGACCCACCATTCTTTCCATTTAACTTCTTAAACAATAAATAACATCATGCACTCCCACAATGCATCATTTAAAATTTGTATCAATTAACAAGAAATATGTTTACACTTACATTCAACGGTTTCGGAATTCCAATCAAATAGTTCGGAACCGGATCAGAACCGTTAGTTCTGGTTATTTTAGCCAACACTGCATGTAATTACATGATGGATGTACACTAGATCTTCTACTCGAAAACCTTACTACAGTATGTGTGTACGTGAGAGACTGTGTGAGAGAGAGCGCATAATTAATGTGGAATAGAATGTTGCCGGTTTATTGTCTAAGGGGCTATAGAAGAATTTTGTTCAAGACTTACATTCAAATGATGGACACAAGGATGCACTGTCACGTGCATGTGTTTCCTATATCTAATGTTGGCCGATGAAAAAACCTCTACCGGCCACCAGCATGTCAAATTGTGCCTTAATTGCTTCTTCACCAAATATTGCATCAATTATTGCAATTCATACTAAATAATTTATTATATATCTATATATATATATATATATATATATATATATATATGGGGTGATTCAAATAGGAACACCCCTTAGAGTGAGAAATAAGAACAATCATCAACCTTTAGATCATGTAAATTGATGGATCAGATTCATTTTAAATTTTTTTTACCTGAAATGCACCATTTACTTATAAAATTTGCACAAAGGGTATTTAAGTCATTTATTTTTAAAAAAAAACTAAACCAGTTTATAAAGAAAAATTTCCGCTCAGCGCTCACTATGTTTCGCAACCCCCTTTCGGCCATTGTTGTTCGCTACTTTCCTTCTGATTTTTCCCCCTTTCGACCATTCTAGCCGGCGATTTTTTTTTTCTGGTTTCTCTCATCCACTTTAGGACGGAATATTTTGCGATTTGGTTTCTGGTTTTTCTCATCCAATTGCTACCGGAATTTTTCGCGTTTCTGAGAGAATTCGGAATCAATTTGTGAGTTTTTTTGCTGACGAATCTTTAACGGTGTTTTTTTTTACATATTATGAAATTGAATATACAATTAGTGTTTTTTCTTTGTGAGAATGTATCTTTCATGGAATCAATTAGGGTTTTCCTATGTTAGAACTCAATTATAGTTTCTGCACAATTATATATATGAAAATGCACGGTTAAATATAAAATTTTGAACTATTCTTTGATTTATTGTCTAGAATGTATTTTTTTATAAATAATAATTTATGCACAATTATGTATATTCAAATGCACGGTTTAGTCAAAAACTTATGCATATACAATTTGTAGGTGTTTTGTTGATTACATAAGTCGACATTCATATTGTTTTTTTATAAACTGCATGTTAAACTTCCTTTTGTTTTCATCATTTTTTTTAAATTTTATTATAAATTGCACAATTCAGTAGTACATATAACACTATTTATTGAATAAAGTTTGAATTTTGCCTATATTTTTTAAATATGTTGCTATTTTATGTTCAACACAAAAAGGAAGCATTGTGTTCAAAGGGATCAAGAATCCCTTTTTTTGGTCTGCATTAAGTGGGGAGACAAAGAAAATGAGTTTGATAGCGGAGTTTACCTCATGCGACATTTGGAAACTTTCAAAGGTGAATTGACAAGCTCTTGGGCTGTAGGTTTGTGAAAGAATGCGAAGAAGCAATTGTCTATGTTGAGGATTAAATATTGTGCAGATATCCTCCAAAGTGATATAAACTTGCTTAAGGATGAGGTTGCTCTCAATGCAGACCGCTATTTTAAAGAAGTTTTCTTCCCGAGTAAAATAAATGTTGATCGTTTTCTACTAGGATAATTTGGATTTCTGTTTACAATTTTTTACTTTTGACTGATTCAGACACGTTTAATTTAAGTTAAGGTTATTTTATTTTAACCTTTTTTTTCCAAAATGGTGTGTAGTAATGTATGAAATGGTGCATTTAATTACAACATAAACGTGCATTACATAAGAGTTAAAAAAATTCATGATTTAATTTTTTTCCTACATAATATTTCGAACAATTAAGTATTACAAAATGCACATCTATTATCTTAAAATTTGCACTTTTGAATGTTATATACACTTTTCATGTACCATATGTTCATTTGATTTTACCGATATTTTTTCATAATCATGTACACGAATTTATGAAATCCTGAATTATAATACAACATAAACGTGCATTTCACAAAAGTTTAAAAAAATGAATATTTTTTTAATTACATAATAATTCGAACCATTAAGTCTTAAAACGTGCACATCTACTATGTTTCAATTTGCACTTTCTTAAAAATACTTTAAAATATGTACCTGGTTGCAATACTTTAAAACAAGATACAAATAAATCAAATAGAACTTTCAAGATTTATACTAGCTTAAAAACCACGAGTGCACAATAAAGGTATACTAAAAAGGTAATAACTACTAAAATCGATAAAAATACGGATATTAAAAAAATGTACAGACGGAGAAAATAACTTAATAATTAAAAAACATAAATTCATAATTATTAGAAAAGGTTTGGATTTTATACAACTTGATCACATTTTCGGGCATCATGATTACCCATCTGTTTACATTTGTTGCACTTTCTCTCGGTTTCTTTGCATCCAAAGCGGCTCTTTCCCTTCTTGACTTAATTCGACTCCCGCTACCTTTAGTTTTAACCGGACTAGGAGATAAAACCAATACAGATTCTGGAATGAAATTTTGATTGTTTCCGTTGTCATGTGAGATTCACCAAATATGATTTCATCATCTATAAACATAACAAAATAAAATTGGGGAACAAAAAGAACATCATTTATAAATAATAATAAATCCATAACTGGGTAAATAAACATAAAATAAACTATAAACGTGCATAAAAACAATGAATGTTGTGCATAAATTAATAACAAAATAAAATTGGGGAACAAAAAGAACAAACAAAAACATAAATCGTAAGATATAAAATCATCCAACAATGAAAAAACAAAAAAGTGATGGACGATTGAATCAAATATTGTTGATTACTTTATAAGCGATGAAAGTGGGATTGCTCAAAGGCCTACCTTACGCAGAAACAAGATTAAACTCTGCAACATTTATAACCCTACTGAGTTTGAACCTGCTATCCATGGCTGCGCCGCCGTGTTTCATCTTGCTACGCCGTTGCAGCATTACGCCGTTTGATTACGCTCTGATAATCAAACTCAGTAAGGTTACAAATATCTGAATCGCTGTGCCGTTTGATTATGAAGAATGAAAAAACTGATCGAAAGTCATAAAATAGGTTATAATATAAGATATAGTCATAAATTTACTAAAAAGACCTTTGTGCAAATTATTTTCTTTAATTGTGAAAAAGTTCAACTTAAATGAAACTACGATCTGGAGCGTCGAATTACTTGATCAAACGGATATAAACTGTTCTTATTTCTCACACTAAGGGGTATTCTCATATGATCTCCCATCTCTCTCTCTCTCTCTCTCTCTCTCTCTCTCTCTCTCTCTCTCTCTATATATATATATATATATATATATATATATATATATATATATATATATATATATATACTGTTGGCAAAAAATATTATTACAAATACATATATAGTTTTCCACTAAAAAAAACACAAATTTAGTCATTATAGTACAATTTTCTGGCAAAATTTGCAGTTCGTGTCAGATTCTGTTAAAATGCGTCAGAGGGCCGATGGGATGAAACGAAAGCCGATGGAGGGACGAAGGAAACCAATTTCCTTAAAAAAATTTGTATTTTTTATTCAAGGGCCGAAACTCCTCGGCCCAGCCTTCGACACCTTCTATAGGCCCTCCATCGACCTTTCTGCACTTTTGTAGTTAAAATAGAGGGCCAATGGAGAGCCTAGTGTATATTCCGCCCCCATCGGCCCCAATAATTGTTTGTGCAGATTCAAATGGCTCGGCCGGTGGACTTACTCGATCTTAGTTTTTTCTCTCGGTTGATGGAGGGCGGATGGACAGCCTCCTTCGGCCCCTCCATCGGCCCTCTGCGTTTCAAACGAAAAAAATAGTGTTGACACAAATCCCTACAACACAAATCACTCAATGATTGGGGAGATGTGAGTGAGGAAAAAATGGCTACTTTTGTGTTTATGTTTAGTGTTAAGTTGTAGTAGTTAATTTTTATATAATATGCATGTGTGTGTGCGTGTGTGTATGTTTGTATATATTATTCAAACCTTTTTTTTTACGAGGAAACCGTAGCCGCTACCTTTGGTGTGAATTTTGCACTAGTGCATATAGCGTTTCTAGTGGGATTTGAATCCATAATGTTTCGGTTCCGGGCCACCCACATTCACCGTTACACCATCCCATGGGGACTCAAGTGATGACTTTTAACATGATGAAAGGGAGCATAATACAAAAGGCTAAGCTTATATTCATTTTTTTTTAATCGAAGCATACACCACTCCTTTCTATAAGTATTTCGTTTGTGCATCACATCACTGTTTTGGGGTTCTAAGTTCTACATCAAGCACTTAAATCTTGAAAGTGAATCATAAACTCCAAGCCATTTTGCAATTTTTTAATAGTGAATAATAGTGATGCACGAATTAATAAAGAAAAGGTAACCTTTGTAACTGTTGGTCCGGAGACGATAAGTCAGGTGTAGAGGGGGGGGGGGGTGAATACACCTGAGCTCAGTTTCTTTTTCTCAATGAAGGTCAGCTGAGCTGATGATTGCAACTGATGAACAGTGCCAAATAAGCCTTCGATCGCGGGATAGAGTGAGTCGCCCATCGAGCTCTCTCCTACCGATCGTTGTCGATGCATTTTGAGAATCGCCTCGGAGGCAGTTGTGCGAAAGTGTGGGGCCCGAAATTCGTCTCTTTTGAAAACACGTTTTAGCAAATTAAATCTTTTGGTTGTGCGCTTTATAAAATACGTTTTATGCAAGCTTATGATTTTCAAGTCAGTTGAATGCTATGTAATAAAACAGTAAAAGAACACAAGCGATTTAACGTGGTTCGGATACGCAAGATCCTACGTCCACGGTCCTGAACAAAGCATGAGAACTTGTTGATTATTCTGAGCAAGCCTCAGCAGGGGATACGTGCACCTGGACAGTCTCCTCTAAGTTATAGTCCTTAGCGACTTTACAATCCAAACCTAAGTCTGAAAGGGAAGGGAATTTTCTCCAACTGAGAAGGAGTTCTTACAATAAGAACAATTCACTAAATGTGAACTCCTTCGAATCTAAGCTATAAATATGACAATGAGCTTAGTCTAGAGAAGAAAGGGATCTAAGAACTCTAGAGAGAAAAACTGAGAAATCTTCTAAGTACGCAAGTTTTCCTCTGGATGATCTTTGAGTGTTCTAGAGCGTTTGTGAACTTGAGCTTGTCCCTTCGAAATTCCGTCACTCGGAGCTTCAAAAACTTCTCTATTTATAGTTGTGAGTTATGGCATATGTCCGTTGGAGATGACGATGCCACGTGTCACAAGCTTCCAAGGAAAACGGCCATAATTCGAACTTGTTGCAGCAGGGCAGTTAATGCACTGTTCATGAGAGCAACTTTACTGTGTAGAGTAGGTAAGCATTGTCGGCTTCTCATTGGTCGAGGTTTGTAGTTGGTGAGAATGTCAGAGTTGACCGTTCAACATTCTCGTATGTCTTCTGCTGAACTTTTCGAAAAGACTTGAATAGCTGGGTCGCTTTCCGTAGGATACAGTGATGCGAAAAGTCTCTGTCTTCTTCAGCTGAGTCGGCTGACAGGGCATCTACTGAGTAGGTCAGCTGGCGACTGCGAAGGTACTGTGCTTGTTTCTATTCTTCTGCTGATGACTATCAGCTGGGAGTAGTCTTCTACTGATGATTTGTTAGCTGATGCGCTGTCTTCGACTGAGTGGAAGATCAGCTGCTGATTGAAGAACACAAGCGATTACACTGATGACGTGGGGTTCTAAAAAGTATCTTCGACAGAAGATCAGTTCAACAATTACCCCGTACAGGACTTAGACAAAAATAATAATCAATACATCAAGTCTAATATATACATCAGCTAATCCTAATGACACACTAATCTACTGATATCAGCTAGGTTTTGGGATCTTCAATTCTATAGTACTGCTATGATTTCCCCCAATTTTCTTTTAACCGAACAACAGCTGAGTATCATCTATTGACTCATATCCAACAATTTCCCCCTAATTGATGATGCCAACACCTCTACCTCTACCTCTTAAACTTCTTAAGTCTATAAAAGATGCTATCCTACTGACAACAATTTCCCCCTTACAACATTCTGAGGAAAAAAAAATAAAGTAATTTCAATACTTCAGTAGGTGGGAGATAGGCAAAATTAGAGAAACTGACTGTGAGTGTGTGTCAGATCACTTAGTGATCAGTCGTGAAAACACAATGCAAAGAGCTGAAAGACAATTAGTAATTGTCTGACAAGCAATAGGAACTGATATATATAATCAATGAAGTACAGATTCCTATCACTATTACAAAAGATAGAAAAGAGAAAGACTACAGACGCCTGAAGGCTTGAGTGCGTTCCCTGAATCCTGCAGATCTGTCCATGGGAGGTTCCGGACGATAGTATAATTAGATTCTCTTCCTCGAGTCTGGATATCCTCGTCGTCTTCAAAGACGGTGGACACTCGAGGTTGAAGCGGAATGCTACAGCACTAACCTCATCTTCTATGTCCTTTGTACATATAACTTCGCGCCAGTTCTAGGAGGTGGGATGCGCCCGAAAGCCGGAGCTCTAAACGGAATATTCTCGTCTCTTCATGATCTCCTTGAGCCGTTCCCTCGCTCTCGGATTGTACGAAACATGAACTCATCAAAGGCTTGATCGATAGGTTGCTCTCGAGGATAGAATCCCCAAACATAGTAGCCTTTGATAAATTGCTCTTTAAGTTCTTCCCATTGATCATTAACCTCAGCCGGAACCCATCGATCGACATGAACAACTGAGTCCTTCTTGGCGAGAGGTGTTCTCTTCCTTGATCCTCTTGGGATTTGTCTTCTGGGATCAGCTGCTGGCTTCTTGGATATGCTTATCATCTTAGCCATATCAGCCATTCTTTTCTTTTCTCGGAGAGCCGCTGCCCTACAGTCTCCTCGTCCGATATTTAGGCCTTGCAGCGTCGCCTCCCGTGTCGCTTGATCTTCCGCTATCTCGCTCGGGTGTTAGAGTAGGAGTGGGAATGCTCGAGTAGTAGCTGGGATCTCAGTCGGAAGAGCCTTAGCAAAATCTGCTTGGGCTTTCTCCATCTGCTCTTCGACTGATTCGACCTTTTTCTTGCCTTTGCCCCTAACAGCTTTGCCCTTGGGCTTCTTTCGCTTCGCTTTGCTTCTTCAAGCCGACGCTCTCGGTCCGAACTTATCTTGCACTGTTGGGCAATATTGAGGTCATAAGCCTCTTGCTCCGCTTTAGATTTGAATTTTCGGAGCGGGGAGGAAGGAGGAGTAGATACAGTTGCAATCTCCTTCCCCGGCCTCTACGGTAGCAAATGTTCAGGCTCAGGCTCTTCTTCTTCTGTCCCCTGCTCAACAAATCTGGTTACTTCTTCAATGTGAGCAGCAGAAGAGGAGATGGGGGTCGGCTGTAGTGGAAATTCTAGGAGAAGGACCTCAGAAGAGTTCTTATCCTGAGTAGTAGAGGGTCCTTCCTCCTGAGCCCTTTCCCCCTAAGTCTGTGCGGGTTCTTCAGCTGTAGAGGGTCTCTTCTCCTGAACCCTTTCCCTAATTATCTGTACATCAGGTATATCCGTTTCAGATTCATCTTTTATTATACCTTCCCCCTTTTTGGCATCAGCAGCCTTATCGAGGTTGGTACGGATAGCTGTGACTTCGTTTTCCAGCTTGTGGACTGAATCCTTAATCTGAGTTGCTGTGGATTCGAAGTCTTTGACGAGATCGCAATATAATTCCCAGTCTTTTTCTTGATCGCTCTAGATGTTTTAAGGCTTGCCGTGACTCCAGACGGAGTTTCAGCATAGCCTGATCATGCGATTCTGTCATTTCTTTCTGAGTAAGTTTCAGAGCCTCTGCTGTTGGGTAATAGATTTCTGAAGGCTAGAGGTGGCAATCTTATTCCGTTCATCGATTTCGAGCTTAACAGATGTGAGAGCCTGAGTCAGCTGCTCTGAAAATATCTTATGCTGATTCTGGAGCAACTGCTGACTCTGAGCTTCTAGATCGACTTTCTGAGCTGCTAAGGCTGCCTCAATAATCTCCTGAAAATTGGGTTGAGGAGTAGGTACTGGAGTCTTTGAGATGTCAGCAGCTAGTCTGTCTAAGCTCTGTGTCTGAGCCTTGGTATACTTTGTCCACTTCAGATGGACGTCCTTAGCCAAAAGTCTGTTTTTCTCTCCTTGGCGTCGAATGGCTTTATTTACGGACTTTGAGGACACGAAACCGATAGGTTGTATCTGGTATGAACTGGTTCCGAGCCTCTGCTCAGAAAATGTGAGGAGCTGCTCCCCTACCGTACTTGAGCACCTTGAGCATCACCGATGTATCGGGATGTGGTGAATTGCTCTTCTCACGGGGAGTTGAACCCTCGCAGAGCCTCCCAACTCGTATCCTTGGGTGTCCGATCCTTCCTCGATTGTTATCATCATCATCTTTCTTATCATCAGCAGGAGGAGATGGGGGTGGAGGACTGTTACCAGGGACTGACTCTCGCAAGCTTAGAAGGTAAAGCATTGCGGCTCTGAGATCTTCAAGAGTAGCTAAGTCAGCTGGTTCTCCGTACCCTATGACTTCTTGTAGCTTCTGCTCCTCATCGTGCAGGTAGAGAACTGAGTGGGTTTTGATTATGTCTTCTAGAATATCCCAACTCAGAAATCTTAGAAGCATTTGAACCCTAGCCCTGATGGCTATGTCGACTAAGTCTGAGTGCCCAGCGATCTCAGGAATATGATCGTGTACTTCAGTTGCGGCACGGAGACGAGTGGTGTAAATAGCTGTCCACTCAGTCGTATTCTCCTCAGTCGGTTCTCTGACTTCCGACTGTGTCTCCTCTGAGCTAATCACCTGGACTTTATCGTTGAGGGTCGCACCCTCAATGCCAGTATCAGAATCTAAAAACTGCTCTTCTTGAGTAGGAGGAGGAGTGGGTTCAATAATAGAGAGGGGGCCGAGCAACGAGACCTCACCGGTCTGGTCTTAGTCAGCCGCCTCTTCTTAGGCACTTCGGTATGAGGGGGCAGAGCGGATGCTGCTCTCTTCGGCTCAGGCGGCCCCTTACCGATAGACTTCTCCGTCGCTTCTTTAGTTTGAAACTTTATCAGCTTAGTGTTGTACAGCTTTGAGTCTTCAAAAGCTGAGTTCCTCTGTACAACACTCTCTATTAGGAGTGACATCTTGGTCCCGAATAGAAGCTTACCCACACTGGCCAACTTCCTCTAGCCAGTGGGTAGCGTAGTGAACTTCCCGGGCTTGGGCTTTCATCCGAGTTGTATAATAGTCGGCCCGTTCACTTCTACTCCATCATCTATAGCCATCATCAGCGAATCCTTGGCTTGGACAGCTTGATCGTACGATCCAGTGAGCTTGTCGGTATGTGAGAGACCATATACGCTAAACCTGTCATACCGAGGTAGCAAGAGATTCCTCGGGAGAGCCGTCTTGAACGTCGATCACTGCGTCCACGTAACTTTTGCACATAAGCGTTGATCTTCATCTCCTTATATCCGATAGGGAGATTCAAGTAGGAAGGCTTGAAACGCAAGGACCGGGGGCCTCTCGGATGTTGAAGGTCTTCTGAGACGCCTTCCACTTGTTCGGATTAGTCTCTTCCATGTAAGAAAACGAGGCTTCTTCTCTTCCGGCAGCCACTGAATTCCAGTTGAAATATGCCTCCGCCACTTGCCTCGGCAGACTGGCATGGGGATGCTTGGTCACGAGGGTCTCCAACCCAGACCTCTCCAGAGCATCGAACATCGGTTCCAGATATGGGATATCCACTTGGCGGAAAGCCATTGTGGGTTCGAACTGAATCCGGATGGTCATGATCTCCACTATAGGTTCAGGAGTCTGTACGATCGCCATAGAAATCTGCAAAACAACTTGTTAGCACTTGAAAATAGAGTAAGTTAGTAGTTATCAGCAGATTTTAATACATTACCGAGTATTAGAGCTTGAAAGATGCACAGGCAAGGCAGTTGTAAGAAGTAGAAACTGATTGCGAGTAAAGCTCGTAAGATATGAAAATGGCGAAAAGTGAGGAATGATAGAAGATGAAAGATTTTATATATATTGACTTGATTGCACGTTTTAATCTAACGGCTGAGTTTTAATCTTTCATAACTATGGACGGCTAAGATTTAATGTTAAAAAAGGATGATTACCAAAGCCGCCTAAAACATAGATCTACGTAATAAAGGTAAGTGAGAAGACATGCATTAAATGCGCGACAGACATCATTAATTACTCAGGTTAAGGTTTCCTACTGATCTTTCCTTAAACTATTAATGGTGGGAAATGAATGCACATTAACTACTGAGTGTGAGCGACTGATGCAATAAATGCGAGCATGCTTCAAAAAAAATAAGTACACAAAATTACGCAAACCTCTTCAGCTGAACTTATCAGCTGGTTACCGTTATGTATAAGGAGAATGGTTGTCATGCTGATGACTATGTTCCCCCTTGCTGTGTACAGTGTGACTTTCCCAACCGAGTCATCAGTACTTAGTTATCCGACTCCGTCGCATCGATTCCTTATGCCGATACCAATTGTTACCAATTGTTTGGGCAATGATGTTCTCGGTAGTCGGCATCTACCGACGCATCTCGGTAGAATCCAAAGAGACCTAGCTCAACCGATAGTTCTCTCGAACCTCGTTCTCGGCTAGTGGTTTGGTCAAGATATCTCGCCCTTTGCTTGTCGAAGATGGATCTTCTCCATCCCGATATCCTTCTTCTCGACATGGTCTCCGATGAAGTGGTGTCGGATATCCACGTGCTTGCATCCGGTATGTAGAACCTGGGTTTTGAGTTATGGCAATTGCACTTGTGGAGTCGCGATAGATGGGCACTTCATCCCGAGTTATACCATAATCTCTAAGTTGTTGTCGAAGCCAAAGGATTTGGGCACAAAGAACTTCCCGCGGCTATGTACTCGGCCTCGTAGTGGACGTTGCTGCTGAATGCCGCTTCTTTGAAAACCAAGAAATCGCTTGCTTTGCCCAGGACCGACAAGTTCCGGAAGTTGACTTTCGATCTATCCCGCATCCCGCATAATCGGCATCGAATAACTCGTCGGCATTAAGTTGTCATCGCCAGGATACCATAACCCAAATCGACGTGTTCCTCTTAAATAGCGCAGAATCTTCTTTGCTTGAGTCTAAATGACTTCGCTTGGGATCTCGCTTGGAATCTTGCGCATACACCTACAAAGATAAGTTATGTCGGGACGGCTAGCCGTTAAATAAAGTAGAGAGCCTATAATAGCTCTATAGTCGGTAGAGTTAACGAAGCTCCCTCTTTGTCTAGATCGATTTTAAAGTTCGTGTTCATGGGGATTTTGACCGGCTTGCTGGAGTCGCGACCGAATCTTTTGAGAAGGTCTCGAGTGTATTTGGCTTGATTGATGAAGATTCCTTCGGGTGATTGCTTCACTTGAAATCCAAGGAAATAATTCATCTCTCCCATCATGGACATCTCGAATTTCTCTTTCATCATCTTCTCGAAGCTGGGCATATGGTCTCATTTCTGCAGCCTAAAAATGATGTCGTCCACGTAGATTTGCACCGATAGGATGTCATCTCCCGACTTTTTGAATAGGGTGC
This sequence comes from Lavandula angustifolia, assembly GCA_028984105.1. Taxonomy (NCBI): domain Eukaryota; kingdom Viridiplantae; phylum Streptophyta; class Magnoliopsida; order Lamiales; family Lamiaceae; genus Lavandula; species Lavandula angustifolia. The sequence continues at coordinate 30,346,947 of CM054803.1, forward strand.
GATCTACATCGTCCCCTTCGAAAACCTTTACAAGTAGAAAGTCCGATAGGGTATCATACCAAGCCCTAGGTGCTTGTTTTAACCCATACTGAGCTTTCCTAAGTCTCGTACACCCGATGTCCCTACCGAAAGCCGGGCGGTTGTTCCACGTAGACTTCTTCCTTCGAGCGCCCGTTCGTAAAAGCTAACTTTACATCCATCCGATAGACTTTGAAGCCTTGATGTGTTGCATAAGCTAGGAATAGACGAATGGCTTCCAATCTAGCGACCGGAGCGAACGTTTCATCAAAGTCAATTCCTTCGCCCGATCGTATCCCTTTGCAACTAGTCTTGCTTTATTTCGACAATGACGTTGTTTTCATCTCGCTTGTTTTTGAAGACCCACTTAGTACCAATCACGTGCCGATGTCTGGTTCCGTCAACAAGCTCCCATACTTCATTTCGACGAACTGGTTCAGCTCTTCTTGCATAGCAATGACCCGGTCAAGATCTTTAAGTGCGTCCTCTATCGATCGAGGTTCTTCGTAGACGAAAAACAAGAGTAAAGTGAGCTTTCTCCTTGACTTAATCTTGATCTCGTCCTTATAGTTGCTGATGGATCTCCAATGATAAGATCTGAAGAATGAGCATCGAGCCACGAACGCCCGAGTCGGGCTTCTTCTTCGATACTACTTCGCACGGTCGGTAGGAGTGTTAGGCATTTCAAGAGTAATGCTTTCGCGATCGTAGGAATTCGGTAAGAAGGTTAGGATCTACTGAGTTTCCAGGTTCAGGGGCATTTAGCTCAGGAACATTTATCGTTCCCCCTGAGTTTATATTCTCAATAGAGGTCTCAGTTACCACTGGGGCTTCCTCATCGACCGATGTTACCTGTTGTTGATTCTGTTCGATAGAATCAACTAGGTCGCTACATCGATCGTTGGTTGAGTCCGAGTTTGTTCATCGTCCGACTCATCATCCCAACAATGCTTGGATCTTTTCGGCTTTATCGGGAAGTCCGAGATCCCGTAGCTTGCAGTGACATCATCGTATTTGACTCTGTTTCTTTCCTGTTCTCAGTAACAAATTCATCAAAAACAACATGAGGGCTTTCCTCCACACAAAGAGTCTGATAGTTAAAGACTCTGAAGGCTTTACTGACTCGAGAGTATCCTAAGAAAACTCTTTGATCAGATTTGCTATCAAAGACCTTCAGCTGATCTTTCCCATTATTGTGGATAAAGCAAGGACAGCCGAAAATATAAAAATGAGAAATAGAAGGAATTCTCCCTTTCCATAATTCATATGGTGTCTTCATGTGTTGCTGAGTGAGTAGTGAGGGATTCTGAGTATAGCAGGCGGTGTCAGTAGCATCAGCCCAGAACTTCGAGGGTAGTCCAGAATCTGCGAGGAGCGTTCTTGCTGCTTCTTTGAGTGTTCTGTTCTTTCGTTCAGCAAGTCCGTTCTGCTGAGGGGTGCGTGCAGCTGATGTCTCGTGCTTAATTCCCTCTTTATCACAGTATGTCTTAACTACTGAGTTTAGAAACTCTGTTCCTCTGTCCGAGCGAATTCTTTGAATCTTGATGTCCTTTTCCACACTGAGTTTCTTCAGCAGATTGGGTAACTCAGTTTGAACATCAGATTTATTGGCGATGAAGATGACCCAAGTATATCTCGAGTAGTCGTCAATAACGACGAGGGCATACTTCTTGCCTCTTATAGTCACTGGAGAGACTGGCCCGAATAGGTCCATGTGCAGCAGCTGAAGGATTCCATCAGTGGAAGGTGACGGAATAGGTGGATTGCTACTCTTTGTTTGCTTTCCCTTCGTACATGCTTCACAATTTCTCGCTTTAATGAACGATTCGTTGGCGGTCCTCGACTTTGGAGTTCTTGGCTAGCTTGTTCATGGTCTTGAAGTTCAGGTGGCCGAGTCTCTTGTGCCATAGCCATCCCGACTTTTCACCGGATTTTGTCTGCTAGTAAGCAAGCCTCGGGTTCCCCGGTTTTCCGAGTCGCAACATAGATGTTTTTCCTCCGCGAACCCGATAACACTTGTTTTCCCCGTAGATTTGTCAACAATATCACGTAAAACCAGCCAAAGATTACTCTATTAAGATTATCACGAGATTGATCGATCGAAAGGAGATTATGTTGAAGTCCTTCAACATATGTTACTCTTGAACCGTGGCAGTCCCAATTGTCAGCGTTCCGTATCCCCTTGTATAGCCTTTGGAGTTGTCACCGAATTCAATTATGCGACCATCTTCTTGTACGTAGTTGGTCAGCAGGCTCTTCTGGTAAGTCATGTGTCTCGAGCAGCCGCTGTCCACTATCCAAGGGTCCTTATGCACCTGCAAAACAGAGGCATTTTTAGGTACCCTTTGGTTCAGTTGGGTCCTTACTGGTTAGTAGGTGATTTCGGAACCCAGATCTGTCTAGGAACCTTAGAAGTCTGAGACTTCTTCTTCTGAACCTTGTCAGCTTTCTTCTCCACAGGACTTGGAGATACTGACTTTCTGCTGATGATTTTGGGTTCAGGCGCTTTCTTCTTCTGAGTCTTAGCGCTTCTCCTGACCCTGGGCTCATAGTAGTACGAGCCGTACTGAGCCGGGTGCTCATACAGTGGCTCCTTCTACTGTTCTGCCCATCTGACCTTCTTGGTTCCCCCTGAGTTTGATAGCGGTGTCCTGGGGCTCGAACCTTTGGTCAGCTGCTTGTTGCTACTCGGCTGAGGTGCAATCATTTTATGTTTGTTCTTCGCCTGAGGTGTAGTGTCAGCAGCTTGCACCTTTCCTCTGACGAACCTATCAGCCAGAGTTGCTGAGGTTTTGGAGGTAGAAGCTTCGTGGGTATAGCCAAGGCCTTCTTTTACAGTAGTTAACCGTTGTGCTCTGAGCATGCTTTCTAGCTTCTCCTTAGCTCCCAGTGCTTGTTCGGTCATCATCGCTCTCTCCGGACCTCATCACTTCTCCCGAGTGAGTCATAATCTTTCTGTACGTCTGAGAGTTTCTGACTGAGTTGGGCTATTTCAGTCTCTTTCTCAGAATTGTCCTTAGTCAGGACTGAGATCTGAGTCTCTTGAAGCTGAGACTTAGTCATAAGAGATTTAATCTCTTTCTTGAGTCTCGCAACTAGATTTTCTGACTCAGTAGAGACCTGACAATCAGAAGAAAGTCTCTGATTCTCAGCCTTTACCTGTTCTAGTTCCTGGATGGTTCTGCTGAACTCTCTACTCAGCTGAATCTGTTCCTCTAGTAGATCGTCGTAGGCTTGTACCACATCTAGAGGATCATCTGAGACCGAGCACGTGTCGTGTGTGCTGTGTGAAGAAGAGGTAATATTAAGTTTAGAATTTACCTCAGCCTCTTCTCCGAGCCATCGACACTTTGTTCACCGATTCCTCAGGGAACCTTCTCTCCGACTTCAACAGCCTACGAATGCAGCTTCATCTTCGGAAGAATACATGAATGTATCCTCTTCAATTGAGTTGTCGGATATCTCTTCGGCTATGTAGGCCTGCCTTCGCTTGACAAATTTTTCTCTTCTGGCCTGCCGTTCTGCTCTTTGAGCAGCTGAGAGTTCGGGATAATCATACTGATAGTGTCCCTCCTTCTTGCAGTTGTAGCAGTGGATGTTCTCGCTTTGCTCTTACCAGTCGAGTCTTTAGACGGACCGGCGCAGACTCCGATTTCCCGCATTCGAGTAGAAGGATTAGATTCTTCTTTCTTATAATAGTCTTTCTTACCCGAAGAAGAATCTCGGTTGTATTTCCTCGGCCTTTCGACTTTCTCCTTTTCCTCTCGATATTTGAGAGCCATCGGTGCTAGGCCGATCGGGGCCTGGAGTCTCGGAAGACTTTGCTACTGATGTGGCCACAGCTTTGCTTGAGGAAATAGGCTTGGCTCCTGTGTTGCTTACGTTGCCTTGAAGGCATGGTCGAACCGTGTGTCACCGTAGCACTTAAGCACTTTTGGGGTAGGCTATGCTCGAATTCCTCCGATTTTAATTACGAAAATATAACATCGGGAGTTAGAGCGTTTAGATCGGAGCGACGTAAATAAGTAGCAAAAAGGAAGCCACTTCGTCGGGGCAACGCTCTCAAGATCTTGGTGTTCATCTCCTTGTTGGTGAACGACCTCCCGCACCATTGATGACATTGACTTGATTGGTGAATCGACACTCGGCTCGTCAATGGTTTCGAGAGCTCCATTGCAAAGGCGTCGAACTTCCGAAGCTCTAGCTCGAGCTTGTTTTCTTTGATCTGAGGGGTTCCATGGCTCAGTACAGCCAAGGCGTCCCATAGCTCTTTCGCCGTCTTACAATCCTGTACCCTTCCGAGGTGTGAATCACTAAGCGTAGTCAGTATGGCATTACGTGCAACTCGGTCAAGGTTGTGCAACTTCTTTTCTTCAGGCGTGAAGGCAGATTTATCTTTGGGAACCTTAGCACCAGTTTGTGCTCCCACGCCTCCTCCAGCAGCAAATACTACGCTGTCGATCATGGGAATGATCGGTCCTGACTCTAGGACATCTGAAATGCTGTCGTGGAGTGACGTTAGGTGAGACTCCATACGTACGCGCCATACCGTGTAGTTCTCTATTGAGAACATCGGTACCATCCTAATACCTGACATATCAGACATCGTAAGAGTAAGAGTATAAGGATGCTGAAAAGATGCTTTTGCAGTGAAAACGGTTTTCGTGGATCGGGTCGAGAGGACCAGTAGATTTGAACCGGCGATCGGTTGAACACCGTGCGCTCCGATACCAATTGTTGGTCCGGAGACGATAAGTCGGTGTAGAGGGGGGGGTGAATACACTCGAGCTCGTTTCTTTTTCTCAATGAAGGTCACCGAAGGCGATGATTGCAACCGATGAACAAGGCCAAATAAGCCTTCGATCGCGGGACGTAGTGAGTCGGCCTCGAAGCTCTCTCCTACTGATCGTTGTCGATACTTTGAGAATCAGTCGGACACTATTGTGCGGAAAGTGTGGGGCCCGGAATTCGTCTCTTTTGAAAACACGTTTTAGCAAATTATGATTTTCAAGTCAGTTGAATGCTATGCAATAAAACAGTAAAAGAACACAAGCGATTTAACGTGGTTCGGATACGCAAGATCCTACGTCCACGGTCCTGAACAAAGCATGAGAACTTGTTGATTATTCTGAACAAGCCTCAGCAGGGATACTGTGCACTGGACAGTTCCCTCTAAGTTATAGTCCTTAGCGACTTTACAATCCAAACCTAAGTCTGAAAGGGAAGGGAATTTTCTCCAACTGAGAAGGAGTTCTTACAATAAGAACAATTCACTAAATGTGAACTCCTTCGAATCTAAGCTATAAATATGACAATGAGCTTAGTCTAGAGAAGAAAGGGATCTAAGAACTCTAGAGAGAAAACCGAGAAATCTTCTAAATACGCAAGTTTTCCTCTCGGATGATCTTTGAGTGTTCTAGAGCGTTTGTGAACTTGAGCTTGTCCCTTCAAAATTCCGTCACTCGGAGCTTCAAAAACTTCTCTATTTATAGTTGTGAGTTATGGCATATGTCCGTTGGAGACGACGATGCCACGTGTCACAAGCTTCCAAGAAAAACGACCATAATTCAAACTTGTTGTAACAGGCGGCTTAATGCAATCGTTCATGAGAGCAGCTTTCTTTGTAGAGTAGGTAAGCGTTGTCGGCTTCTCATTGGTCGAGGTTTGTAGTTGGTGAGAATGTCGAGTTGACCGTTCAACATCCTCGTATGTCTTCTCGCCGAACTTTTCGAAAAGACTTGAATAGTCGGCTCGCTTTCCGTAGGATACAAGTAGATCGAAAAGTCTCTGTCTTCTTCACTGAGTCGGGCCGACAGGCATCTACCGAGTAGGTCACCGTGGCGACCGCGAAGGTACCGTGCTTGTTTCTTGTTCTTCTGCCGATGACTATCAGTGGGAGTAGTCTTCATCGATGATTTGTCGGTGATGCGCTGTCTTCGATCGAGTGGAAGATCAGTGGCGATCGAAGAACACAAGCGATTACACCGATGACGTGGGGTTCGAAAAGTATCTTCGACGGAAGATCGGTTCAACAATTACCCCGCACGTGACTTAGACAAAAATAATAATCAATACATCAAGTCTAACCTATACATCAGCTAATCCTAACGACACACTAATCTACTGATATCAGCTAGGTTTTGGGATCTTCAATTCCATAGTACTACTATGATTTCCCCCAATTTTCTTTTAACCGAACAACAGCTGAGTATCATCTACTGACTCATATCCAACAGTAACTTTGCTCAATTGGCCGAAAAGGATCAGATCGTTACCATATACCGTTGCACTATTTCAAAGAAATCAAAATCCTAATTGCTCGTGCATATCATATGGTGGACCTGTGGTAACACAATGTGGTAACCGTAGTTGCTAATAAAGTGTGCATTGAAGTTAATTATGAAGTAACCGTAATTGCTACTAAAGTGTAAATTGAGTAAACTCTGCTCCTATATAATTTTATGCAAATTACGGTAGTGTTTGGAACAGCTTAAATAAGTTGCTTCTGGGTTTTTTGACCGCAAAAGCACAATTTTTAATGTTTGGAATAAGTGCTGCTTTTTTGTGCTTAAAATAAGTCAGAATAAGCAGAAGCCCATAAGCTGGTCAGAGGGTGCTTTTTAAAAGCAGAAGTCAAAAGAAATTGAAAAGCAGCTTATAACAGTGTTTGCAAAACTGTTTTTTCTAAAATTAAGCTGTTTTTTTTCTACTGTCCCAAACACTAATAATTTTTGCTTAACAACAATTTTAAGCAACTTTAAGCATAAGCAACTAAAAGCTGCTTATAAAAGTTCTTCCAAACACTACCCACGTAGAAGAGAGAAACCAATGATAACACGATGTCTATTATACTCTTGAGAGGAATAATACACACGAAGAATCTTGAAATCAAACCTAAACTAGAAAATTACCTTAAAAATAAAAATAAAATAAAATCTTAGGCAGCCCAAACAAAGATCAATCACTAGATTATAAGCTGAACTCGACTGGCCCCGGCCCAATCTAGCCCAACTATCATCCCGCGCAAAGAACAATCTCAATTCTCAAAACTTCTTCCGAGTGCTGCTGTTTATCGGCGACGAAAATGTCGCAGCCAATTCCGGTGGACATTCTGTCCGATTCTGACTCGGAACGGGGCGGTGTTCGTCGGAGCCTAAGAGACGAAGCCATTGATCTCACTACTCCGTCGCCATTCCCGCAATCCAATAAGAAACAAAGAACTGAGGAGTTTCGGAACCCTAGTAGATCAACTGTCTTCATCATCGACGATGAACCCACCCCATTTAAAGAAAAACCGCCGTCTTCGTCTAGCGCATCCTCTCCCACTCCTTCATTTGTCGCTGATACGCCATTCTCCGATGTGTCGGTCGTCGGACGTTTTGGAAGAAGATGCTCTTTTTTAGGTAATCTCAAACTCAACACCCGTATTAGTACTGTGAGAAATCGGATTTCGGGCGCAATTGGAATGTAGTCATCGAGTTACGTGTAACCATAATGCATTTTGATTGTGAAAGTTTCAGTTGTGTTTTTAAAAGACACTCTCCTAGGTGCTGTCTAACCACTTTAAGAACCTTTGGCTTATGCATTTGTTGGCTTCGTATTTTATAGGAGAAGGTTTAGCCACTGAGCAACTCATGGTTGCCGAAACACCAATGCCTGAGCTTTTGAAGGCCGAGGTTTCCATTGCTAAGTGCAACATACCAACCTCCAACAGCGAAGATTCCCCTCCGTTGATTACAAACTGTAGCTCTTCTGGTGAGTTCAAATTGCTGCTGTTAATTAAGATATAAACATATGTTACCATCAATTTGATAGATACGTTCTTCATTCTTTCAAATTATGCGCCTGGATCAAATCATTCTAGGTTTTTTGAAATAGTTATTGCTTATCTTCAGGTTTTATATTTCTTGCACCTAGCCTTTTAATATGCTTCTTAGTCAACTTTGGCTTATTATGTGCGAAAATGACTAGTCTTTTCGTGTGACATGATTGTGTTGTGCACTCGTTTTTAGCACTATACCCTTTGGCTTACTAGCTTTGTAACTATCTTGAGTTACTCTCAAAGTTATTGTTTGTAACCCCCAGGTATAACTTGGTTTAGTATCATACGTCTTTCCGTTACTTCTTAAACATCTAAATGCTGTCTACCATGTGTCATGTTTATGTAATGTATCTTTAGCATATAGGTTGGAGTTCTTCTAATCAATTTTTTTTTAGAAATCAAAGGATGGATATGTGTGGATTCAGATAATGAATCTGACAATATTGGTGGCATTGGAACCTTGAAGGATAATGCCAGTGTTATTGCTTCTAGATTGGCAGATGATCCAGAATTTCACCCAAGATTGGTTGAGTCCTCCTTTTCTTTTGGTATGATTTTCCACGTGATTCTTAATGTTATCGTATCATTTACATTTTGATTCACTGTCTTCACTCTAATGGCACAACTTTTTTACTAAAGAAACAATGCATTAAGTTTTTCTATAAGTGATTTTCAGGAGATTCCGTTGAACGGCAAAAGAAAGCCACACAGAATCCAGCTAGAATTCACATTTTAGAAGGCTGTTCAAGGTCAGGAACTTCAGAAGATGACTTATCTGAGGTTGGTTGTCCTGATCATTTTAATAGAATCACCACCAGATTGATCTGAAACTAGTTAGTTGAGAATTGCAGAAACTTGTATCTGTTGAGTTTATGACTGATATTTGTTACTTGTTGAAGACTGTTAGCAAATATATCTTCTCTTTGTAGGGTTTACCTTTAAGTATAAATTATGCAGCAACACCTTTTTTAATGCATTTTTATACTATCAATGTGTTTCTCCTCTTAGCCCTCTATAACTGAAAACTTTGATACTTGGAGATTTCATAATAGATTTCTTCACGATTTCGCTTTCCAGTTGTTCTTGTAGCATTGTGACACATATCTGCAACTTCACTTTGCATTTTATCCTATATTTGCTATGTTCACTGCTTTGCTATGGCCATTTGCAAGTGTAAATTGGTAGCATATCCTTAGTATTCCATTTCATGTCACTGCCTCAAGTCTCTACTTGTGTTATTTGCAAGTTATTTTTTCTTAGTGATAAATGATAATGATATTTGCTTTGCCTTTTGTTAAAGGTCTTCTAATGGTAGAATTTGTATTTTATTTTATTAAATATTTAAATGTGTGTATCTTTTTAATGTGTGTAGGCACATGTCAATTCTGATGACAGAGCTAGTATTCTAGACACTGTGGATCAAATGTTGAATCAACGGGACAAGAATGTATGCAACCTGAAAGAGAAAAAGAAAAGAGATGAAACAATGAAAGCAAAGAGAGTTCAGAAGGATGAAAGACTTCGTTTGATGGAAGAAAAGAAAAGGCTTAAAGAAGTAAGTGAACCACATAAACAAATAAATATCCTTATAGATGTTCCCTTCTTTTATTGAATGTATGAGATAGTTAATATTTGCTCTGCACTACTTGATATTTCTGAAATAGCAAGAGAAGTTGCTTAAAGCTGCTTCAAAGGCTGAGGCTGCTGAGATGAAGAAACTTGCGAAGGAAATGAAGAAATGGGAAAAGGGTAAATATGCAGTCAAATCCATTGTTGCTGAGATTGACAAAAAAGTGGTTGAACTGGGATCAATTGGAGGTGGGCTATTTGTTTACTTCATAAAATCAACTCTTGGGAATGCTACTTATTTGTTTTCTTCTCTTGCTTTTATTTTTTGTTATTTAAAAAATAATTGAGTCTCTAATTTGCTAGGTGCCTAAGCTAGTGTCTTCCTTTCTTAGTTTAGGACATCTGCTTACAAGATTTGCAGAAAAAGGTCTCTCGTATCAGATAACAACGAATCCATTGGAAAGAACTGTTGCATGGAATATGGTTGTTCCTGAAGAAGTTTCTCTGGTAATTATTTGCTTCAGTACTTTCATTGTTTATTGTTATTCTCATTTCCTTATTATCAATAAATAGCGGGCTTTAATGTGTTTGATATAAGGATACACAATGTAAGTAGCATATGTTTTTTTTTTGTTTTTTTTCCCATTTCTGCTTCAAGAGTTCTTGATGGGATGGGCTCTTGTGCTGTAGTTAATTTTAGTTTCCTTCTGAATTAAGTTGAGCTCTTTTTCCAGAATCATTGTCTTGTGATGTGGGATGGTCAAGTAAGGACAAGAATAATGATAACATGTTATCCTCTCTTTCTAGTAGCCATGTGTCTAACATACTCCAACAAATCATAAAGATGTCATTACAACTCAATGTTAACTTATGTAGCTCTAACGTAAAAAAATTAGGCAAATTGCTTTCTGGATATGCTTTTTGTATGTATAAAAGCAGTCCATGTTTTAGTTAAAAATCTAATGACACTACTGATCTGTATTTCAACTACACATTTTGCCTCATCTAATTATTAGACTATTTTTATTTTTATTTTTCAATCAAATTATTAATTACGATCTGGAAATGATCAGCATGTTTTCTGTGTCTTGTTTACAGTGCAAACATATCTTGCCTTCACAATTCTGTTGAAATGTTAATCACTGCAATAAATATTCCACGTGTCCAGCTTCATGCGTATCTTGGCATATGATACTGTCTGGACTCCTGCTAAATTATTAGTGCCAGATATGGAATTTGACAGTTCCAATCATGATTGAATTTGTGATTATTATATTTGCAGGTTGCATCTGAAAAAATTGAGATCTCTTATATTCTTGTTATATATGAGGCTGAAGAGTTCTGCAACCTTGTCATAAATGGATCTTTGATGAGTCATGTTCAGAGTCTTCAGCATCGTTATCCTCATCATACTATATGTTTTGTCACGAATAGGCTTATGTCCTACATTAATAAAAGGTTAGTAAAAGTTTTATCTAAGTGACTGGACTTTTATTTGATTGTCCTCCCCTTTTAAACAGTGCTTCCTTCTCAAATGCTGCAATGTCAACTGCTGTGTTGCTTGTCTAGAATTGGCTATTGGCTTTTGTTTGGGTGCAATCCTGGTGATGTACTGTTAATACATGCATTACATAAGAAAGCACATTTTTCTTACATGGTCATTTTATTACAAATGCAGTCAGAATAGTGAAGGAATTGAATATAGTATCTGAAAGGCCATTTTGACCTGACTGGGTTGCTTGTTCTTAAATTTTCTTTTCCTCATGAAACTCTAATTTGTTCAGATTAAATCCAATTTTGCTATTTCATTTTGAAACATGCTTCACCCTTTACGTACTTCATATAACATAGATATTCATTATGGTGCTAATGGTGTAGGGAGCAAGCACATTACAAGAACCCTGCTAACTACCCTGGTTGGAAGCGACCTGCTATAGAAGAGGTTCCTGAAACAACAAACTTTGAATGCATGGAGCAATGTATAATTATTTCTCTTAGGGGATTTCCAACTGATCCAGCCAATTTTCTTCTGTAGGTCCTTGCGAAATTCGCCACCCATTTTTCTAAAGTACATTCGAGGCAGTGCGTTGATGAAGCTGAATTAGCTGAACATGTGGTTGGTCTTACTTCCAGCCTTGCCACTTGCCAATTCAGGTGGTATTTAATTGTTTAATCTTGCTTGAAAAATAAACCATATGTGTGCATGCTGGTCTGCATTCATGTGATTTTCATGAGGATAACCTGGTGCTTAGTACAGTGCATATGCTTGGTTTATTTATATTTTACTACTCGTGTTGGTATGTAATCTATGTCTAAAGATTAGATTGGTGCTTAATCTCATATCTTATTCTTAATGCAGAAAGAGGCTGACGCGGTTGTCAGTTAATGCAAATGGATCTGCTATACCTAAAGACTTTGTTGATAAGGATTTAATTAAGAAGAATTTGTGGTGAGTACTTCTTTCAAAAATTAAGTGAAAAACACTTCATGGTGTTTGGCAGCTTTCCATATCATAAACAGCGGCCTCCCTGTTTTAAGTTTTAGGATGACCTTGTCAGGCTCTCTATGATCGTAGTGCAACATATGCTCCTTGTTGATAAATAAAGTTGTCAGCTAAGACTTATATAGAGCATACAAATCATCTATGTGATCCTTTTTAAGTTTAATAAATACAGTAACTGATAGAAACTGGTTCGATGGAATGAAGAGATCCAATAGAAAATACAAAAAAATACAGGAATGAATCCTGCCCTAAACAAGAGCGGCTGCTCTTGCCCTTTTCCCGAAGGAAACCTCAACAAAACATCCGATAATACTCATCACGAGTAATCCCCTACTTATATTTGCGGTAGCTCACAAACCCTATGATAATTAAACCCTAAGACATAACCAACTAAGGCCCAATTAATTAATCCTAACCAAGGCCAATACAATTAAATAAGATAACAGATTTATTTCTTCGACTTTGATCTGCTTCACAACAATTTCCTCCCCCTTCAAAACGGCCTTGTCCCCAAGGCCGAATCCAAGAAAGTGAAGCTGCAATTCTTCCACGTAGAAAATAGATGAGCACCAATTAGGATCATGAAGTCCAAACACCAAATGCACACTATCAAGTCCACAATGCTGCTTAACAACCGGCATAGTAACCGGAACATCCAGCCGGAACGCCACGTCACCCCCTTCGACTCCTCCCCACGACTCCAGCTGCTTTCTCGCCTCTGCCACGGCTGTTCTTGCAACGCAGTGTACTGATGCAGCCAGCAGCAGCGGTGGCTCCCCGGAAGCTTTAGAGGAGAGCACACGCTTCTGATGATGCCAGCTATTGAGAACTTCAACGTTGAACTGTTTGGGGATGGTATCCATGGTTGGGATCTTGTAAGTACTCGTGCCATCTGCGATCGTGGTTCCGGTTGAGTATTCTTCTTGCATAAAGAACCCTAGCCCTTGCACAAAAGCTCCTTCAATCTGTCCCAAGTCCACTGCTGGATTCGTACTCTGCCCACAATCATACGCAATATCTGTTCTCAATACACTTGTTGCACCGGTTAGTATTTCTACCTCAACCTCACTCACAGCAGCTCCATAGTTGAGGTACGTAGTGGAAGTGTGAGCCGGTATGAAGAAGGAATTTGCTGCTAAGTTCACATCTGCGTAATTAGCCTGGAGGATCAGTGTTTACAAAATTCACATTCCCCATCTTCTCCGTGAGAGGCCTTAATCTCTCAACCAGTAAATCCCCACAAAGCCTAACAGCTACACAGCTTGACTCAGAAGAATTATCTTCAACAGTTTCCAGAAAAAATTTAAGTGTGTATTTTATAAGTTCTAATTATATTAAGAAATGAGCACAATTTTTGAAGAGTGTTTGGTGGAAGAAATGAGAATTCATCTAAATTTTTACAAGGCATAGTCGAGGCAATAATTTTTTTTACATTTCCTTTTTTCATATTATATTTTAAGAAATAATCTAAAATTTTCAAAAAGTTAAAAATCATAAATTTCTGAGTTAGGAGTGGAATGAAAATCATGTTAAATATAGATTTTTGAAGAGAGAATATGATAATGTGGGGATGAATAGTAAATAGGAGGGGCAATCCGATTAGAAAAGTAGATGTTGGACCCAACAAGAACCAAGTTCTTATCGGATGCAACTTTCTGCTAATGCAGGATTATCATCCAGCTTTGTTAGACAATCTTTTACTACTTTTTGGACCAGACATCTCGAAGTTTCAACATCCTTGAAACCAGACTGAAGAACTTGCCCTCTGACTAGTGATGATTCCATGCTAGGCACGTGAAGCAATTGTCGTAAACTGTTTATATTAAGAGCATTGGCTCCCCCATCTGGTAGGTCTTCAATTTTGATATCTTCCAAAAGCCTCCTTCCACTTTTTACATCACCAACAATCTTGACAGTTGCAGTGTAGTCACAATGCCTAACTACAACTACACCCAATGAAGAGGAATCCTCAAGATTTTCAAGCAAAGAGAACTTTAGTGATGATGTGGTTGTTGCAATCCATGGCCATGGTGGCTTAAGCTTGTACCCACCCTGCCTCTCATACGTCACCTTTACAAGGATATTCAGTATGCCAGCCAGCCAGTGATTTAATTTCGAGGGTACAATCAAGATAAGTGACACTTGACTTGATACTTTTGGTAGGGATTGAATCTTCTCCATATTCTCCCACGCTTTGCTTACCTTCCCAATCTTCCTTCCTCATTTGCATATCTAAGGAATGGATAGGAAGAGTAGTACTTGCTCCAGAGATAATAAAATCACACTCCACCTCCACAATTTCTTCCTTATGCAATTTTTGGATACATTCAATTGGTTGAATTCCAGACTGTACGCCTTCCACTCCCATTTCACCCGCAACTCCCCTTGAAGGAAGGGGCGGCTCAGACCTCAATAAGTCAGAAATTGTTGGAGTCTCATCGATCGGAAAACGGATCTGCATCGCCTTGAATAATTCTTCTATCTTTAATTCCAGCCTGTTAAGACCACTCCTCATCAACGTTTGCTCTTCAACAATCAACCCCAATTTCTCCTCAATTTTTACCAAGCGATCTTCCGCCGTTGTAATGTGAACCTCCATAGTGCGAGATTGTGTTTCTACAATCGAACTCCTGAAATCCACATTCATCGCACCAATTGATAGAAACTGGTTCGATGGAATGAAGAGATCCAAAATAAAATACAAAAAAAAATACAGGAATGAATCCTGCCCTAAACAAGAGCGGCTGCTCTTGCCCCTTTTCCCGAAGGAAACCTCAACAAAACGTCCGATAATACTCATCACGAGTAATCCCCTACTTATATTTGCGGTAGCTCACAAACCCTATGATAATTAAACCCTAAGACATAACCAACTAAGGCCCAATTAATTAATCCTAACCAAGGCCTATACAATTAAATAAGATAATAGATTTATTTCTTCGGCTTTGATCTGCTTCACAACAGTAACCTTTCAATATGTCATAGTTATTCTTTGATCTTGTTGCGCCAGGTACGAATTTTTTGAAAGTTTTTGCAATCGTATACCCACTAGAGATAACAGTAAAAAATAATGATGTATGAGTTTCATTGCGCTGCTTATTACCTTAAAACTCGGACTACCTGCTTTAACTTTGAATGGAGTCTTCTCAGCTGAGAGATTTAAACTCATGCAACTTAATTCTGGCTCAAGCTGCTTTTTATATTAGTTAGCTTTATTTATTTATTTATTTATTTTTGTCTAAATAAGTTATTGCTTAGTTGGAATAAAAGTCAGTTTTTTCTAAAAATAACAGATAGTAAAATACAATTTTTGGCTATGATTATATTTGAATTCTATGGGTATAAGCTTCATTAGGAACACCCCTTGTTACTGATTGGTATTTGTTTGTGTACATTTCTTGGGTATCAGATAATTATAATGATGGCATTTATTGCCCATTTCGTCATGCAGGCTAAAGGCGCTGGTATCTATACCTAAGGTGCAGCCACGATTTGCTGTAGCTATATGGAAGAAGTATCCCACAATGAAATCTCTTTTAAGAGTTTACATGGATCCGACAAAATCTGTGAGTTCGGCAATCGAAAATATATGGTTTTTCCTCGCGAAGCAAAATCTCTAGTGAAAACTATGAAGCAATATATTATGGTTACGTATATTTATTGCTGCTGAATGTCTTAAAATGAGAGACTTTATGGTAGCAGACATGATAGTGCGTGCATACTTTATAAACTAGCAGGTTCATGAGAAGGAGTTTCTGCTCAAGGACTTAGTCACAGAAGGCTTATTTGGTGATGATAGACGACTTGGGGAGGTCTGTTCTAAGAGAATATACAGAATCCTAATGGCTCAATGCGGGAACATCAAGACAGATGATGTTGAGAATGGAGCTGATTTCTTCCTTCCTCACTCTACTTAACTACTACATATGGATCTCCACTCCATGATTGTATATCATGCGTTTCCAACTCCTTGTAGGTATGTATTCTAAACTTTCGGCAATTTCTGTTTATTAAGTCATGCTCTGCTTGAAATCAAGAGGGCAATGATGCAGTCATTTATGGCTTTGGAGTGAAGAATCGACGTTTTAGTCATTTATGTTGTATCAAATGAAAACAATTTTTAGGAAGTTGGATGAACATAAAAACTCCTTGAACTCAATAACTCCGTGTTTCTTTTTTGCCAGATTACTCGTACACGTATGAATGACATTAATCATTAGATAAGGTTTTGTTGAGTGAAGCTGCAAACCCAACGTAACAGCACTTCACAAAGCATCAGCATCAAACTCAGATCGTCTAAAGCGCGGTCGATCAACCGACATCCTTCGTTGGCTCTGTTTCCCATCACCAGTCGCTTGATCTACACCGTCAAATATCTGCCTAAGCAATAATTCAATAGATCCAGGAGAGAGATAAGCCTTGATCGGCACCAAAACCGACGAATAGGCATTGTAGAACTCCCTATAAGCAGGCAAAACCATCCTCACCGTAGCATCCTTCATTTGCTCCCTCAAATCTGCATCAGAAACAATCTTGTAGTTACTCCTATGCCTCTCACACATATCCTCCAATCCGACCATAAACTCTTCCATCTTCTCTCTCACTCCCTCCTTGTTGCTACTCTCTCTCTCCAGCATTCTCACTAAGCTACCCCATGCTTGTTTCTGATACAGATAGGCCGATTCTTCAGCCACGTTTCTATACCTTTTCTTCATGTATGGCTCTCCCAACATCTTCCCCAGCTCGGTGTTTCTACTCCTCATGTATATGTACCAAAAGGTATTCATGGAGAAGATATGAGCCAGCACTTTATCCTTAAACCGAGATTTCTTCGACTCAATGTTCCTCTGAATAGCCTCCATCACATTCGAAACTGCATCCTTAAACAAATCCTGATCATTTTCCGGATTCAAAAGGATCCCCCCTTTCCACAACTGCTCCGTTCGTAGCACTTGCGCCATTGGTGAGCTGTAGCTGTCCATGCAAAGGTTCTTGAGATAGTTCACAGCATATCTAACGAGTTTAGGCACCGAACCATCTTGTGGTGGAGGCAAACCGTCTTGATTGCCTTCTATCTGCAATCCGAACTCCCAAAACACTCTTGTCGAAGCATGAATGAGGAGCTTCTCAAGTTCTCTGAAGCGGGTGCAGATATCTGTTCCCGCTTCAACTTCAAAAACCTCTGTGAATTCGGGTTTGAGCTTTTCTAAGGAATCAAACATGTCTAGGAGCTTGAACAGCTTCTGGGGCTCTTTTTTGCTTCTGGCCACACCTTCTCCGAAGCGGAAGAAGACTGCCATAATTTTGTCTGCAATCTTGATGAAGCACTCCGGCCATATCATGCCTTCCATGATGTTACCGAGGACTTGATTGCAGAGCGTCTTCTCGGATACGAGGACGGCCTTTACTGCTAGCTCCAAGTGTTGGATCCAGAGAGAGATGGCTGTTTCTAAACTCTCCCACTCCATTTGGTCGATCTCTTCTGGGGTGTATGTTTTTAGGTAGTCTGGGTTTAGCCTCATTAGTGCTTTTGCTGCTCTTCTGTATCTAACCTATCATATCAAGAAATGTTCATCTTCATCATAATCAAAAATGGCCTATGTGAAAAAGGCATAATAAATGTGTTCAATTACGCTTGGTTTGCTTTATTACCACCCCCCCCCAAAAAAAAAAAGCCTTCTATTCTTGAATAATGTTCTATTAAAATCTCCACCATGTTCTTCAACCGTGCATGAGATTCACATAATCTAATTGAATTTAATTTACCATGTTAATTAACAATAAAATGATAATCATCCGGGCCCATACATATTCACACCCCATTTCTCTGCCTTAATTAACCGCAGAAATTGAAGTAGAAGTCCTAATTTTTCCATTTCTCTTACAAATTTAACTACCAAGTATTGTATTTTAGATACCGTAAGGATATTTTAAACATTTATATAAGAAAGTATATAATGTCTTACCGTGTTAGGAGAAGGTGAATCTTATGCAGAATCACAAAAGCTAGACGAGAACTTTGGAGCAATATTATTTAAGAAGGGATGGTACTAGACATGCTCATTTTCAAACAGACCGGCTCAAACCGGTGCAAACCAAAATTGTATGAAATTGTAAATTGCCAATTTGAGGTTCGATTTCAATTTGTTTCGTTTTGAAATTGTATAAGCACCGGTTTCATACCGTCAACAGTCACCTCTCCAAGGAATATGATAAATAAACTTTAAATAAAATTATATATTTGAAGACTTTGTTCTTTAAAATACACAAAACCTGACAATTCGGTATTTAAACAGGTTTAAAAGGCGAGGAACAATTTATATATATATATATATATATATATATATATATATATATATATATATATATATATATATATAGGATATAGATCCAGTGAAAATGCATAGTTATATTGGAAGGTAGGAAGTATGCATATTCTTTGTATGTTTTATGTATATTTCTAAATTTTTTATGTATACATTGTGTAACTTTTACATTTTTGCCCTTATGCATAAAACATATAAAAAATATGTCAAATGAATATTCCACAACATATTCAATCTATACATTAAAAAATGAAACGAAGAGTGCAAATTCTTCTTATTTCTTATTTTAAGGACGCTTCTCATATGATCCATTCCATATATATATATATATATATATATATATATATATATATATATATATATATAATGAAAGATATTCAAGTTTTGCTATTGAAATAGCTAGAATATTAAATGTTAATTAATTCTTTCTATACAGAGGGGAATCGATAATAAGAACATAATTTCTTTCTTAATCAAGAATCAACGGAGCGATTTAATAAATAGTTCCAATTTTTTCATGTTATAGATTTTATAATTGATTATTGAATTGTTTCAAATCCAAGAATGTTAATTACATTTTTAAAGTTTTTAATGAATTAAAATTAATTCTGTAAATAAAAAAGGAAATATTTAAAAAACCTGTAAACTTGTAAACCGAAATTAGAACCATTAACAGTTTATAGACGGTTCGGTTCGATTTCAGTTTAAGTTTTTGACAAATTGTAATCAACGGTTTCAGACCGTAATCGGAACATAAATGAGCATCTCTAGTTGGTACTTTTAAAAATAAAATAAATATTTGCTCAAGTTTAAAGTGAACTTCATTTTGGGATTGAGAGAAAAACGGATGATGATCTGAATAAAAGAAAGAAATTGTTGTTACCTTGACAAACATATCAATGCATATATCCAAGCAATCATTTGCAGCCAAAGTTTCAGAAATCCTCCTCAAAACCTGAATCTCCAGATCCGAAGCCAACCCATCACCATCAGTCTCCTCAGCCTTCCCCTCATCGTCCTCTACGTTCCGATGCCTCAGTTTATGCAGCAAACCCTCATACTCATCCTGCAAATTCAACAACGCTTCATCAAAAAGCCCATCAAATCTCATGGAATCCACCTCCGTCTCACACAGCGCCTTGAGCGTAATCAACGTCTCCCTCAACCTCTGCGTCCGGTAATGATCGGTCGCCTTCGTCCTGCTCAAGAACTCCACCACTTCTTGAAGCTTCTGAATCGCCGGCTCGCTCTCCCGGCTTATCAAGTCGATCGCTTCGTTCAGCTGGTCAACGCAGTCAACGTATTTGATCAGCTTCATGAGCCGCTTTCTCGAGTTCTTCTCCGGCAATAGTTTTGAGGCGATCTCGAGGAGCCTCCGCTGCAGAGACTCGGCGAGTTTGAAGGCATCGAGGAGGGCGATGGCCGGAGATATCGCCCGATTTATCCTGGTGTCCAGAGCTTTGTTGGCTATGGATAGGGACTGTAATGGAGCAACTCTTCGAGATGAGATGTTTAGGTTTTCTTGCATGCTTTCGAGCTTGTCGTCCATTTTTTCGTAGCTTGCGTCGAGTTTGAGGGATTGGTTGATAATGGCTTTGAGATGGGAGCATGATGTTTGCAAGTTGATTAGAACTTGATCATCTTGGTTTCGGAGCTCCATATTGTGTGTTTTCCGATTAGAGAGAGAAGTGGTAGAATTATAGTTTATATATTTATGTCAATTTTGTAAACGAAGGAAGACAAGAAAGACAGTTCCAAGGAGCATAGATTTTCGATGTAAACCAAGTTAAGAATTGAATTAGGAGAAGCGATGAATTCGGAGAGGTCCAAATGTGACAGTTAACTGTGTTTGTTCGTCACATTAATTAAATAAGCCGTTTGTTGAATCTGCAGAATCAACATTAATTAAGAATACCACCCAAAAAGGACACAGAAAAAGACGAAATTGAAAACGCGTCTAATATTTCGTTTACTCATTTTAGTTTTTAAATTTATCAGGTACCACTCAATTATTTTTATTTTATTTTTATTTTATTTTTCGTTTTTTCAGTAGAATATTTCTTTTAGTTTAGTTTTTCTTATTTCACGATATAAATCAACCTAGGAACTTAGATGATGATGCATAAGCAATTTGATAAGTAATTATTCAACGCAGGAATATCATATACCATTCCAATAATAAATTAAGATTTGTAAATTCAATACACGCAGTGGCGGAGCCAGGATTCGAAAATGGTGGCAGCGAAATGTTAGGTTCAAGTTCGGGTCACGCGAATTGAGTCATGGGTCGTGAGAAAATATTCGACATATATTTACTATATCAAGTTATGGAAAAAATATTTAACTTGAAATACAAAAATGGTTTAAAACTTGATATGTATCCAAAGAAATTATTCATAATCACAAAAGTTTTACAATTACATACTAAATACAATCACTAAAAATATCTATGATAATCAACCTTTTATTTACCGATGAGTTTACGGTTGACTTATTGCCATTGACATCTTAATTTGAGAATAGAAAATGGTGAATAAAATATTGGAGAAGGAGAAACGTGACCATTGTGTTGTTCGGAAGATTAATCTTTCAATTTTGTTAGATTACATTTATTTTCTTATTAAGATTATAAGCAACAAATTGGACTGGAGTTGTTGGGCTTTTATTAAAATTATCAAAAATTAGACTTTCTTTAACAAAAAAACATTAAATACTAATAAAAAAATTGAAGTTGTTGGGCTGGAGTATAGTATATTATAGTATAAATAGACTTATAGTAAATTTTTCGGGGGTGGCAGCCACCCACCGGCGCCACCCTCTCGCTCCGCCTCTGAATACACGAATAACAAAAATCTTTCTTCTTTAATTCATTGTTTCAATAGTTCGATTAACAACACCCAACATTAACCCACCGAACGGATGATAATGAAATGAATAAATGCACCGTCAAATTCTTTAACTCTCAAAATTATCTATTACAATATCCAAGCGGAGGGAGATGGTAGCTCACCTGGGCTCAAGTCCAGTGCAAAATATCTCCATAGCCCATATATTTTGAGGCCATAGTATAATATCGGTCCAATTATTATTACTTCAGTCCACCTCTATGAAAATTAATGAATTCAACCCACTTAGTTACTAAAATTAGTCAATTAATTTATTTCTCTCATTCTTCTTGATTGTCGTTCGTCTTGAATCTTCTCAATCAAAGTAAAACTAGTGAAAGCCCTAAATCCCAAATTATCTTGAATCCACAAATTGTATTTCCTCATTTGTTCCCCATATCTTGAAACCACAAATTGTATTTCCTCCGGCGGAGGAGACGATTCCGCACACTATGAAGGTTATCCACATCGGCACCATCAGGATGACGATTTTTGCCTCTTCGACTTCTGCTACGGAGCAGAGCCTCCACCGGTTGATTTGATCTGCGGCTGTTGCTTCTCCTTATGGAATTGTCGCGGCTTTGTGGAGGGCTCGGAGGCATCTTGTGCTAGAGAGTTGAGCATCGTCGCTTATCCCGTGGTAGCGGTTCTCTCTGGGGTTTTGAAAGATATTGAGGGATGTCGCGATGAAGACCCTGACCATGTTGACAATGGGGCTCCCATTTGGTGGATAGTCTCTATATATGCGCGAACCAGAGAGTAACCAGCGGCTGCCGAGTATGGTGTATGTGGAAGGAATGCCGAACTGGACAGTCCACGGTTTGATGTACGATTCAGTCCACCCCACTACGAATTTCTGGCTCCGCCCTATAACCAATCCAATACAAAAATAAATAGACAACTAAAGAAACCATAAATGCCCACAAGCAAAAAAAACCACAAAAGATATAACTAAGAATCCACAACAAAAAGCCCCAACATCAATTATCTTCTCATCATCAAAAACTATTAATTGTTAATTTTAATTCTATCTTTAAAAAAAATTGAACTCTAAATCAACTACTCATATTTTAGCCGGATGAAGTGTATGCATGGGTGCAAAGAAATCAACCAATAACATCACATGGGTGGCTACTAGGTTGCTCAAGTTCCAACAATTATTTGAGTGGTGAGGAAATGCTTCCACTCATGTGGATTCATTTCTGACTTTCAACATATCTGGCCCTTCATAGTTAAGATATTATCCATACCCTTTACTCAAAATGATAAGCAAATATTGATGGAAAATTAAGGGAAAATGCTCTTCTTCAATTAGTGACGATAAATACATTATATTGATGATTAATTAAGCCTATTGGAGTCGCACGTGGAAATCAGTAGAAACTTAGTAAAAGAGTTACGAGACAAAAGAGGGTCCACCAATTTAAGATCAGAAAACAACCCCATTTGCCTGCTTTTAAAGTGGAGAGTTTGCATTCCCACTATACATACTTGTCTATCTATATACATTAAAAGCCTCTTAAAGCAGGCAAATGGGGTTGTTTTCTTGGGCCTTACTTGGGCCCACCACCCATCATTACCCCACCTGGACCTCCACTCAACCCCTATTTCTTTAATTACTAGAACCAACCAACCTTATCATATAACTCTTAACTTCACCATCATTTCACATAAACAATCATCTTATGTATTACTCACTCCAATGCCATCATAACATCCTCAATTCATAGTTTTAATTTATTTATTTAAAAAAAAAAAAGCAAATCGGAATTCAAAAAAGTGATACAGGTCAATTTACATGATTCCATCTATAACCTACATTCAATATTATTATTTCTCTCTCTTTGTTGAGGTAAAAAGTTGATCTAAAATTAGGTATGAAGATGGATCAAACTGCCAAACTCCAAAAAGCAATGGAAACGCGCAATTCACAGTCAAAAGCTATAGAGAGATTGAACGCCATCAAGAACGCATTTTAAACATGGTTAAAAACTTTAAATAAATTGACCTCGATCAAGAATGTACTCTTGCCTTCGAACGTAGGGCGGGTCAGATATTGGTGATACAAATTAATATCTGATTCTACGTGCTCAATAATATGACAAAACTCAAATTAAATTATGAACCACCACGGTCGCCCCTTTCATCATTTGGGATAGACATTATGGTTTGATGGTGGTGGATTATTTGGTATTATTTGATGTGCCATCTTTTCTTGCGGCCTAGGTGTTTAGGATTGATTATAAAGAGATGAGAGAGATAAATATTAGTACAATATTCTTAATAATCTAAAGGTGATTATTACACCCACGTACTTAATTGAATCTTTGCACAAATCTTTAATTCTACCTTGAAATCAAGGTCACACTCATGGCCCATGCAAGCCGCACTAACTTATGCATTTGTCTCTCCCGAGGTCCATATAATATGCAGCACTTCATTCCTCAAACAATACATACTTGTGTTTCTCTCTCCTAATTAGGGACAGTTTTTATTCCATGGAGAAGAGTAAATCATTCCCTTATTACTCCTCTTCGTATGCTGAAGCAAGATTCGACTTCGAAGATCGGACTAAATCATTCAGCTTCAACGGGCCGGAGGACAATCCGGAGGTGAAGAGGAGGAAGAGGGTCGCTGGCTATAATATGTATGCTGTGGAAGGTAAGCTCAAATCATCTTTGAGAAACAGCTTTAAGTGGATCAAGAGCAAATTCTCAGACAACTACTACGATTCATGAACTTACAATTGAGAGAGAGAGAGAGAGAGAGAAGTGGGATGTTGGTAAGAGGGGATGATCTTTTTGACTGATCTTTTATTTCCTCAATTGTGAGAAGTGTAATATTTTGTCAAGAAACTTGTTGAATTAGAAAGAAGTGGGATTGTGTTCATATCATATGCATATATCACTCCTTCACCTAGCAGGCTTTTGTCCAAAAATCTAACATAATTTATTACAATGTAAACAATTGAGTTACTGTTTATTATTAAGAAATTGAATCACAGGGGTCCTCCAGCACAATTGATAAGAACCATTACTACAAAACAACTTTTGAGTCGGACTGACAGCTTGTCCCGTTTTGCAAATCATATAGAAGTTTCTAATTTGAGTAAACATTAAAAAGTATAATGAAAAAGAATCATTCATACAGAATATGAACCAGTTTGAGGTTTTCTTCTATCACTCAACCAAGACTACTGATCAAAATGCAAATTAGAAAGTTCGGTTAAGAAGCACCAGTGGTGCTTCTCTAACTCCAATTTTCAAATCTCATGCCATGTTTCTCCTCCCCTTTCGCACAAATTAGTATTTGGCTCAACCAGCACCAGCTGCAGGTCATGAAGATAACGAATCAAAGGGTAGCTCAACCAGGACAAGAATGTATAATTGGTCAGTTTGTAGGCTTTACTTGTAAGAGAACTTTAGTTAGTTGTCTTAGTAATTCATAAAGAGAGCACACCTGTACCTGATTAATGCCTGAAAGGCCACAGGCTGCTGTCCTCATCAAAGGTTCCTAGAGCACGAGTTAGAATACCTGTCTCCAATCCTTGACGAGAAGAATCTTTAGGAAATACACTTCCATTCTCCATCTACAAAAGAAAAAAGAAAAAGAAAAAAGATATGTTTTCAGCATTTCCACTCTTCATCTTCTGCTCATTTTATATTAAAGAAGAATCTTTAATACAACACTGCCCATACTATGACACACAACTTCAAAATATAGAATGAGCAGGAGTTAGCTGCTTCATCTCTCAAAATGAAACTATCAATCTTCATTGATGCAAATTCTCAATCCATTGAAGCATGCAGCACTTACCAAATTGGCAGAACTCCAGTTATGCAGAGCAGCAGAGTGGTTTAAGCTCTTTTTCAGCAATTTACAGTTGTATCGATCAAACAAGAGAACCATTACCAGTTTTTAATGATTATGTTCAGCACATAATAGCTTTTATGTTTTTAGACTTCTACATACTCATGAAACCAAATATGTAGATACAGAAAGGATGAGGGCGACACAAACCTTAGCAGCCTTTGGAAAATGGGATTGTTTAAAACTTTTACCGGTACTACATCCACCAGTACCAACTATTGCATTTGAAGTGGTGATGTCTCTGCTTGATTGATGTTTCTGAATGGGGAAAGCATGACATGTCTCTTCAGCATCCAAGATGGACAAATTTGAATCTTGCATTGGTAGTTTTGGCTTTGGGGAAGGTGCACATAGTTGGGAAAAAGTAAGAGAATCTAAGGATTGGCAAGGTGCAAAAGGCTCCAAGCTTGATTTGGTATCTTTTAGTTCCACCTTACCACATGTCTTAGCCTGCAAAGATGCCTCAGATAACAACCCTCCAATGCTTAAGGTGGTAAAACTGTCATCCCATGGAGACTGGCCTTGTGCATGCCCTGCTTCTGTTGATTGTGTATCTGACTTGATCTTGTTGGAAAGTAATGATGCTTCAGAAAATAATCCTCCAATGCTTATATCACTTGATCCCAGAAAAAGAGGTTGTAAGGATGAATCATTTTCCAGTTTCACGCTTGCACATCTCATCTTTCCAAACAAAGAAGCTTCAGACAGAAGATCACGAAAGCTTATGGCAGATGTTAATGAAGTCGGCTGCACATCATATCTGCTTACAGAGCTAGGATCTGATCCATTAATTTTACCCTGCAATGATATTTCAGAAAGGAGGCCTCCAATGCTCAACATGGTCAAATTATCATCCCAAGCCCAAGGTACTGTTGGGCAAACTGGTTTAGCCTCCATTGTCATTTTATCATCCTAACAAGAACAAACACAGACGTTGATGACCCGATATACTCTGTAACAAGGATGATCAACTATCCAGAAACTATTTATTTGTCAGAACTTCAAATAAGTGAAAAATTCAGTACAATCTGGATGCAAAGTGTTAAAAGAGACACGATCAATACTAAGAGGTCTAACCATATAGAAGGTAATTAAGCAAATATTTTGATGTATAGATTGAAAAGTTAATCCTTGCAAGTCGCTGTCAATCTTTTTCTATTACGTCAATTTTCTACTTTAACGAGTTCAGATTTCATTTACTTCCTATTGGTTAACATTCACCTGAGTACATAAGCAGTTTCAAAACCAAAATATTCCATTAACATTTAACTGTAAGCAAAGGTAAATGAACTGTTTCAGTTCAGCATTTTACAGAATTCTAGTTCTACATTTCTATGCAATCCGCTCCCTATCAATCTTCATCAAAAGTAAAAAAAAAAAATGCTCCTTCTTATTATCGTAATAGGTTCCATTTTCAAGACAATTACACGTCAGCAGACAAGATAACTTTTAAATAGATGGACAGAAATTACCCCCAAACAAGAAGGTACATCTGAAGCTTTCAGCTCATTAGCATCTGAATGAAAAGTTTCATCGTAATTGCTTTGTTTTCTAATGTCTTCAAAAGAATCATTCACTTGTTCCTCCTGAAGGTTAGCATCTGAACGCAATTCGACGGCGTTGCTTTGTCTTTTAATGACTTCACAAGAATCATTTACTTGCTCTTCCTGGTGATTAGGGATCTCTAACATTTTCAGAGAGCCCTTCTTGCCCTCACAACCTGTTTGGGCCTCAAGAAGACTAGATTTAAGAGGTCGGGCAAACATCTCCATCTGATGATTGCAGAACCAACCATACCTAGAAATCAAAATAAAAGGTTAAATTTCAAACTCCAGGGTAAGCTTTCTATGAAGCAAAACTGAGTGGATTGAAACCTTAGGCGGAAAGTGGAAGGACGCCCCACATCAACATACACCTCCCACACAGTAAAGGAACCATCATTCAAAGTCCACCTTCTGCATGATGCCAACTGTTCAGACTTTGTGTAGTAGGGAAAAAGCATGAGTTGACCTGTCACTGTACTCGAACAGCCCCACTTAGTATCCAGGTGCCTAATCACTGATGATATCCGCTTCTGAGTGCTTAAAGTGATCTCCAAAAATGGATTGTAACCATCCTGCAATATACCAACAAAGCAGAGCATTTCTCATTGTTTCCATCGTTTTGTTTGAGGATGGGATGTGGGGGAGGCCAACTTTTATACCTTCTCCAGTCCTAGGCGAGTTTGTTTATTTATTGGGAAAAGCTGCAGCTTAAATTTTGCAGAGGGAATCTGCAGTTGAAATGGAGGATCCAAATGAGGCATCATTATACCTTCTGCAGTAGAGACATAGTTCGATGAGAATCTTTAACCACAATGCTGCAAGTAACCTTTAACCCGAAACAAAACTAGATTTTCTGCAGTCCATAAACATAAGAAATCCTAATTTAATATAAGCTTTAACATTTTGTTCTATCACCTGAAAGTACTTTACGTTTTCAAGATATAAGACAGGATGATGCGGTTTGTAAAAGCAGAAGCTACCCGTGAGCAATACTAACCTAGACCACTCTGAGGCCCCTGACCAGTCCCATTTGCAGGTTTCTTTACATTAACCGTCAAGCTTTCATCTTGATTTCTAATGATATCTCCTCTCTTTCTCTTTTGTTGTATATAGGACTTCATTCTGCAAATGGTATTAGTTGTTCAAGAATAAATTTTCTGTCTTCCAGTGCAAAGAAACCACATGATTAGCTCCGAGTAATATCCTCATTAGTCACAGATCTAATAATGCATCATCAGTTTTCTGGAGCGCATATGCCCATAAAGCAGTATCTAAGCAGTAAAACAAACAAACATAGGCGCACGCGCGCATAAATGCAGCAGCCGCAACACTACTATTGCTAACAGAACAATAAATTATATTGCTCCAGTTGAGTTGGCAAAGGAAATCAAGATATTTATCATACTAAAGGTTTTAACTAATACCAAACAATATCAAAAGAACAAAAGCTTTAACCAATACCGAACAATATCAAAAGAACATCAACTCCTTGATTAATTCTCCATTTTTTTGTTAAAATGGAAAATTAACAAGCTTAAAGATAGAATTCTCTCAACACTTATGTCAGGCAGACGGCAGCTAAGATCCGCCAGAAGATTAACAGCTCATCTCTACAAAATTGCGCGCGCATAAAATTTCCGAAAATGTTCACATAAGCGCGTACCTTCACACAGCACATACAGAAATGCTTCTTGCCAGTGTAGATCCAGTTGAATTCGTAAACTGGGTGTGATAATCGTCGGTAGCACAGTCGCGAAAAAATAACTTCGACGTGAATCGCCGCCTGCCCCAATTTGAATTTTAATGAAAAGATGGAGGGAGAGGGGCGGTAGCACAGTGGCGAAAAAATAACTTCGACGTGAATCGCCGCCTTCCCCAATTTGAATTTTAATGAAAAGATGGAGGGAGAGGGGCGCTGCCCTGTGGGCTTACCGTGCTTCTGGTTTTAATATTGATTCACTACCCAATGAAATCTCGCCATGTCAGCGTTCCTGGCTTTTATTTTCTGAATCTCTTTCCCACTTATTCTTATTTTCTCTTTCCCCCATCTAAAATATTTCTTATACACATTATATTAAATTTTATTAAATATAATTTAATTTAATTGCAACAGCAATAAAAATTATTTAAATATCCTTTATGTTTGGCTAAAACTCATGTATTCATTATGAGAAATTAAAAAAAAAAACATATCATTTGTCAATTGAAAATGTATAACTTAGGAGGTTTTAAAAGAAAATGAACTTCTAATTATATAAAATATATTTCAATTTCACTTACGCGGGTGTCACGTTCTTTTAGTTGCTCTTGCAATTTTCCCTTATTAAAGTTAGTGCACAATAGAGATCAAACCACCACATGACTAATGGGGGTGTACACAATTCCAGTCTGACGTGTTAAGACAGAACAAGGAACCTCGATCGACCATACAAAAGTATTAAACTTAATCGAGCCCGCATAAAAGCATTTCAGTGGATAACGACATTTCATAAGGTGTGAGAGCTTAATAATTCAAGATAAATTTTACTAGAAATAAAATTCACCTTGTGGTGCAGTGGTATTAACCTTGTCGCAATATCTGAGGTTACCGTCCTTCCTTAGTGGGTCCTACAAGAGAGACTTAAGTTCAGTCATGATTCAACCTAAAAACACCCTCGAATTTCTTCGAGTTCTAGCTCTCATGATTTCGTATATAAAAATTAGGGTTTTCAACTATCTCATACGACTATGGAATCGGTTTATTTATATCAACTCACGATTCATCTTCAATATTCTCATGTGTGGATCTGTCTTATGCGAAGAACTAAATATCAAACAATTTCGTTCAATGATTTAGGTAGATTCAATATTCGACTAAGTTTAAGATGATTGGTCTTGAGATAGTTTTTACAGCAACTTCCAGTTTCAATTCCAAGCAATCCGACAGTAGATTTTCAGTGAGAATCCTACGTTTAGATTCTACTTACAAGACCCTTAAATTATCTTCCCGATGAGGCACTGTTTTGATGTCAAGTTCCGCTCCTAAATTTGCGCCAGCGAATCCATCGGCAGCACTATCTCAAACAACGAATTAGTATTTAAATACTAAGTAGGGATTGGTAGTTGTTAACGAGTTATTGCATAGATTAAATACTAATTAAACACTAAGTGAGAATCTAATTTAATTAGTATTTCAGGATTATTTTCCACTCATCGTTCGAAGTTTGGATCAAAGAGCTATTCACCGCGGAAAAGATCTTGTTCAAATGAACTGCTTTTCCTACTAATTTCTTGTTACAGAATAACTTTTTTTCCTAGTAGTTTCTCAACCTCATATCCAATTTCAAAAGATTGAATCACAAAACATTGAAAAGCTTTTCTCATTAGCTTTCCAATGGTACGCTTTGCAGATTTTTCAAAGATCAATTCAGAAAGTTACGAGCCATGAAAGCCCAACTGTCAAAACTGTGCGCGGGAAAACATGACAATATTTTTTAACCCGAGATTTGCTTGTTTCCACCATCCCATAACCCATAACATTTGAATATATATTAATTGTCTTTCCAATGACACCCTCGATTCACAAATCTGATTTATTAAGATATATAACGGCCGAAAGTGTTGCTGTTCGAACCACATACGAACTACATCAACAATTTCAAGCTTGATGCTTACTCATTTATACTAACTGAAGCCCATCGATTCGGACATCAGTGGAAAGCTCTTATTTCAGGCTTTCCATTACCTCTTTCCATTCGTCATTGCTTTGGATCAGAATCTCAAACCTATCTAATTATATTCGCTTTATTTATATCAACTCACGAAAACTGCTTTGACTCACAATCTCAAACCTATATACAACATACTCGATTCATAAATTGGAATCTGAACCAAAGATTTAAGTTGGGTAGTTTAATTCATGAGGTTTCAACTGGCGGAACGCATAAGCTATCACCTTCTGGTTTGCATAAATACGCAACCAAGACCCAATTTCGAGGCATCCATATAGACTATGAAGTCTTGGTTTAGACCCAGTTTCGAGGCATCCATATAGACTATGAAGCCTTGGTTTTCTTCTGGGATGGCTAACACTAGGTAGTTGTTAGTTTATCCTTTAGTTCCTGGAAACTCCCTTCACAATCATCGGACCAAATGAATTTGGTCCCTTTCCTCAATAGTTGTGTCATAAGTCTGGCCAACCTGGAAAATCCTTCAATAAAACGCCTATAATATCCTGCCAAACCGAGGAAGCTTCTGATATCACTAGCACTCCTCAGAGTCCTCCAGTCTTTTTACCGCTTTGACCTTAGTCGGGTCCACCTTGATTCCTTCGGCTGTCACGATGTGGCCGAGAACATCACTTCCCGAACCTAGAATTCGCACTTGTTGAATTTGGCAAACAATCTTTCCGCCCTTAATGTTTCCAACACTCATCGCTCTTAGAATAAATAAGAATGCCATCAATAAATACCAGGACAAACTTATCGAGGTACTTGTGAAATAATTTATTCATCAACTCCATGAAGACCGCATCTGCATTTGATGTGTCTTAAGAATATCCTCCTTCCTGATTTTCAATTGATGGTAGTCGGATCTCAAGTCAATCTAGGAGAATACAGTTGCACCCTTTAGCTTGTAGAAGATATCGTCTATCCTTAGTAGCGGATACTTGTTCTTGATGATGAGTTTGTTCAACTCTCTATAATCGACACACATCCTAAGTGTCTTTCTTCTTTGCGAATTGTACTGGTGCTCCCTATTGGGAGATGGTTCAGTAGTTGATTTGGCTGATCCCAAAATCCTATTATGATTGGTGAACCATTCCTTTGTAAAAGTTAACACATTTGTCTTTGAGTGTTTCAGACTCAGTAGACTCCCCTTCAGCATGGTCCAGCTTAGAAGTTCAGTCTGCTGTCTCTCAGTAGACTATCTGTCGTAGTGTCATGGAGTGAAGATTCAGTATGGATGGACTCACCAGGAGCAGCATACTGAAAGGTGTTCAGGAGTCAGTAGAACTGAACTCAGTAGGAGATCTAGATGTTTACTGAACTCGGAGTCTTGGCCCTCAGTAGTGTTGAACTCAGCAGGAGCAACATACTGAACCTTTCGGTCAGACTCAACAACGGCCTGCCAGTTGCTTTAACTGACAGTAGACTTTAAAGTCATTTCAGTAGAGTTGTACGAGGTCGTACATCTAAGAAAAGTCAGCTTCAGTATCAACCTTGAAATCTGAATAAGTCTCAACCACTTTCTATACCTCGACCAATAACAAGCAGCCAGCTGGCAAAGTTTCCCACATAAAGCTGCAAGTCAACCACTTTCCCGCAAAGAAAAAGGACTGTACAGAATTCGAAAAAGAGTCGTTTGCTAGCTACCTATATAGGTTGACACGTGGACAGTTCGTCTCCAACGGATCTATTTACAACTCACGTCTATAAATAGATGGAAGGTCGTAGTCACTCAAGTCGCACTACACGATCATACAAGCGACCGAACAAGGGAACTCAAGCATTCAACGAACTCAAAGCTCTAGAATACTTAGCGTATATTCAAGTGAAGAACACGAACCCATAGTGATTATTCCTCTTTGTTCTTCGCTCTAGAAGCCATTCTCGTTCTCACCCTCTAACCTAAGCTCAACTGTTATATCTATAGCTTAGAACCGAAGGAGTTCATTTATTGAATTGTTCTTAATTGTTAAGAACTCCTTCATAGTTGGAGATACATTCAAACTTTACTGTTTGACCCTGTAAACTGAGACTTTCTCAGTATAATCACAAGCTACAGTTTGTCCTGCGCACAAACTAACTGAGACTAACTCAATATAATAAAATAGTGTTCTGCTTTGTTCATGATCAATGGACGTAGGATCTTGCGTATTCGAACCACTTTAAAATTGTTGTGTCGTTTAACTATTGCATTGATATACTGTTCATACTGAAAATATCTTTATAAAATCATACAACAGAATTTCAGAAAAAAGCTTAAAACATCGCACTAATATACTGTAACTGATTTGATAAACAAACGTTTTCAAACAAACTTAATTGGGCCTACAAATTCCGAACGCTACTGAACAACTGTTTAACGCTACTGAATTCTGACATCAAGTCAGCTAGCAGAGCTCAGCAATTTCAGTCACTATGTCCAACGCGATCAAGAACAGCTTGCTTGGTCTGCTGAATTCATTCAGTAGGCAACCTCCGTCAATCGGACTGTTCGCGTTTGAGTTTGAAAAAGGTTTCCAGGTGTATTCACCCCCCCCTCTATGCCTGAACGTTTGACTCGGGACCAACAATTGGTATCAGAGCAGGAGTTCTTTTGACTCTTATTTTCTGAAACTGGTCTACTCGAACTGATCTTTTTTAAAACGTTTTTCACAGCATAACATCTCTTCATTCATCCTTAACCCATAATCTTACTATGTCTGATATGTCAAGGATCCGGATAGTACCCATGTTCTCAGTAGAGAACTATGACGTATGGCGCGTAAGAATGGTGGCGCATCTGACCTCACTGCACGACAACATGTCTGTGCTGGAAACTGGTCCTATCATTCCTATGATAAACAATGTTAAATTCATTGAGGAAGGTGGAGCCGAGACAGGGAAGATGATCGCCAAGAACAAATCTGAATACACACTTGAAGAGAAGAAGCTTCATAATCTAGATAGAGTTGCTCGTAATGCTATTCTAACAACTCTAAGTCATTCTTATCTAGGCAGGGTTTAGGACTGCAAGTCCACGAAGGAACTCTAGGATGCACTGGCATTACTGAGTCGGGGGACTCAAAAGATCAAGAACAACAAATTAACGCTGGAGCTCCAGAAGCCTGAGAGACTCACCCTCATGCCCAATGAAAAGATTGAAGATCTAAACGACAGATTCACAAAGATCATGAACTCAATCAACGGGCTAGGGAAGACGCTCTCAAATAGTGAGATGAACCTGAAGATACTTGCGAGCATTGCCTGAAGGATGCTGGAGTTCATTCGCCACATATCTTCGACACTCTGACCTTGATTCTGTTTCTACTGACCATATATTTTCTGAATTAAAGGCAGAAGAGTTAGAGTTCAGTCTACCTCACAATGGTGGCACGATTTTTAGCGATCCAGTCCATCCCCAGGACTACAATAAAATCTCCCATGGGGATAACATACATTTCTGCTTTGAAATTCTTGTTAGATATGTTTAGACCTAGGTTTGAACACTTAAGCCTAAATGTTATTATCCCATTATGTGTGTCGATTTCTAAAGTACTAAATGTTCTTTTAGAATCTACGTTTAATAGTTTAAGTGCGACTTCTGACATAAAAGATTGTTATGCTCCCTTGTCAAAGAGTACTAAAACTAGTATGCCTACAGGGTTTAGTGTAATCCCTTTCAAGCTCCTTAAGGAATATTATCAACTCATTATCAATGATACAGATGCAAGACACAAATAATCAGCATGAACTACAAGTAACCAAGGACGGATTTACATATAGGCGAGGGATGTCAAATTGCCATGCCTTGATTTTTGATGTGAAATGGCCATAATACCCCTCCTCAATAAATTATCAAAATATATAACATATTAATATGCCATGTATATATAATATACCTACTCTTATATTGTCCATATGTATGTAACATATAAAATATGCATTATACCTTATATACATAATATATATACAGAGTGGATCATGTGAGAACCTGCATTTAACATGAGAAATGCGTATCATGCATAATCATTTATGTATAATCGTTATCTATTTTATGCAAAAAAATATATAATTTGACATTATACATATTTTTATGTAGAAGGGCAAAAGTGTAAAATTATAGATTTTTGCATAAAATACATAACGATTATGCATAAATTATATAAGAATTATGCATGGTTCGCAGTTCTCACGTTAAGGGTTGATTCTCACCAGATCCATATTATGATATGGAGTGGATCATGTGAGAACCCTCCGTATTTGTGAGAATTAGGAACTAATCCTAACCTTTAATTTCATTAAATAAGTGGTTCAGATTTGATCTTATTTTTTATTTATTTTTTAAATATACTATTGTGTTGTTTATATCATTAAGGGTAAGATTATAACTTTATTTTTTTATGATTTATAATATAACCAAAAACCAACTTTTATATATCTGCATTTTAGGATCATGCGGTTTTACAGTTACTGCATTTCTGATGCGGTTTTTTTTTTTTTTTGGCTATAATCTGATATATACATATATGTGATTTTTTTAGCATATTTCAATATTGTATTATGCATAGATTTAATTTTAAATGTAAATTATGCAAATTCCCTTCATGAATTATTTATTTTTGTTGTCATCAGGGACGTATGCAGAATTTTAACTAAGGGGGGCAAGATTATAAAATGCTAAAATATATTATGATCAAGCTATAAAAATTGCTAGCGAAGAAATTTTGCATAATTAAATTATATATACATGAATTTGAGGGTTTCTAACATAAATTTTCAATAATACTCAAGCATAATTACAACTTTTTCATCAATTTCTATTATAAGATGTGATTAATTTTATTTAATTAATATACATAAAGGCATTATAAAAATTTAATGTAAAAAAGAAAGGGAATGTGCATCTGTCCATGGCTGTCATGTGTGTTTTTTAACTTCTCTTCATATTTCATTTGTGAATTATACATATTTTGTTTATGTATTATGCATAGTTCATTTATGTATTATTCAGTTTTGAATTATGCAAAATTTGTTTATGAATTATGCATAGTTTTAACTTACATTATGCATTAATTAAATTTTATGTTTTTTACAAATTCTGTTTTCAGGTAT
The DNA here is from genome assembly GCA_028984105.1 of Lavandula angustifolia. Lineage (NCBI taxonomy): Eukaryota > Viridiplantae > Streptophyta > Magnoliopsida > Lamiales > Lamiaceae > Lavandula > Lavandula angustifolia. The sequence continues at coordinate 30,382,282 of CM054803.1, forward strand.
GGGGAAAGTCAGTACCAAATGCTTGGCAATCGCTGGTAGAGCTTATTTATGATTTTGTGCCGAACCTGGTAAACGAACAAATAGGTGGTCTTTCTGGGAATGATTTCATAATCTTTCCGTAAATTATGTATTAATTTAAGTGGGTACCCAGATTTTCATCTGCTATTAGTTTATGGAGAGAATTCAGGAGCAGTTTCAAAAAGTAACTATTTGAATATGAAAAAGGTAACTGCAAAGGGTTTCAAATGACAACTTATATTTTTGCATTACGAGATATAACCTTTATGCAAAATCTTAACAACAAAAAATATAAAAAATAGATTAATCACAACCATTGATTTTATTAAAATCTAATGTTATAATTGGTTCCTAGTTCTTATTTTAGATAGGTTCTCACATGATCCGCACACTATTATGATATATATTATTATTTATATATACACACTGCCTATTAAAGCAAATTAGAAAATCGGAATAAATACATATATGATATATCAATCATTTAGTTACGGCCTACTTTCAAAATCTCAATCTAAAATTAATTTATTTATTCTCCATTTTTTTATTGCACAGTTTCTTTTGGGAATACGAGATTTGATTTATTTTCTTTATGTTCGCATTTCAGCTTACTCTAATTATTTTTATGTTGTGAACCTTAATTACGAAAAAACTCCAAATCTCGTCAAATTTGAGGTTGATTTCCATCGTTGTTGTGTATGTTTTGAATTTGCAAAATATAATTTAGTATGGTCGAGTATTGAATAAGCACTCGAAAACTAATAAAGCTATACGAAGATTTCAAAAAATGGTTGTGGTTAGGCGTAAAGCCTTAATTTTAAGATTTATTATAATGACTTTTTTCCGATGAAAATTATGTCCTTCCTTTATAAAATCACAGCTACATCCTTGCCAGTAACTAGTATCACCCGAGATACGTAGATCCGGTTGCGGTGATTTTCACTATATGTTGGTCCCGTGAGTGAGTTCAGGTGTAGAGGGGGGGTGAATACACCTGAATCCAAATTTCTCAACTTTCGAACACGAACAGTCCTATTCGGGGAAGGTGCCGTACTGAAATAGTTCGGCGAACCGGACAAGCGTTCCGAATCGTGTTAAAGGCTAAAAGAGTACTGACTCAGTTGAGATCTGCTAACTGACTAGGCCAGAATTCAGTATCGATCAGTGAGAGTTCAGTGTGCGGAATTGTGTAGGCCCAAATCAGTTTTAATGAGGAAAACGTTTTATGCAAGTCTCGGTTCGGTAGATAAGAAGTTCGAGAATGCGAGACGGTTAAATCGATTTTAAATATGATGTTCGGTATGCGCGGTAAAACCAATGAAACGATAAGTAAACGACACGAGATATTTTTAAAGTGGTTCGGATATCAACAATCCTACATCCACTGTCTCGATAGATCGGGAGGCTATTTATTATACTGAGTTAGTCTCGGTCGGCTTGTACTGTTGGACAAAGCCGTGGCTTGGGGATTATACTTGAGCAAGTCCCGGTTACAATTCTATCAAACTTTAAGTGTTTGACAAACTTCTCCAACAATGAAGGAGTCCTTATACAATAAGGATTGGGTTCAAATGTGAACTCCTTCGTCTAAGCTATGGATATAACAAGTGAGCTTAGGGTTAGAGGGATAAGGAACGAGAATGTAGCTATCTAGAGCGACGAACAGCTGAGGGTTTAGCTATAGGTTCGTGTCAGTCGCTTGGATACTAGAAGCTTATGTCGGTTTAGCTTGGTTCCTTTTGAGCTGGATGTAGTCTTTCGCCGGAGATAACTCGGTTGATTCTTGCGGAAGACTTTGTTCTTTGGAATTCGCTCTTTTTCGCGCTCTCTTGTATTCTAGGCGTCGCGCTTGGTGTTTCAAATCTTGAATGATCCCTCTATTTATAGAGTGGAGAGAAGAATAGATTCGTTGGAGACGATCTTCTTCTTTTTCCCTCTTTTGTGGTAGCAAACGGCTCTTTTGGTGTAGGTAATAGTGTACTTTCCCACCTTTTACGGAAATATGTTGAATGTAGCTTTAGTAGGTGAGACGACACGTGTATGCTTGTCATTTGTCGAGGTGGATGTGGTGGTTGAGACAGAACAAACTTCGAGGCAACTGAAGTTGACTTCTCTCTTCCTCGTACTTGACAACACTGATAGCTTATCAAAAGATTCGGAGACGGTTCGGAAGACGGTCGGCCGATCTTTGGGTCCGATTTTGTATTCGGTAGATAGACAGTGAGAAAGGTCTGCGAAAATCAGCTACGAGTCCGATGAACTACTCTGCCGAGTTCGGTTCAGCCGACTCTCTCGATATCTTGCTCTGCGGAGTCCGGTATTCACCGAGTCTTCTACATCTGGTGCGGAGGCCGATGAGCTGCGGCGTCTTGACCGGAGCAGAGTGTCTACCGAGTCCGAAACCTCGAGGGACAAATACGAATACAAAGGAATGGTTCACCAATCGAGATAGGGTTTTAGGATCTTCAAATCTTCTCAACGGTCGGAGCACGAGGCTGCCGGCGTGATTCAGTATAGAAGATAGAATCATTTCACAAGTATGATCATGCTGAGGATTGAATCATCACCCAACAATTTCCCTCTATTTGATGATGCCAAAACATATCATCTATGTCCTATCAACTATGCTAAACACTAACTTACTCAGAAACAGAGCTCCTTACAAATATTACAAGTAGGATCGGTGGAGTTGTCGATAAGTGCTAGACTGCCGAGGGAGACAGGAGCGGAACAATTTCCCCCTTTACAATAATTTCCCCATGCAACAATTTCCCCCAAAGAGAAATAGTAACGGAAAGTCTAGTCTATCAGAGATCTAACTGAGCAAAAACTGACAAGTAAATAAACAAAGTGTGTGTGTCAGTAATCACTTCAGTGATTCTGAGTGTTAAAGCATAAAGCAAACACGGCTATTTAGACAACAAGTAGTTGTCAGAGCCAAAAGAAGATTTGTATATATGTAAGAGAAATTCGATGCAGATCTGATCTTGCTATGCTAAGAGAATGAGCTAAAGATCTAAGGAGGAGGGCCACCGAACTTCTTGATTACGTCCATGAACTCTTGAGTCCGATCTTCGGGAGCGGCACTCCATACATCCCGTATGTGATCTTCCTTAGCTTCAAAAAATTACGCAAAATCGGCGAGGCTCATCTTCGACAAGTTCTTTCTTCATCTGCGGCATGCTTCACTTCGGCTTCAATCGTACCAAAATGTCTTGAGTCATCCTGTCTTCTCGGTGGAGGTATGATTCCGGGTCCCGGAACACCGACTTCTATACCTTCGTGATATGGCTTTGTCGAGGTATGGGTAGAGTTCGGGTTCGATGGCGAACATCTATTCCATGTAAGCTTCAATCCTTGTCTGTTGGACCGGAACCTCCAGAAATAGTTCCTCTTGATGAACTCAATTTTCGCATTTTCCCATCTTTGATTGAGTGAGTGGTATCCATTCATCTTGTTCTTGGCCATCTTTGAAATTTCGGGTCATTGGCTTCCCGAATTTCACGTATCTGTATGGAATATCGGCTTTAGAAGGCACTCTCGGCTGGCCTCCTCTTCGATCCTTTTCATCGAGCTTCAAGGTGCGCTTCCAAATTCTCGTCTCGGCGGCTCGAATCTGTCTTGCCTCCTCGCCTCTGTATAGATATATGTTCATCAGATCAAATATGGCTTCATTTTCATCTCCTTGTGTATCAGTGGCTTGCTGAGGGGCTTCTTCTGATTCAGCAAGGGTACTAGATCTAGATTTGGACGTACCCTGCCTTTCAGTACTCTTCTGCTGCTGCTCCTTTTCCTTTTCTCTGTCCTCTTCATCTGTTATGATGAGCTTTCTCGGAGGCAGTCTAGCAGTTTCCTTTCCTCCTCTGGATGGGGCTTTAGTCTTTCCTTTAGCAGGCTTAGACTTTGGCTTGTTAGCTGCTTCGACCTCTGCAATTTCTCTGGACAGCCTCTCATCCGCAACTATTTGGGCTTCCTCCTCAGCAGATATGTACCTTAATCGCTTTGCTGGATGGGTTGGAATTTTAAGCTTTTGTTTGCCCTTGCCTTCTTGAACTGGTGGTGGAAGAGGAGCCTCTTCTTCTTCGAGTCCTCCACCGCTTTGTTCGGCGTACTCGAGCAACCTCTTTAATAATGTCTTTGGGAGTGCGGGTTGCTCGAGTAGTCTGCTTGGGGTCTCGAGCCACTTGGGCCGATTTCGTTTGTGCTCGCAGCCGAAACACCACGGGCCTTACCCGGAGTCCGAGTCCGAGTTTTACGAGGCCGAGTTTTGCTAATGTCGGCAATAGATTTCTTCTTCTCGGTCCCCTTCTTTTCTTCGATGTTGTCCCCTTCGGTAGTCTAGAAGGTTTAGTGGGAGTCGGCTTCTCGGTACTCTTTTTCTTTCCTTTATTTCCTTCACTTTCTTTCTCGAGTACCCTTCTTCTTTCCTTCCCCCTTTTTGGCATCATCAAGTACAACTGGGGTTGGGATGAGTACTTTCTTTTCTAGCTTCGATAAACAGTGGACAAGACGTCCGATCATTTATGCACTTTCTCCAATGCTAGATGCAGCTCGTTCCTCTCGAGATATGAGTGCGTCCTTGTATCTTTGTATGAGAGAGAACGGCTTCGACTTCGGTTCGACTAGTTTCTCACCGATCTTGTCCTCCACGACCCGGTTGAATGAGGTCTAGTCCGTTCTCCGTGGCTCAGGCTTGCTCGGTGAATGACTCGGTATGAGCGGACAAGGCGTTACGAAATTGTTCAAGGAGCTTGGCTGTCCCTCCCGAATTGTCCTTAGGCGAGTCCGAAACTGCTTTGTTCTTCTTGGGCCAATGCTTCGAATATGAGAGCGGAGACATCGGGGCGGCGATGTAGAGATCTTTGGATTTCAGCCCCTGAAGCTCGAGTTGGTGGCCATGCGAGACTTCTTCCACACCTTGTGGATCGCCTTCGCCAATTCCCGATTTTTAACTCCTTGTGCGGTTAGAGCTTTGGCAATTGAACGGGATCTCTTGGCGAGATGGGTCGGGCGCCGCCTCGTATGTCGACTTGAGCAGGAGGCGAGCGAGCTCTGCGAGGACGAGACACCGGCCGAAGGCTTCTCGGGCCCAAGGATGCCGAGTGGTGCTTTGCTTCTTCGGTATGGGTATCCTTGTCCTCGTGGATGTCCCTCATCGGGCTTTCCGGGGCCTCGAATCATTAGGGTGGGTCTCGACCGTCGTGGTCGAGACCCATCTCGAGGGCGGCGAGGGCAATGCTTGGCGTCGATCGGCAATGATTGCAAGCATGGCCGCCCTTAGATTCTCCATCGTATTGAGGTTCTCGGGCTCCGAATAGCCTATCTCCTCACGCAATCTCGGTTGTTCCAAGTGTAGCTGCCGACGGGAGTAGTGTAGAACAAGGCGTTGAAGGCGAGGCCACTCCTGAAAGCGTAGGATCATATGGAGCCTTGCCGACTTGGCTAGGACGAGCAAATCGAATGGTCGGCAAGCTATGGAATGAATCGGATGATCTCTCGGGAAGCTCTAGAGACAATAACTGCTTCGCTTCCATCCCGAGAGTCTCTTCTGCAGACGCGGAATCGACTCGATATCAACGAAGTCGGTCTCGGAGTCGGCGAGGTGGGCGGCTGCCGAGCGGAGGCACGAAGAGGGCTATCCGGGCGTTGGACTTCTTCGCTTTGGGCTTCGTTAGCCTCTCCCTGTTCCTCTTGAACTTGTTCCTCGGTGGAGACGGCTTTCTCCACTGACTTGGTCTTCTCGGATGAGGAAGACTCATCTACCAACCGTAGTGGCCGAATAGGAGTTGGTTCGGTAGCCACTTCGATAGTAGTCTGCGGTTCAAGGCGGGTGTATCCGGTATGGCCTTCCTCGGCCTCTTGGCTGGTGCCTTAGGTGATTTTGCCGGAGGTGTCCTTTTCTTAGGAGTCGCTGCTGAGGCTTAGATGGGCGAAGCTTGCGGCCGGTCTCGAACCAATCATTGCGGGGCCGCGGACTTGTTGTGAAAGCGGATTTTCTTCACATTAAAATATTCCTTGCCGTCATATGTGATCTGCTTCGGCCTCGCGAAATCCTCGATCATGACCGACAATTTAAGTCCGTAGAGAAGCTTTCCTTTTTGCGGTCGGTGTTCGCGTAGCTTTGTCGAACTTGGCTGCTCGAGCCATAAATTCGCGAACAAAGAAGTCGGTCCAATTGACTTTCACGCAGTCATAAATCGCCATCATCATATGGATCTTGGGTCGGGAGACTCGATCGAAAGAGCCGGCTGGCTCGTCAACAGTCGAGTGACGATGTACGCCGGTGCTCACGAGCTGCGGTAGCATTGCATTCTTCGGAAATCTTTGCTCTCAAGGTTGTGGGCTTGCCACGAAAACGGAGAGGTATGTGTCGACAGGCGTCGTCATTTGTACCCCAAGGTGCCGACACCTTCGGACGGGAGGTTGAAGCTCTTCTTCGGCGCTTGTTTAATAGACATACGCTTCGGTATCCTCGATGTGTCGTCAATGGTGTTAACGGCCGAACCTCGCCGTAATGTCTCCTCCAACCGAGTCGGAGTTCAGATATAGTTCCGCCACTTGTCGAGGAAGGAAGAAGGTCGGCTTCCTCGATAGAAACTCCTCAAGTCCGGATTTCCTCAGATATGTGAAGATCTCGTCCATGTACTCGAGCTCGCACGCGTCGAACTCCATGACTGGTTCGCACCAGATGCGGCCCTTGCTGACGATTTCCTCTATCTTGTCGGGAGAACTGATAGATAGACCAGCCATAGTACCTGTTACAAGAAATGAATCAGTATCGTTTCTTGGATAGAACAATGCTTTACAATGCGATACTGAAAAATATAATAAATACATTAACAGATATAAGCATACCAATAGATAAAATTCGAGATAAGTTTGAGAGTGAAGTTGCAAGTAAGGATTGCGTATGCAGATCTCGGATTTTTCGGAATTTGAAAGTTATGAAGTATGCTAATGGCGGTTTCAAAGATATGATCGAATATATATATCAACTATGAAGATGAACGGTTTTCGATCGAAGGCTGAATTTAAACTTGCTTTATGATATGGACGGTTAAGATTAGAAGTTAAAAATAGGCAATGATCACAAAAGGCGCCTAAGTCAAAGCCAGTTGTAAAATAGCCTCGGTAGTAATCTGCGAAAAGACATCGCATTAAATGCGTGCGAGTTCAAGCAAGCTTATGTATGGAATGTCGTGCATTAAATGTGAGCCGTTAATAATAAAGACAAACCAAAAGATATTAATGTCATCTTCTGAATCTTTGTCATAAATGCAAAGTCTTGTTGTATTAAATTACTACGAGTAGAGATACACAAACCTCGTCAGTGAACATAGTAGTCGGTGATACCTCGTGTAGATGGTTTCTGTCTCTACGTACTGAATGTATCAGTCCTGAGAGTGAACATTCCCCCTTACTGAAATGTCTCTCTCCTGAAACCTCTTATTGACTGGGGTCAGTAGGGTCCAACAGACCTAGCTCTACTGAAAGTTCTCTGAATCTGGATTCAGCTAGAGGCTTGGTCAGTATATCGGCCCGTTGCTTGTCGGTATGGATCTTCTCCATCCCGATATCCTTTTTCTCGACATGGTCACGAATGAAGTGATGTCCGATGTCCACGTGCTTGCATCTCGTGTGAAGTACGGGGTTACGAGTGATTGTAATAGCACCGTATCTTGTCGCAGAAAATCGGCACTTCATTCCGAATGACGTCATAGTCTCTCATTCTTTGTCTCGGCCAAAGGATGCGGGCGCAACAACTTCCGGCAGCCATGTATTCGGCTTCGGTAGTCGACGTGGCCACCGAGTGCTTGTTTCTTTGAAAACCATGAGATCGGCTTTTGCGCCAAGGAACCGACATGTTCACGAAGTTGATTTTCGGTCTATTCTACATCTCGCATAGTCGGCATCGAATAACCGGTTAGTTCAATATTATCATCATGGATACCACAAACCCATGTCGGGTGTTCCTCGTAGATAGCGGAGAATCTTCTTTGCTTGAGTCCATATGACTACGCTTGGGATTCGCCCGAAATCGAGCACGACACCTACGACATAAGTTATGTCGGGACGAGTAGCTGTTAGATATAATAAAGAACCAATTATAGCACGGTATTCGGTTTGGTCTATCGATACTCCCTCTTTATCAAGATCTATCTTCATATTCGTGTTCATCGGATCTTGATTGATTTGCCGGATGTGCGGCCGAATCTTTTGATGAGGTCTCGAGTGTATTTGCCTTGGTTGATGAGCGTTCCCTTTTCGGATTGCTTGACTTGAAAACCAAGGAAGTAGTTCATTTCACCCATCATCGACTTCTCGAACTTATCCTTCATCATCTTTTCAAATTGCGACACATGATGACATTCTTTGATCCGAATATAATGTCATCCACGTAGATCCGCACAAGTAATAAGTCTTCTTCCGGTCGAATCTTTGAATAGAGTGCGGTCTCATCGTGCCTTTACGAAAACCTTTACGAAGAAGAAACTCGGACATGGTATCGTACCAAGCCACGGGTGCTTGTTTTAACCCGTATAGAGCCTTTCGAGTCTATATACTTGATGTCCCCGCCGAAAGCCGGGCGATTGTTCCACATAGACTTCTTCTTTCAAAGACGCCGTTCGAGAACGCAGACTTCACATCCATTTGATAAACTCGAATCGTTGATGTGTTGCGTAGGCCGGGGAATAGTCCGATTGCCTCCAATCTTGCAAGCTGGAGCGAACGTCTCATCGAAATCTATCCCTTCGGCTTGACGGTAGCCTTTAGCCACGAGTCTTGCTTTGTTCCTTACTATAACGTTGTTTTCATCTCGCTTGTTTTTTAAGACCCATTTAGTTCCAATAACATGTTGATGCCGGGTCTCGTCTACAAGCTCCCATACTTCGTTTCTCGTGAACCGATTCAGCTCCTCCCGCATAGCAATGATCCGGTCGAGCATCTTTCGGTGCATCCTCAATGGTCCGAGGCTCTTCGGGAGACAAGAAGCGGGAAAATAATACGCTTTCTCCTTGACGAAATCTGGATCTTGTCTTGACATTTGCTTGAAGGATCTCCAATGATTAAATCAAGGCGGTGTGAGCATCGAGCCACGATCTACGATGTTTCAACTCTTCATCCGAAACTTGTTCAACACGAGATAGTAGGTGAGTTAGGCATTTCGGTTGTACTATTACGAGATTGAAGTAATTCGATAACAAGAGTATGGTCTACTCGAGTCACCGGGTTCGGGGGCATTCGGCTCGGGAATATTACTAGACGTTCCCCCCCGAGGTGTTGCTCTCGGTAGTGTTGGTCTCGATTACCTCAACGGTTTCTTCATCGACTCGAGTTACACGGGATTGATTCCGTTCGGGAGAATCAACTGCTTCAGCCTACTTGCTCGGCGGGTTGAGATTCGGTAGATTTGTCTTCGGTTTCTTCGTCCGAATCATCATCCCAACATAGCTGGATCTTTTCGATTTGTCTTTTAAGCTTAGATCCCGTAGGCGCTTCTTGATGTCCTCGGATTCGGAATTTGAGTTATTGCTCCTGTCTTCGGTAGCAAACTCGTTAAAAACAACATGAGGGCTTTCCTCCACGCAAAGAGTCCGATAGTTGAATACTCGAAAGCTTTGCTTGACCCGAGAGTATCCTAAGAATACTCCCGATCCGACTTGCTATCAAAAGTCTTCATCGATCTTTCCCATTATTGTGAATAAAGCATGAACAACCAAAAATATGGAAATAAGATAGAGAAGGCTTCCTGCCGTTCCATAGTTCATATGGTGTTCTCTTATGCTTTGCTTTGTCGGTAGAGATCTATTCCGAGTATAACATGCGGTATCCGTTGCTTACGCCCGAATTTGGTTGGGAGTCCCGAGTCTGCGAGTAGAGTCCTAGCTTGCCTCTTTTAGAGTTCTGTTCTTTCGTTCGAGCAACTCCATTCCGCGAGAGGTGTGCGTGCGGCTGAAGTCTCATACTCTATTCCTTCTGCTTTGCAGAACTCCTTTACCATGGAATTAAGGAACTCAGTTCCTCTGTCTAAACGTATTTTTCTGATCTTGGTGTTCTTCTCGACACTGAGCTTTTTCAGAAGCGTTGGTAACTCTGTTTTGACGTCAGACTTGTTGGCAATGAATATGACTCATGTGTAGCGCGAGTAGTCATCTATGACCACTAATGCATATTTTCTGCCTCTGATCGTCACTGGGGAGACTGGACCGAACAAATCCATATGTAGCAGCTGAAGGATTCCATCCGTGGAAGGCGATGGAACTGGAGGATTTTGATTCCTTGTTTGCTTTCCCTTCAGACATGCTTCACACTGAGTGTCTTTGCTGAATACTTCATTCGGCAGTCCCCTTGCTAGAGTGTCTCTTGCAAGCTTGTTGAGCGTCTTAAAGTTGAGATGGTTGAGTCTTCGTGCCATAGCCACCCCGTGCGGTTGTCATTCTTCGCCAATAAGCAAGCTTCGGGTTCACTGAGTTCCGATCGACCACATATATGTTCTTTCTGCGCGAACACGATAACACCTTGTTTTCCCTGTGGATTTATCAATAACATCACAGAAACCATCGTTAAATATCACTCTATTTGAGTTATCACAAAATTGACTAACAGAGAGAAGATTATGCTGAAGTCCTTCAACATATGATACTCTTGGAACGTTGGTAGTTCCAATGCTGAGTGTTCCATATCCTCTGGTATAGCCTTTTGCATTGTCTCCGAACTCAATTCTGGGTCCTTCTTCAGTGATATAATTCTTCAGTAGACTCCTTTGGTATGTCATGTGTCTTGAGCATCCGCTGTCCACATACCATGGGTCTTTACGCACCTACAAAACAGAATTATATTCAGGTACCCTTTATTTTTGATTTTGGGTCCTTAGATGTTAGTTTTAGTAACCCAAATCTGTCTAACAACCCTGGTGGTTTCAGACATTTTCTTTCCACTGGAGTCAACATATTTGACCACTTTGGATCTGGTCACGGTGACTTCGAGGCTTCGAGGGTTCGAGGAGTCCTGATCTTCTGAGTTGGTGGACTGCTGACCTTTGCCTTCTATGTGGCTTTCTTTTTCTTCTGACCTTTGGAGCCTCTTCTGACTATAGGTTCATAATAATATGACCCATACTGAGCAGGATGCGTCAGCTTCGGAGGTCCATACTGATCTGCCAAGTTTGATTTGCTGGTTCCCCTTTGGTAGGCCGAACCGGGTTTCTTGGCATTGATCTTCTTGTCGAATGCTGATGTGTGGGATGAGGTGCTTTCATCTTCTGTTTGTTCTTCGCTAGGGGGTTCAGTATATCTGCGTTGATAGTCTCCCCTCGAACAAATCTATCAGCAAGCCGTACTTCTGAGTGTACTGGGGCAGATGAGGAAGCTCCTAGACTGAATCCAAGTCCTTCCTTGCAGTGCTTTGGCTTATTGCTTGCTAGCATAGCCTCTAATTTCTTCTCTGCACCCATGTACCTCTCAGTCATCAGGCTCCTCCAAACATCATCACTCTTCTTCAGTGTGTCGTGCTCGGTCTGAAGTCCTGACATTTCTTGCTTCAGTAGACTCAGTTCAGTATCTTTCTGAGTCAAGTCATTGGTCAAGACTGAAATCCGATCTTCTTGATGCTGAGACTTGGCCATCAGAGAGTTTATCTCCTCCCTGAGTCTCAACACAAGTCCTTCGGCCTCAGTAACAACCCGACTCTCCCGAGAAAGTCTACCGATTCTCCACTTTCGGGGTATCCAACTCCCGAAGAGTCTTACTTGAGCCGCGGACTCATCTCGAATTTGTTCATCTAGTAGATCTTCATATGCGGTCGAGATGTCCAAATTCCCATCCGCACTTTGAAATAGTATCGTGTGTGCGGTGTGAAGAGGAGTTAAGCGGGTTCATGAGAATTTACCTCATCCTCTTCGCTCGCCATCATGCGGAATTTCGGTTGATTCATCCGCTTCATGCTCTAAGGCCATGAAAGCCGCTTCATCGTCGAGATGAATCCATAAAGGAGTCGATCTCTTCCGAGTCGTCCGAGATTTCGCCGACTATGTAGGATTGTCTTTTACGGGCGAATTTCTCTCTCCTTGCCTTGCGTCTTTGCGCGTTCAAGACCTACTGAGCTCAGGACAATCATACTAATAATGTCCCGGCTTCTTGTAGTTGTAGCAAGTGATGACTTTTTCTTCTTTGGTTGCACTATCCCTTGGGGGTGCTGAGTCATCTTTCTTTCTGCATTCAGAAGATTGAGTATCAGGAGCGCGTTTAGGTGTATATTCTAACTTACCTTTTGTATCTCGGTATGCTTTGGTCGGGTTTTCTACGCCTTTCTTTCTCCTTCGATACTTCACTGCGAGCGACGCGCATTCCGAGCTAGACTTCCTTCTTGTAGGTCAGTGAGTGAAGGCTCAGTCTTACTCGTCGTCTTGCTCGTAGCGGGAGATGCTATGCTGACTGTAGCTTTGAAAGCATGGTCAATCTTCGTATCAGCTTCAGCTCTCAGCTTTCTTTGAGGTCTGTCGAACTCATACTCCTCTGCCTGTAATTCTGAAAAGATATGGTCAGGAGACACAGCATCTAAATCAGAATGTCGCAATAAAGTGGCAAAAGGTGTCCGAGTGTCCGTCCGAGCGGTGCCCTCGAGAATCTTCGATTCATCTCTCGATTCTTCGAATGTCTTTCCCGGCCCATTGATAGAATTCATCGAGTTGGTAAATCGATGTTTAGATCTTCGATTTTGTCCCCGGGCATGAGAGACAAGCTTTCCAGCTTTTGGAGTTCCAGCGCTAATTTGTTGGCTTTAATCTTCTGAGTCCCTCGACTCAGTAGCGCAAGAGCATCCCAGAGTTCTTTAGCAGTCTTGCATTCCTGAACCCCGCCAAGATAAGAATCACTAAGGGTGGTTAGTATAGCATTCTCGGCGACTCGGTCTAGATTGTGAAGCTTCTTCTCTTCGGGATTGAAGAGACTTCCGTCTTTGGGGATCTTCTTCCCGGTCACCATTCCTCCTCCTTGAGCTTGGTCCCGAGTCACGACACTATCAATCATAGGAACGATAGGTCCATCTTCAAGCACTTCGGTCATACTGTCGGGGAGGGATGTCGATGAGCTTCCATCCCGACTCGCCATACTCCGTAGTTCTCCACCGAGAACATAGGTACCATCCTTATACCGACATATCAGCCATGAAGAATAATGATATGAATGTAGAGTGATATGCGGTGAAAAATGCTTTCCCTCGGATCCGTTCGAATAGACCGAGTCTCAAAGATAACAAGAGTCAAAGAACTCCTCGCTTCGATACCAATTGTTGATCCCGTGAGTGAGTTCGGGTGTAGAGGGGGGGGGTGAATACACTCGAATCCAACTTTCTCAACTTTCGAACACGAACAGTCCTATTCGGGGAAGGTGCCGTCTTGAAATAGTTCGGCGAACCAGATAACCGTTTCCGAATCGTGTTAAAAAGGCTAAAAAAGTACTCTGACTCAACGAGATCCGCTAACCGACTAGGTCGAGTCGGTATCGATCGGTGAGAGTTCGGTGTGCGGAATTGTGTAGGCCTAAATCGGTTTTAATGAGGAAAACGTTTTATGCAAGTCTCGGTTCGGTAGATAAGAAGTTCGAAATCTTGAGACGGTTAAATCGATTTTAAATATGATGTTCGGTATGCGCGGTAAAACTAATGAAACAAGTAAGTAAACGACACGAGATATTTTTAAAGTGGTTCGGATATCAACAATCCTACGTCCACTGTCCCGATAGATCGGAGGCAATTAATTATACCGAGTTAGTCTCGGTCGGCTTGTACACTTGGACAAAGCCGTGGCTTGGGGATTATACTGAGCAAGTCTCAGTTTACAATTCTATCAAACTTTAAGTGTTTGACAAACTTCTCCAACAATGAAGGAGTCCTTATACAATAAGGATTGGGTTCAAATGTGAACTCCTTCGTCTAAGCTATGGATATAACAAGTGAGCTTAGGGTTAGAGGGATAAGGAACGAGAATGTAGCTATCTAGAGCGACGAACAACTGAGGGTTTAGCTATAGGTTCGTGTCAGTCGCTTGGATACTAGAAGCTTATGTCGGTTTAGCTTGGTTCCTTTTGAGCTGGATGTAGTCTTTCGCCGGAGATAACTCAGTTGATTCTTGCGGAAGACTTTGTTCTTTGGAATTCGCTCTTTTTCGCGCTCTCTTGTGTTCTAGGCGTCGCGCTTGGTGTTTCAAATCTTGAATGATCCCGCTATTTATAGAGTGGAGAGAAGAATAGATCCGTTGGAGACGATCTTCTTCTTTTTCCCTCTTTTGTGGTAGCAAACGGCTCTTTTGGTGTAGGTAACAGTGTACTTTCCCACCTTTTACGGAAATATGTTGACTGTAGCTTTAGTAGGTGAGACGACACGTGTATGCTTGTCATTTGTCGAGGTGGATGTGGTGGTTGAGACAGAACAAACTTCGAGGCAACTGAAGTTGACTTCTCTCTTCCTCGTACTTGACAACACTGATAGCTTATCAAAAGATTCAGACAGTTCAAAAGACTGTCAGCCGATGCTGAGTCTGATTTTGTATTCAGTAGATAGACAGTGAGAAAGGTCTACCGAAAATCAGCTCCGAGTCCAGGTGAACTACTCTGCTGAGTTCGGTTCAACCGACTCTCTCGCATATCTTGCTCTGCCGAGTCCAAGGTATTCACCGAGTCTTCTACACCGGTGCTGAGGGCCGATGAGCTGCCGAGCGCCTTGACCGGAGCAGAGTGTCTACTGAGTCTGAAACCTCAGAGACAAATACGAATACAAAGGAATGGTTCACCAATCAGATAGGGTTTTAGGATCTTCAAATCTTCTCAACAGTCAGAGCACGAGGCTACTGAGCGTGATTCAGTATAGAAGATAGAATCATTTCCCACAAGTATGATCATGCTGAGGATTGAATCATCACCCAACACTATATTAGGTCAAAATGATAGATAGCTAAATGTACTCATATGAAATCTCATCAAGCTTAAGACTAGTTAAGTCACTGAAATTTTTGGCCCTACTTACTCTAATCCTTCAATACACCGCCTAAGTGTACCGAAATAAACAAGTAGTCAAGGCAAGCTATTTTTTTATCTACACTGCAGCTTAAACCGATAATTTGTCCTAGAGTTATTTCAGTTGTGATATTTGTTTATATCTTGTTAGTTCAATCAATTGTGTAGTCTTCTGTGATCTGTACACACTACACAATCTAGCTCTCATATAAGATAAAGTAACTTTAACATGTACAAATATAAAATGATCAGATAAGAGAACACAAACAGTGAAATAGAATAACATTATAAGCAAGCACAAAAAAGTTACTTCCAATATACAAAATTCTAACATCATTGACTAACTCATTCTTATTCTTCGCAAAGAGGATGTTGTACATCTCTTATGACCAATAGACGTAATTGTTAGTTGAGAGCTTCATTCACATGCATCTAACGACAGTAGTCAGACGACGAGAGGTAATACGACGACATGTGGTCGACGGTAGATCGTTCATCAACCTTCCATTGTTAATCTGTTCATCATTCTTTGGTTCGTCAAATTTTGGCATAATTGTTGTCTTCAACAAGAAGCGGCGCTACTAGGGTTTTGAAAGAATAAGATTTTAGGATTTGGAAAAAAGGATTGTAATTTGCTCTGATACCATATTAATTTCTGTATCTTATATATCATTCACAGCTGAAGTAGTACATATACTACTTTACAATGGGTATAAGGTAAGGAAAAATATTCCTATAAAATAACAATCTCATCTGAAAATTAAGGAAGTCGTATAAGGAAATCCTAATCGTTTAAGATTCGTGGAATAAGTATACCCAATAAAAAGAAAACAAAATTCATCTAAAGTTACTATAAATCAACATCTTTTCTTTCTTCATAAATAAAAGTTCAACCCTTGGACTCCTTAAACTTGCATGGGGTTCCTCAGGGTAATGGACGCAGGGGCGGACCCACCCTATGGGCTGGGGTGGGTTCCAGCCCCGTTAAGAATTTTTTTTTCTTTTTTAATATAGGTTAAAATTAATAGTCCAGCCCAACGTATTTCTTTCGATTCATGTCCATCCCAAAGTATTTTATTGGGCTGGATCCGCCCCTGAATAGACGGTTCATTTAACTTGCATAGGGCCGAAATTAATGCTATAAAATTCCTTAGATCTTCGTAAGGATGAAGACAACGAAGTAAAGCATATAGACATTTTAGTAAGGAGTAAAATTAGAAGAATGAAGGCATTTAAGTAAAAGGTAATAGAATCTTCATAAGAGCAGACGACGGATGCATGGGCGGATCCAAGGGGGGGCGGGTGGGTGCGACCGCCCCCCCGAATTTTTGTGCAATACTACGAGTTATCTTTTATTTCTAGTAATTTTTATACTTGTTCCAATTAAATTTTCGAATTCGCCCCCCCGAAATTTTTAAATTTGTTATCCTAACTTTGAAAAATTTTAAAAAACGTATATTAAGTGTCACATATTTTAGTGGAGGTGTAGATTTTGAGTTTTGGATACCTAGTTTGGTAGAGTCAACTTATATAACTTGATGTAATTAATATACTATGTTTTTTGTTTGATGCAATTAATATACTATGTTTGCGTTTTCTTTTTTCATGTACTTAT
Organism: Lavandula angustifolia; assembly: GCA_028984105.1. Taxonomy (NCBI): domain Eukaryota; kingdom Viridiplantae; phylum Streptophyta; class Magnoliopsida; order Lamiales; family Lamiaceae; genus Lavandula; species Lavandula angustifolia. Next base: position 30,398,926 of record CM054803.1, read on the forward strand.
TGATATAAAATTAAGAACATTTGAAGTATAAATAAACTATCATTTAAATACTTATTAATTCCTCAGTTAGATATTGTTATTCTTCATAATTTCCTCTAACTAAATTTAGAGTGATGTCAAAATAGGATTGTGTACTATATTTTTCGAATAAATATAAAAAATATATGAGTTATTCATGAAAGAAGAATTTAATCCTTAAATAAGCCATAAAACATAAGTATAATTAGATTTCAGTAGAAAAATGTACTAAATTTTTTTTTCGGGGGCTCATGCCCGATCCCCATACAAAGAAAACTCAATCCCCGATAAATTTAGCCCCCCTTAACCGAAAATCCTGAATCCGCCCCTGGTCACGGATGCACCCCATCCGTAATCCCCAACACACGCACATGGAAACCTACAGAGACTAGCTAAATGCTGTAATAACAGCTGAGAGAAACCATTACAATTACGTATAGAGAGAGAAAAAAACACCTCCCGTATTCACGAGAGAGGGAGAGAGATAGATAAGCATCACATGCCAGCTCTGTGAGTTTGTGATTGCTGCACTTCCTCTTAATAATCGAACATATATATCTAGCCTCACTCTGCCTTTGACTCCCCTCCTCTCAAAGCCAACCAATCTCTGAAAATGGAAGAGCCAAAGAATAGATAAACGGCAAGAGAGAGAGAGAAGTGTTGTTAAAACTCCAATCTTGTTGAAGATGAAAGGCGAGAAGAATCTCTTCCACCACTTCCTACGCCTACTCTTATTTCTCCGCTTCTCCCTCCTATCTCTCTCATCTTCCTCCGACCTCGCCGGAGTTTCCCACCGCCTCCTCTCCTTCAAAAACTCACTCCCCCACCCCGACCAACTCAACTGGCAGCCCACATCTTCTCCATGCTATTTCAACGGCGTTTCTTGCAAAAACTCAAGAGTCTCCTCATTTGACCTCTCCAATCATCATCTCAACGCAGATTTCTTCCAAGTTGAAAACTTTTTACTCCCCCTCCAAAATCTAGAATCTCTCGTCCTGAAGAACGCTAATATCTCCGGCGCAATCCATTCGCTTCGCCCATAAAATTCTCGTGCATCAGGTTCTTGAACTCCTTAGATCTAGCCGAAAACATGATTTCTGGGCCTATTTCAGACGTCTCGGCTCTCAAAGTGTGCCCCACTTTGATTTTTCTCAATCTTTCGGGAAATATGATAGACCCTTTTGATAAACAAGTGGTTGGAGTCTCAGGACTAGCATCTTTGCATGTACTAGATCTTTCCCACAACCAAATCTCCGGCGGACGACGTCGTTCATCGATACTCTCAAACGAGTTTCCCCACCTGCAGCATCTGTCTTTGAAGGGTAACTAAGTCTCAGGCAGTTTGCGTGAGTTGAACCTCAAGAATTTGATGCATTTAGATCTCTCCTTCAACAATTTCTCCACCCGATTTCCCGCTTTAAGTGACTGCTCCAATTTGAGATATTTTGACCTATCCTCCAACAAATTCTTTGGTGATGTTGAAATCTCATTTTCCGCATGTCCGAAACTGAATTTCCTAAATCTCACCAATAACCAGCTTGCAGGCGCAATTCCCGAGCTGCCTCCACTTGGGACTCTGCAATTTGTCTACCTTAAAGAGAATCATTTTCATGCTGTTTTCCCACTCACTTCTGATTCTTGCTCAACCCTTCTAGAGTTGGATTTGTCTGTGAACAATTTGACCGGCACTCTGCCTCAAACTCTTGTTGGATGCTCTGTTCTTGAGCTTCTTGATGTATCTAGCAACAGATTCTCTGGTGATTTGCCTGTATCTACACTCTTGAAATTGAGCATCTTGAAAGTTTTGAAGATGTCTTTCAATGATTTTGTTGGCCCACTTCCAAATTCTTTCTCAGGATTGGTGAATTTGGAGAGCTTGGATTTGAGTTCCAATAGTTTATCTGGTGTGATTCCTTCTAGGCTTTGCCAAGATCCCAGCAATAGCATGGAAGTATTGTACCTTCAGAACAATATGTTCACTGGCGCAATACCTGATTGCTTGAGCAATTCTTCTGATGAGTCTAATTCGTACTATACAAATTTTGTCTATTTTGGCACCACCTGGGCAGTTGGATCGCATTTTATGTGTTGTCTTGCAGATTTTCGCGCTGATGTGGCGATGACGAGATGCTGAGGTGGCAGACGCGATTTAAGGGTTAAAAAATTGATTTTTGGACGAAAATATATAGAAGGAAGGTGGAGGATAAGGAAAGAAATGATATGGAAAGAATTGGATATGATGTATCTAATAAATATCTTTCCATATTTGATATAAAAACCATACTTCTACAACGAAGTGGAGCAACCATATATAAGAGGAGAAGACGGACGAAAAACACATCTTTTACACCCCATTTTCACATGCACATCACCATTCTGATCGAAGAGAGCAGACGCAGAGAGAAGGCGGCGAAGAAGAAGCAACGTTCATCGTAGTTAGAAGTTGGAAGAAACAAACACTTGTCTTTTGTTTTATTTATCGCTTTTTGGAGACTTGAAGTTTATAGCTTTCGGATCAAGGATCAGATGTAATCGTTCGGCACTTTTGATATTTTAATTTCGTTTCTGTTCATCGTCGTGTTTCAATTTTGTTGTTGTTCGTTGCTTTAATTTCGTTTATGGTATTTTCGAATTTCAGCATGTTTTGCATTTTGCCTAGTTTAGTAGTCCGTCTGCCCAGTCGGACCTGTATGCGTAACTAAATCTTTAAGGGCCGGCGAGATGTGAAACACACACTATAATAAACTCGTGAGACTTAGTGGGTGTTTGGAGTAGCAGAAACTTATCGATAACTACTGAAAGTTGTTGGAAGCTGTTGAAAGCAGCTAAAAGCTGTTGATTTTGATAATTTGTAAGTGTTTGCAAAAAGTGCTAAAAGTTAAAAATTAATATTTGAAATTGAAAATATTAATAAAATGGCATCTAATAATATGGCATCTTATAAAATGAAAATGTTATTTATTTCTCACTTATTAAACTAATTTAGAATTTTTACATAAATACAATTTAAAATTTATTTCCACTCATATAAAATAGTATTTTAATAAAAATATTATTAAAATATAAAAATTAGTAAAATAATTAAGTATAATTAATATTATTAATTAAAATCAAGAATAAAAAAAGATTATAAATTATATTAATAAAACAAATATTTACTTATTCTATATTAAATGATAAATAAAAAATATACATATAAATAAGCAATATCGATCATTAATTAAAAAAAATAGTTATAAGATTATAATAGAATGTATTAATTAAAAAAGTTAAAAATTATAAAAGCTATAAGCTATCAATTTCGAATTTACCAATACCAACTTACGAAAATTCTCTATCTTGCACCCAAACAACTTTCAGCATCTCTAAAAGCTGGATTTCCCAAACACCAAATTCATTTTTCGAGACAGCATTCAGCTATAAGCTGATTCAGTTAAGCTATCCCAAAAATCCCCTTAGGCTTTAATAATTAATCACTTATGTTCCAAATTAATCTTGATTAATTAATTGGATTAGTTAATTTAGGCTTGATCACCCTAGGTTGGCGTATTTGCATCGACTACAGAAAGTTGAATGAAGCTACACAGAAAGATCATTTTTCGTTACCCTTTTTTGATCAAATGTTGGAGATACTTGCGGGGAAAGCTTATTTCAGCTTTTTAGATGGCTATAGCGGGTACTTCCAAATTTTTGTGAAGGAGGAGGATCAAGACAAGACCATATTTACTTGTCCTTTTGGCATCTTCGCATATCGTCGTATGTCGTTCAGATTGTATAATTCACCGGGCACCTTTCAAAGTTGTATGATGAATATTTTTTCGGACTTAATTGAGGAGTGCATTGAGGTCTACATGGTTGACTTCACGGTCTATGGGAATTCATATGCGGGATGTTTGAAGAATTTAGATAAAGTCCTTACTCGGTGTGTGGAGAAGAACTTGGTACTTAACTACGAGAAATGCCATTTTATGGTGACCGATGGAATTGTACTAAGTCACGTGGTTTCGAGTCGAGGTATTGAAGTAGATAAGGCCAAGGTTGACTTGATTGAGAAGTTACCACCTCCTACATCAGCGAACGAGATACGCGGCTTCTTAGGGCACGCCGAATTTTATCGGCGTTTTATTAAAGTATTTACATAGGTAGCTCAATCACTCACAAGGCTTCTACAACAAGATGTGGATTTGTGTTTGATGATTAGTGTAAGGAGGCATTCGACCTCCTTAAGAAGAAGCTTACCACAGCCACTATTATGCAGCCCCCCGAATGGAATAAGCCGTTTGAGATCATGTGTGATGTGTCCAACAGGGCAGTCAGAGCAGTTCTGGGGCAGAAAACCGGAAAATAAAGCCATGTGATTTATTATGCCTCGAAGACTCTTAACCCGGCTCAATGAAACTACTCCACCACGGAGAAGGAGAAATTGACTATTGTCTTCGCATTCGACAAGTACCGGTCCTACTTGCTTAATTCAAAGATCATGGTGTGTACGGATCATGCGGCAGTTAAGCATCTTCTATCCAAGATGGAGTCCAAATCCCGTTTAATCCGATGGATCCTCTTCCTTCAAGAGTTTGATTCGGAAGTAAGGGACAAAAAGGGAGCAGAAAATCATGTGGCAGATCATCTAAGTCGTTTTATCCAAGAGGAAGATGGCGAATTGATTAAGGATTCTTTTCCTGAGGAACTTCTCTATATTGTTCCCGAATTTGTCTCGGTCCCGCGGGCCGCCCCCTTCCGGTGCTTTGCGGTCAGTACTCGGCCATTGCTCCAAATTGGCCGTAACGACCGATCTTGCTCCGTAAATGGCTTAATGCTATATGTACAGTTTATAAACTCCATTGGTTTGCTAACATAGTTAATTACTTCACTTCCAAGCAGCTTCCTTCCGACTTTACACATGCCCAAAAGATGAGATTGAAGAGTGAATGCAAGCACTACTTTTGGGACTATCCAATTTTGTGGAAGATAGGAGTAGATCAAGTAATTCACCGCTGTATTCCTGAAGCAAAACAAGGTGAGATTTTACATCATTGTCATTCATCTCCTTATGGCGGACATTTTGGTCCAAAACGTACTGCTATAAAGGTTTTGGATGCAATTTTTTTCTAGCCGACCTTAAACCTCGATTCCTACAATTTTTGCAAGACATGTACACGTTGCCAAATGACTGGCAACATTTCCCAAAAGAATGAAATGCCCCAGAAGCCGTTGCGTTTCTGTGAGATCTTTAATGTGAGGGGCATGGACTTCATGGATCCGTTCCCCAGTTCATGCGAGAACTTTTACATTTTTCTTACCGTAGACTACGTGTCTAAATGGGTTTTTTTAGCATGTTTCCTTAGATCTAAAATGGGAACTTCTAAAAGGTTGCATGTTTCCTTAGATCTAATATTTTTAGCAGATTCGGAGTGCCGATGGCCATCATTAGTGATCAAGGGAGCCATTTCTACAACTGAACTATAAAGTCACTCATGAAGAAATATGGTCTTAAACACTGTATCTCCACGCCCTACCATTCACAAACGAATGGGCAAGCTGAGGTTTCAAATAGAGAAGTGAAAGCCATCCTTGAGAAGACCGTGAATCCTTCTAGGAAGGATTGGAGTTTGAGGTTAGACGATGTTTTATGGGCCTATCGCACTGCTTACAAAACTCCCCTAGATATGTCTCCGTATCGGCTAGTATTTGGGAAGCTTTGCCATTTACCCGTGGAATTGGAGCACAAGGCGTGGTGGGCTGTTAAAAAGGTTAATATGGATCTGAACGAGTGCGCAAAGGAGAGGAAATATAAATTGCAAGAGCTCTAGGAAATCCATCTTGAAGTTGTTGGTCCCGAGAGCACGTTCAGGTGTAGAGGGGGGGGTGAATACACCTGAAACCGATTTCTCAACTTGAAACACGAACAGTCCTATTCAGGATAGTGTCGTATTGAATGAGTTCAGCAGACCAGATAGCTGTTCTGAATCGTGTTAGGCAGAGTGACTGGCTCTACTGGGATCTGCTAGCTGAATGAGTCAGAATTCAGTATCTTCAGATGGAGTTCAGTGGTGCGGAATTGTGTAGGCCCGAAACAGTTGAGTGGAAAACGTTTTTATCAAAACAGTTTCAGTTCAGTAGAATAATCAGTTAAGTTCGCTGAAACTCAGTTGAATGATTTTAAAGGATATTTTTCAGTATGAATAGTTAAAATCAATGCAACAGTAAATAGCAACACAAGCGAGAGACACAGAGATTTTTAAAGTGGTTCGGATACACAAGATCCTACGTCCACTGTCCCGAAAGATCAGGAGGCTATTTATTATACTGAGTTAGTCTCAGTCAGTTTGTACACAAGACAAATCCGCGTCTTGGAATTTATACTGAGCAAGTCTCAGTTTACACAGTTATCAAACTAAAGTGTTTGACAAACTCTCCAACTATGAAGGAGTCCTTTCACAATAAGGATCAAGTTCAAATATGAACTCCTTTGTCTAAGCTATGGATATGTTCAGTTGAGCTTAGGGTTAGAGGGATAGGGAACGAGAATGTAGCTTCTAGAACGACGAACAACTGAGTTTTAGCTTTGGGTTCGTGTAACGTCGTTTGGATACTAGAGGCTTGTTTATCGGTTCAGCTTGGTTCCCTAGGAGCTAGGAGGTAGTCTTTCACCGGAGAATGTTCTTCGAGTTCTTGCGGAAGACTTAGGCTTTTCGGTTTGCTCGTTTTAATGCTCTGTTCTTGTGGTCTCGTTACCGCTTGTTCTCGTTGAAGGCTCGAGAGCTTTAAATTTTGAATTATCCCTCTATTTATAGAGAAGAGATTGGGAAAGATCCGTTGGAGACGATGATCCCTTTATCTCTCTCTTCTGGTAGCTAACGGCTCTTTTGAAGTATGATGACAGTGTCATTTCCCTCCTTTTCCGGAAAGTTGTTGACTTGTAGCTTTAGTAGGTATAGGACAGGTGTCTGCTTGTCATTTTTCGAGGTTTAGAAGGTAGTTGAGATAGAACAGACTTCGAGGCAACTGAAGCTGACTTCTCTCTTCCTCGTATTTGACTATGCTGATTGTCATTCAAAAGTTCTGCAGTTCAGAAGACTGTCCGGCCGTTGCTTGAGTCTGATCTCTGATTCAGTAGAAAATATGCTGAGATGGCTCTCCGAAGATCAGCTCTGAGTACAGTGAACTACTCCTGCTGAGTTCAGTTCCACTGACTCTATTCGATATCTTGCTCTCGCCGAGTCCAAGATATATCGAGTCTTCTACATCTAGTCTTGAGGCCGATAATCTACTGAACGCCTGAACCAGAGCAGGGTGTTGCCGAGTCCGAAACCTCCGAGACAAAAACAAGTTACAAAGTAATGGTTCACCAATCAAGATAGGGTTTTGGGATCTTCAAATCTTCATAGATTCACTCAGAGCATAAGCCTACTGAGTGCATGCCAGTACGGAAGATAGAATCATTTCCCACTATGTATTACTGTGCTGAGGATAGAATCATCACCCAACAGAAGCCTACGATGCCGCCATAAGATACAATGATCGTACTAAGGCATGACATGACAAACATATCCGTCTCATGTCGGGCAAGCTTCGCTTCGTTGGATTGGTCCTTTCCGGATTCGGTCTGTCTAGCCAAGCGAAGCAGTGACGATCTCGAAACTTGACTCTAATGCAGAATTCACCGTCAATAGCCATCGTTTGAAGATCTAACACGCTGATGAGATGTTGGAAGTTGTGGACAAGCATCGCTTGTCCACTACCTCTTATTCTTGACCTTAAAGAAGGAGTCGAGCCAAAGACGATAAAGAAGGGCGCTACCAGGAGGCAACCCGAGTTTATTTTCATTTATTTCCTTTTATTTTATCATTGTTTGGGCCTTGTTATTGTGTTGTTTTTCCAGATCTTGGCTAAGAAGGATGTTGTAGACTTAAGTGTAAGGAGGACGCTTCATCAGCGGTTTGATGCTTTTGAGAAGACTGTCCTGCCCCGTCTGCCCAGGCGGGACGATAGGTGATGTTGTTTCCCCATTGTTTTTATTTTTTGTGTCTTTGAGTCTGTGTTTTATTTTTCGTGTTTTATGTGTTTTTGTCTTGTTTGCTATGTCTACACTTGATCTTTGGTAGAGATCAAGTGTAAGGAGGGTCTTTTGTTATTTTTGTTTCGTAATTTTGTCATGTTTCTCCTTCTTTTGTTCTTTTCTTTGTTGTCCTTTCTTTTGTGTCATCGAAGCATGCCAAAATTTGAAGTTTTTGATGCGCTCTTGTTCTTTGTTTAAGCATGTTTGACTTGTGCTTTATGTTTCAATATGTAAGCATATTAGTTGTTTGAAGAGCAGAACTTGGTGCACATTTGTATGTAATTTGGGATCACGAATAATAAGTAAATTGTGGATCAAAATTTTACACACACTCCGCATATTAGACTTGAGCCCTTAAAGTAGGACACTTCCTACTAATTTCATTGAGAGTGCTTGTCCACGAAGTTGCAATAAAGGTGAGTCACTTGCGATACATGATAGGAGACACTACGGATTAAACCTAGCTCTTTAATTCCAATCCACGTCAAGGTTCTTAAGACGAATGAAATTAATAGTTCGATATACTGGACCATGTCACTATTAAAACGCGGGAAGGGACTTCGAGGGAAGTGAATTGTACCTGCGGTGACATCTAAGCATTGACCATTAATTTGACCAAATAGAATCAAATTCTTGAAATTGACATACTTACTCGAACCATGCCGCATTCAATTTGATCTAATTAGCCATCCTATTTAATTATTATCTTCTAGAGTACTCGTGTTTACTAGGCACGCAAGCCACGCAGGTGAACGTTTACGGCTTCGCTCCCACTACTCAATAATAATCAAATATTGTTTTGGAAAACTGGTAGCTCAAAAATGCAAGCAAGCCACGCAGGTGGACGTTTACTTACATAATCTTACTACTTTCGTGTAGAGTCCAATTAATGGAGGTCCGATTAAGTGTTTAAAATCCAAATTAATGAAATCTAATTAAACATTTAATTTTAAAGTTGCTTAGTCTTTTTGTTCAAAAGGTTTGTAACGAATCATGCAATCACACATAATTCCTAAAGCATGCAATTACTAAACGCACATAATAAAACGTGCTCGCGAAAAATAAAACATGCTTTAACAACGACATAAATCCTATTTACATGCTTTTCTAAGCGCAATTAATCACATAATCGCATGCTAAAGCATAATTAAAAATAAATACGCAAATAGGAAATTTAAAATCGTTATCGGGCTTTAAAACACGTAATTCCTAACTATTACATTGCCCGATCAAAATACGAGATCTTCGAAATCTTGAAAATCTTCGAATCCGAAACCGTGTCGAAAATTGCATCGAACCTGTCGTCGCCACGTCATCGAGGGTGCCGCCACGTGGCGGTACACATTTCTCGCCCGGTCGGCGAGAGGGGCGACGTGGCGCGCCACGTCGGTGCGCCATGTCGGCATCACCTTCTTCATCAAATCGCGCCGCCGCCGCCGTTCCGAGCCTCGCCGGGCCCGCCGTCGTCGGGGGAAGATGCCCGCGGCCACGCAAACCTTTCCCCACCTCGCGCCGCCTCTGCGGCGCCGGGAATCGAAGTGCTGCGCGGCCAGCGCTCCGGCGGCGAGCGCGCGCTGCCGCCGCGGCCTCCACGGCCCGGCGCCGCCGTTTTCGTTATGCAGTACCGCCCCTAGGTAGATCCTCACGCCTGGGCTACCCAAATCCGGCGACAATTGCCGCCGCCGCGCCGGGAATCAAGCGAATTTCGCATCCCGTCGCCGGCGAGCTTCACAGTTCAAATTCGTACACTCCGAGCCGCGATTCGATCAATTAAAAAAGGGGAAACATAATTGGAACACTCACGACCACCGTGTAACGGATTCCGGCCGAGATTAGTTCCTCAATTTCCCGAATTTCAAACGATTCGCCGGAACGAATTCATAACGAGCAGTGAACTTCAGACGTCAATTACGGTCGCATCCGGGATCGGATGACCCCATACGACCTATCAACGCGAAGCTCGTAAGCCGAGGACTCCATCGGTTTAATCCGATCGGAAATCCGACTACGGACTGGCCGGGAATCGCCGCCGTAAGATGCGGCGGAACCCTAGAAAACAAGGGTTTTCTCGCCAATTTGGGGATTTCTGGACAGCACGACCACTTCTCCTTTCCGACGCTATTCCGGACAAACCAGAAATCGGAATGGGTCGTGCGACCTATCCAGACGAAGCTCACGCGAAGATGAACAAACCTATCTGAACGGATCGGAAGGATACTATAGCACGCGCCCTCACGCGCTGTCGCAAGTCGGCGCCCGTGTTCTGCCAGAAACTAGGTTTTCGCCCTTCCGCTCCGTCGCGCCTCGATTTTCGTGCCAATCGGACCAATTACAGTACAACAAACAGTACAATCACATAGCACATTGATCCTATCAACTACTCGTGGATTTTCTCACGAGAAAAACGTTACAATTGGGTCAAAACAGTGGCTCGCAGGCCGCCCCAAACACGAAATAGCCCGATAACGACGAAATAAAACCTAATTATGCAACAATCAGAGCCTAAACCTGACTCTGATACCAATTGAAGGAATAATAGGGTTTACAGTAAGGCTACCTTCCTCCTGGTGTGTTGTCGCGGCTCCGATTATTGCTCCTGTGTCAGATCTTCTGATCTGTGTCCCGGCCTTTTTCTCCCTCTGGGTGGTCAGAGATCTGAAGAAAATAAATTTATTCTCTCTCTATAAACTCACGCCACTCTCAATTTTTATGAATCAATTGTGTGAGTTTCTGAACAGAATACTAATATATATATATATAGGCTTCAAAAACCTATATAATATTAATATATTTGTAGCCCATTAATTTAATTATAATCCAATGAGCTTCTATTAAATCAGCCCATAATATAATTAATTAATTTATTGGGCTACTAATATTTATCAATTAATTGGCCCAGCCAATTAATTCCAGATAAATGACATTATTAAATAATGTAAAAATACATTAATCCATTAATAATGAATTCTGAGAGACAATAAATTACTAGACAACTAATTGGGCCAGACCAGGGATCCAATACAAGAAATAAAGCTGGGTCTCCAATTAATTAATTATCCATGCTCAGCCCATAGCAAAATTAATTAATTAACACAGATTCATTCCACTAGAGAATCCGTGCTGACTTACCCCTTTATCCCAATTTGAGCAAGGGCTTGTATTTTAGACTTAATCGATCTCCGTATTTAAGATAGAAATATCCGTTAATTAATTAAGCTTACTGACTGCTTAAATTAATTAACATCTTGTATTCCTGAGTAGTACCACTCGACCTTATTAACACACCTGAACTTAATCAACCGGCCGGGTTTAGTGTGCTAATCCTTTCGAGTTCCTCAGGGGATATTATCAACCCATTCCTGGGATATTATCAACCCATTCCTGGGATACGGCTGCAAGATACAGACAACCAGCCTGAGCCACAAATGACTACTAACACCCAAGATACGTAGATCCGGTCGCTCATTGGACGTTCACCATAGTAGGTCAAAGTGATAGATAGCCAAATGCACTCAGCTGAAGTCTTACCAAGCTTAAGACTAGCTAAGTCACCGAGATCTTGGTTTTCCACTAATGTCAGTTAGGAAAACACATCTCACTGTGATCCGTCAATACACCACCTTAAGTGTACCAGTAAAGACAAGCAGCTAAGACAAGCCACTTCTTATCTAAACTGCAGCTTAAACCGACAACTTCATCCTTAAGTTGTCTCAGTTGTGTTAACTGTTTATATCTTGTTAGTTCAACCAATTTGTGTTGTCTTCTGTGATACCCGACACACCACACAAATCTAACTATTATACAAGATAAAGGATAACATGTGCAAATATACATATTTATCAGATAGGAGAATAAAACAGTGGTAAGGACAAAAACACATTGTATACAAGCATAAAAAGTGCTTCCAGTATACAAAATCCCAACAGAAAGAATGCCCAGTCAGACTTGTATGAATAACTAAATCTCTAAGGGCCAGCGAGACGTGAAGCACACACTTTAATGAACTTGTGAGACTTAGGCTTTAATAATTAATCACTAAGGTTTCAAATTAATATTGGTTAATTAATTAGATTAGTTAATTTAGGCTTGACCACCCTAGGTTAGTTTAATCCATAGCTAATTTAGTACTTCCTTCGTTTCTCGTGGGATTAGGCTAAATCAGTAGCACAATTGTTCTAAGGACAATTAGGATTAATTTGGTAGGAGACTATTAAATTGCCATCATGCGAGTAGGCTCCTAAATTGGATTCCCTTAGTTCTTAAAATTGATTAGGTGTTAAATCTATTGATTTCTCACCAACGTAGGTTGCATCTAATTTAGAGAAGTAGTTTTTTCAACACCCACCGTGGCGACTATCGAATAATTAACGGGGAATATGAGATGTGTCAATTTAACTACGGCAACCTACAACTGATTGATCTATAGAGATTAATTTATATTTAATGTCGATGATCGATTGTGTATGTGTGAATCATCTTGCTGGACCCATTTCTTTGTATAAGTTTACTCCGTATTTATTTTCAGTTGTTTAATTTCTTGCTTTAGTTTATAAAACCCCAAAAATTGCGTGGTAGCTAACCAACCTCATAGATTAATAGGAATTTAATCTTAAAATCTTTGTGTTCGATACCTGTTTGCTATACTAATCTAAATTCTAGAATTTTGCAGGATTTATTTGGTGAAAACAACGATCACGATGTTCCAAGTTGGTTTCACTTGATCTCAGTTTCAATTCTCTGACTGGGACAATCCCACCTAGTTTAGGTGCCCTGTCCGAGCTTAAAGATGTGATGACGCTGTTAAATCAACTCAGCGGAGAGATCCCAAGAGAGTTTATGTAGTTCCAGAGTTTAGAAAACTTGCTTCTTGATTTCAACTACTTGACAGGATCAATATCTGCAAGCCTCAGCAACTGCACCAAGTAGAATTGGATTTCTTTGTCAAACAATCAGTTGAGTGGTGAGATACCGGCTTCATTAGGCCGGTTAGTAAATCTAGCCATTCTGAAGCAGGATAACAACTCCTTGTCTGGGAGGATTCCAGGCGAGTCGGGAGATTGCCGGAGCTTGATTTGGTTGGACCTCAACACCAATTTCATGAATGGGACCATTCCACCTCCTCTGTTCAAGCAGTCTGGCTACATCGATGTTGCATTGCTCACTGGTAAAAGACACGTGTATATCAAGAACAATGGTAGCAAGCAGTGCCGTGGAGTTGGGAATTTGCTCGAGTTTGGAGGCGTTAGGGACGAGCAATTAGATAGAGTTTCATCGAGGCATTCATGCAGTGTTAGCCTTGTTTGGAGAGGGATAACTCAGCCAAACTTCAACCACAATGGCTCCATGATTTTTCTTGATCTTACTTATAATAAGTTGGATGGTAGTATTCCGAAGGAGCTCGGATCAATGCATTACTTGTCCGTGCTCATCTTGGGACATAATGGTTTATCTGGGCCAATTCCGGATGAGCTCGGAGGCCTAAAAACTGTTGCAATTCTTGATCTATCTTACAACAAGTTGAATGGAAGCATTCCACAGTCACTAACTAGCCTTAGGCTTGGAGATGATGATTTGTCAAATAATAATCTGAGTGTAATAATCCCAGAATCTGCTCCACTTGATACATTCCCAGATTATAGATTTGTGAATAACTCTGGGCTTTGTGGATACCCTCTCCCTCCTTGTGGATCTCCATTAGGTGCGGGAAGGAGCAGTCAATGCCTTAAATCCAATAGGAAAGAAGCATCCTTTACAGGAAGCATAGGTATGGGGCTAGCATTTTCTCTGTTATGCATATTTGGTCTCATCATTGTTCTTGTGGAGACGAAGAAGAGAAGGAAGAAGAAAGAGGCTGCTCTTGAGGCCTACATAGACAACCACTCAAATTCAGGTACGGTTTGGAAGATCAGTGCTCGTGAAGCACTCACCATTAGTCTTGCAACTTTTGATGATCAGAAGCCTCTGAGGAAGCTCACCTTTGCTGATCTTCTCGAAGCCACAAACGGCTACCACAGCGACACCTTAGTAGGGTCGGGTGGCTTCAGAGACGTGTACAAGGCCGTGTTAAAAGATGGGAGCATCGATCGTAGCTATTAAGAAACTAAAGCATGTTGGGCAGGGTGACAAAAAATTCACTGCTGAGCTGGAGACAATAGGGGAAGTCAAGCATAGGAACCTCGTACCGCTGCTAGGCTACTGCAAGGTTCGTGAAGAACGTCTCCTTGTTTACGAGTACATAAGTATGGAAGCTTAGAAGATGTTTGGAAGATAGGAACAAGATAGGAGTGAAACTAAGCAGGCCGGGAAGGCGTAAAGTTGCCATCGGAGCAGCTAGAGGGTTGGCTTTCCTCCACCACAGCTGCAACCCACATATCATCCACAAAGACATGAAGTCAAGCAACGTGCTTTTGATGAGGATCTCGAAGCTAAGGTGTCCGATTTCGGGATGGCGAGGATGATGAGTGCGGTCAACACTCATCTATCCGTGAGCACGCTCGCGGGCACACCGGGGTACTATTAGAGAAGGCCGAGCAGAGAGACCGAGAATTTTTTATTAGCGGCGTGCAAAAGAGTGAAGGAATGCTGATCGAATATGTTAATTACTTTATTAATATTGTTTTGCTATGTTGACTATTTTGACTAATGTCCTGCGTGGCACTTTATGTTTGTATTTAAGTCCCGTTTGAGGGCATTAGGTGGTAGCTGAAAAATTGTATAACCTTTCTTGGGCTCCGTGAGCCTCTCCCTTTCGAAAAGGAATTATCAGCAAATAAATCTACTATCTTGGGTTCTTGTTGGAAGATTGGTCTTGAGTAAATTCCGTTGAGTGGTAATTTATCGCTACAATTGATATCAGAGACGTGACGATTCGACGATGACGAACAGTACCAAGCGAATTGAGGAGATTGGCGTCTCCGTTCACACCAATACCAGCAACTTGCAAGCTTTGACCAAACAACTGGAGGAGTTGAACAAATCGCAAGCTGAGATGCGTGAGTCGCAGAACACCATTCGACTTTCCCAAGAATAGGTTACCCAGTTCCTAGTGGGAAAGCGCGAGGGGAAGGGCATGGCGGAGGAGCCACCGGGTGAACCGCCACCACCCTCTCCGCCCAAGCGTGGCGGCAACCACAGTCGATCTCACCGTGGACCTTCCCGTGACAAGGGCTCTGAGTATGAAAGGGAGTGGGAGACTGACCATGTTGATGGGGAGGAAGACGAATATCACGACGACCGCTACACCGACTACCATAGGTAACATCATCGGGGTGACAACCACCACCGCCGGCGAGATGACTTCCGCTGCTATGAGCATCGCACCGACTATCGGCCCAAGCGGGTAGATCTGCCCTCCTTCAATGGGATTGACCCGGATGGGTGGTTGATGATGATCGACCGAGCCTTCAAGGTGAATCACACCCCGTTTGCGGACCGCTTGGAGCACACTATACAACAATTTGAAGGGTGCGCGGTTAGTTGGTGCAATTGTATGGAACAATTGCAGCCCATTCTTCATTGGGATGATTTGCGCAATCGGGTCATGAAAGAGTTTCGTTGTTCTCAAGGCGGAGATTTATTTCAACAATTTTCTGCCATAATTCAAACCGGGACGGTGGCTGATTATGTCGATCGTTTTCGAGCAGGGGCGGCGCCGTTGAAGGAATTACATCCTAGGGTTGCTTTGGGTAATTTTATCCATGGGCTTAAACTCGATATTCAAGCGGAAGTCCAGTACATTGGGCCCGCTACTTTAAGTAAAGCCTTTGAGCAGGCCCGTAAGTATGAAGAGAAATTAGCAGCCCACCACTCTTTTCGACCCCAACAGCCTAAGATGGGCTCCTTTGGTCGATCGGCACCACACTCTAGTGACGCGTCGCACAACACTTCCTCTTGGGTTTCCGGTAGCCGGGGCAGCACGTTGCCACCGACCACCACCCTTCACGCTGCGACGGACAGCAGCCAACCATTTTTGGGCCTCGATAAACGCATGACGGATGCTCAAATGTCAGAAAAATGCAAGCGCGGTTTATGTTATAAGTGTGATGAGAGATGGCATTTCGGCCATCGCTGCAAGACAGACTGTAATGTCATTTTGATTGAGGAGGAATTGGAGGATTCCTCAGGCGAAAGGCTGGAAGACGACGCCCTAGGGGATGTCCTTGTAGATAATATGAATGCGGAAATTTCCCTCAATTCGGTAGCAGGCTTGTGTCCCCTAAAACCATGGCGGTGTCGGCTAGGATTCTCGGTACCCCAGTTACTGTCCTCATTGATAGCGGCGCTTCCCATAACTTTCTCTCCGCTTCCTTAATCGCTCAATTACAAATTCCGCTGCAGGGTGACACGGTATATAAGGTACGAATGGGAAACGGGTCACCGATTTTCTGTCATGGGTTATGTGAGGGTGTGGTAGTAGAACTGGGTGAGGTAGATGTGAAGGAGTAATTCATCCCTCTCTAATTGGGTAGTGCCGATGTAATTTTAGGCATGAAGTGGTTAGAGGTGCTAGGAGACTCGCATCCCTACTGGCGGGATAAGGTGATGGAATTTGTGGTACAAGGACAATTGATTCATTTGATGGGATTCAAGGGGGAGTCGCATACCTTTGCTTCTCTGAAAACGGTTTCAAAGGGCATTAAACAGGGGGATGCCGGCGTGGTTGTGAAATTGTGCAGTTTGACAAGGGAAGACCAGGAGGACTTGGTGGTCGATCAAGGATTACAAGGCGTGCTCAATAATTTTCCGGATATCTTCAAGGAACCTCATGGTCTGCCTCCCAGCAGGGGCCATGAACATCATATTGAACTGCGAGAGGGGAGCGCACCTATCAACGTCCGCCCTTATTGTTACCCTCATTTTCAAAAATCCGAGATTGAGAAAATGATTAAGGATATGTTGGCGACCGGTATCATACAGCATAGTCACAGTCCGTTCGCCAGCCCGGTTATATTGGTGCGCAAGAAAGATGGTACTTGGCGTTTTTGCGTTGATTATCGAGCGTTGAATCGGGCCACTATACCTGACAAATTTCCCATTCCTGTCATCGAGGAATTATTAGACGAGCTTCACGGTGCCAAGGTGTTCTCCAAGTTAGATTTGAAATCAGGCTATCATCAAATCCTGATGCACCCTTCCGATGTGCATAAGACGGCTTTCCGCTCCCATGATGGCCACTACGAATTCAAAGTGATGCCGTTTAGATTGACAAATGCACCGGCTACATTTCAAGGGCTGATGAATAATGTCTTTCGACCTCATTTGCGTCGTTTCATACTCGTCTTCTTCGACGATATCTTGGTCTACAGTAAATCTATGGAGGAACATCAGGAACATCTTCGCATTGCCTTGGAAGCATTGACAGCACACCAGTTAGTTTTGAATCGTAAGAAATGTGAATGGGGTCGCGATCGTCTTTCATATATGGGTCATGAAATTTCTGGGGATGGTGTGCCAGCTGAAAAGCATAAGGTTCAAGCGATGGTTGATTGGCCGATTCCAGGTACTATTAAGGAGTTGAGGGGATTTTTGGGATTGACCGGATACTACCGGAAGTTCGTCAAGAACTATGCTAACATTGTCGGTCCTCTAATGGACCAACTAAAGAAGGGGAATTTCCAAAGGAATTCCTTCGCCGAAACGGCGTTTATACATCTTAAAAATGCGATGGCTTTGGTTCCAGTTTTGGCGTTACCAGATTTCTCGCGACCTTTTGTAGTTGAAACGGATGCGTCTGGTTTCGGACTTGGGGCAGTCTTATCACAAGGGGAGCAACCCATTGCTTATTATAGTGCTACTTTAAGTGCTCAAGACAAACTGAAATCGATTTACGAGAAGGAGCTCATGGCTATCGTAAGGGCAGTTCTTAAGTGGCGTCACTATCTTCTGGGGCGCCACTTCGTGGTTCGTACTTATCAACTGAGTCTCAAGTTTCTATTCGAACAAAGAGTGGTTGGAGCTAAATATCAACGTTGGGTTTCTAAGCTGATGGGCTTCAATTTCGACATTCAATACCGTTCCGGAGCAAGCAATAGAGTGGCATATGCGTTGTCCAGGAAATCAGAGGAGTCGGAGTTACATGAAATTAGTGTTGGCACTTGGGAGTTTTGGGGGGAATTGAAAAAACACATCGAGGCCGACGCGTTTATATCGCGTATCAAACAAGACCTTCCTATCCATCCGGACAACTACCGAGATTTCACCCATTTTCAAGGTAATTTCTTCTATAAAAGCAAACTGGTTCTACCTGCAAAATCTACACTTCTTCCTTCGGTTATAGTGGTGTATCATGACTCAATAGTGGGCGGTCACTCGGGGGTGCTCAAGACGTATCAACGGACGGCTGTAGAGGTCTTTTGGGTAGATATGCATGCTGATATTAAGGAATATGTGCGTTGTTGCCAGGTTTGTCAGCGAAATAAATCAATGACCTTAGCACCAGCGGGGCTCCTTCAGCCCCTACCCCTACCGCAACGAGTATGGGATGATGTGACCTTGGACTTCATCGAAGGTCTCCCTCGTTCTGATGGGTGGGATACGATCCTAGTAGTGGTGGATCGTCTAAGTAAATATGCTCATTTTATGAGGTTGAAACATCCGTTTACGGCAGCGAGTGTAGCACGAGTTTTTATCGACGAAATTGTGCGCTTACATGGTTTGCCAGTTTCTATGGTTAGTGTCCGCGACAAAATCTTTGAGAGTCTTATGTGGATGGAAATTTGCAGATTGCATGGAGTCAAACTAAAGAAGAGCACAACCTATCACCCGCAAACCGACGGACAGTCAGAGATTGTGAACAAATGCCTCGAAACCTATATGAGATGTTTTTGTTCGGAGAAGCCCCGGGTGTGGGCGAAGTGGTTGGCATGGGCTGAATTTTGGTATAATACTTCTCATCACTCTTCCCTTCAAGCTACGCCTTTCAAGGCCCTTTATGGGCAGGATCCTCCCACCTTACTGCGTTTTGAAGGACAACAGACCCCGATTGATTCACTAGATGATCTTCTCATGGATCGGGATGCCGTGTTGGATGATCTACGCATGCATCTCCTCAGGGCACAGCAGCGTATGCAGGATCAAGCGAATAAGAAGCGAAGGGACGTTCAGTTGCAGGTGGGTAACTGGGTATTTTTGAAACTCCGTCCCTATCGACAGAAAAGCTTAGCGGCACGTCGTTTTGAGAAGCTGGCGGCGCATTTTTATGGGCCGTACCGCATCCTAGCTCGTGTGGGACAGGTGGCCTATCGTCTTCAACTTCCAGCAAGCTCGCTGGTCCATCCAGTATTTCATGTTTCGCAACTGCGAGCAGCTATCGGACCCGTGGCCCAATAGCTACACCTACCACCACAATTGAGCAAGGATTTGGAGATAGTGGTGCAGCCAGAATCTGTGTTGGGTGTGAGACCGAAGGCAGGGAGCAGCACAAATCAACGTGAGGTTTTGATTCGCTGGGTCGGATTGAGCGAGGCAGAGGATACATGGGAAGATGTTGACAAACTGGCATCTCTTTTTCCATCCTTTCACCTTGAGGACAAGGTGTTGAGTTGGGGGGCGGGTATTGTTAGAGAAGGCCGAGCAGAGAAACCGAGAATTGTTTATCAGCGGCGTGCAAAAGAGTGAAGGAATGCTGATCGAATATGTTAATTACTTTATTATTATTGTTTTGCTATGTTGACTATTTTGACTAGTGTCCTGCGTGGCACTTTATGTTTGTATTTAAGTCCCGTTTGAGGGCATTAGGTGGTAGCTGAAAAATTATATAACCTTTCTTGGGCTCCGTGAGCCTCTCCCTTTCGAAAAGGAATTATCAGCAAATAGATCTACTATCTTGGGTTCTTGTTGGAAGATTGGTCTTGAGTAAATTCCGTTGAGTGGTAATTTATCGCTACAGGTACGTGCCTCCCGAGTACTACCAGAGCTTCCGGTGCACCACGAAGGGGGACGTGTACAGCTACGGTGTGGTGCTGTTCGAGCTGCTCACCGGGAGGCCCCTCATGGACTTGTCCGATTTCGGGGACAACAACATTGTGGGTTAGATGAAGCAGCATCCGAGGTTGAAGATAAGCGATGTGTTTGATCCGGTGTTGATGAATCAAGATCCTAGCTTGGAGATTGAACTGCTGCAGCATTTGAAGATTGCATGCGCGTGTTTGGATAATCGGCCGTGGAAGAGGCCTAGTATGATTCAAGTGATGGCTTTGTTTAAGGAAATTCAAGCGGGATCCGGGATGCATTCTGCTTCATCCATAGCCGTTGACGATGAAGGGATAGAGATGGGCGTAATGAGCAGGAATTTGTATAGTCATCATCCATGGAGCTAGAACTTGTACCATATATACGAGAATATAAATATTTGTGTGTTTATTTAAGTATCGTGATTGGAATAGGCTGTCTTAGCTTGTAATGTTGGTGTACATATTCTATGTTTGAATGGAATTCAGATGAAATATTGAAGTTAACTACTATGGGTGAAGATAATTTGTAACTTGACAAGTACGCCGTGTAATTAAGTCCACATTAATTTAAAAAAAATGAAATATTGAAGGTATTGTACCTCAAGTTGACATCTTGTTTTGTTCAGTTCTCTGTTTATTGCATGTTACATATACATTAATATCATATGAATATATGAATCCAAGAAAATATAAAAATGATCATGAGCAGCAGCAGTTCCCAGAATGAATTATAAGAAGTTTCCTTTTTCTTCAACTTTTTCAATCTGATCTCTCGGTTTTTATTCTTTTTTCTTTTGTGGTTTCAAAAATAATCATTTACTATTCAAGTTAGAAACCAAAATGGCAATACTAAAAGTAGATTTTACTTCTTAGATCATGTATTAAAATATAATTAACTTATTATAGTTTTAGTTCGCCAAAATGAGTGTGACAGAATGTGGTGTACATCAGTTACAATCCTCTGCATTACTAACAAAAGATGAAAAAATAAAAATAATAATGAAATAAATGTATATTGTACAAAGTCTGCTTGCATGCAAGTCACATATCAAATCGGGTAGAAATTTGTGTTGGGTGGGGTAGGGCCTTCATACTCGTGCTTGATAACTTTCATTGTATTTTTTCCACTCAATTTCCCTATTCACTGAGCAGTAAACACCCCCTATCGTTTTCCAATAATTGTTTATATTTCTATTTTAGTTGTTGTATTATATTATTATTACAAATTAATAGCAATTGAACATTAGATCAATCATTTATATAGAGGTGTGAATATATTAACTAAAGTACATGTAGCCGGTCTATTTAGCGATTGTAGAATTATATTAAGAGAGTTTCAATTTTGGATTCAAGAATTCGTATGATCACAAATACTACGTATGAATTATATTTATCAAAATTAAAATTTTGAAATCATATCTATATTGAAAATGAATGCATTAACACTTCATGTCGTTAAAAATTATATGATAAGTAACTAGGGGTGTAACGGTTCGGTTCGGTTCGACTTTTTATGTATTTTAGGAATCGAACCAAACACATAGAAATGGTTCGGTTCGGTTTGATGGATTTTTCAATATCGGAACCGAACCGAACAGAACCGAACCAACCGAACTGCTTATAAATGGCTCGGTTCGGTTCGGTTCATCGGTTCACTTATTTATTTATTTATTTATTTTTTAAATCTTAAATAATATAAGAATAATAGTTTATAAGATGTCACTCATTCCGAACTCATAAGTATAGAATTGTTACTCCTTTCTCTTCATTTGTATAGAATAGAATTGATCTAAACTTAAATCTAATATCTAAATCCAACAATATTCTCATATAAGAAAGACAAATATTAAATAAAAAAAATTAAAAAATAGGATATTAGTTCGGTTCGGTTCGAACCGTTCAAAAATTCTTGAAACCGCGAACCGAACCGAATGTGAACGGTTTCTAAAAAAATAAACCGAACCAAACCACGAAGCCAAACCGAACCACATTTTTCGGTTTTGTTCGGTTCGGTCCGATCGATTTTACGGTTCGGAGCGGAACCACTTACATCCCTTTAAGTAACAATTTTGACCATATTTCTCCGAAAAAAGAATTATTGAACAATATAAATAAAAGATTTTTTGAGAACCAAACATAACTTGCGAGTTGAGACTGGGTTGGGTCGTGACATATGTGTGACAAACACACAGGGAACACGCGCGGTGGCCCAGTAATTTGCCTGCGGGACCCCCTTCCTTGTCACCTGCGCTCGCTTTATCGTCTCGTCCTTTCTCTTCACACAAGCATACTCTTTTTATCTAATTACCCTTCTGCATTTCTAATATGGAAAAATAAAAAGTTGCGAAAATACCCTCTAAATCTATGTCAAAGAATAAATGTATTTTTAATATAATCTCTCCATTTCATTATTAGTATCTTTTATGCATAAAAAGAATGTTCTATTAATAATTTTTTATTTCAAAAAATAGTAACAAATTTATGACCACAAAATACATTATCCAAAATTCAAACAAATATATGAGGTTCAAATTAGAGATAACAATTTTGCGGGTCGGGGCTGGGTAGTATAGTACCTAGATCCATCCCGCAAGTTCAACTCTGAGACCCAGATCCAGACCCAGACCTGTAAGGGTTCAAAAACTCAGAACCAACCCCGGACCAGCACTAGGCGGATCTCCAAACCCGTTGGTGCGGTTTCAATTGCTAATTTTGAATTATCTTATTTTTTTAATTAATTTTCGTTGGTGGAAGCCTTTTTATTTGGATTTTCTTATTATAGTTATCAGCTATTAATACAGAATATGAATTGAAAAACAAGAAAATTCAAATAACATAAAATAAGATTACATAATAAAATTAATAAAAAAAAATTAATAATGCGGATTTGAGACGGGAGTGAGTGGGACGGTCGCCGAAGTTCGAACCGAAGTTCGTGTTATGGTTCTGAGCCGGGAAGAGCGGCGCCATCTCCGTTGTCATCTCCGCTGCCATCTCTATTTTACGAACACCTACTTCCTCAAACCCGGCTTGTTAATGGCGGCGGCGCCATCTTGCTGCGTCATTGTGAGCGGATTTGGTTGCCATAGGCGGATGTAGAGAGAGAGAGTTTATGTTAATTGAAATTTAGGGCTCTTAAATCGTGACGGCGGCGGCGGCGCCATCTTGCTGCGTCATTGTGAGCGGATTTGGTTGCCACAGGCGGAGGCAGAGAGAGAGTTTATGCTAATGGAAATTTAGGGCTCTTAAATTGTGAATTAGGGTTCTTCATATCCCCAAATTTAATTCCATTCCTTTGATCAAACCAAACATGTATTTGAATGAAATCATTCTTTCCGTAAACCAAACAACTGATTTCAGGAATCATTCTCCGATTCCATTCCCTCGGGTTTGATTCTTGATTCCAATTCCATTCCTTTCTGTCAACCAAACGGGGCCTAAGCACTAACGGATAGATCATCCTAATTGCAAGGGCTCCCAATTTCTGATCCATAATAATGAATGTTTCGCCTCGTCTTTTTCCCTTCTTTAGCTGGAAAAAAAATTAAAATTCTTATTACAATATTTTACAAAGAGTTATTTAAAATCATTGTTTAATGAATAAATAATGCTTCGTAAAATTTATCTTCATTTTTTGAAGAGTACAATAGAGGATTCTAAGATTAAAAAAATAGCAAAGGACAATAAATGAATAATTATATATTTTATTTTATACTCCCTCTGTCCCGCTATTTCTGTCATACTTGCCTAATCCGGCTGTCCTGCTATTTCTGTTCTCTTTCCTAAAATAGTAAAAATTACTTTTAAACATAAAATGAAGTGGGTCCCCCTTACTCACTACTCAACCCCCACATTCTTATACTCTCTCTCTTCAAAAATCTATCTCTCACTCGATTATGTTCCGCTCCGAACTCAGAAAATTATGATTTTTATCTTTTTGAAAACTTTAGATTATTTCTTCAAATACAATATAAAAAAATATAAAAAATAAAAATCGATTGCATTTCACTAGCCTCGCAAAAATTTGGATAATTCTCATTTCTTTCCACCAACCACTCCTCGAAAACTGTGTCATTTTCTTTATACAATTAAAACTCATAAAATACACATCAAATTAAAATTTCTTAATCTCCGTGCCGAAGTCAACTGAGACGTTTTTAGCGGGACGGAGGGAGTATAATGTATTGGGTGTTTGAAATAACTTTTAACTGCAGTTTATAACTTTCAATTAGGTGGGTAATTTGAATATCCAACATTCATATGAGATTCTCTACCAAATAATGTTAAGGTAAAGAAACTGCTATAATCGAGCTTTGAGCTTTAACTTAGAGCTAATTTAATTTATTAGACAAATTTATCCAACAAATATTTTTTATTCCCAAAAAGCCATTAACCTAAAATTAATATTTTGTTTAGTTACCAATTTAATTATGATTATTTTTAATACATTACTTGCCAATTTAATTATGATTATTATTTCTTTATTATTTGTAAATTCTTTAAATTTTATTACGAGAATCTCGATTTTTAAATTAAAGTTTTTCCGTTTTCAATTTATGATAATTTTTTAGCTATGTAATCAATAAAATTATATAAAATCATTATAGTAAAAATTCATGCAAATAAGTAATTAATATATAATAGCATGATATATTTTTGCTAATTTGATATATTAGAAATTTATATAATATATAAATTAATTTAATATTTTATAATACTGAGATCGAAATTATAATGCAAAAAAAAAAAACCTTCTTAAATTTATTTATTATAAATTATGATTGTTTAATAATACTAGGAGTATGAAAGATATTTCATTTAAAAAGTAAAAATAGACTATTCTTATCAGTAACATTTCCAAACATTATTTTCTTCACTTTCAGCAGTTTTCTGCACTTTATTAAACACGTGTAGATTCCCAAATTACCAACTTTCGCTGCCTATCAATAAGTTTTTTAGCTACTCCAAACACTCGCTTAGAGTGGAATTCGAATTGTAGATACAATTAAATTTTCTCTAAATTAATCATACATTTCTTGTGGGCTTTTAAAGTAGCCCATAATTACTTTATTGGGCGAAATTATGCTTTCAATAGGTTTTTCTCTCTCATAAATGGGCTTCTGAAAAAGCCCAGTCCAGATTTCCGGTCCGGAGCCTAAAGTGGGCTTCAATTTTGAATATAGAAAGACTTTCTCATTTTTATGAATGAAATTAATGTTTTTTAATAGTTCCCTGCATCTTCAACAATATTGTCGATCAGTAATAGTTTGGGTTTTTGTCATGTAAAGCCTAAATTCATGCATGCAATTTGTAAAGGAAAGCAGATCTATTTTATCCTAATAAAAGCAACATCGTAGATTAAGTATTTTGCATTTAATTATTAAAATATTTGAACTACTAAAACAAGGTACATTTGGTACAAGTACATAACATGTTAGAAGAGTAGTTGGCAATTCCAATACATGATACAAAGTGTAACCCACTAAAATGAGGACACATAATTGAAGCACGAGATCCTTTCCCGTATTGTATTACAATCTCGTATTAAGCTTTCCAGCACACACGTGAGTATAACATATATATATATATATATATATATATATATATATATATATATATATATATATATGTTATACGCAATGCATATTGCTTATTTGTAGAGTATAATTGGAGATTGTAACACAATACACAGAAAGGGCCCCGATCGCATACATAGTTATAATACACGCGTACAATACATGGAATTAGAATACAATTCTATCACTATATATGGTCCATGGATTCGCACATGCATAATGGATCAAAAGGTTATTACCAGAAGAAATTACTGAGTTGAGCAGAAGCTTGAGAATCATCCTGGTCGTGCGATGGAGAGTGAACATGCCTCCCTTCGTACGTGGTTATCACCATTCGTGGATCGTCTGCTAGTCGTTCTACGCGTTTCTTGACGCGACAATTATCTTGTGTGCACCTATAGTAGCTCCTGCATAAATATTGGCATCTCGACATGTATTATTAAGATTGTATTCTCCATGTGTTAGGTGCAACATTTTGATTTTATTAAACAATCAAGGATTTAAATCATCATATCCACAACGGACAATTGTGGTAGACCACATCATAGTTTTACCTAGTACAAGTAAAAAGAGAACAAAAAAGACAAAGAAAACACTGCAATTACTAACTGGCAATTGCTGGATTCATGATCATAACAGTATATGATGTTTTTGGACTGTAGAGTGGACTCTCTTGGACATGTCCCTAGTCATATAAAGTATGCAAACTTTTGTAATAGATAAAATGTTGGATTTCTTTTTAAACCAAAACAAAATCATGAAAAGGTATCTCTTCATAGTATACAACAAGAATGGAAAAATGAATAATTACTCGTGTAATTATTCCTTTTGTTTCTTTCGCTTAACTAGGGTCCATTCAAGAGCTGGGCAATTAATTACAACATTGTGCAATAATGTAATAGTCTGATTATTTCTGTAACTAAGGAAGGAATTAATATCCTTGAAATCAGCAATTATAGTTCACTTTTGCCTTTCTTATTGAGCATTAATAACATTAGTTGATGATTATATTAATAATGAACAAATTTGAAACTACAGCCATATATTGATTGACTTTAATCAAGCTAGAATATGCATCATTATGTATACTCAATTGCTCTTGCATGAAACCTGACATTTCCCAACTCAAATGTTTGACAATATTCATGTTTGAGTTACTCTTAATTAAAATTATTTGGAGAAGAAAAAGAAATTGAGTTTATTAATTTACCTAGGATGTTGTGTGTTCTTGACTACCTTCTGTCCATATTTTCTCCATTTATAACCATCATCAAGAACATCTACTTCAGTCATGGTCTTGAAGCAAAACCTTGGATCTCTCACCTTCCTTCTGGGCTTAATCTTCTTCATCTTCATCGCCGATACGCCGAGGTGGTCCTCCCCTCCACACCTCTTCATGCTCACGCAATCGCTCAGATCACCCCATGCCCTAATATTATTTTGCACAAAAAGAAAACACTATTTAAGGAATTTTATCAAAAAGTATTAAACATATATCTCTGTGGGTGTTTCGTCTTATAACTTACCAGTAGTTTGAAGCTGATCTTTGCAGCGGAAGAATCTGGGGTAGTAGTCCAGAAAAGTGAGAGGTGAAATCTTCCTTTTGCTTAGTAAGTATGGAGTGGTCAGAAAGGGTTATTAGAGGTGAATCTGCAGCAAGGGTTTTGAGAGGGAGAGACGAGGAGAAATTTGTATGAGAAGGGAAAATCCCAAGCTGTGATGACATTGTCATATCTTGCTCTTCAAACAAGCTCTGATTTAGCATCGATGTAGAAGACATGATCTTTCACCTCTTGCACAACTGCTTTTGCCCAAGAGGAAAATTCTGGTTTTGTAGTGTGGTTGTTCTGTATATTCTAATAAAGTGTATTTGTACGTTAATTTTAAATTTGTATTCTATCTCCAACCATATAAAATATTCTTATTTTCTCATTTAGTATAGTTTTAAAAAAATATATTAGTATTATTCTTTTCTTTAAAAAAAAAAAAAAAAAGAGGTGCAGATAAATCTAAGGTTGCTTTAGTTTGTAGCTAGGGTTTTCTTTTTGCCCCCAAGTAAAAAACAAAAAATAATAATATAATAATTATCATTGCAGCAATTATAGTGAATCTTGGTTGCAAATCTGTTGGTCATGAGCAGTGGAGATTATTGATGGTTGGAGGGGCCTATTTGACTTTTGGCAAGACAAAAGCTTGTTACCTTTCCACTCTCGTTTTTATCCCTTTCCAACCCCACTTCTACCCACCATTTTCCCAAGTTCCAAACCACCCCTATTATATTGTTATCATCTCTTCAATTGCAAACATTAATCCATATATTCTTCACTTTCTTCTGGTGGGCCATTTGTGTGCCATCATTCCATCTGATTGCATGACACTAGCCACTGATGAAGCAATTCTCATTCAACAAGTGCATTATGTTTGTAGAGGCTACACGTGAAGGATATAAATATTTGATGTCGTGTCTAATATTACTTAGATTTTTATGTTGGTATATGTCATTTTAAGCATAATGTCATAATTTTCTAAGTTTAGGTTGTGTTATAATGAGATCTTGAAAAAAAGTTGTCAATAATGTTTTCTTCACAAAATTGTTAATCATAATTAAACTTCAAGTTTAAGTTAATGATGAGGCAAAATATAAAAGCACATGTCCGGGTGTCCCTACCTCTACTGAACTTCTACATGCATGAAAAATTAATTAATACTACTATATTTGTTTTTCCCTAAAACATATATTAATCTATAACTACAGTAAAAAAAGATTTATGAATTTGACAATCCTAGGGTCTGGAAAATAATATATTAAATTGTAATAGGCCGTGGTTGGCCGGATAATAATTAGTTAAGGTGCGAGCGACGTGCGTGTGCGTGATGTGAGTGGTGTTTGCACCATGTAAAAGGGAAATCTACTGAGAAAGATGGAATACCATGAAGGTTTTAATTATAATACGATATTTTGGTACGCAAATTTACAATTTTAGTAATTTTGCAACCTCCACACCTTATAGATCTGTCTACCTAGGTCCTAGGCGGACTATATCCATCATAATTCATAAGTCTACAACTTCAAAATCACTAATCAATCTCGACCATTAGTTTTAAAATTATGATTGAATAATGTTTAAACGACACCATTAAAATATAATTTTATAAATATTATTATTGTACATTTCTAAAATATTTTACGGTTGTGGTTTGATCCTCAAACTTTTTTTCTTAGTATTTTAGTCCCCAATACGTTTTTTTTTTTTTGTAATTTTGGTCCTCTCGTTAGTTTTTTCCATTAGTCAAATTGTTATTCAATATATTTTTAAGAAATAGAGTAAATAGTCAAATTGGTATTCCACTTTTTTATAATTAACATACATTGGTATTTTTTCAATGGATCCATATAAGCCTAAAGATCTCAATTTCGTTCACCACACTCGTCCCTTCACTTTTTTTCCTAACATTCACTTTCCCAATTTGTGATATCAAGACAACATTGAGAAATTGGCATACTAGTGGAATTGATACTATTGACCCATGTCAAACGCGATGGTGTCAAAATTTGACAAATACTGGTCTAATGTTCATTATTTGATAGGAGTCTGAGCTGTTCTTGATCCATGGTACAAGACTTCTATTCTAACATTTATATATTAATTAGTTTTAAAATTATGATTGATTAATGTTTAAACGACACCATTGTTATTTCGCTTACATACATGAGGAGTATGAGATTGACCATGAGATTGAGAAGATTACGAACATGTGCTGTAAGTTGGTGGATCATTACGAAGAGAAGGAGCGGACGAAGGTCAGATGAGTACTACGGTTGATGCATCAACTATCCAGCCATCGGGAGTATTTTCTCTAAATAAGTTCAATTTATATACTTCTCAAAAGAAGAGGAAACAACCAAAGTTGGAACTTGATCTTTACTTGGATGAAGATACTATACTGGATTCACCCAACTTTGATTTATTATGTTGCCAAATAAGGATAAATATCATATCTTGCGTAAGGTAGCTCGGGATATTTGGCTATTCCCGTGTCTACAATTGCTTCAGAGGCTGCTTTTAACACAAGTGGTAGGATCGTTTCTCCTCATCGTGCTCGACTCCATGAGGGTACAATTGAGGCACTTATGTGCACAAAAAGTTGGCTATTCTCCGAGTTAAAAGGTAAACACTTTAACTTTGTTATGTATGCTAAGTATTTATGTTTACAAATTATATTTGATTTTATTGTTAATTGTAAATAGACAAAAAGGCACATACTGTCTTTCAAGATTCTGAAGATAACATGGAAACCAAACCTTCTACTTGATCATATTTGATGGGACAGTAGCAGTTTCAAGATGTAATCTTGTTTTTAATTTGTTATTTTTGGCATTACTAGGGATTGTGACCTCTGTTATGCCGTTACTTTTTCTATTTGTTGTTTAATCAAATTCGAATATGCGTTGTACTACTTACTTCAGTCGGTTATTAAATGCTTTTTTCTTAATTCGTGGATCCGGGGCCTGATAGACCCACCCTGTACGTGTCTGGGAGTAGGTTTGAATTTTTGGACCCGTACAAGCTTGAATCTAGGTCTTTGGGTTCAAGATGCGGAGCAGCTTTGGGTCCTATACTACCCGTTCTCTACTTGTAAAACTGCCATCACTAATTGAAGGGTTTGAATTATTAAATTTTTAAGTCACACGAGTCTGATGTTAGAATACTATATTATGTCTCACTTCCTTGTAACAAACATTAATGGTAATTATAGATTAAAGTCTATTTCAATTGTAATTGGATCCATTTCATCCCTATCAATTATTTTGTTTAGTTATGATCAAATGCAAGAAGATTCAGTTTTGCAGATTAGAAAGTTGATTAGTTGGATTTGTAAATTAGTTACTGTCAAATATCTCATTAACATTAGTAATACTTCCCAATAATATTATTTAATTCTCATTAGTACAACTTTCAATTTTCTTGACCGAAGTCAACACTAGGTGTAAATCAATTTCACATACTTAAATGTTAGTTCTTTGATTTTTTTTTCAAATTCTTTTAACAATTTCCCATGATTATGATTTTTGGACTTAACATTTCGTCCATGATTGATCGATTTTTATCAACTATACAAATTAAACATTTGATAATAAGACAATCTTATTAACCACTATTATGTCATTAGGACTGTTAACGAACTGAGCTTTATTCGAATAATTAGACTCCACCTCGATAAGACTCGGCGATTTGAGAATTTTGAGCTCGAACTCAAACCTCATTTAATATTCATCAACTTTTCAAGTCATATTTGAGCCGGAGACTAATGAGGAAAAATGATGTTCCTTTAAAAAAATTCCTAAACTAGTCTCATATTTGCCACATATTCGATACATAAGTTGCCTAAACTAAATTTGTTTGCGAATTTATCTTTTACTTATAAATAAATGTAATTTAAAGAAATTTTCTTTAAGAATTAATTTCTATCTTTCTCGAACATGAAATAAATAAATAATTCAATTCTACGGATTTAGTTTTCTTCCCAATATTTTGCATTAATTGTATTTTATTAATTTTGTAATTATTTACAAGAAAAATAAATAAATATAAATAAATGAGATTTTTTTATAATGCTCCCTGATTCATTTTTTATTTTATTTATTTATAAATAAAGATAAATTAAAGATATTTTTTCTTAAAATTTGTTTAGTTCTACTTTCATATCAAAATAAAAATATATACACTTTTACTTTTCTAACTAGTGTAGTACCCGTGCATTCGCACGGATCTTTTTGTGTTTCTTATTCTTTGTTATATATACATTTAAACATCAACTATTAAGTGGTCCAAATTTTGAAATAATTGTAATCCTGAAATCATACTTTGTAACAACACCAAGCACATATATATCAAATCCAAACTCAAAATGTAAAACAATTATTCATTTAAAACAGAAATATAAATATATAAATCTATAAATTCAAGCATTTAATATCAGTCTAAATGTAAATCATAAAGAGGTAGGAGGGGGTGATTGGTTGTCGTCAGAAGCGTCTCGTCGGCTAGAGGAACCCAGCATCGCCATCATCTGAGCCATCGACTCCCTCATCTGAGCCACCTCCTGCTGGAGGTCCCTCATAGTTGTTGACTCCTCCTCTAGCCGACGCAAAATCTCGAGGGTGTTCTAGGATGGCCCAAGTGAAGAACTAGAACTGCGGATGGCGGTATTCATCAAGCTACTCCCTTCCTCCCCGAGACCGTACAACCGTTGCTTACTGTCCTGAATCCCTTCCAACTGCAGATAAATCGCGTTTTTATCTGCGTTAGGGCCTTCTTCAGCAGGAATACGCTCAACCTCCGCCTAATAGAACATAAAAGCAAAACAAGATCAAACTAACAACTTTAGAATAATATCCTATACATTGTAATTTGGTGCTTATATGAAGTCTCGCCGCCTTCATGTTCGAGAAGTCTCCATTTTTGTAATTGAGAATCTGGAAAGTGTGAAACGCGGTGGACTCTAAGGAGCATCCCCTTTCGGCTGCCTATTCATCACATGCATAAATAAAATTGTGTCAAAACAAATACTAGCTGACTAAACACTTACTAAAAATAAGACTTACCGTAGACTGAGAGTATTGTAGGGCTAACCGGGACCCTCCTTTGTGCTTGCTCATCCCGGCACCCGGCTCCGACTCTGACCTCCGGCACTGGAAGCAGTCTCTGACTTTCTCACAACCTCTGGCCGCATCCAGTATTCATTGAGGGTTTCCCACCTCTCTGTGTTGATGTAGTCTGGCTTTTGAGGGCGTCCCTTCTTCTTCTCGAAGTGTCAATCACTGAACCTCTTCGACGCTTTCTTGTGCCACATCTGGTAGACGACCTGGTCCCAATCAGCATGCCAGTAGAAGTGCTTCTGCAATTTATAAATTGATATATGTTAGATACATTAGAATGTTAAATTATATATTGTGAACTTTATAAAAACTTACCTTAAATTACTCAAAGTACTGCGCCTTAATTTCAGTGGGTGTCAGCTTCCAAGTGAACCCAGTCGGGTTATTAATCTTCTTGAAACACTTAACGATTGTGTGAGTCAATCCAGATGGCTCAAGCAATCTCCTATTATTGAAAAATGGATTAGCCAATTTATAGTTGATATATTTGAAAAGATAAAAGCAATTACTACATACCCCTCAGCTGAAATCTCGAAACAGCGGCGACTATCAACTGAACAAGAATCGATAGAGGACCCTATAGGTGTTGTGGACCCTATAGGTGGAGGACTCACCCCATGCCCAGACGATGAAGGGGTGGCTCCACGCCCAGCAGGAGCTGATATAGTCCTGCCGCCACGACCTCTTGGAGGCGTCATGTACCTAAAACCAAAAAACAATCAATTGTCCAACAATAATAAGATCCTAAGTTTGAATTAGAGTTATGACATTTAAGTTATAAGTTGAGTCAAGATCTATATAATTAAGTCATTAACTTATATATAAATAAGAATCAATAATAGCCTGCAATTTTATACTCCCTCCGTTCCACTCCATTAGTCCACTTTCTTTTCGGGACGGAGATTAAGAAAGTTGTTTGTTGTGTGTAAAGTAGTATAAAGTAGTGGGATCCACTAGAATATATAAGAGTGTTATTTTAAGTTAAAAAAGGAAAGTTGACTAATGGAGTGGAACGACTCAAAAAGGAAAACTGGACTAATGGAGTGGAACGGAGGGAGTATCATCTGAGACCAAACCACTTGATTGCAAACTAATAATAAATATAAGCCTATGTATGAATTTCACTTTTGTAATCACAACAATTTCTCATTGCAGCAAAACTATATTGACGGATGACTAACAGAAAGTTTAGAAGAAGAAACTGGTTTATGCAAACACAAAAAAAAAAAAGATAATCCATCGAAGGAAAATCAAATAGCTTATGCCTCATGACAATTTGGGATCAGAAATCTCTCAGTATTATAGGGGGAATGCAAGAAAGAATATCCTTATGCATTTATTTGATCATCAAGAATTTGCAATTATTACATAATTTAAATAATTTTAAATCTAGTATTCAATTTTTTGCATAATAGAAAATAGATTTTTGGGTTCGATTTAACAAAATTTACACCCTGATTAGTCTGAATTTTGACTAATTTCAATCGCTCTACAATGTACATAAACCCAACGAGAATTAAAAAAGTTTTCTTGAAAGAAAATCAAGAAAGTTACGTTATTTTACAATGGATTCAATTTAGGGCTCCACAAATTTTGTAAAAGATTCTTGTATTTAGCTTTGGGAACTTCAGATTTGGCCATTACATATTCTGGTTGTAATTAAAATCGAACCGAATCGAATAAAATTTTTAAACCTAACATTTACTTTGCCTAATTTTCATCGCTCCAGAATACGCATAAACCCAAAAGAGAATTAACAAAGACAGATAAAGAAAGAAAGGAAATGCATACCTTGAATCTAGGCTATTAGGTTCTCGGCGGAGACGGCGGGCACGGAGGAGACGGCGTGACGGCTTCTCTACGGCGCTGTTCGGAGGGAAGGGGGGGGAAGGGTCGGTCATTCTGCTCGTGTTGTTGATTTGTGAAAGAAAGAGCTTTTGCCTGTTAAATTTGATTTAAGGCTTACCGACATAATATTCGGTCGGTAATTCTTAAATAATAGAATGATGGAATTTTCCATCGCCAAATCCTCAAAAAATAATTTTTAATTTAAAAATAAATAAATTTAATTTAAAATAATTATTTCCGTCGGCAAAAAAAAATTAATTTCGGCATTTGCCGACATAATTTTCCGTCGGTAAGTACCGACTATGTTATTCCGTCGGTAGTCTGTCGGGAACTTGTGTAGATCGAATTCCATCGGTGATCCATCAGTAAGCCGACCCGTGTTTTTTTTCCGTCGATAATTCCGTCAGTAAAATCAAGATTTTTTGTAGTGACTTTGCATAGAAATTTGATACACTTTATCTTTTTTCATATAAGTTTTAAAAGAATTTCTAATATAGTTTGATTGTGATGGTAGAGAACTAATTGTTAATAACGTAGTACACTTATAATTCATTTGTAATACACTTTGCATAGAAATTTGAAACACTTTATTAGTTTGCATATAATTTGTAATACAGTTTGATGGTTGGGGGGGTAGAGAACTGAATGTTATTAACGTAATACACTTACACATGATAAGTAATACACTTTGCATAGAAATTTGATACACTAACTATCCATACACTTTGCAGATAAGTTGGGAGGCAAATGAGTTGCAGGTGAGATCGTGAAAAATGCCAAAGCTTTTTATGAAGGAATGGCATCAACAGACCTCTTAAATATAAACATGATTCCGCTTGGAGATTGATCTACTATGTTGAATCATGTTAAGAATAACTTGATTTTCATTTTGTATATTGATGCTATTTACTGTGAAATGACTTTAATCATTTTATGCACTAGTTTTGTTATATATGGAATTTGATGATACACTCAAAGTACAATTTTCTTTTATCTGTAGAAGATTTTTGATACACTGTAATTAGTGATTCATATATCCATAATCAATTCACTTAATATGTTTAAGTACTACACGTGACGAATAAAGTATTACACTCATAACCTATTTTAATTTATCAGTCAGTATAATTGCACTCAAAACATCAAAACTGCCTTGTGCATTAATACACTTGATAATATAAATCAATACACTCTGACATGAAAACAAACACACTTGAAGGGTTAATGAAAACAAAGAGTAGTCTTATAGTACTGTAATAAATAAAAAACAGAAGTTGCACATTAAATCATAATACATAAGAAATCACTTATCATCTTCACTTGCTTGATTGCGTGCATCGTAGGAAGACATTTTCTTGCATTTGCTACGCTTCCTCTTAGGTTTACTTGCCTTGATTAGTGCAGACTCTCGTCTTGACTTTATGCGACTACCACTCCCTTTGGTCTTAACATGATTAAGAGACAAAATCGAAACCATCTCGGTCTATTCAGCAACATCTTAAGCCAATAAAACATCTCCAACGAGGTGTATCAAAACTAACATAAAAGTGATCAATAAAGTTAAAAAGTGAATCACGTGAGCTTGGCGAATACATTAAGGTAATCGAAGCCACATACCAAATTGTTCATCAACGAAAGGGAAACTCGAAAGCTCAACCTCCATTGAACAATCTCATTACCCAGATAAAGTAAGAAATTGACGAAAAATGAGGACCCAAAGACATAGCAAACCCATAATTTGAAAACTTCACCACTTTCAACTAAATTTATCGAACTTTATCTCTGCACCATTGTAAAAACAGACATAGGGAAAGAAATCGAGCAACCTAGTGTAGCAATTCACAGAAATCGACCAAAAAGTATTGCAATAAACATATCAAACAACCAATTGAGAATTTACCCATGAACTACAATATTTGAAATTATTCTCAAACTATTCGAAAACGAGCGTTGGCAAGGAATCGAGCAACAAATTGCAACAATAGAGATAGCTAGAAATAATTTGTAAACTTACACATCGAACTTCAAACTTTGAAAATGTTCTAACTTCGCTTCTTCGACTTTGGGTTGAGGGTTGAAAGACGAGGATTGTTCTAATGTGGATCGACAAATACGTTGTCTTCAAATCAATGTTTGAAGGATTCTTACCCAGATTTCATCTCGTTGCAACTGGATTCGAAAATGTTGAAGAGTGAGATAAGAGAGAGAAAACGATGACACTCCAGATAAAAACGTGTATAAATTGTATATTTCATTTTCGAATATTTGTTTTGATAATTGAATGAAAAATCCCGATGTATATTATATGAATTGGAGGAAAAATTACTTTTGCATATATAATGAACTTATGAATTAACTTAGTATGTTTTCTAAGACACAAACGACTATTTTAAAGAGGTAAATGTTAACATTAGTGTATAAAAGACTACGATTTTTAATCATGGAATGTTTAACTGAAAAAAAGCTCAATGAATAATAAGAGTGAGTTTTAAACTTGTTATAAAAAGTTTTCAATTGTAATGTTCATTAGTCATAATCTGCCCGAGCCTAGTTGAGGAAAAGTTACGGGGCGTTAAAAAAAAAAAACATAATTCATTTCAAGTAGCTAGAGAATAGGAATAAATAAATATGTTTTAAATATATATTTGAAAACACTTATTTATATTATATAAAATATTAATTTTATTTTCGACATGCTCTCATTACAAATTTGATTATAATATATAATTTAAAATTTAAAAAATACTAAGATTTATATTTTATAAACTATTCTTTTATTAGATTTATTAATAATTTTTTATTTTAGTAAATAATATTTATACATATTACTATTATATATGTAAAATAATAACAAATAAGAATATTTGCTCAAGTGGTAAAGGTATTTGAAAAATTAATTTGATCTGAGTTTAATTCCTATAGATAACATTTTTATATTTAAATTTTAATTTATGGTGGGGCGGATCCAATGGGTCCGAGGCGAACTCGGAAGATTTGTGGATCTACACGGGGTGGGGCAGGTCGGACCGCCCCACGTATGGGGCCGTGGCAGATCCAACGAGTCCGAGTCCTTTTGCACGTTCACACAACAAGGTATGTTCAA
This sequence comes from Lavandula angustifolia, assembly GCA_028984105.1. NCBI lineage: Eukaryota > Viridiplantae > Streptophyta > Magnoliopsida > Lamiales > Lamiaceae > Lavandula > Lavandula angustifolia. Next base: position 30,436,142 of record CM054803.1, read on the forward strand.
ACAAGAACCACTCAATATTATTATATTATATATAAATATTTAGGTACACATTAGTAGTAATTCACAAAAAAAAAAAAAAAAAAAAAGAAGTAACACTCATTACCCCTTACCTCCACTTAAACCGTTTATGTCTACGAGGAGTCGATAACTACCCTACGACCAACACGGGCATTATGTAAATTACGCCTTTAATCCTCACAACATTTTCGTTGCTAATTGTGGGTAAAATTTAAACCCATCAACGAACAACTAAAAAAATTGGAAAAATAAGATTTAGAATAGCAAGATGTCAAAAGCTTATGACCCTAATGTAAGATAATATGAGTTGCTTATGACATGAGTTCTTATAGTAAAAGTGCTTATGTTATTAGCACTTAAGTTAAATAAGTTGTATGTGTTTAGATATTTTTTTTTTAATAAATAAGCACTTAAATAGAAATATATATATATATATATAGGGAGTTGATCGTGTGAGAATCCACATTTAACCTGAGAACTAAGAATCGTGAATAATGATTATATATTTTATGCATAATCCTTATGATTTTTATAAAAAAAAACTTATAATTTACATTTTGCATAATCCTCATATGTTTTATGCAGAATGCAAAAGTATTAAATTTCAGATTTTTTATACAATATTTTTAAATATATATTTAGTATGTTTTGGCAATTAATATGCCGTTCTCAGTTTTTCTAATTTTCTGATTTGCATTCAATCTGATTTACATTCATTTATACATCATTTTTCTCCTGATTTTCGTTCATATTGATCGTCCAGGTAATTTTGTTTATATTTCAATTTTGAATTTTACTCCGTATTCTTCTTGCTTGGTTATTTTATTCTCAATAGTTTTTTAATTGAATTGATTCTTTTTCAAGATAATGTGTTCGTAATGGTATTGTTTTTCGAGATAATGTGTTCGTAATGGTAATTTTTTTTTTCGCTTCAAATTAATGTCTCACCTATTTTTTCATATCCTATTTTTTTTTTTTTTTTGCAGTTTGTAAAGGCTATAAGTTTGCAGATAGTATTATGGTTTGTATTGTTAACAATGATGAGTTACTTTATGATCCGAAGTCGGTTTTTATTCCCGAATGTGATAAAGATTTAAAGCCTTATGTTGGTAAAAAATTCGCAAGTTTGAATGATGCTGAAAGTTATAAAGATTACGGTGGGATGTGTGGTTTTGATATACATTTGGGAAGTACAAAACGTGCAAAAGATGGTACTATTACTAGAAGGTATTTTTATGCAATAAAGAAGGAATAAGGTTGTTGGGAGATGATTCAGCATTAGTTTGTTTAGATGATTTGGCTGATCCCAAAATCCTAATTTGATTGGTGAACCTTATTATTGTAATAGTAACGCCTTAGTCTCTGAGAGTTTCAGACTCAATAGACATTCATTCAGCATGGTTCAGGCTCAAAGTTCTGTTTATTGATCCCTCAGTAGACTATCCGCCTCAGTACCATGGTGTGAAGACTCGGTAGGCTTGGACTCAAGCATGAGCAAGATATCGAGATGTGTTCGGATTCGTAGTCTTTGGACTCAGCGGGAGCAAGATACGTAAAGGAATCGGAGAAGCTGGACTCAGCAGGAGCGGTTCACCGAACTCGTAGTCGACCTTCGGAGAGTTGGACTCGGTAGGGACTATACTATTGAACCCAAGTCAAACTCAGGAACGGCATGTACGGTCTCCTTGATTGTCGAGATGATCTTATATGTTAAATCAAAAGAGTCGTCCGAGGTTGTTCACATAAGAGAAGTTAGCTTCAGTATCTGCCTAGAAGTCTGTGTGTCTCAACTACTTTCTACGCCTCGACCAATGATGAGCAACCAACTGTCAAAGTTCTGGTAAAAGCTGCAAGTCAACAACTTTCCAGAAATGGAGGAAAAAAACTCTACGAGATTCCTTAAAAGAGCCGTTAGCTACCCAAAGAGAGTGGCACGTGGATCGTTCATCTCCAACGGATCTATTCATAGCTCACCTCTATAAATAGAGGAAAAATGAAATCGTAGAACAACCAACAAGAACGAGCGATTACGAGCAATAAACGAACAAGAACCAAAGCTTTCCGTAAGAACTTCAGAGAAACACTCAACGCGAAAGGCGACATCATTGCTCTAGGGAACCACGCTGATTAGAATCAAAAGCCTCTAGTATCCAAGTGATCGAACACGAACCCATAGTGATTATTCCTCATTGTTCATCACTCTATAAGCCACTTTCTTGTTCCCTTCCCTCTAACCTAGGCTCTACTGAAAATATCCATAACTTAGACCCGAAGGAGTTCATATCTTGAACTATTCTTATTGTAAAGAACTCCTTCATCGTTGGAGAGTTTGTCAAACTTTATAGTTTGATCCTTGTAAACTGGGACTTGCTCAGTATAATCCTCAAGGCCAGTGTTTGTCCAGTTCACAAACCGAATGAGACTAACTCAGTATAATAAAATAGCCTCCTGATCTTTTCGGGACAGTGGACGTAGGATTGTTGGATCCGAACCACTTTAAACTCAACTGAATCGGGCCTACACTTTTCCACACTCTATTGAACTCTTATTGAACGATACTGAATTCTGACAGTCAGCTAGCAAGCCTCAGTATAGTCAGTCACTCTGTCCACGCGATCCAAAACAGCTTGCCTGGTCTACTGAATTTATTCAGCAAGACACTTTCCTGAATAGGACTGTTTGCGTTTTAAGTTGAGAAAGTTTTCAAGTGTATTCACCCCGCCCTCTACACCTGAACGTTTATCTCGGGACCAACAAAGGCTTCCTAAATGTAATGATATAGAATCTGTATAAAAAAACAACAGACTTAACTCATCAAGTGTCTCTTGTTTAGCAAGAGTAATTTTCAAATTTGTTGGTGGTGAAGGTTATGTTGTAGATTTATTTCACAAGTCACATTCTCATCCATTGGTGTCTACAAAAAACAAACATTTCATGAAATACAATCGGACTTTGAATTCGGTTCATAAGACCTTTGTGTTGTGTTGTGCTAGAGTTAATGTTGGACCGAGGAAGTGTTATAGGATGTTTAAGGAGCTGGTGGCCGGGTACCTATGATCAGGTTGGGTGTGAGCAAGTAGATTCTAAAAATTTTCATTGTGACTATTGGGAGATGATTTAGTCTTCTCACAATCAGTTGAGACATAACTCAGTTGCCCTGTGCACTAAATACTTACTGAAGATTTGAAGATCCCAAAACCCTATCTTGACTGATGAACCATTCAGTTGTAACATGTTTTGTTTTGTCCCTGAGGTTTCAGACTCAGCAGACACTCTGCATCTGGTTCAGGCGCTCAGTAGATTACCTGCCTTAGGACCAGAAGTAGAAGACTCGATAATCTTGGACTCGAGCAGGAGCAAGATATCGAAAAGAGTCGGCGTAATCGAACTCAGCAGGAGTAGTTCACTGAACTCAGAGCTGATCTTCAGTAGAGCCGACTCAGCAGGAGCATGCTACTGAAAAAGAGATCAGACTCAGCAACGGCTGGACAGTCTTCTGACTGTCAGATTCTCTAAAAGTCAAATCAGCAAAGTCAATACGAGGAAGAGATAAGTCAGCTTCAGATCTCCTTGAAGTCTGTTCTGTCTCACCTACTTTTCTGAACCTCGACCAATGACAAGTAGCCACCTGTCCTATATCTGTTAAAGCTGCAAGTCAACAACTTTCCAGAAATAGAGGGAAAGGACACTGCAACCATACTTTGAAAGAGCCGTTAGCTACCCAAAAGAGAGAGACAAAGGATCGTCGTCTCCAACGGATCTATCTTAATCTCTACTCTATAAATAGAGGGATAAAATCAAATTGAAGCACAACACGAGAACACGAGCATATACGAACACACAAACGAACTCAGTGCATTCAAAGAGCAACTCATAAATGTCCTAAGTCTTCTGCAAGAAGTTCGAAGAAACAATCTCCAGCGAAAGACTACATATCTGCTCATAGGGAACCAAGTTGAATCAGAATCATACAGCCTCTAGTATCCAAGCGACTGAACACAAACCCAAAGTTTATACTTAGCCGTTCGTCGCTCTAGAAGCCACTTTCTTGTTCCCTATCCCTCTAACCTAAGCTCAGTTGTTCATATCTATAGCTTAGACGAAGGAGTTCATCGTCGAACCGATCCTTATTGGAAAGGACTCCTCACTGTTGGAGAGTTTTTCAAACACTTAGTTTGATACCCTGTAAACTGAGACTTGCTCAGTATAAATCTCAAGACCAGTGTTTGTCTAGTGTACAAACCGACTGAGACTATCTCAGTATAATACATAGCTTCCTGATCTTTCGGGACAGTGGACGTAGGATTGTTGGATCAGAACTACTTTAAAAATCGTCTGTGTTCTGTGTTCTTTATTTACTGTTGCATTGATTTACTGTGCATATTGAAAATATCTTTAAAATAATTCAACTGAGTTTCAGCAAGCTTAGTCGACTGCACTAATCTACTGAAACTGTTTTGATAAAAACGTTTTCCTAACTCAACTGAATTTGGGCCTACACAATTCCGCACTACTGAACTCTATCTGAACTGTACTGAATTCTAACTCTAGTCAGCTAGCAGGCCTCAGTAAAGTCAGTCACTCTGCCACGCGATTCAGAACAGCTTATTTGGTCTGCTAAACTCGTTCAGTACGGTACTTTCCTGAAAAGGATTGTTCGCGTTTTAAGTTGAGAAATCGGTTTTCAGGTGTATTCACCCCCCCCCTACACCTGAACGTTACTCTCGGGACCAACAGTGACCTAAGGGTGTTTGTCGAGGGTGCTGATGCCCAAATGTTGATTGACAAATTGAAGTCAAAAGTTGAGTCATCTCCCGATTTTTTCTATACTTACTCTTTAGGCGAGGGAGAAAAGTTGTAGCGTGTCTTTTGGGCGAATGCGATATCGATTCAAAATTTCAAATTTTTTGGTGATTCGATTTCCATGGATGCTATATACTCAACTAACAGGTAATCATTACTTTTGTGATTCTACATGTTTTTTTTTCTTTATTATGCATATGTCGATGTTGTACAATGCAAATTAAGATGTTGTATTATACATAGATTTTATTAGTTTAAAATTATGCAAATTCCCTTCATGGAATATTTTTTTGTTGTTATGTGTGGTTTTTAAACTTTCTGCACATTTTATTTATACTTATGCATAGTTTTTTCTTAATTATGCATTTTTTTTGTTTTACTTGTCAACTTCAATTTCAATTAATGACTTTAAGTAATTTTTTGGATCTTTTTGCATTTTTTATTTACTACTTATTTCATTTGTTTATTATGCATTTTTTTTAATATGCATATATTATTTATGTATGATTCAGTTGTGAATTATGCAAAATTCGTTTATTAATTATGCATATGTTAACTAAAATTATGCATTAATTAAATTTTACATGAAATTATGTTTTAAGGTACGGCATGATTTTTGTACCATTTACCGGCAAAGATAATCATGGAAAGTGTGTTACGTTTGCTGTAAGTTTGTTGTCTTCGAAGTCCGTGGAATCTTATTCATGGTTACTTAGTACTTTAAGGCTTGTATGGGAGTTGCCCAAGGTTGATGATAACTGATCAAGACCCCTCTGTTAAGATTTGTTGGGATAAGGATTCAGTAGATGAATCTATAGATCTGATAGTCTTGATAGATTTGATAGATCTCAAAACCCTAGCTGAATATTGTACCTTCGCATCTATATAACCTAGCTGAATATTGTACCTTCAGTTGAGGTTCCGAGGATTCAAATGAAGTCAACCTTGATGTTTGACAAGTCTCAACTACCCATCTACCTCGACCAATAAGGAGCCGACAACGACCAACTACTCTGACAAAAGCTGCTCTCAGACTGAAAAGGAGGAGAATCTCTACAGTGTACCTACTCAACAATGTTCAAATTAAAGGAGCCATTTTCCTTGTCGTATCGACATGTGGCTAGACCTCCCTCCAACGGATCTATTCACCATCGACGACTATAAATAAGAGAAGTCGCCATGCGAGAGATGACACCGGAGCCCACCGGGAACCCAAGCTAACTATGCACAAACTCTTAGCAATCTCAAAGCAGAATCCAGTGAAGAACTAGCGTCCATTGAAGAACCTTTTAGTTCATCACTTAGAGTTTTATTCAGTTCCCCTTCTCTTATCTAAGCAAGCGCATTGTAATATCTTTAGCTTAGAACCTCGAGGAAGTCCACATCCTTGCGAAACCGTTCTTATTTGTAAGAACTTCCTCTTAGTTGCAGAAGACTCAAACTCTTCAAGTTTGAACCCTTGTAAAAGTCACTACGACTATAAGTAGAGAATCTGTCCCGCGCACAGATCACTGAGAACTTGCTCAGTATAAACTTCAAGGTTTGCGTATGTCCAGTGAACAGACCAACTGAGACTTGCTCAGTATAAATATAACAAGTATCCTGCTTTGGTCAGGACAGTGGACGTAAGACCCAGTGTGTCCGAACCACTTTAAAAATTGATGTGTTGATTTACTGTTTTCCTTAACTGCGCATACTGCATACAAACCGTATTTCATAAAACTTAGCATAAAAACCTGTATTTTCTAACCGAGACGTTTAATAGGGCCTACACTTCCGCACACACTCTGATACTGAATGATTGTTCGACTGACTAAAGTCAGTAGAGCTGAACTCAGTAGAAGATTTTCTGCCCACGCGATCTGAAGCATATTTGGCTCTAACTCAGTTCAGTAGCAAACTCAGCTAGAGCTAACTTCGCATTTGAGAAAGAAATTTGTATTAAGGTGTATTCACCCCCCCCCTTCTACATATGAACCACGTCTCAGGACCAACAATTGGTTTCAGAGCGCAGTGTTGTTAATTGATCATTGTTCTCTGAAACTGGTCTATCTCGAACAAAGATCCTAGAAAACCCATTTTCTTCGCATCTTGTATTTCTTCATTGCATCATATATCCTATATCTTTCAATGGCTGATATTTTAGGTATTAGGATCGTTCCAATTTTCTCAACTGATAATTATGCGATATGGCGTGTAAGGATAGAGGCACATCTGATTTTGCTGCACTATAGCATGACCGATGTTCTGGAAAAAGGCCCCATTGCCCCGATGGTCGACTCAGTCAAACTCGTAGTAGACGGAGCAGGCGGTGCCAGAACCGGACCTAAAGTCACGAATGACAAAAGCCTCTTCACTCCTGAAGAGAAGAAACTGCACAACCTCGACCAAGTCGCTCGCAATGCTATACTGAGGAGAACTGGCTTGAATTCTGTTACTCCTGACTATATATTTTCAGAACTTAAAGAAGAGGAGTTCGAGTTCAACCTCCCACACACCCCCGGTGCTGAAGCTGAAGTGCCAATGTATCATGCTTACAAGGCATCAGCAAGCACTCCCGGAGCAAGTCCCTCAGCAACAAGCCAGTCAGCTGGAAGCTCAGTGACTATACCCACTACTAACAACTTGGCTGAGAAGTATGCTCTCCTCGCGGTGAAAAAGGCTTCCAAAAAATTTCAAGGTAAGAGAGATAATAATCGCTCGAATAGTGAATCTAAATCTCTACCTGATTGCAGGAATACTGAAGCTGCCCCAGTAGAACAAAAAGATACCAGAAGGGATGGCAGAACCTCAGTATGCTACAACTGCAAGAAACCAGGACACTACCAATACGAATGTCCTGAACTCTCAGCAGCAGAAAGAGTTGAAAGGCAAGCCAGACGCGACAAGTTCGTGAAAAAGAGGCAAGCCTACATAGCTGGAGAGTTGTCCGTTTGCTCAAGTGATGAAGAACTATTCATGGAATCATCTGACGACGATGCCGCATTCATGGCAATCGAGACTGAAGATGTTGAACCGTGTCTTATGGCCGGAGAAGAGGCTGAGGTAAATTCTAAACCCATCATACGCCCTTCTTCACCTGGCACACACGACACAAGCTCTGTTGCAGGAGAACCGCTAGATATGGTTCTTCCATATGAAGATTTGCTGGAAGAGCAAATTCAGATGAGCCAGCAGTTCAGCAAGACTATTCAGGAGATGGATATCCTGAAAGCAGAAAATCAAAGACTTTCAAGGAGAAGTCAGGACTCTACTGAGTCTGAAGGACTTGTTCAGAGATTGAAGGAAGAGATTAACTCTTTGATGACTAGTCTCATGACCAAGAAGCACAGATCTCAGTGCTGACCAAAGACATCTTTGAGAAAGAGACTGAAATTGCTAATCTCAAGGAAACTCTCGCACATGCCAAATCTGAACATGAAGCTCTAAGGAAGAGTGATGAGGTGTAGAGAACCATGATGATAGAGCAATACATTGGAGCAAAGGAGAAGTTGGAGAAGCTTCTACGAGCACAGAGACCACATGCCACCAAAGAAGGACTTGGCTACACATGTGAAGCCTCCACTTCAGGACAAAAGAGCTCCAACAAGCTGACTGATGGGTTTGTCCAGGGGATAACTCAACATGCTGAATTTACATCCCCTCAGACATAGAATAAGCAGAAGATACAAGCACCTCAGTCTAGCAATGGGAAAGTGACCCATAGTTCAAGCCCTAAGACACCAAGGTCAAACTCAAGGGGAACCAAGAAGGTCAGGTGGGCTGAACAGTATGGCCACTAACTACCCAGCTCAGTACGGATCATATTACTATAAGCCAAGAGTTAAAGGCCTTAAGGTTTAGAAGAAGAAGAAAGTTGAACCACAACAGTCTAAGAAGTCAGCTACTCCGAATCCAGTGGAGCAGACTACTGACAATAAGGGCAAGATGAAGTCTGAAGCCACCAGGGCTGTCAGACAAGTTTGGATCCTAAAATCTAACCATTAAGGACCAAAGCTGAACCCAAAGGGTACCTGAATCTATTTCTGTTTTGTAGGTGCAACAGGACCCTTGGATTGTCGACAGTGGATGCTCAAGATAAATGACACATCAGAAGAGCCTACTGACGGACAATATTCAGCAAGATGGAGCCTGAATTGAGTTTGGTGACAACTCCAAAGGCTACACAAGGGGATACGGAACATTGAAAATAGGAACTGCAGTAGTTCCTAGGGTATCTTATGTTGAAGGACTTCAACATAATCTCCTTTCTGTCAGTTAATTCTGAGATAACTCCAATAAAGTGACTTTTGACGCAGGTTTTTGTGATGTTCTTGATAAATCTACAGGAAAGACTGTCTTATCAGGGTCACAGCGAAGAAACATATATTATGCTGAATGGAATACCGCCAAACCTGAAGCATGCCTGCTAGCACATACGAGGTCAGATAACACAACAGCATAGCTGTGGTATAGACGACTGAGTCATCTGAACTTCAAAATAATGAACAAGCTTGCTCGCGATGCTAAACTCAAAGGACTGCCCAACGAAGTATTCAAGAGACACAAGAATTGTGAAGCATGTCTGAAGGGGAAGCAAAGAAAGTCAAGCAACCCGCCTATTCCGTCACCTTCTACTGATGGAATCCTTTAGCTGCTGCACATGGATTTATTTGGGTCAGTCAATCTAGTGACGATCATAGGAAAGAAGTATGCTCTTGTGGTCGTTGATGACTATTCGAGATATACTTGGGTGATATTCATCGCCAACAAGTCTGACGTCAAAATTGAGCTGCCGAAACTACTGAAGCGGCTGAGCGTCGAAAAGGATATCAAGATTCAGAGGATACGCTCAAATCGTGGAACTGAGTTTCTGAACTCAATGGTAAGAGAATTCTATGAGGCTGAAGGCATTGAAAACGAAACATCGGCGGCACGCACGCCTCATCGAAATAGACTTGCTGAAAGAAGGAATAGAACACTGAAAGAAGCAGCAAGGACGCTACTCGCAGACTCAGGTCTTCCATTGAAGTTCTGGGCAGAAGCTACTGACACTGCCTGCTACACTCAGAACTGGTTTCTACTGACTCAGATGCACATGAAGACGCCATATGAGCTGTGGAAATGGAGAATTCCTTCTATTATGCATTTCCATATCTTTGGTTGTCTGTGCTTTATCCATAATAATGGAAAGGACCAGCTAAAGGTCTTTGAAAGTAAGTCAGACCAAGGAGTCTTCTTAGGATACTCCAGGGTCAGCAAAGCTTTCAGGGTCATTAACTATCGGACCCTTTGTGTGGAGGAAAGCCATTGTATTTGATGAGTTTATTTCTAAATACAGGAAGTCAAACTCTCAGCCAAAAGCTGAAGAGGTCAGAAGCAAGCTACATGATCTAAGCGTAAACGACAACACTGAAAGATCCAGCATTGTTGGGATAATGATTCAGATGATGATCTTCAGCACCCAACAACAAGCAATGTAGTTGAGGAGATTGATTCTAACAAACAGATGTAATCTCAGGTAATTATGGTCGATGAGGAAACCAATCTGGTAACTGAGACCTCTACTGAGAATAACAACTCAGGGGGAACTATTAATGTTCCTGAGCTAAATGCCCCTGAACTTGGTGACTTAGTAGACCCAACCCTTGTTACTGAATTACTTCAGGCACAGAACGGTACTACTGAAATTCCTAATACTCCTACTGTTTGTGTTGAAATAATTCCAGATGAAGTAACAAGACGTCGTCGCTCGTGGTTAGATGCTCACTCTTTAGATCTTATCATTGGAGATACTCAAGCTAGCGTCAAGACAAGATCCAAATTCTGTCAAGGAGAAAGTGCCTTATATTCATGCTTCTTGTCGACTAAAGAACCTCAGACAATAGAGGATGCATTGAATGATGCCGGCCGGATCACCGCCATGCAAGAAGAGCTGAATCAATTCACATGAAACGACGTATGGGAGCCTCGTTGACGAACCTGGACATCAACACGTGATAGGAACGAAGTAGGTCTTCAAGAACAAGCGCGATGAAAACAACGTCATCGTTAGGAACAAAGCTCGACTCGTTGCCAAAGTATATTGTCAATCAGAGGGAATAGATTTTGACAAAACATTCGCCCCAGTCGCAAGATTGGAAGCTATTCGTCTATTCCTAGCTTATGAAAGACATCAGCAGTACACAGTCTATCAGATGGATGTGAAGTCAGCTTTCCTGAACAAACAGAATCAATCCCAGGTAATTATGGTCGATGAGGAAACCAATATGGTAACTGAGACCTCTACTGAGAATAACAACTCAGGGAGAACTACTAATGTTTCTGAGCTGAATGCCCCTGAACCTGGTGACTCAGTAGATCCAACTCTTGTTACTGAATTGCTTCAGACTCTGAACAGTACTACTGAAATTCCTAATACTCCTACTGTCTGTGTTGATACAATTTCAGATGAAATAACAAGACGTCGTCGCTCATGACTAGATGCTCATTCTTCAGATCTTATCATAGGAGACCCCTCAGCTAGCGTCAAGACACGATCCAAATTCTGTCAAGGAGAAAGTGCCTTGTATTCATGCTTCTTGTCGACTGAAGAACCTCAGACAATTGAGGATGCACTGAATGATGCTGACTGGATCACCGCCATGCAAAAAGAGCTGAATCAATTTATGCAAAATGACATATGGGAGATTGTTGACAGACTTAGGCACCAACACGTGATGGGAACGAAGTGGGTCTTCAAGAACAAGCATGACGAAAACAACGTCATCGTCCGGAACAAATCTCGACTCGTTGCCAAAGGATATTGTCAATGAGAGGGGATAGATTTTGATGAAATATTCGCCCCAATCACAAGATTGGAAGCTATTCGTCTATTCCTAGCTTATGCAACACATCAACAGCTCACAATCTATCAGATGGATGTGAAGTCAGCTTTCCTGAACGGCGTACTAACGGAAGAAGTCTACGTAGAACAACCGCCCGACTTTCAGCAGGGACATCAGGTTTACAGACTTAGAAAGCTTTGTACGGGTTAAAACAAGCACCTAGGGCTTGGTACGATACCCTCTCAGACTGTCTACTTCAGAAAGGTAATCTTAAAGAAACAGTGGATCGCACCCTATTCAGTAACAAGTCAGGCGAAGACATCCTACTGGTGCAGATCTACGTGGACGACATCATCTTTGGATAAAGGAATTTGACTATATGTCAGAAATTCGAACAGATGATGAAATAAAAGTTTGAAATGTCGATGATGGGAGAGATGAAATATTTCCTTGGACTTCAGGTTAAACAATCAAAGAAGGGAATATTTATAAATCAAGCGAAATATACTAGAGATATCATCAAGAAGTTCGGCTGCAAATCCAGAAAGTCAGTCAAGATACCCATGAACACCAATCTCAAGATTGATCTTGACAAAGAGGGAGTATCTGTTAACTCAACTGACTATTGTTCCCATTATTGGATCTTTATTATATCTTACAGCCAACAGACCTGGCATAACTTATGTTGTAGGTGTATGCGCGAGATTTCAGGCGAATCCCAAGAAGAGTCATATCAATTCAGCGAAGAGAATTCTTCGTTACCTGAAGGGAACACATGATGTTGGATTGTGGTATCCAACTGATGATAACCTCGAACTAACTGGTTATTCTAATGCTGACTATGCAGGTTGCCCAATCGATAGAAAGTTAACCTCAGGAACTTGTCAGTTCCTCGGTAGCAAGCTCATATCATGGTTCTCAAAGAAACAGCACTCAGTAACAACGTCCACTACTGAATCTGAATATATGGCTGCCGGAAGCTGTTGCGCACATATACTGTGGCTTCGACAACAGCTGAGAGACTACGACATTCATCAAGATGAAGTGCCTATCTACTGCGACAGTACCAGTGCTATTGCAATAACTCAGAATTCAGTTCTACATGCAAGATGCAAGCACGTGGACATTCGTCATCACTTCATCAGAGATCATGTCGAGAAAAAGGATATCAGAATGGAGAAGATCCACACTGATAAGCAAAGAATTGATATCCTGACCAACCTCTAGCTGCGACCAAATTCAATGATCTCTCAGTAGAACTAGGTCTTTTGGATCCTACTGATACGATTCAGTAGATGATCAGAGAAGTACTGCGTAAGGGGGAACCTTTATTCAGTACAGTTGAATACTCAGCATTCGTTAAACGTGGTATCAGCTGACTACAATGTTCAGCTGACAGGTTATGAGTATTAAATTCAGCTTTTGGTGATTCAGCATGTCATAACATTTATTTCCCACCTTTAATGTTCATCGTATTGTACTGACTATGTCGTTTTCATTAAATTCACGACATTCCATAAACCTGACTGCGACGCATTAAATGCATGTCATATCACCTTACCACTTAGGCGTTAGAGATAAGTAGGCGAGATTATAGGCGGCACAGTAATCATAACCTATTATAACATTCAATCAGAGCCGTTCACTATTTTAAACCTGATTAATCTCATACGTGTAGCTAAAACCGCCTTAGATTCAAATCTGAGTATATATATTCACTCATCTCTAAAACTGCCTTACTTTATCCGCCATTAACGAAGAATATGTGCTCTGCATTTACTCTCAATACTTGCATTTAGACTTCTATTGCTTTTCAGCACCTTTTCTTCGGTAAGAACTTCTGATTACTGAATCTGCTACTAACTCTATTTTTCGAGTACTAATCCTTTTTTTGCAGATCTCAGTTATACTATGCCACCATTTGTACCTATCTCGAACATCGCTATTCCCATCGACATGAAGGATATTCTTTATGGCAAGCGCGTTTGGTTTGAACCTATTATGTCTGTTAGAACATGCGGGGTGGAATGCATGACGCCCGTGTTCGACGCTCTGGAGAGGTTGAGTCTTCTTCCGATCCTTTCACATGCTCAGCATCATCTCCTCCGTCGCCAAGTTGCGGAGTTCTTCCTCAACTTCCGCAACGACGACGACTCGAATGACATCTCTACTGTCATTGCGAAGAGAGAGGTCCTTGCCAATCAGTGGGAGGACAGGGCTTCTCAGATAGACATCTCCAAGAGTCTACATGATAGTTTTGGTTTGGTCGATGAAGGATCGTCAGTCAACCAGATATAAGAAATCAGATATCGATCAGTATCTCTGCCGATTCAGTGGCCTATCGAACTGCGTATTCAAGGCGGCATTCCCGAAGACTCAGCTGTTGCCTGAGTACAGAGGGTTGGCGTACGTGGTCAACCATATTCTCACGAGTTCAACAGGCTCGTACGACCAACTCAGCAGAATCCGCGTCCAAATCATGATGGCGATTGTTGACGCTGCTAAAGTCAACTGGAATGCATTTTTTCGGGCTGAGTTCAAAGCTCAGTCGCAGAAGTATGTTGACGCAGAAGAGGGGATGCAGTTGATTCCTAAGGGGAAGTTATTATATGGGACCAAGGTGTCGGTCTTGATCGAAGACGACCTCCCCAGATCAGTCTCATTCGCCAAAGCTTTTTACTTCAACATCAAGCTGATGAAGTTCACTACTACCGCATCAGCAGAATAATCTATTGGGAAGGGACCTGCTGCTAAGCGTCCGTTGGAGATCATTCAGTCCCCCGTTCGCATTCAGGCGAACAGGCCGAAGACTCTGAAGAAGCCTGTTTCAGATGTACAACCCTCCTCTCCCATTTCTGTAGAGGACACTAGGTTAGGCAAGCATGACATAACCATTAGACACAAAATTCAGACGGTCTTCACCCAGGAAATTCAGCCGGATATTCCAGCTGAAACTCAAACCGCTGAGGTTTCCTCAATTCCACTCTCAATCTGCAATGCCCGTCTGAAGGCGACAGACAAGGTAGCTGCTGAGATACCAGAGATCAGATCTCATCCTGATCTCATGGATATAGCGATCCGCGCTTGGATTCAGATGCGCATCCGCTTTTTAGAGTAGGATCTGCTAGAAGAGACCATTCGGGTCAGGTCTCTATCCACTCTGCTCGAGGAAGAGCAGACACTAAGGGAGGAGATAGGCTACGAGGAGCCTTCAGATATTGCCTCGTTGGAGGATCTTAGAGCAGTCATGCTGATGCTGCTTCATAACAAGACTCAAGGAGCTGAGCCATCTTCTACTCAGCCTCCTCCTTCTCCCCCACCATCACCTCCTCGTGATGACTTGTCTAAGGATGCAGACCTGGGAGGATCTGCTGAAGGCCACACTCCCAAGAATGATCAGCCACAACCACCTTATTCATCCGGCCCGATCATTCCGACTCAGTCTTTGACTCAAGACCAACAAGAATGTAAGCATCGATATCAGTCTGCTGAGATCAAAGACATCTCAATGGAGTCCATCGACAAGGTGATCAAGCGACAAGCTCACAAGAATCGAAACCTTGTCGATGATGTGAACCAGAAGTGGAGTAGGTTCACTGAGGCACAGACCAAGTCGCTGACCAACCTAACAGCTAAAGTGCAGAGGATCAGCGCGCCAAGTTCTATTGATATTAATGTGATCCTCGCTAATGCACTTGCAGCTCAGAGGACCGACCTGAACGCTCAGTTTGAAAATCTCCTATAGTCGCAGGCCAAATCCTTCTCTTAGGAAGTGGCGGCTGTAACAGGTCGTGCTCAGAAAGCAATGGAGGAAAGGTATACCTTCACATCTGACAGTGTATCAAAGGCGCTGACTCAGCATCATACCTCTTGCCAAACGATAGAGCATAATGCGTCAGCTGCAGTACAAGACTACCTTACCAAGTTCGATAAGTCTAAGGATGCTCTACTGAAGGCCATTGATCAGGAGCATGACAAGAGGTGGGAGTCGTACACTGATGTAGCGATAGATATTGCTACTGGAATGACTTCGGTCAAAGATTCCGTAGCTGAATTGACTAAGAAGGTCACAGCCTTGGCCACCCTCCTTGATGATGCCAAAAAGGGGGAAGGGTCGAGATCAGCTCAGCTTAGATCTATTCTAAAAGCTGAAGATCAGCAGGGCGGACCGAGCTCAGCAGTTGATAAGACTATAGTGCCAGCAGCTGAAGGAGCAACTGAGTCAGCGATAGCTGAGGTGACTTCATATCTTGAAAATCTGCCACTTGAAGGCTCGTCACCTCCAGCACCTAAGAGAAACGATAAGGGAAAGGGCAAGGCGCCTGCTGACCCTAGCCCTCCCAAGGCTCAGAAAAAGCTTAAGTTCAAGTCTCGCGAAGAGCAGATTGCCTATGATGAGCAACTCGCGAGAGAAGTAACTGAAGAAGAAGCCAAACATAAGCCAGGTGCAAAGAAGAAAGGGGTCCAAATCCACTCTCCTGCATCTACACGCACGCGGTCGACAACCTCGAAACAATTACGGTCAGCAGCGGCTAGATCAGTAGCTGCTAGAGCTCAACAGTCTAGAGCTCAGCAGACCCAGACCCAAAAGTCCAAGACTGATCAGCAAGGCGGAGCTTCAGGTTCTAAGCCCAGAACTCAGTCGCCTGCTGACTCAGAGGAACAACCACATGTTCCCTCCACAGTCCCTTCAAAAGAACAGGAAGAAGAAATCAAAGAAATTTGGGACGCGTGCGAGAGGGCCTTGGACAGGACAGCCGAGGCAAGGCAGCTGAGAGAGGCGAGAGAGAGAATATGCCTAGGTGACCTTGAAGCCCTCAGGCTGAGGACAGAGAAAGAAGCCAGGGAGAGGGTACCGGTTAAGGACAGAAGTATCCCTCGTTCCTCCTGCTTCTTCAGGAGCAGAGAGCCCCTTAGTCCGGTGAAGCGTATTGTCTATAAATGCACTGACGACTGGGTGCCTCTCAAGCACAATCAGCAATGGGAGCAGATGAAGGTAAAATTCATCAAGCAATTCTATGTGTGGAGAGTCGGGAATGAAGATTCCTCGGATGCTGACTCTTACTTCAAGGATCTCCTGACTACCATGAATCCAGCACTCCTAGCTGAGATCCAGACTCTGCTTGACCAGACAGGTCAAATGCTGAAGGCACCTCCCTTTCGGACTCTACCTCCTCCTATGACGCACGCTGATAACTTATGCAAAAAGGAGATAGAAGAAGAGATCGAGAGTGTTATTTACAGCAGAGGTCTGAGCGAGAAGATAGACGAAGACTTGGTGGAAATCAAGGCCCTGAGGAACCGAGTTTATAAGGGATATGGCCTTGAGCTCCCTGAGAAGAAGTCGGTTGACTTCCGGGCGAGGATGCAACAGTTCAAGAAGAAGCCCAGCTGATCCTTCTTTCCTAGTCTAGCTTCTTAGTGATAGATGTCTATGTACTGTAAATTCTTCATCATATATGATAATATCACTTTTTGGCCCTGACAATCACTCATTGTCTTTACGGCTTTATCTTTTATTTTCAGCACGTCTGATCACCTCAGTGATCAGCTAACTTATCTTATCTGACGTATGTGACTTATGTGCTCATCTGTCTTAGAATTATTTCCTACTGATTAACTGTGTCTGTCTTACTCTTCTCTGATAAATTGCTTATACTTAAGGGGAAATTGTTTCTTAGGGGGAACTTGCATCTTAGGGATATGATTGATAAATGCTGAACTTACATTTGATGATTAACTACTATATGATCTATTCTGAACTTAGAATATTTATATCAGCCCTGACTCTGTGTGAATGTGTTGAACTTGTTTTTTTATGTTATGATAAATTATGATACATGTCAGTAGAATCAGCATGCTATAACTATGTTAACTGAAGTTATGCTCTGATACATTCAGCTATTCTTAACTGTCTTAATTCTTATCTTGGCTCTGATACGTGACTTATTATCATAAGTTTGCTCTGACATTCCTTTACTTGTGACTGCTCTGATTTCTCATTTTCTTTATCTTAGTCAGCTGTGATTTGTTAACTGGAGCATTCCCTTGTAATAG
This sequence comes from Lavandula angustifolia, assembly GCA_028984105.1. Classification (NCBI taxonomy): domain Eukaryota; kingdom Viridiplantae; phylum Streptophyta; class Magnoliopsida; order Lamiales; family Lamiaceae; genus Lavandula; species Lavandula angustifolia. The sequence continues at coordinate 30,453,826 of CM054803.1, forward strand.
ATATTCTATTCAGTAGCTATTGGTCTTAACCTTAGCATGTTTTCTGTGATAGAAGATGTAATAGGTTTTGGCATCATCAAATAGGGGGAAATTGTTGGGATGAGGATTCAGTAGATGAATCTATAGATCTGATAGTCTTGATAGATTTGATAGATCCCAAAACCCTAGCTGAATATTGTACCTTCACATCTGTATAACCTAGTCGAGTTCAATTGTTAGAACTCAGTAGGATAGAGTTCAGTAGCTGCAGGATTCAGTAGAAGACCTCAATCAGCTGAAGAACTCAGGATCGAGAAGTCAGTTGGACAGCAACCACCAGCTGAATCTGCTCAGGAATTTGTGCCCATACACTGAATGCTCATAAGAACGTCAGTAGGAAAGACACTTCAGTTGAAGGTCCAAGGATTCAGAGGAAGTCAACCTTGATGTTTGACAAGTCTCAACTACCCATCTACCTCGACCAATAAGGAGCCGACAGCGACCAACTACTCTGACAAAAGCTGCTCTCAAACTGAAAAAGAGGAGAATCTTTACAGTGTACCTACTCAACAACGTTCAAATTAAAGGAGTCGTTTTCCTTGTCGTATCGACACGTGGCTAAACCTCCCTCCAACGGATCTATTCACCATCGACATCTATAAATAAGTAGGGGTGTAACGGTTCGGTTTGGTTCAGTTTTTTATGTATTTTAGGAACCGAACCAAACACATAGAAATGGTTCGGTTCGGTTCGGTTCGATGTGTTTTTAAATATCAGAACCGAACCGAACCGAACCGCTTATAAATGGTTTGGTTCGGTTCGGTCACCGGTTCCCCTTTTTATTTATTTATTTTTTAAATCCTAAATAATGCAAGAATAATAGTTTATAGGATGTCACTCGTTCCGAACTCATAAGCATAGAGTTGTTACTCCTTTCTCTTCCTTTGTATAGATTAGAATTGATCTTAACTTAAATCTAATATCTAAATCCAATAACATTTTCATATAAGAAAGATAAATATTAAATTAAAAAATTAAAAAATGTGATATTGATTCGGTTCGGTTCGAACCGTTCAAAAATTCTTGAAACCGCGCGAACCGAATGTAAACGGTTCCTAAAAAAATAAACCGAACCAAACCGCGAAGCCGAACCGAACCACATTTTTCGGTTTGGTTCGATTCGGTTTGATCGGTTTCGCGGTTCGGAGCGGAACTACTTACACCCCTATAAATAAGAGAAGTCGCCATGCAGAGACGACACCGGGAACCCAAGCTAACTATGCACAAACTCTTAGCAATCTCAAAGCAGAATCCAGTGAAGAACTAGCGTCCATTGAAGAACCTTTTAGTTCATCACTTAGAGTTTTATTTAGTTCCCCTTCTCTTATCTAAGCAAGCTCATTGTAATATCTTTAGCTTAGAACCTCGAGGAAGTTCACATCCTTGTGAAACCGTTCTTATTTGTAAGAACTTCCTCTTAGTTGGAGAAGACTCAAACTCTTCAAGTTTGAACCCTTGTAAAAGTCATTACAACTATAAGTAGAGAATCTATCCCGCGCACAGATCACTGAGAACTTGCTCAGTATAAACTTCAAGGTTTACATCTGTCCAGTGAATAGACCAACTGAGACTTGCTCAGTATAAATATAACAAGTATCCTGCTTTGGTCAGGACAGTGGATGTAGGACCCATTGTGTCCGAACCACTTTAAAAATTGTTGTGTTGATTTACTGTTTTCCTTAACTGCTCATACTGCATACAAACCGTATTTCATAAAACTCAGCATAAAAACTGGTGTTTTCTAACCGAGCCATTTAATAGGGCTTACACTTCCGCACACACTCTGATACTGAACGACTGTTGGACTGACTAAAGTAAGTAGAGCTGAACTCAGTAGAAGATTTTATGCCCACGCGATCTGAAGCATATTTGGCTCTGACTTAGTTCAGTAGCAAACTCAGCTAGAGCTGACTTCGCATTTGAGAAAGAAATTTGTATTCAGGTGTATTCACCTCCCCCCCCTACACCTGAACCACGTCTCAGGACCAACAAGATTGCTATAGCCGATGTGATGCTTGAAGTTCGTCATAGATTTTGCATGTGGCACATAATGTTGAAGGTTGTTGATAAGATTCTAGTATCATTAGCAAAGCACAGACTTCACGACAAGATTGGATTCTATTGTATGGTCTGATGATTTAGAACCAACTGAGTAATGGAAGATTTTGATATGACGGATAATTCGTGGTTTATAGATATGTTTAATTTACGAACGTATTGGATTCCAGCTTATTTTAGAGACTAGTAGATGGGTGGTTTGCTTCTCACAACATCAATGTCGGAGAGTAAAAATAATTTTTTTGGAGGTTTTCTAAAATGCAAGTCAGATTTATGTAAGTTTTATTTGAATTATGATAGTGCAATTGATGCTCAAAGATATGCAATTGACAAGCTAAACTCGTTGGACGAGTCGACCTTCCCAAAGTGCAGCATCATCTTTTTCAAATAGCAAGTTTCAAGAAGTCCAAGTTGAATGGGTTGCTGCTGTTAATATATGTTGCATAAAGAACATGAAAGAAGAGGTAGATTTGTAAAAAATATGAGATAGATGATGGTGTGAACGGTGTTTTTATTGTGAAGTATCAAGTCGCTAATGTTATCTTCACATGTAGCTGCAAGAAATTGGATATGCATGGTTTACTCTGTAGGCATATTTTTACAGTTCTTAAGCATTCAAACTTTAAGAAGATTCCTGATTCATGTTTGTCTAATCGTTGGGGGCAGAAACGTGTGTTCGGGGACCATGAATCATCTTTCTTCTGTTGATGGTTTTGATGATAAATCAAGGAATATGGACAAGAAGGTGTTGGATCTTGTATTTCAATGTGTTGGGTTTGTTGCTGGGAAACCCAAGTGTAAGAATGCTTTGTTGGAGGATTTGCAGTCTTTGATTGAAAAGTATCAGAGTGATGAAGTAGAAACTTCACTTGGGAATAGTGGTAAACAAAAATTATTTTTGAGAATTTTTATGGTTCTCAAATTCTAGAAAATATTGAAGTTTTACCTTCGGATCATGTTAAAACAAAAGGTAGTGGTAGTAGGATACAGTCAAGAAAAGAGAGGGTTATGCATGATGCTCAAAAACCAAAAAGATTGTGCAGAAAATGCAACCAGTTGGGACATCATGATTCTAGGAATTGTGACAAAGTAAAAGAACATCTAAAGTCTGTAGTTAGGTTATTCGTAGTGGTTACATTTATGTGTGATAGACTATGTTTCTATTATATTTTCTTGTGTACTGTGTGATCAAGTTTTATGATTAGATGAATATTTTGCTCAAGTTTTATGATTAGATGAATATTTTGCTCATTTTATCAACTAATTATGTATATTCATTGATAGATAGTGTTGGTCCTGAGTGTACGGTCAGGTGTAGAGGGGGGGGGGGTGAATACACCCGATTCGATTTCTCAATTTCGAACTTGAAGCAGTCCTATTCGGGATGGTGTCTGCAAAAGCTTGATTCGGCGGACCGGACAACTATTCCGAATCGAGTTAAAGGCTAAAAGAGTACCGACTCGGTCGAGATCCGCTAACCGACTAGGTCGAATCGGTATCGTTCGGTGAGAGTTCGGTGTGCGGAATTGTGTAGGCCCAAATCAATTTTTTGTGAGAAAACGTTTTAAGTCTCGGTTCGGTAGATTTAAAAGTTCGGTATCTTTGAGACAAATTGATTGATTTAAATATGATGTTCGGTATGAATAGTAAAATCAATGCAACGATTAAGAAAGCGATAAGAGACACGGGGATTTTTAAAGTGGTTCGGATATCGCTCAAATCCTACGTCCACTTGTCCCGAATGATCGGGAGGCTATTTATTATCCCGAGTTAGTCTCGGTCGGCTTACACTTTGGGCAAAGCCGCGTCTTGGTTTTTATATCGATCCAAGTCTCGGTTACAACACTATCAAACTTAAAGTGTTTGACAAACTTCTCCAACGATGGAAGGAGTCCTTATACAATAAGGATTGGGTTCAAATGTGAACTCCTTCGTCTAAGCTATGGATATAACAAGTGAGCTTAGGGTTAGAGGGATAAGGAACGAGAATGTAGCTATCTAGAGCGATGAACAGTGAGGATTTAGCTATAGGTTCGTGTCAATCGCTTGGATGCTAGAAGCTTATGTCGGTTCGACTTGGTTCCTTTTGAGACGGATGTAGTCTTTCGCGGGAGATAACTCGGTTGTTTCTTGCGGAGGACTTAGTCGTTAATTTCGCTCGTTTGAATGCTTTCTCGTGTTCTAGGCGTGCATTCTCATTTAAATCTTGAATGATCCCTCTATTTATAGAGCAGAGATTGAAATAGATCCGTTGGAGACGATCTTCTTCTCTCTCTCTCTTTTTGGTAGCAAACGGCTCTTTTGGTGTAGGTAACAGTGTACTTTCCCACCTTTTTAGGTAAAAGGTTGACTGCGGCTTTAGCGGTGAGAAGACACGTGTATGTTTGTCATTCGTTGAGGTGAATGAAGTGGTTGAGACAGCACAAACTTCGAGACAGACTGAAGCTGACTTCTCTCTTCCTCGTACATGACAATGCTGATTGTCTTTCAAAAGATTCTGACAGTCCTGAAGACTATCTGCCGTTCTTGAGTCCGACCTTGTATTCGATAGATAGGCTGCCGAGATAAGTCTACCGAAGATCAGCTACGAGTTCGATGAACTACTCCTACCGAGTTCGGTTCAACCGACTCTCTCGATATCTTGCTCTGCTTGAGTCCAATATCACCGAGTCTTTCGATATCTTGCTCTCTGCGAGTCCAATATCACGAAGTCTTTCGGATATCTTTGCTCTGCGCGAGTCCAAGTATCACCGAGTCTTCTCGTGCCGGTGCCGAGGCAAATAAGCTGCCGAGCGCCTTGACCGGAGCGAGTGTCTACCGAGTCCGAAACCTCGGAGACAAATACAAATACAAAGGAATGGTTCACCAATCGATAGGGTTTTGGGATCTTCAAATCTTCTCAACGGTTCGAGCACGAGGCTACCGAGCATGATTTAGTATGGAAGATAAGAGTCATTTCCCACAAGTATGGTCATGCTGAGGATTGAATCATCACCCAACAATTTCCCCCTATTTGATGATGCCAAAACCTATCATCTATGTCCTATCAACTATGCTAAACACTAACTTACTCGGGAACGAGCTCCTTACAAATATTACAAGTAGGATCGGTGGAGTTGTGCGGTAAGTGCTAGACTACGAGGGAGACGGGGCGGAACAATTTTCCCTTTTACAATAATTCCCCCCATGCAACAATTTCCCTTAAGAGAAATAATAACTCTCCGAAAGTCTAGTCTATCGAGATCTAACCGAGCAAAACCGACAAGTAAATAATCAACGTGTGTGTCGGTAATCACTTCGGTGATTCCGAGTGTTAAAGCATAAAGCAAACACGGCTATTTAGACAACAAGTAGTTGTCGAGCCAAAAGAAGATTTGTATATATATAATACACGGTTCGAGACATTACAAATCTTGCTAAGCTAAAAGAAGAACTAAGAGGGAGAACCCTTAAACCGCTGAATCCTATTCATGAAACCTTGGGATTTATCTTCGGGCGGTGGAACTCCATACATTCCGAACGTGTTCTTCCTCGGCCTTCGATATTCGGCGAAGTCTCGTTGGGATCATCTTGTTCTAGTCCTCTCGTTCAACGCAAAGATTCTTCACTTCTTGTTCAATCATTCCGAGATGTACTGAGTCGTCTTGTCTTCTGGGTGGAGGAATGATCCTTGCTTCAGGAACTCTGACTACTACCCCTTCAGTTACTGCTCTGTGCATATATGGGTAAAGATCAGGTTCAGTAATGGTCATCCACTCGACATAGGCATCGGCCTTAGACATTTCGAGCCGAATCGCGAAAATAATTTCTCTTGATAAACTCTATCTTGGCCGATTCCCATCTCTGATTGAACTGAATAGGCATCCATTCGTCTGATCTTGGCCATCTATGTGTTTTCAGATCGTTTGGCTTCTTGAACCTTCTGTATCGATAAGGAATGTCGGCTTTCGAAGGAACTCTCGGCCGGCCTCTTGTTCGATACGTTTCCCGAGTGCCTCAAGGTCCGCCAAATGTATCCTCTCGTCGGCGGCCTCTATCTCGTTTAGCTTCCTCTCCTCTCGTAGAGATATCTATCCATCTCGAGCAAATATTTCTTCAATTTCGCATCTTGCTCTTGAGGCTTCGAGGAGCTTGTTCGATTCGGCGGGGGTACTAGATCTAGATTTGGATGTACCACCGCCTTTCGGTATTCTTCTGCTCGTTGCTCCTTTTCTTTTTCTCTGTCCTCTTCATCTGTTATGATGAGCTTTCTCGGAGGCAGTCTAGCAGTTCTCTTTCCTCCTCTGGATGGAGCTTTAGTCTTTCCTTTAGCAGGCTTAGACTTTGGCTTGTTAGCCGCTTCGGCCTACCAATTTCTCGGCCGCTTCTCATCCGCAGCCTATTTGGGCTTCCTCCTTAGCGGATATGTATCTTAATCTCTTTGCTTGGAGGGGTTGGAATTTTAAGCTTTTGTTTGCCCTTACCTTCTTGAACTGGTGGTGGAATGGGAGCTTCTTCTTCTTCTGAGTCCTCCACCGCCTGTTCAGCGTACTCAAGCAACCTCCTTAATAATGTCTTTGGGAGTCCGGGTTGTCCGAGTAGTCTGCTGGGGTCTCGAGCCACTTGGGCCGGTTTTAGCCGTGCTCGCAGCCCGAAACACCCCGGGCCTCACCCTTCGAGACCGAGTTTGAGGCGGCTTCTCGGTACTCTTCTTTCCTTCCCTTTTTCCTTCACTTTCCCCCCTTTTTGGCATCATCAATGAGCACCGGGGTAGGGACTAGGACTGACTTCTTCAGATTTTTGTAGGAGGTTGACAGCTCATCGAGACGATCGTGGAGCTTAGTCAGAGCCTCATGCAACTCGTTCCTCTCCATGGTAAGGTGTTCCTTGTACTGCTTGTGAGAGAGGTCAGTTGCTTCCTTGAAGTCTTTCGGCTTCTCGGTGATCTTGTCTTCCAAGGCCGGTTGGATATTCTCGAGTCTTTGTTCAGTGGCCTCGGATTGTTCAGTGATAGCGTCAGTATGAGCCAGTTTAGAGGCCAAAAATTCATCTAGTAGCTTGGCTTGGCTCTCCTGAAAGATCTTGAGTTGAGCTTCGAATTTGACTTGCTGCTGAGCCAACGCTTCTGAAATAAGCGTGGAAACATCAGGGGCGGCTGATGAAGAGACAGAGGACTTCAGCCCGAATTTCTTTAGTCGTGGCTTGAGCGATCCGCTTCCATGTCCTATGGATAGCCTTCGCAAGATCTCGATTTTTGATCCCTTGGGCGGTTAAGGCTTTGGCCATCGATCGAGATCGCTTTGCGGTCCGGGCCGGGCGCCGCTTCGAAAGTCGATCGCAGCCAAGAGCCGAGCGGGCTCTGCGAGGACGAAGCACCAGCCTTAGACTTCTCGGGACCAAGGATACCGAGAGGTGGGGCGGTTTCGTATGGGTATCCTTGTCCTCTGGATGTCCCTCATCAGGCTTTCCAGGGCCTGAATCACTGGGTGGGTCGTCATGGTCTGACCCATCTGAGGGTGCTGGGCCGGAGGCGTGCTGTCGATCATGAATCATGGCCAGCATTGCAGCCCTCAGATTGTCCATTGAGCTGAGGTCTTCAGGCTCGAATAGCCTATCTCCTCTCTCCAGTCTCAATTCCTCTTCATGCAGCTGCTGACAGGAGTAGTGTAGGACAAGGCGCTGTAGACGAGGCCACTCCTGATGTCGCAGCAACATGTGGAGCCTTGCTGTTTTGGCGATGAGCAACAAGTCTGAGTAGTCAGCAAGCTCCGGAACTAGTTGTAGAATTTCTCGGGATGCTCGGATATAATCACCGAAGCTTCCATCCCGATTGATTCACCTTCGGATGCGGTCTCGAACTCCAAGTCTATGTGTGAAGTCTCGCTCTTCGGTTGGAGGGGATCGAGCCGAGTGGAGGGGACAGAAAGGGGGCTGTCTAGGCGCTGAATATCTGCGCTCTGAGCTGCGGAAGCATCCCCTTGGTCCCTTTCAGTGGAAACAATCTTTTCCACTGACTGAGTCTTCTCAGAAGACTCGGACTCATCAACCAGCTGCATGGGCTGAGTAGTCTTCTCAGGAGCCTGTTCAGTAGGCACTTGTGGAACCTCCTCAGTAGCTGGCACCTCAACGGCTTTCTTCAGTTTCTTTGCCGGTGCCTTAGGAGTTTTAGCGGGAGGAGTTCTTTTCTTTGTAGGCGTAGCCTGTTGAGACTTTGATTTTGGAGAGACTGCTGAGGGTCCTGACCCTATCTGCCGAAGCGCCGTCTTGTTGTGAAATCCGACCTTCTTCACATTGAAGTACTCCTTGTCACCGTAGGTGATAGGCTCGAATCCACATAAATCTTCGATCATGATGGACGGTTTGAGTCCATACAAAGCAATTTGCCCTTTGCGCTCGGCGTGTTCGATGCTTTGTCGAACTTAGCGGCTGAGCCATGAATTCTCGGAGAAAGAACTCCGTCCAATTTATCCCGGCTCGGTCGTATATGGCCATCATTATCCGAATCTTAGGCCTCGACACTGGTCAAACGACCACCTTGGCTTGTCGGTAGGCTGCGTCACTATATGGGCAAGTGCCCCGAACCGAGGCAACATGTTTGTTCTTCGGAAAGGCAACTCGAATGTAGTGGGCTTTCCACGGAAGACGGTAAGGTATTCATCAACTTGGTCGTCTCTCGTACCCGATCGCATCTTGGTCCCTTCGGAGGGCGAGATCAAAACTCCGCTTCAAGGCATCCTTGATGGACATTTGCTTTAGCTCCATAGTGGCGTTTTAGATAGAATGGGCAACGAATCTCGCCACTATATCTCCAGACACTGTGTCTGAATTCAAGTACAGCTCTGCAACCTGTCTCCGGGAGGAAGAACGAAGGCCTCCTAGACGAAATTTCTCCGACCACGACTCGCGCGAGCCGAGAAGATCTCATCCATATACTCCGGATCGCATGAATAGAAATCCATGGTGGGTTCAAACCACACGCGATCCTTCTCCAAAATGTTCTGCATATCTGCTGGAGATATCATAGAGATATTGGTTTCCGCCATTGTACCTGTGACAAGAAATGAATCAAGACTATTTTTGGATAGAACAGTCTTTGTGCAATGCGATACCGAAACTTATAACAAATACATTAACGAATATAAGCATACCAATGGATAAAATTCGAGATAAGATTGAGAGTGTAATAGCAAGTAAGGATTGCGAATGCAGATCTCGGATTTTTCGGAATTTGAAAGTTATGAAGTATGCTAATGGCGGTTCTTAAGATTTGATCGAATATATATCAACTATGAAGGTGAACGGTTTTCGATCGAATGCCGAATGTAAACTTGCTTTATGATATGGACGAGTTAAGATTAGAAGTTAAAACAATAAGCAATGATCACAAAAAGGCACCTAAGTCAAAGCCGCTTGTAAAATAGCCTAAGTAGTAACTCGTGAAAAGACATGCATTAAATGCGTGCGAGTTCAAGCAAGCTTATGTATGGAATGTCGTGCAATAAATGTGAGTCGTTAATAATAAAGACAAACCAAAATATATTAATGTCATGCTGAATCTTTGCCATAAATGCAAAGTACCGTAGTATTAAATTACTACCGAGTAGAGATACGCAAACTGTCAGTGAACATAGTAGTCGGCGATACCTCGTGTAGATGGTTTTCTCGAATCTCTATGTACTGAACTTACTCGCATCGAGAGTGATCATTCCCCCTCACCGGAATGTTCCTCTCCCGAAACCTTATTACCGACTAGGGTCGGTAGGGTCCAGCAGAGACCTAGCTCTACCGAAAGTTCTCCGAATGCGGATTCGCCTAGAGGCTTAGTCGGTATATCGACCCTTTGCTTGTCGGTATGGATCTTTTCCATTCTCGATATCCTTCTTTTCGACATGGTCACGAATGAAGTGATGTCCGATGTCCACGTGCTTGCATCTTGTGTGAAGAACAGGATTTCGAGTGATTGCAATAGCACCGGTACTATCGCGAGAAAATCGGCACTTCATTCCGAATGACGTCATAGTCTCTCACTTGTCTCGGCCAAAGGATGCAGGCGCAACAACTTCCGAGTAGCCATGTATTCGGCTTCGGTAGTCGACGTGGCCACCGAGTGCTGTTTCTTTGAAAACCATGAGATCGGCTTGCTTGCCGCCAAGGAACCGACATGTTCCCGAAGTTGATTTTCGGTCGATTCTACATCCTCGCATAGTCGGCATCGAATAACCAGGTTAGTTCAATATTATCATCAGTGGATACCATAAACCCATGTCGGTGTTCCTCGTAGATAGCGGAGAATCTTCTTTGCTGAGTCCATATGACTCGCTTGGGATTCGCCCGAAATCGAGCACGACACCTACAAAGATAAGTTATGTCGGGACGAGTAGTCGTTAGATATAATAAAGAATCAATTATAGCACGGTATTCAGTTTGGTCTACCGATACTCCCTCTTTATCAAGATCTATCTTCATATTCGTGTTCATCGGGATCTTGATAGGTTTGCCGGATGTGCGGCCGAATCTTTTGATGAGGTCTCGAGTGTATTTGCCTTGGTTGATGAATGTTCCCTTCTCGGATTGCTTGACTTGAAAACCAAGGAAGTAGTTCATTTCACCCATCATCGACATCTCGAACTTATCCTTCATCATCTTTTCAAATTGCGACACATGATGACATTCTTCGAACCGAAGATATTGTCATCCACGTAGATCTGCACAAGTAATAAGTCTTCTTCCGGTCGAATCTTTGAATAGAGTGCGGTCTACTATGCCTTTCTGAAAACCTTTCTGAAGAAGAAACTCAGACGAGGGTATCGTACCAAGCCCCGGGTGCTTGTTTTAACCCGTACTGAGCCTTTCTCGAGTCTATATACTTGATGTCCTCGCTGAAAGCCGGGCGGTTGTTCCACATAGACTTCTTCTTTCAAAGACGCCATTCGGGAACGCAGACTTCACATCCATTTGATAAACTCGAATCTTTGATGTGTTGCGTAGGCTAGGAATAGTCTAATTGCCTCCAATCTTGCAACTGGAGCGAATGTCTCATCGAAATCTATCCCTTCGGCTTGACAGTAGCCTTTAGCCACGAGTCTTGCTTTGTTCCTTACTATAACGTTGTTTTCATCTCGCTTGTTTTTGAAGACCCATTTGGTTCCTATGACATGTTGATGCTGGGGTCCGCTTACAAGCTCCCATACTTCGTTTCTCGTGAACCGATTTAGCTCTTCTCCGCATAGCAATGATCCGGTCCAAGCATCTTTAAGTGCATCCTCAATATTCCGAGGCTCTTCGGTGACAAGAAGCGGGGAAAATAATGCGCTTTCTCCTTGACAGAATCTGGATCTTGTCTTGACATGTCTTTGAAGGATCTCCAATTATAAGATCGGCGGTGTGAGCATCTAGCCACGATCTACGATGTTTTAACTCTTCATCCGAAATTTGTTCAACACGGATAGTAGGTGAGTTAGGCATTTCGGTTGTACTATTCCGAGATTGAAATAATTCGAGTAACAAGAGTATGATCTTACCGAGTCACCAGGTTCGGGGGCATTCGGCTCGGGAACATTACTAGACGTTCCCCCCCGAGTTGTTATTCTCGGTAGTGTTGGTCTCGGTTACCTCTACGGTTTCCTCATCGACTGAGTTACCCGAGATTGATTCTGTCGGGAGAATCAATCCGCTTAGCTACTTGCTCACCGGGTTGAGATTCGCAGATTTGTCTTCGGTTTCTTCATCCGAATCATCATCCCAACATAGCCGGATCTTTTGCATTTGTCTTTTAAGCTTAGATCCCGTAGGCGCTTCTCGATGTCCTCAGATTCAGAATTTGAGTTATTGCTCCTGTCTTCAGTAGCAAACTCGTTAAAGACAACATGAGGGCTTTCCTCCACGCAAAGAGTCCGATAGTTGAATACTCTGAAAGCTTTGCTGACCCGAGAGTATCCTAAGAATACTCCCTGATCTGACTTGCTATCAAAAGTCTTGGTGATCTTTCCCATTATTGTGGATAAAGCATGAACAACCAAAAATATGGAAATAAGATAGAGAAGGCTTCCTGTCGTTCCATAGTTCATATGGTGTTCTCTTATGCTGCTTTGTCAGTAGAGATCTATTCTGAGTATAACATGCAGTATCAATAGCTTCTGCCCAGAATTTGGTTGGGAGTCCTGAGTCTGCGAGTAGAGTCCTAGCCGCCTCTTTTAGAGTTCTCGTTCTTTCGTTCGAGCAACTCCATTCTGCCGAGGTGTGCGTGCAGCTGAAGTCTCATGCTCTATTCCTTCTGCTTTGCAGAACTCCTTTACCATGGAATTAAGGAACTCAGTTCCTCTGTCTGAACGTATTTTTCTGATCTTGGTGTTCTTTTCGACACTGAGCTTTTTCAGAAGCGTTGGTAACTCTGTTTTGACGTCAGACTTGTTGGCAATGAATATGACCCATGTGTAGCGCGAGTAGTCATCTATGACCACTAATGCATATTTTCGCCTCCGATCGTCACCTGGGGAGACTGGACCGAACAAATCCATATGTAGCAGCTGAAGGATTCCATCCGTGGAAGGCGATGGAACTAGAGGATTTTGATTCCTTGTTTGCTTTCCCTTCAGACATGCTTCACACTGAGTGTCTTTGCTGAATACTTCATTTGGCAGTCCCCTTGCTAGAGTGTTTCTTGCAAGCTTGTTGAGCGTCTTAAAGTTGAGATGGCCGAGTCTTACGTGCCATAGCCACCCCGTGCGGTTGTCATTCTTCGCCAATAAGCAAGCTTCGAGGTTGGAACGAGTTCCGATCGACCACATATATGTTCTTTACTCGCGAACCCGATAACACTGTTTTCCCTGTGTATTTATCAATAACATCACAGAAACCAGCGTCAAAAATCACTCTATTTGAGTTATCACAAAATTGACTAACAGAGAGAAGATTATGCTGAAGTCCTTCAACATATGATACTCTTGGAACTTTGGCGATTCCTATACCGAGTGTCCCATATCCTCTCGTGTAGCCTTTGGCATTATCTCCAAACTCAATTCGGGGTCCTTCTTCGGTGATATAATTCTTGACAGACTCCTTTGGTATGTCATGTGTCTTGAGCATCCGCCGTCCACATACCATGGGTCTTTACGCACTCGCAAAACGAATTATATTCGGGTACCCTTTATTTTTGATTTTGGGTCCTTAGATGTTAGTTTTCATAACCCAAATCTGTCTAACAACCCCGGTGGTTTCGGACATCTTCTTTCCACTAGAGTCAACATATCCGACCACCGGACCGGTCAAAGGTGACTTCGAGGCTTCCGAGGTTCGGGGAGTCCCGATCTTCCGAGTTGGTGGATCCGCCGACCTTAGCCTTACGTGTGGCTTTCCTTTTCTTCGACATTTGGAGCCTCTTCGACTATAGGTTCATAATAGTATGACCCATACCGAGCTTGGATGTGTCGGCTTTGGAGGTCCATACTTGATCCGCCAATTTTAATTTGCTTTGGTTCCCCCTTGACCGTGCCTTTGGGGTTTCTTGGCACCGATCTTCTTGTCGAATGCCGACGTGTGGGATGAGGTGCTTTCATCTTCTATTTGTTCTTTGCTAGGGGGTTCGGTATATTTGCGTTCATGGTCTCCCCTCGAACAAATCTATCGGCAAGCCGTACTTCGAGTGTGTACGGGGCGGATGTGGAAGCTCCTTGGCTGAATCCAAGTCCTTCCTTGCGGTGCTTTGACTTATTGCATGCTAGCATAGCCTCTAATTTCTTTTCGGCACCCATGTACCTCTCGGTCATCAAGCTCCTCCGGACATCATCACTCTTCTTCGATGTGTCGTGCTCGGTGCGAAGTCCCGACATTTCTTGCTTGGCAGACTTAGTTCGATATCTTTACGAGTCAAGTCATTGGTCAAAACTGAAATCCGATCTTCTTGATGCTTGAGACTTGGCCATCGAGAGTTTATTTCCTCCCCGAGTCTCAACACAAGTCCTTCGGCCTCGGTAGCGGCGACTCTCCCGAGAAAGTCTCCGATTCTCTACTTTCGGGGTATCCAACTCCCGAAGAGTCTTGCCGAGCTGCAGACTCATCCGAATTTGTTCGTCGAGCAGTTCTTCGTATGCGGTTGCGACGTCCAAATTCTCATCTCGCACTTGAAATAGTGTCGTGTGTGCGGTGTGAAGAGAAGTTAAGTGGTTCATGAGAATTTACCTCATCCTCTTCGCTCGTCATCATGCACTTTTCACCGATTCTTCGACTTCAAGCTCTAAGGCCATGAAAGCTGCTTCATCGTCCGATGAATCCATAAAAGAGTCGACCTCTTATGAGTCGTCTGAGATTTCACCAGCTATGTAGGATTGTCTTTTCTGGGCGAATTTCTCTCTCCTTGCCTTACGTGCTTTGCGCGTTCGGCACTATCGAGCTCGTGGACAATCATACTCGATAATGTCCCGGCTTCTTGCGGTTGTAACAAGCGATGACTCTTTCTTCTTTGCTTTCGCTATTCTTTGATGGTTCCGAGTCATCTTTCTTTCGCATTCGGAAGATTGTGAGTCGGGAGTGTGTTTCGACATATAATTTGACTTACCTTTCCTTTCCCGATAGGCTTTAGTCACTTTTCTGCGTCGCTCCTTCTCCTTCCGATACTTTACGACGAGCGGCGCATACTTCCGAGCGAGACTTCCTTCTTGTAGATCATTGAGTGAAGGTTCGGTCTTACTCGTCGTTTTGCTCGTTCTTTGGAGATGCTTTGGCTGATCGATGCTTTGAAAGCATGGTCGATTTTTGTGTCGACTTCGCCTCTGCTTTCTTTGAGGTCCCGTCGAACTCAAACTCCTCTCGCCTGTAGTTCGAAAAGATATGGTCGGGAGACACATCATCTAAGTCGAATGTCGCAATAGAGTGGCAAAAGGTGTCCAGTGTCCGTCCGGCGGTGCCCTCGGAATCTTGCGATTCATCTCTCGGTTCTTCGAATGTCTTTCCCGGCCCATTGATAGAGTTCATCGATTGGTAAATCGACGTTCAAATCTTCGATTTTGTCACTGGGCATGAGAGACAAGCTTTCCGGCTTTTTGGAGTTCCAAGTGCTAATTTGTTGGTTTTAATCTTCTCGAGTCCCTCAACTCGGTAGCGCAAGAGCATCCCGGAGTTCTTTAGCGCGTCTTGCATTCCCGAACCCCGCCAAGATAAGAATCACTAAGAGTGGTCGGTATGGCGTTTTACGCGCAACACGGTCTAAGTTGTGAAGCTTCTTCTCCTCGGGAGTGAAGAGACTTCGTCTTTGGGAATCTTCTTCCCGGTCACCATTCCTCCTCCTTGAGCTTGGTCCTGAGTCACGACACTATCAATCATAGGAACGATAGGTCCATCTTCAAGCACTTCAGTCATACTGTCATGGAGGGATGTCAGATGTGCTTCCATTCTGACTCGCCATACTCCATAATTCTCCACCGAGAACATGGGTACCATCCTTATACCTGACATATCAGCCATGAAGAATATAGATATGAATGTAGAGTGATATGCAGTGAAAACATTTTCCCTCGGATCCGTTCGAATAGACCCGTCTCAAAGATAACAAGAGTCAAAGAACTCCTGCTCTGATACCAATTGTTGGTCCCGAGTGTACGGTCAGGTGTAGAGGGGGGGGTGAATACACTCGATTCGATTTCTCAATTTCGAACTTGAACAGTCCTATTCGGGATGGTGTGCATGCAGCATGATTCGGCGACCCGCACAACTGATACGAATCGAGTTAAAGGCTAAAAGAGTGCGGCTCACCGAGATCCGCTAACCGACTAGGTTAGAATTCGGTATCGTTCGGTGAGAGTTCGGTGTGCGGGATTGTGTAGGCCCAAATCAATTTTTGTGAGAAAACGTTTTAAGTCTCGGTTCGGTAGATTTAAAAGTTCGGTATCTTTGAGACAGTTGATTGATTTAAATATGATGTTCAAGATATGAATAGTAAAATCAATGCAACGATTAAGAAAGCGATAAGAGACACGGGATTTTTAAAGTGGTTCGGATATCGCTCAAATCCTACGTCCACCGTCCCGAATGATCGGGAGGCTATTTATTATCCTCGAGTTAGTCTCGGTCGGCTTGCACATTGGGCAAAGCCGCGTCTTGGTTTTTATGCGATCCAAGTCTCGGTTTACAACACTATCAAACTTAAAGTGTTTGACAAACTTCTCCAACAGGTGAAGGAGTCCTTATACAATAAGGATTGGGTTCAAATGTGAACTCCTTCGTCTAAGCTATGGATATAACAAGTGAGCTTAGGGTTAGAGGGATAAGGAACGAGAATGTAGCTATCTAGAGCGACGAACAGTGAGGATTTAGCTATAGGTTTGTGTCAATCGCTTGGATGCTTAGAAGCTTATGTCGGTTCGGCTTGGTTCCTTTTGAGATGGATGTAGTCTTTCGCGGAGATAACTCGGTTGTTTCTTGCGGAGGACTTAGTCGTTAATTTCGCTCGTTTGAATGCTTTCTCGTGTTCTAGGCGCGCATTCTCATTTAAATCTTGAATGATCCCTCTATTTATAGAGCGAGAGATTGAAATAGATCCGTTGGAGACGATCTTCTTCTCTCTCTCTCTTTTTGGTAGCAAACGGCTCTTTTGGTGTAGGTAACAGATGTACTTTCCCACCTTTTTAGGTAAAAGGTTGACTGCAGCTTTAGCGGTGAGAGAACACGTGTATGTTTGTCATTCGTTGAGGTGAATGAAGTGGTTGAGACAAGACAAACTTCGAGACAGGTGCAAGCCGACTTCTCTCTTCCTCGTACATGACAATGCCGATTGTCTTTCAAAAGATTCTCGACAGATCCCGAAGACTATCTGCCGTTCTTTGAGTCCGACCTTGTATTCGGTAGATAGGCTGCCGAGATAAGTCTATCGAAGATCGGCTACGAGTTCGATGAACTACTCCTACCGAGTTCGGTTCAACCGACTCTCTCGCATATCTTGCTCTGCTTGAGTCCAATATCACTGAGTCTTTCGATATCTTGCTCTCGCCGAGTCCAATATCACCGAGTCTTTCGCATATCTTTGCTCTGCCTGAGTCCAAGATTATCACCGAGTCTTACATGCGGTGCTTGAGGGCAAATAAGCTACGAGTGCCTTGACCGAGAGCAGAGTGTCTCACCGAGTCCGAAACCTCGAGACAAATACAAATACAAAGGAATGGTTCACCAATCAGATAGGGTTTTGGGATCTTCAAATCTTCTCAACAGTTCAGAGCACGAGGCTACTGAGCATGATTTAGTATGGAAGATAAGAGTCATTTCCCACAAGTATGGTCATGCTGAGGATTGAATCATCACCCAACAGATAGATATCTGAATTATGTCTCATGTTATCTGGTTTCAGTTGTTACTGGTTTTCAAAAACTTTAATTAGCACGATAACAGTTCAATAAATGGAATAGTTCTGTGTCGCAATTATGCATAATAATTAATTACTATATGCAAATCTCAATTCAAACATGGGCATCAGCTATCGCAATCATATTGACTTATTATTAATTCAATTAGGAAAGGCGTAAATAATGTAAAACAAAATGAGGAAATTAATCATAGCAAAACATTAATGATTTAATATGTAGAAAAAATTGCATTGTCTTTAAGCAAAAAATACGCAAATATATTAAAAAATACGTTAAATATTAAACAAAGTGCTTATACTACTTTAACTGCTAGACTAAATTAAACTTGACTATTCAAAAGCTCCATGCATCACTTGTCTAAATCTAGTAACAAATTATCCAGAATTTTTGGATCCATAGCTACGTCATCATAAGCCATTAAGGCAATATTTTGTATCTCATCCCTTTCTTTGTTCTCATTGAAATCTACAATTGTCCAACAGTACCGAACCCTTAGCAACTTTATTTGCTTAAAGATCCGCTTTACAATTCCAGATTTCCAATGTGCTACAGCTCCCGTAAAAGTTTCCATGTGCCTCATTAGGTAAATACCTGCCAGTGATGCACACACCATGTTAAATATATGATTTATCATATAATGAAATTTGTTGTTTCATACTGCATAAAAATATCAATAACAATTTTTATAATATGCTATTTACCTGAGTTTACAGTGTTCATACTATTCCCCCATTTCACAATCACCACATTTGTCTTGCAATTTTTCAGAACTTTTGCTTGTGTTGTTAGTTTCAAAGCAACCATGTACTTTTGAAGTAAATCATTCTGTGTATCATGTAAAATTCATTGTGTTTTAGTAGCGAACACCAAATTTATACGATAATAGATTTACAAAATATAATAACACTTACCAAAATTATTGGTATCTTTTCATACTTATCTGTGCATGCTTCTTCTTCATGATCGTTTCTATTGTCAACAATGAAAGTTTGTTTCCTTTGCAAATCAAAGCATATCATGTACTAAAAACCTTCATTTTCTATGGGAAACACATACTGCAACAAAACATGCAAACCGAGTACTATTTAACAAATAATCAAAACAAACGTATTATTTGAATTACTCACTAACCATTTTGATATCTTCTAAATGCTTCAGTTGATGCCTTGTAAATGTAGTGGCCATTCCTTGATTGAATATCTCCTGCATGTTAAATTCTTCCACTTTTTATTGGGACATACTACCGTCCCAGTCTGTATTCATGTTAAACATTTCAATAAATTTCATGCATAATGTAATGACGATTTCTGCATATCATGTATCTGAATATGCATACTTACTTTGATATCAGCAAACAATCTGAAAGTTGAAGAATCTGACTTCAGCTCTTCCATACGATTTAGTATGGCACTCCATGCATCTATTATAACATTACTCACAGGATAACCCTGTCTCATAGTTTGCATTTCTTTCCCAGTTATATTGATCTTTTTCCAACGGAAAATCACCCTTCATATATCCAAGTAGTTAACATAAAGGACAGATCAAGTAATGTCTATTAATTTATATACTACTGTCATAGTTTACCATTATAGTTTTGAATGTCTTACCTGTCATCAGGAGCAGCAAAAGTGCAGAACCATCCAACACGTCTTTCCTTTTTACTTAAGTTTTTGGAAGGTTCAACATTCCTTTTTATGTATGGGGAGCGCTTTGCTTGTGTTTTTCTAAGCAATGATGATGTTCGACAAGACATCACACGTTTCGAATGAGCCTACATAAATATACATATCACCTTTAGTAATTGATTTGCATAAATTGGAAAAAGTTTATGAAAAAAAATGAGTAAATTCAAAAAGACACCAAACATTTTATGTTATATGGGTTATATAAATTCTTGCATTATCAAGTTTAAAATCATACATAATTCACAGCATAATTTGCATCATGTTACCTTTCCTGGAGATTTTTGTTTCACATCATTTGGGCTCAAAATCATCATCAGAACCGTCTTCATCATTTATTTCAAGTTCATCAGTGTCATTAGATACATCTCCATTAACACAATATTTGAAATAATCTAACACAAAAAAACATACACACAAAATTATATAGATATGGGACAAAAGTAGAAGGACAATTAAGTCATTGTTTCTTACATCGGAGAGTTGTTTATTAGATTCTTTCTCATCACCAATATCATTTCTCACTTGCTGTGAAGTGTCTGCATTCTTTTTATGTAAACAAGTTCATTAGTAATGGAACAAATTCATATTCATATAAGGAAAAATATATTTGTAGTGTACACATATTACAAAAAATGTGTGCGCATTTGCATTACTGAAAATATTAACAATTTCATACATATTAGCAAGATTTAAACGGAAAACGAAAACCAGATTTTTACCTCTTCTGCAGATTTTCCAATCACACATCCTTGTATTTCAACATAGCCATAAGAACCTTCCTTATCCACATTTTCAACTACATCAGTATCATCTGCTACATCTCTATTTTCATCAATATCAGAAATGTTCTGGTTCACAAACATGTAAATATTATATTAGAGATTAAAATTAAAATAAGAATAAAAACCAAAAATGTTATTGCGAATCAAACATTTTTTTTATGGATTGTTTTTGGCTCATCATCAGCATTTGCATATTCCACTATACTAACTGCATTCTTTGTGAAAAAAACTAGCATTCTAATCATATGCACACATTTTTAAAGCTAAAAATATAGAATTTGATTAACAAACTATTATTTAATTTTATGTTTATCTAAGATTACCTTGTTTGATAGTTCTCTTGTTTTTCCGCCTTAAATATCCATGTGTGTAGGGCTTGACATTTGAGTGATACCTAAACTGAAATTTGGAAAATCATCGACGTCCGTGTCAATCTTAGCTACAGCTGTATCCATAGTCATTAAGTTATTATTTACGTCTTCTCTTTTCCAAAATGCTTCTAATGCGGCGGCTTCATCTGCTTCCTATATTGTTTTCTCAATGTCTTTCATATGACATCCTATGATTTTTGAAGCTTCACCAACTGCATTCTTGAATACTCCATCATCTAATATGCAGTGTGGCGCTTCCTTGATCATCTTCATTAAATTCACAATCTCACTTGAAACAGTTGTTGCCTGTTTCATAACCATATCTGAATACTTGATTGAATTTACTGATTCAACACTTTCTATCAGTCCAGTGTAGGTGTTTTTGTCTAGGTTATCTACTGCTGCAACTTCCTCAACAGTATCAATTACATTCAGTACACGCCCAAAACCTCCAGATTTGATCTCATTTTTTGTCATGTCTTCAGTTTTTTGCAGTCCCAGTTAATAACTAATGGATATTCACTGAAAATGCATATTCTGTCCACATAAAGAATCTACATAATGTATGAAAAAAATTGTTTTAGTGTCTCTTAAGAACTTGATACAATTTTAGATTAACATATTTATGGATTGTAAAAATAAATTAATAAAAAAAAAGTAAAATTACTAATACTAACCAACAAAAACAGGGATGGACCAGCAAATGAAGTCCTCTTGTCCGTCTTCTATGATAAAGAGGAATCAATTAGGCATCGTAGTAGCAACTCACACCAATTCCATTCTGGTATCCTTTTTGTATCTTCTAATGCATCAGAGATGAATGGGTAGATATATCCATGTGTGGTGGATTGTATCAAGCAATTCCAGTTGGGCTACATCGGCTAATGAGATGAGGAAATATCTCCACTTTCTCTTTGGATTTCTTGCTTATCTCGCATGCTTTTTGATTTGTTTTTTCTATCTTTTTACTTTTGATAACAGGAAGCTCTACAAAATCATTATCTCCATGTACAGCTAGTTTCCTCTTTCCATTCCCTTTTGATGATCCTTCATAATGTCAAATTATAATTAGTTAAAACAACAACTTTAAAATTATTATTTCTACTATATGTTGAAAAGTATGAACACATTTTTAGTAGTTAAATAATTTATGCGTGAAAGTCACATTCATTGTAGTTAAATAATTTACGCATAAAAATATCCTTCTTTATGCATAAAAATCTATCACATTATGCAATAATTGAACATTCATCGTAGTTAGAAAATTACTGCATATTACTCTCCTTCTTCATGCATAAAAATCTCTTACATTATGCAATAATTGTACATTCATCGTAGTTAGTTAATTTCTGCATTATACTCTCCTTTATGCATAAACTTCTGTTACACTATGCATAAAAAATAATATAGCATAAAACATGTACATATTGAGGTGTTAATTTAGCAACTTCAAAACACTAGTTATGGTTCAAATCATTTATGTTTAAGCATAACCATTCGAACAATATAAAATAAATTAACAAGAAATATCTTTGAATTTATTTGCTCACGCACAATGTCAAAAGAAGTTTGGGAAAAAGAAAAAAAAACTGACCTTCTTCCTTCATGTTGTTGTATTTCGAATGTAGAAACACCTTAATTTCAAAACCTAATACCAAAACGAAACAATATAGTAATTGCATTTTACATTAATACTCTTTTACAACAAAAATAACACAAAAAAAACTACAAAATAAAGATTTTGAACAAAAACACTGTTCTTCTGCAGAATTGAGTCAATTCCTATGAATTTTATATTAAAAATGAGCAAAATATCGAAAAATTGCATTTTATTTTTATTTTTTAACATTCGATCACTCGAAACTTTAAGAAAATCATGTGTATCTGTGTTCGTACCATCGGAATTACAAGAATTAGAAGAAGAAAAAATGAGTTACTAAAAATTGCAATATATTGCAACAAACAAGAAAGAAAATCAATATAATGTGTTTGATTTTTGCAAATACTGCAATTTTACTGAAAATATTAAAAATTTCATACATATTAGCAAGATTTAAACGGAAAAGAAAAACCAGATTTTTACCTCTTCTGCAGATTTATTCACAAAGTATAGATTTCATCCGCTCCTCAAACGGTTTCTGAGAGTTTCCATCAACAGTTTCAAAAAAAGTTTTAATTGATTTCTTGATAAATGAAACAGCGGATGTTTATGCATAAATGAAACGACGGATGTTTATGCATAAATGAAACGGCGGAGGTTTCAAAGATGAAAATTAATTTTTTTTTGCAATACCAGATATGCCCTTCATGCATAATTCGGGAAAAAAAATAAAAAAAATTAGATTAATCTTGTCCATTGATTTTATTAAAATCAAAGACCATAATTAATTCATAGTTCTAACTATAGGAGACCCACATCATATATATATATATATATATATATATATATATATATAGGGGAGGGTTCTTTAAGGAACACCTCCTTAATGAAGGAACTAGGAACAAATCATCTCCTTCCATTTTAAAGATGTGTGGTCTAGATTGAAGGAGATACTTTTAATTTTTAATCTCTTATTTAATTTCATTAAGGGTATAAAAGTTATTTGATTATTTGAATTTCTTATTTTATTATTAAATTTATTTTTATTATATTTAGAGTAAATTTTATAAATCCTTTAATTTAAATAAATTGCTTAAATTATCTATATATTTTATTCATAATTTTTATGCACTTTATTCGTAAATTTTTATGCACTTTATTCGTAATTTTTATGCACTTTATTTAATTTTTATGCACTTTACTCGTAAATTTTTATGCACTTTATTTGTAATTTTTATACACTTTACTCGTAAAATTTTATGTACTTTATTCGTAATTTTATGCACTTTATTCGTAATTTATACACTTTATTCATTTTTTTTTTGTACACTTTATTTGACTAAATCAGCAGTTAAATCTCAAATCTCATTCACGTAGAAATTCATCATCCAATCACTTTCTAATCACTTTCTAATCTCCATGAACACCAAATAAACAATTTCACCAAAATTGAATCTTCATGAATACCAAAATTGAGTCAATTTCACAACACAACCAATACCAATTTCAAATCCATGAACAATTACAAAAATCGACAACATCCTCGGCAATTCAATCTACAAACTATTTATCTCAATCAATGTCTTTCTTAATTGAAAGATTGCAAATCCTAAAACAAAATTAAAATAATTTGGGGAAAATTGGGCAAATAGCTTGAAACTAATTGAAAAAATTAGGGCTTATCTCTAGTAGGAAAATTCCTGCAACTCAGCGGCGGCTATTGTGGTTGACGTCGGACGGATCATCGGCGCTCTCCTCTGCAGGTGGCGGCGGCGCACGGCTGTGGCGGCTGAGTCACGTTGATGGCGCTCCATCTAGCAGCGTCAAAACTTCTTGCTACTCCTAAGGCGGCGGCGTTACTACTTACGGCTGAGAGAGAGAGGGCTAAGAGAGAGAATAGAGAGGAGAGATAGAGCGACGACAAGAGAGAGAGAATAGAGAGAGTAGATGAGGCAGGGACGAGAGAGAATAGAGAGAGTAGATGGGGGCAGGGATGAGAGAGAGAGAATAGAGAGAGTAGATGGGGGCAGGGACGAGAGAGAGAGATAATAGAGAAGAGAGAGAAGGAGTAATTTATTAGGAATATATATACTCCCTCTGTCCCATTATTTATGTCACATTGGAACTGGACACGATAATTGTTGGGTGATGATTCCATCCTCAGCACTATTACTCTTAGTGGAAAATGATTCGGTCTTAGACACTAATCTTAAGCTCAGTAGCCTTGTGCTCTGTACTTGTCTGAAGATTTGAAGATCCCAAAACCCTATCTGATTGATGAACCATTCCCTTGTATTTGTTGTCTCTGAGGTTTCGGACTCGGTGACGCTCTGCGCTCCGGTTAAGGCGTTCGGTAGCTTATCCGCCTCGGCACCGGCGGTAGAAGACTCGGTATGGCCCGAACTCGCGGGAGTAGTTCACCGAATTCGTAGCCGACCACCGGTAGTGTACCTCGAGCATTATACCTACCGACTACGGGATCGGACTTCGGCCACGGCGCAGTCTTACGAACTGTCGAGATCTTTTTGAAATGCACCGCATAGTCATATCGAGGAAGGGAGAAGTCAGCTTCAATTAGTCTCGAAGTCTATTCTGTCTCAACCACTTTATTCACCTCGACAAATGACAAGCATACACGTGTCATCCTACCTACTAAAGTCGCAAGTCAACACTTTCCGAAAAAGGAGGAAAAGCGCACGTTACCTACGTCAAAAAGAGCCGTTTGCTACCAAAAGAGAGAGAGAAGAAGATCGTCTCCAACGGATCTATTTCAATCTCTGCTCTATAAATAGAGGGATTATTCAAGAAGAATGCACCGAATGCACGTATCTAGAGCAAAAATCAAGAAAGCATTCAACGAGCAAAGAACCCAAAGGACTACGTCTTAGCAAGAACTCGAAGAACAATCTTCCGGCGAAAGACTACATTCTAGCTCATAGGGAATCAAGCTGAACCGGCATACAAAGCCTCTAGTATCCAATCGACGTTACACGAACTTATAGCTTACCTTCAGTTGTTCGTCGATCTAGAAGCTACTCTCTCATATTCCCTATCCCTCTAACCCTAAGCTCAACTGTTCTTATCTATAGCTTAGACGAAGGAGTTCATCTTTGAACCTGATCCTTAGTGTATAAGGACTCCTTCACTGTTGGAGAAAGTTTGTCAAACACTTCTAAGTTTGATGTTTGTAAGCGAGACTTGGATCGATCCCCAAAAACCAAGACGCGGCTTTGCCCGGTCAGCAAGGCGGCCGAGACTAACTCGGGATAAATAATAGCCTCCCTAATCTTTCGGGACAGGTGGACGTAGGATTTGAGCGATATCCGAACCACTTTAAAAATCCTGTGTCTCTATTGCTTTCTTAACTGTTGCATTGATTTTACTATTCATACTAAACATCATTTCTTAAAATCAATCAACTGTCTCAGCATACTGAACTGAATATCTGCTGAACTGAGACTTTCATAAAACGTTTTCACCACTCAACTGATTTGGGCCTACACACATTTCCGCACGCTGAACTCTTACTGTAGATACTGAATTTCTGACTCAGTCAGCTAGCAGGTCTCGGTAGAGTCGAGACTCTTTGCCGCACACGATTCGAAACGGTGTTTGGTCTGGCGATGCATTTCGATCGAGACACCATCCTCGAATAGGGCTGTTCGTGTTCGAAGTTGAGAAATCGAATCAGGTGTATTCACCCCCCCCCTCTACACCTGACCGTACACTCGGGACCAACAATTGGTATCAGAGCAGGAGTTCTTAAGACTCTTGTCATTCTGAAACTGGTCTACTGAACGGATCCGGAGAAAACATTTTCACTGCATATCACTCTACATTCATATCTTTATGTATAAGGATGGTACCCATGTTCTCAGTAGAGAACTATGGAGTATGGCGAGTCAGAATGGAGGCTCATCCGACTTCTCTCCACGATAAGCATGAGCGAAGTGCTTGAGGAAGGACCTATCGTTCCCATGATCGATAGTGTTGTAACTCAAGACCAAGTCGAAGGAGGAGGAATGGTGACCGGGAAGAAGATTCCCAAAGACGAAGTCTCTTCACTCCCGAGGAGAAGAAGCTTCACAACTTAGACCGTGTTGCCGAAACGCTATACCGACGACCACCCTTAGTGATTCTTATCTTGGCAGGGTTCAGGAATGCAAAACTGCAAAAGAACTCTGGGACGCCCTAGCGCTACTGAGTCGGGGGACTCAGAAGATTAAAGCTAACAAGTTAGCGCTGGAACTCCAAAAGCTGGAAAGCCTCTCTCTCATGCACAGTGACAAAATTGAAGATCTAAATGTCGGATTCACGAATCGATGAACTCCATCAACGGGGCTGGGAAAGACATTCAGCAACCGAGAGATGAATCTGAAGATACTGAGGGCACTGCCGGACGGACACTGGACACCTTTTGCCACTTTATTGCGACATTCTGACTTAGATGTTGTGTCTCCTGACCATATCTTTTCAGAATTACAGGCAGAGGAGTTTGAGTTCGACAGACCTCAAAGGAAGCAGAGAGCTGACACAAAGATTGATCATGCTTTTAAAGCATCAGTCAGCATAGCATCTCCCGCGACGAGCAAGACGACGAGTAAGACTGAACCTTCACTCAACGACCTACAAGAAGGGAGTCTGGCTCAGAAGTACGCGGTGCTCGCTGTGAAATATCAGAAGGAGAAGGAGCAACGCAGAAAAGTGACTAAAGCCTATCGGGAAACAAAAGGTAAGTCAAATTATATGTCAAAACACACTCCTGATTCTCAATCTTCTGAATGCAGAAAGAAAGATGACTCAGAACCATCAAAGAATAGCGAAAGCAAAGAAGAAAGAGTCATCGCTTGCTACAACTGCAAGAAGCCAGGACACTATCAATACGACTGTCCTGAGCTCAGTAGTGCTGAACGCGCAGCACGTAAGGCAAGGAGAGAGAAATTCGCCAAGAAAAGACAATCTTACATAGCTGGCGAAATCTCAGACGACTCAGAAGAGGTCGACTCCTTTATGGATTCATCTGACGATGAAGCAGCCTTCATGGCCTTAGAGCATGAAGCAGATGAATCGACTGAAATGTGCATGATGGCAGGCGAAGAGGATGAGGTAAACTCTCTTGAACCAGTCAATTCCTCTTCACATTGCATACACAACACTATTTCAGGTGCAGAAGAGAATTTGGACGTTGCGACCGCATACGAAGATCTGCTCGACGAACAAATTCGGATGAGTGCTGCGGCTCGGTAAGACTCTTCGAGAATTGGATACCCCGAAAGTGGAGAATCGAGACTTTCTCGGGAGAGTCGGGTTGCTGCGAGGCCGAAGGACTTGTGTTGAGAATCAGGGAGGAGATAAACTCTCTGATGGCCAAGTCTCAGCATCAAGAAGATCGGATTTCAGTTCTGATCAATAACTTGAATCAGAAAGATACTGAACTGAGTCTACTGAAGCAAGAATTGTCGGGACTTCGGACCAAGCACGACACACATGAAGAAGAGTGATGATGTGCGGAGAAGCATGATGGACGAGCGTTACATGGGCGCCGAAAAGAAGGCTGGAGGCTATGCTCGCAAACAACAAGCCCAAGCATTGCAAGGAAGGACTTGGCTTCAACCGGGGAAGCTTCCTCATCTGCCCCCGTTCGCTCGAAGTGCGTCTTGCCGATAGGTTTGTTCGAGGGGAAACAATCAATGCAAATCTACCGAACCCCTCGGCAAAGAACAAACGAGAAGATGAAAGCACCTCATCCTAAGTATCGGTATGCGACCGGAAGATCGGTACCCGGACACCCCAGGTTTAGTCGAAGGGGAACTAGCGAGTTAAGTGGGGCGATCGGTATGGACCACCTCGGTTGACACATCCAAATCGGTATGGGTCATATTACTATGATCCTATAATCGAGGGAGGTTCCAAGAGTCGAGAAAAAGAAGAAGAACGCACAAAAGGCAAAGGTCGGCGATCCACCGGCTCGGAAGATCCGGACTCCCGAACACGAGAAGCCTAAGAAGTCGGCCTCGACCGATCCGGTGGTCAAGTTTGTTGACTCAAACGAAAAGAAGTTATGCGAAACCACCGGGGTTGTTAGACAAATTTGGGTTACAAAAGCTAACATCTAAGGACCCAAAATCAAAAATAAAGGGTACCCGAATATAATTCTATTTTGCGGGTGCATAAAGACCCATGGTATGTGGACGGCGAATGCTCAAGACATATGACATACCAAAGGAGTCTATCGAAGAATTATATTGCGAAGATGGACCCGAGAATCGAGTTTGGAGATAATGCCAAAGGCTACACGAGAGGATACGTCACACTCAAGCATAGGAACCGCCAACGTTCTAGAGTATCCTATGTTGAAGGACTTCAAGCATAATCTTCTCTCTGTTAGTCAATTTTGTGATAACTCGAATAGAGTGATTTTTTACGCCGGTTTTACGTGATGTCATTGATAAATCTACGGGGAAAACAAGTGTTATCGGGTTCGCGCAAAAAGAATATCTACGTGGTCGATCGGAACTCAGCTGAACACGAAGCTTGTTCTTTGGCGAAGAATGAAAACGAACGGGATGGCTATGGCATAGAAGGCTCGGTCATCTCAACTTCAAGACGCTCAAGCAAACTAGCTAGGAACACTCTAGCAAGAGGACCGCCGAATGAGGTGTTCGAAGCAAAGATACTCGGTGTGAAGCATGTACGAAGGGAAAGCAAACAAGGAATCAAAATCCTCCGGTTCCATCGCCTTCCACGAGATGGAATCCTTGACCGCTACATATGGATTTGTTCGGTCCGGTCTCTCCGGTGACGATCGGAGGCAAAAAGTATGCTTTAGTGGTCATAGATGACTACTCGCGCTACACATGGGTCATATTTATTGCCAACAAGTCGACGTCAAACAGAGTTACCAAAGCTTACGAAAAGGCTCGGTGTCGAAAAGAACACCAAGATTGTTAAAATCCGTTCTGACAGAGGAACTGAGTTCCTGAATAGTATGGTGGAGGAGTTCTGCCAAGCAGAAGGCATAGAGCATGAGACTTCAGCTGCACGCACACCTCAACAAAATGGAGTTGCTGAACGAAAGAACATAACTCTAAAAGAGGCAGCTAGGACTCTACTCGCAGACTCAGGACTCCCAGCCAAATTCTGGGCAGAAGCTACGGACACTGCATGTTACACTCAGAACCGATCTTTACTGACGAAGCAGCATGGAAGAACACCATATGAACTATGGAACAACAGGAAGCCTTCTCTATCTTATTTCCATATTTTTGGTTGTTCATGCTTTATTCACAATAATGGGAAAGATCAGCTGAAGACTTTTGATAGCAAGTCAGATCAGGGAGTATTCTTAGGATACTCTCGGGTCGACAAAGCTTTCGAGTATTCAACTATCGGACCACTTTGCGTGGAGGAAAGCCCTCATGTTGTTTTTAATGACTTTGCTACTCGAAGACAGGGAGCAATAACTCAAATTCGAATCGAGGACATCGGTAGACGGCTACGGGATCTAAGCTTAAAGGACAAACACGAAAAGATCCAGCTATGTTGGGATGATGATTCGGACGAAGAAAGCGAAGATAAATCTACCGAATCTCAACCAGCGAGCAAGTAGGCGAGCGAGATTGATTCTCCCGAACGAGAATCAATCCCGGGTAACTCAGGTCGATGAGGAAACCCAAGAGGTAAGCGAGACCACTACCGAGAATAACAACTCGGGGGGAACAATTGATAATGTTCTCGAGTCGAATGCCCCCGAACCTGGTGACTCGGTAGATAATACTCTCATTCTTGAATTGCTTCAATCTCGAATAGTACAACCGAAATGCCAAACTCACCTACTATTTACGTTGATCAAATTTCGAGATGAAGAGTTAAGACATCGTAGATCGTGGCTAGATGCTCACACTTCGATCTTATAATTGGAGATCCTTCGAAGCACATGTCAAGACAAGATCCGGATTCTGCCAAAGAGAAAGCGCATTATTTTCCCGCTTCTTGTCTGCTGAAGAGCCCCGAGAATATTGAGGATGTACTTAACGATCTTGGCGACCGGATTATTGCTATGCGGGAGGAGGCTGAATCGGTTCACGAGAAACGAAGTATGGGAGCTTGTAGACGAGACCCGGCATCAACATGTCATTGGAACCAAATGGGTCTTCAAGAACAAGCGAGATGAAAACAACGTTATAGTAAGGAACAAAGCAAGGCTCGTGGCAAAAGGCTACTTGTCAAGCCGAGGGAATAGATTTCGATGAA
The DNA here is from genome assembly GCA_028984105.1 of Lavandula angustifolia. Lineage (NCBI taxonomy): Eukaryota > Viridiplantae > Streptophyta > Magnoliopsida > Lamiales > Lamiaceae > Lavandula > Lavandula angustifolia. The sequence goes on from CM054803.1 coordinate 30,483,946, forward strand.
ACGTTCGCTCCGGTTGCAAGATTGGAAGCCATAAGATTATTCCTTGCCTACGCAACACATCAAAGATTCGAGTCTATCAAATGGATGTGAAGTCTGCGTTCTCGAACGGCGTCTTGAAAGAAGAAGTCTATGTGGAACAACCGCCCGGCTTTCGGCGGGGACATCAAGTATATAGACTCGAGAAAGGCTCTTTACGGGTTAAAACAAGCACCCGGGGCTTGGTACGATACCACTATCGAGTTTCTTCTTCGAGAAGGTTTTCGAAGGGCACATAGGATCGCACGTTGTTCGGCATTCAACCGGAAGACGACCTATTACTCGTGCGAGATCTATGTAGATGATATTATCTTTGGTTCGAAGAATGTCATTATGTGTCAGCAATTCGAAAGAATGATGAAGGACAAGTTCGAGATGTCGATGATGGGAGAAATGAACTACTTCCTTGGTTTTCAAGTCAAGTAATCTGACAAAGGAACGTTCATCAATCAAAGCAAATACACTCGAGACCTCATCAAAAGATTCGGCGGCACATCCGGCAAACCTATCAAGATCCCGATGAACACGAATATGAAAATCGATCTTGATAAGGAGGGAGTATCAGTAGATCAAACTGAATACCGTGCTATAATTGGTTCATTACTATATCTAATAGCTACTCGTCCTGACATAACTTATGATGTAGGTGTATGCGCTCGATTTCAGGCGAATCCAAAGCAGAGCCATCTGGACTCAGCAAAGAAGATTCTTCGCTACCTCAGAAGCACACCCAACATAGGTTTATGGTATCCACTGATGATAATATTGAACTAACCGGCTCTTCCGATGCGACTATGCGGGATGTAGAATTGACCGAAAATCAACTTCGAGGAACATGTCGGTTCCTTGGCGGCAAAGCCGATCTCATGGTTTTCAAAGAAACGAAGCACTCGGTAGCTACGTCGACTACCGAAGCCGAATACATGGTTGCTTGGAAGTTGTTGCGCCCAAATCCTTTGGTCGAGACAACGGATGAGAGACTATGACGTCATTCGGAATGAAGTGCCGATCTTCTGCGATAGTACCGGTGCCATTGCAATCACTCGAGAATCTCGTACTACACACGAGATGCAAGCACGTGGACATCGAGACATCACTTCATTCGTGACCATGTCGAAAAGAAGGATATCGGGATGGAAAAGATCCATGCCGACAAACAAAGGGCCGATATGCCGACCAAGCCCCTAGGCCGAACCCGGATTCGAGAGAACTTTCGGTAGAGCTATGTCTGCTTGGACCCTACCGACCCCGGTCGGTAAGAAGGTTCCATGAGAGGACCATTTCGGTGAGGGGGGAATGATCACTCTCGATGCGAGTAAGTTCGATGCGTAGAGACTCAGAAAACCATCTACACGAGGTATCAGCTGACTACTATGTTCAGCTGACAGGTTTGCGTATATCTACTCTATAGTATCTAATGTAACAATGATAAGCATTTATTATGGAGATTCAGCATGATTTAAATATCTCTTAGTTTGTCATTTATTGATAACAGATTACATTTAATACACGACATTCTATGCACAACTTTGCTGAACTCTGTGCGCATTAAATGCATGTCTTATCATAGTTACTCTTTAGGCACGTTTACAACTTGCATTGACTTAGGCGGCTTTTGTGATCATTACCTTTTATAATATTGAATCTTAACCGTCCATCTCATAAAGTAGGTTTAAACTCAGCCTTAGATCGATAACAGTTCATCTTCTAGATATGTACATATTTCGATCAAATCTTAAGAACCGCCATATTCGCACTTAACATTTCGATCATATCTTACCTCTTAAAAATCCGAGAATACCTTTGTGCAAAAACCCTCATTTGCTTACATTCTCTTCGATAAAATTCTCGGTATGCCTACATGAAGTTACTTATGTGCTGATCTTTATTGATTAGTATCTAGTATTAAACTGTTTTATTTAAAAATCGATACTGATAACAACTTCGTGTAATAGGTACAATGGCGGAAACCAATATCTTTATGATATCTCCAGCGGATATGCAGAACATTCTGGAGAAGGATCGTGTGTGGTTTGAACCCACCATGGATTTCTATTCATGCGATCTGGAGTACATGGACGATATATTCTCAGCTCTGCGCGAGTCAGGGCTGGAGAAATTTCTGTCTAGGAGGCCTTCGTTCTTCCTCCCGAGACAGGTTGCAGAGCTGTACTTGAATTCAGACACAGTGTCTGGAGACATAGTGGCGAGATTTGTTGTCCATTCTATCCAAAACGCCACTACGGAGCTGAAGCAGATGTCCATCAAGGATGCTTTGAAGCGGAGCTTTGATCTGCCCTCCGAAGGAATCAGTACAGTCGGGTACAGAGACGACCGAGTTGATGAATATCTTACCGTCTTCTGTGGAAAGCCCATCGCTTTGCTTTGAGCTGCTTTTCAGAAGAACAAGCATGTTGCCTCGGTTCGAGGGCACTTGCTTACATTGCCACGCACTGCCGACAAGCCAAGCAGGGTCGTTTGACCAGGTGTCGAGGCCTAAGATTCAGATGATGATGGCTATATACGACCAAGCCCAAATTAGCTGGACGGAGTTCTTTCTCCGTGAATTCATGGCTCAGGCTGCTAAGTTCGACAAGGCATCGAACATGCTGAGCGCAAAGGGCAAATTGCTGTATGGACTCAAACTGTCCATCATGATCGAGGATTTATGTGGATCTGAGCCTATCACCTACAGTGACAAGGAGTACTTCAATGTGAAGAAGGTCAGATTTCACAACAAGACAGCAGCGCTTCAGCAGATAGGGTCAGGACCCTCAGCATTCTCTCCGCAATCAAAGCCTCAGCAGGCTACGCCTACAAAGAAAAGAACCCCTCCCGCTAAAACTCCTAAGGCACCGGCAAAGAAACGAAGAAAGCCGTTGAGGTGCCGGCCATGCGAGGAGGTCCCGAAGTGCTCGCCGAACGAGGCTCCCGAAAGGACTACACGCGCCCAGCTGCGGTGGTTGATGAGTCCGAGTCTTCCGAGAAGACTCGGTCGGTGGAGAAGATCGTCTCCACCGAAAGGGACCAAGGGGATGCTTCGAAGCTCGGAGCGCAGATATTCGGCGCCTAGACGGCCCCCCCTTTCCGTTCCTCCACTCGGCTCGGTCCCTCCAACCGAAGAGCGAGACTTCACACATTGACTTGGAGTCCGAGAGCGCATCCGAAGGTGAATCAACCGGGATGGAAGCTTCAATGATCTTATCTCGAGCCTCCCGTGAGATCCTTCAACGAATACGGAGCTTGCTGATCATTCAGACTTGATGATCATCGCCAAATCAGCAACGCTACACATGCTTCTTCGCTTTCAGGAGTGGCCGGATCTACTTCGCCTTGTTCTCCACTACTCCTGTCAGCAACTACATGAAGAAGAGATGAAGTTGAGGCAGCAAATAGGCTACTCAGAGCCTGCTGACCTCTGCACCATGGAGAATCTGAGGGCCGCTATGCTTGCGATGATACATGACAAACAAGCAGAAGGCTCAGCACCCTCAGATGGGTCAGATCATGACGACCAAGACCCACCCAAGGATTCAGGCCCTGGACAACCTGATGAGGGATCACTCCAGGACAAGGATACACATGCTGATATTCCTGATATTCCACTTAGTATCCTTGGTCCTGAGAAGTCCAAGGTTGGTGCTTCGTCCTCAGCAGAGCCCGCTCAGCTCTTCTTTGCGATCGACTTTCGAAGCAGCGCCCAGCCAGACCGCAAAGAGATCTCGATCAGTGGCAAAAGCCTTCATTGCTCAAGGGATCAAAAATCGAGATCTTGCGAAGGCTATCCATAGGACATGGAAGCAGACTGCTCAAGCCACGACTAAAGAACTTCAGGGGCTGAAGTCTTCTGTCTCTCAATCAGCCGCCCCTGATGTTTCTGCGCTTATTTTAGAAGCGTTGGCTCAGCAGCAAGTCCAATTCGAAGCTCAGCTCAAGATGTTTCAGGAGAGCCAAGCCAAGCTACTTGATGAATTTTTGGCTTCTAAACTGGCTCATACTGACGCTATCACTGAACAATCCGAGGCCACTGAACAAAGACTTGAGAATATCCAACTGGCCTTGGAAGACAAGATCACAGAGAAGCTGAATGATGTAAAGGCTACAGCTGAACTCTCTTATAAGAAATATGATGATGTTCTAACTTCTGAGAGGAACGAGCTGCATGAGGCTCTGACAGACATCCACAATCAAATTCAGTCGCTGTCAACCTCCTTCAACAGCCTTCGAGAACACAATACTTATCCCTACCCATTTGCAATTGATGATGCCAAAAAGGGGGAAAGTAGAAGAGGGAAGAGTATTGAGCCGACCAAAGGCAAGAAACAGAGTACTGAGAAGCCTACTCCTACAAAAACCACAAAACCTACAAAATCTTCTAAGGGGGAAGATGTGCTGAAGTCTTCTACGACTCAGACTCAGACTCAGATGGGTGAGGCCCAGGGTGTCCCAGCTGCGAGCACAGCAGAGACCGGCCCAAGTGGCTCTAGACCCCAGGCTACTCATGCAACCCAGACTCCTATTGACATAATCAAGGAGGTTGCTGAGTTTGCCGAACAGGAGGAGGACTCTGATGATGACGAAGAGGTTCCTCTACCTCCACCTGTTCAGGGAAGAGGTAAACAAGTGATGGATCTCCCGACCCCTCCAGCGAAGAAGAAAACCAAGAGATATATTTCTGCTGAGGAGGAGGCTCAGATAGCGGTAGATGAGAAGCTCGCTAGGGAGATTGCCGATGCTGAAGCTGCCAACAAGCCAAAGTCTAAGCCTGCTAAAGGAAAGACAAAGGCACCAGCACGAGGTGGAAAGAAGAAAGCGCCTGCTAGGTTGCCTCCCAGAAAACTCAGAATCGAGGATGATGAAGATAGGGAGAGGCAACAACAGCAAAAAGGCACTCAGCAGCAAGGTACGTCCAAAGATAAATCCAGTACCTCTGCTGATTCTGAAAAAGCTCCTCAGAAGCCTCAAGAGCAAGATGCAGAAATTGAAGCAATATTCGCTCAGATGGAGAGATTTCTCTACCGAGGAGAGGAAGCTAGACAGTTAGAGGCTGCCAGGCAGAGGATACATTTGGCAGACCTCGAGGTACTCAGAATTCGTTCTAAGCAAGAGGCCAGGCTGAGAGTTCCTTCGAAAGCTGACATTCCTTACCGATACAGAAGGTTCAGGAAGCCAACTGATCTGAAAACACATAGATGGCCGAGATCATACGAATGGATGCCTATTCAGTTCAATCAGAGATGGGAATCGGCCAAGATTGAGTTTATCAAGAGAAATTATTTCTGGAGATTCGGCCTGAAATGTCTAAGGCTGATGCCTACGTCGAGTGGATGGTCATTCTTGAACCTGATCTTTACCCATATTTGCACGAGCCGTAATCGAAGGGGTAGTAGTCAGCGTTCCTGAAGCAAGAATCATTCCACCACCCAGGAGACAAGACGACTCAGTCCATCTCGGAGTGATTGAATAAGAAGTGAAGAATGTTGCGATGAACAGAGGTCTAGAACAAGATGATCCAGCAGACTTCGCAGAGTATTTGAAGCTGAGGAAGAACACGTTCAGAATGTATGGAGTCCCACTGCCTGAAGATCAATCTCAAGGTTTCATGAATCGGATTCAGCAGTTTAAGGGTTCTCCTCCTTAGTTCTCTTCTTAGCTTAGCAAGATTTGTATTGTACTTAACTGAATATCATATATATACAATCTGCTTTTTGGCTTTGACAACTACTTGTTGTCTAAATAGCCGGGTTTGTTTTATACTTTAACACTCAGAATCACTGAAGTGATTACTGACACACACACACTTTGTTTATTTACTTGTCAGTTTTTGCTCGGTTAGATTTCTAATAGACTAGACTTTCATAGAGTTGTTATAGAGGGTAATTATTGCCCATGGGGGAAATTGTTGTAAAGGGGGAAATTGTCTCTGCCCTGCTCCCTCAGTAGTCTAGCACTTACCAGACAACTCCACTGATCCTACGTGTAATTGTGTAAGGAGCTCTGTTTTTTAGTAAGTTAGTGTTTCGCATAGATGATAGGTTTTGGCATCATCAAATAGGGGGAAATTGTTGGGTGATGATTCCATCCTCAGCACTGTTACTCTTAGTGGGAAATGATTCGGTCTTAGACACTGATCTTAAGCTCAGTAACCTTGTGCTCTGTACTTGTCTGAAGATTTGAAGATCCCAAAACCCTATCTGATTGATGAACCATTCCCTTGTATTTGTTGTCTCTGAAGTTTCAGACTCAGTAGACGCTCTGCTCTGGTTAAGGCGTTCAGTAGCTTATCTGCCTCAGCACCAGCAGTAGAAGACTCGGTATGAACCGAACTCAGCGGGAGTAGTTCACCGAATTCGTAGCCGACCCTCGTTAGTGTACCTCGAAGATTATACCTACCGACTACGGGATCGGACTTCGGCACGGCGCACGCGTCTTCCGAACCGTCGAGATCTTTTTGAAATGCAATCAGCATAGTCATATACGAGGAAGGGAGAAGTCAGCTTCAATTAGTCTCGAAGTCTATTCTGTCTCAACCACTTTATTCACCTCGACAAATGACAAGCATACACGTGTCATCCTACCTACTAAAGTCGCAAGTCAACACTTTCCGAAAAAGGAGGAAAAGGCACCGTTACCTACGTCAAAAAGAGCCGTTTGCTACCAAAAGAGAGAGAGAGAAGAAGATCGTCTCCAACGGATCTATTTCAATCTCTGCTCTATAAATAGAGGGATTATTCAAGAAGAATGCACCGAATGCACGTATCTAGAGCAAAAATCAAGAAAGCATTCAACGAGCAAAGAACCCAAAGGGACTACGTCTTAGCAAGAACTCGAAGAACAATCTTCCGGCGAAAGACTACATTCTAGCTCATAGGGAATCAAGCTGAACCGACATACAAAGCCTCTAGTATCCAATCGACGTTACACGAACTTATAGCTTACCTTCAGTTGTTCGTCGATCTAGAAGCTACTCTCTCATATTCCCTATCCCTCTAACCCTAAGCTCAACTTGTTCTTATCTATAGCTTAGACGAAGGAGTTCATCTTTGAACCCGATCCTTAGTGTATAAGGACTCCTTCACCGTTGGAGAAAGTTTGTCAAACACTTCTAAGTTTGATGTTTGTAAGCGAGACTTGGATCGATCTAAAAACCAAGACGCGGCTTTGCCCGGTGCATAAGCCGACCGAGACTAACTTCGGGATAAATAATAGCCTCCCGATCTTTCGGGACAGATGGACGTAGGATTTGAGCGATATCCGAACCACTTTAAAAATCCTGTGTCTCTATTGCTTTCTTAACTGTTGCATTGATTTTACTATTCATACTGAACATCATTTCTTAAAATCAATCAACTGTCTCAGCATACTGAACTGAATATCTGCTGAACTGAGACTTTCATAAAATGTTTTCACCACTCAACTGATTTGGGCCTACACACATTTCCGCACGCTTACTGTAGATACTGAATTTCTGACTCAGTCAGCTAGCAGGTCTTAGTAGAGTCAGACTCTTTGCCGCACACGATTCGAGCAGTACTGTTTGGTCTGCTCGAACCGTTTTGATCGAACACCATCCCGAATAGGGTGCTTCGTGTTCGAAGTTGAGAAATCGAATCAGGTGTATTCACCCCCCCCCTCTACACCTGACCGTACACTCGGGACCAACAATAATTAAGATAGTGGAGGTAAAGGTGTAAAGTTGTGGTGTAAAAGTATAAAGGGGTGGGGTCCACTTGTTTAGATTGATTGTGGTCCACTCATTTATTTCCTTATTTGGTATGAGACATAAATAATGGGACAATCAAAAAAGGAAAGTGAGACATTAATAATGGGACGGAGGGAGTATAATTTTATTAAATTAACTTTAATAATATTAGTAGTATTAAATAAGTTATTTTTGAACAAAAATCTTATTATTGATCTGAATCGTTCAGTTTATAAAATGGAGGGCTAGGATATGTTCCTAGTTCCTTCAATAAGGTTCAAGTTCCTAGTTCCTAGTTCCACTCATTTTTTATCCCTTGCTTTTGTCTCATTTTTCCATTTGAAGAGAGTGAAGTCGGTTCAATTAGGGTTTAAGTTCGAATTGTGTTTGAAATATGAGATAAGAATGCAATTTAGAACACTTTCGAGTTGTTTTTGTTAGTTGTTTTGATATTCTTGGCTCGTTCCTCAATAAGTTATGCTCAATTTCTGTGATTTATGGGTTGATTATATTTGTCGAATTTTCATCATGATGTTGTATATGGATTCATGCATATCATTACAAGTCTTGTTCTATTCTGGGTTTTGCTCAATTTTAGATCATACAAGGAACAAGTATTTTCGTTTTCATTTTTTACGATTACATTTTTATGCATATTGTTTTTGGTGTTTATGCTCATCATGTTTACTTTTCATGCATGTAAGAACCGAAATGCCAGAATCGTTACAATCAAATGTTTCTCTTGAACCGGATGAGTCCATTTTCATCCCTGAATGCGAGGCTAAATTGAAACCGTATGTTGGACGGAAATTTGATACTCTGGATGAGGCGGAAAGCTTCTATAGAGACTACGGAGGTTTGTGCGGCTTCGATATCCGTAAGTGGTCCATAAGACGTCATGCGGATGGATCTATCATGTGGAGATATATTGTGTGTAGTAGAGAAGGGGAGAAATTCATGGATGGTGATAATAGTGATTCCAAAAGAACAAAGCGAAGGTGTAATTCAAAACGGTCATCATGCTTGGCACGCGTAGTTTTTAAATCCCACCCCGAAAGTTTCGTTGTTGATGTATTTCACGAGGCACACACACACCCTTTGTTATCCTCAACTCACAAGCAATTCATGAGATACAATCGTACCACGACGTCCGTTCATAAGAATTTTGGATGGGCGTTCGTTGTTCTTGGGAAATTTTGCTCATTTCGTTTGTTTTATTCGACTTTTGTATTTTTCCTATTTTCTGATTATCTGTTTATGCATATTCTAGTATAAATTTTTGCATATTACTATAACGCTTCATGCATGACATAACACGAATGGCCGAGTCATTGGATGAAGATGGTTCTTTTGATTGTGTAGATTCTATTTTCCTCCCCGAATGCCCACATAAACTGAAACCATTAAGTTGGATGGAAATTTTCAAGTTTGGACGAAGTTATTTGTTGGGTTATGAGTCAATGGTTTGTCTTAACAACCACTTAGAGGATACTTAATATTATTTTATCAGTAGTTTTTGTAATAGAACTTATCTGTTTATCGGTAATGGGGGAAATCATAGTGTTTCATTACTATGGAATTGAAGATCCCAAAACCATCTTATAGAGACTACGGAGGTTTGTGCGGCTTCGATATCCGTAAGTGGTCCATAAGACGTCATGCGGATGGATCTATCATGTGGAGATATATTGTGTGTAGTAGAGAAGGGGAGAAATTCATGGATGGTGATAATAGTGATTCCAAAAGAACAAAGCGAAGGTGTAATTCAAAACGGTCATCATGCTTGGCACGCGTAGTTTTTAAATCCCACCCCGAAAGTTTCGTTGTTGATGTATTTCACGAGGCACACACACACCCTTTGTTATCCTCAACTCACAAGCAATTCATGAGATACAATCGTACCACGACGTCCGTTCATAAGAATTTTGGATGGGCGTTCGTTGTTCTTGGGAAATTTTGCTCATTTCGTTTGTTTTATTCGACTTTTGTATTTTTCCTATTTTCTGATTATCTGTTTATGCATATTCTAGTATAAATTTTTGCATATTACTATAACGCTTCATGCATGACATAACACGAATGGCCGAGTCATTGGATGAAGATGGTTCTTTTGATTGTGTAGATTCTATTTTCCTCCCCGAATGCCCACATAAACTGAAACCATTAAGTTGGATGGAAATTTTCAAGTTTGGACGAAGTTATTTGTTGGGTTATGAGTCAATGGTTTGTCTTAACAACCACTTAGAGGATACTTAATATTATTTTATCAGTAGTTTTTTGTAATAGAACTTATCTCGTTTATCGGTAATGGGGAAATCATAGTGTTTCATTACTATGGAATTGAAGATCCCAAAACCATCTTATAGAGACTACGGAGGTTTGTGCGGCTTCGATATCCGTAAGTGGTCCATAAGACGTCATGCGGATGGATCTATCATGTGGAGATATATTGTGTGTAGTAGAGAAGGGGAGAAATTCATGGATGGTGATAATAGTGATTCCAAAAGAACAAAGCGAAGGTGTAATTCAAAACGGTCATCATGCTTGGCACGCGTAGTTTTTAAATCCCACCCCGAAAGTTTCGTTGTTGATGTATTTCACGAGGCACACACACACCCTTTGTTATCCTCAACTCACAAGCAATTCATGAGATACAATCGTACCACGACGTCCGTTCATAAGAATTTTGGATGGGCGTTCGTTGTTCTTGGGAAATTTTGCTCATTTCGTTTGTTTTATTCGACTTTTTGTATTTTTCCTATTTTCCGATTATCCGTTTATGCATATTCTAGTATAAATTTTTGCATATTACTATAACGCTTCATGCATGACATAACACGAATGGCCGAGTCATTGGATGAAGATGGTTCTTTTGATTGTGTAGATTCTATTTTCCTCCCCGAATGCCCACATAAACCGAAACCATTAAGTTGGATGGAAATTTTCAAGTTTGGACGAAGTTATTTGTTGGGTTATGAGTCAATGGTTTGTCTTAACAACCACTTAGAGGATACTTAATATTATTTTATCGGTAGTTTTTGTAATAGAACTTATCTCGTTTATCGGTAATGGGGGAAATCATAGTGTTTCATTACTATGGAATTGAAGATCCCAAAACCATCTTATAGAGACTACGGAGGTTTGTGCGGCTTCGATATCCGTAAGTGGTCCATAAGACGTCATGCGGATGGATCTATCATGTGGAGATATATTGTGTGTAGTAGAGAAGGGGAGAAATTCATGGATGGTGATAATAGTGATTCCAAAAGAACAAAGCGAAGGTGTAATTCAAAACGGTCATCATGCTTGGCACGCGTAGTTTTTAAATCCCACCCCGAAAGTTTCGTTGTTGATGTATTTCACGAGGCACACACACACCCTTTGTTATCCTCAACTCACAAGCAATTCATGAGATACAATCGTACCACGACGTCCGTTCATAAGAATTTTGGATGGGCGTTCGTTGTTCTTGGGAAATTTTGCTCATTTCGTTTGTTTTATTCGACTTTTGTATTTTTCCTATTTTCCGATTATCTTTGTTTATGCATATTCTAGTATAAATTTTTGCATATTACTATAACGCTTCATGCATGACATAACACGAATGGCCGAGTCATTGGATGAAGATGGTTCTTTTGATTGTGTAGATTCTATTTTCCTCCCCGAATGCCCACATAAACTGAAACCATTAAGTTGGATGGAAATTTTCAAGTTTGGACGAAGTTATTTGTTGGGTTATGAGTCAATGGTTTGTCTTAACAACCACTTAGAGGATACTTAATATTATTTTATCAGTAGTTTTTTGTAATAGAACTTATCTGTTTATCGGTAATGGGGGAAATCATAGTGTTTCATTACTATGGAATTGAAGATCCCAAAACCATCTTATAGAGACTACGGAGGTTTGTGCGGCTTCGATATCCGTAAGTGGTCCATAAGACGTCATGCGGATGGATCTATCATGTGGAGATATATTGTGTGTAGTAGAGAAGGGGAGAAATTCATGGATGGTGATAATAGTGATTCCAAAAGAACAAAGCGAAGGTGTAATTCAAAACGGTCATCATGCTTGGCACGCGTAGTTTTTAAATCCCACCCCGAAAGTTTCGTTGTTGATGTATTTCACGAGGCACACACACACCCTTTGTTATCCTCAACTCACAAGCAATTCATGAGATACAATCGTACCACGACGTCCGTTCATAAGAATTTTGGATGGGCGTTCGTTGTTCTTGGGAAATTTTGCTCATTTCGTTTGTTTTATTCGACTTTTGTATTTTTCCTATTTTCTGATTATCTGTTTATGCATATTCTAGTATAAATTTTTGCATATTACTATAACGTTTCATGCATGACATAACACGAATGGCCGAGTCATTGGATGAAGATGGTTCTTTTGATTGTGTTGATTCTATTTTCCACCCCGAATGCCCACATAAACTGAAACCATTAAGTTGGATGGAAATTTTCAAGTTTGGACGAAGTTATTTGTTGGGTTATGAGTCAGTGGTTTGTCTTAACAACCACTTAGAGGATACTTAATATTATTTTATCAGTAGTTCTTGTAATAGAACTTATCTGTTTATCGGTAATGGGGGAAATCATAGTGTTTCATTACTATGGAATTGAAGATCCCAAAACCATCTTGTATCCTTTGTGTAGTGTCAATAGGACTAGATGATGAAATAGACTAGACGGATTATATCTTTTCATTATCATTTTGTCTAAGTCCTGTACGGGGTAAATGTTGGATTGATCTTCAGTAGGAAGTTACTTTCCAGAACCCCACGTCATCAGTGTAAGAGATTGTGTTCTCAAGTCATCAGCTGACCTCGCTCAGTAGAAGACATCTCATCAGCTGACCTACATCAGCAGAAGAACACCATATTCAAGCTCAGTACCTTCAAGAGTCATCAGCTGATCTCGCTCAGTAGAAGTGTTGTTATCAGCAGACTCAGACGAAGAAGACAGAGATCTTATCAGATCTACTGTATCCGACAGGAAACGACCCCAGTCTTAACGTCATTCGAAAGTCAGCCGAAGATCATACGAGGATAAGTGAGAGTCAACTCCGATGAAGACCAATGTCTGACAAGTCTCACCTACCACAAACCTCGATCAATGAGAAGCAGTCTAAGTTCTACCTACTCTGACCAACTAAAGGTGCTCTCATGCACAGTAACCAACAACTATGCTGCAACATTTCGAACTTATGGCCGTTTTCGTTGGACGTTTGTGACACGTGGCATCGTCCTCTCCAACGGACAAATGTCTGGGTCACAACTATAAATAGAGAAGCATTTCCGAGCTTCACGCACGGGATATCAAAGGGACTACACGCTCAAGATTTCGAAAACACTCTAGCACCCTTCTCGAAGATCCAGCGAAGAACTTGCTTATTAGAATATTTTTAGTTCTTCTCTCTAGAGTTATTTCTTTATATCCCTCTTCTCCATCTAAGCTCAATCGTTCATATCCATAGCTTAGAACCTTCGAAGGAGTTCACATTTCGTGATTGTTCTTATTGTAAGAACTCCTTCACTGTTGGAGAAAATCCCCTCCCCTTCTAACTTAAGTTTGGATTGTAAAGTCGCTAAGGACTATAACTTAGAAGGGTCTGTCCAGTACACATGATGATCGTTGTATTGCACCAAATAATCCTGCGAAACTCGAGAATTATATCAGTATAGCTCACAGGGTATCGAACACAGGGAACGGAGGACTAGACATATTATTTTTCTACTTATCTTGGGTTTGGTTAGCAACCACGCAAGTTTTGGGTTTTTATCTAAACTAAGAACTTGTAAAAAGACTAAAAGAAATGTAAAACTGGAAACTGAATAAAACTGTTTAAACTAAGCAGTTCCAGCAGAATATTCACACACACGTAATTCCAATCATCGGCACATAAAATGAATTAATCTTAAGAATCAACTAGTTATAGATTACCATAACTTAAACTGCGTAATCCTCACTCCCACTTACTTAGTCGGTAACCGCCATGTTGGGCATCGAAACGGCTACTTCCCTAATTTAGCTACAACCTACGTTGTTGGGCAATCAATATATTTAATAGCTAAACAACTTTATTGAACTAAGGGAGCCTAGTATAGGAGCCTACTCGTATGTTGGGCATCTAATAGTCTCCTACCAGTTTAATCCAATTATTCTAATGAATAACTTTGCTACTTACCTAGCCTTGTTCCACGAGAAACGATGGAAGTACTAAGTTAGCTACAAACTACGCAACTTAGGGTGATCAAGCCTAAATTACTAGTCAGATTAAATAAACCGAAATTAACTCCGAAACCCTTCAATTAATTATTAGAACCTAAGCCTCATGTACTGTTCACGTGTGCGTTTTACATCCTGCCGGACCACTAAAAATTTAGATACTCATGAAACTGTCCTGACTGCACAGATAGGACACTTTGCAAAACAGAACATACATCATTCGTAACCCCAATCCTAACATGCACGAAAACTGAAAATAAGATAAAGATACGAATTAAAACTAAAAACGAAGCACTTACTGAATTTAAACGAAACACAAACTGAATTAAAACTAAAATTGAAATAGGATCAAGAGTACCGATTGGTCTTCGATCTCTCAAAACAAACGGAAGCAAGAAACGAACTAAACTAAAGGTTCGAACTTTAAAAAGCTGAATTACGAAATTGTTGTTTTCTTCTACGTAAACTAAAGGAACTGCATGAAGTAAATGGAATGGTTGTTGGTTCTTCTCCTCGGCGGTGGAATAGGAACGGCGGCGGCGGCAATGGCTTCGGTCGGTGGCGGCGGCTTCGGAAATGAATGGATCGGAAAAGGATTGATGTTTCGAGGTTGTGAGGAGGTCGAGGTGCGAGAAGGTCCCTGAATTTCGTGCCTCTTCATCCTTTTATAATACTTCTAGATCACATCTAGGGTTCCTTTTTGGATAAGGAAATGATCTATGAGATATGGTAATATCTCATCCTTCCTTATTTATCTCATTTCCTTCCTTCTCTTCTTTCCTTTTTTTTCTTCTTCTTTCCTTCTTTCTTTTCTTGGCCAAATCCGCTCAAAATCTCGCCATTACAGCTGGAAACTCGTTGCCACATCATTTCCACATGTCGTGCCAAATCAGCCTATTTTCCTGCATAACTGCCAACAAAAGCGTCCCACCTGCACAATTAAGAGACTTTTCGGACAGAAATAATTAGGTACGAAATCGACTCATCAAATCTCCTTACACTTGAACTATACTCACCTTCGAGTATAAGAAGAACAAAAGATAAGTACCTAATTATTTTTGGTCTTCCCCAAGACCCAAGACACAAAAGAAAAGACTCAAGACTCGAACAAGAACAAAAACAAAAACAAGACTCGACACGAACGGAAGAAAGAAAATAACAACGGACTCACAAAACGAAAACAAGAAGCCATACCAATCAATTCGAAAATTTCCGCACCAATTCACTAGCCAAGCAATGTCAAACCATGCAATCATGATCTCATCCAACAAGTAGACAATGCAAATTTTGAAACTAAGCACATATATATCAACTTGGTCAAAATCTAAACATTGTGGATCTCCTCAAGTTTCACTCAACACTCAACTAATCTAGGTCCGGTTCAAGCCACTCAAAGGAAAACAATCCACGCAATCACGATAAGAGATCATCACAATAGCAATATCAAGGAGGTCTTTCTCATTCGGTTGTAATGGGGCTTAGGACTTAGACAAATTTATGTTGGTAAGGGTCCTAGTGTTACTAAGCTTCATTAAAATTCAGATTCAATGTTATGCATGTAAAACTCTCTCCCCTGTGCAGTTAAGTCAGTCAAACTCCCACCATTTTAGAAAATTACTTCAATGCTACAACATCAATACTATGCACCCAAACTGTTTATTTTCTGCCACGTTTCATATTCAGATTTTTTTTTTCGTGGCATATACTTTCTTTTTAGCAAACTGGGTACAAATTTTCTCAACTGTACAGATAGGACACTTTCAATTCTGCTTATATAGAGCAGTTTTTACACTTAGACTTCTTATCCAATCTATTTTCTGCAGCATGTCTAGACTGGACAGGTAGGAGATAAATGTAATACTCTTCAGATTTTACTATCATGCACAAGAGAGTTCATAAAACATGCAATAACATGGGTCAAGAGAAAGTTTAAAAAGGCCTTGGCTAAAATTTTGCTGACTCAAATCAAAGAAACGGTCAATGCTCAAATTGGTTCACTAAGGGATAATTTTGGGCAGGAAATATTTTGTCGCGGCCATGTGGCTAAAAATCCCTAGTGCCTCCTATCATTTATCACTAGTGACTCAAACATATTGCGATTTTGCGGATAAACACTCTCAAAAGAATAGTAGGAAGTGTCCTACTTTAAGGCTCAAATCTTATTTAAGTAGGTGGTTATAAAATTTCGATACAACAAAGTTTATTTTTCGTCATCCCAAAATACATGCATATACGTGCTTAGATCTACTCTTCACAAAGTCCACAAGCAAGCATATTGAAAATAAAAGCACAAATAAGACAAGCTTGATCATAGAAAACGGCACTTCAAAAATCAAAAATTTTGGCATGCTTCGACACAAAATACCCCCCTCCTTACACTTAAACCTTCCTCGCCCTCGAGCAAGAGAGAAAAGACAAAACAAAGAGAGAAGGCATGACAAAATAAACACAAAAACACCCTCCTTACACTTGGTCCCTACCAAGTGTGAGAACAAACTAAAACAAAAGACAAAAGACAAAATAAACAATAAAAAGAAATACCCCCTCCTTACCTTGATCCCTATCAAGTGTAAAAACAAGAAAAACACACAAGAACAGACCAAAAACATAAAACAAAAACATAAAAACGAAAAATAAAATTGGGGAAGAAAAGTCACCGGTCGCCTCGCCTGGGCAGGCGAGGCAGTCTGCTCATAACAGTGCGGCAGAGGCGATCTACTCTGCGTCCAAGGGAATCCAGATCAATCCTTAGAGTCTGCACCGTATCCTGACCTGCCGCGCGAAGAAACGTGCGATCGAAGAGTCGGCCACTTTGGAAGTCTTTGCCCTCGCGCTCTTGTAGACGCATATTCATGTACTCAATCTCGAATTGAGAGAGGGCATGCACGACTTCCAGCGAATCGATATGGATAACCACCCGGTTTCCATACTCCGCCACTCTTGGAAGGGCCGAAGATGAATCGGAGTCGGCAAGGGATAAGTAATTCAAGTTGAAATCATCTTCAAAATTCCCATCATTATCATCGGACTTATAGTCTGAATCTTCTTCCTCTTGACTCGATAACTCCGTACGCAAGCTTTTGCTCCAATTTACGCCCTCATAATAATTGAGTGGTGGTGGTGGATGTTGAAACTCGAGAAACGGCAACCACTCGTAAAGAGTTTGAGGAGATTGAGGCGGCGGATTGGATGAAGACGCACCATCCGCACGTGTTGTTCTCAGCTTTCTCACCCTCGAGCGACGCGGTGGAGATGGCGGAGGTGTGGGCTCGGGCGTCGGCTCTCTTGGCGGTTCGGGAGTTTTGGTCCGAAGTGTCCTCCATAAGCGGATGAATGACAATGGAATAGGATGTCGCCTTGCTCTTCTTCCAGAATGTATCTTCAGATCATTTGATCAACTCCCATTTTCCAAAGGATTGGAGAGTCCCAGAAGTACTGCTTACAATCGCTTTTCAATTTTGCTTTTTGGGCATGAGTGAACTCGGGTGGAAGCTGCTCAGAGGTCAAGAAATTCACAATATTAGCAAACCAAGGTAATTTAGAAGTGTTACCTACGGTTTTCAGCAGAGTTGTCTTGACTGGGCAGCTGAGACACTTCCTGGACTCCAATCGTAAAACACTGTGCGGGCAGAAGCTTGGCAAGACCGAAACCGTCTTAGGAACAAAGATATAAATGCTCTTCGGGAAAAGTCTCCTTAATGGGCTCTCCATCATCTTTTTGAATCAATCGGCTCAAGTGATCTGCCACATGGTAATATCTCATCCTTCCTTATTTATCTCCTTTCCTTCCTTCTCTTCTTTTCTTTCTTTTCTTCTTCTTTCCTTCTTTCTTTTCTTGGCCAAATCCGCTCAAAATCTCGCTATTACAGCTGGAAACTCGTTGCCACATCATTTCCACATGTCGTGCCAAATCAACCTATTTTCCTGCATAACTGCCAACAAAAGCGTCTCGCTTGCACAGTTAAGAGACTTTTCAGACATAAATAATTAGGTACGAAATCGACTCATCAACACAGATACCATGCTGAGGCTTGCTCAGATTAATCAACAAGACCTCCTGTTAAGCAGGACCGTCGATGTAGGATCTTGCGTATCCGAACCACGTTAAAAAGTGCTTGTGTCATTTACTGTTTTATTGCACTGCATACAAATCATCTTACAAATTCATACTTTGCATAAAACGTATTTGAAAAGTGCACTAGCCAAAATAATTTGATTTACGAAAAACACGTTTTTAACTGAGACGAAGTCTTCGGGCCCTACACACTTATCCGCACTAAGTCTCCGACTGAGAATCAAATACTGACAAAAGTCAGTAGGAGAGACTCAGTAGCTGACTCACTCTGACCCGCGTTCAGAAGGTTACTATTTGGCACTGTTCATCAATCGCAACTTACAGCTCAGCTGTCCTTCGCGTTTGAGGAAAAGAACTTGTACTCAGGTGTATTCCCCCCCCTCTCTACACCTGACACTCCTCTCCGGACCAACAATTGGTATCGGAGCCTCGGTGTTCTTCTGATCATCGGTTCGAAACTGCCGGTCTACTCGAATGCATCCCGAAAATGATTTTCACTGCACAAGCATCTCTTCATATATCCTTATACTCTCACCCATAATGTCTGATATGTCAGGTATTCGGATGGTATCGATGTTCTCTATGGAGAACTACACGGTATGGCGCGTAAGAATGGAGATGCACCTTACATCGCTGCACGACAACATGACTGATGTCCTAGAGACATGACCTATCATTCCCATGATTGACAGTGTTCAGTTTGCCACTGTGGGAGGTGTAGGATCACAGACTGGTGCTAAAGTTGCCACAGACAAATCAGTCTTCACGCCTGAAGAGAAAAAGTTGCACAACCTCAACCGAGTTGCGCGGAATGCAATCCTGACTACGCTCAGCGATTCACACCTCGGGAGGGTGCAAGACTACAAACGGCAAAGGAACTTTGGGATTCCCTGGCTGTACTGAGCCAAGGAAGCCCGTAGATCAAAGAAAACAAGCTCGAGCTAGAGCTACAAAAGTTCGACACTTTTGCCATGGAGCCCAACGAAACTATTGACGAGCTTAGCGTCAGATTTACAAACCAGATCAATGTGATCAACGGGCTGGGGAGGACGTTCACCAACAAAGAGATGAACACGAAGATCTTGAGAGCGTTACCTCGACTGAAGTGGCTTCCTTTTGCTACTTACTTACGTCGCTCAGATCTTAATGCTCTAACTCTTGATGTTATATTTTCTGAATTAAAGATGGAGGAATTCGAGCACAGCCTACCCCAACGATGTTCCAGTGCTCCAGCTGACATACAGATAGATCATGCCTACAAAGCAACAGTCAGCAAAACTGGAGTCAATCCCATTTCTTCCAGCAAGACAGTAGCTACGACAGATGCTAAGTCTTCCGAGACACCTGCTACTGATCAGCTTGCACTCATGGCTCCCAAATATCAAAGAGAAAAGGAAAGAGTCTGGAAGCTGAAGAAATACCATAGAGATTCTCCCTCAGGTAAAAAGGATTATCGAAAAAGGGAAGAATTTAAACCATCTACTGATTGCAGGAACGCAGAACCTGCTGCTAGTCCATCCAATGACTCAGCTGGAAAAGGTGGCAGAACTTCTGTATGCTACAACTGCAAGAAGGAGGGACATTATCAGTACGACTATCCCGAACTCTCAGCTGCTCAACGAGCAGAACGGCAGGCCAGACGCGAGAAATTTGCTCGAAGAAGGCAGGCCTATATCGCCGGAGAGATATCTGATGACTCAATTGAGGAATATACATTTATGTATTTGATGAGTGGTTTTTATACCATCTCATCATGCTCTTTTTAAGCTTGTTTACATCGTTTCTATTCATTTTTAGCTTTTGTTTTGCTTGGAATCGTATACTTTCGATGGTTTTTGGTTTTGTAGGTTTCTCACGCGTTTTGAGCATATTTGGTGGTATTTGACACCAAAATGAAATAAACCATGTCCATTGATGCATTGTTGGCAAAGATGGAGTTGTTTGGATGAAGAATGAAGAGGATTTGCAGCCGGATGTTGAAGAAATCGTGTTTCGGAGCTCATGTAACAAGGCAGTTGGAAAATCGCGTTTCAGGCGGATCTAACGATCTTAGAATCCGATCTCCACCGTCCACATCATATTTCTATGTGTTAGGAACAATGTGGCAAAGTTTCGTGGCGATCCAACGGCTAACGAAGGAGATATCGCGTTTTTCCCAAAACGCGATAGTGCAGAAAAAAACTGTTCGGCAGAAGACGTCGGACTGCGGTCCGCCTTTGTGCAGGACCGCGGTCCGCTATGTTCTGACTCAGAAAACTGGAAAATCCACGGGGTCGGACCGCGGTCCGCCTTTGTACTGGACCGCGGTCCGCGTCGTCTGCAGCCCAAAAACCTGATTTTTTCGGCCCGAAACCTATATCAACCCTTCCGAACTTCTTTCCTTCGGGACACACACCATATTTTCGACTTCTTCCACCCTCCAAGGCAGAGAAACACCCAAGGCATCCCTCCGTTGAAGATTCAAGATGAAGATTGAAGACCACAACCCGAGAACCAAGCGCGAGGATCAATCCGCTAGATTCTAGGTTGTATTATTCCTTCTCAGTTTTGTTTAGGGTTTTTGATACTTGAATTCTATGGATTATTTTTGCATCTTTTGTGATTATTTTCCTACGAATATGAGTGGCTAAATCCCCTTGTGTGGGGGTTTAGCAGGATCTATGTTTTTGATGAATTGATTCAGGCCCTAGTTTTTCAATGAATGAATTGTTTTGTTTCTTAATTGTTGAGCCTGTTTTTGATTTCTCTATGATTCTTTAATGTGACTGGCCATCATCTTAGATAATTATAGAGAATATAGGTAATTGATAATACGGCGCATCATACCCGGTTATTTATTTAGACCTGCAATTAAGTGTCTAGATTGTCACCGTTGGTTTGGGATAGTTTAGATGGTTCCTTAAATCCTTGAGCATGATACGATCCTTAGGTTCATGATATGATCACTTGATTGACCTTTAGGATTATAAGTTAGAGATCTCCCGCCATCATACGGAATCCCTAGAGCCTTAGTGGATGAACCAACAAAATAAATTCATAAATGCTAGCTAGAGAATGGGAATGAATCGATCATCTTAGGCATAGTGATTGTTAAACCTCCGCACTCTTCATCAAACTTGAAACCACACCCATCAATCAACTTTGCTTCGCTTTTACTTGTTTTCTTAGTTTCTTGTTATTTTAATTTAGTAGTTTTTAAATAAATCAAACCCAGTTTAGGACCAAGTAGATAGCGAAATAATTAGGATAATTAGAACCCAGCTGAGTCCTTGTGAGATCGACCTCGGGAGTAGCTAGATTAGGTACTATACCGATTCGTGCACTTGCGAGAATTATAATTTGTTCATCAAGTTTTTGGCGCCGTTGCCGGGGATCTATGTTTTTGATGAATTGATTCAGGCCCTAGTTTTTCAATGAATGAATTGTTTTGTTTCTTAATTGTTGAGCATGCTTTTGATTTCTCTATGATTCTTTAATGTGACTGGCCATCATCTTAGATAATTATAGAGAATATAGGTAATTGATAATACGGCGCATCATACCCGGTTATTTATTTAGACCTGCAATTAAGTGTCTAGATTGTCACCGTTGGTTTAGGATAGTTTAGATGGTTCCTTAAATCCTTGAGCATGATACGATCCTTAGGTTCATGATATGATCACTTGATTGACCCTTAGGATTATAAGTTAGAGATCTCCCGCCATCATATGGAATCCCTAGAGCCTTAGTGGATGAACCAACAAAATAAATTCATAAATGCTAGCTAGAGAATGGGAATGAATCGATCATCTTAGGCATAGTGATTGTTAAACCTCCGCACTCTTCATCAAACTTGAAACCACACCCATCAATCAACTTTGCTTCGCTTTTACTTGTTTTCTTAGTTTCTTGTTATTTTAATTTAGTAGTTTTTAAATAAATCAAACCCAGTTTAGGACCAAGTAGATAGCGAAATAATTAGGATAATTAGAACCCAGCTGAGTCCTTGTGAGATCGACCTCGGGAGTTGCTAGATTAGGTACTATACCGATTCGTGCACTTGCGAGAATTATAATTTGTTCATCAAGTTTTTGGCGCCGTTGTCGGGGATCTATGTTTTTGATTAATTGATTCAGGCCCTAGTTTTTCAATGAATGAATTGTTTTGTTTCTTAATTGTTGAGCCTGCTTTTGATTTCTCTATGATTCTTTAATGTGACTGGCCATAATCTTAGATAATTATAGAGAATATAGGTAATTGATAATACGGCGCATCATACCCGGTTATTTATTTAGACCTGCAATTAAGTGTCTAGATTGTCACCGTTGGTTTGGGATAGTTTAGATGGTTCCTTAAATCCTTGAGCATGATACGATCCTTAGGTTCATGATATGATCACTTGATTGACCCTTAGGATTATAAGTTAGAGATCTCCCGCCATCATACGGAATCCCTAGAGCCTTAGTGGATGAACCAACAAAATAAATTCATAAATGCTAGCTAGAGAATGGGATTGAATCGATCATCTTAGGCATAGTGATTGTTAAACCTCCGCACTCTTCATCAAACTTGAAACCACACCCATCAATCAACTTTGCTTCGCTTTTACTTGTTTTCATAGTTTCTTGTTATTTTAATTTAGTAGTTTTTAAATAAATCAAACCCA
Organism: Lavandula angustifolia; assembly: GCA_028984105.1. Lineage (NCBI taxonomy): Eukaryota > Viridiplantae > Streptophyta > Magnoliopsida > Lamiales > Lamiaceae > Lavandula > Lavandula angustifolia. Next base: position 30,506,638 of record CM054803.1, read on the forward strand.
GTTTAGGACCATGTAGATAGCGAAATAATTAGGATAATTAGAACTCAGCTGAGTCCTTGTGAGATCGACCTCGGGAGTTGCTAGATTAGGTACTATACCGATTCGTGCACTTGCGAGAATTATAATTTGTTCATCAGTATTCTTCTGAAGACGAAGCTGCATTTGTCGCCATTGAGATCGGAGAAACAGATCCTGAATCAACAGCTGAATATTGTCTGATGGCCAGAGAAGAGGCTGAGGTAAACTCGAAACTTAATATAACCTCCTCTTCACATAGCACACACGACACATGCTCGGTCATAGATGAACCTCTAGACGTGGTACAAGCATATGATGATCTACTAAAGGAGCAGATTCAGCTGAGCAGAGAGTTCAACAGAACCATTCGGGAATTGGAACAAGTAAAGGCTGAGAATCATAAACTTTCTTCTGATTGTCAGGTCTCTACTGATTTAGAGAATCTGGTCACGAGACTCAAGGAAGAGATTGAATCTCTTACGACTAAGTCTCAGCTGCAAGAAACTCAGTTATCAGTTCTGACCAAGGATAATTATGAGAAAGATACTGATATAGTCCGACTCAGTCAGAAACTCACAGAAGTAGAAAAGGATTATGAATCACTTCGGAAAAGTGATGAGATCTGGCGAGGACTGATGACTGAACAGTACCTAGGAGCTAAAGAGAAGTTGGAAAGCATGCTCAGAGCTCAAAGGCCACTAGCCATGAAAGAAGGACTTGGCTACACTCATGAAGCTTCCACTTCAACATCGAAAAGCTTAGAAATGTTGGCTGATAGGTTCGTAAGAGGAAAAGTTCAGGTTGCTGAATCAACACCTCGGGCGAAGAACAAACAGAAGATGATTGCACCTCAGCCGAGCACAAGAAACAACTGACCAAAGGTTCTAGTCCCAGGACACCACGATCAAATTCAGGGGGAACCAAGAAGGTCAGATGGGCAGAGCAATACGGTGAGCCACTGTTTGAGCATCCAACACAGTATGGTTCGTACTATTATGAGCCCAGGGTCAGGAGGAGCACAAAGCCTCAAAAGAAGAAAGCTCCTGAACCCAAAGCTGCCAGAAAGTCAGTATTCCAAGTCCTGTGGAGAACAAGACTGACAAGGTTCAGAAGAAGAAGTCTCAGACTCCTAAGGTCCCGAGACAGATCTGGGTCTCGAAATCACCCACTAACACTTAAAGACCCAAACTGAACCAAAGGGTACCTAAAATTGTTTCTGTTTTGCAGGTGCATAAGGACCCTTGGATTGTGGACAGCGGTTGCTCAAGATATATGACATATCAAAAGAGCATGCTGACCAATTACGTACAAGAAGATGGTCCCAGAATTGAGTTTGGTGACAACTCTAAAGGCTATACAAGGGGATATGGAACACCGAACATTGGGGCGCTTCCGGCCTAAGAGTAACATATGTTGAAGGACTTCAACATAATCTCCTTCTGTCACCAATTCCGTGACAATCCGAATAGAGTTATCTTTGACGCCGGTTTCGTGATGTTGTTAACAAATCTACAGGGAAAACAGTGTTATCAGATTCACAGAGGAAGAATATCTACGTTGCAAATTGGAAAACCGCATAACCTGAGGCTTGCTTACTTGCTCAGACGAAATCAAGTAATAAAACAGGATGGCTGTGGCACAAGAGACTCAGTCACCTAAATTTCAAGACAATGAACAAGCTAGGAAAGAACTCTAAAGTCAGAGGAGTGCCCAATGAAGCGTTTATCAAAGACAGAAATTGTGAAGCGTGCTTGAAGGGAAAGCATACAAAGAAAAACAATCCACCTATTCCGTCACCTTCCACTGATGGAATCCTTCAACTGCTACACATGGACTTGTTTGGGCCAGTTTCTCCAGTGACTATAAAAGGCAAGAAGTATGCTCGCGTCGTTATTGATGACAACTCAAGATATACGTGGGTTATCTTCATAGCCAACAAATCTGATGTCAAGACTGAGTTACCTAAGCTGCTGAAGAAACTCAGTGTGGAGAAAGACATCAATATAAAAAGAATTCGCTCAGACCGAGGAACAGAATTTCTCAACTCAGTAGTAAAAGAGTATTGCGATAAAGAGGGAATCAAGCACGAGAGATCAGCAGCTCGCACCCCTCAGCAGAACGGATTTGCTGAACGAAAGAACAGAACACTCAAAGAAGCAGCAAGAACGCTCCTAGCAGACTCTGGACTACCCTAAAAGTTCTGGGCTGATGCTACTGACACCGCCTGTTATACTCAGAATCGCTCACTCCTTACACAGCAACACATGAAGACACCTTACGAACTGTGGAAAGGGAGAATTCCTTCTATTTCTCATTTCCATATCTTTGGTTGTCCTTGCTTTATTCACAATAAAGGGAAAGATCAGTTGAAGGTCTTTGATAGCAAATCTGATCAAGGAGTATTCTTAGGATACTCTCGAGTCAATAAAGCCGTCAGAGTCTTTAACTATCGGACACTTTGCGTGGAAGAAAGCCCTCACGTTGTCTTTGATGAGTTTGTTACTAAGAACAGGAAATCGAAAAAGACAAATACTGAAGATGTCAGTGTTGGGATTTTGTATACTGGAAGCACTTTTTATGCTTGTATACAATGTGTTTTTGTCCTTACCAGTGTTTTATTCTCCTATTTGATAAATATGTATATTTGCACATGTTATCTTGTATAAAAGTTAGATTCGTGTGGTGTGTCGGGTATCACAGAAGACAACATAAATTGGTTGAACTGACAAGATATAAACAGTTATCACAGCTGAGACAACTTAAGGATAAGTTGTCGGTTTAAGCTGCAGTTTAGATAAGAAGTGGCTTGTCTTAGCTGCTTGTCTTTACTAGTACACTTAAGGTGGTGTATTGACGGATCACAGTGAGATGTGTTTTCCTAACTGATCTTAGTGGAAAACCAAGATCTCGGTGACTTTGCTGGTTTTAAGCTTGGTAAGACTTCAGCTGAGTGCATTTGGCTATCTATCACTTTGACCTACTATGGTGAACGTCATCGCGACCGGATCTACGTATCTTGGGTTAGTAGTTATTTGTGGCTCAGGCTGGTTGTCTGTATCTTGCATCCCTATCCTAGTAAAATGGGTTGATAATATCCCCTGAGGAACTCGAAAGGATTAGCACACTAAACCCGATCGGTTGATTAAGTTCAGGTGTGTTAATAAGGTCGAGTGGTACTACTCAGGAATATAAGAGTTAATTAATTTAGGCTGTCAGTGAGCTTAATTAATAAACGGATATTTCTATCTTAAATACGCAGATCGATTAAGTCTAAAATACAAGCCCTTGCTCAAATTGGGATAAAGGGGTAAGTCAGCACGGATTCTCCAGTAGAATGAATCTGTGTTTATTAATTAATTTTGCTCTGGGCTGAGCATGGATAATTAATTAATTTGAGGCCCAACTTTATTTCTTGTATTCGATCCCTGATCTGGCCCAATTAGTTGACTGGTTATTTATTTTCTCTCAGAAATCATTATTAATGGATTAATGTATTTTTACATTATTTAATAATGTTATTTATCTAGAATTAATTGGCTGGGCTAATTAATTGATAAATATTAGTAGCCCAGTAAATTAATTAATTATATTATGGGCTGGTTATGTGGAAGCCCATTAGAAATATAATTAAATTAATGGGTTACAATTATATTAATATTATATTGGCTTTTGAAGCCTATATATATCAGTATTCTGTTCAGGAACAGATTACACACACATACACATAATTACACACGCATACCGTGAGTAAGGGAGAGACAAAAATTTATTTTCTTCAGTTCTCTGACCACCCAGAGGAAGAAAAAGGCCGGGATACAGATCAGAAGGTCTAACACAAGAGCAACAATCAAAGCCGCGACAACACACCAAGAGGAAGGTAGTGTTCCTAACCTAAATTATTCCTTCAATTGGTATCAGAGCCTAGTTTAGGCTCTGATTGTTGTTGTTAGATGTATGATTAGGTTTTATTTCGTCGTTATCGGGCTATTTTCGTGTTTGGGGCGGCCTGCGAGCCACTATTTTGACCCCGATGTAACGTTTTTCTCGTGAGAAAATCCACGAGTAGATTATAGGACCTATTTGTTATGTGATTGTACTATTTGTTGTACTGTAATTGGTCCGGGAGGCACGAAAAATGAGACGACGAAAATCTTATTTTCGCAGTGAAAACCCTACTTTTCTAAGGTTCCGCCGCATCTTGCGGCGGAGATTCCCGGCGCATTCGATGTCGGATCGACGATCGGCTTAAACCTATGGAATCCTCGTCTTACGAGCTTTGCGTCGATAGGTCGTAAGGGATCATCTGATCTTGGATATGATCGAAATTGACATCTGAAATAGGCTGCTCGTTATAAATTTGTTCCGGTGAATCGTTTGAAATTCTGGAAATTGAGGAACTAATCTCGGCCGGAATCTGTTACTCGGTGGTCGTGAGTGTTCCAATATTGTTTCCCCTCTTTCAATTGATCGAATCGCGGCTCGGAAAGGAAGAATTCGGGCGTGGAAGGCGGCAGCGGTGGAGGCGCGATTTATCGCGTAGTAATCTTCGCTGCGGCGACTCCAGGCGGCATTTCTGCATGAATCCGACGTCTAGGCGACGTCGGGGAGGTGTGTAGAGGGCGGAGGAGGCCTAGAAATGGCCGGGGAAGGCGCGGCGCGCGCGCTCGCGGCGGTCGCTGCGCCGCACGCAGGCGCAGATGCGCCGCTGCGCACGCGGCGGCCCAGACGCGGACGACAGTTCCTGGTTCGCCGTCGTCTGGCGCACCCCTAGGTGCCGGCGGCCGGCACAGAACCGACCTGCAGCAGCGGCGGCAGAAGGGTGGAGACAATGCTCACGTGGCGTGTCACGTCAGCCCTTGCTGACTGTGTTGCCTGCGTGTCTTCCACGTGGCAGACGACCCTGATGATGTGGCAGTACAATTTTTGAAGCAGTTTTCAACGCAGTTTCCAGATTCGAAGATTTTGAAGATTTCAAAGATCTGTATTTTGATCGGGCAATGTAATAGTTAGGGATTACGTGTTTTAAAGCCCGATAACGATTTTAAATTTCCTATTTGCGTATTTATTTTTAATTATGCTTTAGCATGCGATTATGTGAATAATTGCGCTTAGAAAAGCATGTAAATAGGATTTATATCGTTTTTAAAGCATGTTTTATTTTTCGCGAGCACGTTTTATTATGTGCGCTTAGAAATTGCATGCTTTAGGAATTATGTGGGAATGCATGATTCGTTACAAACCTTTTGATTAAAAAGACTAAGCAACATTAAATTAAATGTTTAATTAGATTCCATTTGGATATTAAACACTTAATTGGACCTCCATTAATTGGACTCTACACAAAAGTAGTAAGATTATGTGAGTAAACGTCCACCTGCATGGTTTGCTTGCATCTTTGAGCTACAAGTTTTGTGAGATGAGTTTTCCAAAAACAATATTTGATTATTATTGAGTAGTGGGAGCGAAGCCGTAAACGTCCACCTGCGTGGCTTGTGTGCCTAGTAAACACGAGTACTCTAGAAGATAATAATTGAATAGGATGGCTAATTAGATCAAATTGAATGCGGCATGGTTTGAGTAAGTATGTCAGTTTTGAGAATTTGATTCTACTTTGGTCAAATTAATGGTCAATGCTTAGATGTCACCGCAGGTACAATTCACTTCCCTCGAAGTCCCTTCCCGCGTTTTAATAGTGACATGGTCCAGTATATCGAACTATTAATTCCATTCGTCTTAAGAACCTAGACGTGGATTGGAATTAAAGAGCTAGGTAAATAGTTTGGTTTAGGGTTACACTAGTAAACGTCCACCTGCGTGGCTTGCTAGTGGAATTCCTAGAGCGGTTCGAGGTTTTTAACATCATTGTTTTTTCAAAAGGTTACAATGATCGTTAATTACGAATTATGTGCAAATAATTTTTCCTTACATGCTTTATTTTAAATTATTTTTCAGATATGTCTGTTCAAGCTGTTGTTAATGGTCTTATGAGCCGACCCTTAAAGGGTGTTGACAATTTTAAAGAGTGGAGGAGAAACCTTACACTAATGTTCCAAAATGAGAAGATCTTGTATGTTCTCAGTACCCCTGAACCTGAACTCCTCGAATAAGAGGCGACTGAGGAGCAGATAAGGGAATCTGAAAAGTGGATAGAGGATAATGACAAGACTCGTTTTGTTATTCTATCCACAATGGTTGATTCTCTTGCTTCACAGTATGAAAATACGCCTCATGCGGGAGTGATATGGGATTCCATGGCTGAAAAGTTCGGTGAGACCGACAGATCTCAGAGATTTCATCTTCGGAGGCAGGTTACTACCTGCAAAACGGCTGAAGGTGCGTCCGTGCAGGATCATGTTTTACATATGATCGAGCTGTTAGATCGGCTTGCGAAGGTTGGTGGTGTCTTGGATCTTGGTATCAAGATAGACGTCATTCTACATTCACTACCTAAGTCATATGAGAATTTCCGCCTAAATGTAGTGATGTCAAGGAAAGACTACACTCTGAATGAACTTTCGAGTGAGTTAATTACTGCAGAAGGAATCATGGGTCAGACTAAAGGTAAAGGAAGCCAAATCTTGAACACTACTAGCAGCTCAAGGAACCCTCCTAAGGGTAGATTCCAGAAAAAGAGCAAGAAGGCTACAAATGTCAAGAAGAATAGTGGGAGCACGAAGTTAGCACCCACTGCAGGGGTTCAAAAACCTAAGGGGAAGTGTTTCAAGTGTGGTAAGGTTGGACATTGGAAGACTGAATGTCCCAACTTCAAGGCAAAACAGAAAGGTACACGCATCGCCTTAGTAACTCGAAATTGTGCTTGTTTCCGCATCTACCCATGAATGGGTAGTAGATTCCGAGCAACCGATCATGTTTGTTACACCTTGCAGGGGTTTCTGCAGAAAAGGGTTCTGGCTGATGGCGAGGTAGTGGTTTCCATGGGCAATGGATCGCGAGTTCCACCTATTGCCATAGGAGATTTACATTTATCTGTTTTAGACTCTATTTTAGTATTAAGAGATGTTTTATTGGTGCCTGAGTTTAGGCGAAACATTATTTCCGTTTCAAAACTTTTTATTGTGGATGGTTATAGATCTGTTTTTGATGATCAAATTTCGATTTCAAAAGGGAAAGATCTTATCTGCAATGGGACTTTAAATGGATCTATATATACTATTACGTCTAATCCATGTATATCTGTTAATGTTACTTCCTCATCATTAAATCCTAAGAAGAGGAAAGAATCTTCTAAGGTAAATCAAACTTATCTATGGCACTTAAGACTAGGTCACATCAATCTAAATAGGATCCAAATGTTGGTGAAATATGGATCATTGGAGTCTCTCCAACTTGAACCATTTCCAACTTGTGAATCCTGCTTGGAAGGTAAGATGGTGATTAAGCCTTTTAAGGTAAAAGGTTATAGAGCCACAGAAGTATTAAGTTTGATACATTCTGACTTGTGTGGACCTATGTCTACATAAGCTCGTGGAGGGTATGAGTACTTCGTCACATTTACTGACGATTACTCGAGGTATGGATATGTTTACCTTCTTCACCACAAGTCGGATTGCTTTGAAACCTTTAAGGAATTCAAGGCAGAAGTGGAGAAGAAGTTAGGTAAAGAAATCAAAACAATGCGTTCTGATCGTGGTGGGGAATACCTGTCCAACGAGTTCAAGGACTACTTGACAGAATGTGGGATTACATCCCAACTGACAGCACCGGGCACGCCTCAGCAGAATGGTGTGTCAGAGAGAAGGAACCGAACTCTCCTAGAGATGGTTCGGTCCATGATGAGTTATGCAATGTTGGGTGATGATTCTATCCTCAGCATAGTCTTACTTGGTGGGAAATGATTCTATCTTCTATACTGAACCATGCTCAGCAGCCTAGTGCTCTGAATATTGAGAAGATTTGAAGATCCCAAAACCCTATCTGATTGGTGAACTTTTCCATTGTAATCGTTATTTTTTTGTCTCTGAGGTTTCAGACTCAGTAGACACTCTGCTCTGATCAAGGTGCTCAGTAGATTATCTGCCTTAACACCAGAAGTAGAAGACTCAGTGATACTGGACTCAGCAGGAGCAAGATATGCGAAAGAGTCGGGCAGAACTGGACTCGGCAGAGCGATTCATCGAACTCGAGCTGATCTTCGTAGACTTTACTCGGCCTATCTACCTACCGAATACGGGATCGGACTCGGGATCGGTAGACGCCTCTTCGAACCGTCGATACTTTTGAAAAACAATCGGCATTGTCATATACGAGGAAGAGAGAAGTCGGCTTCGGTTTGCCTTGAAGTCCGTGGTTGTCTCAACCACTCTATCCGCCTCGACGAATGACAAGAACACACGTGTCTTCTCACCTGCTAAAGCTGCAGTCAACCCTTTACCTAAAAAGGTGGGAAAGCACATTGTTACCTACTTCAAAAGAGCCGTTTGCTACCAAAAGAGAGAGAAAGAAGAAGATCGTCTTCAACGGATCTTTTCCAATCTCTGCTCTATAAATAGAGGGATATTTCAAGAAAAAAAAAGTGCATAAGCTTAAACGACGAAAACATACACAAGCATTAAAACGAGCTAGAACCAGAAAACCCTAAGTCTTCCGCAAGAACTTGAAGATCTATCTCCGGCGAAAGACTACCTTCTCAGCTCATAGGGAACCAAGCTAAACTGTTAGAAGAGCCTCTAGTATCCAAATCGACGATACACGAACCTAAAGCTTATTTCAGTTTGTTCGTCGATCTAGAAGCTACATTCTCATTCCCTATCCCTCTAACCCTAAGCTCAACCGAATATACTTATAGCTTAGACGAAGGAGTTCATATTTAAACCCAATCCTTATTGTAAAAGGACTCCTTCATAGTTGGAGAAGTTTGTCAAACACTTTAGTTTGATGCCTTTGTAAACTGGGACTTGCTCAGTATAATCCCCAAGCCACAGCTTTGTCCTGTGCACAAGCTGACTAAGACTAACTCAGTATAATAAATAGCCTCCTGAACTTTCGAGACATTGGACGTAGGATCGATTGATATCCGAACCACTTTAAAAATCTGTGTCTCGTTATTGCTTTCTGATTACTGTTGCATTGATTTTACTGTTCATACTGAAAATCTTCTTTAAAATCATACAACTGTCTCAGCATACTGAACTGTCTACTTGCTGAACTGAGACTTGCATAAAACGGTTTTCCACTCAACTAATTAGGGCCTACACTTTTCACACATGATTCTGACGCAGTCAGCTAGCAGATCTCAGTAGAGTCAGACTCTTTGTCACACACGATTCAGAACAGCTATTTGGTCTGCTGAATTATTTCAGTACGGCACTTTCCTGAACAGGACTGTTCGTGTTTGAAGTTGAGAAAATCGGATTCAGGTGTATTCACCCCCCCCCCTCTACACCTGACCGCACACTCGGGACCAACAATTGGTATAAGAGCAGGAGTTCTTTAAGACTCTTGTTATCTTGAAACTGGTCTACTTGAACGGATCCGGAAAATCATTTTCACTGCATATCACTCTACATTCATATCATTATTTTTATATGGCTAATATGTCAGGGATAAGAATGGTACCCATGTTCTCGGTAGAGAATTATGGAGTATGGCGAGTCAGAATGGAAGCACATCTGACATCCCTCCATGATAGTATGACTGAAGTGCTTGAAGATGGACCTATTGTTCCTATGATCGATAGTGTCGTGACTCAGGCCCCAGCTGAAGGAGGAGGAATGGTAACTGGGAAGAAGATCCCTAAAGACAGAAGTCTCTTCACTCCTGAAGAGAAGAAGCTTCACAACTTAGACCGAGTCGCCAGAAATGCCATACTGACCACTCTTAGTGATTCTTATCTTGGCAGGGTTCAGGAATGCAAAACGGCAAAGGAACTCTGGGACGCTCTAGCGCTACTGAGTCGTGGAACTCAAAAAATAAAAGCTAACAAACTGGCGCTGGAACTCCAAAAGCTGGAAAGTCTGTCTCTCATGCCTGGTGACAAAATAGAAGATCTGAACGTCAGATTTACGAATCTTATGAATTCCATCAATGGGCTGGGAAAGACATTCAGCAACCGAGAAATGAATCTCAAGATACTAAGGGCACTGCCGGACGGACACTGGACACCTTTTGCCACCTTATTGTGACATTCTGATTTAGATGTTGTCTCTCCTGACCATATCTTTTCAGAACTTCAGGCAGAAGAGTTTGAGTTCGACAGACCTCAACGAAAGCAAAGAGTTGAAGCTGACAATAAAATTGACCATGCCTTCAAAGCATCACGGCCACGACAAAGATCTCCGGCCGACAAGCAAGACAACGAGTAAGACTGAACCTTCACTCAATGATCTACAAGAAGGAAGTCTCGCTCAGAAGTACGCGTTGCTTGCTGTGAAGTATCAGAAGGAGAAGGAGAGGCGCAGAAAACTGACTAAAGCATACAGAGACACAAAAGGTAAGTTAGATTATACTCCAAAACGCACTCCTGACTCACAATCTTCTGAATGCAGAAAGAAGGATGACTCAGCACCATCAAAGGATAGTAAAAGCAAAGAAGAAAGAGTCATCACTTGCTACAACCGCAAAAAGCCAGGACACTATCAATATGATTGTCCTGAGCTCAGTAGTGCTGAACGCGCAACACGTAAGGCAAGGAGAGAGAAATTCGCCCAGAAGAGACAATCCTATATTGCAGGCGAGATCTCAGACGACTCAGAAGAAGTCGACTCCTTCATGGACTCATCTGACGATGAAGCAGCTTTCATGGCCTTAGAGCATGAAGCTGAAGAAACAACTGAAAAGTGCCTAATGGCAGGAGAAGAGGATGAGGTAAACTCTCATGAACCACTTAATTCCTCTTCACAATGCACACACGACACTGTTTCAGGTGCAGATGGGAATTTGGACATCACGATCGCCTATGAAGAATTATTAGATGAACAAATTCAAATGAGTCTGCAGCTCAATAAGACTCTTCAGGAATTGGATACCCTGAAAGTGGAAAATCAGAGACTTTCCCAGGAGAGTCAGGCGCTACCGAGGCCGAAGGACTTGTGTTGAGACTCGGGGAGGAGATGAACTCTCCGATGGCTAAGTCTCGGCATCAAGAAGATCGAATTTCGTTTTGACCAATGACTTGACTCGGAAAGATACTTGAACCGAGTCTACCAAGCAAGAACTGTCAGGACTTCAGACCAAGCACGACATACTGAAAAAGAGTGATGATGTCTGGAAGAGCCTGATGACTGAGCGTTACATGGGCGCTGAAAAGAAGCTGGAGGCTATGCTTGCAAGCAACAAGCCCAAGCACTGTAAGGAAGGACTTGGTTTCAACCAGGAAGCTTCCTCATCTCGCCCCCGTACACTCGAAGTGCGTCTAACCGATAGGTTTGTTCGAGGAGAAACAATCAATGCAAATATTCCCAACCCCTCAAAGAAAGAACAAACAAAAGATGAAAGCACCTCATCCTACGCATCGCATTCGACCGTAAGATCAGTACCAAGACACCCCAGTTCAGTCAAGGGGGAACTAGCAGAGTTAAGTGGGCTGATCAGTATGGACCACCTCAGTTGACACATCCAATCTCAATATGGGTCATATTACTATGATCCTATAGTCGAAGAGGTTCCAAGAGTCAGAAAAAGAAGAAAAACGCACAAAAGGCAAAGGTCAGCAGTCCACCAACTAAGAAGATCCGGACTCCTGAACCTGAACAGCCTAAGAAGTCAGCTTTGACCAGTCCAGTGGTCAAGTATGTTGACTCAAGTGGAAAGAAACTGTCTGAAACCACCAGGGTTGTTAGACAGATTTGGGTTACTAAAACTAACATCTAAGGACCCAAAAACAAAATAAAGGGTACCTGAATATAATTCTGTTTTGCAGGTGCACAAAGATCCTTGGTATGTGGACAGTGGATGCTCAAGATATATGACTTACCAAAGGAACCTCATCGAAGAATTATATAGTCGAAGAAGGACCCGGACTGAGTTTGGAGACAATGCAAAAGGTTATACAAGAGGATATGGAGCACTCAAAGCATTGAACCGCCACGCCTTCCTAGAGTATCATATGTTGAAGGACTTCAAAGATAATCTTCTCTCTGTTAGTCAATTCTGTGATAACTCGAATAAAGTGATTTTTGACACTGGTTTCTGTGATGTCATTGATAAATCCACAGGGAAAACAGTGTTATCAGGTTCGCGTAAAAAGAATATATATGTAGCTGACTGGAACTCGCAGAAACTTGAAGCTTGTCTGTTGGCGAAGAACGACAACCGTACAAGATGGCTTTGGCATAGGAGACTCAGCCACCTCAACTTCAAAACGCTCAACAAACTAGCAAGGAACACTCTAGCAAGAGGACTCCGAATGAAGTATTCAAGAAAGACACTCAGTGTGAAGCATGTCTGAAGGGAAAGAAAACAAGGAATCAAAATCCACCTGTTCCATCTCCTTCCACTGATGGAATCCTTCAGCTGCTACATATGGATTTGTTCGGTCCAGTCTCTCCAGTGACGATCAGAGGCAAGAAATATGCTTTAGTGGTCATCGATGACTACTCGCGCTACACATGGGTCATATTCATTGCTAACAAGTCTGACGTCAAAACAGAGTTACCAACGCTTCTAAAAAGCTCAGTGTCGAGAAGAACACCAAGATAATCAAAATTCGTTCTGACAGAGGAACTGAGTTCCTTAATTCCATGGTAGAGGAGTTCTGCAAAACAGAAGGAATTGAGCATGAGACATCTGCTGCGCGCACCCCTCGCGAACGGGGTTGCTTTGAACGAAAGAATCGCACACTCAAAGAAGCAGCAAGAACTCCACTCGCAGACTCGGGACTCCCAACCAAATTCTCGGGCGTAAGCAACCGACACCGCATGTTGTACTCGTAACCGATCTCTACCGACAAAGCAAAGATAAGAGAACACCATATGAACTATGGAACTGCAGGAAGCCTTCTTTATCTTATTTCCATATCTTTGGTTGTTCATGCTTTATCCACAATAATGGGAAAGATCAGCGAAGACTTTTGATAGCAAGTCGGATCGTGGGAGTTTTCTTAGGATACTCTCGGGTCAAGCAAAGCTTTCGAGTATTCAACTATCGGACTCTTTGCGTGGAGGAAAGCCCTCATGTTGTTTTTAATGAGTTTGCTACTGAAGACAGGAGCAATAACTCTAACTCTAAATCTGAGGACATCGATGCGCCTACGGGATCTAAGCTTAAAAGACAAACTCGAAAAGATCCAACCTATGTTGGGATGATGATTCAGACGAAGAAACTGAAGACAAGTCTACTGAATCTCAACCAGCAGAGCAAGTAGCTGAACATATTGACTCTCCTGAACAGAGTCAATCCCAGGTAACTCAGGTCAATGAGGAAACCTTAGAGGTAACTGAGACCACTACTGAGAGTAACAATTCAGGGGGAATATCTATTAATGTTCCTGAGCTGAATACCCCTGAACCTGGAAACTCAGTAGATCACACTCTCATTACTGAATTGCTTCAATCTCAGAATTGTACGACTGAAATTCCTAACTCACCTACTATCTGTGTTGATCAAATTTCAGATGAAGAGCTGAAACATCATAGATCGTGGCTAGATGCTCACACTCCTGATCTAATCATTGGAGATCCTTCAGCAAAAGTCAAGACAAGATCCAGATTCTGTCAAGGAGAAAGCGCATTATATTCCTGCTTCTTGTCTACTGAAGAGCCTTAGACGATTGAGGATGCACTTAAAGATGCTGACTGGATCATAGCTATGCAGGAGGAGCTGAATCAGTTCACGAGAAATGAAGTTTGGGAGCTTGTTAACAGACCCCGGCATCAACACGTCATTGGAACAAAATGGGTCTTCAAGAACAAGTGAGATGAAAACAACGTCATAGTAAGGAACAAAGCAAGGCTCGTGGCTAAAGGCTACTGTCAAGCTGAGGAAATAGATTTCGATGAGACATTCGCTCCAGTTGCAAGATTGGTGGCAATCAGACTATTCCTAGCCTACGCAACACATCAAAGATTCAGAGTCTATCAAATGGATGTGAAGTCTCGCGTTCTCGAACGGCGTCGAAAGAAGAAGTCTATGTAGAACAACCGCCCGGCTTTCGGCGGGGACATCAGTTTCTGGACTCGAAAAGGCTCTATATGGGTTAAAACAAGCACCCAGGGCTTGGTACGATACCCTGTCAGAGTTTCTTCTTCAGAAAGGTTTTCAAAAAGGCACAGTAGATCGCACGCTGTTCAGCATTCGAGTGGAAGACGACTTATTACTCGTGCAGATCTATGTAGACGACATTATCTTCGGATAAAAGAACGTCGTCATGTGTCAGCAGTTTGAGAAAATGATGAAGGACAAGTTCGAGATGTCAATGATGGGTGAAATGAACTATTTCCTCGGCTTTCAAGTCAAACAATCTGAAAAGGGAATGTTCATTAACCAAGGTAAATACACTCGAGACCTCATCAAAAGATTCGGTAGTACATCCGACAAACCTATCAAGATCCTGATGAACACGAATATGAAAATCGATATTGATAAGAGGGAGTATCAGTAGACCAAACTGAATTTCGTGCAATAATTGGTTCCTTATTATATCTAACAGCTACTCATCCTAACATAACTTATGATGTAGGTGTCTGCGCTCGATTTCAGGCGAATCCTAAGCGAGCCACATGGACTCAAAGAAAGAAGATTCTCCACTACCTCGAGGCACACCCGACACGGGTTTATGGTATCCACTGATGATAATATTGAACTAACTGGTTACTACGATGCCGACTATGCAGGATGTAGAATTGACCGAAAATCAACTTCGGGAACTTGTCGGTTCCTAGGCGTAAGTCGATCTCGTGGTTTTCAAAGAAGCGAGCACTCGGTAGCCACGTCAACTACCGAAGCCGAATACATGGCCGCCTGGAAGTTGTTGCGCCCAAATCCTTTGGGCCGAGACAAAGAACTAAGAGACTATGACATCATTCGTAATGAAGTGCCAATATTCTCGCGACAAGCATACGGTGCTATTGCAATCACTCGGAACCCCGTACTACACACGAGATGCAAGCACGCTGGACATTAGGCATCACTTCATTCGCGACCATGTCAAAAAGAAGGATATCAGAATGGAAAAGATCCATACTGACAAACAAAGGGCTGATATTCTGACCAAACCTCTAGCTGAATCCAGATTCAAAGAACTTTCAGTGGAGCTAGGTCTGCTGGACCCTACCGACCCCGGTCCAAGAAGAAGGTTCCGTGGAGAGGATCATTCAGGAAGGGGGAATGATCACTCTCAATACCGAGTAAATTCGAGCACGTAGAGACGAAAAACTATCTACAAGAGGTATCACCGACTACTATGTTCAGCTGACAGGTTTGCGTATCTCTACTCAGTAGTAACGAATAAAACAGTAATGCATTTATGATGAAGATTCAGTATGCTATTAAATATCCTAAGTTTGTCATTTATTATTAACGGCCTATATTTAATGCACGACATTCCATACACAAGTTTGCTGAACTCTGCACGCATTTAATGCATGTCATCTCATAGTCACTACTTAGGCATATTTACAACTGGCTTTGACTTAGGCGGCATACGTGATCATTACTTAATATATCTTTTAATCTTGACCGTCCATCTCATAAAGCAAGTTTAAACTCTGCCTTTGATCAAAAACCGTTCACCTTCATGTTAGATATATATTTTCGATCATATCTTTAGAAACCGCCATTACCGCACTTAAAATCCTTTGCATCCGAAAATTCTGAGATCATTCCTTGCAATCCCCTCTTGCATATCCTTTCAGAATCTCTCTTTCGGTATGCTTATTACAACTGTTACACGAATTAATCTTCTTTTTCACAATCGCTATACAAACTGTTTTATTTAAATCGATACTGATAAATGCTAGTGTAACAGGTACAATGGCAAGTAAAAATATTTCGGTGTCTGCTCCAGTTAGCATGCAAGAAATCCTGGACAAGGATCGTGTTTGGTTCGAGCCAACCATGGAGTTCAACGCCTGTGATCTCGATTATATGGACGAGATCTTCTCAGCTCTCAAAGAGTCAGGGCTTGAAAGTTTTCTTTCAAGGAAGCCGACATACTTCCTCCCGAGGCAGGTGGCCGAAGTTTATCTTAATTCTGACTCAGTAGGCGGGGACATAATCGGAAGATTCGCCGTTCACCAGATCAAGGATGCTTTTCCGATTCTGAAGCAAATATCACTCAAGGAGGCACTAAAGAGAAGTTTTGATCTGCATTCTGAAGGAGCCAGTACTGTGGGGTATAAGGATGATCTTGTAGATGACTATTTGACAATATTCTATGGAAAACCCACAACCTTCAGAGCTGCTTTTCCTAAAAACAACATGCTGCCTCAGTACAGAGCTTTGGCTTATATTGTGACGCAGCCTTCGACCGGCCAAGCGAGCTCATTCGATCAAGTATCGAGGCTCAAGATCCAGCTCATGATGGCCATATATGATAGAGCCCAGATTAATTGGACTGCGTTCTTTATCCGTGAATTCATGGCTCAGGCGGCAAAATTCGACAAGGCCTCTTTCACGCTGAGTGCAAAGGGCAAGCTTCTTTATGGACTGAAGCTGTCCATAATGATAGAGGATGTCTGCGGATCTGAACCAATCACCTACAGTGACAAGGAGTATTTTAATGTGAAGAAGGTCAGATTCCACAACAAGACTGCTGCTCTTCAGCAGATCGGGTCAGGTCCCTCAGCCGTAACTCAGCAGACTAAGCCTCAGCAGGCTACACCCTCGAAGAAGAGAACACCTCCAGCAAAAACTCCAAAGGCACCAGCTAAGAAACTGAGGAAAGTCATTCCGGACGTGCCTACTGAACCTGAGGTTTCTCCTGAAGTTCCTGCTGCTCAGGCTACTCAGCAACCTATTCAGCCTCAGCGGCTAATAGACGAGTCAGAATCATCTGAGAAGACTCAATCAGTGGAGAAGGTCGTCTCCACTGAGGAACCCGTAGAAGTGGAACAAGGGGATGCTACTGAAGCACATAGCGAGGAGATTCAGCGTCTTGACAGCCCCCTCTCAGTTCCACCACTCAGCAGTGTGCCTCCTGCTGAGACTCAGACGTCTCCCATAGACTTGGAGTCCGAGACAGCATCTGAAGAAGAGACAATTGGGATGGAAGCTTCAGTGATCATATCCAGAGCATCCCGAGAGATTCTTCAATAGATTCCAGAGCTTGCTGACTACTCTGATCTGTTGCTCATTGCAAAATCAGCAAGGCTCCACATGTTGCTGCGATTTCAGGAGTGGCCCCAACTACAACGTCTAGTACTCCACTACTCCTGCCAGCAGCTTCATGAAGAAGAATTGAAGTTGAGGGAGCAAATAGGCTACTATGAGCCTGCTGACCTCAGCACCATGGAGAACCTGAGGGCTGCTATGCTGGCAATGATACATGACAGTGCGCTAGCTACCGGCTCAAGACTCCCCGGATGGATCGGACCACGATGGTCAAGATCCACCTGATGATCCAGCCCCCGGAAAGCCTCGATGAGGAAAATCCCCGTGACAAGGATACACATGCTACTTGAACAAGCTCAGCCTCCACTCCGTATCCTTGGACCTCGCGAAGTCCACGACCGGGTGCTTCGTCCTCGGCGAGCCCGCTCGGCTCTTCTGCTGGAGTCGACTTACGAGCGCGCCCGGCCCCAACTTCCAAGAGATCTCGATCCGTAGCAAAAGTTCTCACCGCTCGGGGAATCCAGAATCGAGCTCTTGCGAAGGCCGTCCACAAGGTGTGGAAACAGATCGCGCTAGCCACAACCAATGAGCTACGTGGGCCGAAAACATCGCATCTAAATCGCCCGCCCCCGTTGTCTCCGAAATTGTATCCGAAGCTTTGGCTAAGCAGCAGAAGCAGTTTGATGATCAGCTCAGGATCATTCAGGAAGGACAAGTCAAACTTCTCGAAGCATTCCATGTTTCAATATCCACTCATACTGAGTCCTTCACTGAACAAGCCCAGGCCACGAAGATCCGACTTGACAACATTCAACTGGTCGTGGAGGATAAGATTTCCGAGAAGCCGATGAATTCAAGGCGAGCGTGACCTCTCCTATAAGCAATACTCGGAGGAACCGACTAATGAGAGGAATGAGCCGCACTTGGCACCGACAAAGATCCATGACAGATCGGACGAATCGTCCGCCGTCTACACACGCCTAGACAAGAAGGTACTCGTCCCTACCCCGGCTGTACTTGATGATGCCAAAAAGGGGGAAGGAAAAGAGAAGAGTACGGAAGGAAAAGAGAAGAGTACTGAGAAGCCGACCCCTACCAAAACTACTGCCAAATTACTTAAGGGGACAGCTTCACTGAGATCTGAGAAAAAGACCAAGTCCGTGACTGAGATAAGCAGGACTCAGACTCAGACTCAGACAGAGGGTAAGGCCCAGGGTGTCTTGGCTGCGAGCACACCGAGACTCGGCCCAAGTGGCTCAGGAACCCGGGCTACTCATGCAACCCGAGACTCCGACGGATTTTATCAAGGAGGTTGCGAGTATTTGCCGAGCAGAAGAGTCGAAGAGGAAGAGGCTCCTCTCCCTCCACCTGTTCAGGGAAAAGGCAAGAAAGAGCTAATTCTCCAAACCCCTCCAGCCAAGAAAACGAAGAGATACATTTCAGCTGAGGAGGAGGCTCAAATTGCAGCTGATGAGAAGCTGGCATGGGGGATTGCTGAAACAGAAGCTGCTAATAAACCAAAGTCTAAGCCTGTCAAAGGAAAGACAAAATCTCCAGCTCGAGGAGGAAGAAAGCCTGCTAGGATACCTCCAAGGAAACTGATTATCGAGGATGAAGAAGATAGGGAGAAGGAGAAGGAGCAAAAGCAAGAAAGCAACGAGAAGCGTGGTACGTCAAAAGAAAAATCAAGTACCCCTGCTGAATCTGAAGACATTCCTCAGAAAGCCACTGAAGCCCAAGATGACGAAATTGAGGCCATATTCGACCAAATGAATAGATACCTATACAGAGGCAAAGAGGCTAGACAAGTTCAGGCTGCCAGAGATAGAATCTGGGAGGCAGACCTTGAAGCACTGAGAAAAAGAACTGAGGAAGAGGCCAGGCTGAGAGTACCTTCAAAAGCTGATATTCCTTATCGATACAAAAGGTTCAGAAAGCTAGCTGATCTGAAATCGCACAGATGGCCAAAGACAGACAATTGGATACCTGCTCAATTTACTCAGAGATGGGAATCGGCAAAGATAGAATTCATCAAGCGAAATTATTTATGGAGGTTCTGGCCCAAAATGACTAAGGTTGATGCCTACACAGAATGGATGATGATAAGTGAACTTGATCTATACATATACTTGCATAAAGCCGTATCTGAAGGTATAGAAGTCAGTGTTCCGGAGCCCAGAATCATACCTCCACCTAGAAGAAATGATGACTCAATCCACTTTGGGGTAATAGAAGCTGAAGTGAAGTATGCTGCATCAAAGAGAGAACTGGACGAAGATGAGCCAGCAGACTTTGCTGCATACTTGAAGCTGAGGAAGAACACATACCGGATGTATGGAGTGCCACTACCAGAGACGCAATCTCAAGGATTCATGGATAGGATCAAGCAGTTTAAGGGCTCCTAGGCTTAGTTCTGATCTTCCTAGCTTAGCAAGATTTGTAATTGTACTGATCTGAATAACTCATATATACAAATCTGATTTTGGCTCTGACAACCACTTGTTGTCTATTCAGCCGTGTTTGTATTATGCTTTAACACTCAGAATCACTAAAGTGATGACTGACTCACACACTCACTCTATTTACTTTCTTGTCAGTTTATTACTTTGTTAGATTCTGCTAGTCTAGTTTCTATGTAATGGGGGAAATTGTGTGTTTGCCCTGTTTTCTCAGTAATCTAGAACTGCTGGAACAACTCCGCTGATCCTACTTGTAATATTGTAAGGAGCTATGTTTCTGTTAGTTTAGTGTTAGCATAGATGATAGGTTTTGGCATCATCAAATAGGGGGAAATTGTTGGGTGATGATTCTATCCTCAACATAGTCTTACTTGGTGGGAAATGATTCTATCTTCTATACTGAACCATGCTCAGCAGCCTAGTGCTCTGAATATTGAGAAGATTTGAAGATCCCAAAACCCTATCTGATTGGTGAACCATTCCATATTAATCGTTATTTTTTTGTCTCTGAGGTTTCAGACTCAGTAGACACTCTGCTCTGATCAAGGCGCTCAGTAGATTATCTGCCTTAACACCAGAAGTAGAAGACTCAGTGATACTGGACTCAGCAGGAGCAAGATATCGAAAGAGTCGAGAGAACCGGACTCGGCAGAGCAGCTTCATCGAACTCGGAGCCGATCTTCGAGGAGACTTTACTCGGCTATCTACCTACCGAATACGGGATCGACTCAAGATCGGTAGACGGGTCTTACCGAACTGTCAGATACTTTTGAAAAACAATCAGCATTGTCATATATGAGGAAGAGAGAAGTCAGCTTCAGTTTGCCTTGAAGTCTGTGTTGTCTCAACCACTCTATCCGCCTCGACGAATGACAAGAACACACGTGTCTTCTCACCTCGCTAAAGTCGCGATCAACCCTTTACCTAAAAAGGTGGGAAAGCACACTGTTACCTACTTCAAAAGAGCCGTTTGCTACCAAAAGAGAGAAAGAAGAAGATCGTCTCCAACGGATCTTTTCCAATCTCTGCTCTATAAATAGAGGGATATTTCAAGAAAAAAAAAAGTGCATAAGCTTAAACGACGAAAACATACACAAGCATTAAAACGAGCTAGAACCAGAAAACCCTAAGTCTTCCGCAAGAACTTGAAGATCTATCTCCGGCGAAAGACTACCTTCTCAGCTCATAGGGAACCAAGCTAAACTGTTAGAAGAGCCTCTAGTATCCAAATCGACGATACACGAACCTAAAGCTTATTTCATTGTTCGTCGATCTAGAAGCTACATTCTCATTCCCTATCCCTCTAACCCTAAGCTCAACCGAATATACTTATAGCTTAGACGAAGGAGTTCATATTTGAACCCAATCCTTATTGTAAAAGGACTCCTTCATAGTTGGAGAAGTTTGTCAAACACTTTAGTTTGATGCCTTTGTAAACTGGGACTTGCTTAGTATAATCCCCAAGCCACAGCTTTGTCCTGTGCACAAGCTGACTGAGACTAACTCAGTATAATAAATAGCCTCCTGAACTTTCGGGACAGTGGACGTAGGATCGATTGATATCCGAACCACTTTAAAAATCTGTCTCGTTATTGCTTTCTGATTACTGTTGCATTGATTTTACTGTTCATACTGAAAATCTTCTTTAAAATCAAACAAGCGTCTCAAAGATACCGAACCGTCTACTTCTTTAACCGAGACTTGCATAAAACGGTTTTCCACTCAACTAATTAGGGCCTACACTTTTCCGCACCGCTGAACTCTACCTGTTTGATACTGAATTCTGACTCAGTCAGCTAGCAGATCTCAGTAGAGTCAGACTCTTTGCCACACACGATTTAGAACAGCTATTTGATCTGTTGAATTATTTCAGTACGGCACTTTCCTGAACAAGACTGTTCGTGTTCGAAGTTGAGAAAATCGGATTCAGGTGTATTCACCCCCCCACCCCCCTCTACACCTGACCGCACACTCGGGACCAACATGCAACTTTGCTAGTTTCCTTTTGGGGATATGCCCTAGAGACTGCAGCATATTTGTTGAACCGTGTGCCATCCAAGTCGGTTAACACGACTCCAGTCGAGTTGTGGAGCGGGCACAAGCCCAGTATGCACCACATAAAGATTTGGTGTAACGCCCCAATTTTCAAAACTTAACTAGGGACGTTACTACATACTTAACATGCTTGTTTTAATTCTTTCAAAACATTTCCATGGAAAAGTATGTATCCAGAGGTTATGCTTGTTTTAATTCTTGAAAAATTATACAAAAATAACTGAGTATAAAAGACATACTTAGGCAGACGACCCTAAATTTTCACGATGATAGAACGACGGGACGATGTGTAAATAATTCTTTAAATAGTTCGCATGGATGCTGACAGGATTTTCGAAAATTTATGGGATGCTTTATTATGAGCGACTAAGGGGTATTTATAGGCCTAGAAATCATTATCTAAAGATTCCTAATCCTATAAGGTATCAAATATATTTTATCCATATTTATTTTCGTCCATATCTATTTTATATAGAATTTATTCTATGACATACCATATAAGAGATTCAATCCTAGATAAATTAGGATATGGATAACCACAACTAGATTTTATCCTAAAATATTTATATCACACATAATTATCTATTTTAATCATAAATCATAATATAAAATCATCTCCTAATAATTTAATATAATAATAAATATTATATCCCTTTTATGAATCCTAGTAGGTTTAGGAAATCCAAAATACATAATTATTATTCTTGCCTAATAATTCTAACATGATTTCTAAATAAATAAATAAACAATATAATCATAATATGATATAAATAAACATATTCAAAGTTCAAAATAATTTTATATAATAAAAATAATTTAATGACAAATAAGATATATGCTTTAATTTTCATTTAAATTCTAAGGCGCGACTTACAAAACTAAAACACTTGATAACATGCATGAGTAGATATGCAATGCATTTTATATTGAAAATTTTGGGGCGTTACATTTGGGGGTGTCCTGCTTATGTCTTGAATAAACCGGCCGACAAGTTGGATTCACGTTCAGAGGTTATGTTGTTCATAGGATATCCGAAGGAAACGAAGGGTGGTTATTTTTATGATCCTAAAGAACAGAAGATTGTGGTTAGCACCAACGCTCGGTTCTTAGAGGAGGATTATATTAGTAATCATAAGTCTCGAGTCGAGATCATCCTTGAGGAATTACAAGGTGATCGAGACCCACTCACAGAGCCAATTGTGCAAGATAGAGCTCCACGAGCAACTGCACAATCTATTAACACAACTCCTGACACTGTTCGACATAGTGGGAGGGTGATATTTACACCTGATCGGTATATGTTCACTGGGGAGACTTCTGACCATCTCCCGGCAGATGAACAAGACACCGTGGATCCCTGGACTTACAACGAAGCAGTAGGAGATGTAGATGCAGATTCTTGGAGAATCGCCATGGACTCGAAATTTAAGTCCATAACTCGATATGGATGTATACGAGATCACCGAACTACCCGAGGGGCGCAAGGCCATTGGTAGTAAGTGGGTATACAAAAGAAAGAGAGGTTCGAATGGAGAGATCATGGCATTTAAGGCCAGGCTAGTGGCAAAGAGTTTTACCCAGAAAGAAGGTATCGATTATGAAGAAACCTTCTCGCCTGTAGCAATGATCATGTCTATTAGAATTCTCCTTGCCATAGTAGCTCACATGAACCTAGAGATCTGGCAAATGGATGTCAAGACCGCATTCTTAAATGGGCACCTTGAAAAAGGTAGAGACATCTATATGAAACAACCAGATGGTTATGTGAAGGAGGGCGAAGAGCATCTAGTTTGGAAGCTTAAGAAGTCTATTTATGGACTTAAGCAAGCTTCCCGGTTATGGCACCATCATTTTGACGAGGTAGTCAAATCCTATGGTTTTGTATCCTGTCCGAACGAGGTGTGCGTATACCGTATCTATGTTAATGGAACAGTGGTGTTTCTTGCACTTTACGTAGATGGCATCCTTCTCATTGGCAACAATGTTGAAGTGTTATCAGACGTAAAGACATGGTTATCCGAGCAGTTTCAAATGAAGGACTTAGGTGAAGCAGCTTACATCCTTGGGATCAAGGTTATACGAGATCGCAAGAAAATGATATTAAGCTTGTCACAAGCGTCCTACATTGATACTGTTATTGCTCGTTTCAGCATGCAAAATGCCAAGAGAGGTTCGGTACCTTTCAGATATGGCATTTTTTTATCCAAGAATCAGTGCCCTAAAACGCCTGAAGAGATAGAAAGTATGAGACTAGTACCATATGCTTCCGCTGTCGGTAGTCTCATGTATGCAATGCTTTGCACGAGACCAGATATCTCATATGCTGTAGGCATGGTCTCAAGATATCAGTCTAATCCTGGACAAGAGCACTGGACTGCGGTGAAAAAAATTCTCAAGTACCTTAAACAGACTAGAGATTATAGAATTGTTTACCAGTCAGATAGTTTAGTGCCTTTGGGTTATACGGACTCGGATTTCCAGGCTGACAGAGACGAAAAGAAGTCGACCTCGGGTTATGTGTTTACCTTGGGAGGTGGAGCCATTTCATGGAGGAGTGCAAAGCAGAAATGCATTGCGGACTCAACCATGGAAGCAGAGTATGTGGCTGCTTCAGAAGCTTCGAAAGAGGCAGTATGGCTCAAGAATTTTCTCCAAGATCTTGATATTGTTCAGAATTTTCCTAAGGCAATCACGATTTATTGTGATAATGCGGGTGCAGTGGAAAATTCTAAGGAACCTAGATCTCACAAGGCGTCTAAACATATAGACAGGAAGCACCACATTATACGAGAATTCGTAAATCGAGGTAATGTACTCATAGAAAAGATCGGAACTGAAGACAACATAGTTGATCCATTCACGAAGAGCTTACCAATTCCGGCTTACGAGAAGCATGTTCGTGGCTTAGGACTGGTAGAGAGGCCCCCCACTTAGGACTGCAGAAACTTTTGTATAAGTGGGAGAAGAGGAGTGAGATAGGATTTGCAGCTAAATACTAGTTTGTACCTAGAACTGACACATTGTATACTAAAAGTTTGCTTTAGTATAAGTGGGAGAATTGTTGGGATTTTATATACTGGAAGCACTTTTTATGCTTGTATACAATGTGTTTTTGTCCTTACCATTATTTTATTCTCCTATCTGATAAATATATATATTTGCACATGTTATCCTTTATCTTGTATAAAAGTTAGATTTGTGTGGTGTGTCGGGTATCACAGAAGACAACACAAATTGGTTGAACTGACAAGATATAAACAGTTATCACAGCTGAGACAACTTAAGGATAAGTTATCGGTTTAAGCTGGAGTTTAGATAAGAAGTGGCTTGTCTTAGCTGCTTGTCTTTACTGATACACTTAAGGTGGTGTATTGACGGATCACAGTGAGATGTGTTTTCCTAACTGACCTTAGTGGAAAACCAAGATCTCGGTGACTTTGTTGGTCTTAAGCTTGGTAAAACTTCAGCTGAGTGCATTTGGCTATCTATCACTTTGACCTACTATGGTGAACGTCATCGCGACCGGATCTACGTATCTTGGGTGTTAGTAGTTATTTGTGGCTCAGGCTGGTTGTCTGTATCTTGCATCCGTATCCTAGTAAAATGGGTTGATAATATCCCCTGAGGAACTCGAAAGGATTAGCACACTAAACCCGGCCGGTTGATTAAGTTCAGGTGTGTTAATAAGGTCGAGTGGTACTACTCAGGAATATAAGATGTTAATTAATTTAAGCTATCAGTAAGCTTAATTAATTAACGGATATTTCTATCTTAAATACGAAGATCGATTAAATCTAAAAACAAACCCTTGCTCAAATTGGGATAAAGGGGTAAGTCAGCACGGATTCTCTAGTGGAATGAATCTGTGTTTATTAATTAATTTTGCTCTGGGCTGAGCATGGATAATTAATTAATTTGAGGCCCAGCTTTATTTCTTGTATTGGATCCCTGATCTGGCCCAATTAGTTGTCTGGTTATTTATTGTCTCTCAGAAATCATTATTAATGGATTAATATATTTTTACATTATTTAATAATGTTATTTATCTGGAATTAATTGGTTGGGCCAATTAATTGATAAATATTAGTAGCCCAGTAAATTAATTAATTATATTATGGGATGGTTATGTGGAAGCCCATTAGAAATATAATTAAATTAATGGGTTACAAATATATTAATATTATATTGGCTTTTGAAGCCTATATATATCAATATTCTGTTCAGAAACAGATTACACACACATACACATAATTACACACGCATACCGTGAGTAAAGGAGAGACAAAAAAATTATTTTCTTCAGTTCTCTGACCACCCAGAGGAAGAAAAAGGCCGGGATACAGATCAGAAGGTCTAACACAGGAGCAACAATCAAAGTCGCAACAACACACCAGGAGGAAGGTAGCGTTCCTAACCTAAATTATTCCTTCAGTCAGGAGCAAGCTCCATGATCTCGCACTGAACGATAAAGCCGAAAAGATCCAGCATTGTTGAGATGATGAGTCAGACGATGAGGAAATCCAGACCCATTCCACAGGTACTGCAGCTGACCTGGTTGATTCTACTTAACAGAATCAACACTAGGTAACAACGGTCGATGAGGAAGCCCCAGTGGTAACTGAGACCTCTACTGAGAATATAAACTCAGGGGGGAACGACAAATGTTCCTGAGCTAAATGCCCCTGAACCTGGAAACTCAGTAGATCCTAACCTTCTTACTGAATTGCTTCAGTCACAGAATAGCACTACTGAAATGCCTAACACTCCTGTTGACTGTGCAGAAGTAATCTCAGAAGAAGAAGCCAAACTTAGACGTTCATGGATTGACGCTCACTCTTCTGATCTTATCATAGGAGATCCATCAGCAGCAATAAGGACAAGATCCAGATTAAGCCAAGGAGAAAGTTCTCTCTACTCCTGCTTCTTGTCTACTGAAGAACCTCAGACAATAGAGGATGCTCTTAACAACGCTGGCTGGATCATTGCCATGCAAGAAGAGCTAAATCAGTTCGTTCGAAACGAAGTTTGGGAGCTTGTTGACAGACCTAGACATCAGCACGTGATCGATAATAAGTGGGTCTTCAAAAACAAGCGAGATGAAAATGTCATTGTCAGAAACAAGGCTCGACTTGTTGCTAAGGGATACTGTCAAGCAGAAGGAATAGACTTTGATGAAGCATTCGCCCCAGTCGCCAGATTGGAAGCTATCCGTCTGTTCCTAGCCTATGCAACGCATCAAAAATTTAAAGTATATCAAATGGATGTAAAGTCAGCGTTTCTGAACGACGTACTGAAGGAAGAAGTCTATGTGGAACAACCGCCCAGCTTTCAGCAGGGACATCAGGTGTACAGACTTCGGAAAGCTCTGTATGGGTTAAAACAAGCACCCAGGGCTTGGTACGATACCCTATCAGATTTTCTGCATTAGAAAGGTTTTCAGAAGGGACAGTAGATCGCACCCTGTTCAACATCAAGTCAGGAGATGAAATCCTACTGGTGCAAATCTACATGGACGACATCATTTTCGGTTGCAGGAACGTGACTATATGTCAACAATTTGAGAAAATGACGAAGGAGAAGTTCGAGATGTCCATGATGGGGGAGATGACCTATTTCCTTGGATTCCAAGTGAAATAATCAACCGAAGGAATATTCATCAACCAGGCTAAATACACTCGAGATCTCCTGAAAAGATTCGGCTGCGACTCAAGCAAGCCAGTCAAGATCCCCATGAACACAAATTTTAAAATCGATCTAGACAAAGAGGAAGCTTCTGTTAACTCTACTGATTATAGAGCTATTATTGGTTCTTTATTATATCTAACAGCAAGCAGACCTGACATAACTTATGTTGTAGGTGTATGTGCAAGATTTCAGGCAAATCCCAAGCGAAGTCATTTGGACTCAGCAAAGAAGATTATGTGATATCTGAAGGTAACACCTGACTCAGGGTTATGGTATCCTGCTGATGATAACTTTATACTAACAGGTTATTTTGATGTTGATTATGCAGGATGCAGAATAGATCGAAAGTCAACTTCTGGAACATGTCAGTTCCTAGGCAGCAAGCTGATCTCATGGTTTTCAAAGAAACAGCATTCAGTGGCGACGTCCACTACTGAAGCTGAGTATATGGCTGCTGGAAGTTGTTGTGCCCAGATCCTTTGGCTTCAACAACAACTGCGAGACTATGGAATTACTCAAGATGAAGTGCCCATCTACCGCGACTCCACCAAAGGTAATTGCTATAACTCGAACCCGAGTTCTTCATACGAGATGCAAGCATGTGGACATTCGACACCACTTCATCAGAGACCATGTCGAGAAGAAGGATATCAGGATGGAAAAGATCTATACTGACAAACAAAAGGCAGACATACTGACCAAACCACTAGCTGAGAACAGATTCGAGAATTATCGGTTGAGCTAGGTCATCGGGATCCCACCGACTCATGTCGTAGGGAGGAGCCAAGACGATACGACAGTCGAAGACTCGGTTACTTTGATTCAGTCGGGTGAATCATACAAGCATACGTAAGGGGGGAACGTGGTCATCAGGCACTACAAAGATCCTCCCGAGTCATTACGGTAACCGGTGATCGTAAAAGTTCAGCTGAAGAGGTTTGCGTAGTTAAAATACTTTATATTCTCAGAAGATTGCTCGCATTTATTATATCAGTCGTTTGCACTCAGTAGATTAATGAGCATTTATTTTCCGCCATTAAGTTTTTAAGGTTTAAGTCAGTAGAAACCGTTTTCATTTAAAAAGCTTAGCCTTTAATGTTGCCTGCAACGCATTTAATGCATGTATTCTCACCTTACTTTATCTACGCATATCTTACGTGAGTCTAAGTTAGAGGCGGCTAATGTAATCATTTCGTTTATAACATCAGATCACAGCCGTCATTAAAAAGCGAGTTTTTATCCCAACCGTGCGATTAAAACCGGTTGATCTTCATATCTTATAAAATCTCTCGCTTTTCCTCTAATCCTATCTATTTTTCGCCATTATCACACTTAGAGCAATCTTCGAGCATTCAGTTTTCATCTCCCTTCAAAAACTCTCTGTTTTTCACTCTTGCTCTTTGTCTACGGTAATTTCTTAATCTTCTGCTTAACTCGAATCTAACTTACTCTATTTTCAAGTGCTAACGAGTTTCTTGCAGATATCAATGGCGATTGTTCTGACCCCATCAGGTTCAATTCGAACCGACGATGGTGCTCCATCAGGCAGACCTTCCATTTCTTGAGCCCGTATTCTCGGCTATTGAAGAGTCTGGCCTAGCACTTCGAGTGACGAAGCATCCGCACTCGTATCTTCCCCGCCAGGTGGCAGAGTTATATTATAACTAGCGTTCGGTGGAAGATACCGATGAAGAGATGTCGCAGATTGCCTACATGAGGGAAGTGGCCCCTCAGAAGTGGGAATCCAGCCATGCCGATATCAATATTTGGGCAGCGCTGAAGTCATCTTTTGACCTCCCTGCTTACGGGATCTCTCCAGTGGGCTACAAGGAGAAAGAGCTTAATGCATATGTCCACCGCTTATGTGGAAGGGACGACATCTCCTTCAAGTCTGCATTGCCAAAGAACTAACTCCTGCCGGAGTACCGTGACCTCGCATACATCGTCATACATATCCTGACGAGCGCCGCTGGTTCGTTTGATCAGTTGTCCAGGCCCAGACTCCAGTTGATGATGGCCATAGTGGATGGAGTTCAGGTGAACTGGATAGAGTTCCTTGTGACTGAGCTGAAGGCTCAGGCACAAAAGTTTGTCGCCACACAGTCAGGAGAGAGAAGACTTATTAGTGTGGGCAAATTGTTGTATGGGACCAAGGTGTCCATACTGATAGAGGACTCAGTATCGAATCACGCATCATTTGCTGATTTGAAATACTTCGACCGCAAGCTCATTAAGTTCAAAACTAGAGCAGCGGCTGAGAAGTCAGTCGGACGTGGAGCCGCTGAGCTCAAGAGGCCTTCTACTGATTTGCCTCCACATGCCGACCCGCCGAAGCGAAAGAGGCTCGTAAAGGCTGGAACTTCTGAGGTTCCTCTAAAGCCTGCTTCTCCCCCACCTCCTCAGGAGGAAGATATTCTGGACGCTGATATCGGGATCGAGGGTGCGACCCTCAAGGATAAGGTACATCGGATCAGTTCGGAGGAGACTCAGCCGGAGGAGGTTGAGGAACTAGTTGATGAAGTCTCAACCGAGTGGTTGATGTTGCAGAAGACTCATCTCCGAGCCACAGGAGAAGTCGCTGCACAGATCCCTGAAATATCAGCTCATCAGGATCTGGTCGACATAGCGATCAGGGCAAAGACTCAGATGCTGCTGAGATTCCTAAATTGGGACATTCTTGAAGAACTGATTAAGCAGCATTCAGCATTGTCCTTACTGGCAGAAGAACAATGTCTGCAGTCAGCCATTGGGTTTGGGGAACCCGCTAACTTAGCATCATTCGAGGACTTAAGGTCAGCCATGCTCTATCTTCTGAACCTGAGGTCCTCCGAGCAGAACGCCAGCAGCCCGTTGCAGCCTTCCCATCATGATGATAATGACGATGATGATAATAATGATGAGGATCAGGAACCACCCAAGGACGCAGACCAGGGAGAATCTGCTGAGGGTAAAACTCCCAACGAGAAGGGCGAGTCACTACCTCCACCTCCTACATCAGGTGACGCCCCGGTTGCCTCGAAGCCCAGCCGAGAGCAACAACTCGCAGCCTCTGAGCAGAGGCTCGGAACCTCGTCATATCAAATCAAACCTATAGGTTCCGTGTCCTCCAAGTCTGTCAACAGGGCGATAAGGAAGCAAGGAGACAAAAATTGTCTCCTGGCTAAGGACGTCCACCTGAAGTGGGCGCAATACACAAAGTCTCAGACGGTGACAGTTGACAGACTGGCCAGCGATATCAAAAAGGTCTCCGAAACTCCAACTCCAAACATTTAGGAGATTGTCCAGACCGAGCTCGCCGCTCAGAAGGCGAACCTGGCTGCTCAAAGTCAGCAGCTGCTCGAAGCTCAGCAGAAATCTTTTTCTGAATAGCTGACTAAGAGCTTAGCCACTGTCCAAAAGACAATGGATGAGCGAAACAAGATGGCCACCTCCAGTGTGCAGAAAGCCTTGGAAAATTAGGCGGCAACCCTTAAGCTGCCTCCCTTGACGCATCGCTCCTGAAGCAAAGGCAAGAAACAACAGCCCAGATTCAACAGATCCGCAAGGATCAAGAGGCTGACTGGGAACACTATTGCGATGCGGTCAGAGATTTTGACACCACCACCACTTCCATCAAGAACGTCCTTTTCAAATTAGAAAAGGAAGTGGTCGCTATCCGTACTCTTCTGACCCCGGCTGATGATGCCAAAAAGGGGGAAGATAGGGAAGATAGGGAAGAGAGGACGGAGACAGCTCAAGTGGGTGTAGGTGCTGAGGCAAGAGAAATTGCCAAGGGGGAAGGTTCAGCTGCTCAAGCTGGAACCAGTTCAGTACCCCCTCCCATAATCCAAACAATCCCATATGTCCAAACAACTCAAGTGCATGAGTCGGCCGGTGGATCAGGCGAAGGATCCTCGGCTCAGCACATTGAAGAGGTCGCACAATTTGTGGACCAGGAGGATGAGCCCCTACCACCGCAAAGGCCCGGGAAGGAGAAAGCGACTGAATCTACTCCACCGCCTTCCCCGACGCCTAAGTTCAAAACCAAAGCGGAGCAGGAGGAATTTGATAAAAGGGTTGCTCAGAAACTCCTGGATGAGCTGGACTATGAGCGACAGCTCGAATAAGAAGCTCAGAAGGCTAAGAAGAAGAGACAACCTAAAGTCAGAATGTCCAAGCGCACAGCCAAGAAGATATTGGATGAACAGAAAAAGAAGGCTCAGGATGAGCAGGCTGGCTCTGACACTGACAATCTGCCCCTCGCTCAGATGATGAAGAATCTTCCAACACTTACTCCTGAGTAGGAGGCAGAGGATAGAGAAATCTGGGAGGCTACGCAGCAAGGGCTGAATCTCCGAAGAGGAGATACTAGAGCTGCGACCCTTAGGGAGAAGAAGAGGTTGTAAGACTTGGCAAAGATTATAAAGCTCACTGACAAAATTGCCAAGGAACCAATCCTCGACTAGAAGAAACAGGTGCCCAGGACTTCCAAGTTCTTTAGGCGAGGCGCACCAAAAGTTGCTTATCTGAAGAAGACTCCACACCGCCATGTAGACAAGTGGATCCCCTGAAACCTGAATGAGGAATGGGAGGAGCTGAAGATTGATTTCATAAAGGCATACTACGCATGGCAATGCTATCCTACTGAAGTACCGGCGGCTGAACTCTTCGACGAATTCATTCATCAGTACGACGCCAACCTCAGAGCACAGATTCAGCTGATTTTATTCAAGGAGAAGCTGCCACTCGTTGCCCCTGCCTACGCAGACCGACTGCGCCCATGACCTCTCGAGGAGTGTTATGTACGAAAGAGATTGAAGATGAGGTCGACGCTGCTACACGCCACCATGATCTTGATCCTTTGCAGCCGAGCGATCTCGGGGATATCCAGACCCTCCGTGCCAGAATCTACAGATCTTATGGTTTGGATCCTCCTGCTGCTAAGTCTGCTGATCTCAAAGACAAGATTAAGAAGTACAGGCGATAGCAGTAGTTCTTTATCTCTGTATAGAAGATAGGACTGATTGTAATCAATTCTTATATATATCAATACCCTTCTTCTGGCCAGATAACTACTCATTGTCTTACGGCTTTTTTTTTATCACGACTGATCACTGAAGTGATCTGACACACACACACATAACCGTTTCTCTGATATGCCTATCTTTCTTCGCCGATCGCCTTGTCTTATTTGCTCAGTTTTACTGAAGTTTTTCTTATGTCAGTAGTTTGGGATTTAAGTCTTAGAATCTTTAGTGGTTTTGACATCATCAATTAGGGGGAAATTGTTGGGTTATGAGTCAGTGGTTTGTCTTAACAACCACTTAGACGATACTTAATATTATTTTATCAATAGTTCTTGTAATAGGACTTATCTGTTTATCGATAATGGGGGAAATCATAGTGTTTCATTACTATGGAATTGAAGATCCCAAAATCGTCTTGTATCCTTTGTGTAGTGTCAATAGGACTAGATGATGTAATAGACTAGACGGATTATATCTTTTCATTATCATTTTGTCTAAGTCATGTACGGGGTAAATGTTGGATTGATCTTCAGTAGGAAGTTACTTTCCAGAACCCCACGTCATCAGTGTAAGAGCTTGTGTTCTCAAGTCATCAGCTGACCTCGCTCAGTAGAAGACATCTCATCAGCTGACCTACATCAGCAGAAGAACACCATATTCAAGCTCAGTACCTTCAAGAGTCATCAGTTGATCTCGCTCAGTAGAAGTGTTATTATCAGCAGACTCAAACGAAGAAGACAAAGATCTTATCAAATCTACTGTATCCGACAGGAAACGACCCCGGTCTTAACTTCATTCGAAAGTCAGCAGAAGATCATACGAGGATAAGTGAGAGTCAACTCCGATGAAGACCGATGTCTGACAAGTCTCAACTACCACAAACCTCGACCAATGAGAAGCAGTCTAAGCTCTACCTACTTTGACCAACTAAAGCTGCTCTCATGCACAGTAACCAACAACTCTGCTGCAACATTTCGAACTTATGGCCGTTTTCCTTGGACGTTTGTGACACGTGGCATCGTCCTCTCCAACGGACAAATGTCTGGGTCACAACTATAAATAGAGAAGCATTTTCGAGCTTCACGCACGGGATATCAAAGGGACTACACGCTCAAGATCTCGAAAACACTCTAGCACCCTTCACGAAGATCCAGCGAAGAACTTGCTTATTAGAATATTTTTAGTTCTTCTCTCTAGAGTTATTTCTTTAGATCCCTCTTCTCTATCTAAGCTCAATCGTTCATATCCATAGCTTAGAACCTTCGAAGGAGTTCACATTCCGTGACTGTTCTTATTGTAAGAACTCCTTCACTGTTGGAGAAAATCCCCTCCCCTTCAAACTTAGGTTTGGATTATAAAGTCGCTAAGGACTATAACTTAGAAGGGTATGTCCAGTGCACAGATACCTTGCTGAGGCTTGCTCAGATTAATCAACAAGACCTCCTGTTAAGCAGGACCGTGGACGTAGGATCTTGCATATCCGAACCACGTTAAAAAGTGCTTGTGTCATTTACTGTTTTATTGCACTGCATACAAATCATCTTACAAACTCATACTTTGCATAAAACGTATTTGAAAAGTGCACTAGCCAAAATAATTTGATTTACGAAAAACAAGTTTTTAACTGAGACGAAGTCTTCGGGCCCTACACACTTATCCACACTAAGTCTCCGACTGAGAATCAAATACTGACAAAAGTCAGTAGGAGAGACTCAGTAGCTGACTCACTCTGACCCGCGATCAGAAGGTTACTATTTGACACTGTTCATCAGTCGCTACCTACAGCTCAGCTTGTCCTTCGCGTTTGAGGAAAAGAACTTGTACTCAGGTGTATTCATCCTCCCCCCCTACACCTGACACTCGTCTCCGTACCAACATTATTAGCTTTATCAATTTTGCTTTTTTTGTGATGCTAATGATACTTTTTATGCATGACTTCGATGACGTAGTTACTCTATATGGTTTTTCATATAATTATTATAAGTTACGATTAATTCAATTCTGCTTTAATATTTATGCATATTCATGTTTAATGTCATAATTAAACAAGTGCAATAATACCTAATAAGAACAATATACTTTAACTAATCAAATAATTGAGAATATGATTAGTTAACAAAGCATAGCTACAATTGTTTCTATTAAAAACAAATTTAAGTTCTAACAAACAATGAAATGTCTTTGAAATATCAATTCTCATTGTCTACAATATGTTCTCCACCTCTCTGGTATTCAACTTCGTTTCCTCAAAATAACTCAAAGCTTTCCATCATCTTTGAATGTCTCCATGTGCCTCATTTAATATGCCCCTACAATTTTTTTTAGAGATTCAATCATAACAATCTACACTTTCATGCAAATCGCCACTCAATTTCATGCACTCTTACTCACAATTTCATGAATACCATCGAACAGATTTATGCAACGCGATATGAAACGCAATCCGTCACATACTTCACAATGCATTCATTTTCATGCATATATAACATCTCATTCATGCATATCATTCTACAGATTCATGCATATTACTTCGAACACAATATGAAAAGCAGTCTGTCACATGCTTCACAATGCATTCATTTTCATGCATATATAACATCTCATTCATGCATACCATTCTACAGATTCATGCATATTACTTCGAACACAATATACAGATTCATGCATATTAATGCTACGTATGCAATCGCGAAATGATTCTGTAGAATGGTGTGCATTCACAATGCATTCATTTTCATGCATATATAACATCTCATTCATGCATACCATTCTACAAATTCATGCATAATACTTCGAACACAATATGAAACGCAGTTCGTCACATGTTTTACAATGCATTCATTTTCATGCATATATAACATTTCATTCATGCATACCATTCTATAAATTCATGCATATTACTTCAAACACATTATACAGATTCATGCATATTAATGCTACTTATGCAATCGCGAAATGACATTTCAAATAGGGCCATAGTTGCGGAACTCGATGAATATATCTAGAAACAGACCAAAAAATACATCAAGATAACAAGATTCGAAAATAAATCACAGATCTAGGGATAAAAACCATTGATCTAAGGTTAAAAAACGTAGATCTATGGTTAAAAATCATAGATCTAGGTTTAAGAATCATAGATCTAGGAATAAAAATCTCGATTGGAAGGACGAACCTCGAAGAAATTCCCAAATTTCTGTCAAAAATCCTAGGTTACAACTCCATAAACCTTCGATTTCTCAGCAAATCGACTTCGAAATCTAAAAAATGAACTTCAGGTCTGTGGAATTGAGATGGAACAACATAAATAGGAGAGAAATCGACGGGATTTAGGCTAGGGAGGTTTTTGATTTTAGAGAGAGAGAGAGAGAGAGAGAGTGGAGGTGTGGAAGTGGTGTGGAATGGAGAGAAATGAATCAAATGTTTCTTCAAATTAAATTTTTTCTTTTTTCCAATTTTACCCTTTTCTCCCTTTTTATTTTATTTTAATGAGATTAATTAGTGTAATCTTGACCATTGAAAATGGATGCATCTACGGTCACGATCAGTTCTCATATCTCTTTTGAAGGGATGATCTCCCTAGAACCATACCATATATATATATATATACACCAATTAATTCATTTATAAACTATTACAGGAAACAGAGCAAAACTAAATAAACCCCAACTTTTGGGATAAAAAATAAAAATAGAATTGGACATACGATTAATCCCGATCTCATAAAACCCGGTTCGTTAAACCCTAATAACTAAACCCTCGTTTCCTCGCCAATTCAGAAGAGGAAAAGTATCCGTAATTCCACAACCGCCAATTCCGAGTTCTTAATTCTCCGCCGACCGCAGACAGATTCCGTAAAACTTCCAACTCTGCGGCAGAGAAGAGGAACTCGGGATTAAGGAAATAATGAAGAAAAAGGTTGACGAACGAATTAGAACCCTAATTGAAAATGGGGTCAAAGCCCGTCATCGCTCCATGTTCGTCGTTATTGGTGATAAGTCACTTGACCAGGTATGTGATGAAAATCTTACTGGCAAGTATCTGTTTTTCGATCTGCGCGCGTGCTGTTTGCGTGAATTTTGTTTACCTTTTCATTGTTAGAGATGTCGAACGAGCTCAATTTTGTTACTCCGTTTTTCTTTCTGTAAAAAGGTTGCAAATTTGCATTCAATGCTAATCAAATCGGCATTCAAGTCGCGGCAGAGTGTGTTATGGTGCTACAAGGACAAACTCGAGCTTAGCAGGTAGTGATATCTTTCAAGTAGTTATAGCATAGATATTTTTTTTTTATATAAGTTGATAAGCAGCTGAGTTATATTCACTCATTGTTTTACGATGTTAGATTCAAGTTATGATTCAGTTAGTCTTGATTTTGTTTGATAGTAATTGATATTTCAATAATTAATTGGGAAGATTTGTAAGTCTTACGAATCTTTAGATAAGATTAAGCCTATTATAGCATTGCATGTATAGGTGGTCTGGAGATTAAACTGCTCAATCGGTCTATATTAGTGATTATTTGCTTAATCCCTCAGTTTGATTTCATAGTAATAACAATTCAAATTCAATGACCATGCAGTCACATGTTTGCGAAGCAGCTGGATGAATGTTTGGTCTGTCAACATATGTGCTAGTTAACTTTTGACGTTTTTATATCTTCAATGGACATTTGTACAATACTGCTAAACGTCTCTGTCCACTGGTTCCTTCTTGGTGGTTCAAAGTATATGTTAGGCAGTTTTTCTTACATTTGTTCTCTAGGACCAAAACCATATTTGTCTACTTTTTGACTTGGTCAACTGTTAAGTTTATCTGGGTCTTTTGATATATCGGTTGATGTGGAAATGCCTACTCTGTTAATAAAATTTTAATGGCTATTAAGTAGAACTTAATTTTAAAATGCAGTCACAAAAAGAAGCGGGCAAAGCAAGTGAAGAAGCTTATACAGAGGAGCTTGTTGGATACGGACAAGGCTGATCAATTCTCACTTTTTCTTGAAACTGCTGGAATAACTTATTGCTTGTACAGAGATTCCGAAAGAATCCTTGGTAACACTTTTGGGATGTGTATACTACAGGTAGAATACGAAGACCTCATCGTGATTGACTCATCTGTTTAGCAAAATTATCAGCATTCATAATTTAGACTTTTTGTGGTTTTCTATGCTAGGATTTTGAAGCTCTTACTCCAAATCTCCTAGCAAGAACTATTGAAACTGTTGAAGGTGGAGGATTGATAGTTTTGCTGCTTCGCTCTCTTTCCTCACTCACTAGTCTTTACACTATGGTTATGGTATTGCCACAAATTCTACTTCAGTTTCTACGAGTATTTCAACAAGATACATAACTCTGAGAAGAATGAATTAGAAAAAGAACAAAAAGGAGTGAGCAAACAATACCAAATTGTTTTTTCTCGCGGGCATGAACCTGCTTCTGTTTCTTTCTCTCACTAATATTTTTGGCACTTAATAATAGACTTGATTAATTTCAGGATGTTCATGATAGATTCCGAACGGAATCTCATTCTCATGCAACTGGGCGATTCAATGAGCGTTTCTTACTTTCACTTGCTTCATGCAAATCATGCATCGCCATGGATGATGAACTAAACATTTTACCAATTTCTTCCCATATGAAATCAATCACACCGTTGCCGGTTCAAGAGGTACACCTGTTGCTTTGTAGGTTTATCTAAAGCAATAGCTTGTGAAGGATATTTTTTCAGTACTTCCTGAATTGGGATCCTTTTTGGATGTTCACATAAAATTTGTTGCTAGTAATAAGAGAAATTTGTCTCCCTGGAGCTTTGTGTGATTATTTAGCCTTGGTTTTGAAAGGATTCTGAAGGGCTTTCGGAATCTGAAAGAGAATTGAAGAGTTTGAAGGAACAATTGAACGATAATTTTCCTGTCGGTCCTCTAATTAAAAAATGTTGCACGATGGACCAGGTAACAGTTATTTCTTATTATGTTATCAGTATCAACAACCAGTTCTTCAGTTTGATTATTCATCTTCTCAATAGGGGAAAGCCGTAGCTGCATTCCTTGATGCAATTCTGGACAAGAACCTCCGAAGGACAGTAGCTTTGCTTGCTGGTCGTGGTCGGGGGAAATCAGCTGCTCTTGGTCTGGCAATTGCTGGGGCTGTGGCAGCAGGGTAGGGGATGCTATCGTATTACATATTCTTTAACAATATTGATTTCTTGTGGTCTGTTTGTATGTGGCTTTCTCATTGCTGATCGTCAATCTGTTATGATAGATATTCCAATATCTTTGTGACTGCACCAAGCCCGGAGAATCTGAAAACTTTGTTTGAATTTGTCTGCAAGGGATTTGAGATGCTTCAGTACATGGTATGGGGCCTCACATTTTCTTGTTGGTTGTTGGAACAAAAGCAGATGCATATTTTTTGTCAGTGCTATGTTACATTTTTACTAATAATCAGTTAATTTTTTCTTTTGAGTTCCTACATCCTTGTGTATTATTGCCCTTTATAGGAGCACTTGGATTATGATGTGGTGAAAAGCACCAACCCTGATTTTAAGAAAGCAACCATTCGGATCAATATTTATAGACAGCATAGGCAGACAATTCAGGTAAGTATAAGTGGATCGTAAAGACTTGCATCACACTTGTTATCTAGTGGTCTTTGGGTCACTTACATCATTCTATGCATTTTCCCTCTTATTTCGTTAGAAACTATATTCCTTTTTATGATATGAATTTTTTGCTTAAAATTGCTTGCTACTAGGGTTCTTAGTAAATGTGACCCACAATTAAATAAAATCTTTCTATTGTATGTTTGATTTTGGTCTATGGTATCAGTTTTTTTAACATGTAAATATTACATTATAAATCTTTCCTAATGAAATTGCAGTACATACAACCACATGAACACGAAAAGCTCTCACAAGTAGAATTGCTTGTTGTTGATGAAGCGGCAGCTATACCTTTGCCAATTGTCAAGTCCTTGCTTGGTCCTTATCTTGTATTCCTCTCATCAACAGTGAATGGGTATGATATATGTTGCTTGCATAGTTTCTTTTGCCTGGAGAATAAGCAGCAGTTTCTGAAAGTTCGAACCTCTTTGAGGAACTCTTACTGGACTTAATATCTGACTTAGTTCTCCTATCTTAGTTCATCAATTTTGAATACTTTAAGCTATGATGAGTTGTCAACTACTTATTCCAATCCCTTTTTTTAAAAGGTATGAAGGAACAGGAAGGTCCTTATCTCTAAAACTGCTGCAGCAACTTGAGGAGCAAGACCAAATATCAAGCAAAACCATGGATACTACTGTTTCAGGTCGGTCAACATCTCTTTTTCATGGTTTCCCATAATTAAATAAACTTTTGGTGATGCATCTCTTTTGTTCTTTGAAAAAATATGGATAAATGGCCATCATTGTTCAGTATTTATTACCAAATTGCCTGTCTTCCACATATATTTTGCTATTACTCTTAAAGACATGTGGTCTTCTCTCATGGAGAAGTTATCCATTGTGTTATTTTTTTTACTCTTGTTGATGCTGATTATGGTCTTCCAAGAAAGTAATTGACTGAACTTTAATAAACATCACTTGTAGGTCGATTCAAAAAGATTGAATTGAGTGAATCAATCAGATATGCCCCTGGTGATCCAATGGAATCTTGGCTTAATGCTTTGCTGTGTCTGGATGTGACGAATTCCATTCCGAGTATAAGCAGGTTGTATTTATAATGTTTTTAGCTGAGTGAAGGCGGAAAATCGTCACCTCCCCATTGAGCTAATTCTTTGTTTATCAGGCTACCTCCACCTAGTGAATGTGATCTGTACTATGTTAATCGAGACACACTTTTCTCCTATCACAGAGATAGTGAACTGTTTTTGCAGGCAAGCGTACACAACCATGCATTGATATTTTTATTTTATCTGTTGGACACACTTCAATAAATGTGGTTGGTGTTCTGGTTTCTTATCTTGTTCAGAGGATGATGGCTCTCTATGTTGCTTCTCACTACAAGAATTCTCCAAATGACTTGCAATTGATGGCTGATGCCCCAGCTCACCACTTATTTGTACTACTTGGTATAGATGATTCTTTAACACATTTTGTTTACCATTATGACTACTGTTGGTTTATTAACTCTTCATCTGACAGGTCCAGTTGATAAGACCAAAAACCATCTTCCTGATATTCTGTGTGTAATTCAGGTATGCCTTTTTATCATTTCATCTGATGTACGAAATTGATGTGCTTTAACTACATATTAACTTGTTGTGTTAGCTAGAAGTTCGCGGAATAAGTTTCGATTCGATAAATCATTTATCGTTGTATATCAAAGCAAGCATGCATGGTTGTACACATCATAAAGTTCAATTTTTTTCGATGTAATAAATGCTGTTTCATCTAGGGGCGTAGTCACTTATCATTGACCTTTCCATAAAGTAGTTAGTTCGTGCAAAAGCTGACTATTTTGTCATTTTTAAATTATACGGTATAGGTTTTCTGCTTTCTTTACTTGTGATGCTGTTACTTGATTATTTTCCATCATTGTCCTGTTTCTGTTTTGTCTTTCTATGGCTTCAAACAATTTCCCCTTCCCCTGCTCCCAACCTATAAGACCACTGTGTCTTCTGTTAATCTCAATATAAGGTTCAGCAAGTATTATGGTTGATAAGGTTCTAGTATAAATAAGTTGATATAGTGTTTTCTGTTGCTAGAGCCATAGTTTTAAAACATACTTTTGAGGCTACCCTTCTCTACCCTTCTCCTTTGTTCTTTGAGGTTATTCTTTGGTGATTAAGGCTTGCATCTCGACAACACCTAGGATGAGGTTTATGCATAATATTTTGCTGCATCTCTTTAGCTTTTATTAGATCAATATAAGTTATTTGATTTTTAAATTTTGTGGCAGTTTGTCTTATCAGTAGAAACCCCTAAAAGCACCCTAAAAATTGAAGACATCGCTCATTATCTCCCTTGCGAGTTCTAGCAGATGTATTAGCATTTCTACAAGCTCCCATCTTTAGCCAGAGAAAATGGTTTAATAAGCTCACAACTGTAACACGAGCACTCTCATCTCCATCTATGATCTCTTAGAATATATGATAGTATATATAGTCTATAGATGATGTGTTCCCTACTCTAATTTTATATATGTATGAAAAATGGTAATATGGTCTGTGACTGCCAAGACTATCACAGTTCGTTT
Organism: Lavandula angustifolia; assembly: GCA_028984105.1. Taxonomy (NCBI): domain Eukaryota; kingdom Viridiplantae; phylum Streptophyta; class Magnoliopsida; order Lamiales; family Lamiaceae; genus Lavandula; species Lavandula angustifolia. The sequence continues at coordinate 30,548,279 of CM054803.1, forward strand.
TCTACGAGTTGTTAAATAGTGTTGACTTTTATGAACTAGAACTATATTTATTCGTATCGCCTCGCATTTTTACATTAAAACATCAATATGCTTAATTGGTACTTTTACAAACGTTGGCTAGAGCTAGTTGATTCTGGAAATTCAAACTTTCCTTCAGATAAAAAGATGCCAGGAGAAATGCGACTACATTTGATTATTTTTCATATTCTTTTATATTTTATTTTTTTTCTTTTTAAAAAACAAACTAGCAACTGACTGTCTACGAATAGCATTTGATTTCTGTGAAAATTGGAGCTAATAACTGTACACAAACTGGTGGCAACATATTTTCTTGAACTTATATGCAGATCTGCTTTGAGGGACAAATTTCTCGCAAGTCTGCCCTAAGAAGCTTGAGTGATGGCCACCAGCCATTTGGAGATCAAATACCCTGGAAATTTTGTGAGCAGTTCCGTGACACAGAATTCCCTAGTCTTTCAGGTGCTCGAATTGTACGCATTGCCACACATCCAAGTGCAATGAGGGTAATACTAGCTACACTTTCATTAAATATACAAATGGTATTTTTTCATCCTCCATTGACGAACATGTTCAAAACACTTTCAGCTTGGCTATGGCTCGGTTGCGGTTGAACTCTTGTCACGGTAAGCTAGACCCCCCCCCGTGTTGCCTTTCGTTTATCTAGTTCTTTTAATATTTTCCTAAAATGACTAATTGAGTAAATAGAGCCAAAAGTGTCTGCCTTCAAGATGCATGAGTTCTTATGTATATGAGCATGAAATATTTATTCAATTTTATTAATTATCATGCAACACATTTGTTTTTTCCAAAGTTCTCATGAGTAGTTTAAAGTTTCTTAACACTTTAGCTTGCATGAGGATTGTCCCTATGCTTCTTGGATCCAGATAAAAGTACAAAGAGCAACCTAAGGCAGTACATTTTTGGCACGCTCGTTTGTTTAATTACTCTTATGGTGATATTTGTGTAGTTTTTACTGTTTTTCAAATAATTCATCATACTTCTAGAATGGAAATCCAAAATTTTGTTTTCATTGAATTAAATTTTTGTGTGTTTGTTAGACTCAAAAGGAACAAGAATGTTAAAACTAAATTCTTCATTCTTGTTTCTGCTTGTTGCCAAGTACGGTAGACATATTATGAACATATTTTCAATGTGTAACATGCAATTGTTATAATGTTTTAGTACCTCTTACCAAGGGTCTTAGTTACAAATAAACAACTTCCTATTCAAAGACTGATAATCTCTTACAGAAATGCAAATAAAAGTTCTCTTGCTTGCAGGTATTTTGAGGGCCAATTGACTGCCATCTCCGAATTAGATGCTGAAGAACTTCCAGATGCTTCTCCAGTCAGAGTTGTTGAGGCTGCTGAGGAGGTCCATTCATTCTTTTTCTTAGTTCTATGGTTATGTCTGGCGTTATGTTAGAGTAAAGGGAATTCCAACACAATTGATATTATCAAAAACGAAATGTAATTGCAAGAAAACAGAATAACTCCAGAAGGAGTCCTAACGAAGAAACTATTCTTCGTCCCAAGCGTATAAACACGCCGATATGATCGTGGCTATTATCTCAAAAACCCCGATACCTTATTCCTACGCTAACCCTAATATAAATAGAGAATTATTACTAGGCCTCACGTGGCCGCACCACTTCATGGGCTTTATTAAATATTAAATAAAACAAACCCTAATTAGAATAAAACATGAATAATCTTCTAATTATAATTAATCCTCATGCATGCGTGACTCTCGGCCTTTCACGTCTTCTTCCGCATCCATGCACACGACACCTTCACGCCCTTCGGCTCTCAATGATCCCATCGCCGAATCTCCTTCTCTCTCACTTCTCTTCGATCTTCGTTGATAAATCTTGTCTCTAACAACTCCTCCGCCCTTCCAAACAGCCTTGTCCTCAAGGCTGAATTCCGGAAATTGACTTGATAATTCCGAAATGTCGATCCAAGTCGCATCATCTTCGGACTTGTCTCGCCATTGCACAAGAATTTCACGAACTCTATCGTCGCCTCGCCATACCCATCGGTCACGTAGCACCCACTTCGGATAGAATTCCGGATTTACCGTCCACAATTCGTTGGGCAATTTATCTTCCAAAGTATGTGATCCGATTGCGGCGCTTGAGAAGGGAGACATGGAATACCGGGTGCACTGGCATCCCTCCGTGAACCGAATCCGGTATGCGACCGCACCAATGCGTTCCTCTACCACGAAAGGGCCATAAAACCGTGCCGCTAGCTTAGCGTTTTTCCGCTTGAAGAGTGATTTCTGGCGGTAAGGTCTAAGCTTCAAGAAAACCTTCTGTCCCACATCAAACTCCACCTCCCGACGGCGTTTATTAGCTCCACGAACCATGTAGTCTTGGGCACGAGCGATATGCTCCTTCAAGTGACGAAGTGCCCCATCGCGGGCCTGCAACTCATCGGCGACTGCTTTCACACGCACTTCCGATGGCATAAAGCTCATAATAGTTGGCGGTGGTCGACCGTATACGATTTCGAACGGAGATGTGCCCGCAGTCGAATGAAAATTAGTATTGTACGAGTACTCGGCCCACGCCAACCACCTACTCCATTGCCTAGGCCTCTCCGACGCAAAGCACCGCAAGAATGTTTCTACGCATCGATTAACCACTTCCGTCTGCCCGTCGGTTTCCGGATGATACGCCGAACTCATGCGTAATTTAGTCCCTACAGCTTTGAACATAGTCCTCCAAAATTCGCTACAAAAAATTGGATCACGATCAAGAACGATGGACGTGGGGAATCCATGTAGTCGCACAATTTCCTTCACAAACAGCTCGGCCACCGATCTCGCCGTATAAGGATGTTTGAGTCCGCAAAAATGAGCATATTTAGACAATCTATCCACCACAACCATAACACAATCAAATTCACCCGATCGTGGTAATCCACCGATAAAATCCATACTTACGTCTTCCCATACGCGGCTTGGAATTGGCAACGCTTGTAGAAGTCCCGCCGGCGAACGAGTTTCATATTTATGTCTCCGACATACTAAGCATTCCGACACAAACTTTGTAACATCCTTCATCATACCGGACAATACACACTAAGAGCTAAACGTCGGTAGGTCCGATAAGCTCCGGCGTGACCGCCTTGAGCCGAAGAGTGGAATTCCGTCAGTAGTCGTGGAATGAACGAAGACTTCTTGGCAATTACTAATCTGCCTTTGTAGTAGAGTACTCCATTAATTATCCGGAAATGATCATACTTCGCAGAACCGCCGGCTACGGCCTTGTAAACATCTCCCATCTCTTTATCTTTTTTTACTTCATCTACCACTAATGTCCATCCTAACCACACGGCAATGTAATCGCCGCACACTCTACCTCGTCATCATAACGTCTTGACAAAGCATCGGCCACTTTATTGGCTACGCCCGGTTTATATTCAATTTCGAAATCGTACCCCAACAATTTCGCAACCCAATAATGTTGAGCCGGAGTCGAGACTGACTGATTTAGGAGAAATCGGAGGCTCCGTTGATCGGTTCGTACCGTAAATCTTCGTCCCACCAAGTAGGGTCGCCAATGTTGCACTGCGAAAACTAGCGCCATTAATTCCAGCTCATACGCCGATTTTGCCAAACTACGATCCGATACGGCTTTGCTAAAATACGCCAAAGGACGGCCGCTTTGCATTAAAACCGCCCCCAAACCTCGACCCGAAGCATCACATTCCACAACAAAAACCTTCGAAAAATCCGGCGTGGCCAACACCGGCGCCGTAGTCACCGCCTCTTGCAAATTTTGAAATGCTTTATTAGCTTCGGTTGTCCAAACAAAAACCGCGGCTCGTTCCTTTTTCAAAAGTTCCGTTAAGCCTCTTGCCATGTGACCATAATTACGAATAAAACGTCGGTAATACCCCGTCAACCCTAAGAAACCGCGCACGCCGCGTATTGTACTCGGAATCGGCCAACGCAAAATTGCCGTAATCTTGCTCGGATCCATTTGCACTCCTTGTGCCGACACAATGTGCCCTAAATACTCCACTTCGGTTTGTCCCCACGCGCATTTTTTTGGATTGACTACATAAAAGCCCCTCTTAAGCAAAGTCATCACCGTTCGAAGATGATCCATGTGCGACTTCAAATCCCTGCTATACACAAGAATATCGTCAAAGAAAACTAGTACGAACTTACGTAACTAGGCTCTTAGCAAATCATTCATTGCCGATTGGAACGTGGCTGGCGCATTAGTTAAGCCGAAGGGCATAACTAAGAACTCGTAATGGCCTGAATGGGTTCGGAAAGCCGTCTTTGAAACATCTGCGGGTGCAATCCGAATTTGATGATATCCAGACCTCAAATCCAACTTGGAAAACCATTTAGCTCCATTCAACTCATCCAACATTTCTCGAATCACGGGAATTGGATATTTGTCCGAATTGTGTGTTTGTTCGGTTATGCGTAGTCGACGCAGTAAACGCCAACTCCCATCCTTCTTGCGAACCAATAGAACAGGACTAGAATATGGACTCGAACTGGGTTGGATAATGCCGGCATCAAGCATCTCTTGTACAAGCCTCTCCATCTCATCTTTGGCGGAATGGCTATAACGATATGGGCGAACCGAAACCGGCGTTGTTCCGGTTTTAATGGAATATGATGATCCACACTACGGTGCGGCGGTAGCCACTTTGGTGGCGACATAACCGAGGGAAATTCGGCCTCCATTTGAATCCTTAAGTTTGATTCCCGGTTCTCCTCCCGGCCTTGTCCCGACTCCCAACTCGTTTGTAAGTTGGTGGCACGCATGCGATCCCAACCCAAAGCGACCCAACGCTCGCCCTCTTCGCCAATTTTAGCAAGTTTGTTGTAATGTAGCTTCCCGCCGAACCATGACGAATTCCCCTTTAACACCACCAATTCACCTTTATACGTAAATTTCATAGTCATATGCTCCCAATTAGCTCTAACATCCCCTAACGTCCTTAACCACGAAACCCCCACACCATGTCAACTCCGCCCATTCGAACACATAACAAGTCAACACAAATTCCTGATCCTGTAGCAACAATCGGACATCTGCACAAACTCCTAAAATATTCGATCGACGACCGTCCCCTAGCCGCACGGCCGATCGTGTCGTCGCGCGCTTTGTCCGCAATCGAAGAGCGGCCATGACCCGTGAAGAGATGAAGCGGTCGGCTCGCCCCAATCGTCAATCATTAGACATACCCGCGACTCGCTTATAATGCCCGTCATCTTCATGGTTTGCGGGCCATCAAACCCTTGTGCGGCCAATCGGGTCAATACCAAGGAATTAGCCTCCGGATGTTCTCGTTCCTCATCCGAACCTTGACCGTCCAACCGCTGTCTCCCCCCGCCCGCTCCAACCCACTATCCTCGTTTCCTCCTTCATCCATATCAGAGATCATTATTACTTGCAAATTTTTATCGGAACATCTGTGAGAAGGCGACCACTTCTCATCGCAACGAAAACATTTTCCCGCGGCGCGCTTAGCAGCATACTCGCGTTGCGTTATACGCTTGATTGGTCGATTCCTGCGTTACCATCGGTCCTTGCCGTAGACCCTATGAGGCCGTGGAGTCCTTTGATCGTTACCGGGAATGCGGCTGCGCTGCGCATTCCCGAGAGTGTGATGCATGCGAAGGAGGTAACGACAACTGCGATCCCATCCTTGATGATAATGGCGTGAAGTTCGATCGCTGCATTCCCCCGGCCGTTGTGCCGCCAAAACCTCCTAAAATTTTAACCTCTTGTTCGATTTCTTTCGCCAAATGTATCGTATCCGCCAAAGTCCGCGCATCGCGTGACCGAATCTTTAAGCGAATCTCGTCGCGCAACCCATTCAGGAATAAGCCGAGATTGTATTTCTCGTCCAATCCTGGTACATGTACCATTCGAGCGATAAACACCGTAACATATTCACCCACGGAGTGAGTTTGTCGCGTTTGAACTAGGGTTTCAAACGGATTGGCGAGCGGGTTTGTGCCAAACATCCGAACCATCTCCAATTTAAACCCGGACCAACTCATGTCAGGGCTAGTCGCCCGGACCCATTGAAACCAAGGTAAGGCATCACCTTCCATTGCCACAAGAGCCACATCTAGCCGGCTTTGCTCCGGCGTATTCTGAAGTTGAAAATACTGCTCGACCCTCGTCAACCATCCCTCGGCGCCAGTTCCATCAAACGAGGGTAGCGTAACTTGTGGTTTTCCGGCCACCACCCCCGCTGCACTAGTCGCGCTCTCAGTCCGATTGCTATTCGGTCCATCCGCTGAGCCCTGATCTTCAGGGTTAGGATTAATATGCGGATTAGGGTTTGGAGGCGCCTCGCTAGTTGCGCCCTCGCCAGTCGTGTTCCTTTCCTTAACCAAATCTTGAAGTAGGTCTTGAATCGAAGCCATCGAGTGCTTCATAGTCGTCAAATCCCCCGTCAAACGCGAATCCATGGCCTTCAATCCCTTCTCCAACTCCTCAATACGTGTTTCCATCTGTTGTTGTCGCGTGTTTGTCATCCGGCAGGTCGGACCAATTTGTTAGAGTAAAGGGAATTCCAACACAATTGATATTATCAAAAACGAAATGTAATTGCAAGAAAACAGAATAACTCCAGAAGGAGTCCTAACGAAGAAACTATTCTTCGTCCCAAGCGTATAAACACGCCGATCTGATCGTGGCTATTATCTCAAAAACCCCGATACCTTATTCCTACGCTAACCCTAATATAAATAGAGAATTATTACTAGGCCTCACGTGGCCGCACCACTTCATGGGCTTTATTAAATATTAAATAAAACAAACCCTAATTAGAATAAAACATGAATAATCTTCTAATTATAATTAATCCTCATGCATGCGTGACTCTCGGCCTTTCACGTCTTCTTCCGCATCATGCACACGACGCCTTCACGCCCTTCGGCTCTCAATGATCCCATCGCCGAATCTCCTTCTCTCTCACTTCTCTTCGATCTTCGTTGATAAATCTTGTCTCTAACACGTTACTTGCCCTACTTCTACTGTTTTTTGTGTTTTCGCTAGGTGGACATCTACCTGATGGCTGATATTTAGAACTGTTTTTTCTTCTATGCTCATTTGGATTTGTATCAGTTGGATGTGGTAGTTTGTAATTAAAAGAAACCACATAAAAGAACTACCAAAAGGGTGTATACCTTGCCAAACAGTTTCATTTTTTCTCTCTAATATTATTGGATCTTCTGAGAAATATTAGCTAGCTAAATTTTCTTAGATGTTTGTTGTTATCGATCATTGTCTGTTCTATTTCTTTATCCAACTCTAAAAGTAGCAATGGCTGTAGATTGCTCTGCGTGAAGAAAATGTAAAGCCTAGAAGTAATCTTCCTGCATTGCTTGTACCACTTTGTGAGCGGAGACCTGAAAAGCTCCATTACCTTGGAGTATCTTTCGGGCTTACCCTAGATCTTTTCCGCTTTTGGAGGAAACATAATTTTGCTCCATTCTACATAAGCCAAGTTGCGGTGCGTTGAATCTTCTCTAGTTTTCCATTGCTTTTTTGTATTTAAATATTTCAAAGGTGATGATAAGTAAAATACTGAACTGGTTTATCATTTTAATAAATAGAATGCTGTGACTGGTGAATACACTTGCATGGTTTTGAAGCCATTACACAGTGATGATATTGAATCCAATGGATCAGATCAGTTGGGTTTCTTCAGCCCCTTTTATCAAGGTCTGTCAAAATTATTTACCACGTGTTCTTTCCATCCAGAGTGAAGAGTATCTATATTAACATCCTCTTGTGTTCCATATTTCTGCTATCAGTGTTCAGGAAGAAATTTACCAAGTTTCTAGCTCGTGCATTTCGTCAAATGGAGTACAAACTCGCGATGAGGTACAACTGTGAGATTTTTTTTTGTCTTCTTTTATTGTCATTCTTCAGTAATTTGATGCTCCTGGCTTTTGCAGTATTTTGGATCCAAAAATCAACTTCTCAGAAGTGGATACTGCTTTGTCGTCTTCTAGTGGAGATTTGAATTCAATTAGTGAAACACTATCATCCTATGCTATGGAGCAACTAGAAGCATATACAAACAACCTTGCTGACTATCGCATGGTAAAATCTCACTTCAGGATGAATTGTTTTTCTTTAATCTTTGAAGCTCTCAACTTATCTGTGAGATTAGGATATGAATGTATGCTTTTTCTTCTTATTTACAAATAGATTCTTTTTGAATTGGTCTAAGGAAAATAGTAGAATACAAGTTTGTGAATCTATTTAACTTTAAGCCTAATGTGGAGTCTGCAGTTCTTCAAGGAAACTGGGATAGATTCTGTTTCAAACCTATTTCATTGTTACTGGGGGGCAAAACAAGTAATATTTTGTAAGACTTTATCGGTTAGCATGTGGCTTCTTGTTGCTAAGTAAGTAGCAATAGTATTTGTTAGGTCTTTATACTATTCTAAGCATAAAGTATATGGGCATTAGATGCATATTGAGGGCTTAACCACTTCAATCTCCGTAGAGATTGAAGTGGTCAGCAAGGCAGGTTGTCTTACTGAGCCTTTTGGAATTATTTAATGTATCAGGGAAAAATCTGTAGGTAGACCTCAACTTTTCAATCCAATGACTGTAAAATGTTAAACCAATCATCACATAAAAACCAATAATTTTCTTGAATGGGCTAATATATTTCAATAAAATGCTTTGGAAATACTTAAAATCGGGAATTTGAACTGTAAATGAAACTAAACAAGGTACTTTCTTATATTTTTATATCCTTGGCCAATGATACATACAGTGAAGAAGCTACTTATTATTTTTCATGTTACAGACGGAAGATTTTGTGGATGATCTTGCCCGTGCTTATATGTTGGAGAAGATCCCGGTTTCACTGTCATATGCCCAAGCTTCTGTTTTGCTCTGCATGGGTCTGCAGGGAAAAGATATCTCTCGTATTGAGGTACTCATCTTTTATTTCCTTTTCATCCACCAGTATCTTTTGACAGAAACTTTAGTTGTGGCTTTTCCCAGTTTGCTATATTTCAAGAGGTTTATTGTCTCGCAATATATTTGGAATTATTTTTTGACTTAGATATACCTTGGTGAAATTTTGACGTTTTTGCTATGCTCATTTGGTCTATAGGTAGAGATGAAGTTAGAAAGGCAGCAGATATTGTCATTATATTTGAAAGTCATGAAGAGGTTTTACAAATACTTGAGCAGTATTGCATCCAAAGATACTCTTCCTACTGTTTCTCGTCTAAAAGATGTAAGTGAACAATAGAGATATGCCCGCATAGTGAAACTCCTTTTTCTCCATGTTCTTCACCCCTTATCTCTTTGTTTTCAGATTGCATTGGAGCCGCACCCAGTTTCTGTGGAGGATGATCTGAATGATGCAGCAAAACAAGTTGAGGTTGGTGACAGTTTCACTATTGGTTTTCTAACCTTTTTCCTTCATTGGATTTGGTCTTATTCGGGACTGTATACATTCAGGAGGACATGAAATCCAAGGTTGAAGGCGGCCTTAACCCGGATCTACTTCAACGGTATGCCATTGCTGATAAAGATGCTGATTTTGAGAATGCTTTGCAAAAGTCTGGAGGGAAGGTCAACTCTGGGGGTGTGGTCAGTATAAAAACTGAGAAGAAAAAGATTGAAAAGCAGAAAGACAACCAACAGAGTGAAAAGAAGAGAAATAAACACGACAATAACTCCAGATCAAACAAGAAGAGGAAGGCCTAACCATATTTGTCATCAATTATCAGTGCTTCAGTTTTGTAGGCTTTTTTTAATTCCAATTGACACCGTCATTAGCAATTTGGATTATGCTGACATCCACCAAGTACGTAAACTTTTGTAGTCTATTGTGAACACCTCGATGAGAAAGTACAATACAATGCTTTGCTAAATTATTATCCAAGACGAGGGAGTGCAATACAGTGCTTTGCTAAATTGTTACTCCAGAGTTATCGTGGTGTTAGTTTAGTACTCCCTCCGTCCCATTGGAAGCGTCTTGTTTTCCATTTTGAGCGTCCCATTGGAAGCGTCTTGTTTCTAAAAAAAGACAAAAATATGTGGACAAGATTTAACTATCCAAAAGTCAAACAATATACACCACACATTATCATTTTCTTAACATCCGTGCCCATTGAAAACAAGATGCTTCCAATGGGACGGAGGGAGTATATCTTTTCTATTAGTCAGCCAAGCAAAAGGTGTAGTTGGCCTGCTCTATAAGGTGAATAAAATCCATCCTGCATAAACATTATAGGACGCAATTAACATGAATCTTGAGTTAAAATTTGCATGATAGTATGAAATTGAGTACCAAAAACTAGAAGATTTAGCCCCAACATTTGTTCAAACTACTTGTGCATATGGTACCAGTAAAAAGAATTCATGTTACAACTGTTTAATTTTCCATCATGCTATTGATACATATTCCATATATTCAGCTGCTGTGTGTGACAAAAAAAATCACATTTCTGCAGCAAATGATTTTCCACAACCGCACGTTTGAGTAGCATTTGGATTCTTGAAGTTAAAACCTCCCCCGATGAGTGCTTCACTGTAATCTAGTTGCATGCCGAAGAGAAACAGAAGGCTTTTGGGATCACAAACTGCAGGTTTCAGATTGTAGCAGAATGTCAGCAAAGTGAACATGATCAAAAGGAAAGAGTTTTCTGTACACTAAGGTCAACAACTGATAAAAAATAGCCGCGTTTTTAATCTACATCACTAACAACACCTTATAATTTTGAAGAACTGCAACCATACCTATAACGAAACCATTGTATTCCATGATGGAATCATCAGGTCTTGCACTGGCTTTGCTCTCAAACTCCATAGTATAGGACATGCCAGAGCATCCACCTTGTTTGACACCAATTCTGAGGCAAAGATCTTCATTTCGCTCTGATCTCATCTTATTTAAGTGCCTCAGTGCATCCTCTGTCAAGGAAATAGCAGGCGCTACTCCCCCAACTACTGATGGAGCTAGATTGTAGCAGTGAATAACAAATTAACTCAAATTAATCTCCAAATATACAATCCAGCAGATTACGTCAATTATAGATAGTGAAGGGCTACCAATTTTTGTGCAACAGGGAACACAACTTTATGTCATTAGAAGCTATCACATATAGGGAGGTAACAGATTTGGTACACTATGAGAATATATCTTTTGAATACAAGTATAATGTGGTTCAACAAAACAGAATTCAGTAGAAATAATAAAATCTTTTGCATGTAACTTTATTGTGGTCACTAATGCCAATATGCCCAATCAAAGCCTAAGGCCTAGATTGTAGTCTAATTGTAGTCATCATAACAGGTTAAAACATACAAATTCTCAGGGAACGAGATTATGGAGCTTGGAGTACTTGACCACTTCTTTCAGCACAATGTTTGTCCTTTAGGTTCCATTACAGTACTCACCTAGATAGTTTGCTTGCTAGTTAATTAATCTACATTAGGTGATATGTACGCAAAAACGACTACACCTCATTCATGGAAGACACTGCAGTGGATATAATACAGACTTCATGAACTTGATAGTAGACATAACACAGAAAGAGTCATTTTGTTCATATGAAACATTTTATGGATTCAGTATACCATGAACCCGTGATATTAAACAATAACATCATCCACAACAAGTATTTTATATTACAATCTACCGGAAGGTTAAAGTTCCCAGGTCCATTCTCAAGAATAATGAGTGGTGCGTGCTGTTGCATTGGATTCGGCATAAATTAGATATCTAAGAGAAAACTTCACAAGAAGAAAAGTTCAATAGTCTTATTCCCGATTCCAAGAAGAAACAACCAACTCAAGCTAAGCTAAGACCACACACATGTTGAACTTCCAAATTAGGCTCCTTACCGCACAGCAGAGGAAACAATTTCTTTCTCAAGGCTTCTAATTAGTACTCTTTCATTAGATTTAACCATTTGTAGCTGCCTTTCTATTACCCTCTACCAAACAGTTCCAATTCTCAGATAACTCTTAACTAAACCAAAAGCCCCCAAATTCAACAACAATTTCTCTCAGATAAAACACTAATTTACAGCCAACCAGAACAAGGGCACATGAAATTCAAATAACAAAATAATAGTATATCGTATGTATCTCAGTTTAATCTTCCGAGTAGCCAATATATTCTCTAGAATCCAAATTCAGGAAAATAAAAAAAGGTAAGGAGTTGGAGCAACCTCATATTTACATCGATCGTACCTTCCACAGAGGCGGACCTGATTGACAACAGGGGTGTCTTCCGGTTAAAAACTGACGGGGAAAATCGAAAGGAGAGAGAGGACGAAGAAGAAAGAGAAGAAAACGGAACATAGCTCGATGATTTGTTGAAGCGAGAAAGGGTTAAAGATTGCAGGGTATGAGAGAGAGCCATATTTCTGGTCGTCAGGGGTAGTTTCCGGTGCACGTCGACGAATACAAAGAAGGTGTGCCCAAGTGTGTGGCACGTGGGAGTCAAACTTTGAGGGCAATTAATTTTTTATTTAATTGTTTTCAAATATTTAATTTATAATAGCCACAATAAAAACAAGATATTCCTTTTCTTCTCATCCTCTTCTCAATTTTGGCGGAATCTCATCCATCATTACGGAAACAAGTTCGAGCGTCGTGACTTATTATTATTCATTTTCTTAATTTTTCATAGATCTTGCGTGCGCATGTATATAGAAGATGCTATTTCTTATCTATATACATATAATGAAATACAAAATGTCGATTTTATCTCAAAGTAAATAACTGTAGTAGAAAGCAGAGAACGTAATTAAGTACTCCCTCCGTCCCAAAATTCTTGTCCGCTATTCCATTTTGGGTTGTCCCAAAATTCTTGTTCACTTTCCTTTTTTAGTAAATTATTACACACAACTTTTTTGTGGGACCCACAACTTTATACCAATCTACACACAACTAACAACTCTCCTTAAAAACCGTGCAAAAAGCAAATTGGACAAGAATTTTGGGACGGAGGGAGTAATAAAAGTTATCAATAAGGTTGAAGATGAAGATTAAGTCAATTAATCTTTATTACAAAAATGGCTTTGCCCTATATATGACTATCAATATCTTAAACATAAATTATCAGCATGCACATCCTCCATTAGGCTGATCAGTCCCAGAAATGGATGATTCTGGAATTCTCTGGAGATCACTGCACAAATAACACTTGATAATTAATTAATCAAGATATATCTAGGTAAATTTAAGTTAAGAAATGAAATCAATAGGTTGCATTGCATGCTCACCAATGGGACGGCATCTCTTCATCAAGAGGCCAACTGAAATAATTAATTAATTCAGAAAAAAGGTAATTAGCTAATTTATCCAAGAAATGAAAATGCAAAATAATAATGATGCACATGGCTTAATTACATGTTAATTGGATCAGTGGCGAGTGCAATCTGTGCTACTTGGATGAATGCAGCATCAACGTTGTAGTCTTCTTTAGCTGATGTCTCGAAATAAGGTATGTTCCCTTTCGACATGCACCAGTCTCGAGCCATTTTCTCCGAAACCTGTATTATTAAAATATATTCTATTTAATTAGACACAGTAGAATATATATATATATATATATGGGGGTATTACCACGCGGCTGTTTCCGCCATCTACATCCACCTTGTTCCCGATCAACATGAAGGGGAACGTCTCAGGACTGGAAGGGTCCACCTGTTTGAGAAACTCGTCGTGCCAGATTTGAAGTGTCTCGAATGATTTGAGGACGTTGACATCGAACACGAGAATGCAGCAATCTGCTCCTCTGTAGAACGCTACTCCTAAGCTCTGGAACCGTTCTTGTCCAGCCGTATCCCATATCTGCACTTTATTCGTATTCATATTCATATTCGTATTCGTTACAAGATTAGCTACAGCTCTCATGGCTTACTTGCAAGGTCACCAGTTTGTCATCAATCTGCAACTCTTTGGTAACAAAATCAGCACCTATTGTTGCCTTATACTGTGCTCTGAACTTCTTGTACACATATCTACCAGATTACGAATTAAGGCAAAATCGAGCACAAGTTGGAACAATATATGTACAGTAATAATATGACAAGAAATTAAAGGATACTGATTCATCAAAGATGTCTTGCCCACCCTGAAAAAAATGATCAAATCAGAAGGCATACTATGTTAATAACTAATCTTGAAAAAAGAATGTAAAATGTTTTAGTAGAAGAATGTACATACCCACTGTCTCCGAGGAGGATGATCTTGAGCAAACTTCTTTTGGGCAGAGTCATTAGTATGTTTCAAGAGTTGTATGAACTAAACCTCAGAAGGTGTTGAGTAATTTAAAGAAAGATTTGTTGGTGGACTAGAAATCGTGCATAGCATGTCTCATATAGAGATGAATGTTGGCTGTCAATCAAGATATTAAAAGAGCTAGCTGGGTGACAGATGATCAAATATTTGATTCTTTAATTATCAGGTGGCTTTCCACTTCTTGCTTTCTGCTTCATGCAACCCTATTATATCCTTTTTTTTTCTTTTTTTTTTTGTTATTATAATAAGTTAGTCACGAATTATATACAAAAGGTAATTTATCTAGTCGATTCGACTATAATGCTGGGATCATTTTGTTGATAATTCTTGTGACATTATGAATCCAGATTTTAATTTGACAGCAAAAGTTGAGAAAAGAAAAAGGGCATTAGCTAGAAGTTTCTTGTGAGTTCGTTCACAAGTCAAGTGGTTGAAAAAAGCAATTCCACACTCGAGAAAATTATCACGCCTTCAAAAGTCAACCCCATGAACATGCATGTGTCTCAATTTGGATCAAATCTCAACTTATCAAAACTTGTTTTTTTATTATTAATAATTAAAAGAGTAGTAGTAATATTTATGGGAATACCTTTCAAGATTTTAATGAATCCATGATTCAGCTTGCCGGACCGGAGTTTGGAGTGACATATACATATAAGCCCGGGAAAGGCAGCCCAATGGAAGGCCCAAAAGTACTTTGACTATAAAGTAAAATTGTGCAGACGATCACGATCAATTACTGAAAAGAATTCTTTCATTATAATAAATTAATTTTAAATGATTAATTGGGTGAATTAATAATCCATGAATAAATTATGCTTATTGGTATTTCTTCCAATGCAAAAGTCGTTACACTGTTCCTCGGGGTTGGAATTGAATAATGCTAAATCACCTTAAATTAATTTGACCTCCCCAAATATATTTTTGGAGGTTTTCATACTTTTACATTAATTAGTTGTTCATATTTTCAGTAAACTTAACGTCTATTATTCTGTTTTAAAATCAAGTATTATTAGTATTTTTTTTGGATGAAGTAAACCAGACTTCCACCGTCTTTTCTTTTCCCTTCTCTCTGTATGAATAGTTAACCAACAAAACTTTTATATCCTATATCTCGAAAATTTTGTGGAATTTCTCATGATTAAAGTGGACCAAATGTGCAAGGAATTGATGACAAAACTAATACTCCCTCCGTCCCGATTAACTTGTCTTGTTTTTTCGGGTTGCCCCGCTTGATTTATCTTTTTTTTTTTAAATGAAAAATAATTACTACACAAACTCTCACTTTTTCTTTATGTGATCTACCTTTCTACACAGAATCATCCACTCGTCTACACACAACCACTCATTCATCTTAATTTCCATGCTGAAATTAAATAAGACTAGTCGGACAGACGGGACGGAGGGAGGAATTAGTTTTTGGCACAACAGTAAGGTTTAAAGTTAGTATATTTTGTTCTCCATGATATTGTAGGGAAGTTTCCGAGATGAGACAGATTTCTCGCCCCTGTGGCTTCAGAAAAGCGAAAAAGTCGGTTCTTTACTTTACAAGATGATCAAGTGGTATAGTAAATTAACTTGTTATTACATGTCATAAATTTAAATTTTATTATTTATTTCTATATAGTGAAGATATTACATTTCACATGGAGTAAACAGTCAATTGATCTTCCACATTATCCATAACATTCACATTGATCCTTCACTTTTTAATGGAGTCATATAAATATAAACATCTTAATTCCGTCCCCACATTTGTCCCTCCGTTTTCCCATAACATTCAAATTTATCATTAATCTTTCAATTGAGTCATATAAGCTTATATATTCTAATTTCGATCGGCATATTCGTCATCATCTTTGCTACTTTCCATCAAATTTTAAACTATCAGCCATAAACTTTTACTTGAAGGAAGAAGTTAACGAATAAACGATTTATTTCGATGTTGTAACAGAGTTAATGCTCCGACAGAGCCATGTCGATAAAAAGAGAAGGTGAGACGAAGGAAGATGATGAATATAACGGACGAAATTAATATATTTTAGGTTTATATGACTTAATTGAAATATTAAGAACCAATTTAAGTGGTATGGAAAAAGTGAAGAATTAATATGAGTGTTTTTCTATCGTAATATTCATTTTCAATGCAATATATAATTATTATAGCCCTACAATAATGAAGTTCACTTATGTGGTGTTTGGAGTAACTGAAACTTATTGATAAATATTGAAAGCTAATTAAAGCAGCTGAAAGCAGCTTATTTGAAAAACAGTTAGTATTTGAAAATAAGTGTTTAAAGCTACTGAAAGTGAAAAAAATATTGTTTAGAAATGCTGCTGATAGAAGTAGCTTATTGTTACTTTTTAATAAGTTGCACGATCTAATTCAAAAATTTCACCCAATTGAGAACGTCTAGCATATTTTTTCACAGTATCAGGATCAATATAACTAACTCCATTGAGTTCACCATCATAGAACTCAACGGTTACACCAACTTATTTAAATGTCTATTTTACCCCTAATATTATTGAATAATTATAATCTATAAATAAAAAAAATTCAGAAATGATTCTTATTCTATGATAAGTTTTTTGATATAATTTAAAGTTCTACTATTCACAAAAAATCAAAAATAAATTTTCTATTTAATAAAAAATCGTTACACAATTAATTATAAAATAAAAATCACGATTTTCATTTAAATAAGTTATATTTTCATATAATGAAATATAAATATCTGTTGAGAAATTATATATTATATGTATATAAATATTGTAAATCCAAGAATAAATTATGATACATTTTTATATATATTTTTAATAATTTTTTTCATTTTATATTTTATTAAATAAAAATATAATTTATTTAATTACAAATTTTGAATTTAATCATTTTTTGATTTATTTAACTAGAGTTTTTAGTTAAGGTTTTTTTCGGAATCAAATAAATTTATTGAAGGCAAATTTGTCTGAAAAATTCATAAGCTATAAGCTGTAAGCTGAAGTAAGCCAGCTTAAACAGTTCTCTAAAATATGTACGAAAATAGAGAAACAGTAGCTTAAAACTGAGTTTCCAAACGCCTAAAATACAACTTTAAGCTATAAGCTGTGAAACATAAAATGTTTCAAACAACCCTTAATATATCTTCAAATATCTACCTAAGATTTTGCTGGTCAAAAAATGGCAGACTAGAAGAAAAGAGTCGTCGTTTGGGTAAATTTATTTTCCCAGGGCATTTCCAGAAACATCCAAGCGTCGCTATTTAACACAGCCTTAGCCATATCTATATTGGCCGGACAATCATTTTCTTTGAACGTGATTGGCTCCCAATTAAAGCCATCTACTTGAAATCATATTTACGCAAGGTTTGGATAGTTATTTATGTATGCATTTGAGAGATTTTATGAAAATAAGTCGAAAATAGCTTATGAAAAATAGGTTCTCATATCAAATTCTTCTCACAACAACTTTTTAAACTATATTTTATTTTTTTCTAATTAAATGTTTATATATAAATGTATCCAAACGAAACATCTTATTAAATTTAAGTGTTTATAACATAAGCACTTATGCCAAAGCACTCATATGATAAATACTTATTTAAGTTGTTTTCCTAAACGAGACCTTACTCTCGGATCAGATCGACTTTGTTCTATCAGAATTATATTCATCTTCACAAATATTTAACATGTGACATATATTTCAATTAAATGATAAATTAAATTAATGATGATGGACTACCTATACCATATGTCAACACATCTACAAAGTATAACATAAAAAGGAGAATAGGTGTGGTCGCAGAAAAATAAATAGATTATTATACATTTACACATATGGCCATTATTATTGTAGAAACCCACAGTAAACACGTACCTATATAAATAAGAGGATCCATGAAAACAAATTTATATAGGAAGAAGTAAGCATACTCTCTTTTATATATATATATAGATATATATATATATATATATATATTTAATGTATATTTTTTATTTATTTTATAAATAAACTCTGTAACTTTTTCACTTTTACTTTATGGATAAAACATATAAGAAATATTTATAAATTAATCCAGGATATATTCAATTCAAACTATTCAATAATAAGATTAAGGGTGCAGATTACTTCTTATTTCCTATTTTAAAAGTCTTCATACATGATACATTCCCTATAAGATATCTTTAGTTCACTTTTCGTGCTTTACTAGTTACTATCACCCCATGTATTACTTTAATTATTATGTAGACATAAACATTAATTCTGAAATATTTGACCTTAATCAATATCTTTCAGCCTAGAATTAAAACGAACAATATAAATCCTTATTATAAACTAACGATTAAGTAAGGATTACCTAAAAGGTGAACATAAATATTAAAAAGAAACACCTAGTATATAATTAATGAACCCCAATTAATGATCATGAAATTAATAAAGTAGAAAAATGATAAATTTAAAGAAAAGAAAACTAATAAAACATGAATAGGTATATAAAAGTGAATTGAAATAGTATCTTGTTTATCTTTAAAGACCGTACCTATCATGATTAGAAAAGTCATACCTCTATGTTTTTAGATGCATCTGCTATATATTGGTATTATTAATTAATTGATGAAAGTTTTGTTTCTATATATTATTATATGATATTCGTAATTGGAAATAAATCCAAACTCCTAACAAACTATTCACTTCGATGATTCTATCCCTCATGAATTAAATACTCCTTATGTCGTACTATTGGTGTTTTAATTTCTTTTTTTACTATCTCGTTTTTTGTCTTTGTAAAAAAAAAGGAAAAAAATTATAGACTAAAATTAATTAAATAATAGATCTCAACATTTTAACATATTTTCCACCTATTTTAACACACTTCCATTCACTTTCTTACACTCTGAGCCGAATACCACTATAGCGACGGAGGGAGTATAACATATCAGATTAGTCAATATAGTTGCATTCTACATATTCAATGAATATACTAATAATTGAGTTAATTCTGAACTATCAACTTTTAATGGAACTATGTCCTATCAAAGAAAATTCCACGCCTTGATTTCTTTACTTTCAAACAGTCAAAACATTATTTGATAGCAAAGTTCCTAAATTAAGAAGTCGTGGAGAGACTAATTGAGTTAAATATCATTAGTTATAAAGGATTGTTGATATATACGTAGTCGTGGCGAGTCTAATTGATCAGTTAAATGACATTAATTATAATAGGATTGTTGCTACCATTTTATATTAATTTTACTTTGAATTATTCGGAAAATGGTCTTTCAGGAACCAAAAGGAGTTGATCTAATACAGATCAGCCGGATAAGTATTGTCAAGTGCAAGATTGACTTCTATTTCGTTGAACTTGATTGTTGCTGTGGGCGTTTGGTTCATAATTTGTGTTCTAGATTATTCTATCATATATGCTAGAATGAGAATCAGATTTTGACAAAACCCATCAAATTAATTATACGGGTTTTAAAAACTCTATTTTTTTTTATATAATTTCAAAATTTTAATTTTAATAGAAACTAGTATTTGATATTCATATCATTTTTTTAATTCCAAAACCAACAATTTGAGGTTCTAAAAGGCGGCGTGTTTCTAATTTTGAATTCTAATTTAAGCACTCTTATCTTTTTCCGCACTTAAAAAAAAAAAAAAAAAAAAAACTCCCTCCGTTCCGCTATATATTGTTGTCTTGTTTGCTTTTTTTATTTTTTATTATTAATTTTTTGCAGTATTTTGTTATTATTGTTATCTTTCAAACAAGTAAGTTATTGATCACAATCAATTTAAATAAATGAACTCAACCACTTGGACAAACTTTCACCTATTTTCTTAATTATCATTTCGAACAATATGAAAACAACAATAGTGAAATAAAAGGAGTAACATATTTATTAAATTCATTATTTAATAATAAACAAATGTGCAATTATAGACGTCGAGATATAAGTTATACTCTTTCCGTCCTATTAATACCGTCTCCTTTCTTTTCGGTGTGAGTTTATTAAGAAAATTTTATTTAGATGTATATTTTATGTATTTTAATTGTATTAAGAAATTAACACAGTTTTCGAGAAATTGTTGGAGGGAAGAAATGATAATTCATCCAAATTTTATTAAGCCATAATTGAGGCAATTGATTTTTTCTCCCATTTTTTTCATGTTATAATTAAAGAAATAATCTAAAGTTTTAAAAAGTTAAAAATTATAATTTTCTGAATTTGGAGTGAAACGAAATCGTGTGAGAGAGAAACTTTTGGAAAGATAATGTATAAAAATATGGGGTGGATAGTGAGTAATGAAGACCCACCCCATTCTTGAATGTAGAGTGATTTTGTTATAAAAGAAAATGAGACGGTATTATTGACATGATCGAAAATGAAAATGAGACAGTATTAATGGGACAAAAGGAGTACAAGATTTAAAAACATTATAAATTAAAGCTAATTCATGATTTAACCAACCGAATACTTCAAATTCGTTAGTTAACGAGTTAGAATGAACTTTTATCGATTAGTGTAAGCTCATTTATAATCGACCCAACTAAAAAATAAATAAGAAATAAATGAAGGGGCTAAATGCAATTAATCCCATCTAAACAGTGACGCGCGCGTCGTGTAGGGCAATCCCAATTCGTGACGCATGGTCTCTTGTGTGAATGGCTGCACCAAATTCCGTGATATCATAAGTGACGTAACCAAGCTCGTTATTTTAACGCCACGTGTTCTTTAGAGCACCTTCATGGTATACATCCACGAAAGGCTCGATGAAGCTGCCTCACTCAATCAAAAGACAAAAAAATAAAATAAATAAAAAATAGAAGTAGTACATTATTATAAAAAGGTTTGACAAGTGAGCATTTTCAGCAACAGCATAGTTATTTTTTTCCACACTATGAACATCATGTTGAGCTTAAAATCTACAACCCCTCCATCTCCAAACCCTAATTTCGATAATCTATCCTATACCGCAAATCAGCTCAATGATCCCCTCTATTTCGAGATCGCTAATTATCTCATGTCGGATCTCGAAGAGTCTGGCTCTAATGAAAACGTCTCCTTCGAAGGCAAAGGTGTTGAGGGTTGCTCTCGTCCAGACATGTAAGCTCAATCTTGACCTCAATTACTAACAAAGCTACCAATTAATTCATTATTTGTTTATGATCCATGATGTAAGTCTATAGATATAGCTAAATATCTTGTTTTGGGGGTGGTTTTTAGGAAGCCTAAAAAAGGATTGAACAAGTGCAGGACACAAGATGAGTGTAGGTTTGCATTTAGAACAAAAACACAGCTTGAAATCATGGATGATGGATATAAGTGGAGGAAATATGGGAAGAAGATGGTCAAGAACAACTCCAATCCCAGGTGTGTATAGCATCTTTGATTTCCATATATATATAGATCTTCTTTTCATCTAATTGTTTATTAATATATGTTAACTATTAGTAATAATTGTGGATTTTAAAATATAAGTATGTGGAGTTAATGTGAAAAGCAAAGTGGCAACTGAAGTTGTATTTACATACTTGTGCATTATTTTTCATGAAACAATGATTTAGAAATGACATTAATGGTACATCCCGGAGTGTGTGCGTGTGTGTGTATAGACCATTAGAGTTTGCTTATTGACATCAGCTTTAGATTTCCCAGGAAAACGAAAAGGTTAGATTAATTAGAAATGATCATTGAGAAAAACAAAACAGAATAAATAAAAGAGATAACCAAATATATACATATATATAGAGTAGGGTTTACATACATCTACAACCCTATTAGACATTAATATGTATCCGAACAGTTTCTGGCCCTTTAGGAATTATTATGAATTATTATTATTATTTTTTTTGTATATATTATTATAGTTCAATTTAATTGTATAGTGTCTTCTTTTAAATTCTATATATGTTCCAAATAATTAAAAGGCGCACACAAAACCTTTTTCGAATACAGACTCTTAATGTAAGGACTAAAAAACTGTTACGACATTGATAATTATGAAAGTTTTGTATAAAAACTGGATTAATATTTTGAGAAGTAGGTAGTAGAATTAATGATTAATGTAGATAGTGTTGTATAGCCGCCGGCAGTGATTATTCAGGTGGACTAGCCAAGGTGCAAACACTGTGGTGCTCTACCACGGATCGTATCATGGGCTGTCTCTATCACGGATATATAGCTACCTAGCCTTCTTACAAATACATTTGCAACTGTCCAAACCTATGTATTATTGCCATTTGTCTCACAAATTCATCATCAGGTGCATATTCATGATCTGTGCTAGCTTATATATCTGGCCATCAAATTAGACCTCAAATATATAAAGATACAACACACACATGAATTTGAGTTTCTAAATTATGCTTTTCATTCACTAATAAATCATGCTTTATGTTTTCTTGAAAGAAATGTCGACACTTCTTAGATACGATAGTATAACGATTTATATATATATGTATGTATTCTGCTAGTAAATAAAAATCTCGAATCTCGGGCAAATTAATTTGTAGGAACTATTTCAAGTGCTCAAGTGGAGGATGCAATGTGAAGAAAAGGGTAGAGAGGGATAGTTTGGACGCAAGTTATGTGATTACAACATATCAAGGAATGCACAACCACGCCTCTCCTACTTGCCTACTCTATTGCTCTCCACACCTACCATAATCTCTTCTGTAATCTTACTAACTCTAATTAATAATCACTTTACATAATTTACCTTAAATGGTATTAATCTCTCGTATTATTCGTCGGAAGATACTCAAGCTAGATACCGTCGTCTACACATGCATACGTACACATACATTTTCATGATGACATGATTCATTTCAATCAGTAAACTTCAAGCATATTTTTACTATGTTGATTTAGGGCTAATTAATGTTGATACTGAAGGAAGCTATTTGTTTTAACAGATATTGTTTTACAAAACTTACCTCTGTAAGATTGTTAATTTGCTAAGTTAAACTAGGCTGAGCTTCATTCGTATGCATAAAGGACAAAACTTGAATTAAAATGAGCTTGACAATTATCCAAAGGTAAAAAGACCAAATTAACTACTCAAACTTTAATGATGTTCAACTCGACCAAGTTCTGAGTTTCTAGCTGAATTCGACCGATAATGTAATCCCGCCATCCCATTAGAAGTGTCTTGTATTCTCGAAATGAGTGTCCCATTAGTAAAGTTTTATTTTTAAAAATGGCAAATAAATTATGGCCACAAAATAAATTAACCAAAAGTCGATCAAAATACACCATACTATATCATTTTCTTAATTTCCATACTACCCCAAAATATAAGACACTACTAATAGAAAGGAAATATTATTTATTTGATCAAGCTGTAAAGCTCAATAATAATATCTTAGTTATGTTTAAATTGGTTCGTGTACAGTCACGTACACTTAACTGAGGAAATTATTTGATCCCAACAAGATATGAGGACATGTTTGGAGGAAAGTACTTTCCACTCCCAAAGGATTGAAATGATTGTGTTTGTGTACAACAAACGGCACGCCTTGGAGGTTTCATAAGCGACTTGCATGTAAGTAAAAATTTTTAGAGAATAATTCCTGATAGTCTTTTTAATTCTTCAAACGGTCTCCATACGCGAATACGAATTCGGATCATATGATACAATTATAAATAAAAATTGTTTTGATTTTCCTCATTATATTATACTCCCTCCGTTTCTTTATTGATGTCCTTTACCATTTTAAAGATTTATTATTAATGCCTTACTCCAAAATGGCAAATTCTCATTATCAATCCATATGAGGGGGCGCGGCTCATTATTTATTATCCATCTAAATTATTTTATATTCTCCCTCCTCCAAAAAAAAGTTTTTAACTAATTCCGCCCCCCTCCGAACGTAGAAAATTTTGATTTTTAACTTTTTAAAAACTTTAGATTATTTCTTTTATTACAACATAAAAAAAATAATAAAAAAAATAAATCAAATGCTTAAACTATGCCTTAATAACATTTAGATAAATTCACACATCTATCATTAAATGAAAAAGTGCCAAAATTATTAATACAATTTAAACTCATTAATACACCCACTACCTTAATCTCCGTGCCGATTCTCAACTAGACATTAATAAAGAAACGGAGGGAGTATAAAAGATGATTTTTATTTTTTTTGGTAAACATTGTATTGTATCAAAAAATCATGCAAAAGCTAAGATTTAGATCATTATAGCATTCAATAGGGGTCGATCTAGGATTTTTGGTTAGGGGAGTAAATTTACTGGGTTTGAGTGTTCGTTATTTGGGGGTTCTGGGCGGAGCCCCTAGAAATTTTTTTTATGACATTTTAATACTTAAGTCTAATTATAGTTACTCTTTATGACTTATTTAAGGATATTATATTTTTCTTCCATGAACACCGCTACATTCTTTATATTTATTCGAAAAATAAAGTACACAATCCTATTTTGACAGCATTTTAAATTTACTTGGAGGAAATTATGAAGAATAATTAATTAAGTATTTTAAATTATAGTTCATTTATACTTCAAATGTTGTTAATTTTAGATCAATCAAGTACCTGAAAAAAGAAAACACAAACATAATTGCAAAAAATTTATACTATATATGTTAAATCATATATGTTGCTCTATCAAAATAGATGTCCAATACTCCAAATTCTACATCTCCACTAAAATAAGGAACATTCAATATACGTTTTTTAATTTTTTCAAAGTTAGTGGTCACATTCATACTAATTCATCATTGATACTTTAGTGTAGGATAACAAATTTAAAAATTTTGGGGGGCGATTTCGAAAATTTAAGTAGGACAAATATATAAATTACTCGAAATAAATAAAAAACTCGTTGTAATGCACAAGTATTTTTTTTTTTTTTGGGGGGGGGGGGCGCACCCACCCGCCCCCCTTGGATCAGCTGTTTGGCATTCAGGTATCGAACATAGGAAATGGAGAATAACAATCATTTTTCTACTTATCTTTAATGGTTTTGGTTAGCAACCACACAAGTTCTGGGTTTTAACTAAACTATAAATTGTCACAAACAAATAAGTAAATAAAGCGAGTAAATGGACTTGTAATATGCAAGAAAAGACGGTCCAACTAGATATTCCGCACACACAATTATTACGATCCTTGGCACAAAAACTATTAATTAATCCTAAAAATCAACTAGTTATAGATCGCCGTAATTAAACTGACATGACCATCATTTCCACTTACTTAGTCTATAGCCGCCATGTTGGACATCAAAACATCTACTTCCTTAATCTAGTTACAACCTACGTTGTTGGACAATTAATAGATTTAGCAACTAGACAACTTTATGAACTAAGAGAACCTAAAGGAGCAACCTACTCGTATGTTGGACATCTAATAATCGCTTTGCCGATTTAATCAAATTATTCTACTAATAATCTTGCTACTTACCTAGTCCTGTTCCACGAGAAACGATTGAAGTACTAAGTGTTGGGAGATGATTCAGCAGTAAATTGTTTAGAAAATTTGGCTGATCCAAAAACCCTAATTTGATAGGTGAACCATTCCTTTGTAATTGTAACGCCTTGGTCTTTGAGAGTTTCAGACTCAGTAGAATTTCCTTCAGCATGGTCCAGACTCATAAGTTCTGTCTGTTGTACCCTCAGTAGCTCATCCGCCCCAGTACCATGGAGTGAAGACTCAGTAGTCTTTGGACTCGAGCGGAGCAGATATGCGAGAGGTGTTCGATTCGATAGTCTTTGGACTCACTCAGCAGGAGTAGTATACTGAGAGGTGTTCAGATTCAGTAGTGCTGGACTTAGCAGGAGCAGCATACTGAAAGAGTCAGTAGAACTGGACTCAGCAGGAGCAGTTTACTAAACTCAGAGTCGACCGTCAATAGAGTTGGACTCAGCAGGAGTATACTACTGAACCCCTATCAGACTCAGCAACGGCCTGACAGTCTCCTTGATTGTCAAAAGGTGCTCAATGTTAAATTAGTAGTGTTGTCCGAGGTTGTACGCATCAGAGAAGTCAGCTTCAGTATCTGCCTTGAAGTTTGAATGTCTCAACAACTTTCTACACCTCGACCAATGACAAGCAGCCAGCTGTCAAAGTTCTGGTAAAAAGCTGCAAGTCAACTGCTTTCTTGAAAAAGAGGGAAGACTCTGCACGATTTCTAAAAGAGCCGTTAGCTACCCAAAGAGAGTGACACGTGGACAGTTTGTCTCCAACAGATCTATCCATAGCTCACCTCTATAAATAGAGGAAAAATCAAATCGAAGAAAAAACACGAAAATTTACGAGCATTGATCGAACAAGATACAAGCTTTCCGCAAGAACTTCAAAGAAATACTCAACGCGAAAGGTGACGACACTGCTCTAGGGAACCAAGCTTAATAGAATCAAAGCCTCTAGCATCCAAGTGATAGAACACGAACCCAGAGAGATTATTCCTCATTGTTCTTCACTCTAGAAGCCTCTTCTTGTTCCCTTTCCCTCTAACCTAAACTCCACTGAAATATCCATAGCTTAGAACCGAAGGAGTTCATATCTTGAACTGTTCTTATTGTAAAGAACTCCTTCCCTGTTGGAGAACCCATCAAACATCTTTGTTTGAACCTTGTAAACTGGGACTTGCTCAGTATAATCTTCAAGGCCGTGTTTGTCCAGCGCACAAACCAACTGAGACTAACTCAGTATAATAAAATAGCCTCCTGGTCTTTTTGGGACAGTGGACGTAGGATTGTTGATATCCGAACGACTTTAAAATCGTTGTGTTCATTTACTGTTCATACTGAAAACCGTTTACAAAATCATACAACAGAGTTTCAGAAAAGCTTAACTGAGCGCACTAATCTACTGAAATAGTTTTTATTAAAAAACGTTTTCAACTCAACTGAATTGGGCCTACACTATTCCGCACGCTACTGAACTCTTACTGAACGGTACTAAATTCTGACATCAGTGAGCTAGCAGGCCTTAGTATAGTCAGTCACTCTGTCCACGCGATCCAGAACAGCTTGCCTGGTCTACTGAATTTATTCAGCAGACAATCTCCTTAATCGGGTTGTTCGCGTTCTAAGTTGAGAAAAAGTTTTCAGGTGTATTCACCCCCCTACACCTGAACGTTTACCTCGGGACCAACACTAAGTTAGCTACAAACTAAATAACCTAGGGCGGCCAATCATAAATTATTTGTCAGATTTAATAAACCAAAATTAATCCGAAACCCCTTAGATTAGTTTTAAGTCTTACGTACTACTCATGTGTGTATTTTACATCCCGCCGGACCGCTAAAAATTTAGATACTCATAAAAGTGTCATGATTGTGTAAGCAAGAGACTACGCAGATTCGAACAAAAACATTCTTAACCCTAAACCTAACATGCACGAAACTGAAGTACGAAATAATAAATAGCAACAACAAAATACGAAACTGGAAATAACTAAAACTGAAATTTAAAACAAGAGTACCGAACAGTCTTCGACCTCCCAAAGAAACGAAATGGAATGAAATAAATGGAAACGAAAGTGTATCTTCAACCAACAAAAACAAGAACTGGAAATTAAAGAGCTTATCTTCCTCCAAAATCTCGAACTAAGTGCAGAGGAATGATGAGATGAACTCAACATCTTCAGTGGAATTGAAAAGCGGCGCAAGAAAATAAAGCGGAGAGTATGAACTGAAGTATTAGAGATGAATTATGAACGACATTTCAAATTTGGTGCACCTTTCTCCTTTGTATAGGGTTGCTCTTCCTTTCCTTCTAGAACTAGGGCAAATCTCTTGAAAAGGTGGAAAGATTTGGATAAATCTTTCTTTATCTTCTATCCCTTAACCTCCAAGTATCTCCCTTTCTTCCTTATTTTAGGATTTCGTCCAAATTTGGAGCAAACCCGCGCCTTTTTGCATAAAACCACGATGCCACCTTATATCCTAGTCACACCACATCAACACCTTTCTACCTGCAATGCCCAGATCATGCTTCGATTGCCCAATTATTAAACTTTTTGGTAAAAAATCAATAAGTATGAAAATGACTCATTAAAAATCCTATGATTTTATTTATGGTTAGTTTAGTAAAACCTGCAAAATATATTCGTTATGTTCCATTAGTATTGTCTGGTTTCATTTGGACACGGAGATTAAGAAAAAAAATGATATTGTGTGGTGTAAGTTATTTAATTTTCTGTTAATTAATTTGTAGCTATAAATTCTTTCCCTTTTTTAGAAGCAAGACATTACTAACGGGACACCCCTTTTGGAAATACAAGACGCTATAAATGGAACGAAGGGAGTAATATTTGCTCGTATATAAAGATTGGATAAGTATAAATCATTTGTAGTGAAAAAATTCAAATCAATATACACCTTTATTTTTTTGGATGACGTGGGTATCCCCCACAACCGCTATTGAAATGCACATCGAGCAAACCCCGCTCCTATGCACTAGTCTGCAAACCACACAAGAGGAGTTAATCCACCTTAAGCTAGCCATAAATGACAACTAATTTACACCTTTATTGATTTAATACATTTTGGTCTAAAGACAAGTATCAGGTGTAGAGGGGGGGGGGGTGAATACACCTGAGTCCAAGTTTTTCCTCAAACGCGAAGGTCAGTGTTGTACTGAGTTTGCTACTGAACGGGTTCAATTTCCAGTTAAGCCTTCTGATCGCGGGGCAGAGTGATTCAACGACTGAATCATTTCTACTGACTGATGTTAGTACTGAGAAATGCAGTAGATGAATATTGTGCGGAATAATGTAGGCCCACTTTAGTTCGTCTCTTTGAAAAATGCTTTATGCAAACCAAATCATTTTTGGCTAGTGCTGTTTCAAATCTGTTTTACTGAAATAATGATTTTGCAAATAATTTAAACACATATGAAATAAAACAGTAAATGACATAAGCAATTTTTAGCGTGGTTCTGATACGCAAGATCCTACATCTACGGTCCTGTTGAACATGAGGTCTTGTTGATTAATCTAAGCAAGCCTTAGCAAGGTTTCTGTGCACCTGAGTCCAAGTTTTTCCTCAAACGCGAAGGTCAGTGTTGTACTGAGTTTGCTACTGAACAGGTTCAGTTTTCAGTTAAGCCTTCTAATCGCGGGGCAGAGTGATTCAACGACTAAATCATTTCTACTGACTGACGTTAGTACTGAGAAATGCAGTAGATGAATATTGTGCAGAATAATGTAGGCCCGCTTTAGTTCATCTCTTTGAAAAATGCTTTATGCAAACCAAATCAGTTTTGGCTAGTGCTGTTTCAAATCTGTTTTACTGAAATAATGATTTTGCAAACAATTTAAACACATATGAAATAAAACAGTAAATGACACAAGCAATTTTTAGCGTGGTTCTGATACGCAAGATCTTACATCTATGGTCCTGTTGAACATGAGGTCTTGTTGATTAATCTAAGTAAGCCTCAGCAAGGTTTCTGTGCACTGGACATAACCTTCTAAGTTATAGTCCTTAGCGACTTTACAAATCAAATTGAAGTTTGAAGGTTTTGTTTCCAACAATGAAGGAGTTCTTACAATAAGAACATTTCCCTAAAAGTGAACTCCTTCGAAAGTTCTAAGCTAAAGATCTTACAATGTTGGCTTAGAAAAGAATCAGGGAACAACTCTAGAGAGAAGAACTACAATGATATTTCTCAGATTTCTAGTTCTTCGCTGGATGTAACAGTGAGTTTGCTAGAGTGCTTGAGAATTTATTCGTGAGCTTCTTGCGTTTCTGTTCCCATTGGTCTGTTGTAGACGTGGTGTTGTGAGCACACCGCTTCAATGAAGATGATCTCTTTATATAGTCGTGACCCATGCATAGATCCATTGGAGGGGATCATGCCACGTGTTACAAGAAAATGACCATATAATTTGAATGTCGCCGCAGAGAGTGGTTGGCATTATATGCGTGAGAGCAGCGTTTGTGTCAGAGCAGGTAAGCTTCGCTTGCTTCTCATTGGTCGAGGTATGGCGGTAGGTGAGACTTGTCAAACATCAGTCTTCTAGCTGAGTTGACTTCCTCTGAACCTCAGACATAAATGATCCTCTGCTGACATCCGACTAATAAAGGTCAGGTTTTATATTATATGTACAAAATTGTCAAGCGGGATGGAGGGAGTACAAAAATAGCCAAGTTTTATATTATATGTACAAAATTGTCAAAAGGTAACTTATTTAGTCTTAATTTTGTAGTTTGTTCTAATTAATGCCAATTATTTTCGCAGAAAAGAACAACTATTTCTTAATCAAAAGTATGCTGAAAGGTTGTCGATGATACCTATTTGCTTTTGAAATTGAAGAGACAAGTCCTTTATATTTCGAAAAACACACCCAATGTCGAAATGCTGCCTGTGCAAGCCTATAGGTGCCATTACTTTTGACAAAGTTTAGGCACTCTATACAAGATTCTTCTCCTTGAATTTTGAGCATGGTGCTTATGGATACCTAAGGGTGTCGATTACCTTTCTGACCAACATGACATGTTTGGATTTTTTTATTACAACGGACATGCATCGTGTTGGTCCGGAGACGAGTGTTGGACAAACCAACTGAGACTAATTCAGTATAATAAAATAGTCTCTTGATCTTTTCGGGACAGTAGACGTAGGATTGTTGAAATCCGGACGACTTTAAAATCGCTGTGTTCATTTACTGTTGCATTGATTTACTGTTCATACTGAAAGTCGTTTACAAAATCATACAACAGAGTTTCAGAAAAGCTTAAATGATTGCACTAATCTACTAAAACAGTTTTAATATAAAAACATTTTCAACTCAACTGAATAGGGCCTACACTATTCCGCTTGCCTAGTCTACTGAATCTATTCAGCAGACATTCTCCTTAATTGGATTGTTCGCGTTTTAAGTTTAGAAAGTTTTCAGGTGTATTCAACCCCCCCCCCACACACACACCTGAACGTTTACCTCGGGACCAACAAGTTACTTTTAGTCTATAGTTAATAATTAGTGTTGGATATGAGTCAGTAGATGATACTCAGCTATTCGTGGTTAAAAGAAAATTGGGGGAAATCATAGTAGTACTATGGAATTGAAGATCCCAAAACCGAGCTGATATCAGTAGTTCAGTGTGTCGTTAGGATTAGCTGATGTATAGGTTAGACTTGTTGTAATCGTTTTTATATTCTTGTCTAAGTCCTGTACGGGGTAATTGTTGAACTGATCTTCTGTCGAAGATACTTTTCAGAACCCCACGTCATCAGTGTAATCGCTTGCGTTCTTGATCATCACCGAGTAGACCTCGGTAGAAGCCAATCCAGCAGCTGATAAGTCATCAGCAGAAGAACTCATGCAAGCCCAGTACCTTCGCAGTCGCCAGCTGACTTACTCAGAAGTTACATTCCTTGTTAGCCGACTCAGTCGAACAAGACAGAGATTTTGCAGTCTACTGTATCCGACAGAAAACGACCAAACTACTTAAGTCTTTTCGAAAGTTCAGCAGAAGATCATACGAGGTTGTTTGAATGGTCAACTCTGACATTCTCACCAACCACAAACCTCGACCAATGAGAAGCCGACAACGCCTTACCTGCTCCAAACAGTAAAGCTGCTCTCATGTACAGTAATTAACTGCCCTGCTGCAACAAGTTCGAATTTATGGCCGTTTTCTTTAGAAGCATGTGACACGTGGCATCGTCGTCTCCAACGGACATATGCCATAGCTCACAGCTATAAATAGAGAAGATTTCGAAGCTCCACGAGCGCGAAGCACAAAATTAAAAAGGGAAATTGCTCAAGGTCTCAAACACTCTAGCAACTCAATCAGAACATCCAGCGAAGAATCTGCGTTTACTAGAATATTTTTGTGGTTCTTCTCTCTAGAGTCTTTAGATCCCTTTCTTCTCTACCTAAGCTCATTGTCAGATTTATAGCTTAGATTCGAAGGAGTTCATTTTTAGTGAACTGTTCTTATTGTAAGAACTCCTTCATTAGTTGGAGAACTGTTTTCGCCCCCTTTCGAACTTAGGTTTGAATTCTAAAGTCGCTAAGGACTATAACTTAGAAGGATATGTCCTGTGCACAGTTTCCTTGCTGAGACTTGCTCAAACTAATCAACAAGTTATCCTGCTCTGTTCAGGACCGTGGACGTAGGATCTTGCGTATCCGAACCACGTTAAACTTCTTGTGTTCTTTACTATTTTATTGCATACAAACCTTTGAAAATCATAAGTTTGCATAAAACGTATTTCTAAAATCGCACAGCCAAAAGAATTTAATCTACGAAAATGCGTTTTCAAAAAGAGACAAACTCCGGGCCCCACACTTATCCGCACACTTAAGTCTCCGATCGAGTTTCGAGAATCTTGACAAAAGTCGGTAGGAGAGCGCAGATAGGCCGACTCACTCTGTCCCGTGATCGAAGGTTTATTTGGCACTTGTTCATCGGTTGCAACCAACGGCTTTCAATGACCTTCACCGAGAAAAAGAAACAGTACTCAAGTGTATTCACCCCCCCTCTACACCTGATATTTGTCTCCGGACCAACAATTGGTATCAGAGTGCACGGTGTTCAACTGACCACCTGTTCTGAAATACTAGTCTTCTCGAACTGGTCCTTGAAAATGTTTTCTCTGCACAAGCATCTCTTCATTCATCCTTATACTCGTACAGATAATGTCTGACATGTCAGGTATCAGGATGGTGCCGATGTTCTCAATGGAGAACTTCACGGTATGGCGTGTAAGAATGGAGGCACACCTTACGTCGCCGCACGGCATGCAAGATGACGTCTTGGAGACCGGACCCATCATTCCAATGATAGACAGCGTTCAGTTCGCTGAAGTGGAAGGTGAAGGTGCTCGTATCGGTCCGAAGGTTCCCAAGGACAAATCTGTCTTCACGCCTGAAGAGAAAAAGCTGCATAACCTCGACCGAGTCGCACGAAATGCTATACTGACAATGCTCAGTGACTCACACCTCGGGAGGGTGCAGGACTGCAAAACGGCGAAAGAACTTTGGGACGCTCCGGGCATATCGAGCCAAGGAACTCCTCAGATTAAAGAAAACAAGCTCGAATTAGAACTTCAAAAGTTCGAAGCCTTTGCGATGGAGCCCAGTGAAACCATTGACGAGCTGAGCGTCAGATTTACAAATCAAGTCAATGTGATAAACGGGCTGGGAAAGGTGTTCTCAAACAAAGATATGAACACAAAGATTATTAGAGCACTACCCCGACAGAAGTGGCTTCCTTTTGCTACTTATTTACGTCGCTCTGATCTTAATGCTCTAACTCCTGATGTTATATTTTCAGAATTAAAGACGGAGGAATTTGAGCATAGTCTACCTCAGAAGTGTTCCAGTGCTCCAGCTGACACTCAAATCGATCATGCCTTCAAGGCAACAGTCAACAAAACTGGAGGCAAAAAGATTTCTTCCAGCAAGGCAATAGCTGCTGCAGATACAAAGACATCTGAAATGTCTGGTACTGACCAGCTCGCACTGATGGCTCTCAAATACCAAAGAGAAAAGGAGAGAGAAAGAAAGCTGAAGAAATATCACAGAGATTCTCCCCCTGGTAAGAAAGAATATTCAAAAAGGGAAGAATCTAACACTTCTACTGAATGCAGGAACACGGAGCCTGTTGCTAGTCCACCAAAAGTTTCAGCTGGAAAAAACAGCAGAACATCCACGTGTTACAACTGCAAGAAGGAGGGATACTATCAGTACGACTGTCCCGAACTCTCAGCTGCTCAAAGAGCAGAACGGCATGCCAGAAGAGATAAATTCGCCCAGAAGAGGCAGGCCTACATAGCCGGAGAGATATCCGACAACTCAATTGAAGAGGATACATTCATGTACTCTTCTGAGGATGAAGCTGCATTCGCAGCTGTTGAAGTCGGAGAGAAGGTTCCTGAGGAATCAGCTGAACAGTGTCTGATGGCCGGAGAAGAGGCTGAGGTAAATTCTAAACTTAACATAACCTCCTCTTCACAAAACACACACGACACTTACTCGGTCTCGGATGACCCTATGGACATAGTACAAGCATATGACGACCTGCTAGAGGAACAAATTCAGCTGAGCAGAGAGTTCAGCAGAACCATCCAGGAACTAAAACAGGTAAAGGCTGAGAATCAGAGACTTTCTTCTAATTGTCAGGTCTCTACTGAGTCAGTGGATCTAGTTGCGAGACTCAAGAAAGAGATCGAGTCTCTTATGACTAAGTCTCAGCTTCAAGAGACTCATATCTCAGTCCTGACCAAGGACAATTTGGAGAAAGAGACTGAAATAGCCCAACTCAGTCAGAAACTCTCAGACGTACAGAAGGACTATGATTCTCTCAGGAGAAGTGATGAGGTCTGGAAGAATTGATGACTGAACAATACCTGGGAGCAAAGGAGAAACTAGAAAGCATGCTCAGAGCACAACGGCCAACTGCTGTGAAAGAAGGCCTTGGCTACACCCATAAAGCTTCTACCTCCAAAAGCTCGAAGCACCGGGCCGATAGGTTCGTCGGAGGAAAGGTGCAAGGCTGCGACACCATACCTCGGGCGAAGAACAAACGAGAAAATAATCGCACCTCGGCCGAGCAAAGAACAAACAACCGACCAAAGGTTCCGGCCCCGGGACACCGAGATCGAACTCGGGGGGAACCAAGAAGGTCGGATGGGCGAAACAAGACAAGGAGCCACTGTTTGAGCATCCGGCTCGGTGCACGGTTCGTACTACTATGAGCCCAAGGTCGGGAGAAGTGCTAAGACTCGAAGAAGAAAGCACTCGAACCCAAAATCATCGGCGAAAGTCGGTATCTCCAAGTCCTCGTGGAGAAGAAAGGCGACAAGGTTCGAAGAAGAAGTCTCGGACTTCTAAGGTCCCGAGACAGATTTGGGTTCCGAAATCACCCACTAACCCTGTAAGGACCCAATCGAACCAAAGGGTACCTAAAGATGCTTCGTTTTGCAGGTGCATAAGGACCCATGGATAGTGGACGGCCATGCTCAAGACACATGACATATCGAAGAGCACGCTAACCAACTATGTACAAGAAGATGGTCCCGAGTGAGTTTGGAGACAACTCTAAAAGGCTACACAAGGGGATACGGAACGCCGAACATTGGGACTGCTTCGGTTCAAGAGTAACATATGTTGAAGGACTTCAACATAATCTCCTTTCTGTCGATCCAATTCGTGATAATCTTAACGAGTTATCTTTGACGCTGGTTTCTTTGATGTTGTTGATAAATCTACAAGGAAAACAGTGTTATCAGGATCGCGGAGGAAAAACATCTATGTTGCAGACTGGAAAACCGCAGAACCTGAGGCTTGCTTACCGCAGAAAACCCCACACTTATCCGCACACTTAAGTCTCCGACTGAGTTTCGGAAATCTTGACAAAAGTCGGTAGGGAGAGCTCGATGGCTGACTCACTCGTCCCGTGATCGAAGGTTTATTTGGCACTGTTCATCAGTTGCAACCAACAGCTTCAGCTGACCTTCACCGAGAAAAAGAAACGGTACTCAGGTGTATTCACCCCCCCCCTCTACACCTGATATTTGTCTCCGGACCAACAATTAGTACTCACTTCGTCCTATGAAACGTCTAGCATTTCATTTTGGACTATTCCACACAAATGTCTTATATTCCTTTTTGAGAAATGATTAACAAACAACTAATTAATTGTGGGTCATATCAGCCTTACTCCTACTACCCCACCCACTACCAGTTTTATATTCCTTTTTTGAGCAATGTTTTAGAATTTTTAGGATACGTTTATTATTATTTTGTTAATTTGTTTCTTCATGTGTCAGATCTTTTGTCAACATGCATATAGATTTATAAATAAAAGTTTTCATGCTACTATTAAATGAATTCTTGATCATGATAAGTTTTATTGTGTGGGAATATATATGTATTATGTTTTCCATGTTAGAGATCTATAATTTTTAGAACAAAATTTTAATGATTTAATTAATTTATGTCATGAATTGCCGAATTACTCAATGCACGAATGAATTTTGTCAATAGAAATAAGATTATGTTTACTATACTTATTTTTACTACTATGTGAAACCGTTAAAATCGAATGCTAATAAGTAGATTATGTATAATATACATTATAAGATTATTTTGATCTATTTCTATTTATAAATTATTTGAATTGGTTATGCATGCATGGCATTATATGTACGAGTCATTAAGATAAACTTTCATTCTTAGGACAGACGCGCATGACTTAAACATTGATACCCATTATTTTCTTCAAGTTAAGGTTAAGGTGTGGAATGTTATTATTTATATTTATTATACATTGTGCTCGATAATTCATGTGTTTATAACATACATGAAAGAAATGGTCGAAATCGGACCCTCTATGAAAAATTGGTCAAAACCAGACCATCGATCGAAATCAAACTGTTTGAAAAGTTTATTATCTATGTCGTTGAGTATCTCTTTCCATGATCTAATTTTTCATGTTTTATTGGTGTGATTTATAATTTTGGTAAATGTGTACATCTCCCACGGAGTAGTCGTACTCATCCCAAATCATTTATTCCCTCTATCCCGCTCGCCTTGTCTTGTATTCCTTTTCGGGTCATCCCACCCGACTTGTCCTGTTTCCTAAAAAGGAAAATAATTACTACAAAAACTCCCACTTTTTCTTTATGAGACCTACCTTTCTATACACAATGACTCACTCATCTATACACAACCACCCACTCACCAAAATATCCGTACCGAAACCAAACAAGACAAGTCAGTTGGGACGGAGGGAGTAACTTTTTTCATGAAATGGCACGGTCGATGCATAGGGTGTTGGTGGTGATGGTAACGAGGACAAATTTCTTGTCTTTAAATATAGGACTTCCGCTTAGTATGAAAATAACCTAAATTTTATAATGATTCTATTCCATGAAAATGTTTTGAAAGAATGGAAGTATGCTTGTTAAGGAAGAAGTAATGTGCCCTCTTTGTTATGAGAATTGAGGCGTTACAGACCGACAAGCGCGCCGCCGCCGCGATGAGGGCTTGACTTGTCCAGATCTGAGCGATCTCTCGCCCACCGATCTCTTCTCCTGCTCCGAATCGCAACGCCATACATGAAATACAATCTCAAGGGGCTAGTTAGCGTCTGAGAAGAAGAAGAGTTTATGCAACCACCATTTTTTTCTGCAGCAACTTTGTTTAGATACATATCCCTATTTGATTTTTGATATATTTTTTGGTCAATGTAGAGATCTCTCTTCTCTGCTTTGTTATTGCATCTTGCCTAATTGAGATTCTTGATTTTCTTTTTGTTAGAATAGTTGCCTCATTGCTTTCTTGATTTTCTGTCTTGTAGGTTTCCACTTGTAAGTTTTTTATTTTAGGTAGTTTTTGCAATTCTGGCGGACAGAAAATCGAAAGCTGAAAATTCGGAAAAAAGATTCTATACTGTTTTTTCAATGAGTGTACACAATAAAATATTCAATCACCAAAATCTAGAAAATATTCAATTTGCACCTAAGTAGGTGATTATTCTCTTAATTAAGCTTCTAGACACCACTTTAACACTCAAAAATCAAGCACATAAATTACAGCGCCGAAAAGAAAGCAGACGTTTTATATAAAACGGAGGTAGTATGTAGTATTATTGAGTATTTAAGTATTGAGTAGTATTATTATTAAGTGTTAAGTAGTATTAAATATTATTAATAATTAAAATATACTAGCATAATCATAATCGCGTTTGCGCGGAGTTATAATTTTAATCAATATATTTATATATTTTGTGCTAACATAAAATAATGATAAAAGAATTAGACTATCTAGTAGAAAGAATAGATTCTGACTTGCGGCCAAAACAAAAGATATTGAAATATGTTCTCATTAATTACGGCCACGGCCACTCAATATAAGATAAGATTGACGATTGATTTATAATTTTTATGCAGACTAAAAGTTTTTATTTGATTCATTCTGTCTATATGTATATCTATCAATCTAGAGATAAGAAATTACTCACCATGTAGGTGGTTGAAAGGAAGTTAGCCATCGTTATTATGCATATCCAAATCAAATGGGTGTTGGAATTTTGTATGCTGAAAGCAAATTTTATGGTTGTATATAATGTGTTTTTTCTTTTCTACTGTTTTATTTTCCTATTTAATATTTGTATATGTTTAATCATTTATCTTGTAATCTCTCCATTTCACAATTCTTGCTCCAAAAATTTTCGACACGATTTTTAACGAGAGTTATTGGTTGTGTGTAAAGATGTAAGATTGTTAGTAAAGATGTGGAGCCCTCAAATAAAGTGTGTGTAATAATTTACTATTTTTAGAAATAGAGTAACAATTGCGGGACAGCCCGAAAAAGAAAGTGGAGCAACAATTATGGGACAAATGAATTATAAAAGTTAGATTGTGTAGTGTATTGTAGATCACAGAAGACTACACAAATTGGTTGAACTGACAAGATATAAACAATTATCACAGTTGGGACAACTTTAGGATAAGTTGTCGGTTTAAGCTGCAGTTTAGATAAGAAGTGTCTTGTCTTGACTACTTGTCTATACTGGTACACTGAAGGTAGTGTATTGACGAATCACAGTGAGATGTGTTCTCCTGACTGACCTTAGTGGAGAACCAATATCTCGGTGACTTAGCTAGTCTTAAGTTTGGTAAGATTTCAGCTGAGTGCATTTGACTAGCTATCACTTTGACCTAGTATGGTGAACATCATCGGGACTGGATCTATATATCTTAGGTGTTACTAGTTATTTGTGGCTCGGGCCGGTTGTCTATATCTTGCAACCGTATCCTTGTAAAATGGGTTGATAATATCCCTTGAGGAACCCACAAGGATTAACACACTAAACCCGACCGGTTGATTAAGTTCAGGTGTTTTAATAAGGTCGAGTGGTACTACTCATGAATATAATAAGATGTTAATTAATTTAAGTTGTTAGAAAACTTAATGAATATTTCTATCTTAAATATGAGGATTTATTAAGTCTAAAATGCAAGCACATGCTCAAATTGGGATAAATGGATAAGTCAGCGCGAATCTTTATCGGAATGAATTTGTGTTTATTAATTAATTTTACTTTGGGTTGAGTGTAGATAATTAATTGATTTGAGGTCCGGCTTTATTGGATCCTTGCCCAATTAGTTGTCCAGTTATTTATTGTCTCTCAGAAATCACTATTAATAGATTAATATATTTTTCTTTATTTAATAATGTTATTTATATGAAATTAATTCACTGAACCAATTAATTGATAAATAAAAGTAGTCCAGCAAATTAATTCATTATAAATATTAATAAAATATATGCTTTTGAAGCTTATATATATATATATATATATATATATATATATATATATATATATATATATTAATATTCCATTCGATGCACTCATCATACACAAACGCAAGAGATAGAGAGAGAAACAATTTATTTATTTTCTTCAATTCTCTAACCACGCAGAAGGAAAAAAGGGATAGGATACAGATTAGAAGTCTGATCAGAACTACGACCACATACGAAGGAGACATATATAATTCATTCCTTCATATAGTTCATATGAAAAATAAAACAATCGGTCCATGATCGCTAATACACCAAATTAGTTCAGAGAAAAAAACCACAAAATATAACACAATCTAGAGATTCGTCCTAGATGATGTACAAAGAAAGCTTAGCTCTCGGATAAAAGAATGTAGCTCGATATGTTTTTGGAGTAATATGGCTTATGGGACTGGGAGGACATCCAACATAAGCATACCAGCCAATTGAGCATAATTTCAACAACTACATATTGCAGCATATTTACGGCTAAAAATATTTATCCCTGTAAATCAGTAAATGTAAAATTCCATCCGCAATCTTTTAAAACAAAAGACTCAATTCAGAAAATGGCTTGAAGAGTTTTTGATCATGAAATAAACATAATATCTACTTTGATTTCTTCTGAGCTTAGAGCATGCATATCTTAAATTTTCACTCTTCCAGGACATTATGTGATATTTTGGATTAAAAACTTGGGTACAGGGCATGTTAAAAGAGGTTATCATTAAAATGTTTCATGTAATTATCGGAAATTTAAAAGGGATACTAAAGTACATTTCTTACTTGACTATTTGAGGAAGCACTATTTTTGTGATTGAAGTAGTAAACCGGTACAGATTGAGAAGCTCTAGCACACCATTTTGCATACAATTGGACTCATTATTATTTCTGGAAGTCATTACCAGACTTTTTCTTGTCAAAGAAATTACAAGCACCTGAATGACTACACTAACATAACAAGAAATTAAAGAACACACATTCATCCTGCTCTCGGTTAGTAAATTGCTAGAATCCTAATTTAGAAACTTGAAGACGCTCTAAGTTTTCTTTATCCAATTCTCTAGTTCGCCTACTTTTTCCATTGAAAATGTAAAATGAAATAAACTATTGAATTTAAATGACAAATTGTTGTGAATTGGAGTGTGTTGATTTATGAACATTATATTGGCAATTAGGAATTGCTATGAAACAGTGCCATTTAGTTCATCAGGAGCAGATAATTGCTTAAACCATTTCAGAAATCGCCTTTCCGAATGTTCGTCATCCTTCGTCAATCTCCATCCCATTTTCGAATAAAAAGTAGTAATAGATTTAAAATTAATTTAATATTATTTTCACACACTAATTTACACTATATCTTCACACATTTTGCCTTTTAATAAAATAGGCTAATAATAATAATAAAAAAATAAATATGCCATGTCAGCACATAGTGGAGCGCATGTTTTGTGCCCACAGTGCTTGACGATGAATAATATAGGTTTAATAAGTATATATAGTATAAGTTTTTATTTAAGTTATAATTAATCATTTAAACATAAGTATTTTAGTGCTAAA
This sequence comes from Lavandula angustifolia, assembly GCA_028984105.1. Classification (NCBI taxonomy): domain Eukaryota; kingdom Viridiplantae; phylum Streptophyta; class Magnoliopsida; order Lamiales; family Lamiaceae; genus Lavandula; species Lavandula angustifolia. Next base: position 30,589,418 of record CM054803.1, read on the forward strand.
CTAATAAATCTTTTATTTAAATTATTTTAAAATTCTAAATTCTCTCACTCTCACTACCCAGTCTATCAGTTTACCCCCTTCGTTCTTATTCTTTCCCGATTCAGACGAGACTCGATCGATTGAGAGAGAGAGAGAGAGAGACGGTCGCCTGAGAAGACGGCGCACCGCCGCGCGCATGTGAAGCCATCCGCCAGACGCCATCCTGTCCGGTTCCCGCGCATCTGAATCTGACTGCAAGCCGATCTCTGGTATTGATTTTTCCTTCCAGCGTGAATTCAAGAATCAAGCTCACTATTGTTGTCACTTGTCAAGTTTGGTTTTTCCTTCCACCGTGAATCTCTGAAAACTAAATTTTCAGTTTTAGTTTCTTTATAAAAAAAAGAAAGAAGAAATTAGATAGCAAAGCATAAAAAAATTGAAAAAAAAGAAAATCAGAATTATGTGCTCGGCCAGTTCGACTTACCGGCTGAAAGTCTTCAGCCAAAACCGAAAACCGAACTGAACTCGGTTTGGCTAATTCTTTGACCGAACTTCCGGTTAACCGAAAGTTCGGTTCTGCTGTTGAACAGCCCTAGCCAGAAGTGTATTTCGCATTTTGCACAATTGCTTGTTTTTGGCCTCTGTTTGTTACTGATCTGAAATTTAGGTTCTGCATTTTTAACTTCCAATTTAGATTAGCATCAAGGATTTTTTGAAAGTCATTATTGGTTAATTTGCTTTTGGGTCTGAGCTGGGTTGAAGTTCTGCTTTAGGTCCATTGCATTCCTAATTTTGAATGAATTGAAAATGTGAGTCAAATTGCTCATTTTGGTTGGAAATATGAGCTGTTGAATATTTGTATAAGTGTTCTGAAAATATATTGCTCAATTTCATATGTTATTTAAGAACCATGCTTAATTTGTAGATATTTGGATGGATATAGGACTAAATCTGTTTCATGGAACTTGGAATATATTTCTCTGCAACCTTTACCACTTCACTGGAGATTGATTCGAATTACTCCAACTATGGAGTTTTATCTGATAATCCTATATGAAGATCATAATCTCTGATGCTAGATTCATTGTTTTTTAATTTAATTTGCGTATTTGTTTCCTCTTTTGTTCTTGTGCCAATAACGGTTTTAAATATACTTTGAATATTCATCATCATGAAAATCACATACATCTTAAGCTTCGAACAAATATAGTTTTCATCTAACTCGAAATTCGATTCCTTCTTTTATGCTTGTGATCTCGATCTAATCAACAATATGAATTTTTAAGCAACTGATAAGAAAACAGACAGGGACATCAGATCTCCTTTTGGGGAAGAAGACGACTTGTTTTAATGGGAATCTCTGTGATGCATATTGATTTGTTAAAATTTAGTAATTGTTTCTTGAAAGTTCTTTTATTTTTATTTTTATTAAACCTGCATGAAATCTCTTTGATGGTGTCTGATACTAAAAATATAACCAGAATGAAGATGTTGATACACATAATTGTCACTGCCTATGAGGCAAATCATTGTTTTATATTTATTTCAAATTTAATCCCATTTTTCCAACCTTTGGTTACGATTCATCCTCTTTCGCAAATTGATGATGTATAGCTCGTTTGTGTTGTTTATCGCTTTTGTTATGCAATTCTGATCTGCTACATTCTGTTCTAATCTTTATTCTATATTTGCTAACAACAATAAGGCTACAAGCTCTTTTATTTTCTGCTTGAAAATTTTGAGCTTTTATGTATTTTCAGCTCTTGATTTTTGAAATATTTATAATAATAGGAAAAGAAAGTGAAATTGCCCCAAACTCAAAAACCCTGTCTCGCTTCTCTCTCTCTCCTCTCTCCTCTCTCTCACGAGCGTGGCTGCGGTAGTTCGCTCTTCCTCCGCGCAAGGTTTTAAAAAGCGTAAACGGGTTTCGAGGCGTTTTTTCATGGTTTCACGAGGCATAAGCCTCGAAACGGAACGAGGCGTAAAATTGAGGCGTAAATTTAATTTTTTCCCCATAATAAATATATAATAACATATAAGTCAAAAGTACTCTCAAATTCAAAATACATGGGATTCAATATTCTCTACAACTAGGATTTTAACTTTTTAGTGAAATACATGGGAATTTGTAGCCAAAATGTCTTTTCTGGAAGAGAAATACAATGAATCTTACTAGCTCATCTAACCTCTTCGTTTTATTAAGTTAAATAATTAATTATACCCAGTTATCTAATAAAACTTCAGGCAACTAATCACATAAAGAAATGTCAAATTTAATATAACCTCTTCGTTTCTGGAAGCAACACTAATATTAATTTCAATTCACACTGTTTTCTACTCAATTTTGATTCTAATCTAAATACTTTGGGTTGGGCTGACTGAAAATCTAATTAATGTAATTAGGTTTAAGCTCAATTATATTAATTTCATAAGAATTCGAATTCTGGCCCGATAAAAAAAGGGACCGCCTCAGTGAAAAAACGTCTCAAAGGCGGGCCTCGAGGCGCGCCTCGCCGGAACGAGGCGCTCAGATGAAGCGTATGGTCTGAGGCGTACGCCTCAAGGCGTTTTTTCGCCGTTTCGATTCGAGGCGCACCTCGAGGCGGGCCTCAATTGGGTTTTTTAAAACCTTGCCTCCGCGTTCGCAGTACGTGCAACAGTGTATAGTTATGATAACTTTTGATGTTGATTTTTTTTTTTACTTTTTATTCTCAAAGTAAGAAATGTCGACACTTGCCGTTGCCGGAATTAGTATCCCAGCATCTGATGCTTATTTTTAGAATGAGTCTGTATTTTGGTTATAGATAATATTTTCCCTTGAATTTTTCTGTAATTGCTTTGTCTTGATTTTTCTCAAATTGGGGTAAGTACAATAAAAATCACATTTTTAAATACGATATGACTTTTATGCAGTAGCAACTTTATGTTTGCAACATCAGCACGATGTTTTTAATGATGTTCTGCATGCTAGTTTTCTTGAGAAGACACCAAACACTTTGCCAGAGTAGTTGAGATGGTCTTGAAAGTTGAAAGTTATGCAGATAACTGGTATAAGATGAGAAAATGATTAACTAGAATAACATGAATAAGCATTTTAAGTTTTCACAAATCTGGAAGGTTATTTGTTCTTAGCTGTAATTTGGTCATAACTGAGGTTTAGTCTTGTTTATATTAATATGTCAATGTCCTAGAATTTCAGTATCATCATAGGTTGTATTTCCATCGTTAATGGAGTTATGGAGGTGTGATGTTGCTTCGTATCAATATGGCAATGTCCTAGAATTTCAGTCTGTCATTGATGAACTATTAAAGTGTACCATTTAAATATTCTCATGAAATTCGTCACATGATGATCAATGGACCTGTTTAACCAATTTATTATATTATTCCCTTTGTTTATTGTCTCATTCATCTTTGATTGACTACGGCGCTGCCATCACATTGATGCACACGTTAACTCATTATTGAATCAGAAAAGAACATGGGTGGAGTCATTTTAGGCATGCCAGGGCCATGGGCTGAGAGTAATTATGAAGCAGCTGATATATATACTACGAAAATCGGGGGAGTTCCTGTATGTAACTCAATTATGTTTGAGAGTTACATTTCTTAATTTAAAAAATGTGTTGCTTCCTGAATTTAGTTTACTGTATCCGTTGATTAGGATTGGCCCTTTCCGGTTGTTGATCAGAAGCCGGATATGCTTGAGTGCAATGGATGTAGAAGCCATCTTTCTCTTCTTGCACAGGTTTAGAAACAGTTGTTGGTATTCTCTTCTGGTACATGTGTGACTAAATTGCTTCTCCTGTTCTTTTTGGTTTATGTTTCCAGGTTTATGCTCCCATTTTGAGTAAATCTTTTTCAATACATGAGCGAGTAATTTATGTTTTTGGCTGTATGCTTCCAGATTGTGAGAGCCCTATGTAAGGTTCTTTTTTCAAAACTTTTGCTAAACTAAACTGGATTTGGTAGATTAGTGCTATACCACTGTTTACCTATCAGTTTCCTTAGATGGTATTATCAATTATCAATATGTTTCATGCTTGTAAGTTGTAACTGTTGCAGCTGGCGAGCACTTCGAGTACAGAAAAGTTATAGCAACCAAGTGGTGGAATCACCTGAATCTTCTCCTACTTCAAAAAAAGAATGGCTGGAGGACCTATGGTCTTTTGACACTGGAGAAGAGGATGTTGACATAGATCTGGAGGAATTGGGTAGGGCACTTTCTGAAGCTGCAAAGTTAACATCTACAAAGAAAAAGCAAAATAATGTCGCAAATTCCAAAAAAAAGTCCCCGTCGACTGGTCAATCAACTAGGTCTATTGATGGTAGTATTCCAGGTGAGCTTGATAATTTTGTTCGAGCATCCTTTGTTAAGTATTTTGAACTCCATGCAATTCTGTTATTTGTCTGCCTGGTGTGATTTTTCTTTATGAGGAAATAAACATAGCAAGAGATGTATGATAGGAATCCTTTTAGTAGATATCTTTCCATGCTAATGAAAAATTCACAACATTCTGCATGGTCATCAAATTGCATGTTGTATTTCCCACATCCTCCAAATTTACTAATTTTATGTCTATGCTGCTTCATACCAGTTTTACCATGCTTTTACACATACACTCAAGAAGAAAAGCTATCCAAAAAAGCTACTTCTGAAAGTTCTCAGCTCCAAATCTCCATCCAAGAGTATGAGGAAAATCATGAAGATGGTTCTGATGGAGAAAAGTATGGAGAAGAGAACTATGAATATGATAGCGCATTGCATGCTGATCGAACTTATCTCAAGTTCAAGAAACGAATGGATGCTTACCCACAGCAATGCTTCAGGTATGTATGCTTTCTCAAAGCTGTGTGCTGTGACCAGACATGGATGACAAACCCTTAAATTCAATATAAACATATCTCAGTAAATAAGGCTCTATTCTAAAGCTACATGTGGCCATCAAATTATGTTTCATCCTTTTCATGAAGTTTGCCTTTGTGCACTAGGTACTCCTACGGAGGAAGACCTCTGTTGGCTTCTCCAAAGACGATGAATCCGGGGTCCTGCAAGCTCTGTGGTGGGGCAAGACATTTCGAAATGCAGCTGATGCCTACATTGATATACTTCTTGCAGGAAGGAGCTGATGATCAACAGAGGATGTCACTAGAAAAAAGTGATTGGTCTACTATGTTAATCTACACTTGTTCCACAGTAAGTATCCTAGTCTCGTACAAGCACAGCAGAAGTTTCGACATATATTCTTATTTTACTATTAACTATAATTATGTTTAGGCTATCCTCAATTGGCAATTATCAACAATATCTATATCCTGTGTTGACTGTGATACTTTTGATTCTATGAGGTCGACTGAGTTTTAGTCTCTTAAAAGTCAATAACTTGTCCCTGTTCTCTTTGCAGAACTGCGCAGGTGCAACATCTCAGATTAAGTCTGGTGACGGTGGCTGGATAGTTGCTGAGGAGTCGGTTATACTCCAGCATGAGTGAAATTGCACACCTAGTTTTGCTCACATCTGTGAAGAAATTGTACTTTTTTATACAGTCTTGATTCTTTTCCTTGCTTGTAGTACCCGAACTCGATTCAGTTACACCCACATCAAAATTATCATCTCATGACCTACAGCTCTTATATCTCATTTACTCTATCTGTTTGTGGTTCATATATATACAGGTGAACAAACTTGATCTAAACGAACTATCGACACTCGAAGGTGAAGAACAAGTTTGTTGCATAACTCCATGATTGTCTTTCAGAGCTTCAATTCCATCTTTTAGAATTTTTGGCTCCTTTGGACTTCTGCTTAGCAGCTTGAAACGCCTGCATGTTCTGTTTCTTCCTAGCTTCTTTCTCCGCCTACCACAAGCGACTGTGTTATGTTATGGTACTTGCTAAAGGGCTTAACGACATAGATCAACTTTTTGGAGGTTTGTCGATAAGTCCGTTGTGTTTCTTGTTTCGTCTCAACTTGCTGCGTCAAATTCGTGAACTGCATACTCTGTTTCTCTGTAATAATTAAGTTTATATGCATTATAGGAGAGGAGTATATAAAAGTTGCTTATTTAATTACATTTATTCTATGTTATAAAGAAAATTAATTTTAGTATATTTAATGAAATAAAGGAGCAAATGTAAATGTTCATAAAAATAGAAATTTGACAATACTTGTGGTGTATGTAAATTTCAAACATAGGGATGAAGACGTGCCCGAGCACACAATCAATATATGGTTCCTAGTCCATTTAATAGACCACTTTCTCCAATCATTGCGAGGCACGTACTGACGTACACCAAAATTTGTTCGGGCCCTTCATGAACCACGTCTGCATTCTAAAACATACTCCCTCCGTCCCGCTATTTGTGGCTCACTTTCCCGAAAGGGGTGTCCCGTTATTTTTGGCCACTTTCCTAATTTAGTAAAAAAATATTATCATATCTTCCACTCTATCATTTTCTCTCTCCTACTTTATTACATTCTCTCTCTTACTTTATCAATCTTTCTCTCATTATCTTACTCATTTTCTCTCTCATACTTTATCATCTACTCTCTCTCTCATACTTTATCATCTACTCTCTTAATTCCCGTGCCGAAACCAATTGAGTCACAAATAGCGGGACGGAGGGAGTATTTTATTAACATATGTATACAAACTTTTATTAATTTTGGATTTTTATCCAAATAAGACTTTCAGAAGAAGTATGCATTAACCTAAACCCCTCTGCGAGTTTGGGGTAGTGCTAACTGCTAACCTATCATTCTCTTTCATGGTAAGAATTGAATGACATCTTAGTTTTTCATTATTTGTCATAAACTAAAAAGAAAAATGCATTCTCTTCTTTACACTCACGACATAAATCTATGACAACAATTACCCAAGTTGTAGGGAACTCACTACACGAGGAAATTTTGAAAAGTTGAGCTTGTGATATGATCTGCTAGTATACACAAAAGTTTGGGTGTACCATATTTCTATATAGTTTTATGTACCACACTATAAAAGTATTAAAATATGGTAAAATATTACCCACGTCTTCTAATGAAAAATGTCAAATGTTAATACATTTATGATGTGATACATATAATGATATACGAATGTGATACACATGCCCAGCCCTGGGCCTGTGCAGCCGGCCCAACTGCACAGGGCCCCAAAAACTTAGGGGCACCAACCCATATATCAAATGTATATATAGAACAAGCCTACTATACTTATTTATTATTTAAATCATAATAATCCACCAATAAATTAACCCATTTAGAAACTCTTTTTTTTAAGTAGAGGCCCACTTGAAATTTTGATAGACAAATGAGGATCCATTCAAAAAGTGGGCTTTTGTTTTTTTTTTCTTTCTAATTTTGTATTTAAATAATTTTTTAATAATTTGTTTCCTAAAAGGAAACGGAAATAAGATGTTATTATTTAAGAATGAATCATCAATCCTTCATAATTCGATAGTCTCCATCTCTCATTTTTTACTTTCCATCTCTCAAGAATAATTATATTTTAATTCATGTTTCTCGTATTCATCGTTTGCGATATTGCACATTGTGCCCGCTGCAATTTCTTCTCTTGCCCACTTGTCGTTGACTCGTTTCGCTTCTTCAGTTCTTTGGACATGCTTTATGTATAGAGTTGGAGCTGCTTAGAGACATCATGCCTAGTGGGAAGAAGGGAGCTATTGAAATTTTGAGTTGTTTGAAAGAGATTGCTTGTTTTCCTAATGCAATGATTGCGTATAGGATTATGTTGACAATTTATGTCACTGTTGCATCTGCTGAAAGAAGTTTTTCCAAGCTAAAATTACTGAAGTCCTACTTGCGTTCTACAATGACACAAAATCGCCTAAATGGATTGGCGATGATAGCAATTGAAAATGATGTGTTGGAGAAAATTAATTTTGAGGATTTGATTGATGATTTTGCTTCAAAGAACGCTCGAAGAGTTGCAACCTTTAAGTGAAACATCATGAACAATTATGTTATTACCTTTTATGTCTTTTTTTCGCTTTAATAATTTTTTTTTGGTTACATACCGAGCCCAACTTTTACTGTCGCACGGGGCCCCAAAAATGTTAGGGCCGACCCTGGTGGTACATACAAACCGCTTGGGCCATTGTGGAAGGGAAATTTAATGAAGATACCTGGATCGGTTAAACCGAGACTAGATTAGTTTTACTATTACAACTTTAGAGCCCTCCTTTTAGTGGCGGATTAAGAATTATAAGTGAGGGATAAAATGTAGTAGAATTTAGTTTGGTTGAGAGAAGAAAATGAGAATAGAGAAATATGTAAGAAAGAAAGTAGAGAAAAAGAAAAATGTGAGAAATAGAGTAAACTTTATACTCTTTTCGTCCCGCTATTACTGTCACCTTTGATTTCTGCACGGATATTAAGAAATTTTATTTTAGTGTATATTTTTATCAGTTTTAATTGTATTAAAATTGACATAGTTTTCGAGGAGTAGTTGGTGGAAAAAAAATGAGAATTATCCAAATTTTTGCAATGCTAGTAAAAGACAATTGATTTTTTCTCTATTTTTTTTCATATTGTAATTGAAAAAATCATCTGAAGTTTTCAAAAAGTTAAAAATTATAAATTTTTGAGTTCCGAACGGAACATAATCGTGTGTGAGATAGAATTTTGAAGAGAGGGTATAAGAATGTGGGATTGAGTAGAGAGGATAGGGGATTCACTTCATTTTATATTTAAGAGTAATTTTTACCATTTTAGGAAAGATAACAATAATAGCGGACAACCTGATTAAGAAAGTAGAACAGTAATAGCAGGACGGATGAAGTATATTGTTTGGTAGGAGAAAAATAGAAAACAAAGAAAAGAGAAGAAAAATGATGTTATAATTGGAAAGATATTTAAAAAAAATAATTTATAAGGCTAAAATTATATTTTGACTCAACTCTTGTTTTTAATTACATTTTCTCTCCTAATTCTCTTGACTTTTGGAAATAAAGAAATGAAGGGTGGGTCCATTTTTCTTCTCTCTCTTTGTTCTCATGTCAAACATAAACAACCTTTCTTATTTTCTCTCGTATTTCTCTCTTCTCAATTTCTTTTCTCTCATTTTCTTTTGAACCAAACAAAAGGTTAAAGAGTAGAGAATATTTGTTTTAATTTTTTTTAATATTCACATAGAACTATAGAAACTGAGGTTTTTAGAATTCCATGTCAAGAAACGCAAACTCGGCCAAGACCAGAGACATATGTCTGAAAATGAAAAGTAATCAAATCTTATCTTATATATATAAAACGCGAATATTTCAATTCCAAATCAATTTCAATTTCAATTCAATTGAACTCAATTAGAATTTCATTAAATTGAGGGGCAAATGCTTTATTCTTTTATTTTCAATGGATCCACTTCTACATTAAAAATTCAATTTCAAATCTAATTGCATTTCAATCTAATTAATTTTTCCAAATAATTCTTTTAAACTCTTTAATAAATGATTTCTTTTTAAATTATTCAAAACAATCTATTATTATCTGTTGGTCCGGAGAAGATAGTCAGGTGTAGAGGGGGGGGGGAGTGAATACACCTGATCACAGTTTCTTTTCTCGGAACGTGAAGGACAGATAATAACCTTCGATCACGGGTCAGAGTGTGTCAGCTACTGAGCTCTCCTACTGACTTTTGTCAGTACTTGAAACTCAGTCGGAGACGTTCTGCGGATAAGTGTGTAGGGCCCGGAGATTCGTCTCAGTTTGAAAACGTGTTCTCGCAAGTTAAAGTATTTTAGCTAGTGCGCTTTTATAAATACGTTTTATGCAAATATATGATTTTAAACCAGTTTGTATGCAGTGCAATAAAACAGTAAATAACACAAGCAATTTAACGTGGTTCGGAAACGCAAGATCCTACGTCCACGGTCCTGACAAGGCAAGAGAACTTGTTGATTTATCTGAGCAAGCCTCAGCAAGGAATTTGTGCACTGGACAGACCCTTCTAAGTTATAGTCCTTAGCGACTTTACAATTCAAACCTAAGTTCGAAAGGGAGGGGATAATCTCCAACTAGAAGGAGTTCTTACAATAAGAACAATTCACAGAAAGTGAACTCCTTCGAATTTCTAAGCTATGAATATGGCAATGAGATTAGCTAGAGAAGAAAGGGATCTAAATAACTCTAAAGAGAAGAACTAGAAATATTCTATGAAGGCAAGTTCTTCGCTGGATGATCTTTCAAGTTTGCTAGAGTGTTTGAATGCTTGAGCGTTTTCCCTTGTGAATCCCGTGCGTGGAGCTCGGTTTTCTTCTCTATTTATAGTTGTGAGCAGGCATATGTCCGTTGGAGAAGACGATGCCACGTGTCACAAGCTTCCAAAGAAAACGTTCATATTTTTCGAATTGTTGCAGCAGGGCAGTTGACACTGTACATGAGAGCAGCTCTAGTTGGTCAGAGCAGGTAAAGCGTTGTCGGCTTCTCATTGGTCGAGGTTTGTGGTAGGTGAGAATGTGTCAGTGTTCAGAGTTGACTATTCTTCAACCTCGTATGATCTTCTGCTGAACTTCGAAATGACTTGTGCGACTGGGTCATTTTCTGTCGGACACAGTAAACTTAGGACAGTCTCTGTCTTCTTCGACTGAGTCGGCTGACAAGCTGATATGGCTTTGGTAGGTCGGTGATGACTTCGAAGGTGCCGAGCTTTGCATTAAGTTCTTCTGCCGATGTCTACCGGGCGATGAAGAATCTTCTGCGAGGACGGATTCAGCAAGAAGACAAGAATGCAAGCGATTACACTGATGAGTGGGGTTCCGGAAAGTAACTTCGTCCAAAGATCCGTCCAACAGGTTTACCCCGTACAGGACTTAGACAAAAAGATAAACTATCACAAAAAGTCTAACCTATACATCATCTAATCCTATCGAGACACTACACTACTGATATCAGCTGGGTTTTGGGATCTTCAATTCCATAGTACTACTATGATTTCCCCCAATATTATTTTAACCACAAACAACTGACTACCATCTATAGACTCATAACCCAACAATTTCCCTCTAATTGATGATGCTAAAACCTCTACTATTATAAGAACAAAGACAGGAATGCTAGACTACTGACTTAGAAAGACTTCAGTAAAACTGAAACAGATAACTTCAGTAAGTTCAGCAGGTGAGAGATAGGAAAAATCAGAGAAACGGTCATGTGTGAGTGTGTGTCAGATCACTTCAGTGATCAGTTGTGAAAAACACAAGCAAAAGCCGTAAGACAATGAGTAATTGTCTGGCAAGCAATAGAAACTGATATATATAAACAGATGATTACAGAGTTTCTATCGCTATTACAAAAACAAGGACAGGACGATCATGGCTGACGTCTGAATCTCTGAGTTCGGCTCTTAAAAGCAGCAGACCTATCAGCAGGAGGGTCCAGACAGTAATACTTGTAAATCCTTTTCCTCAGAGTCTGGATTTCCTCGAGATCCTCAGGCAGATCAGTGCTGAGATTGTGATGATAAGCAGCTGCCTCGATCTCATCTTCTATTTCCTTCGTGCATAGCACGCCGCGAGTCATCATGGGAGGAGGGATTCTTCTGAAGGCTGGAGTTCTGATGGGTATCTTCTCCCTTTCCATGATTGGTAGAATTTGTGCTCCGATATGGGCAAGGTTTTGACGAAGAAATTCTTCGAACAACTGATCAACAGGTACCTCAGACGGGTAGAAGCCCCATACATAATATCCCTTGATGAATAAGACTCTGAGTTCCTCCCACTGCTCGTTTAGTTCAGCTGGTACCCATTTGTCTATGTGAGGAGTAGGGGCCTTCTTGATGTACGGCGCTCTGAGTGCTCCTCTCCCATAGTACTTTGAAGCTTTGGGTATTTGCTTTCTCCACTCAGCTGCTGGCTTGTCAGCCAGGCTGATCATCTTAGCCATGTCAGCCAATCTTTTCTTCTCTCTGAGGGCCGTTGATCTAGCATCTCCTCTCCTGAGACTAAGTCGCTTCAGTGTTGCCTCCCAGGTAGCTCTGTCCTCGGCCTCCTTCTCAGGTGTAAGAGTTGAAGTGTAGTAACTCTGAGCTGTTGGCTGGACTTCAGTAATTAGAGCTTTGGCTAGCTCCTCTTGAGCTTTCTTCTTCAGTTCCTCCTCGATTTTCTTTGCTTTTCCTTTGACAGCCTTGCCAATCACTTTCTTAGGCTTCTTGGCCTCTTCTAGCTGATGCTCATGATCCAGCTTGTCTTGTAGCTGTTGAGCAATTTGTAGATCATAGGCTTCCTGCTCCGCTTTAGTTTTGAATTTTGGCGTCGGGGAAGATGGAGGAGTGGTTTCAGTTGTAATCTCCTTCCCCGGCCTTTGCGGTGGAAGTGGTTGTGGCTCGTCTTCGTCCTCCTGATCGAGGAAGTGAGTAATGTCCTCGATGTACTGAGCATATGAGGCAGATGCTGGCTCAGTCACAGTAGGTGTTGTTTGGACTTGGGGAACATACTCCAGAAGGAGTACTGCAGAACTGGTTCCAACCTGAGCGGCTGAACCTTCCCCCTGGGGTGCTGAACTGGTTCCAGCCTGAGTGGCTGAACCTACCCCTTGATTTCCTCCCTTAATAAATTCGACTTCAGGACTCTTCTCCGCCTCAGCCTGTTCCATCTTAGTTTCTTCTTTTACTTCTCCTTCCCCCTTTTTGGCATCATCAGCCTGAGAGAGGTGAGTACGGATGGCTTTCACATCCTTCTCCAAATTATATACTAGATCTTTGATTTGGGTGGCAGTTGCTTCGAAGTCCTTGACCAGGTCGCTGTATCGCTCCCAGTCTTTTTCTTGATCAGCTCTAAATGATTTCAGTTGAGCAGCTGACTCCTGTCGGAGTTTCAACAGAGACTGATCATGCGAGTTTGTGATCTCTTTTTGGATGACCTTCAGTGCCTCAGCCTGTTGTTTGATGGCTGATTGAAGGCTAGAGGTGGCCACTTTGTTCCTCTCATCCATGGTGGCTTGGACTGCCGCGAGACTCCGAGTCAGCTGCTCAGAGAAAGATTCCTTCTGAGATAACAAGAGCTGCTGAATCTGAGCGGCTAAGTCCGCCTTCTGAGCTGCAAGGGCTATCTCAATGATTTCCTGAATGTTTATCTGAGGAGTAGGAGCTTCTGAGACTTTCTTAACCCCTTCTGCTAGTCGGTCGACGCTTTCAGTCTGGGCCTTTGTGTATTGAGCCCACTTGATGTGTACGTCTTTGGCGAGGAGACGATTCTTGTCCCCTTGGCGCCTGATAGCTTTGTTTACCGACTTAGAGGTCACGGAACCTATCGGTTTTATCTGATAGCTACTGGTTCCGAGCCTTTGCTCAGATATCGCGAGTTGTTGCGCTCGACTCGGCTTCGAGGCAACTTGAGCTTCACCAGATTTAGAAGGTGGTGGTGATTGGCCCTTTTCGCGGGGAGTAGAGCCCTCAGCAGATCCTCCCAAATCTGCATCCTTGGGTGATGCCTGTTCCATCTCGTCATCATTCTTATCATCATCATCGCCATGATGAGATGGAGGCGAGGGGCTGTTGCCAGGGATTGAGGATCGCAGGCTGAGAAGATATAGCATCCCTGCTCTCAGATCCTCAAAAGACGTAAGATCAGCTGGTTCCCCGAACCCTACAGCTGATTGTAACTCGTGCTCCTCGGCAAGAAGGGACAGAGCTGACTGGGTTCTGATTATATCTTCGAGAATATCCCAGTTGAGGGACCTCGGCAAGACATCGTGTCCCCGCCCCTTATGGCTGTTTCCACCAAGTCTGGGTGCTCAGAGATCTCAGGGATCTGAGCATGTACTTCTCCTGTGGCATGGAGACGGGTGGAGTGAAGAGTAGTCCACTCAGCAGAGGTTTCCTCAATCGGTTCCCTGATATCCAACTGAGTTTCCTCAGAACTGATGCATTGAACCTTATCCTTTATCGTGGTACCCTCAATGCCGGTGTCAGAATCTAGGATGTGTTCCTCCTGAGTGGGTGGAGGAGAGGCTTGTCTAGCTGGTTCGACTGAGACCTCAGAGGGTCCAGTTTTAGTTAGCCTCTTCCTCTTAGGCGGGTCGGCGTGAGGGGGCAAATCTGAGACTGCTCTCTTCGGCTCAGGCGGCCCTCGCCCGATGGATTTCTTAGCAGCGGCTTTCATCTTAAATTTAATAAGCTGCTGTCGAAATACCTGGAGTCAGCAAAAGCTGAACTCCTCGAGACTGACTGCTCGATCAGTATGGACATCTTGGTTCCATACAGTAGCTTCACCACACTAATAAGTCTTCTTTCTCCAGTGGGCGAGGCTGTGAACTTCTGAGCCTGAGCCTTCAGCTCGGCTACATAGTAGTCAGTCCAGTTGACTTGGACTCCATCATCTATGATCATCATCAGCTGGACGTGTGGCTTGGACAACTGATCATAGGAACCCGCTGAGCTTGTGAGTATGTGTGAGATAATATAAGCGAGCCCCCGGTATTGTGGCAGTAGCTGATTCTTTGGCAGAGCTGTCTTGAAGACTATGTCGCTCCTGCCGCAGAACTTCTGAACATAAGCGTTGATCTCCTTCTCCTTATATCCAATAGGAGAGATTCCACTGGCTGGGAGATCAAATGCTAACTCTATTGCATCACGGATGTTGATGACGTGCTGACTTGGATCCCAAGAATTTGGTACAACCTCCTTCATGAACGAGAAGGAAGATTCCTCCAACCCAGAAGCTAGGGTTCTCCAGTTGAAATATACCTCCGCCACTTGTCTGGGTAAAAACGCCCGAGGTTGCTTGGAGACGAGCAGTTCTAGTCCAGAAGTTTCAATAGCTAAGAATACGGGCTCCAGATATGGAAGATCAACTTGACGAAGCGCCATAGTGGGTTCGAACTGGATGCGAGTTTTGATGATCTCGTCAATGTTGGTGGATGTCTGTACTGTCGCCATGAGAATCTACAAAATAACTCGTTAGCACTTGAAAATAGAATAAGTTAGTATGAGTTTTGAGCAAGATTTAATACATTACCGATTGATTTAGAGCTTGGAGATACTAAAAATGCAAAGCAGTCTTAAGATTTTGGAAGAAAACTGAATCGCGGAGAGAAAGCTCTAAAATTTCGGAAATGGCGATAAGTGAGGAGAAGGTAGAAGATGAAAGATTTTGTAAGATCATGCGTGAAAAACCGTTTAGATCGAACGGTTGGGATTTAATCTCTCATTGTTATTTGTGGCTGAGATGTGATGTTATAAAAGGAATGATTGCCTAAGCCGCCTCTACCATAGACCCACGTAGGATAATGCGCAGTTAAGGTAAGTGAGAAGACGTGCATTAAATGCGCTGCAGGCAGCATTAAAGACTAAGTCATTTTAAATGAGAACGGTTTCCTACTGACTTATCCTTAAAAATTAATGGCGGGAAATAAATGCTCATTAACTACTGAGGGCAAGCGACTGAGATAATAAATGCGAGCATGCTTCTGAAAAAAAAGTTTAAGTAAGTAATACTACGCAAACCTCTTCAGCTGAACCTTTACGATCAGCTGGTTACCGTTTAGACTAAGGAGGATGGTTGATGAGCTGATGACCACGTTCCCCCAACTGTGTACAGTGTGATTCTCCCGACTGAATCAGTGTACTGAGTCTTCTGACCTGTCATACCGTTTCCTTACACTTGATACCAATTGTTGGTATACCAGTGGTTGGTTTCTACTGATACCAATTGATACCAACCAATTGTTGTGTTCTACTGACACGATTCAGTAGGATCCAGTAGACCTAGCTCAACTAATAATTCTCTGAATCTGTTCTCAGCTAGTGGTTTGGTCAGTAAGTCTTCCCTTTTCTTGTCAGTATGGATTTTCTCCATTCTGATATCCTTCTTCTCGACATGGTCTCTGATGAAGTGGTGTCGAATATCCACGTGCTTGCATCTCGTATGGAGAACTGGATTCTGAGTTATTGCAATAGCACTGGTGGAGTCACAGTAGATGGGAACTTCATCCTGAATTATACCATAGTTTCTCAGTTGTCGAAGCCAAAGGATCTGGGCACAGCAACTTCCAGCAGCCATGTACTCAGCTTCAGTAGTGGACGTTGCTACTGAATGCTGCTTCTTTGAAAACCAAGATATTAGCTTGCTGCCTAGGAACTGACATGTTCCAGAAGTTGACTTTCGATCTATCCTGCATCCTGCATAATCAGCATCAGAATAACCTGTTAGTATTAGGTTGTCATCAGCAGGATACCATAACCCTGCATCAGGTGTTCCTCTTAGATATCGCAGAATCTTCTTTGTTGAGTCTAGATGACTTCGCTTGGGATCCGCTTGAAATCTTGCACATACACCTACAACATAAGTTATATCAGGTCGGCTAGCTGTTAAGTATAATAAAGAACCAATAATAGCTCTATAAAAATGTAGAGTTAACATAAGCTCCCTCTTTGTCTAGATCGATTTTGAAATTTGTGTTCATGGGGATCTTGACTGGTTTGCTTGAATCGCAGCCAAATCTTTTCAGAAGATCTCGAGTGTACTTGGCTTGATTGATGAAAATTCCTTCAGGTGATTGCTTCACTTGAAATCCAAGGAAATAGTTCATCTCTCCCATCATAGACATCTCGAATTTCTCCTTCATCATTTTCTCGAATTGTTGACATATAGTCACGTTTCGCAACCGAAAATGATGTCATCCACGTAGATTTGCACCAGTAGGGATATCATCTCCTGACTTTATGTTGAATAGGGTGCGATCTACTGTCCCCTTCTGAAAACCTTTATGAAGTAGAAAGTCTGATAGGGTATCGTACCAAGCCCTGGGTACTTGTTTTAATCCGTACAGAGCTTTCCAAAGTCTGTACACTTGACTTCTTCCTTTAGTACGCATAGACTTCTTCCTTTTCGAAATGACTTGTGCGACTGGGTCATTTTCTGTCGGACACAGTAAACTTAGGACAGTCTCTGTCTTCTTCGACTGAGTCGGCTGACAAGCTGATATGGCTTTGGTAGGTCAGCTGATGACTTCGAAGGTATTGAGCTTTGCATTAAGTTCTTCTGCTGATGTCTACCGGCTGATGAAGAATCTTCTACTGAGGACAGATTCAGCTGAAGACAGAAGAATGCAAGCGATTACACTGATGACGTGGGGTTCTGGAAAGTAACTTCGTCGGAAGATCGCCAACAACAGCTTTACCCCGTACAGGACTTAGACAAAAAGATAAACTATCACAAAAAGTCTAACCTATACATCATCTAATCCTATCGAGACACTACACTACTGATATCAGCTGGGTTTTGGGATCTTCAATTCCATAGTACTACTATGATTTCCCCCAATATTATTTTAACCACAAACAGCTGACTACCATCTACTGACTCATACACAACATTATCTATATAAAATCAAATATTCTAATTTTAACTCAATTTAACTATTATTAAATTTAGCCGTAAATATATTATTCTCTTTATTAATTTATAGATACACAACTACATCTAAAAAAAGAATTCAATTAGAATGAATCTCAATCCAAAATTATATTATTTTTAAAAAACCAATTCAATCTGAATTCAATTTATATTCATTAATAATTAATAGTATATTTATTTAATAATCTATTGAATTTATCTATTATTTTATTTATCTAAAAATCGGATGTTCAATTTCTCAATATCTGAAAGCAAAGGCATTACCCTTATTTCAAAAAATTTATTTATATATTTTATATGATTTCTCATTTCTTTTGATATATTTATATTTAATTAGTTAAAAAAGAGAGTTTCGTTAGTAATAATATTTTTTTAAAAAAAAAGAAAAGAAAAAAGGAAATGAGTTATGCAATTAAAACGATTTATTTTTCAGTTTTTCAATTGTCAAAATAATTTTTAATGTACAATCTTATCTTATCTTATATATATAAAAACCGAATGTTTAAATTGCAAATAAATTAAAAATGAATTATAAATAAATTTCAAATAACTATTCAGTTGGATCCAATATAAAATCTCATTAAATAAGGCGTAGATTTATTATTTTTCAAATTTATGTATAAATTTAATTTATGAGTAACAATCTAATCTAATTGATTGATTTATTTCTCAAAGTGCTTTAAAATTTAATTCTTTGTGAATTCAATTTCACAAATTAATTTAAATTTCAATTTAATTATATTCAATTGAAATTTTCTTTAAATTTAGGGGTAAATGAAATTATATATATATATATATATATATATATATATATATATATATATATGTGTGTGTGTGTGTTGGTCCCGAGTGTACGGTCAGGTGTAGAGGGGGGGGGGTGAATACACCTGATTCCGATTTTCTCAACTTCGAACACGAACAGTCCTGTTCAGGAAAGTGCCGTACTGAAATAATTCAGCAGACCAAATAGCTGTTCTGAATCGTGTGTGGCAAAGAGTCTGACTCTACTGAGGTCTGCTAGCTGACTGAGTCAGAATTCAGTATCAACAGGTAGAGTTCAGCGGTGCGGAAAAGTGTAGGCCCAAATCAGTTGAGTGGAAAAACCGTTTTAGCAAGTCTCAGTTCAGTAAATAGACAGTTCAGTATGCTGAGACAGTTGTATGATTTTAAAGTAGGTTTTTAGTATGAACAGTAAAATCAATGCAAAAGTAATCAGAAAGCAATAACAAGACACAGATTTTTAAAGTGGTTCGGATATCAATCGATCCTACGTCCACTGTCCCGAAAAGTTCAGGAGGCTATTTATTATACTGAGTTAGTCTCAGTCAGCTTGTACACAGGACAAAGCCGTGGGTTGGGGATTATACTGAGCAAGTCCCAGTTTACAAAGACATCAAACTAAAGTGTTTGACAAACTTCTCCAACTATGAAGGAGTCCTTTTACAATAAGGATTGGGTTCAAATATGAACTCCTTCGTCTAAGCTATAAGTATATTCTGTTGAGCTTAGGGTTAGAGGGATAGAGAATGAGAGAGTGGCTTCTAGATCGACGAACAACTGAAATAAGCTTTAGGTTCGTGTATCGTCGATTTGGATACTAGAGGCTATGAGCTGAGAAGGTAGTCTTTCGCCGGAGATAGATCTTCAAATTCTTGCGGAAGACTTAGGGTTTTCTGGTTCTAGCTCGTTTGAATGCTTGTGTTTGTTTTCGTCGTTAATCTTATGCGCATTCGTCTCTCTCTTGTGTTTTTCCCTTCTGCACTCTTTCAAGGCTTGAAATGTCCCTCTATTTATAGAGCAGAGATTGGAAAAGATCCGTTGGAGACGATCTTCCTTTCTCTCTCTTTTGGTAGCTAACGGCTCTTTTTGAAGGATGTAACAGTGTCTTTTCCCTCCTTTTCTGGAAATATGTTGACTTGCAACTTTAGTAGGTAGAGACACGTGTATGCTTGTCATTTGTCGAGGATTATGGAGTGGTTGAGATGGAACAGACTTCGAGGCATACTGAAGCTGACTTCTCTTTTCCTCGTACTTGACAATACTGATTGTATATTCAAAAAGTGTCTGACAGTTCAGAAGACTGTATGCGTTGCTGAGTCTGATCTTCATTCAGTAGAGAGACATCTGAGGGTACTCTACTGATGGTCAGCTCTGAGTTCAGTGAACTACTCTGCGCGAGTTCGGTTCTACCGACTCCTTCGCATATCTTGCTCTCGCCGAGTCGAGTAAATTCTGAGTCTTCTACTTCTGGTGCTGAGGCTGATAAGCTACTGACCGCCTTAACCAGAGCAGAGTGTCTACTGAGTATGAAACCTCAGAGATAAAAGAATTACACGGGAATGGTTCATCAATCAAGATAGGGTTTTGGGATCTTCAAATCTTCAGATAGGTACAGAGCACGAGGCTACTGAGCTTACGGTCAGTGTTGAAGACATAATCATTTCCCACTAAGTATAACAGTGCTGAGGATAAAATCATCACCCAACAATTTCTCCCTATTTAATGATGCCAAAACCTATCATCTATGCTAACACTAAACTATCAGAAACAGAGCTCCTTACATTATTACAAGTAGGATCAATGGAGTTTGTTCTTCAAGTTCTAGTCTACCGAGGGGAGCAGGGCAAAACAATTTCCCTCTATCTAAACAATTCCCCCGAAACACAACAACTAGACTATCAGATCTAGAGAAGCAATAAGCTGACAAGTAAGATAAAGTGAGTGTGTGAGTCAGCAATCACTTCAGTGATTCTGAGTGTTTAAGCATAAAACAAACACGGCTGTTTAGACAATAAGATATTGTCTGAGCCAAAAGAGAATGTATATATAATATATGAAAGTTCAGTACATTACATCTCTTTCTAAGCTAGGAAGATAAAGAAATCTAATACTAAGAACGCTTGTACTGCTTGATCCTATCCATAAAGTTTTGCGATTCTGACTCAGGCAGGGGTAAGCCATACATTCTGTATGAGTTCTTCCTCGGCTTCAGGTATTCAGCGAAGTCTGCTGGCTCATCTTCTTCAAGTCCTCTGGTTGCGGCAGCATTCTTCACTTCTATTTCTATTACTCCATGATGGACTGAGTCATCATTTCTTCTTGGCGGAGGTATGATTCTGGGCTCAGGAACACTGACTTCTATACCTTCAGACACGGCTTTATGCAAGTATACGTATAGATCCGGTTATGTTATCATCATCCATTCTGTGTAAGCATCAGCCTTAGCCTTGTCTGGCCAGAACCTCCAGAAATAATTGCGCTTGATAAACTCTATCTTTGCAGATTCCCATCTCTGAGTAAACTAAGCAGGCATCCAATCGTCTGTCCTTGGCCATCTATGTGATTTCATCAGCTGGCTTCCTGAACCTTCTGTATCGATAAGGAATATCAGCTTTTGAAGGTACTCTCAGCCTGGCCTCTTGTTCAGTACGAATTCTCAGTGCCTCAAGGTCTGCCATATGTATTCTCAGTCTGGCAGCTTCTATCTGTCTGGCTTCCTCTCCTCTGTAGAGATACCTATCCATCTGAGCAAAAATGGCTTCGATCTCAGCATCTTGTTCTTTGGATCTCATATAGGAAGGTTGGTGAGGAGAGT
Organism: Lavandula angustifolia; assembly: GCA_028984105.1. Taxonomy (NCBI): domain Eukaryota; kingdom Viridiplantae; phylum Streptophyta; class Magnoliopsida; order Lamiales; family Lamiaceae; genus Lavandula; species Lavandula angustifolia. The sequence continues at coordinate 30,610,362 of CM054803.1, forward strand.
CTTCTGAGTCGCCAGGGTACTGGATTTCTCTTTGGATGTACCACGCTTCTCGGTATTCTTCTCGTCGTTGCTCCTTTTCCTTTTCTCTATCTTCATCATCATGAATCTTGAGCTTCCTTGGAGGCAACCTAGCAGTTTTCTTTCCGCCTCGAGCTGGTGCCTTAGTTTTGCCTTGAGAGGTCTTTCCTTTAGGCTTGTTGGCAGCCTCAGCTTTGGCTATCTCCCTAGGAAGCTTCTCGTCAGCTGCTATCTGAGCCTCCTCTTCAGCAGAAATGTATCTCTTTGATTTCTTTGCTAGAGGGGTCGGGAGTTCCAGTACTTTCTTCCCTTTGCCTGGAACAGGCGGTGGTAGAGGGGCTTCTTCCTCTTCTGAATCATCATGTTCAGCATACTCAGCAGCCTCCTTAATAATATCAGTAGGAGTCTGGGTTGCGTAAGTAGCTGTTCCAGAGCCACTTGGGCCGATCTCTGCTGTGCTCGCAGCGGAGACACCCTGGGTCTCTTCAGCTGGTCCAGTAGCAGCAATAGTCTGAACTACGCTTGCGTCTGCTACTGACCTGGTTTTCTTGTCGGGCTTCAGTGGAGCTTCCCCCTTAGTGAATTTGGTTGTGGGTTTAGTCAGGGTTAGCTTGGGGGTTGACTTGTCCCCTTTTTCACTATCTTTCTTTTCTTCCCTTTTATCCTTTCCTTCCCCCTTTTTGGCATCATCGATTGTTACCGGAGTCGGAGTGAGAGGTTGACAGAGAGTCGAGTTTGTCTTTGATTTTTGTCAGTGCCTCATGCAGCTCATTCCTCTCAGAAGCAAGATCTTCACTGTATTTCTTATGGGAGAGTTCAGCTGCAGCCTTAAATTCCGTCAGCTTCTCAGACACCTTATCCTCCAGAGCTTGTTGAATATTGTTGAGTCTGATCTCAGTGGCCTGGGATAGGTTTGAGACTGATTCAGTATTAGTAGACTGAGAGGCCTTGAATTCTTCAAGCAGTTTGGCCTGTCCCTCCTGAATCATTCTGAGCTGATCTTCAAAGTCCTGTCTCTGCTGTGCCAGCGCATTTGAGACAATGGAAGAGACATCAGGGGCAACTGAGTCGGATAGAGAAGTTTTCAGCCCCTGAAGCTCAGCGCTAGTGGCTTCAGCAGTTTTCTTCCATACTTTATGGACAGCTTTGGCTAGAGCTCTGTTCTGAGCTCCTTGGCTTTTCAGTGCCTTGGCCATGGACTTTGAGCGTTGGCCTTTGGGGCTGGGCGCTACTTCAAACTGAGATGTTAGCAAGAGCTGAGCAGGCTCTGCAGACGTTGAAGTACCAGCCGCCGACTTCACATGCCCAAGGATACTGAGCGGTGGATCAGAAGTTTCAGCAGTTGTATCCTTGTCCTGGGGTACTCCCTCATCAGGCTTCCCAGGGCCTGAATCATGGGGTGGGTCCTGACCGTCGTGGTCAGACCCATCTGAGGGGGCTGAGCCTGAAGTCTGCTGCCTATCGTGCAGTAAGGCCAGCATCGCGGCCCTCATATCATCGAAGTTACCTAGGTCAGCAGGCCTGGAGTAGCCTATCTGCTGCCTTAGGTGCTGCTCCTCCTGATGTAATTGGTCACAGGAGTAGTGAAGGATGAGGCGAAGCTGTGGGTGCCACTCCTGGAACCTTAGGAGCATGTGGAGCCTGGCCTGTCTAGCAATTAACACCAAGTCTTGGTGGCCAGCGATCTCCGGTATTTGGTCAGCTATCTCTCGGAATGCTTGATATCTGAGCGCTGAGGCTTCCATTCCGATTGATTCTTGCTCAGATGCCGTTTCTGAGTCGTCAAGATCTATGGCGGACGTCGGTTTTTCAGCAGATGGCAAAGTGCTGAGTGGTGGAATATCAAGCGGGCTTTCCAGAGTTTGTATATCAACACTCTGGCTAGGTTCAGCTGGAACCCCTTGATCCACTTCTTGAGTCTGTTCAGTGGAGACGGCCTTCTCCACCGAATGAGTCTCCTCGGAGGACTCTGACTCATCTATTAGCTGCATAGGCTGAGTAGGTTGTTCAGTAGCATGTTCAGTAGCCTGTTCAGCAGTTGGTTGTTCAGTAGTTTCCTCCGGTACAGCCTCGGATTCAGTAGGGACATCAGCGATGGCTCTCTTCAGACGTTTAGCCGATGTCTTAGAAATTTTCGCTGGAGGAGACCTCTTCTTGGTAGGCGTGGTTTGCTGAAGCAATGGTCCTGAACCAATCTGCAGAAGAGCAGCTGTTCTGTTGTGGAACCTGATCTTCTTTACATTAAAGTATACCTTGTCCTCAAAGGTGATCTGGTCATCTCCACAGAAATCTTGTGTCATGATGGACAGCTTCAGTCCATACAAAGACTTGCCTTTTTTTTGTCAGGTTGCACGTTGCCTTATCAAATTTGGCAGCTTGAACCATGAACTCTCGAAGAAAGAACTCCGTCCAGTTGATTTTTGCTTTGTCATATATTGCCATCATGAGCTGGATCTTGGGTCTCGATACTTGATCGAATGAACCCGCTTGGCTTGTCAGTAGCTGCGTGACTATATAAGCTAGTGCACGGAACTGGGGCAGCATACTGTTCTTTGGGAAGGCCTCTCTGAATGTGGTAGGCTTTCCGCAGAATATAGATAGATAGTCGTCTATCCTGTCATCATTGTACCCAACATGGCTAACTCCTTCAGCAGGCAAAGCGAAGGTTCTCCTCAGTGCTTCTTTAATTGAGATCCGCTTCAGTTGCATAGAGGTATCGCCTATGGAGTGGACGGCAAAACGTCCAATGATGTCTCCAGATATCGAATCTGAGTTGAGGTATATCTGAGACACCTGTCGAGGAAGGAAGAAGGTAGGCTTCCTTGAGAGGAACTGCTCCAATCCAGACGCTCTCAGATACGAGAAAATCTCGTCCCTAAAGTCAAGGTCGCAGGCGTCAAACTCCATGACTGGTTCGCACCAGATACGGTCTTTGTCTAAGATTTCCTGCATGTTCCCTGGGGAGACGAGAGAAAGATTTGCCATTGTATCTGTCACAAGAAAAGATTATCAGTATCGTTTGTTCATAAAACAGTTAGTATGGCGATACTGAAAAGAGATAATGAAGTATAGTAACAGATTTAATAATCATACCGATAAAATTCTGAGAATAGAGAAGATAAGAAGCAAGTAAAGGATTGCTAGAGATCTCAGAATTTACGGAGCAAAGGATTTGAAGATATACTAATGGCGGTTTCTAAGATATGATCGAAAATATATATCTGACGTGAAGGTGAACAGTTTTCGATCAAAGGCCAAATTTAAATCTGCTTTATGATATGGACGGTTAAGATTGGATATTATAAAGAAGGTAATGATCACAGTAGCCGCCTAAGTCAAAGCCAGTTGTAATTTGCCTAAGTAGTAAGTATGAGAGGACATGCATTAAATGCGTGGCAGAATTCAGCATACTTATGCATAGAATGTCGTGCATTAAATGAGAGTTGTTTTCATTAAATGACAAACTTTAAGATAATTAATACCATGCTGAATCTGAATTATAAGTGCAGAATACTGTCCTATTAGTTACTACTGAGTAGAGATACGCAAACCTGTCAGCTGAACATAGTAGTCAGCTGATACCTCATGTAGATGGTTGCTGATTCTCTACGTACTGATTATACTCAGTACTGAGAGTGAACATTCCCCCTTACTGAAATGGTCCTCTCTTGAAGACTCTTACTGACTGGGGTCAGTAGGGTCCAGCAGACCTAGCTCTACTGAAAGTTCTTTGAATCGGATTCGGCTAGAGGCTTGGTCGAATATCGACCCTTTGTTTGTCGAAGATGGATCTTTTCCATCCTGATATCCTTCTTTTCGACATGGTCACGAATGAAATGATGCCTAATGTCCACGTGCTTGCATCTCGTGTGAAGTACAGGGTTCTGAGTGATTGCAATAGGACTGGTACTGTCGCAGAATATCAGCACTTCATTCTGAATGACGTCATAGTCTCTTAGCTGCTGTCTCAGCCAAAGGATTTGGGCGCAACAACTTCCGGCAGCCATGTATTCAGCTTCAGTAGTTGACGTGGCTATTGAGTGCTGCTTCTTTGAAAACCATGAGATCAGCTTACTGCCTAGGAACTGACAAGTTCCTGAAGTTGATTTTTGGTAAATTCTACATCCTGCATAGTCAGCATCAGAATAGCCAGTTAGTTCAATATTATCATCAGCTAGATACCATAAACCTATGTCAGGTGTGCCTCTGAGGTAGCGGAGAATCTTCTTTGCTGAGTCCATGTGGCTCTGCTTAGGATTCGCCTGAAATCGAGCGCAGACACCTACAGCATAAGTTGTCAGGACGAGTAGCTGTTAGATATAATAAGGAACCAATTATTGCACGAAATTCAGTTTGGTCTACTGATACTCCCTCTTTATCAAGATCGATTTTCATATTCGTGTTCATCGGGATCTTGATAGGTTTGCCGGATGTGCAACCGAATCTTTTGATGAGGTCTCGAGTGTATTTGCCTTGGTTAATGAACGTTCCCTTTTCAGATTGTTTGACTTGAAAACTGAGGAAATAGTTCATTTCACCCATCATTGACATCTCGAACTTGTCCTTCATCATTTTCTCAAACTGCTGACACGTGACGACGTTCTTCGATCCGAAGATAATGTCATCTACATAGATCTGCACGAGTAATAAGTTATCTTCCAGTCGAATGCTGAACAGCGTGCGATCTACTGTGCCTTTCTGAAAATCTTTCTGAAGAAGAAACTCTGACAGGGTATCGTACCAAGCCCTGGGTGCTTGTTTTAACCCATATAGAGCCTTTCTGAGTCTATAAACCTGATGTCCCTGTTGAAAGCCGGGCGGTTGTTCTACATAGACTTCTTCTTTCAGTACGCCGTTCAGGAACGCAGACTTCACATCCATTTGATAGACTCTGAATCTTTGATGTGTTGCGTAGGCTAGGAATAGTCTGATTGCCTCCAATCTTGCAACTGGAGCGAATGTCTCGTCGAAATCTATTCCCTCAGCTTGACAGTAGCCTTTCGCCACGAGCCTTGCTTTGTTCCTTACTATAACGTTGTTTTCATCTCGCTTGTTCTTGAAGACCCATTTTGTTCCAATGACGTGTTGATGCCAGGGTCTGTCAATAAGCTTCCAAACTTCATTTCTCGTGAACTGATTCAGCTCCTCCTGCATAGCTATGATCCAGTCAGCATCTTTAAGTACATCCTCAATCGTCCGAGGCTCTTCGAGAGACAAGAAGCGGGAATATAATGCGCTTTCTCCTTGACAGAATCTGGATCTTGTCTTGACTTTTGCTGAAGGATCTCCAATGATTAGATCAGGAGTGTGAGCATCTAGCCACGATCTACGATGTTTCAGCTCTTCATCTGAAATTTGATCAACACAGATAGTAGGTGAGTTATGCATTTCAGTTGTACTATTCTGAGATTGAAGCAATTCAGTAATGAGAGTGTGATCTACTGAGTTTCCAGGTTCAGGGGCATTCCGCTCAGGAACATTAATAGATGTTCCCCCTGAGTTATTATTCTCAGTAGTGGTCTCAGCTACCTCTAAGGTTTCTTCATCGACCTGAGTTACCTGAGATTGACTTTCTTCAGGAGAGTCAATCTGTTCAGCTACTTGCGTTGCTGGTTCAGATTCAGTAGGCTTATCTTCAGTTTCTTCATCTGAATCATCATCCCAACAAAGCTGGATCCTTTCAGGTTTGTCTTTTAGGTTCAGATCCTGTAGCTGCATACTGATGTCCTCAGATTCAGACTTAGAGTTATTGCTCCTGTCTTCAGTAGCAAACTCATTAAAAACAACATGAGGGCTTTCTTCCACGCAAAGGGTCCGATAATTGAATACTCTGAAAGCTTTGCTGACTCGAGAGTATACTAAGAATACTCCCTGATCTGACTTGCTATCAAAAGTTTTCAGCTGATCTTTCCCATTATTGTGAATAAAGCACGAACAACCAAAGATATGGAAATAAGATAAAGAAGGCTTCTTGCCGTTCCATAGTTCATATGGTGTTTTCTTATGCTGCTTTGTCAGTAGAGATCGGTTCTGAGTATAACATGCAGTGTCAGTTGCTTCTGCCCAGAATTTGGTTGGGAGTCCTGAGTCTGCGAGTAGAGTTCTTGCTGCTTCTTTGAGTGTGCGATTCTTTCGTTCAGCAACCCCGTTCTACTGAGGGGTGCGCGCAGCAGATGTCTCATGCACAATCCCTTCGGTTTTACAGAACTCCTCTACCATGGAATTAAGGAACTCAGTTCCTCTGTCAGAACGAATTTTGATTATCTTGGTGTTCTTCTCGACACTGAGCTTTTTCAGAAGCGTTGGTAACTCTGTTTTGACGTCATACTTGTTGGCAATGAATATGACCCATGTGTAGCGCTAGTAGTCATCGATGACCACTAAAGCATACTTCTTGCCTCTGATCGTCACTGGAGAGACTGGACCGAACAAATCCATATGTAGCAGCTGAAGGATTCCATCAGTGGAAGGAGATGGAACAGGTGGATTTTGATTCCTTGTTTGCTTTCCCTTCAGACATGCTTCACACTGAGTGCCTTTGCTGAATACTTCATTCGGCAGTCCTCTTGCTAGAGTGTTCCTTGCTAGTTTGTTGAGCGTTTTGAAGTTGAGGTGGCTGAGTCTCCTATGCCAAAGCCATCCCATACGGTTGTCGTTCTTCGCCAACAGACAAGCTTCAGGTTCTGCTGAGTTCCAGTCAGCTACATATATATTCTTTTTACGCGAACCTGATAACACTGTTTTCCCTGTGGATTTATCAATGACATCAATGAAACCAGCGTAAAAAATCACTCTATTCGAGTTATCACAGAATTGACTAACAGAGAGAAGATTATGCTGAAGTCCTTGAACATATGATACTCTAGGAACTGTGGCAGTTCCAATGCTGAGTGCTCCATATACTCTTGTATAGCCTTTTGCATTGTCTCCAAACTCGATTCTGGGTCCTTCTTCAGCTATATAATTCTTCAGTAGGTTCTTTTGGTACGTCATATGTCTTGAGCATCCACTGTCCACATACCAAGGATCTTTGTGCACCTGCAAAACAGAATTATATTCAGGTACCCTTTATTTTGTTTTTGGGTTCTTAGATGTTAGTTTTAGTAACCCATATTTGTCTAACAACCCTAGTGGTTTCAGACAGTTTCTTTCCACTTGAGTCAACATACTTGACCACTGGACTGGTCAAAGCTGACTTCTTAGGCGTTCGAGTTCGGGGAGTCCGGATCTTCCGAGCCGGTGGATCGCCGACCTTTGCCTTTTGTGCGATTTTCTTCTTTTTCTCGACTCTTGGAACCTCTTCCGACTATAGGATCATAGTAATATGACCCATACCGAGCCGGATGTGTCAACCGAGGTGGTCCATGCCGATCGCCCCACTTAACTCTGCTAGTTCCCCCTTGACTGAACGGGGGTGTCTTGGTACTGATCTTCTGGTCAGAATACTGATGCGTAGGATGAGGTGCTTTCATCTTTTGTTTGTTCTTTGCTGAGGGGTTCAGAACATTTGTATTGATTGTTTCCCCTCGAACAAACCTATCAGTTAGACGCACTTCTGAGTGTACGGGGGCAGATGAGGAAGCTTCCTGGTTGAAACCAAGTCCTTCCTTACAGTGCTTGGGCTTGTTGCTTGCAAGCATAGCCTCCAGCTTCTTTTCAGCGCCCATGTAACGCTCAGTCATCAGGCTCTTCCAGACATCATCACTCTTTTTCAGTGTGTCGTGCTTGGTCTGAAGTCCTGACAGTTCTTGCTTCAGTAGACTCAGTTCAGTATCTTTCTGAGTTAAGTCATTGGTCAAAACTGAAATTCGATCTTCTTGATGCTGAGACTTGGCCATCAGAGAGTTTATCTCCTCCCTGAGTCTCAACACAAGTCCTTCGGCTTCAGTAGCGGCCTGACTCTCCTGAGAAAGTCTCTGATTCTCCACTTTCAGGGTATCCAATTCCTGAAGAGTCTTACTGAGCCGTCCACTCATCCGAATTTGTTCGTCTAAACACTTGTTCATAAGTGGTAGCAACGTCCAAATTCTCATCTGCACCTGAAATAGTGTCGTGTGTGCAGTGTGAAGAGGAGTTAAGTGGTTCATGAGAATTTACCTCATCCTCTTCTCCTGCCATTAGGCACCTTTTCGGTAGCTTCTTCACTTCAAGCTCTAAGGCCATAAAAGCTGCTTCATCATCCGATGAATCCATGAAGGAGTCGACTTCTTCTGAGTCGTCTGAGATTTCGCCTGCAATATAAGATTGTCTCTTTTTGGCGAATTTCTCTCTCCTTGCCTTGCGTGCTGCGCGTTCAGCATTACTGAGCTCAGGACAGTCATATTGATAATGTCCTGGCTTTTTGCAGTTGTAGCAAGCAATGACTCTTTCTTCTTTGTTTTCGCTATCCTTTGATGGTGCTGAGTCATCCTTCTTTCTGCATTCAGAGGATTGTGAGTCAGGAGTGCATTTTGGCATATAATCTGACTTACCTTTTGTGTCTCGGTATGCTTTAGTCAGTTTTCTGCGCCTCTCCTTCTCCTTTTGATACTTCACGGCGAGCAGCGCGTACTTTTGAGCGAGACTTCCTTCTTGTAAGTCGTTGAGTGAAGGTTCAGTCTTACTCGTTGTCTTGCTCGTCACGGGAGATGCTGCGCTGACTGATGCTTTGAAGGCATGGTCAATTTTCTTGTCAGCTTCAGCTCTTTGCTTTCGTTGAGGTCTGTCGAACTCAAACTCTTCTGCCTGAAGTTCTGAAAAGATATGGTCAGGAGAGACAACATCTAAATCAGAATGGCGCAATAAAGTGGCAAAAGGTGTCCAGTGTCCGTCCGGCAGTGCCCTTAGTATCTTGAGATTCATCTCTCGGTTGCTGAATGTCTTTCCCAGCCCGTTGATGGAGTTCATCAGATTCGTGAATCTGACATTTAGATCTTCTATTTTGTCACCAGGCATGAGAGACAAATTTTCCAGCTTTTGGAGTTCCAGCGCTAGTTTGTTAGCTTTTATCTTCTGAGTCCCCCATCTCAGTAGCGCAAGAGCATCCCAGAGTTCCTTTGCAGTTTTGCATTCCTGAACCCTGCCAAGATACGAATCACTTAAGGTGGTTAGTATAGCGTTTCTGGCGACACAGTCTAAGTTATGAAGTTTCTTCTCCTCAGGAGTGAAGAGACTTCTGTCTTTGGGAATCTTCTTCCCGGTCACCATTCCTCCTCTAGCAGCTACATCCTGAGTCACGACGCTGTCGATCATAGGAACGATAGGCCCTTCCTCAAGTACTTCAGTCATACTATCATGGAGGGAGGTCAGATGTGCTTCCATCCTGACCTGCCATACCCCATAGTTCTCTACTGAGAACATAGGTACCATCCTTATACCTGACATATCAGCCATGAAGAATAATGATATGAATGTAGAGTGATATGCAGTGAAAACGATTTTCCGGATCCGTTCAAGTAGACCAGTTTCAGAACGACGAGAGTCTTATAGAACTCAGGTGGTTAGTTGAACACCATGCGCTCTAATACCAATTGTTGGTCCCGAGTGTACGGTCAGGTGTAGAGGGGGGGGGGGTGAATACACCTGATTCCGATTTTCTCAACTTCGAACACGAACAGTCCTATTCAGGAAAGTGCCGTACTGAAATAATTCAGCAGACCAAATAGCTGTTCTGAATCGTGTGTGGCAAAGAGTCTGACTCTACTGCGGTCTGCTAGCTGACTGAGTCAGAATTCAGTATCAACAGGTAGAGTTCAGCGGTGCGGAAAAGTGTAGGCCCAAATCAGTTGAGTGGAAAAACCGTTTTAGCAAGTCTCAGTTCAGTAAATAGACAGTTCAGTATGCTGAGACAGTTGTATGATTTTAAAGTAGGTTTTCAGTATGAACAATAAAATCAATGCAACAGTAATCAGAAAGCAATAACAAGACATAGATTTTTAAAGTGGTTCGGATATCAATCGATCCTACGTCCACTGTCCCGAAAAGTTCAGGAGGCTATTTATTATACTGAGTTAGTCTCAGTCAGCTTGTGCACAGGACAAAGTCGTGGCTTGGGGATTATACTGAGCAAGTCCTAGTTTACAAAGGCATCAAACTAAAGTGTTTGACAAACTTCTCCAACTATGAAGTAGTCCTTTTACAATAAGGATTAGGTTCAAATATGAACTCCTTCGTCTAAGCTATAAGTATATTCTGTTGAGCTTAGGGTTAGAGGGATAGAGAATGAGAGAGTGGCTTCTAGATCGACGAACAGCTGAAATAAGCTTTAGGTTCGTGTATCGTCGATTTGGATACTAGAGGCTATGAGCTGAGAAGGTAGTCTTTCGCCGGAGATAGATCTTCAAATTCTTGCGGAAGACTTAGGGTTTTCTGGTTCTAGCTCGTTTGAATGCTTGGGTTTGTTTTCGTCGTTAAGCTTATGCGCATTCGTCTCTCTCTTGTGTTTTTCCCTTCTGCACTCTTTCAAGGATTGAAATGTCCCTCTATTTATAGAGCAGAGATTGGAAAAGATCCGTTGGAGATGATCTTCCTTTCTCTCTTTTGGTAGCTAACGGCTCTTTTTGAAGGATGTAACAGTGTCTTTTCCCTCCTTTTCTGGAAATATGTTGACTTGCAGCTTTAGTAGGTAGAGACACGTGTATGCTTGTCATTTGTCGAGGATTATGGAGTGGTTGAGACGGAACAGACTTCGAGGCATACTGAAGCTGACTTCTCTTTTCCTCGTACTTGACAATACTGATTGTATATTCAAAAAGTGTCTGACAGTTCAGAAGACTGCCTGCCGTTGCTGAGTCTGATCTTCATTCAGTAGAGAGACAGCTGAGGGTACTCTGCCGATGGTCGGCTACCGAGTTCGGTGAACTACTCCTACCGAGTTCGGTTCTATCGACTCCTTCGAATATCTTTGCTCTCGCCGAGTCCAAGAAATACCGAGTCTTCTAGTTCTGGTGCTGAGGCTGATAAGCTACTGACCGCCTTAACCAGAGCAGAGTGTCTACTGAGTCTGAAACCTCAGAGACAAAACAATTACACGGGAATGGTTCATCAATCAAGATAGGGTTTTGGGATCTTCAAATCTTCAGATAGGTACAGAGCACGAGGCTACTGAGCTTACGGTCAGTGCTGAAGACAGAATCATTTCCCACTAAGTATAACAGTGCTGAGGATAAAATCATCACCCAACAATATATATATATATATACATATACAATTAAAATCGCAAATCAACTTAAATTTTAATTTAATTGGATACATATATATTGTGACATAGGTTGGAATATAAATTATTTTATTTATATTTTAGGAGATAATTTGTTAGTAGTGATATTTTAGGCAATAATTTGTTAATTATTTCAAATCATATTAAATTGTTAATAGTAATATTTTAGGAAATACTAACATTTTAAGATTCATAAATCGTGTTACAACTAATCAATCAATTTCTAATCTGGTCATTAGTTTAGAAATATTATTTTTCTTAAAAGTAATATGTTGAAAATGTCTCTCAATTTACGTCCAATCATGCTAAAATTAATATATTAGAAAATATAATTAATGAAATCTAAAGCGCAACTTTGTAAGATCAATCAATTTCGAACTATTAATTTGTTTAGAATGATTTTTAAAAAGTAATATTTTGAATATTTGTTCCTCAATTTATGTCTAATGATGTTAAAAGGCTTTAATTATGTGAAATTAAAGTTTTACGAATATTTGTCACAAATCGTGTGAGTAACATATAAGAAGTCTTTGTCTAAAATTTTTTATCGCGCCATTTAAAACCTCTTTCACATGTATGAAAAAAAAAACTAGAATTAAAAAATGCCTAATATTTGGTCCATCATTGATGTGTTGGATGAATTCAACGAGTCATTTGCAATGAAACTTCAACTGATTTGTGCATACGAGATCCCTTCATTCAACAAAAAAGATGTATCAAGTATGGAGTGTGTTTTTCACAATGCAAAGGTATGTATCAGTGAGTAGTTGTATCAGTTTAATATTTCAAGTGTAACCCATATTGCATTGAACTCATATTCAGATGTTTTAGGATGCGAGAATTGAAGCAACAATACCAAAAAATTTGGTTAACATGTTCAAACCACAACTTGAGGAGGGTCAGATATATGGTGTAAAAAACTTCAAAGTGGTGCATGATAGTAGGACGCACAAGGTTACCACAAGTACATATAGGATATTGATCAATGATAAAAACCCGAGTATTGAAACTCTTGCAAAAAGATCTTCCTGACACACGATATTGCTTCAAGAGCTTTGATGATGTTCACAAAATAGAAAATCTTGTCCTATCTTATACATATAAAAAGCGAATGTGCAATTCCAAAATCAATTCCAATTCAATTTCAATTCAACTGAATTCAATTGTAATTCTCATTTAATTTAGGGGTCAACATATTATTATTATTATTATTATTATTATTATTATTATTATTATTATTATTATTATTATTATTATTATTATTATTATTATTATTATTATTATTATTATTATTATTATTATTAATACAAATATAAGTATATATACATACATCTATAGAAACACAATCCAATCAATATAAATTAATATAATTCAATTTCAATCAACTCAATTTATGTACAATTTAAATTGAATTTTCATTTTCAATCCAATTGAAAAAATTCACAATCAATTGGATATTCAATTGCAATTTTATTATTATTATTTTTACCACATATAGATATAAATAGTAAATTTCAATTTTAAAATAATATTTTTGAAAATAACATAAGTGAATTTAAATCAAAATTTCATAGTGTGACAAATCACACAATTAAATTTCAATCTAATTCATTCTATTTTTTCAAATTCGAATCCAATTTCTACGCAATTCAATTTAAATTGTAATTTTAGTATTTGTAAATTACATATAGGTTTAATTAATCTAATCTAATTTCAAATCATACATTGCATCCCAACTTTAAACTAATATTTTTTACAATAATTAAATTTAAAATTAAAGCTTTATAGGTGCCGCAAATCATGTTAACTAATTACATTTCTCACAATTTATTTTCAAGGTTATCACTTTCTCATTTAGGAAATGTTTCCTATTATTTTATAGAGATATTCAACTATTGATTTCAATTAATTTGCAATTCAATACAATTTTACATAAAATCAGTCATTTTGCCCTTATAATTTTCAATCCAAATTAATGATATTTTTTCTCTTTTCCATTTTAATTTTTTTCGGTCTTAATTATTTGCTCATATGTTTCCCTTTTTTTTTTTTACCCCAAACCCTATGTAAATTGCAAAATCATTTCAAGATTCTTCTCTCCCCTCCACCCTTCCCCTTCATCTTCTACGTCAAATTGCAGAATATCCAATTAAATAGATTAATGACTATTAGAGATTATCGATTTATGGATGCATTATGTAGCATAAATCTTCTATAATGGCTACTTTTCAGGATCTTGGTTTTAATATTCAAGTTTCTTTGAACATGAGAGATGCTCCATTGTGCAACGCACGGGAACTCCTACATTCAAATGACCTGGAGTAACCAATAAGCTATATCTCTCGAGGTATGCTCAATTAAGTTAATTGATAATGTAACTCCTTCATTCACTAAACATGATATGTTTTCTTTCAGAAAATTGGGCAGCCTTGATAAAATTTGGTGTACTGCATTTTCATGTTTATTTGTAAATGTAAACAACATGATCGAAACTTCATTTTGTTAAAATCTTTCCTTTTATTTTCATATCGTTATTTAGTTGGATAAACTAATGGAGTATATATCATAGAAAGACTTTTAAAAACTATATAATTTTCATGCTTCTAGACCGAATTAATTGCTTAACTGACTTAATGGACAATATTTGAACTTATACTATCAACTTAATTCTTCTAATGTAGGCAGGAGTTATATTCTTTGAAGGGAAAATATCTTGGACAACAATGAAGGTCATTGAACTGTTTTTATTTTGTTGCAATAAGTTAGTTGAATGCAGTTTTGGACCTAAGATATTCGCCTTAACGTACTGTAGCCATGTTCGAGACTTCAACAAATGTGTCTGGCGATCTAAACTATAGTTGAAAATTCGAGAATTTCATCTCAAACTGTAATCAAATTGATAGCCTCGACTTTTCATAGGTGTAATATTTTTACTTTCCTATATGATTGTACATGGGAATTTGATGTTAAAATACTCATTTTTAAATTTTGTTGTTCTTGACCTATTCACTCATATTTAATTACTTAATTTGTGGTCAATATTCTTTTAGTTAATCTTGGTAGAAGTTTTTTTATGGGATATTAAGAATCAACTTTCAAGAATTATCACAACACTCGAGTGGGAGAACAATTTGTATATAGTTACAGCAAAGAGAATCAAAACTTGATGTTCAGTATGTATGTTGTGATGCCTCATTTGTTCTATATGCCCAAGATAAGAATAAACTAAGAGGCTTTCAACAATACAAGAGATGATGTTTGGAGCTTGCAAAACGAGCACACAAATGGAATAACAGTCTTATGTCTTCGGTTCGACCATATTTTCTTAGAGGTGCTTAGGTGCATGATGAACACATGAAAGAGTTTGAGAAACGAGTGAGCCACATTCTTATGTCTTCGGCTCGACCACATTTTCAAAGATTCCTAGAAGGTAATGTAGATTTTTGATTATGTATGTTAGCGTAACATTTTCGTAATGCCTAGAGCAGCATCTATTTTACACACATAAAAACATTACAATTTCGTGCGTAGCACGGGTGTTGTCCTAGTATCTATAAAAAACGAATCTTTTCAATTTCAAATTAATTTCAAATCAATTTCAAATCTCAATCCAATTGGATCCAATTGATAATTTCATTAAATGAAGGGTAAATTTATCAATTTTTCATTTATCTATATATTAAGGACATATTACAATTGATAATTTCATTAAATGTTATAATATTTCTATATTACTTGATTTTTACGTTAAATTTATAAATTATATAATATTATATATTATATGTTATTATATATCATAATTTCTTCTAAATTTGTCTCTCATAAATCACGTTAATATAATGTGATGTTAAAGCCAATGAATTTTAGGATGCTTTCCAAATAAAAAAACATTTAATGGAGATCAAGTCAATTAAATCCATTTCCTCCAATTTTTGGCTTTCCATAAAATACCAATATCTCTTGTCATTGAAATAGATTTTTTAACAACTTTTATGTTATATTCATATTTAAACTTACATGGATATGAAATCAATCAAATCAATATAAATTAACTGTAATTATTGCGCCGTGAGAAAACATCTCCATATATAAAATTGAATTTCTCATAAACATTCCAAGTTTTTCTCTTTTCCACCAATAATGTTAATTGATTGTGATAAGAGAATATCACTGAGTTTCGATTGATTTGCTACTGAAATCAATTTAATTGATTATCATAAGATTTTTCTTTAATTACTCTTTGAAGCACAAGCTGAAAATCTAAATTAAACATTTACTAAAAACTCTACTACAATTTGACAACTCTTATAATAATTTGAACGGAAGAAAAAGTGTAACACAAATGCCTAATATTTGGTCTCTCATCGAAGAGTTGGATGAATTCAAAGAATCATTTGCAATGAAAACTCCGTATGGTACGAGCATACGAGATACATTCTTCTAACAAAAAGGATATATCAAGTATGGAGTGTGTTTTTCATGATTCCAAGGTACAGTTAATTGAGCAGTTTTATATTTTAATATTCCAAGAAATCATATTTTAAATTGACTCATTTAAATGTTTCAGAAAGAGAGAATTGAAGCAATAATACCAAAAAAATTGGTTCGCATATTCAAACCACAACTTGAGGAGAGTCAGATATATGTTGTGAAAAACATCAAAGTAATGCATGAGAGTAGGACGCACAAGGTTACAACAAGTATATATAGAATATTGATCAATGAAAAAACCCGAGTGTTAAACTCTTGCAAAAAGATTTTTTTGATACACAATATTGCTTCAAGAGCTTTGTTGAGGTTCACAAAATAGAAAATATTAACAAAGTCACACCGTTTGGTAGGACAAATATATGATTGTACTTATAGTTTTAAAATGTTCATGAGAGAATATATATATCATCAACTACCATACGCTCGCAGATATCATAGGAGCGGTTGCACAGGTTGGCAATGTGGAGATCGTCCTATAACTAATGGACAAGAAAAGAGGCTAATCAATATCAAACTTGAAGATACAAAGTATCAATTTTAATTTTATTATTATTAATTTTAGATTTTGCTAAAAAAATCTATCAATATATTTCTAATTAATAATGTTGCAATTCAGATGTAGGGGGACATCTTTAAATTGCACTCTTTGGGAAGATTATGTTGATAAGTTTTTCAGCTTAATGAAAAACCAAACTTTGAATCCCAACATTTTGATTGTCCAATTTTGTAAACAATCATTTTCAAAGGTTTGCTCAACAAAAATATTTAGGAATTTACACATACTATACAATGATTTATTTAATTATTTATTGCTATTTATTTTTTAATATATATGTGACATAAAAGTTACCAATGTCTTCTATGCTACAAAATTGCTATTGAATGCTGAGTTAGATGAAGTTGTTTATTTCAGAAATAGGTAAATTGCCTCCAAAAATAATGTATACTAAATTGATTTCTATAGAAAAATGATTCAAAATGGATTTTTGTCTTTCTGAAAAATTTAGACTGAGTTTTCTATTTATATGTTTGCCATAAAGAGTTTATGGATTCTTATCTTTTTTGGTGCAATCAGTTTTCCAAAAACTATTGTATAAGATATATTTATGTTTGAACTGTCCATAGCTATATATATATATAACTGAGAAAATATTATAACTTCGTTATTAAGTAATATTTCATATCCTTGCATATATATATATATATATTTTTTAAAGATATTTGCAAAATTTGTTTATTTTTATAATTATAACATGTGTTGAACCTCTCGACTAAGATATTGTCTTTCTTTGTACATTATGGTAGAAATTGTTCTTAGATAGTTTTTTGAAATAATTTAAAAAATCTGTCAAGGATTTAATGAGGCGATTTTTTAGACGGTCTATAAGCTAAGATACGTGATATTCTTTTTATCAGAGCAACAAGATATTTTAAAAATATATTGTAATATACAATCATGTGTATATATTCTACTTAATTTTTTAATAATCATATTAGCATGATTCTCAAAGTTAATATAAATCATCAAATTAAATTGTTTTTACATATTAATTTAGTATTCTAAACTATAATATATATGATAATATATATATATATATATATATATATTATTAAAGAAATTTTACTTTATAACGAATTTATTATTTTTTCGTGCGTAGCACGGGTGGTGGGTGGTGTTCTAGTTTGAAATAAAGAACAAATACTAACTACAGCTACATGAAGGAATCTGAACCATAATTCCCAATCTGGATTGAATTGATTAGATTTAACTACTTATTACTACAGAAATATATATCTACTTCACTATACACATAAAAATCTCCACAATCTCTTTTATGGCACACCCGGCACGCATTTAACTCTTTTGGACCGATTGACTTTATCTTGTATGGTACAAATGGTCTCCCAATTCAACTGTAAAAATCAAATGATTTTTTTTTAACTCATCTGATGATATATTGGCAAAATTGATATGAAATTGTTTGAAGATAAAAAAATATTCTAATTCTGTTAACAAATTTATATGAAACCTGTAACATCATTTTTTTTTGATAGTGGAGTACTACTATATTTATTAGTAATATTTATATTGGAGACGAAGAGTTTGTAAGTTGGCAATGAAGAGTACTGTTTAATAGCAAAACTTCAACTCCAGGTAAGGCAGAAAGAGAGACAGTGATAGCTAATTAAAGATAGCTCTGGAAAAGGTAAAGTTGCCAGTAAAGCCAAACCGCGTGAAACGCCAGGGGCGATATTCTAATAACGACCAACACGAAACATTATCTCTCAAACACGGCTTCTATATAAAATGGAATATGAATTTTCCAAAACACACATAAAAAAGTAAACTTATTCAGCCATCTGTCTGAAATCTGTGATTACTCCCCACCACAATTCTGCTTTCGATTCTTTAATTACTCTGTATCTCGGGCGTAATTATATTGAGCTACTTTCCTTAGCGTAACTCTTTCTTCAGAATTGGGGAGGAAAAAGGTGCTCGTATTTTTCAAGAAAATCTCCAGATTTTTAGTTTTATCTAATGGAAGATCGCAAGGAGGTATGTAGCTTCTCTCAGATTTTCTTAGTTCTGAAAGATATTTTATTTTCTTCGGTGTATTAAAAGAGTTGTGAAATTCTAGTGCTTTTTTGCTTTCTTGAAACAAAATTCTTGTTTTTTTTCAGTGTTTCTAAGCTTATGATTTTCTATATCTGTGTGAGTATGTTTGATGTATTCAAGAATCTAAACAAGAGTTGAGTTGATTTTTTATTCTTTCATATAATTTTGATTTTTCGAGCTTGTATTTGTCATTATATATTTGTTTGTTTTTCAGTTATTGCATGCATAGCTTTGTAGATGTACGCTATTGTTCAAATCCTTGTTCTGTCATAGTTGCTGTTATTCGTTGCCAAGTCTTGATGTAGAGTTATTTTGGCTTTAGAATTTAAGTGGGATGTGCTAATTTTGTCCGAATCTGCTTAGAAAGGTTTGTTTTTACGCTCAATTTTCCAGCTGTAATGATGAAAGCTTGCTGAGTTGTGGTCAAACTGTTGAATTCTTTGGTGATAATTTTCTATATTTTCCACCTGATAAAGTCAGGGAAAAAAAAAAGATATGATTAAGTCAAGAATTATCATCATTATCTTAGAATTTTCAACTATTTAATCTGTCTATTCGGTGAGGGAGAGAGAGCCAGAGGAGTCTAAGCTAGGAATGTTCTGATATGCTTCTCCATATTTTTGAATTCCCTCTATTGAATCAGTGAAAGATTTGCTTCAATTTTATGTGGCAGAGAAAATTATTGGTTACACACTTTATCTGAGTAGTCATTTTACGTGGCTTGAATGTTCTCATCACAAGTTGTTCTTCAAGATGCTTTTGCATAGCTGTTCCCATTTGACAGTTCTTCTTTTCGTCTTCTAGAGTACGTTATTAACCCTTTGATGATACCATGTGGCCGCAGAAAGCAAAAGTCACTTTGAGTTTGCAAAATCAACAATGATGTGTTTTAGTTGTGATTAGAATGAGATTTGGTTGGAATTGTTATGAGGAACTCTAGTAATATGGCCTAATGGTGGATTCATTTTTATTTTTGGGATTGTGTAGAGAAATGCACCATGGCTATCGGTGCCACAATTTGGGGACTGGGACCAAAAGGGACCGTTGCCTGACTATTCTATGGACTTCTCGAAAATAAGAGAGATGAGGAAGCAAAACAAAAGGGATCCATCAAGAGCTAGTCTTGGGAATGAGGAAGAACTCATCCCATCAACCACAAGTAATGTGAACACTGCTCACATCAATGATCATCGCGACTATCATCAGAACAACTCCCCAACGGTATGCTTCTAAACATCATTTGCTTCTTATCGATGATCTAGTGCCTGAAATTAGAAAAGTCTAAAAAGATGTATGGTTTCAATCTATCAGTGATTTGAATGGTTTTGGTCTTTGAGAAATCTTGATCTCTCTTTGGTTTAAGGTCCACACAAAGATTTTCAAAAGCATCATATAGGTCGAAATTGGATGGTCCCTTGATGTGTACTTTGGCACATGAAACCACAAACAGTTGGCCTGAAGTGGAAAGTGATAATTGCTAGTTGTGTTGTAACCAGATGATCGTATTGCACATGGACCACATGAATCTACTGGTTTGCACTTGCTGTGGATGAATAAGTCATGCATGTGATCAATCATTTAGAAAGCAGCTTAACTTATTGTTTATTCAAGAAACAAGATTCTTCCACATCAGATTGATTTATGAGAATTTTGATTACATCTGAAAGATGAATCCCAAGTAATGCAAATGCTTATGCGACTATTAAGATGGTTGCTCGATCAAGATTCATGCCATGTTAATTATCACTTTGTCATGATCTAGTTCTCATAGATAGCTTGTTAATTGTGTTTTATGTCGATCTCCGGTGCAGGCCCGGCGGAGCATCTTCAGCTACTTCAACTGCTGTGTCAAGGCGTGATTGGTGTGCGTTTTTTAGTTGTTTGTTTGATGATGTAATGAAACGTGGTTGTTTTCTTTGATTATGGCAATTGTTTATGACCAGAACTGAAGTATTATCAAACTTCGCGAGTCATTCGAATATTTGTAATCGACTCTGATATATTTTTCTTGCATCATGCATGTTATGACCGAAGGCGTACTTAGCATTTTTAAATTTAGTGTATGCAATTTTGGGTAAATAAAATATAGTAATTGTTAAGATAGCACAAGTATTTACCATAGAAAGAAAAATATATATATGAGAGGGCCTGTGCGGCTGTGCCTGTGCACCACCACCCTCCGCCATTCGTTATGCCTTAAACTTGAAAGATTATAAATTTGAATTCTACATATATCATATCACTTAAATTGGATTAATAATAAATTATTATTATTAAATTAATTTTAATAAATATAAAACACTAGATCAACCATTTAAGTAGAGGTGGGAATATTTTCATCAATAGAAATAGTAAAAAATGAAGTTGGCATCAAAAGATTTAAGACAAAAACTAGTGTGTGCAACATGATGCAATTATCCAATTTTGATCCGTTTTGATCCACTGATGTCAGCATGATGTTATTATTCCATTTTTTTTATTTATTTTCGTTTTTTCCCCTTATTGTAAGGATGATCGTGTCATTCTTTGTGAACAAAAGTGTCGTTTGTTCTAAAAAAAGTTTTTATTTTTACTTTTCCAATTTTTTTGATAAGGGAAGACATGTCATTTGTAATGAATAAACGTGTCATTTGTTATGAATAAAAATGTCATTTATCAAGTATAATTTTTTTTCGAAAAAAGTGACATTTTCGTTTGGGCCGCCATTTTACTATCATTGACAGAAGTGTCAGTTGTTTTAAAATAAAAGTTTCACACTCTGAGTGTCATTTGAAATGAATAAATGTGTTAATTGTAACGAACAAAAGTGTTATTTTATCTCAAAGTGTCAAGCGTAACAAACAAAAGTGTCATTTGTATTTGGATAAAGTATCATTTATATCATTTATTGACTATCAATTATTTTTGAAAAAATGTGATTTGTTTCCGGAAAAAGTGTCATTTGCTTTTTAAAAACATGTCAATTGTTGTGAACAAATGTTTCATATATCTCAAAGTGTCAATCATTGGTCGGGCGCGACTTCGTCGTTAAAATCGGCCGCGAACCAATACAAGCAGGGATCCACAGGGAATGGGTAGATTTAAGCAATTTATCTCTAAAGACCGAAAAAGGGTTTGGTTAGTAACCACCATTAACTTTAGGTTTAATTAACACTAGGCAATAATCATAAACTGCGCAATTAAAAACAGGGGATGAGAACAAATATTAAAGGCGACTCGGCTTTGGGCAGATCCACACTAATCGGCCTCCAATCTTCGATTCTAAGATTAATCGGTTTCCTAAGGTTGCCCGGTTAAGATGCCGTGTTGAGTACGGACGCACCTAAATCTTATTCTTGAAATGGAGAAGGAATGTTGAGCATTAACCTACTCCCTATCCTAGTGTCGATCTACCATGTTGAGCATTGCATAGATCTACAACTAAGGATCATTAATATCCAAGAAACCGAACAAGCAAAGCTACCCATGTTGAGCATGAAAGTAACTCCACCATCTCCCCTGCCTGTTCAATACCAACCCAGTTAACCTAGGTTGATCAGTCCTATGTTATCTTAAACAGGCATCTACATAGATCTGGGTAGAAACACTTAGCTAACCAATTTTAAGCACATTAAGATCTCATGGAAGGCAAGGATCGGGTGTTTCACTGCCCTAGCCGAATCTAGGGCTTAGCTACACATATTTAGAACAAGAAAGCAAGAAAACATGCAAGAGAAATACATCATAAATGCAGAAAGCTAATTGGAAGAACAATAACTTCTAAACCTTAAACAAACGGAATTAACAGTGCAGAATTAAATGAGAGAAACATAACAGGAAAACATAAAACATTACTAAGGCAGATCTTCGCGAATTAAATGCTTGAGCAGAAGCGAGAATTAAAGAGCTTTTACTATCTAACTTGAAGGTTGAATGCTTGAGCAGAAGGCGGAAGCTGATGGGAGCAGTTCGGCTGTGAGAGGAATTCTTGCCAGACTGGGCGGCTGTGGTAGGAAAAGTATCCTGCCATTGTATTATTCTACATCAATCACTTCCACAGCTAGAGCTCAACCAAAAGACTTTCCCTCCATTTTATTCCAACATAGATGAACTGGGCTTCTTCATATCATCAATTAAAACATTTCTTTGGCCCACTAAGCTGGCCCAAATGGAAGGTTCAAATCCTGCCCAGTTTCCGTCTAACAATCTGGCCCAACACTCCTTGATCACACAAATCATGCATGCAGCTTCCAACACGTACAAGGGTAACATTCACCACCTTTTCACCTTTTATCCACCTCCTACACGCATAAACCCGAGACAAACAAGCATAATATCGGTAATATAAACGCAACAATTACGTGCTTATCAACCTCCTCACACTTAAGCAATACTTACCCTCAAGTATGAAGAGAATCTTTAAGCACGAATGTTGCTCGGTTTCCACTCCCCCCCCAAAAAAAAAACGACTCACAGACTCAAAGAAGGAAAAGGAAACACAATAAAAGGAAGACACAGACACACATAAAAAACATAAAGACGAAAAGCTGCCAAGCAAAACCAAATTCTGCACATGTAAATAATAGCACCCGACCAAGAATATAGAGCACATCAAAGTGAGATCTCACGCAAGAAACATGCATCAACAAGTATAGGAAAATCAACTAGGTCAAAACAGGGCAGGTATTGAGTCAATCTCACGTTTCACTCAGCACTCAACTACACTAGTCCGGGCAGCCGCTCATTTAAACCTAAATACACGCAATCACCATATTAAGTCAATCAATTAGCACCATCAAAAATGTCTTTTTCTCTTGGGTTGTAATGGGGCTAAGGACCATGAAATGATATTGCAAGGTGGGATCCTAAAGGTCCTAGGCTCATTTTGTTGTGCATTATTTGTCGTGCATATATGCAAAGTAACCTCGGCTTGTGCAAGTATGTGCTGGAATAAAGATTTGATATGGGCATGGAGTTAATGATAAGCAGCCTGGGAGGATAAAAAATTTCTTTCTTTTCTTTTCTTTTCTTCCTTCCCCTTCTTCTTCTTTTTCCTAGGTGCATCATTTTTCTTTTTCTTTTGTTTTTTCAAGCACCTTTCTTTCTTTTGATTTTTTTTTCTTTTTACTCTTTTGTTGTTGAATTTTTTTGATTTTTTCTTCCCATTTTCCCTTTCTACAATTTACCCCTCTAAATGGGCAGTTTCAGCACAGATCTTTGATTTCATCAGTTACGCAAGGTGTACAAAAGTATATTACATAACAGGGCCAAGAGAAGGTCTAAAAATGGGCAGTGGCTAATATTTAATGACTGATTGAATGAACAGGCCAAAGCTCAAATTTGTTCACTAGGGGGTATTTGGGCAATGGTTATATAAACTCAGGCCAGAATTAAGGTTATCCCTAGTGCCTTCTATCACATGGTGCACATGGTATATTAATATGACGACTTTGTGACATCTATTCTCTCAAAAAGAAGTAAGTGGGGAGTGCCCCACTCTAGGCTCAATCTGTTGGTCCGGAGACGAAAAGTCAGGTGTAGAGGGGGGGGGGTGAATACACCTGAGCTCTGTTTCTTTTTCTCAGTGAAGGTCAGCTGAAGCTGATGTTTGCAACTGATGAACAGTGCCAAGTAAGCCTTCAATCACTGGGGTCAAAGTGAGTCAGCTTCTGAGCTCTTCTACTGACTGATGTCAGTATTACGAAACTCAGTCGAAGACTGTAGTGCGGATAAGTGTTAGGCCCGGAGTCGTCTCTTTTGAAAACGCGTTTTTGCAAGTTAAATCTTTTAGCTGTGCACTTTATAAAATACGTTTTATGCAAACTTATGATTTTCAAGTCAGTTGAATGCAATGCAATAAAACAGTAAATGAACACAAGCGATTTAACGTGGTTCGGATACGCAAGATCCTACGTCCACGGTCCTGAACAAGGCAGGAGAACTTGTTGATTATTCTGAGCAAGCCTCAGCAGGGATACTGTGCACTGGACAGTTCCCTCTAAGTTATAGTCCTTAGCGACTTTACAATCCAAACCTAAGTTTAGAAGGGAGGGAATATTCTCCAACTGAGAAGGAGTTCTTACAACAAGAACAATTCACTAAATGTGAACTCCTTCGGATCTAAGCTATGAATCTAGCAATGAGCTTAGTCTAGAGAAGATAGGGATCAAAGTGCTCTAGAGAGATGAACTACAAGAAGTGTTCTATGAAAACTAGTTCGTCTCTCGGATAAGCTTGAAGGTTCTAGAGCGTTGTGAGTTTGAATGATTTCCCTTGATTTCGCGTATATTCCTCTTTTTGAAATCTTCAAATCCTTCTCTATTTATAGTTGTGAGTTGTGACATATGTCCGTTGGAGACGACGATGCCACGTGTCACAAGCGTCCAAAGAAAACGACCACTATTCAACTTTGTTGCGGCGGGCGGTTAATGCGGCTGTTCATGAGAGCAACTTTACTTGTGTAGAGTAGGTAAGCGTTGTTGGCTTCTCATTGGTCGAGGTTTGTAGTTGGTGAGTGTCGAGTTGACCGTTCAAACTACCTCGTATGTCTTCTCGCCGAACATTTTGAAGGGACTTTTAGTCTTTGGGTCGCTTTCTATCGGATACGATACTTGAAAGTCTGTCTTCTTCGGTCGAGTCGTCGGCCGATAAGGTGAGCTTCGATAGTCGGTTGGTCGATCGCGAAGGTGTACTGCTTGCACCGGTTCTTCTACTGATGACCATCAGCTTGTAGAGAATGCTTCTACTGAGGTCCAGTCAGCTGATGCGGGATCTTCAACTGAGTTTGATATCAGCTGCTGACGAAGAATGCAAGCGATTACACTGATGACGTGGGGTTCTGAAAAGTATCTTCAGCAGAAGATCAGTTCAACAACTACCCCGTACAGGACTTAGACAAAAATAATAAGCATTACATCAAGTCTAACCTATACATCAGCTAATCCTATCGACACACTAATCTACTGATATCAGCTCGGTTTTGGGATCTTCAATTCCATAGTACTACTATGATTTCCCCCAATTTCTTTTAACCCTAGAACAGCTGAGTATCAATCTACTGACTCATATCCAACAATTTCCCCCTAATTGATGATGCCAAAACCTCTATACTCTAATATCTATCAAGGATACTGTCCTACTGACAACAATTTCCCCCTTTAAACTTCTGAGAAAAAAACTGATAATCATAAACGAACTTCAGCAGGTGAGAGCATGGCAAGATCAGAGAAACTGATGTGTGTGTGTGTCAGATCACTTAGTGATCAGTTGTGTAAACACAAAGACAAAGGCTGAAAGACAATAAGTAATTGTCTAGCAAGCAGAGGAACTGATATATATATCAAGAATTACAGAGTTCCTATGCTATTACAAAAGATGAGGAGAAAAATCACTGCTGCTGCTTCTTGAACTTCTGCGTTTTCTTCTTGAAGTCAGTGGATTTTTCCTCGGGAGGATCCAGGTAATAGTATTTATACACTCTAGCTCGAATCTCCTGGATCTCCAAGTTATCATCCGGCCTTTCCGGGAGCGAGCTCGGGCTCAGAGGCGGCTTCCTCCACTTCTCTTTCTATGTCCTTAGTGCTCGGCAGATCCATTAGCAAGTCTTGGCGGTGGAATACGTCGGAAAGGCTGGGGCACGGAAGGTTACATTATGTGATTCCATGACTTGCTTCAGCCGTTCACTGAATTCAACATTAAATCTCGTAATCAACTCCTCAAAGAGCTGATCGGTAGGGCGATCAAGTGGGTAAATGCGCCATACGTAGTAGCCTTTGATAAAAGTTTCTTTCAATCTCTCCCAATGTTCATTCATATCAGCCGGCACCCACTTATCCACATGCTTTGAATCGGTTGTTGCTTGATGTGGGGGCCCCGATGAACTTAGATCCTCTCGGGATCCGCCTTCTCGGATCGGCCGGCTTGGTTTATCGGATAGGCTTTTCATTCTTGCCCGGTCAGCCATCCTTTTCTTCTCACGGAGAGCGGCCGCTCTAGTGTCTCCTCGTCCGAGACTCGGTCCTTGCAGGCGTCGCCTCCCGTGTCGTTTGATCTTACCGCTATCCGCTCAGGTGTAAGAGTAGATATGGGAATACTCGAGCAAGAGCTTTGATTTCAGTCGGAAGAGCCTTAGCAAATTCTTCTTGGGCTTTCTTCTTTTGCTCTTCGATTGTATTAATGACCTTTCTCTTTCCTTTGCCCCCGACGACTTTGCCCTTAGGCTTTTTTGCCGCTTCGCCCGCCTCCTCTAGCCGACGCTCCCGGTCCAGCCTTGTCTTGCGGCTCTTGGGCTATTCCGAGGTCGAATGCCTCTTGCTCCGCTTTTGATTTAAACTTCTTGATCGGGGAGGAAGGAGTAGTGGATTCGATAGCGATTTCCTTCCCCGACCTCTACGGCGCACTGTTGAGACTCTTCTTCTTCATCGGCTCTTCAAGGAATTGAGCGATTTCGTCTATGTGCACAGTCGAAGAGGAGATGGGGGTGGCTTGTAGTGGGAAATCAAGGAGGACCTCGGTAGATGTACCTTTCGAGTCGGTGGTCCCGCCTCCGGAGCCTCGTTCCCCCCCGAATCTCTGCGACCGAGGGCTCTGCTGCGAGGAGGGTCCCGCCTCCCGAGCTCGTCCCTCGAGGATCCGGACGTCGCCGTATCCGTATCGGGTTCATCTTTCACAATATCTTCCCCCCTTTTTGGCATCGCAATATTCGCCGGGGAGGGGCGGATAGCTTTTACGTCCCGCTCCAGTTGTGCACGAGAATCTTTGATCCGGGTAACTCGTGTCATCAAAATCACCGACCAAGTTACGGTAGTTTTCCCAGTCTTTCTCCCGATCGGCTCTAGATTTCTTCAATCGAGCGGCCGACTCTCGACGGAGTTTCAGCAGAGCTTGATCATTTGATTCTGTCATTTCTTTCTGAATGGCTTTCAAGGCCTCAGCCTGTTGCTTGATGGCTGTTTGAAGAGAGGTGGTTGCTATCTTGTTTCTCTCATCTATGAAGCCTTGAACTGTTTTCATGGCTTGAGTCAGCTGCTCCGAGAAATTTTTATGCTGAGCGGCAAGCAGCTGCTGACTCTGTGCTGATAAATCGGCCTTTTGAGCACTTGGGGCCTGCTCAACTATCTCCTTGAAATTTGGCTGAGAAGCCTCTTTAGGAGTTGAGATGTCAACGGCCAACTTACTTAGAACTTCGTTCTGAGCCTTGGTGTACTTCTCCCATTTAAAATGAACATCTTTGGCTAGGAGTCGATTTTTCTCACCTTGGCGTTTGATAGCCCTGTTGACAGAACGTGAGGACACGGAACCGATGGGTTGTATCTGATAAGAGCTGGTTCCGAGCCTCTGCTCAGAGAACGAGATCAACTGCTCCCTACTGTACTTCGGAGCAGTTGTAGCCTCACCTGATGGGATTATGGGTGGTGTTGGGCTCTTCTCTTGAGGAGTTTGTCCCTCTGCAGATTCTCCCGGATCTGCTTCCTTGGGTTTGCCATCCATCTCCTCATCTTGATCATCATTATCGCCTTTATCAGAAGGTGGAGATGGGGGCGGAGCTGTTTCAGTCGGAGCCCTCAAGCTCAGTAAATAGAGCATTGCAGCTCTCAAATCTTCGAAAGACGCCACATCAGCTGGCTCTCCGAATCCAATCTTGGCTTGGAGCTCTTGCTCCTCCGTCGCAGCTCATCCGGTGACCGCTGGGATTTGGCAAAGTCAATAAGAATGTCCCGTCAAGCGTAAAACCTTAAGAGCATCCGAGCTCTTGTCCTTCTTGCTATTTCAACCGGATCTGCGTGCTCGGCAATTTCTCGGTATCTCTTCTTGAATCTCAGTGCAAAGCACGCAATCGAGTGGTGTTAGTTGTTGTCCACTCGGCGAGTAGGTTCGGGTGACGGTTCCCTCTTGTCGGACTCTGTTCCCTCGTAGCTGATCACTTGGACTTTGTCCTTGATCGTCGCTCCCTCGATTCCAAGATTCGAATCGAGTAGTTGCTCCTCTTGAGTAGAAGGAGGAGCCGGCTCAATAATGGTAAGTGGGCCGAGCCACTGTGACCTCAGCAGGTCGATTCTTAGCCAACCTCCTCTTCTTTGGTACTTGGATAGATGGGGGCGGAGCGACGCAGCACTCTCTTGGGCTCGGGCGGCCCCTTGCCTATGGATTTCTCGGCTCCAGCTTTCGTCCGGAATTTGATAGACTTCTTGTCAAAGTACTTGGAGTCCTCAAAGGCCGAGTTCTCAACAGTGAGTTCCTCCGAACTATGCATTCTATCGAAACGAGACATCTTTGTTCCGAATAGAAGTTTACCCACACCGGCTATCCTCCTCTCGCCGGTGGGTAATGTGGTAAACTTCTGAGCCTGTGCCTTCATCTGAGTAGTATAATACTCGGCCCAGTTCACTTCAACCCCATCGTCTATTGCCATCATCAGCTGAATCCTAGGTTTGGACAGTTGATCATATGATCCAATGAACTTGTCGAATGTGCGATACCACGTAAGCTAGACCTGCATGCGAGGTAGCAACATATTCCTCGGTAAAGGCTGTTTTGAACGCCACATCCTTGCGTCCACGTAATTTACGCACATATGCATTGATCTCCTTCTCCTTGTATCCAATCGGAGAAATGCCGGAGTTGGGAAGATCGAATGAGAGAGCTAGAGCATCTTGAATATCGAAGGTAAGAACAGCTGACTCCCACTCATCTTGATCAACTTCCTTCTGATAAGAGAAGGACGATTCCTCTCCTCCCGACGCTAGACATTTCCAGTTGAAATAAACTTCGACTGACATCGAGGGAGAAAAGCACGGGGGTGCTTCGAAACCAAGCATCTCCAACCCCGAACGCTCCAAAGCGTCAAACACGGGTTCAAGGAAAGAGATCTCCACTTGGCGGAAGGCCAAGGTAGGTTCAAACGGAATCTCGGAGGCTACAATCTCCTCAATGTTGTGCCGGAGTATGAACGTTCGCCATTGAAATCTGCAAAACAACATATTAGCACTTGAAAATAGAGTAAGTTAGTAGTTGC
Source organism: Lavandula angustifolia (assembly GCA_028984105.1). Lineage (NCBI taxonomy): Eukaryota > Viridiplantae > Streptophyta > Magnoliopsida > Lamiales > Lamiaceae > Lavandula > Lavandula angustifolia. The sequence continues at coordinate 30,639,678 of CM054803.1, forward strand.
TAGCAGACATCTGATACATTACCGTGTATAAGAGCTTTAAGAGATGCGAAAGCAAAATTGTTTAGGAGATTTGGATAAGAAAACAAAGTTGCGAGATAAGCTCTTTGAGAAAATGAAGAATGGCGAAAAATGAGGAGTTGATAGAAGATGAAAGATTTTGTATATTTCGTTTGATCTTCAGTTTGAATCGCACGGTTCAAATTTAATCTTTCAAAATCAAGGGGCGGCTAAGATTAAATGTTATAAAAGAATGATTACAATAGCCGCCAAAAATATAGATATACGTAATAAAGCTAATGGAGAAGACATGCATTAAATGCGCGACGAGAGCATTAATTACGCAGTGAGGAGTCCTGTTGACCTTTCCTCAAACCTTAAACATAATAAATGGTAAGGAATAAATGCTCCTAGGCAACTGAATGCAAGCGACTGATGCATTAAATGCGGCATGCTTCTGAACAAATTAAGTAGCGATACTACGCAAACCTCTTCAGCTGAACTTATCAGCTGGTTACCATCATTTATCAGGAGGATGGTTGTGCTGATGACCATGTTCTCCCTTGTTGTGTACGAGTGTGCATCTCCCAACCGAGTCATCGTACTAAGTTTTATGACTTTGTCGTGCTGATTCCATACCGATACAAATTGTTGCTAAGTATATTATTATCGGTAGTCGGCTTCTCTTGACTTGTCTCGGTAGGATCTAGCGACCTAGCTCAACCGATAGTTCTCCGAACTTTGTTCTCGGCTAGTGGTTTGGTCGGTATATCGCCTCTTTGCTTGTCGGTATGGATTTTCTCCATCCCGATGTCCTTCTTTTCGACATGGTCTCCGATGAAGTGGTGTCGGATGTCCACGTGCTTGCATCCGGTATGTAGAACTCGGGTTCCGAGTTATAGCTATTGCCTTTGGTGGAGTCACGGTAGATGGGCACTTCATCCCGAGTTATACCATAATCTCTCAATTGCTTTGTCGAAGCCAAAGGATCCGGGCACAACAACTTCCTGCAGCCATGTACTCGGCTTCGGTAGTGGACGTAGCTACCGAGTGCTTGTTTCTTTGAAAACCACGATATCGCCTTGCTGCCTAGGAACCGACATGTTCGGGAAGTTGATTTTCGATCTATCCCGCATCCCGCATAATCGGCATCGAATAACTCTGTCGGTATTAGATTATCATCGGCAGGATACCATAACCCGACCTCGGGTGTTCCTCTTAGATATCGCGAGAATCTTCTTCGCCGAGTCTAGATGACTTCGCTTGGGATTCGCACCGAAATCTTGCGCATACACCTACGAGCATAAGTTATGTCGGGTCGGCTAGTCTGTTAAATAAAGTAAAGAACCAATAATAGCTCTATAATCGGTAGAGTTAACGAAGCTCCCTCTTTGTCTAGATCGATTTTAAAGTTCGTGTTCATGGGGATCTTGACCGGTTTCTTTGGAATCACACCGAATCTTTTGAGAAGATCTCGAGTGTATTTGGCTTGATTGATGAAGATTCCTTCGCTGATTGTTTTACTTGAAATCCAAGGAAATAATTCATCTCTCCCATCATGGACATCTCGAATTTCTCCTTCATCATCTTCTCGAACCTGCCGACATATGACTTCGTTTCGCAGCCGAAAATGATGTCGTCCACGTAGATTTGCACCGGTAGAATGTCATCTTCCGACTTTATGCTGAATAGGGTGCGATCTACCGTACCCTTTTGAAAACCTTTTCGAAGTAGAAAGTCCGATAGGGTATCGTACCAAGCCCCGGGTGCTTGTTTTAACCCATACTGAGCTTTCCTCGGCCGTACACTCGATGTCCCCGCCGAAAGCCGGGCGATTGTTCCACGTAGACTTCTTCCTTCGTACACCATTCGGAAAAGCCGACTTCACATCCATCCGATATACCTTAAATCTCGACGTGTTGCATAAGCTAGGAAAAGACGAATGGCTTCCAATCCGGCGACCGGAGCAAATGTTTCATCAAAGTCAATTCCCTCTCGCCCGATCGTATCCTTTAGCAACTAGTCGAGCTTTATTTCCGACAATGACGTTGTTTTCATCTCGCTTGTTCTTGAAGACCCACTTAGTTCCAATCACGTGCCGATGTCAGGTGCGTCGACAAGCTCCCAAACTTCATTCTCGACGAACCGGTTCAGCTCTTCTTGCATAGCAATGACCCGGCCAAGCATCTTTAAGTGCGTCCTCTATCGATCGAGGTTCTTACGTAGACGTGAAAACAAGAGTAAAGTGAGCTTTCTCCTTGATTTAATCTTGATCTCGTCCTTATAGTTGCTGATGGATCTCCAATGATAAGATCCGAAGAATGAGCATCGAGCCACGAACGCCCGAGTCGGGCTTCTTCTTCCGATACCACTTCGCACGCCGTAGGTGTATTAGGCATTTCGTAGTACTTGTTTTGTGACCGTAGTAATTCAAGAAGAAGGTTAGGATCTACCGAGTTTCCGTGTTTAGGGGCATTTAGCTCGGGAACATTAATCGTTCCCCCCGAGTTTATATTCTCGGTAGAGGTCTCGGTTACCACGGGGGCTTCCTCATCGACCGAAGTTACCTCGTTGTTGATTCCGTTCGATAGAATCAACTAGGTTAGCTACATTGCTTGTTGGTCGAGTCCGAATTTCTTCATCTTCCGACTCATCATCCCAACAATGCTTGGATCTTTTCAGCTTTGTCATTTAGTTCGAGATCCCGTAGCTTGCTGCCGACATCCTCGGTGCTTGACTTTGTATCTTTCCCCGTTCTCGGTAACAAATTCATCAAAAACAACATGAGGGCTTTCCTCCACGCAAAGAGTTCGATAGTTAAAAACTCGAAGGCTTTATCGACTCGGGAGTATCCTAAGAATACTCCTTGATCGATTTGCTATCAAAGACCTTCAACTGATCTTTCCCATTGTTGTGGATAAATCAAGGACACGTAAAAACATGAAAATGAGAAATAGAAGGAATTCTCCCTTTCCACAGTTCGTATGGCGTCTTCATGTGTTCTTTGTGACGGTAGTGATCGATTCCCGAGTGTAACGAAGGCGGTGTCGGTAGCATCAGCCCAAAACTTTGAGGGTAGTCCGAGAATCTGCGAGGAGCGTTCTTGCTGCTTCTTTGAGAGTTCTCGTTCTTACGTTCAGCAAGTCCGTTCTGCCGAGGGGTGCGCGTAGGCGATGTCTCGTGCTGAATTCCCTCTTTATCGCAAGTATGTCTTAACTACCGAGTTTAGAAACTCGTTCCTCGTCTCGAGCGTATCTTCTTAATCTTGATGTTCTTTTCCACATTGAGTTTCTTCAGTAGATTAGGTAACTCAGTCTGAACATCAGATTTGTTGGCGATGAAGATGACCCAAGTATATCTCGAGTAGTCGTCTATGACGACGAGGGCATACTTCTTGCCTCTTATAGTCACTGGAGAGACGGCCCAAATAAGTCCATGTGAAGCGGTGAAGAAGGATTCCATCGGTGGAAGGTGACGGAATAGGTGGATTGCTACTCTTTGTTTGCTTTCCCTTCGTGCACGCTTCACAAATTATGTCTTTGATAAACGATTCGTTGGGCAGTCCTCTGACTTTAGAGTTCTTGACAAGCTTGTTCATGGTTTTGAAGTTCAGGTGGCTGAGTCTCTTGTGCCATAGCCAGCCTGACTTGTTACCTGATTTAGTCTGTGCGAGCAAGCAAGCCTCGGGTTCTCGCGGTATTCCGGTTGCAACATAGATGTTCTTCCTCCGCGAACCCGATAACACCGTTTTCCCCGTAGATTTGTCAACAATATCACGAAACCGGCGTCAAAGATTACTCGTTAAGATTATCACGAATTGATCGATCGAAAGGAGATTATGTTGAAGTCCTTCAACATATGTTACTCTTGGAACCGTGGCGGTCCCAATGTTCGGCGTTCCGTATCCCCATGTGTAGCCTTTGGAATTGTCACCGAATTCAGTGCGGGACCATCTTCTTGTACGTAGTTGGTCGGCGAGCTCTTCCGGTAAGTCATGTGTCTCGAGCGGCCGGCCCGTCAACTATCCACGGGTCCTTATGCACCCGCAAAACGAGGCATTTTTAGGTACCCTTTGGTTCAGTTGGGTCCTTACAGGTTAGTGGGTGATTTCGGAACCCAGATCTGTCTCGGGACCTTAGAAGTTCCAGACTTCTTCTTCTGAACCTTATCAGCTTTCTTCTCCACATGACTTGGAGATACTGACTTTCTGCTGATAATTTTGGGTTCGGGAGCTTTCTTCTTCCGAGTCTTAGCGCTTCTCCCGACCCCGGGCTCATAGTAGTACGAGCCGTACTTGAGCCGGGTGCTCATACTGATGGCTCCTTGTACTGTTCGCCCATCCGACCTTCTTGATTCCCCCCCGAATTTGATCGCGGTGTCCTGGGGCTGGAACCTTTGGTCACTTGCTTGTTGCTACTCGGCCGAGGTGTAATTATTTTCTCGTTTGTTTTTCGCCCGAGGTGTGGTGTCGGCAGCTTCCACCTTTCCTCCCGACGAACCTATCGGCCCGGGGTTGCTTGAGCTTTTGGAGGTAGAAGCTTCGTGTGTATAGCCTAGACCTTCTTTCACGAAGTTGACCGTTGTGCTCTAAGCATGCTTTCAAGCTTCTCCTTCGCTCCTAGGTATTGTTCGGTCATCAATCCTCTCCGGACTTCGTCACTCCTTCCGAGTAAGTCATAGTCATTCTCGCATGTCCGTGAGCTTCGACCGAGCTTGGCTATTTCGGTCTCTTTCTCGAATTGTCCTTGGTCGAACCGAGATCCGAGTTTCTTGAAGCCGAGACTTAGTCATGAGAGATTCAATCTCTTCCTTGAGTCTCGCAACTAGATCCACCGACTTAGTAGAGACCCGACAATCGAAGAAAGTCTCCGATTCTCGGCCTTTACCTGTTCAAGTTCTCGGATGGTTCTGCTTTGAACTCTCTCGCTCACCGAATCTGTTCCTCTAGCAGATCATCGTAGGCTTGTACCACATCTAGAGGATCATCTGTGACCGAGCATGTGTCTTGTGTGCTATGTGAAGAAGAGGTAATAATGCGTTTAGAATTTACCTCGGCCTCTTCTCCGGCCATCGACGATATTCGGTCGACTCATCGAGAACTGTCTCTGCGACCTCAACTGCGACGAACGCGGCTTCATCTTCGAAGAATACATGAATGTATCCTCCTCAATTGAGTTGTCGGATATCTCTCCCGGCTATATAGGCCTGTCGTCTCTCGGCGAATTTCTTTCTCTCCGCTCGCCGTTCCGCTCTTTGAGCGGTCGAGAGTTCGGGACAATCGTGCGATAGTGTCCCTCCTTCTTGCGGTTGTAGCGGTAGATGTTCTCGCTCTCTCTTACCAATGGAGTCTTTAGATGGACTGGCGGCGAGACTCCGATTTCCCGCATTCGGTAGAAGGATTAGATTCTTCTTTCTTATGATAGTCTTTCTTACCCGAGGAAGAATCTCGGTTGTATTTCCTCGGCTTTCGACTCTCTCCTTTTCCCTCTCGATATTTGAGAGCCATCGGTGCTAGGCGGTCGGGGCCTCGAAGTCTCGGAAGACTTTGCTACTCGATGTGGCCACGCGCTTTGCTTGAGGAAATAGGCTTGGTTCCGGTATTGCCGATGTTGCCTTGAAGGCGTGGTCGAACCGTGTGTCACTGGAGCGCTTAAGTACTTTTGGGGTAGGCTATGCTCGAATTCCTCCGATTTTAATTCGAAAATATAACATCGGGAGTTAGAGCATTTAGATCGAGCGACGTAAATAAGTAGCAAATGGAAGCCACTTCGTCGGGGCAACGCTCTCAAGATCTTGGTGTTCATCTCCTTGTTGGTGAACGACCTCCCGGCCAAATTGATGATGACATTGACTTGATTGGTGAATCGACACTCGGCTCGTCAATGGTTTCGATGAGGCTCCATTGCAAAGGCGTCGAACTTCCGAAGCTCTAGCTCGAGCTTGTTTTCTTTGATCCGAGGGGTTCCATGGCTCGATGCGGCCAAGGCGTCCCATAGCTCTTTCGCCGTTTTGCAATCTTGTACTCTTCCGAGGTGTGAGTCACTGAGCGTAGTCAGTATGGCATTACGTGCAACTCGGTCAAGGTTGTGCAACTTCTTTTCTTCAGGCGTGAAGGCAGATTTGTCTTTGGGAACCTTAGCACCAGTTTGTGCTCCCACGCCTCCTCTAGCAGCAAATACTATGCTGTCGATCATAGGAATGATCGGTCCTGACTCTAGGACATCTGACATGCTGTCGTGGAGTGACGTTAGGTGTGCCTCCATACGTACGCGCCATACCGTGTAGTTCTCTATTGAGAACATCAGCACCATCCTAATACCTGACATATCAGACATTGTAAGAGTAAGAGTATGAGGATGCTGAAAAGATGCTTATGCAGTGAAAACGGTTTTCAGGATCAGTTCGAGAGGACCAGTATTTCAGAGCCGACGATCAGTTGAACAACCTCGCTCTGATACCAATTGTTGGTCCGGAGACGAAAAGTCAGGTGTAGAGGGGGGGGGGTGAATACACCTGAGCTCTGTTTCTTTTTCTCAGTGAAGGTCAGCTGAAGCTGATGTTTGCAACTGATGAACAGTGCCAAGTAAGCCTTCAATCACTGGGGTCAAAGTGAGTCGGCTTACGAGCTCTTCTGCCGACCGATGTCGGTATTACGAAACTCGCCGAAGAAGCGTAGTGCGGATAAGTGTTAGGCCCGGAGTCGTCTCTTTTGAAAACGCATTTTTGCAAGTTAAATCTTTTAGCTGTGCACTTTATAAAATACGTTTTATGCAAACTTATGATTTTCAAGTCAGTTGAATGCAATGCAATAAAACAGTAAATGAACACAAGCGATTTAACGTGGTTCGGATACGCAAGATCCTACGTCCACGGTCCTGAACAATGCAGGAGAACTTGTTGATTATTCTGAGCAAGCCTCAGCAGGGATACTGTGCACTGGACAGTTCCCTCTAAGTTATAGTCCTTAGCGACTTTACAATCCAAACCTAAGTTTAGAAGGGAGGGAATATTCTCCAACTGAGAAGGAGTTCTTACAACAAGAACAATTCACTAAATGTGAACTCCTTCGGATCTAAGCTATGAATCTAGCAATGAGCTTAGTCTAGAGAAGATAGGGATCAAAGTGCTCTAGAGAGATGAACTACAAGAAGTGTTCTATGAAAACTAGTTCGTCTCTGGATAAGCTTGAAGGTTCTAGAGCGTTGTGAGTTTGAATGATTTCCCTTGATTTCGCGTATATTCCTCTTTTTGAAATCTTCAAATCCTTCTCTATTTATAGTTGTGAGTTGTGACATATGTCCGTTGGAGACGACGATGCCACGTGTCACAAGCGTCCAAAGAAAACGACCACTATTCAACTTTGTTGCGGCGGGCGCTTAATGCACTGTTCATGAGAGCGAACTTTCTTATGTAGAGTAGGTAAGCGTTGTTGGCTTCTCATTGGTCGAGGTTTGTAGTTGGTGAGTGTCGAGTTGACCGTTCAAACTACCTCGTATGTCTTCGCCGAACATTTTGAAGGGACTTTTAGTCTTTGGGTCGCTTTCTATCGGATACGATGCTTGAAAGTCTCTGTCTTCTTCGGCCGAGTCGTCGGACCGATAAGGTGAGCTTCGATAGTCGGTTGGTCGATCGCGAAGGTGTACTTGCTTGCACCGGTTCTTCTACTGATGACCATCAGCTTGTAGAGAATGCTTCTACTGAGGTCCGGTCGGTGATGCGGGATCTTCAACTGAGTTTGATATCAGCTGCTGACGAAGAATGCAAGCGATTACACTGATGACGTGGGGTTCTGAAAAGTATCTTCAACAGAAGATCAGTTCAACAACTACCCCGTACAGGACTTAGACAAAAATAATAAGCATTACATCAAGTCTAACCTATACATCAGCTAATCCTATCGACACACTAATCTACTGATATCAGCTCGGTTTTGGGATCTTCAATTCCATAGTATTACTATGATTTCCCCCAATTTCTTTTAATCCTAGAACAGCTGAGTATCAATCTACTGACTCATATCCAACACAATCCTGACTATTTAATGCAATTTAATTAGACTCAATATCTGCCCCTACTTCATCGTTCCTAGCATCGTCTAATCCCAAACAGTGAAGAAAAAACATGCAAACATGCTTGTGATTCACTAAGCTTTGAAAATTTTTTAGGGCAGGGAGCAATCATAATATATAGCAGACTAGGAGAAACATGGCAAGCTTACATACAAACAGACAACAAAACTAAAAATACCGCTCCGCACACTTTAGAGCCCTGCTTGTCCTCAAGCAGGAAGAACCGAGTGTTCAGGGCAGAAAAAGACAACACAGAACAATCCCTCCTCACACTTTAAAGCGCTGCTTGCCCTCAAGCAGGCAGAGAGTAAAGGAGAGGAGATGACACACAACAACAAAAAATAAACACACCCCCTCCTCACACTTTAGAGGAGGAGGGGGGGGGACACAAACACAAAAGATCAAAAACAATAAAAAGAAAAAGACACACAAACAAATGGGGGAGTGAGTAGAAACCAATTACCGATTGTGCGGCTTAGCTGTGCCTTTTCCTTTCTTCCCGGTCAGTGCCTTGAGCTGCCTCTGCATCGCCGCAATCTGCTCCAGAATCTTGCTGATAGAGGCTTCCGTCTTTCAGAATTGCATTCCAGTCCCTCTGCATAACCGTTAGACACAGAAATATAATAATAACCAAAAATAGACAACAATAAAAGGACGCCCCACCCTGGGCAGATAACAAAATTCACAAAATATACAAAATAACAAAGTATGAGGGATGCCTCCCTCGGGCCGCCTTTCTTTTACGTTTTTGGCTAGACATTGCCTTAAGCAATCAGTTTGATGGTGGAACGGGGAAGAGATCGACGCTCTCCACTGCATGTATCTCGGATGGATCATGGTAAATCTTCAAACGATGTCCGTTAACCTTGAATGCCTTCTCAGATGAGAGGCCAACAATTTCTACAACTCCTTTTGGGCAGACGTCTGTAACTCTGAATGGCCCAATCCAGCGCGATCGCAACTTCCCAGACATAAGCCTCAGCTTTGATTGAAATAATAAGACCAATTGTCCTACCTGGAAAGTTTTTCCCCTAATATTCTTATCGTGCCAGAATTTCGCACGATCTTTGTACTAGCTTGCAACATCATATGCTTCGATTCTCAATTCTTCCAACTCTTGGAGCTGAAATTTCCTTTCCTCCTCACACTTTGAGGGCTGCATATTGATTTTCTTAACTGCCCAGAATGCCTTGTACTCAATCTCCACAGGCAGATGACACATCTTTTCGAATACCAGCCGGTATGGGGACATCCCGATTGGAGTCTTATACGCTGTCCTATAAGCCCACAAGGCATCATCAGGCCTTGCACTCCAATCCTTTCGGGAGGGATTTACCGTCTTCTCACGGATCCCCTTTACTTCTCGGTTGGATACTTCGGCCTGTCCGTTCGACTGTGGATGGTATGGTGTGGACAGGCGATGTTGGACACCATACTTCTTCATCAGGGCCTTAATGGTTCTGTTGCAGAAGTGTGTCCCCTGATCACTGATAATAGCCCTAGGCACTCCGAATCTACTAAAGATGTTGGATTTCAAGAATCCAGAAACAACTTTGGAATCGTTAGTTCGGGTGGCCTTCGCCTCCACCTATTTAGACACATAGTCCATAGCGAGCAAAATATAAAGATTACCAAATGAACTTGGGAACGGCCCCATAAAATCCATACCCCATACGTCAAAGATTTTGCAAAATCTTATCGGTATCTGGGGCATTTCATCTCTATGAGAGATGTTCCCAGTTATTTGGCAGCGAGAGCAGCTCTTACAGAAAAAATGGGAATCACGTGAAATGGAAGGCCAAAAGAAACCACTGTCCAATACCTTTTGTGCTGTCCTCTTTGCTCCAAAGTGGCCCCCACATGCTAAGGAGTGGCAGTGGTTGAGAATATTACCCTGTTCTTCCTCAGGAACACATCTCCGGATGACTTGGTCTGCCCCCACTCTCCACAAGTAGGGCTCATCCCAGAAATAATACTTTGAATCGCTCTTAAGCTTGAGAGATTGTGCTCGTGTGATTCCATGTGGAGTTCTCTTGGTGGTTAAATAATTGACAATAGAAGCATACCAAGGAAGCTTACCTACTGCACTGCAAATTTATGTGTCATGCATCGGCAGGTAGATGCTGTTGACCTCCTTGATCTCGTACAAATGCTCCTCTGGGAAGGTCTCTCGGATATGGATTCCATCAGCAGACATGGGGATCCTACTTAGGAAATCAACAACCTTGTTCTCTGTTCCTTTCTTATCTTTGACTTCCCAGTCAAACTCTTGGAGAAGCAATATCCACCTAATCAGTCTCGGCTTGGATTCTGCTTTGGAGAGTAAGTACTTCAATACCGAATGATCTCTATGAACAATAATCTTAGATCCTAACAAGTAGGATCTGAACTTCTCAAAGGCAAACACGATGGCCAGAAGCTCCTTCTCAGTTGTTGTATAATTACACTGGACAGGGTTGAGAGTCTTGGAAGCATAATAAATGACATGGTTTTCTCTGCCCAGTTTTAGTCCAAGAACCGCACCAACTGCGTAGTCGCTGGCATCACACATGATCTCAAATGGTAAGTTCCAGTCTGGTGCTTGCATGATCGGAGCAGATGTTAATTTGGCTTTCAGCAAGTTGAAAGCTTTCTTGCACGTGTCGGTTATCTCGAATGGCACATCCAATTGCAAAAGTTTAGTCAATGGCTGAGCAATTTTGGCGAAGTCCTTGATAAACCTCCGATAGGAACCTGCGTGCCCAAGGAATCCCCTGACTTCCTTGACATTCGTTGGATATGGCAATTGCGCAATCAGGTCCACCTTTGCCTTATCGACTGCAATTCTTTTTTCTGAGACGACATGGCCTAGTACAATACCCTCCGTGACCATAAAATAACATTTCTCGTGGTTGAGCACGAGATTCTTTTCAACACATCTGGCAAGTACTTTGTCCAGACTGCTTAGGCAGTTATCAAAAGAATTCCCATAAACTGTGAAGTCATCCATAAAGACTTCAATGCACTGTTCAATCATATCTGATAAAATGCTCATCATGCATCTCTGGAAGGTCCCTGGGGCATTGCACAGTCCGAACGACATCCTCCTATATGCATAAGTTCCGAAGGGGCATGTGAATGTCGTTTTTTCTTGATCGTCATGACTCACATGTATTTGAAAGTACCCGTTGTACCCGTCCAGAAAACAAAAATAAGCCTGCCCTACCAGCCTTTCCAACATCTGGTCAATGAAAGACAGGGGGAAGTGGTCCTTCCGGGTAGCATTGTTGAGCTTGCGATAGTCAATTCACATCCGCCACCCAGTGACCGGACGTGTTGGGACTAGCTCCTGCTTCTCATTTGCCACCAGTTGAATTCCTCCTTTCTTAGGCACCACAAGCACAAGACTAACCCACTTGCTATCTGAAATTGGGTAGATGATTCACATGGATAGCAACTTCAGAATTTCTTTGAGAACAACTTCCCTCATGTTAGGGTTTAGCTTGCGATGTGCGTCTCTTCTTGGTTTGCGATTGGGCTCCATAAGAATATGATACATGCAGACATCTAGGCCGATTCCAGTGATATCTGCCAAGGTCCACCCAATAGCTGTTTTATGCTTCTGCAGAACCGAGATCAGTTTGGCTTCTTCTTCTTGGGCTAGACTGCTGTTGATAAATACTGGCAGTGTATCCTTGTCTCCCAAGTAGGCATATTTCAGATGAGTAGGGAGCGGTTTAAGTTCCAGTTCAGGAGGTTGAATGATGGATGGCAAAGGCTTCTCCGGAATCTGGTCTTGAGGTAGCCCAGTCACACTATTGACATCTGTTTGAACTGATGATTGGGCATATAAAGACATCACAACTTCCTTCACTTCAATATCACTCATCCCATGGGTGTCCAACTGGGTTGATTCTTGTGTAGTAGTCGGTTCCACTTTGTCTTGAACAAACTCATTTGCCAAATGATCTTGGACTAGGGGAGTATACACATCCAGAGTATTGACATTCTCAACATCCGCCGACAGTTTCATAGCATCATAGATGTTGTGTTTGTATTGTTTTCCATTCCAAGAAATGCTAATCGTGCCTTCATGCACATCAATAATGACTCTAATTGTGTCTAGGAATGGTCTGCCCAGAAGTACCCCAGCCATTCCTTTGATCCTTTCATCATTGGTATTGATGACATAGAAGTCAGCTGGGTACACAAACTCATTTACCTTCACTAGGACATTCTCCAACAATCTAACTGGGTAGATGCATGATCTATCCACAAGTTGCATCACCACTCTTGTTTCAGTCAGCTCCACACCAACCAAGGTCTTGTAAGCCGAGAGGGGCATCACACTAATTGAGGCACCCAGATCACACATAGCACGTGGAATCAGTTTCTCACCAATCAAACAGGGTAAGGTGAATGCTCCTGGATCAACACATTTCTCTGAGAGGTTTTTCTGGATCATCGCAGATGCGGCCTTTTCCATTATCCCATTTTCTCCATCAGGCACCTTTCCAGCTATAAACTCTTTGATAAACTTGGCCAATTGTGGGAGTTTAAGAGCTTCCAACAATGGTATGTTTATTTCCAGGTTCTCGAATAATGTCTTATAGTTCATGGCATCTTTCTTTAGTTTGACCTTCCTCAGCAAGGCAGAAGGGAAAGGTGGTGGGGCTAATGGCGCGATTGGCCTTTGTAACTTATCTTCTGGCTGTTCAACTTCATCTTCTCTGGAGGTTTTTCCTTCCTTCCTTACATGTTCTGGTAGCTCCTTTCCATTCCTCAACGTCACTGCACTAGCATTTTCCTCCTTAGGATTGATCTGCACTTGGGCAGGGATTTTTCCTTGATCTCCTTTGATATCCCTCAAGGAGTTAGCTAGTTGTTCCAGCTGCTTGGACAAGGCACTCATGCCAGCTTTATGTTCAAACTGGGAATTTTGGAATTCATTCCATAACTCCTCATTGGTCCGATAACCCCTTTGTGGCATACTTTGATTTTGTTGTGCACCTCCCCTGTGATGTGGTGGTTTGTAGGGTTGGTTCTGGATGGGCCGTAATTGAGGTTGGTTTTGATTTGGCTGAGTGGCTTGGTTTTGTGGTTGGTAAACTGGTGAAGGTTGTTGTTGATAGGCTGGTAGAGGTGGTTGTTGATAGTCCTGTTGAGGTTGACTTTGGTTAGTTTGGAAATTTTGCTGAGGTTGGTTATGGTAATTAGGTTGGGGTTGCTGGAAATTTGGGATTTGCTGAGATTGAAAGTTTTGGTTTTGGAAGTTCTGCGGAGGTTGTGGATAGAAGTTCTGGGTAGGTGGAGGTGCACTCTGATTATGAAAGCCTTGTAGTTGGAAGTGTTGCGGAGGTGATTGGTAGCTGGATTGACTCTGCTGGGGAGGGTCTCCTGGTTGTCTCCATCGGAGGTTAGGGTGATCTCTATTTTTCATGAAGTGATACCCTCCCACTACATTTGCATCTTCGTATTCAACTACTCCCATAGTACATCTAATGGAAGAGTGGCCGAGTTCGCCACATGCACCACAAGTTACCTCGACCGGTTCTGCTGAAGTTGATTTATTTACCCCCTGGTTCAGCATCTTCTCAATTTTTTCCATTTGATCTTCATTTCTTCTTTCATAATCTGAGGAACTTGCTTGGGCAACCTTCCTCACATTTTTGGCATTCTCTCTGTCGTACTCTTTAGTGGAGTCCACCAGTCTTTGAATGTATTGTCTAGCCTCACTAATCTTAAAGTGAGTGAATCCTCCTCCACTTCCGGAATTCACCAAGTCTTTGTATTTCATGGTCATGCCTTGGTAGAAAAACTGGAACAGTTCTCCATCTCTATATTTATGATTAGGACAGTCTTCCACCAATCTATTAAAGCGTTCCCAATACTCGCTGAGGTGTTCATCATACTCCTGGTGGATACTTGATATTTCTTTCCTCAGGGAGCTTGTCTTTGTTGCTGGAAAATAGTATTCCAGGAAGGTAGTCTCCATCTGTGGCCAATTGTCAATAGAATCTGTGCGTAGACTCGAGTACCACATGTTGGCTCTATCGCATAGTGCATAAGGGAATGCAACTAGCTTCACTTGATCGTCAGTTTGCTGGCCAGTTTTCTTCTGGAGCCTACATATCTTCTCGAATTCATTCAAGAATGAGAAGGGATTTTCATTCGTCTTTCCATAAAACTTAGGCAGGGCATTCAGCACCACTGCCTTGAGTTCCACATAATTTTCACCATAAGCAGCGATCTGCACAGGGTCCTTCCGCTTCCTGGAAGTATGTTCATTAACCTCGAGGACCCTTGGATCATCTTCTTCCATGATTGTTTCGGATTCTATTTTTGATTCAGAATCAGATTCTTCCTTGTCAGTTTGGTCCTTCTCAGCTTGGGCAGTTTGGTCCTTCTCAGCTTGGGCAGTTTCTGTGTGCAGAGTTCTTTCGCCCTGCGACTCCAGTTCAGTTTGTTGCTTACGCAACCGTGTCTCCTTCCTGAGTCTCCTGACAGTCTTCTCAATTTCAGGGTCTAGCCAGAAATTTGGGTTGAACGAGCCACTCATAAACACCTAGAAGAAAAACTTGGGTAGAACAAAAATAAAAAGGTCAGTAGAAAAGGTTAGTTTAAATCAAAACGCCATTCCCCGGCAACGGCGCCATTTTGGTCGGGGCATGATCTCGTCGTCAAAACTGTGTACCAAAAACAATTTATACTTTCCTGCACAACACTAACTTAAAACAAGCATAGAGGTAAGCAGGGTCGAATCCACAGGGAATGGGTAGACATAAACGGGTTATTTCTACAGACCGGAAAGGGTTTGGTTAGTAACCACCATTAACTTTGGGTTTAAGTAACACTAGGCAATAGGGTTTAGGGTTAAAATCGGTCGTGAACCAAACAATATTTATAACACCTGCGACAGACAACTAAACTAATACAAGCACAGTTAGCAAGCAGGGATCGAATCCATAGGGAATGGGTAGATTTAAGCAATTTATCTCTAAAGACCGAAAAAGGGTTTGGTTCGTAACCACCATTTACTTTGGGTTTAATTAACACTAGGCAATAATCATAAACTCCGAAATTAAAAACAGTGGATGAGAACAAATATTAAAGGCGACTCGGCTTTGGGCAGATCCACACTAATCGGCCTCCAATCTTCGATTCTAAGATTAATCGGTTTCCTAAGGTTGCCCGGTTAAGATGCCGTGTTGAGTACAGACGCACCTAAATCTTATTCTTGAAATGGAGAAGGAATGTTGAGCATTAACCTACTCCCTATCCTAGTGTCGATCTACCATGTTGAGCATTGCATAGATCTACAACTAAGGAGCATTAATATCCAAGAAACCGAACAAGCAAAGCTACCCATGTTGAGCATGAAAGTAACTCGACCATCTCCCCTGCCTGTTCAATACCAACCCAGTTAACCTAGGTTGATCAGTCCTATGTTATCTTAAACAGGCATCTACACAGATCTGGGCAGAAACACTTAGCTAACCAATTTTAAGCACATTAAGATCTCATGGAAGGCAAGGATCAGGTGTTTCACTGCCCTAGCCGAATCTAGGTCTTAGCTACACATATTTAGAACAAGAAAGCAAGAAAACATGCAAGAGAAATACATCATAAATGCAGAAAGCTAAGTAGAAGAATAATAACTTCTAAACCTTAAACAAACGGAATTAACAGTGCAGAATTAAATGAGAGAAGCAGAACAGGAAAACAGAAAACATTACTGAGGCAGATCTTCACGAATTAAATGCTTGAGCAGAAGCGAGAATTAAAGAGCTTTTACTATCTAACTTGAAGGTTGAAAAACATTAACATGAACATGAACTAGAGAGCAATTTCGAATTTAGAAAGAGAATACTAAAGTAGAGAGAGAAATTACTAGAGAGTTATGATAAGTTCTGATAAAGTTGTGGGATCTCATCCCTTACATAGCCAAAATATAATAATATAACAAAAAGTAAGTCTTTCATCAAATCATGCTTTGCTTCTTGATCCCTCCATGCATTAATTGCAGTATGAGCGGATTTGACCAAACTGGGCGGGAGCTGATGGGAGCAGTTCGGCTGTGAGAGGAATTCTTGCCAGACTGGGCGGCTGTGGCAGGAAAAGTATCCTGCCACTGTACTATTCTACATCAATCACTTCCACAACTAGTAGCTCAACCAAAAGACTTTCCCTCCATTTTATTCCAACATAGATGGGCTGGGCTTCTTCATATCATCAATTAAAACATTTTTTCGGCCCACTAAGCTGGCCCAAATGGAAGGTCCAAATCCTACCCAGTTTCCGTCTAACAATCTGGCCCAACACTCCTTGATCACACAAATCTTGCATGCAGCTTCCAACACGTACAAGGGTAACATTCACCACCTTTTCGCCTTTTATCCACCTCCTACATGCATAAACCCGAGACAAACAAGCATAATATCGATAATATAACCGCAACAATTACGTGCTTATCAATCATACTAAAGTAAGTGTCAATCAGAATTAAGGAACATGTCATTTTAATTCAATAATCACACAATAAAATATGAAGTATAATAACTAGAAATGTTACCCAAACTTTCAATCATAATAAACAAAACTTTCAGTTGTCTCCAAGGAGAGTGTTACATTCTCATAGTTTGGCAATTGCAACGAACAAAATTGTCATTTATCTTACAGTGTCAATCAAATTGAAGTAAAATGTCAATTATAATTAAGGAATGTGTCACTTTAATCTAGTAATTATACGAAATTACAAGTGTCATTTATCTTAGAGTGTCAATCACAATGAAGTAAAATGTAAACTATAATTAAGGAACGTGTCCCTTTAATCTAGTAATCATACGAAACCTTTCAATGATTAGTCAACAAAATATGATCATTATAAAAACTAGAAATGTTACTCAATTTATTCACGATTGTTTTGAATAAAAGTGTCATGTTTTAATATGAGTTGTTTTTAAACAAACAACACAATTGTTCACAACAAATGACACTTTATGTTATAAGAAATGACACTTAAACAAATTAGCTAACCAATAAGCCCATCGCAAACATAATGATCTCAATACTCAAATCGCATTATTCTATCACAAGATAATTCATTCTTTCAATTGAACTAACCAACTCAACTACACTCTCTCTGTAACCTTAAGTAAGCACTTAGTGTATTAAATGGTAGTGGACTGGAAATACGCAGGGTAGAATAGAGCTAAGTTATGGTGTATACTTGACAAAACCAAAACGAAGTATATAGCAGAAGATTCAAGGGGCAATTTCACAAACACTAGTACATAGTACAACTCAAGTATTTATTCAGTAACCTTGAGACATCACAGAAAGTCGGGGATCCAAGAATACAGAACCCAAGCTGCTGCATTTCTTGTAAGAGTCGATTTATTGAACAAGATCAGTGTAGACTAGGAAGGATCCCATGCAAATAGCCACCACTTATAACTACGGAGGCGGAGAGCGTGAGGAGCAATGATAATGGAGACAGAGGCGGAGAGGAAAGAGAGAGGAGAGCGAGAGCGAAGGCAGAGAGCGAAGGTAGAGAGCTGAGCCGAGGCAAAGCGCATGAAGAGGTGACAGAGGGAGAGACACTGAGGTGGATCCGACCACCAGAGCGATGGATGCGGAGGAGCGAGGAGCGATGACAATGGAGGCGGAGACAGAGCGGAGAGAGAGAGGTAAGTGAGAGCGAAGGCAGAGAGAAAAACAGAGAGGATGGTGGGAGAGAGAGAGAGAAGGGGAGCGGGGAGAGAGAGAGAGAGAGAGGTGGGAGAGAGGGAGGGGAGTGGAGAAAAAGAGAGAGAGAGAGAGAGGCGGATGGGAGAGCTACTGAGATAGAAAGAGGGAAGAGAGAGAGGGGACAGTGGGAGGGAGGCGTGGGAGGATAGTCTTATTTATTATTATTATTATTGTTGTTTTTTTTTTAACCCTAGTCAACGGGTCAGATGACTCAAATTCAGTCAAAATTGAATCTATTTTTTAATCCTATTGCACCTACATCATGATGCACACTAATCCATCTCAAAATTTGATTGTTTTCAATTTTTGTGTCTTTATTTTTAAAATTGTAATTTTTATGTTTAAACTTAACAATACATCTTTGTTTTGATGTTTCAATTAAAAAATAATTAGGAGGCAGGCTTGTGTGCGCCGATTGTAGGTACAACGCACATATTCAATTTGTGGTCCAATCTATTATTTTGACCCAACTTTGATTTTACTGAAAAAAATTGGCATAGTTATGGATGAAAACCATGAGCTTGTTCGCAGCGCAAAGAACATTCATCCATCATATTCAATCCTTCATCTAGCTATTGCGTTCAATCAATGGAGGAATACGACAGAAGAATTATTGCGGTGGTGTAGGAGTAGAAGGCGGTGAAATAGTAGGCAGATGGTTTTCAATCTTGTCGGTTAGATTTGACACGGCGGAGCAATACGGTGGCGTACGGAACTGAAAATAGCACAACGGAGGCTGCGGAGCAGAATCCTACATTGGTGGGATGAATTTTGGAGTGCAATTTTCAATCAATTTTACCCCAATTTTTAATTCTTCGTGAATACAAAACCTGAGTTGAGAAATAATTAAACTTGAAACACAAATTCCAGACAGTGTTGAAGGTAATACATTCTTCTAGTTTTAAATTTTCTCCTTTAGATATTGATTCACTTTTGTTTGACTGATGCTTTTGTTAAGTATAATTGATACTTTCCTATGTTATAAATGACACTTTTATTTATTACAATTGATACTGTGAACAATTATTCTGGTTATTATTATGATGCTCATATTTTTTTTTTTCAATTCTTTGAACTATAGTTTCATATGGTTAATGCATTCAAGTAACACATTCATTCATTATAATTGTTGCTTTCCTTCATTTTCATTGACAATTTTAGTAATTGATAATTTTTACAAAACTTGATAATTTTACTTTTAACCAGACTAGATTTGGAATAGAAGACAACCAAACAAATATTGATGAAGGGCATAAACTGTCAACACTTAATAATGACAATAGTGATGAGACTTAGGTTGAAAATGAAAAATGTATATTGAGGAATGCTTCACAAGGTAAAAAAGACATCTTATTAACTGTATTTATATTCAGGAGTGTCCGAAAGGAACTTCAGATAGTGGACAAATTGATATAGGGACAACATCATCGGAACTTCAACCTGTACCGGGATTTCAATTGCAGTAGCAACATGTACTCCTGCCACATTTACATCAACTACATGTTTTTGAACATTTTGGACAGCTGCACAACCTCTTGTCCATACTATTTTAAAACATCACATAGTAATATAAATAAAATAAGGAGTGCCAATTTGGGTAAATGTGTCAATTGTTGTGAGTAAAAGTACCAATTTACTGAGGAGTATCAATTCATAAAGTAAAGGTATCACAAATCCTATAATCATAACTGATTGAATCACACTAAATTATCAAAACAAAATAAACAGCAAAATTAATTTTAAGTGTCTATTTGCATGCAAATCACCTCTAAACCATAAATAAATTTAACAAGTTGTATGCACTGAAACACCAGATTTAACATAAACTGCAACAATTAGTACAATGAGTTAAACAACGAAAAATATAAGAGTCAATTCATAGAGTAAAAGTGTCAATTGCGCTAAATAAAAGTATCACAAGCCCTAAATTGAATCACATTGAATCTACGGACAAAATCAGTTTGTATTATAAATTATAATCACGAATTAACTGTAAAATGATGAATGAACTATAATGGAGGTTTGAATTAACATAGTAAATCACGAATTAACATTGCGCAGCAAAACAACAAATTAATAGTGCACACATAAATTGACCTGAAATCAAGAAGAATGAGCAACAAAACAACGACTATAAGATCGAGTGATGAACGAAAGCAACACAATTAGCAAGTAAATCACGTGAAGATAAGGGATGGAGGTGAATGCAACGAAAAAAAAAAACTCAAAATCGAGCAAAATGAATGATGAACATAACACACCATATTACCACCAAAAATAGAAACTAGAGATAGATTTCTAAACAAAATTTTGAGAACTTAACTGGAATTAGGGAAGAATCGAGCAAAACTGAAAGCACGTTTGCAGAATCTGTAAGCCCCGAAGCACATTTGAAATCCTACTATTTCTATTTTCAATTAATAAGTCAGCCGAGACGAGTAATCAAAAGAAATTGGGTCGCAAATTGAACTTGAAAAATATTCGATTGTAGGTACGCTAGTTGTACCAAAGTATTTATGAACAATTAACTACCACAAACTCTGTTAAAAGTGAATGTGTAGAATTCTTAATTTCTATATAAGTTGTTAAAATATTTTTATTAATGATATTATTTATTTAACATGTGAATAAAGATTCTAATCTAAATCCCCTTTCTCACCTCTCGTCTAACCCTATCACCCGTTTTCAAGGTTATACTTGCGATGATTTAGAGTGATTCACATGAGAATTATATCTATGCTTAATGCGTTCAATTCTACTCAAGGAACTATCTTTCAATATAAAAGTATTATCTTTTATTGATATTTATAAAATAGTTTTTTATTCTCAGAAATAATTACTGAGTATAGGCAATGTGATAAATAGTATTCAACCACCTTTTTGCATAATAAATGTATTCTACCTTTTTTTCATAATAAATGTATTTACCTCGCATGATCTTATTCACGTGTTAAATTAAATAAACTATAACATTAATAATAAGAATATTTTAAAAACTGGTATAAAAGTTTACCAATTCTATCCATTCTCTTTTAACAGAGTTTGTGATACACATTTCTTCTTTTTACAGAGTTTGTAATTTTTTAAGATTTTTTAATTGAGAGTTTGAACCATCAAAACATAGACGATTTTTTAAGTTTTAGACATAGAAATTGCTAATTTTTAAAGAAAAACAATTGAAGTTTGAAACTAAATTCACTTTTCACTCGAATTGAAATAAAGTTGGAATCTGAACAAAGAAAGTATCCGATCCGGAATGAGTTTGGAATAAAGCCAACGTAGTCCATCCTGCTGGTTTTGGAAATGGCGAACAGATCAATGTTCTCGGTAAGTAACGAGTCATCATCCTGTGAAACTATTTTGATCCCATCTCCTTGGATGGATAAGACCGAAAGTGCCTTTCTTTCACAAAAAAAAAAAAATACAATGATTTTTCAGACACGATTCTTGCAATTGAATCTCAACTATAATTGTATTGATTAATTTTATTTCTTTTCCAACAAATACACGCGAGTCTCACTTCCTCAAATATACTACTACTAGTATATTATTGCATCAACTGAAACTCAAAAGTAAAATATCCAATTAACAAAGAAGAGAGAGAGAATTTAATTTAATTTAATGGGCCTTCTGCCAAATTTCAATTACAAATTTATGACTCCCATTGAGAGAGAGAGAGAGAGAGAGAGAAATTAAGAGATGAATTCGAAGTTGCGGGCACTGTGGAACCATCCGGCGGGGCCGAAAACGATCCATTTCTGGGCGCCAACGTTCAAGTGGGGGCTGAGCATCGCCAACATCTCCGACTTCTCGAAGCCGCCGGAGACGCTCTCCTACCCTCAGCAGGCGGTGATCGCCACGTCCGGGATCATCTGGTCCCGCTACTGCTTCGTCATCACACCTTGGAACTGGAATCTCTTCGGAGTCAACTCCGCCATGGCCTGCACCGGCTTCTATCAGCTCGCTAGGAAGCTCCGTCACGACTACTCGCCGCTGAGGTGCCGCCCTCCCTGACTGCTGCGCCCTCCGCCCAAGACGAATGACCATGCTGAATTGGGGATTCTACAATTGTACTGGTAGAATTTTTATCTTTTTCCTTTTTCTGTAATGGGAACTACTAAATAAAATATTAGGATCCCAATAGAAATTTGACCTTTTCTTGAAACGACGAGAAGAAATTAAAATGATCACGTGTTGAAATTAGATTTAGTACATGGTTATCATTGATCAACTTATTGGAATATAGAGTAATGAATATGAGTTATGATGATCGATTCTTAAGATATTTATTAAATTGGTTTGACTGTGGAGAATTGGAGATTGAAATATGAAAAATTTGTGGTGAATTATTGAGGTCGTATGGTTTTAGTGGGCCCATCGCTAAAGTTTGGAATAGAAGTAAATCTGCAACTATATAGTTGAAATTAAATCTGTCTTTTAATATTGTAGCATGTGACGAGTCACAGAAGTAAATGTGCAACTATATAGTTGAAATTAAATTTGTCTTTTAATATTGTAGCATGTGACGAGTCACATATATATATTTTTTTTAATTTATTCATGTCAGAAATTAGTTTATCTTCTTATAATAAATATTATAAAGTTTGGAGAACGATCCATGACCTTATTCAGGTACTCAAGGTTCATGTTTCAATATAGAAAGTATAAATATTTCGAGAATTTTAATATATATGTTACACTTTAAAATGGTAATAATAATAATAAAGAATAGACGGTAAGTGTTGGACACTACTGTGTTCAACACATTTCAAGATATAGAGATATCTAATTATAATAAAACTTAGATAAAAGTTTTTACTTTATTCTTAATTCTATTTAAAATTCAAAACACTTATGTTGTTTGACGCATCTCCAACTAAATTAAAAAATTAGGAATCAATTCATTCAAACTAGCAAATGGGGACCATTTGTATTAATTTGCCTAATTTTATTGGCAAGCATGAAACGTTAATAAGTGACCTTGTTAAACATCGATATAGACACAAAATTGCTCCCAATTCCCAAACCAAGGTACTCAAATTATTACCATTATGTTATGACTTAATTTTTTGTTTTTCTTCCCAATTAAATATGTAATGCTAGCCATCATTTATAGATTTATTTTCTAACCATATTTTCTATTGAGCTATATATGATTTATAAATGTATAATTTATTATTTTCATGTTCTCTCTCAGTTCATTTTTTATTTGCATATATTTTACCAAAAAAATATTGGCCAACCTGATGAAAACTTACATGGAGTATTATTTTTGGAGTAAAATGTTAAAAGAGATTAATTTCAAGTAAAATATACTACTAGTATACAGTTGAGTTATAAGTACAGTACACGATAATATGCCTTACGGAGAATCTAGGCACATTACCATCAGCTTCTCAATAACGCTTCATTTGTCTAATTTATAATTAAAAACTGTTAATTCTGAAATAATATATGTTCTGATAATACTGTAAAATCTTCCTTAATTCATTCAGTAAAGATGCAAGAATATATAACCTTTCTACACAACAGAAAAACAAGAAAAAGTCAAAATAATATATCCCACGTTTAACAATCCTAAAAATGTGGGAGACTAAAACAGAATTCAAAGACAAACAAATATTCTTAAATATTATGAATTTATTGACCAAGACTACTAACAAAAACTTTATTGCTTTGGGACTATTCTTTTTCAAATAATCATTACAAAGTCTTCACGTTTCCATTCAAATCACGTGTAGAACATATCAATAAACACACTGAATGAAAATATATATTCCATAATATATACATCTCCAAACAGGGGCGGATCTAAAAATCTTTAGTGGGGGGTCTGAGCACTAAAACTTCGACACATTAAATATTATATAAATCGAAAATGTTTACATTAATTGGGCTCTATGAGACTTCAAAACATAAAACTCATCAATGACCGAGTCTAAATCAATATATATAACAAAATCTCTTTCACTATAAATCATCAACGAGTCTTCAAGTAAATCATCTCCCATCTTGCTCCGAAGTGCCGTCTTCACATGCTTCATTTTGTAAAATGCTCGTTCAGTTGTAGCAGTGGAAACCGGTAATTTCAAACCGAGATGAATCAATCTAATTAATATAGAATAAGCCTTCGATCTTCCACTCTCGACAAATACTTGACTCAACTCAACAAGTGTAGAAACTTGAAATCTTGCTTGAGCATCCGTCATGCTTATAAGTATCAACTCATACTCCAATGTAACAACATCTTGATTAGTGAAATCTCTAGGATAGAACTTCCTTGCAAGCTTGCAAATATCATCACTTTTGAATGAGGCAAAAGAGTTTTTAGGATCTAAGGCCACACTAAGAGAAAGCAATTCCACAGATACATCATTAAATCTTGAATTCAACTCCATCAAGATATGATCTATTGCTCCATCATTATCATTGATCTATTGCTCCATTGAAAACATCCTAATGATAATGATGTTCGATAGAAGTTTGTCCACGAGAACGACCAATCTTGTATGGAGAATCCAAATTAGGAACATCAAGATCATTCTTCAAGCAAAAGACATTGACCTCTTTCATAAATTCCTCACAACCACATTCTCTGAATTCTTGAAGAATAGCTTTAGTACCAGATATAAATGAAATAGCATCCAAAATATATTGAGCTGAATGATTTAGTAGACCATATTTATAGACCATAAATTCCTCCCAACCAAATTGTTGGGATGAAGATTCAGTAGACCATATTTGTTGAGGATCCCAAAACCCCTAGTTGAATGATGAACCTTCGATTTTGTAAAGCTTAGTTTGAGTTCAGCATGTTAGGAACTCAGTAGGCTAGAGTTCAGTAGCTGCAGAGTTCAGCAGAAGACCTTGAACTCAACTGATGGACTAAGGATCGAAGAAGTCAGTTGGTCAGCCGACCACCAACTGAATCTGCATAGGAATTCATGCCCATGCAGTGAATGCTTAGAAGAACGTCAGTAGGAAGTCACTTCAGTTGAAGGTCCGAGTATTCAGAGGAAGTCAACCTTGATGTTTGACAAGTCTCACCTACCAATTTACCTCGACCAATAGGGAGCCGACAACGCTTTATCTTTTCTGACAAAAGCTACTCCAAGACTGAACATTAATGCCCTTTTAGCTGTAAAATATCAGAAGGAGAAGGACAAACTAAGAAAGATGAAGAGAGTTGCCAAGAACTCTCACGATAAGAAAGGTAACTACAAAAAGAAGAAGTGTCTAACTCTCAAAATGAATGCAGGAACGCTGAAGCAACTGCTACTACAACGAAAGATACACGTAATAGAGAAGGCATGATCTCATCGTGTTACAACTGCAAGAAGACTGGGCATTATCAGTACGAATATCCAGAGCTCTCAGCTACTGAAAGACCTGAACTGCAGGCTATACGATACAAATTTGCCAAGAAGAGGCAAGCTTACATAGCCAGAGAGCTTTCCAACAGCACAAGTGAAGAGGACATCTTCATTGATTCATCTGAAGATAAAGCTGCATTCATGGCAATCGAAATGAAAGAAACTGAATAGTGTCTTATGGCTGGAGAAGGGGCTGAGATAAACTCTTTTTTAAATATAAATTCATCTTCACCAAGCATACATGACACGTGCTCTGCTGTAGGAGAACCCTTAGATGTGGTTTGAACCTATGAGGATCTTCTTGAGGAACAAATTCAGATGAGCACTCAGTTCACTAAGACACTTCAGGAGCTGTAACTCCTAAGAGCTGAAAATCAGAGACTTTCACTGAAAAGTTAGGTCTCTATTGAGTCAGATGGACTTGTTCTGAGACAAAAGGAAGATATTAATTCTCTAATGACCTAGTCTCAATAGCAAGAAGCTCAGACCTCAGTTCTGACTAAGGACATTTCTAAGAAAGATACTGAAATTGCTAGTCTAAATCAGAAGGTTACACAAGTCAAAACTGATTATGAAGCACTGAGGAAAAGTGATGATGTCTGGAGAACCTTAATGACTGACCATTATCTAGGAGCTAAAGAAAAACTCAAAGGGATGCTACGAGTACAAAGACCAACCTTCACCAAAGGAGGACTTGAGTACATATATGAGGCATCAACTTCATGCATAAGGGGTTAGACAAGCTGGCTGATAGATTAGTCCAAGGGGAACACATTATGTTGAATCTACAAATCCCCAAGCGAACAACAAATAGAAGATGAAAGCACCTCAGCCGAACCATTAGCAGATGACCAGCGGCTCAATCCCCAAAACGACCCAGATCAAATTTAGGGGGAACTAAGAAGGTCAGATGGGTTGAGCAATGTGGCCAACCTAAGTGGACACATCCAACATAATATGAATCATATTATCATGAGGTCAAGGCCAAGACTAGTCCCAAAGTTCAAAACCAAGAAGACTCCTGAACCTCAGTTAGTAACGAATTCAACATCTCCTAATTCAGCAGTGAGATTTGTTAACAGCAAGGGAAAGATGCTGTCTGAAACCACCAGGGTTCTCAGACAGATTTGAGTTCCTTAAATGACTAACATCTGAGGACCCTACCTGAAAATAAAGGGTACCTGAATTTATTTTTGTTTTGTAGTTGCATAAGGACCCTTGGATAGTGGACAGTGGATGCTCGAGACACATGATATACCAAAAGAATCTACTGACCAACTATTTACAACAAGGACCCAACATTTAAATTGGTGACAACTCCAAACGATATGGAACAATTGAAAATTATAAGTGCCACAGTTCCTAGAGTAACATATCTTGAAGGATATCAACATAATCTCCTTTCAGTCAGCCAAGTCTACGTTAATTTTAAAAGAGTCACTTTTGACGCGGGTTTCTATGACGTTCTTGATAAATCTATAAGAAAAATCGTGTTATCAGGATAGCGGAGAAATAATATCTATGTTGCAAATTCGAATACCGCTGAACCGAAAGCCTGCTTGCTCACACGTGAAGGAATAATTGATGGTTAGAACGATACCTTCCTCCTTCGTATGTTGTCGCGGCTTTGATTGTTGCTCCTGTGTTAGATCTTCTGATCTGTGTCCCGGCCTTTTTCTTCCTCTGGGTGGTCAGAGAATTGAAGAAAATAAAATTTATCGTCTCTCTCTCTTACACGCTGCGTGCGTGAGTTATGTGTGTGTATAATCTGTTTCTGAACAGAATACTAATATATATATAGGCTTCAAAAACCAATATAATATTAATATATTTGTATCCCATTAATTTAATTATATTTCTAATGGGCTTCCACATAACCAGCTCATAATATAATTAATTAATTTACTGGGCTACTAATATTTATCAATTAATTGGTCCAGCCAATTAATTTCAGATAAATAACATTATTAAATAATGTAAAAATACATTAATCCATTAATAATGATTTCTGAGAGACAATAAATTACTAGGCAACTAATTGGGCCAGATTAGAGATCCAATACAAGAAATAAAGCTGGGCCTCAAATTAATTAATTATCCATGCTCAGCCCAGAGCAAGATTAATTAATAAACACAGATTCATTCCACTAGAGAATCCGTGCTGACTTACCCCTTTATCCCAAATCGAGCAAGGGCTTGTATTTTAGACTTAATCGATCTCCGTATTTAAGATAGAAATATCCGTTAATTAATTAAGCTCACTGACAGCTTAAATTAATTAACATCTTATATTCCTGAGTAGTACCACTCGACCTTATTAACACACCTGAACTTAATCAACCGGCCGGGTTTAGTGTGCTAATCCTTTCGAGTTCCTCAGGGGATATTATCAACCCATTTTACTAGGATACGGATGCAAGATACAAACAACCAGCCTGAGCCACAAATAACTACTAACACCCAAGATACGTAGATCCGGTCGCGATGACGTTCACCATAGTAGGTCAAAGTGATAGATAGCCAAATGCACTCAGCTGAAGTCTTACCAAGCTTAAGACCAGCAAAGTCACCGAGATCTTGGTTTTCCACTAAGGTCAGTTAGGAAAACACATCTCACTGTGATCCGTCAATACACCACCTTAAGTGTACCAGTAAAGACAAGCAGCTAAGACAAGCCACTTCTTATCTAAACTGCAGCTTAAACCGACAACTTATCCTTAAGTTGTCTCAGCTGTGATAACTGTTTATATCTTGTCAGTTCAACCAATTTGTGTTGTCTTCTGTGATACCCGACACGCCACACAAATCTAACTTTTATACAAGATAAATGATAACATGTGCAAATATACATATTTATCAAATAAGAGAATAAAACAGTGGTAAGGACAAAAACACATTGTATACAAGCATAAAATTTGCTTCTAGTATACAAAATCCCAACAATTCTCCCACTTATACTAAAGTAAACTTTTAGTATACAATGTGTCAGTTCTACGCACAAACTAGTACTCAACTATATCTCAGCTATCTAGGTACAAACTAGTACCCAGCTATATCTCAGCTATCTATCCTATCTATCACTGCATCTTCTCCCACTTATACAAAAGTTTCTGTAGTCCTAAGTGGGGAGCATCTCTACCATCCCGAAGCCACGAACATGCTTCTCGTAAGCCAGGAGTGGTAAGCTCTTCGTGAAAGGATTAGCTAGGTTGACTTCAGTTCCAATTTTGTCAATCACCACGTCACCTCGATTTACGAATACTCGTATAATGTGGTACTTCCTGTCTATGTGTTTAGACACCTTGTGAGATCTAGGTTTCTTAGAATTTGTCACTGCACCCACATTATCACAATAAATCGTGATCGCTTTAGGCAAATTCTGAACAATATCAAGATCCAGGAGGAAATTCTTGAGCCAAACTGCCTCTTTCGAAGCTTCTGAAGCAGCCACATACTCTGCTTCCATGGTTGAGTCCGCAATGCATTTCTGCTTTGTACTCCTCCATGAAGTGGCTCCACCTCCCAAGGTAAACACATAACCCGAGGTAGACTTCTTCTCGTCTCTGTCAGCCTGAAAATCCGATTCTGTATAACCCAAAGACACCAGACTGTCTGACTGGTATACAAGCCTATAATCTCTAGTCCGTTTAAGGTACTTGAGAATATGCTTGACCGCAATCCAGTATTCCTTTCCAGGGTTAGACTGATATCTTGAGACCATGTCTACAGCATATGAGATATCTTCTCTCGTACAAAGCATCGCATACATGAGGCTACCGACAGCGGAAGCATATGGTACTAGTCTTATACTTTCTATCTCTTCAGGCGTTTTAGGGCACCGATTCTTGGATAGAGAAATGCCATGTCTGAAAGGTACTGAACCTCTCTTGGCTTTTTGCATGCTAAAACGAGTAATAACAGTGTCAATGTAGCACACTTGTGACAAGCTTAACATCCTTTTCTGGCGATCTCGGATAACCTTGATCCCAAGGATGTAAGCAGCTTCACCTAAGTTCTCATTTGAAACTGCTCGGATAACCACATCTTTACGTCTGATAACACTTCAACATTGTTGCCAATGAGAAGGATGTCATCTACATAAAGTGCAAGAAACACCACTGATCCATTAACACAGATACGGTACACGCACACCTCGTTAGGACAGGATACAAAACCATAGGATTTGACTACCTCGTTGAAAACGCTGGTGCCATAACCGGAAAGGTTGCTTAAGTCCATGAATAGACTTCTTAAGCTTCCAAACTAGATGCTCTTCGCCCTCCTTCATATAACCATCTGGCTGTTTCATGTAGATGTCCCTACCTTTTTCAAGGTAATGCGGTTTTGACATATATTTGCCAGATCTCTAGGTTCATGTGAGCTGATATGGCAAGGAGAATCCGAATGGACTTGATCATTGCTACAGGCGAGAAGGTCTCTTCGTAATCGGTACCTTCTTTCTGGGTAAAACCCTTCGCCACTAGCTTGGCCTTAAACGCCATGATCTCTCCATACGGTCCTCTCTCTTTCTCTTGTATACCCACTTACTACCAATAGCATTGCAGCCCTCTGGTAGTTCAGTGATCTCGTATACATCCATATCAATTATGGACTTAAATTCTGAGTCCATGACGATTCGCTAGGAATCTGCATCTACATCTCCCACTGCTTCGTTGTAAGTCCAGGGATCCACGGTATCTTGTTCATCTGTCGGGAGATAATCAAACGTCTCCCCAGTTAACATATACCGATCAGGTGTAAATATCACCCTCCCACTACGTCGAACAGTGTTAGGCGTTGTGTTAACAGATTGTGCAGTTACTCGTGGAGTACTATCTTGCACAACTGGTTGTTCAAGTGGAACTCGACCACCTTGTAATTCCTCAAGGATGATGTCGACTCGAGATTTATGGTTACTAATGTAATCCTCTTCTAAGAACTGAGCGTTAGGGCTAACAACGATCTTCTGTTCTTTAGGATCATAAAAATATCCACCCTTCGTTTCCTTCGGATGCCCTATGAACAACATCACTTCTGAACGTGATTCCAATTTGTCGGCCTGCCTATTCAGCACATAAGTAGGATAACCCCAAATCCTTAAGTGGTGCATACTGGGTTTGTGCCCGCTCCACAACTCGAAATGGATCTTTTGTACCGACTTGGAAGACACACGATTCAGCAAGTATGCTGCAATCTCTAGGGCATATCCCCAAAAGGAAACTGGCAAAGTTGCATAACTCATCATCGACCGAACTATCTCTAAGAGACTTCGGTTCCTTCTCTCGGACACACCATTCTGCTGAGGCGTGCCGGTCTTTGTCGGTCACCGGGATGTAATCCCACATTCTGTCAAGTAGTCCTTGAACTCGTTGGATAGGTATTCCCTACCACGATTAGATCGTAGTGTTTTGATTTCTTTGCCTAGCTTCTTCTCCAGTTCTGCCTTGAATTCCTTAAAGGTTTCAAAGTAATCCGACTTGTGGCGAAGAAGGTAAACATATCCATACCTTGAGTAATCATCAGTAAATGTGACGAAGTACTCATACCCTCCACGAGCTTGTGTAGACATAGACCACACAAGTCAGAATGTATCAAACTTAATACGTCTGTGGCTCTATAAGGCCTTGAAAGACCTAGTCATCATCTTTCCTTCCAAACAGGTTTCGCAAGTTGGAAATGGTTCAACTTGGAGAGACTCCAATGATCCATATTCCACCAACCTTTGAGTGCCGTTAAGATTGATGTGACCTAGTCTTAAGTGCCACAGATAAGTTTGGTTTACCTTAGAAGACTCTTTCCTCTTCTTAGGATTTGATGATGAGGAAGCAATATTAACAGAACTACGCGGTTTACAAGTAATAGTATATAAAGATCCGTTTAATGGTCCACCACAGATAAAATCATCGTCTTTCATGATAGAAACTTCACTATCAAAACTTGATTTATAACCATCCATGGTGCAGAGTTTTGAAACAGAAATAATGTTTCGCCTAAACTCAGGCACATATTAAACATCTTTAAGTACTAAAACAGAACTATCAAAAGATAGATGTAAATCTCCAATGGCAATTGCAGGAACTCTCGATCCATTGCCCATTGAGACTACCACCTCGCCATTGCTCAATTGCCTTTTCTGCAAGAAACCTTGCAAGGTGTAACAAACATGATCAGTTGCCCCCGAATCCACTACCCATTCGTGCGTAGAAGAGGAAACCAGAACAGTTTCAGTTACAAGAGCGACTCGCGTCTCTTTCTGCTTTGCATTGACATCTGGATTATAACTCTTCTAGTGTCTTTTCTTATTATAATTGAAGAACATTCCTTTCTCCTTTGACATTCGTATGTCGCCGGTAAGGACCGTCTTCTTACTCCCACTGCTCTTCTTGAATTGACCACCCTTTTTGCTCTTTTTCTGGTTTCCGCCTTTCGGAGGATTCCTTGAACTACTAGGGATATTCAAGACTTGAGCACTCTTGCCCTTTCCTATAACCTCTTTGGCCGCTACCAAAGATTTGAGTAACATACTCATAGTAAACTCGTTCTTAGACATAGCGGTCCTAAAACAGAAGTTTCTTATAGGACCTTTGCAGAGTTTTTATTGGGAGAGGTAAGATATCTCTTCCACTCTATGAAATTATTTAATATTGTTAAACCCGTTAGGGTTTGGTTGGTGAGACTGTTTAGGAACTTGAAAAATAAAATATTCGAACAGACATATCTGAAAAATGTAATTTTAAAAGCATGTATGAAATTAATATTTGCACATAATTCGTAATTAATAATCATTGTAACCTTTTGTAAAAACAATGATATTAAAAACCTCGAACGGCTCTAGGAATTCCACTAGCAAGCCACGCAGGTGGACGTTTACTAGCGTAACCCTAAACCAAGCTATTTACCTAGCTCTTTAATTCAGATCCACGTGTAGGTTCTTAAGACGAATGGAATTAATAGTTCGATATTCTGGACCATGTCACTATTAAAACGCGGAAAGGGACTTCGTGGGAAGTGAATTGTACCTACGGTGACATCTAAGCATTGACCATTAATTTGACCAAAATAGAATCAAATTCTCGAAATTGACATACTTACACGAACCATGCCGCATTCAATTTGATCTAATTAGTCATCCTATTTAATTATTATCTTCTAGAGTACTCGTGTTTACTAGGCACGCAAGCCACGCAGGTGGACGTTTACGGCTTCGCTCCCACTACTCAATAATAATCAAATATTGTTTTGGAAAACTCATCTCACAAAACTGGTAGCTCAAAAATGCAAGCAAGCTACGCAGGTGGACGTTTACTCACATATTCTTACTACTTTCGTGTAGATTCCAATTAATGGAGGTCCGATTAATTGTTTAATATCCAAATTATTGGAATCTAATTAAACATTTAATTTAAAATAGCTTAGTCTTTTTATTCAAAAGGTTTGTTACGAATCATGCATATCCACATAATTCCTAAAGCATGCAATTTCTAAGCGCACATAATAAAACGTGCTCGCGAAAAATAAAATATGCTTTAAAAAACGACATAAATCCTATTTACATGCTTTTCTAAGCGCAATTAATCACATAATCGTATGCTAAAGCATAATTAAAAATAAATACGCAAATAGGAAATTTAAAATCGTTATCGGGCTTTAAAACACGTAATCCCTAACTATTACATTGCCCGATCAAAATACAGATCTTTGAAATCTTCAAAATCTTCGAATATGGAAACTGCGTCGAAAACTGCTTTTAAAACTGTACTGCCACATCATCAGGGTCGTCTGCCACATGGCGCACATGTGGACAGTGAGTCAGCAAGGGATGACGTGGCGCGCCACGTCAGCGTCGTCTCCACTCTTCTGCCGCCGCCGCCGCCGCTGCAAGCCGGTTCTGTGCCGGCCGCCGGCACCCAGGGATGTGCCGGATGACGGCGAGTCTATCCCCGGTAGCCGCGCGCCGAGAAGCCGCCTGCGGCGGCGCTGATCTGCGCCTGCGCATAGAGCTTCTGCCACCGCAGACGCGCACCGCCGCGCCATCCTCGGCCTTCCCCGACCCACCGCCAACATCCCCGCTGCCTCTTGACGTCATCTAGACGTCTGGACCGTGCCAAATGGCCGGCGATTTGCGCCACCGCGACGGGTCTGCGCAATAAATCGCGCCTCCACCGCCGCCGCCTGAATTCTTCATTTCCGAGCCTCGATTCGATCAATTGAAAGAGGAGAAACGTAATTGGAACACTCACGACCACCGAGTAATGGATTCCGGCCGAGATTAGTTCCTCAATTTCTCGAATTTTAAACGATTCGCCGGAATGAATTCATAACGAGCAGCCTACTTCAGACGTCAATTCCGATCGCATCCGGGATCGGATGATCCCTTACGACCTATCAACGCGAATCTTGTAAGACGAGAATTCCATAGGTTCAAGCTGATCGTCGATCCGACATCGGACGCGCTGGGAATCTTCGTCGCATCTTGCGGCGGAACCCTAGAAAACTAGGGTTTTCGCTATGAAAATCAGATTATTCTTCGTCTCGGTTTTCGTGCCTCCCGGACCAATTACAGTACAAAAATAGTACAATCACATAACAAATAGGTCCTATAATCTACTCGTGGATTTTCTCACGAGAAAAACGTTACAACGGGGTCAAAACAGTGGCTCGCAGGCCACCCCAAACACGAAAATAGCCCGATAACGACGAAATAAAACCTAATCATACATCTAACAGCAACAATCAGGGCCTAAACCAGGCTCTGATACCAATTGAAGGAATAATTGATGGTTAGAACGATACCTTCCTCCTTCGTATGTTGTCGCGGCTTTGATTGTTGCTCCTGTGTTAGATCATCTGATCTGTGTCCCGGCCTTTTTCTTCCTCTGGGTGGTCAGAGAACTGAAGAAAATAAAATTTATCGTCTCTCTCTCTCTTACATGCTGCGTGCGTGAGTTATGTGTGCGTATAATCTGTTTCTGAACAGAATACTAATATATATAGGCTTCAAAAGCCAATATAATATTAATATATTTGTATCCCATTAATTTAATTATATTTCTAATGGACTTCCACATAACTAGCCCATAATATAATTAATTAATTTACTGGGCTACTAATATTTATCAATTAATTGGTCCAGCCAATTAGTTCCAGATAAATAACATTATTAAATAATGTTAAAATACATTAATCCATTAATAATGATTTCTGAGATACAATAAATTACTAGGCAACTAATTGGGCCAGATCAGGGATCCAATACAAGAAATAAAGTTGGGCCTCAAATTAATTAATTACCCATGCTCAGCCCAGAGCAAGATTAATTAATAAACACAGATTCATTCCACTAGAGAATCCGTGCTGACTTACCCCTTTATCCCAAATCGAGCAAGGGCTTGTATTTTAGACTTAATCGATCTCTGTATTTAAGATAGAAATATCCGTTAATTAATTAAGCTCACTGACAGCTTAAATTAATTAACATCTTATATTCCTGAGTAGTACCACTCGACCTTATTAACACACCTGAACTTAATCAACCGGCCAGGTTTAGACTATTAGATTCTCAATATTAAGCAAAATATAAATTACACGATCTACTCCCCAACTACCATAGAATAGACTATTAATAAGCTACCAACATCAAAGATTCAATGCATGAAAATTAAAAGAGGGTGAACTTTCAAAATTCACTTGAAATTGTCCAACTTATTCACTTGAAACTGTCCAACTTCTGCAGCAAACTTTGAGACGCAATAACTTCCGGAATTAATGAAATATGAGCAGGTTTAGCATATGGTTGGGTAGCTGGTTGAGTTGGCTTTCCACATTGTCAGTTTGACCGAACAACACTACATCATCCTCTCCAAGCCGGAAAGAACTCGTCTCAGAGTTCAGATCATTCTCACCATGATATCGGGTCAGATCACGAACATTGAAAGTCGAATGAGTGTGGATATGGGCTGGAAGTTCAATTTTGTAGGCATTATCGTTTATCTTCTTCAACACTCGACAAGGACCAACCTTTTTTTCTTTGAGTTTATTGTACGTTCCTGCAGAAAATCTCTCCTTCCTCAAGTATACCCAAACAAAATCACCCTCCGCAAAAACTTGAACTCGCCGATGGGTATCAGCAGCATCCTTATATGATTTATTGCTTTGTTCGAGCTTTTTCTTCACCTCTTCATGAACCTTTTCCAAGGAGATTGCAAACTCCTCAGCTTTCTTACTTGAAACTGGAACTCCAACAAGATCAAGATAATGGTTTGGATTCCCTCCGTAAACAATTTCGAATGGACTTTTCCCTGTAGAACGATTTGTCGCAGAGTTATAAGCAAACTCATCTCTAGATAAAACAGCATCCCATTGCTTAGGTTTCTTTGACGCGAAGCTTCGCAGCAAATTCCCCAAGGTGCGATTCACAACCTCTGTTTGACCATCGGTTTCTGGATGATACGCACTACTATAGAGTAAATTAGCCCAATTTCTTCCATAAGCTTCTCCAGAAATGACCAAGAAATTTTGTATCACGATCAGATACAATACTCTTCGGA
Source organism: Lavandula angustifolia (assembly GCA_028984105.1). Taxonomy (NCBI): domain Eukaryota; kingdom Viridiplantae; phylum Streptophyta; class Magnoliopsida; order Lamiales; family Lamiaceae; genus Lavandula; species Lavandula angustifolia. The sequence goes on from CM054803.1 coordinate 30,675,393, forward strand.
ATTCCATGAAGTTTGACAACCTCTATGAAATAAAGATCAGTGATGTATGAGGCATCCATTGTTTTCTTGCAGGGTATAAGGTGAGTCATTTTCAAAAAACGATCAACAACAACAAAAATCGAATCGAAACCTCTTTGTGTTCTTGGCAGTGGGGTATATACACCCGTATTCTGGCTTCGTCCTTTGCACGTCTGGCAGATACAACATCTTTTCACAAAGTTCGCAACATCCCGATATATTGTAGGCCAAAAATACCTTTCTTTTATGAGAAACAATGTTTTGTCTCTTCCAAAATGACCACCAAGACCACCACCATGGAGTTCCTGGATAACATACATCCTAAAAGAACATTTAGGGATGCATAGGCTTGTTCCCTTAAAAAGGAAACCATCGACCATAAGGTAGTCCCCACATTTCCTTTCCTTGCTTTTCTGAAAAACTTCTTTGAAATCGAATCTTACGCATACAATTATTTTATGGTTTCAAATCCAATAAGCTGGGTACTTGCATAATTTAGCAATGCAACCCGTCGACTAAGTGCATCAGCCACCTTGTTGAGCTTTCCACTTTTATGTTTCAACACAAAGGCATACTCTTGTAAAAATGAGACCCAACCTGCATGCCTTCGATTCAAGTTTGCTTGAGAGTTGATGTACTTCAGAGCTTCATGATCAGAATTAAGAATGAATTCCTTCTGGATAAGGTACGGACGCCAATGACGAAGAGCTTGGACAATGGCGTAAAGTTCTACATCATAAGTAGAATACCTGCCCCTTGTGTCATTCAACTTTTCACTAAAGAAGGCAATGTGATGGCCTTCTTGGCTGAGCACACCACCAATACCAACATGAGAGGCATCACAATCCACCTCAAAAGTTTTACCGAAATCGGGAAGCACAAGAACCGGTGCTCTTGACAACATTTCCTTGATCGCTCTGAAGCTCTTTTCAGCTCTTGGAGTCCAAGGTGAAACTCTCTTCCCTTCGAGACAATCGGTCGGAGGGGCTGCGATGGTGCTTGAAGTTTCTTATGAATCTCTGGTAAAATGAGGCTAATCCATGAAAACTTCGGACTTCGGCCAAGTTCTTGGGTGTAGACCACTCTTGTATCACCTTGACCTTTTCTTCATCCACCATAATACTTGTTGGTGTAAGAATAAAACCAAGAAAAACTAGACGATTCGTCATGAAAGAGCACTTCCTTAGATTTACATAAAGTTTCTCCCTCCGCAAAGTTAATAAAATAATCCTCAAGTGCTCAATATGATCGGATGAATTTTGATTGTAGACAAGAATGTCGTCAAAGTAAACAACAACAAATTTGCCGATAAAGTCGTGAAGAGTTTGATTCATTACCCGCATAAAAGTACTTGGAGCATTTGATAAACCGAATGGCATAACAAGCCACTCATACAAACCTTCCCGAGTTTTGAACGTTGTTTTCCATTTATCCTCGGGCTTGATTCTAATTTGATGATAGCCACTACGAAGATCAATCTTAGAAAATATTTGTGCACCGGCTAACATGTCAAACATATCATCGATCCTTGGAATGGGGAATCTGTACTTGATGGTAATTCGGTTGAGTGCCCGGCTATCGACACACATTCGCCAAGAACCGTCCTTTTTGGGCGTCAAAAGTGCCGGGACAACACATGGACTTAAACTTTCCTTGATGAAGCCCTTTTACAGTAAGTCCATCACTTATCGGTTCAGTTCTTCATGCTCACTTGGGCGCATTCGATAATGAGACTTGTTTGGAAGGGAGGCTCCTGGGATTAAGTCAATTTGGTGTTGAATCTCTCGTAGGGGTGGAAGTTCATTAGTTAATTCGTCCGGGATGACATCCTTAAATTCCTCCAGCAGGATCTCAACCTCAATAGGTACCTTCAAAGGTTCATCTCCTTCCTTAGCTACCAGCACATAGAATATTCCCCCCCTTCGAACTTCCCTTTCTAGCTGTGGCAAGGAAAGCAACACGCTGCCCTCTTCTTTCATGGAAGATCTAGGTTTTGAGGTATCTTTACATGGTAAAAGAACAATTTCAGTTTTTCCCATCATGAAGGTATAAGTGTTTTTCCTACCATCATGTATAGCACTTTTATCATATTGCCATGGTCGTCCTAGAAGAATGTGACCAACATCCATAGGTACCACATCACACCATACTTCATCACGATAACTTTTACCCATTGAGAAAGAAACAAGACATCTCTTATCAATTCGTACCTCATTATTCTTCTTTATCCATGAAACTGAGTATCGGTGGGTATAGCAACTGTCTTGAGTTTGAGTTTGTCCACCATTTCTTGAGAAACAAAGTTCTCGAAGCTCCCTCCATCAATAACCAAGGAACATACTTTTCCTTGAGACTTACATTTCGTCCGAAAAATATTGTGCTTCAACCAAGATTGATTATCTTCTTTGGGAGTTGCAAGGACTCTTTGAATCACCAAGCATTCTCCATCTTCTGGTTCAACCTCCTCACGTTTATACTCATGATCTTCATCATAGATTGGGCCGTCATCGATGCTTTGTGAATCCTCATCTTCAATGACAACTCCAGCACGAGCATCACTCTTACGATTTGGACACTCACTCATATAATGACCTTGTTGGCCACATTTGAAGCATGACTTTGATTTATTTTTAGAGGTTGAATTAGTAGCCTCCTTATTCGTTTCCTTTTTCGATGGATTATTGTTGCTTGATTGACACTTCGGGGAGTAGAAGTTTTGGAGATCGACAAACTTCTTCGCTCCTCGTCTTTGTAATCTCGATTCAACTTTTAGTGCTAATTGATAAGCATCATTCAGCCTCCAAAGTTGTTGCATCTCTACTTCATCTTTAATTGCTGCTTTAAGCCCATTAACATACCTTGCAACAAGTTGGTCTTCAGACTCTTGACTGCTACTTCTAGCCATCAACTTGTAAAATTCCTATGTGTAGTTGATCACACTTTTGTTACCTTTATGCAAAGTGTTGAATTGCACAAAGATACTTTGAGCAAAATCGTGAGGAAGAAAATTCTCACGTAGTCTTACCTTCATCTTTTCCCATGAATTGATCTTGAATTTCCCTTTTCTTACCCTCATCTCTTGTATTTTATCCCACCAAAGAGATGAATATCCACGAAGTCGGGTGGCAACGAGCTTAACTTTCTGGCCCTCGGAGATTTCTCTATACTCGGAAAACTTCTCCACCGCACTAAGCCAATAAAGAAATTCATCGGGTCGAAGACGACCGTGAAATTCTGGTATATCTACCTTCACAAAATCCTTAGATCGGGTGAACTTTTCAAAGAAGTTATTAACTTCTCTACTAGAAAATGGATTCACATACTCCGAGTCATCACTAGAGTCGCCATGGCTTAACCTGTGTACGCTTCTGGCCTTTTGACGCTCAAGACGTATGGTCAGCTCCTCAACTTGCTTCCGAAGTGCCTGAATTTTCGCATCCCATTCATCACCGAAATTTTCCATGTTTCCTCTGCCACGACCACCTCTTCCTCTCCTTGCTGCCATGAGGAGAGTTAGAATACCAAGAGCGTAATCTAGCTCTGATACCAAATAATGAAGGCCGAGAAAAAAAAGGAAGAAGGAACGAAACTACACGATGCTTCAAACTCGACTTCCAAGTTATATGGAACAAGAAATGAGAACTTCTTTCTCAATATTAAGCAAAATATAAATTACACGATCTACTCCCCAACTACCATAGAATAGACTATTAATAAGCTACCAACATCAAAGATTCAATGCATGAAAATTAAAAGAGGGTGAACTTTCAAAATTCACTTGAAACTGTCCAACTTATTCACTTGAAACTGTCCAACTTCTGCAGCAAACTTTGAGACGCCATAACTTCCGAAATTAATGAAATATGAGCAGGTTTAGCATATGGTTGGGTAGCTGGTTGAGTTGGCTTTCCATATTGTCAGTTTGACCGAACAACACTACATCAATTAGTAACGCATTCCTCCATGATACACTCACTGAACCCATCTATATGACTCAATCTCCGGGTTTTATTGATCATCGTCATCCAGATCATTTTGGGGCCTCCGAAAATCTCTCAACTGTCTTTGACAAGCCCCACGTGCATGGTACCAATCTCTTAGCTCGACTCTTCTTACTTTCCGCTTCCTCCAATCACGTGCTAATACATTTCTCTTCACATTTCATCGTGGCACTGCTCATATTATAGTTCTCGTCTATGTCGATGATCTTATCATCTCCGACTCCGATCCTTCACTTATGTTGCAAGTTACATCCCACCTGAAGTCCCACTTTGCTCTCAAATAGCTTGGTCTCTCTTATTTTTTAGACGTTGAAGTTGTTCGTGACGGTCGCTTCCTTTCCAAACACAAGTATACTACTGATTTTCTTCGTTGCCACCGAAGGCTTGAGGCTAAACTCGTTACTACTCCCATGGCTCCACATTCTCACTCTTCTACTGATCCTCACTAAGCTATTGACGGCCATCAATATCTCACTCTTACTCGTTCGGATATTGCCTTCACTATCAATTATCTTGCTCAATCTATGTCATCTCCTACTAAGGGGGATTGGATAGGCGACAAACGTCTCTTTTGTTATCTCAAAGGCTCTCTCCATCATGGTTCATTTCTCCTACGACCCACATCCTTATCCGTCACAACCAAAATACAACCAAAAACTATAATTAGTAATAGTTCATGCATGTCTCTTAGAGTTCTTCAAGGGTTGTTCAAGAATTGGTCAAAGTTATTTAGTAGGTTCATGTTTATCTAAGCATATATGTAACTCTCAAGATGTATCCATCCACTATAAGTACCTTGGTATGTAGTTCAATCATCATTCAAGCAATATCAACACAATCCGAAAGGCAACTGTAGTAGCATTGTCATATCCTTTCTACCTTAAACCCCATCTCTCTTAAAATGATCTCCAACAGTTTTGCTATCAGAGAGCACAAGTTCTTCGAGAATATGTTGACCTCAAATTCTGATTTTCGATGGACTTTGTCAAACGATCAACAACAAAGTCCATGCTAACTGATTCCCAAGGTTGAGAAAATCAGGTAGCATTGACTTTGTTGTTGTATATACGGGTGTATATACCCCACTGCCTATTCACGACCCTGGTGGTCTCAGACAGTTTCTTTCCACTCTTGTCAACATATTTGACCACCGGACTGGTCGATGCTGACTTCTGAGGTTTTTCAGGTTCAGGAGTCCTGATCTTCTGAGTAGGTGGACTGCTGACCTTTGCCTTCTGTACGGCTTTCTTTTTCTTCTTCTGACTTTTGGATCCTCTCCTGACTATAGGATCATAGTAATATGACCCATACTGAGCTAGATGGGTCAGCTGCGGAGGTCCATACGGATCAGCCCATTTTGCTTTGCTGGTTCCCCCTTGACTGAACTGGGGTGATATGGTGCTGATCTTCTTGTCAGAGTGCTGATAACTAGGATGAGGTGCTTTCATCTTCTATTTGTTCTTAGCTAGGGGGTTCAGTATGTCTGCATTGATGGTCTCCCCTTGAACAAATCTATCAGCTAGCTGGTTTTCTGAGCGTACGGGGGGCAGATGAGGAGGCTCCATGGCTGAATCCTAGTCCCTCCTTGCAATGCTTTGGCTTATTTCTTGCTAGCATAGCTTCAAGCTTCTTTTCAGCGCCCATGTACCGCTCTGTCATCAGGTTTCTCCAGACATCATCACTCTTCTTCAGCAGTTCATGCTCGGTCTGAAGTCCTGACAACTCTTGCTTCAGTAGACTCAGTTTAGTATCTTTCTGAGTCAAGTCTTTGGTCAAGACTGAGATCTGATCTTCTTGATGCTGAGACTTGGCCATCAGAGAGTTTATCTCCTCCCTAAGTCTCAACACAAGTCCTTCTGACTCAGTAGCAACCTGACTCTCCTGAGAAAGTCTCTGATTCTCCACTTTCAGGGTATCCAACTCCTGAAGAGTCTTACTGAGCTACAGACTCATCTGAATCTGCTCGTCGAGTAGTTCTTTGTATGCGATCGCGATGTCCAGATTCTCATCTGCACCTGAAATCGTGTCGTGTATGCAGTGTGAAGAGGAATTAAATGGTGTATGAGAGTTTACCTCATCCTCTTCTCCTGCCATGAGACACTTTTCAGCATCTTCTTCAGCTTCAAGCTTTATGGCCATGAAAACTGCTTCATTGTCTGATGAATCCATGAAGGAATCGACTTCATCTGAGTCGTCTGAGAGTTCACCGGCAATGTATGCTTGTCTCTTCTTGATGAACTTCTCCCTTCTTGCTTTGTGAGCTGCTCTTTCAGCATTGCTGAGCTCAGGACAGTCATACTGATAGTGTCCTGGCTTCTTGCAGTTGTAGCAGGTTGTGACTCTTTCTTCTTTGCTTTCGCTGTCTTTTGACTGAGCTGAGTCATCCTGTTTCCTGCATTCAGAAGTATGCGAGTCAGGAGTGCGCTTATGCGTATATTCAGACTTACCCTTGGATTCTCTGAGGGCTTTAGTCACTTTTCTGCGCCTCTCCTTTTCCTTCTGATACTTTACGGCAAGCAGAGCGTACTTCTTGGCTAGATTTCCTTCTTGTATGTCACTGAGTGAAGGTTCAACCTTGCTAGACGCTGGAGCTGCTGTGCTGATTGATGCTTTAAAGGCATGGTCGATTTGAGTGTCAGCTTCAGCTCGCTGCTTCCTTTGAGGTAAGCCAAACTCGAACTCCTCTGCTTTAAGTTCTGAAAAGATATGGTCATGAGTAACAATATCTAAATCAGATTGACGTAATAAAGTAGCGAAGGGAGTCCAGTGACCGTCTAGCAGTGCCCTCAAAATCTTGAGATTCATCTCTCGGTTGGAGAAAGTCTTTCCCAGCCCGTTGATAGAGTTCATCAGATCCGTAAATCTGACGTTAAGATCTTCAATGGTGTCACCAGGCATGAGAGACAGTCTCTCCAGCTTCTGAGCGCGAGTTTGTTTTCTTTGATCTTCTGAGTCCCCCGACTCAGTAGCGCTAGAGCATCCCAGAGTTCTTTTGCGGACTTGCAGTCTTGAACTCTTCCGAGATACGAATCGCTCAGAGTGGTCAGTATGGCGTTTCTGGCGACGCGGTCTAAGTTGTGAAGCTTCTTCTCCTCAGGGGTGAAGAGACTTCTGTCTTTGGGGATCTTCTTCTCGGTCACCATCCCTCCTCCTTGTGTTGGATCCTAAGCTACGACGCTATCGACCATAGGAACGATAGGTCCGTCCTCCAGAACCTCTGTCATGCTATCGTGGAGAGAGGTCAGATGTGCCTCCATTCTGACCCGCCATACACCATAGTTCTCTACTGAGAACATGGGTACCATCCTGATCCCTGACATATCAGACATGATAAATAGTGATATGAATGAAGAATGATATGCAGTGAAACCGTTTTCCGGATCCGTTCAAGTAGACCAATTTCAAAATAACAAGAGTCTTAAAGAACTCCAGCTCTGATACCAATTGTTGGTCCCGAGAGTATGTTCAGGTGTAGGGGGTGAATACATCTGAAAACCGATTTCTCAACTTAAACACGAACAGTCCTTTTTAGGAGGGTGTCGTACTGAACGATTTCAGCAGACCAGATAAGCTGTTATGAATCGTGTGGCAGAGTGACTGACTCTACTGAGACCTGCTAGCTGACTTAGAGTCAGAATTCAGTATCGTTCAGATAGAGTTCTGTAGTGCGGAAATGTGTAGGCCCAAATTCAGTCGAGTTTGGAAAACGTTTTTATTAAAACAGTTTCAGAATATTAGTGCAATCGATTAAGTTTGCTGAAACTCAGTTGAATGATTTAAAAGATATTTTCAGTATGCACAGTAAATCAATGCAATTGTAAAATAAAGAACACAGAACACATAGATTTTTAAAGTGGTTCGGATACAACAATCCTATGTCCACTGTCCCGAAAGATTAGGAAGCTATATATTATGCTGAGATAGTCTCAGTCGGTTTGTACGCTGGACAAACACTGGTCTTGAGATTTATATTGAGCAAGTCTCAGTTTATAAGGTTATCAAACTAAGTGTTTGAAAAACTCTCCAACAGTGAAGGAGTCCTTTACAATAAGGATCAGTTCAGAAGTGAACTCCTTCGTCTAAGCTATGGATTTAAACGGTTGAGCTTAGGTTAGAGGGACAGGGAACAAGAGATTGGCTTCTAGAGCGATGAACAACTGAGTGTAAGCTTTGGGTTCGTGTAACGTTGCTTGGATACTAGAGGCTGTATAATTCTAATTCAGCTTGGTTCCCTATGAGCAGAAATGAAGTCTTTCGCCGGAGATTGTTTCTTCTAACTTCTTGGGGAAGACTTAGGCTTTTTCGAATTGCTCTTTTGAATGCTCTGTGTGTTCTCTCGTGCGTTCGGTTTTTTTGTGAGCTTCAAATTTGATTTCATCCCTCTATTTATAAAGCAGAGATTAGGATAGATCCGTTGGAGACGACGATCCTTTGTCTCTCTCTTTTGGGTAACTAACGGCTCTTTCGAAGTATGGTAGCAGTGTCCTTTCCCTCCATTTTTGGAAAGTTGTTGACTTGCAGCTTTAGTAGATATAGGACAGGTGGCTGCTCATCTTTAGTAGAAAGTGGTTGAGACAAAACAGACTTCAAGGAGATCTGAAGCCGACTTCTCTTTTCCTCGTATTGACTCTGCTGATTTGACTTTAAGGATCTGACAATCAGAAGACTGTCTGGCCGTTGCTGAGTCTGATCTCTGATTCAGTAGCATGCTCCTGCTGAGTCGGCTCTACTGAAGATCAGCTCTGAGTTCAGTGAACTACTCTCGCCGAGTTCGGTTCTATCGACTCCTTTCGCATATCTTGCTCTGCGCCGAGTCCAAGATCACTGAGTCTTCTACTTCTGGTGCTGAGGCATGTAATCTACTAAACGCCTGAACCAGAGCAGAGTGTCTGCTGAGTCTGAAACCTCAGAGACAAAAACAGATTACAACTGAATGGTTCACCAATTAATATAGGGTTTTGGGATCTTCAAATCTTTAGTAAGTTTTCAGAGCACATGGCTACTGAGTTATTTCTCTACTGAGAAGACTGAATCATCTCCCAATATCTTCCAACAATTGCTGAGGACTGAATCATTACCCAACAACTCTGAAGATGGAACAAAAACTACAATTGAAGGTTACATTCCTTCAACGAAGTTATCTAAGGAACAAGAGGCAGAGCATAAGGCTATATGGGATGCAGTCGAGAGAGGACTCGACATAACAGCTGAAGCCAGATAGGTTAGCGAAGCTAGAAAGAGACTGAGAACGACTGGTCTTAAAGCTCTCAGAGAGAAGGAAAAAATAGAGAGAGTTCTTGAGAAGGACAAAGAAGTCCCAACTACATCGATGTTCTACAGACAAGGAGCTCAGAAGACTCACCTTAAGCATACTCTATACCCTCGTCTAGACAAATGGATTTCGTGAAAACTCAATCAGAGATGGGAAGAGATCAAGGTTGACTTCATCATGAGCATCTACATTTGGAAAACGTGGAAGAAGTCAGCTGATGCAGATAAATTTTTCAAAGAATTCCTTATCTCTGAACGAGAAGGAAGATCAAGCCGCCACCAAGCAAATCAGATCAGATATCTTTAAGGGATATGGCCTTAATCTACTCGAGACGAAATCAACACACTTCAAAGCCATGCTGCAACAGTTCAAATCTCCTCATTGTGATCACAAAGCCAATGGAAAACCTCAAGATAGTTTATTTTGTTGGTTGAAGACTTAGATTTATCATGACCTCTTAAAGGTAAGTCTTATCCCAATAAAAATCGAACACATCAACAGAGCCATTTTGTAACACCCCAAATTTTTTAATATAAAATGCACTGCATATCTATTCATGCATGTTATCAAGTGTTTTAGTTCTGTAAGTCGCGCCTTAAAAATTTAAATGAAAATTAAAGCATTTATCTTATTTGTTATTAAATCATTTTTATTATGTAAATTTTTTTTGAACTTTGAATATGTTTATTTATATCATATTATGATTATATTATTTTGTTGAGATAGAAATGATATTAGAATTATTAGGCAAGAATAATATTTATTTATTTTGGATTTCTTAAACCAACTAGGATTCCTAAAATGATTTAATATTTATTACTGTATTAAGTTATTGGGAGATAATTTTATATTATATTTTATGATTAAAATAGATATTTTATGTGTGATATTAATATTTTAGGATCAATTTTAATTGTGTTTATATCTTAATCCAACTATGATTGAATCTCTTAAGTAGTAAGTGATAGAATAAATTCTATATATAAGATAATAGGACGAAAATAATTATGGATATGAATAGAGATCTTTAGATAATTTATTCTAAGCCTATAAATACCCATTAGTCGCTCATAATATAGCATCCCATAAAATTTTAGAAAATCTGCTATAGAAATAAGATTGTGTTTAATATACTTAAGATTATTACTATGTGAAATCGTTAAAAATGCATGTTAATAAGTAGATTATGTATAATATGCATTGTTTGATTATTAGGATTTATTTGTATTTATGAATTATTGAAATTGTTGGTGCATGCATGACATTCCATATAGAGTTATTAAGATATATTTCCTTGTATAGGATCGGCGCGCAGGACTTAAACATTGATATCCATTTTTTTTCATTCACTCAAAAGGTTAAGGTGGGGTTTTTCTTTTATCCTTATTATACACTATACAATTTTTCTCATGCGTTTTTCAGTACAGGCAGAGCCTTCGGGCAATTCACGCAGTAAAACCTTCGGGCAATTCACGCAGTAAAACCTTCGGGTTAGCCTTCGGGCAATTCACGCAGTAAAACCTTCAGGTTAAGCCTCCGGGCTTGCATGTCTAATTTCTCATGTTAAATTCTTTATAGTTTATAGTTTGGATAATGTTTGACCCCACTGAGTAGTGGTACTCACCCATCTATATTTTTACTTTTTCAGATCATGGTCCGACAGATGCTTGAAGTGGCGGATGGTGATGGTCACACACTTATATGAGAAAGAAATAATGAAACTTCTTACTGCATTAATTTAGTTTTTATCATGAACTAATATCACTCATGCTTCATTTTATTTCTCGAAAACTAGTAGTTGCTTATGCTCTCATTTTAAGATTTCCGCTGTCTATGGAATTTTATTGGAACTTTCTGATTTTTATATATTTAAAACCATCATTTTGAAAAAAAATTGAAGATAAAGTTTATGCATGTGGTGACGTCCCCTTAAAAAGTATATGAAAAATTGGGGCGTTACACATTTAGTCTTATTCGGTTGTCAACCTATTTTTATCTTTATTTTCAGTGAATAAAGTAGAAAGACTTGCTGTAAGCTGTTAATTCATTAGATCCTGCTATTTCTTTTTGAACTTATTATACATGTTATTCTTCTTTCCAACATAACCATCCAACCTATCTTTTTTCTTCCAAGCCTGAAATCCTTCCCCAAAAAATATCTCACTACCACCTTGCTTACATATAAGCTTGAAAAGATAGCAATATGGACAACATGATTTGTTTTTGTCTATGCTATACTCTAACCAATCTTTATATTGGTTAAACTAATCCACATTAGACCTTTTTCCTTTGGTTTGTGGAAAATTGTGAGACCTTGGTTGGCATGGACTTTCTCTAGATATGATCTTCGTACACGATGTATCTCTATCTTGGATGGTAGAAGGAAAAGTTTCACATGGTTGTTTTCTTTTGAAAAATTGTTCCATGTTTACTTTCAACCTAAAAAGGTAGACAAATACATCTTAACATCTTACAGAACAAAACTCAACTTTATCAATGTAGCATAGTGGCAGTGCAATATATATCAAATACATATTAAAGATGTGGACAGACAAGCATAGAGTGATAGAAATCTAAAAAATCACATTGTCAGCAAAAAATCCAAAAATAACAAATCAATAACTCATTCATACAAATTGGTATCGGTCAATAAAAATCGAATTGAACTCACATATTACTCACCTCTCTATAGTTTTCTACTCCAGCCGACAACTAGCCAACCACGAATAGCTTCCCGATTCCCGAATGTACAAAGAGAACTATCCAAGTCCAAATAGAGAATTGAGGAGCTACGGTCTGGAGAGCTTGGAGAATCAGAAGTAAAATTGGAGATTTGAGTTGGAATTGAGGTTTTCTCTCTGTTTCTTCATTTTGCGGGTTTCTAAATTCTCACGCTAATTGAGATTGAAGATTTAGATTTGTTGGGCTGCTATGTGGTATCTATCATGTGTTGGTTACTTGGAGTTTGGGAAATTGGGCTTAAACTTAAAAAAAATTGATTTATTGAATTGGACCTAGAAGTTTATTACATAAATATAGATTGCATCTTGATCTTTTCATCAGATTATAATATATATTATATATATAATTAAAAAAAAATCAAAGTAGAGTGGGGTGAATTGCCTCCCCTCAACTATACATACCTTCGCCCATCCTTGGCGACACCGTTTTGCTGTGGGTATGCTGAACTGTCAGCTGCCTCTTGATGCATTCTTCTTTGCAATAATTCATGAAAGGATTGTATATGAACTCTCCACCTCGATTTGTTTGTTGATATTTTAGTTCAAAACCACTTTGCTTCTCTACAAAGGCTTTGAAGTGCATGAACTTCGCAAAGGCTTCGAACTTCTGTTCAATAATATAAACCCACGTCATTCTTGTATAATCATCAAAGAAGAAAAGGAAATACCTTTTATTCCCAATTGAAGGTGTTTTGGTTGGGCCACAAATATCAGCATGCTATTCAAGTGGTGCATGAGCTCTCCAAGACGTTTTTGAAATGGAAGACGATGCATCTCTTCGTGATGGGAAGCATGTTAAAATTGAAGGAAAAAGAACTATTGCAGTACACACAAACAAAGGTAACAAGTTCATCCATAATTCCATTACTTCATATGCTTCTAAAGATCTTATAAGTCCATATTGAGTGAGCTTAGTGAGATTTTTAGTCTCGACGATGACAGCAACACTGTGTTCAAACTTTTGAGGAAGACTCCCCAAAATCTTTTCACGACTTTCTTCTCGGGCACTTCATCTCCGCAACTTTTAATTTGGTTGATAATTTCAGCAACTTTGGAGAAGAAATCCTTCACGGGCTCACTTTCTTTCATTGACAATATTGTCAAATTGACTCCATAAAAATGGCAGCCTTACAGAGATTGCTTTTTCAGATCCTTGAAACCAAGTTTTCAGAGATTGCTTTTGTTTCGAAAATTCAAGGATAGATAGTTTTGCTTACACCTCGTTGAATAATCCTCAATCCAGTGGCGTTTTTTTTACATTTTCTTTGTTCTCCTTCTCTTTTTCTTAATCCAGAGAAACCTCGTAGCCTTTTTCGACTATGTCCCAAATAATCGTAGTGTTCTCCATCGAAAATCGGAATTTGAGGTCAACATATTCTCGAAGAACTTGCGCTCTCTGATAGCAAAACTGTTGGAGATCATTTTAAGAGAGATGGGGTTTAAGGTAGAAAGGATATGACAATGCTACTACAGTTGCCTTTCGGATTGTGTTGATATTGCTTGAATGATGATTGAACTACATACCAAGGTACTTATAGTGGATGGATACATCTTGAGAGTTACATATATGCTTAGATAAACATGAACCTACTAAATAACTTTGACCAATTCTTGAACAACCCTTGAAGAACTCTAAGAGACATGCATGAACTATTACTAATTATAGTTTTTGGTTGTATTTTGGTTGTGACGGATAAGGATGTGGGTCGTAGGAGAAATGAACCATGATGGAGAGAGCCTTTGAGATAACAAAAGAGACGTTTGTCAGCTATCCAATCCCCCTTAGTAGGAGATGACATAGATTGAGCAAGATAATTGATAGTGAAGGCAATATCCGAACGAGTAAGAGTGAGATATTGATGGCCGTCAATAGCTTAGTGAGGATCAGTAGAAGAGTGAGAATGTGGAGCCATGGGAGTAGTAACGAGTTTAGCCTCAAGCCTTCGGTGGCAACGAAGAAAATCAGTAGTATACTTGTGTTTGGAAAGGAAGCGACCGTCACGAACAACTTCAACGTCTAAAAAATAAGAGAGACCAAGCTATTTGAGAGCAAAGTGGGACTTCAGGTGGGATGTAACTTGCAACATAAGTGAAGGATCGGAGTCGGAGATGATAAGATCATCGACATAGACGAGAACTATAATATGAGCAGTGCCACGATGAAATGTGAAGAGAAATGTATTAGCACGTGATTGGAGGAAGCGGAAAGTAAGAAGAGTCGAGCTAAGAGATTGGTACCATGCACGTGGGGCTTGTCAAAGACAGTTGAGAGATTTTCGGAGGCCCCAAAATGATCTGGATGACGATGATCAATAAAACCCGGAGATTGAGTCATATAGATGGGTTCAGTGAGTGTATCATGGAGGAATGCGTTACTAATTGATGTAGTGTTGTTCGGTCAAACTGACAATGTGGAAAGCCAACTCAACCAGTTACCCAACCATATGCTAAACCTGCTCATATTTCATTAATTTCGGAAGTTATGGCGTCTCAAAGTTTGCTGCAGAAGTTGGACAGTTTCAAGTGAATAAGTTGGACAGTTTCAAGTGAATTTTGAAAGTTCACCCTCTTTTAATTTTCATGCATTGAATCTTTGATGTTGGTAGCTTATTAATAGTCTATTCTATGGTAGTTGGGGAGTAGATCGTGTAATTTATATTTTGCTTAATATTGAGAAAGAAGTTCTCATTTCTTCTTCCATATGACTTGGAAGTCGAGTTTGAAGCATCGTGTAGTTTCGTTCCTTCTTCCTTTTTTTTCTAGGCCTTCATTATTTGGTATCAGAGCTAGATTACGCTCTTGGTATTCTAACTCTCCTCATGGCAGCAAGGAGAGGAAGAGGTGGTCGTGGCAGAGGAAACATGGAAAATTTCGGTGATGAATGGGATGCGAAAATTCAGGCACTTCAGAGGCAAGTTGAGGAGCTGACCATACGTCTTGAGCGTCAAAAGGCCAGAAGCGTACACAGTTTAAGCCATGGCGACTCTAGTGATGACTCGGAGTATGTGAATCCATTTTCTAGTAGAGAAGTTAATAACTTCTTTGAAAAGTTCACCCGATCTAAGGATTTTGTGAAGGTAGATATACCAGAATTTCACGGTCGTCTTCAACCCGATGAATTTCCTTATTGGCTTAGTGCTGTGGAGAAGTTTTCCGAGTATAGAGAAATCTCCGAGGGCCATAAAGTCAAGCTCGTTGCCACCCGACTTCATGGATATTCATCTCTTTGGTGGGATAAAATACAAGAGATGAGGGTAAGAAAAGGGAAATTCAAGATCAATTCATGGGAAAAGATGAAGGTAAGACTACGTGAGAATTTTCTTCCTCACGATTTTGCTCAAAGTATCTTTGTGCAATTCAACACTTTGCATAAAGGTAACAAAAGTGTGATCAACTACACATAGGAATTTTACAAGTTGATGGCTAGAAGTAGCAGTCAAGAGTCTGAAGACCAACTTGTTGCAAGGTATGTTAATGGGCTTAAAGCAGCAATTAAAGATGAAGTAGAGATGCAACAACTTTGGAGGCTGAATGATGCTTATCAACTAGCACTAAAAGTTGAATCGAGATTACAAAGACGAGGAGCGAAGAAGTTTGTCGATCTCCAAAACTTCTACTCCCCGAAGTGTCAATCAAGCAACAATAATCCATTGAAAAAGGAAACGAATAAGGAGGCTACTAATTCAACCTCTAAAAATAAATCAAAGTCATGCTTCAAATGTGGCCAACAAGGTCATTATATGAGTGAGTGTCCAAATCGTAAGAGTGATGCTCGTCTTTGGAGTTGTCATTGAAGATGAGGATTCACAAAGCATCGATGACGGCCCAATCTATGATGAAGATCATGAGTATAAACGTGAGGAGGTTGAACCAGAAGATGGAGAATGCTTGGTGATTCAAAGAGTCCTTGCAACTCCCAAAGAAGATAATCAATCTTGGTTGAAGCACAATATTTTTCGGACGAAATGTAAGTCTCAAGGAAAAGTATGTTCCTTGGTTATTGATGGAGGGAGCTTCGAGAACTTTGTTTCTCAAGAAATGGTGGACAAACTCAAACTCAAGACAGTTGCTATACCCACCGATACTCAGTTTCATGGATAAAGAAGAATAATGAGGTACGAATTGATAAGAGATGTCTTGTTTCTTTCTCAATGGGTAAAAGTTATCGTGATGAAGTATGGTGTGATGTGGTACCTATGGATGTTGGTCACATTCTTCTAGGACGACCATGGCAATATGATAAAAGTGCTATACATGATGGTAGGAAAAACACTTATACCTTCATGATGGGAAAAACTGAAATTGTTCTTTTACCATGTAAAGATACCTCAAAACCTAGATCTTCCATGAAAGAAGAGGGCAGCGTGTTGCTTTCCTTGCCACAGCTAGAAAGGGAAGTTCGAAGGGGGGGGAATATTCTATGTGCTGGTAGCTAAGGAAGGAGATGAACCTTTGAAGGTACCTATTGAGGTTGAGATCCTGCTGGAGGAATTTAAGGATGTCATCCCGGACGAATTAACTAATGAACTTCCACCCCTACGAGAGATTCAACACCAAATTGACTTAATCCCAGGAGCCTCCCTTCCAAACAAGTCTCATTATCGAATGCGCCCAAGTGAGCATGAAGAACTGAACCGATAAGTGATGGACTTACTGTAAAAGGGCTTCATCAAGGAAAGTTTAAGTCCATGTGCTGTCCCGGCACTTTTGACGCCCAAAAAGGACGGTTCTTGGCGAATGTGTGTCGATAGCCGGGCACTCAACCGAATTACCATCAAGTATAGATTCCCCATTCCAAGGATCGATGATATGTTTGACATGTTAGCCGGTGCACAAATATTTTCTAAGATTGATCTTCGTAGTGGCTATCATCAAATTAGAATCAAGCCCGAGGATGAATGGAAAACAACGTTCAAAGCTCGGGAAGGTTTGTATGAGTGGCTTGTTATGCCATTCGGTTTATCAAATGCTCCAAGTACTTTTATGCGGGTAATGAATCAAACTCTTCACGACTTTATCGGCAAATTTGTTGTTGTTTACTTTGACGACATTCTTGTCTACAATCAAAATTCATCCGATCATATTGAGCACTTGAGGATTATTTTATTAACTTTGCGGAGGGAGAAACTTTATGTAAATCTAAGGAAGTGCTCTTTCATGACGAATCGTCTAGTTTTTCTTGGTTTTATTCTTACACCAACAAGTATTATGGTGGATGAAGAAAAGGTCAAGGTGATACAAGAGTGGTCTACACCCAAGAACTTGGCCGAAGTCCGAAGTTTTCATGGATTAGCCTCATTTTACCAGAGATTCATAAGAAACTTCAGCACCATCGCAGCCCCTCTGACTGATTGTCTGAAGGGAAGAGAGTTTCACTGGACTCCAAGAGCTGAAAAGAGCTTCAGAGCGATCAAGGAAATGTTGTCAAGAGCACCGGTTCTTGTGCTTCCCGATTTCGGTAAAACTTTTGAGGTGGATTGTGATGCCTCTCATGTTGGTATTGGTGGTGTGCTCAGCCAAGAAGGCCATCCCATTGCCTTCTTTAGTGAAAAGTTGAATGACACAAGGGGCAGGTATTCTACTTATGATGTAGAACTTTACGCCATTGTCCAAGCTCTTCGTCATTGGCGTCCGTACCTTATCCAGAAGGAATTCATTCTTAATTCTGATCATGAAGCTCTGAAGTACATCAACTCTCAAGCAAACTTGAATCGAAGGCATGCAGGTTGGGTCTCATTTTTACAAGAGTATGCCTTTGTGTTGAAACATAAAAGTGGAAAGCTCAACAAGGTGGCTGATGCACTTAGTCGACGGGTTGCATTGCTAAATTATGCAAGTACCCAACTTATTGGATTTGAAACCATAAAATAATTGTATGTAGAAGATTCTGATTTCAAAGAAGTTTTTCAGAAAAGCAAGGAAAGGAAATGTGGGGACTACCTTATGGTCGATGGTTTCCTTTTTAAGGGAACAAGCCTATGCATCCCTAAATGTTCTTTTAGGATGTATGTTATCCAGGAACTCCATGGTGGTGGTCTTGGTGGTCATTTTGGAAGAGACAAAACATTGTTTCTCATAAAAGAAAGGTATTTTTGGCCTACAATATATCGGGATGTTGCGAACTTTGTGAAAAGATGTTGTATCTGCCAGACGTGCAAAGGACGAAGCCAGAATACGGGTGTATATACCCCACTGCCAAGAACACAAAGAGGTTTCGATTCGATTTTTGTTGTTGTTGATCGTTTTTTGAAAATGACTCACCTTATACCCTGCAAGAAAACAATGGATGCCTCATACATCACTGATCTTTATTTCATAGAGGTTGTCAAACTTCATGGAATTCCGAAGAGTATTGTATCTGATCGTGATACAAAATTTCTTGGTCATTTCTGGAGAAGCTTATGGAAGAAATTGGGCTAATTTACTCTATAGTAGTGCGTATCATCCAGAAACCGATGGTCAAACAGAGGTTGTGAATCGCACCTTGGGGAATTTGCTGCGAAGCTTCGCGTCAAAGAAACCTAAGCAATGGGATGCTGTTTTATCTAGAGATGAGTTTGCTTATAACTCTGCGACAAATCGTTCTACAGGGAAAAGTCCATTCGAAATTGTTTACGGAGGGAATCCAAACCATTATCTTGATCTTGTTGGAGTTCCAGTTTCAAGTAAGAAAGCTGAGGAGTTTGCAATCTCCTAGGAAAAGGTTCATGAAGAGGTGAAGAAAAAGCTCGAACAAAGCAATAAATCATATAAGGATGCTGCTGATACCCATCGGCGAGTTCAAGTTTTTGCGGAGGGTGATTTTGTTTGGGTATACTTGAGGAAGGAGAGATTTTCTGCAGGAACGTACAATAAACTCAAAGAAAAAAAGGTTGGTCCTTGTCGAGTGTTGAAGAAGATAAACGATAATGCCTACAAAATTGAACTTCCAGCCCATATCCACACTCATTCGACTTTCAATGTTCGTGATCTGACCCGATATCATGGTGAGAATGATCTGAACTCTGAGACGAGTTCTTTCCGGCTTGGAGAGGATGATGTAGTGTTGTTCGGTCAAACTGACAATGTGGAAAGCCAACTCAACCAGCTACCCAACCATATGCTAAACCTGCTCATATTTCATTAATTCCGGAAGTTATTGCGTCTCAAAGTTTGCTGCAGAAGTTGGACAGTTTCAAGTGAATAAGTTGGACAGTTTCAAGTGAATTTTGAAAGTTCACCCTCTTTTAATTTTCATGCATTGAATCTTTGATGTTGGTAGCTTATTAATAGTCTATTCTATGGTAGTTGGGGAGTAGATCGTGTAATTTATATTTTGCTTAATATTGAGAAAGAAGTTCTCATTTCTTGTTCCATATAACTTGGAAGACGAATTTGAAGCATCGTGTAGTTTCGTTCCTTCTTCCTTTTTTTCTCGGCCTTCATTACTAATGTCCAACTGATGAATGGACCAATCATGCATGAGAGCAAGTGAGAGGACAGTCCGAATCATAACGGGATTGACGATGGGGCTAAAGGTCTCGCTATAATCGAGTCTAGCTAAGACATTGGTGAAAGCCCTTGGCGACTAGGCAAGCCTTGAAGCGATCAAGAGAACCATCAACTTTTTGTTTTACACAAAAAACCCATTTATATTTAATTACGTTGAGATCACAAGATAGCGAAATAAGACCCCATGTTCCGTGGCTAAGTAGAGTTGTGAACTGTTCAACCATAGCAGTTTGCCACTGAGGGTCAGGTAAGGTTTGAGTAACAGACGAGGGTTCAACATCATTGTGGAGATATGAAATACGCGCGGGCAAAAGATTCAAATTTGAGTAGTCATGGGATGCCGTCGAGGTGGAGCAAAGGAAGTGGGTTGGTCATGGGCTGAGAAAGTAGAGTTTGGGGAAGGTTGGGGTGGCGTGGAGAGAGCTGTAGCATGTAGATCGCTGGGAGAAGGACGTGGAGGTGGTAGAGTATTAGGTAGGCAGATTGGAAGAGTGAAAATGGTGTCAAATGTAGAAGAGGCAGGGGAGGGTGAAGTGTGGAGGTGCATGTCAACGTTAAAAGGAAATTCATGTTCAACAAATCGAACATGGTGGGAGAGAAACACTTTATTCTTGATGGGATCAAGACACTTATAGGCATTCGGAGTAATGGAGTAGCCAAGAAAGATGCAAGGAGTGGAAGGGAAGTAAAGTTGTAATTTGTGTAAGGGAAGAGCTATGGATAACACAAGCATCCAAAGACGCGGAGCTTTAGGTAGTTTGGAGGGAGAAATAGAGTTTCAAATAGAGATTTAAAGTGAAGGGTGGAGGATGACATTCGGTTTATAATGTATTCAACTGTTTGGATGGCGTATGACCAAATATGTGGCCGTAGAGAGGCGTGATGAAGGAGAGCTCGAGTGGTTTCAATGATATGGCGATGGCGACGCTGTACAACTCAGTTTTGCTGTGGAGTATGGGGAGATGTAGTTAGCCAAGAAATACCGTGTTCAGCCAGATATGATTGAAGAGCAACGAACCCACCATCGTTATCAATAAAAAAAATGATGAACTTGTGACCAAATTGCTTCTTGACCAATGGTTTAAATTGACGCATTCCCGAGACAACTTGGGATTTGATAATATTTAGAAAACAAATCAACCAAAAGTAAATAATAACGAAAAACCTCAATTGAAAAAGCGGGTGCCGATCCCCATACTTTGCATAAACGTAGTATAATGGATGTCGAGCCACAAAGGAACTTTCAGAAAAACGGCAATTTGTGCATTTTGCTAAGAAGATATGAATCACAAGATTCAGATTCTCCCCATCTCATTTAAAGTGACGTGTTTTTTTTCGACACGATATTTAAAGGTTTTGTGTTTAGTTGCTAAACTAAGATGGCCAACTTAATTGGAAGATTATTACATTCATATGTTGACTCACTTTTTGTACTTCACCTACTTTTTATCACTATTCACTTTTCCACCATTTCATTTTTTTTTACTAATTGTTTAATTAAAGTGATGATTTTATATGTATTTATCACAATTGTTTAACGAGATTTGAAATGTATAAAAATGATTAAAACATGGAGCCAAAAACTAATTGAAATATTAAAACAAGGAAATTTTATTAAAAATGAAAGACGCTAACTAGCTTTTACCAAAATAAGGCGGCAACTATTAACACATTTGAAACTCTGAAGCTATCCTTATCCATAAATACAGCTCTCCACCAGAACATGCAAAATCATAAATTCTGAAAAGCCACATACTCCATTAATAATGGAAGTACACTCAAAATGGGAAGCAAAAATCAGAGTACAAAAGAGCGGAATCAGATAGTACAGTTCCTTTTGGAGAACTCCAAGAATGGAATGCCACAATGAGGGAAGCAACAATAAGCTCTAAGTAAATGGGGTAGCTCTCGAAGCACCGTTAGTCAACTTTGAGCTAAAGCAATGAAACAACAAAATCATGGTGAGGTAATATTCGTTCAAAGTGCGAAAATAACAAGAATTAGAAGCAAAAGGGTCATAATTGAGTTAGAGCTAATCAAAGGTTTAGAGCTACAGAAGAGATCAACAATTACAAAGTTGGAAAAGGGAATTGATGATAGCAAGAGTACGGTGTGGAGGTGAATGAGTAAAGGCTTGATCAAAGCTCATACTAGCGCAATTAGGCCTGACCTAATTCTTCCAAACAAGTTACTTATGCTAAGATTCTCAATGGAGAGTCTAGAGTTTGAAGAGTCTTCGATACTTTGAAGTTGAAGAGCATGCATAATACCTGCATATAGACGAGAATTGGTTCTATATCACTAGGGTAGCCCACATGTTCTATCTTATTCTAGGAGAGGCAGATCCACATAAAAGTTGTACGAATAAAAAGTTCATAACCAAAGTCATGTTCATATGTGTTGTCTGCCGCCCTTTATTCGCAGATGACGGTAGTGTCATATTTGATGGGAAAATTGGGATTTTCCCATTCACATAACAAGTAGCAGCACAAAGAACCAGCAAAACCAGACCAAAAGAGACTTTGGAGACAAGACCTATACAGTTTGCTACCACGACAGTCACTAAGGTCTGCCTTATAAATCAGGTATGAAAAACTAGTGAGATATGCATGAAGTGTAAGCAAAACATGTATGTATTTGATGTTGTAACATTAGAATCAGAAAACAATAGGATCTTGTAACATTAAGATGAAGGAATTTCACTTATTTTCTGTAATATCCCAAAATTTTCATTATATAACGCATTTTATCTCATGCATATTATCAAGTATTTTAGTTCTGTACGTCGCGTTGTAGAAATTAAAATAAAAATTTTAATCATCTATCTTCTCAATGTGTTTGTTTATATTATATTACGATTATATTGATATCATGTTAGTATTATGAGCCAAAAATAATATTTATTTCAATTTTTCTAAACCTACTAGGATTCATGAAATGATAAAATATTTTATGTTTGGATTAAACTATTATGAGAAAATTTAAAATTATGTTTTATGAATGAAATAGATATTGTATGTGTGATATACATGTTTTATGATCAAATCTAATTGTGTTTATCAGTATCCTAATGTTATCATTATTCTCACAACTATCCCGTGAGTTTACCGACTCTTACTCCCTCTATCCCATAGAAAGTGTCCTGTTTTCTTTTCGGAATGTCCCGTAGAAAGTGTCTTATTTGTAAAAAAGGAAATGGGTCCAACGCCTTTACCAACTCAAATTAATTTTAAAAAATTGATTAATTGCTTGGTAGTGAAGATTTAATTTGTACGGATTAAAATGATATTATTATTATTATTCTCTTACTTGACAACTTTACAATGAATATAACATATTTATAGTACATGCAGCAACCCTCTAGAACTACACGTGTAGAACGATAATAATTATTGTGTTGTTTGGTTGGCTTGGGTGATGGAGGAATACATGGACTCACCTCTCTACCTCATAAATTAATTCTAAATAATTAATTAATTATATGAGTCCTTTATTTTTACAAACTAAAATCAACTATCCTAAAAGAGTGCACGGAAAAGAAACAAGACACTTTATGTGGGATAGAAGTGCTAGTATTATTTTTTTTTAGATTTTTTCATCTAAAGATAATGTGTATTTTGTCCAAACTAATTGGCTTGCCCATGAAAAACTTATTGGTTGTTAGAAATAATAATTTCTAGATCTTAATCGACTAAGGAAAGAAATAACAACTCATTCTTGCATAAATTTTCCAAACCAGAAAATTCGAATAAAATATAATACCAACAAATAGAAGAAAGCTAAAAGTTGTCACAATTAAGATTAAAGCTAGAACACTTTCATTACAGCCGACTACTCGTGCCAAATTTTACAATATTACATAACAGAAATAATTAAATAATATATTTTATTAAAATATTGAAGAAGAAAAACAATAGAGTCAAGAAAATGATCAATATGTAGTAATTTTTATTTATCTATGTATCTATTTATCTTCTTCTAAGTCGATTCAGTAGGAGAAGGCTCTGGTTTTTCTCCGGTGACCGGACCTCTTGCTGTCGTCACTTGTGCTCTAGTCTGTGAATCACAAAATAGAAGGATTACTACTTGAATTTTTTTATCTTTCTTTTATAATATAATCAATTGATCACGTCCCTTAGAAAAATATAAGCTTCCATGGCAAAATAAATCATACCACGACTTTGAGTTTTGGTACTTCTCCATCGTTTTCCTTTGCTGAAAACATAATATAGTGAAGAGCACTTTAGTTGGTGTATAAAACAATAAATGAATAAGAAATAAAACCCAAAAAAAGAAATTGTAGGAAAATATATTCTCACCGCTTCTGCTGCCGCAAGATACAATTTCAACAAGATTACTTAAGCCTTTCTTCATACTTTCGACAATACTCACCATTTGCTTCGTTTATGTTATCTCAAGAGAGAGAGAGAGAGAGAGAGAGAGAGAGAGAGAGAGAGAGAGAGAGAGAGAGAGATATGCTAATGACTTGTGTGCAAAACTCGGGAGCTGATGAAGGTGGTTTTATAAGTAAAAAACATATGCAACGCGTGTGTGAGTTTATTTATTAAAAAAATGCAATTATTAGAAACAGTTTTCTTGAAATAGCCTTCCACCAACGACCACGTTGTTAATTATAGAATAATTTACCCACGTGGTTCACGAGACGAAAACACTGCCATTTCTTTTTATTAATTATGTAAGTAGTTGGAATGTGTTTGGTACAAAAAATTGGAAAACAAATGGAATATTATGTGTAATCTATATTATTATTATTATTATTGACGCAGTGAAATTAATTTAATAAGTAGAGTTAATAATAAATCTTTTGAGCAATCATCTATGTATCTAATATATATTAATACTCAACGACAAAGAAGTAATGAAATAACATTTCGTGATGAAAATCCGAAATCAAATCTTAGAAAGAGATATTTTTGTTTGTTTTTCCAAAAAAATGGAGTTGGTATTCGGGGAGGACCAAGTCTACCCCCAAATGATAGATACATGGGTTTATTAATTTATTAGTAATTATTAATAATATTAATCATGCCAGGACAAAATACTAATACTCCCCCTGTCCCACTATTAGCGTTCTCTTTGGTTTCGGCACCTTGATTAAGAAAATTTATTTTAGTGTTTATCTAATGAGTTTTAATTATATTAAGAAATTGACACAGTTGTCGAGGAGTGATTGGTGAGAGAAAATGAGAATCATCCAAATTTTTGTATTGGTTACTAAAGACAATCAATTTTTTCGATATTTTTTTGTATTGTAGTAGAAGAAATAATTTAAAGTTTCCAAAAAGTTAAAAAATCATAAATTTTGACTTCGGAGTGGAAGAGAATCGTGTGTGAGATATATTTTTGAAAAGAGAGAGCATAAAAATGCGGGTTGAATAGAGAGTAAGGGGGACCCACTCTATTTTATAATTAAGAGTATTTTTTGCTATTTTTAGAAACATGACGCTTATAGTGGGACGACTAATTTGGGAAAACATGAAGCTAATAGCGGGACGGAGGGAGTATTTCTATAGTTATGTACTACGAATCTGCGGAAACTATTGGTTTGTCCGGTGAATCATTTCACCGATTCCATTTTACCAACAAGATACTATTAATTATTTGATGGCAAAAACTTATGTGGATCATGTTGATCCAAATCCATGAGTTTGATCCGGTTGGACCGGGTTTGATATGCTGACGTGATTCTGATGTCATTCTTTAATTTTTAATTTTATTCCGTTTTTTTCTTCCTTATTGTAAGGACGGACGTGTCACTCTTTGTGAACAAAAATGTTGTTTGTTTTAAACATTTTTTTTATATTTTTTCCGATTTTACAGAAAAGGGAAGTTGCGTAATTTGTAATGAATAAATGTGTCATTTGATATTTATCTCAAAGCATCAATCGTAACAAACAAAAGTGTCATTTGTATTTGAATGAAGTGTCATTTGTATCATTTATTGACAATCATTTGTATGTTGGGTGATGATTCTATCCTCAGCTATGTTGGTAAATAGTGGGAAATGACTCAGTCTTCTGTGGTGTCATACACTCAGTAGCCCTGTGCTCTGAAAATGTCTGTGAAGATTTGAAGATCCCAAAACCCTATATTGATTCGTGAACCATTACGTTGTAATGTGTTTTGTCTATGAGGTTTCAGACTCAGCAGACACTCTGCTCTGGTTCAGGCACTCAGTAGATTATCTGCCTCAACACCAGAAGTAGAAGACTCAGTGATACTGAACTCAGCAGGAGCAGTATACTGAATGGAGTCAGTGGAACTGAACTCAGCAGGAGTAGTTCCCTGAACTCAGAGCTGATATTCAGTAGAGCCAACTCAGTAGGAGCATGCCACTGAATCAGAGATCAGACTCAGCTACGGCCAGACAGTCTTCTGACCGTCAGGATCTTTGAAGTCATTTCAGCAGAGTCAATACGAGGAAGAGAGAAGTCAACTTTAGATCTCCTTGAAGTTTGTTCTGTCTCAACCACTTTCTGAACCTCGGCCAATGACAAGCAGACACGTACCCTATATCTACTAAAGCTGCAAGTCAACAACTTTCCAGAAATGGAGGGAAATGACACTGCCACCATACTTCAAAAGAGCCGTTAGCTACCCAAAAGAGAGAGACAAATGATCGTCGTCTCCAACGGATCTATCTTAATCTCTTCTCTATAAATAGAGGGATAAATCAAAATTTGAAGCTCAAGAACCTCATCAATAACTCACGAATACACAGAGCATTCAAACGAGCAAATTCGAAAAGGGCTAAGTCTTCCACAAGAAGTTCGAAGAAGCAATCTCCGGCGAAAGACTACAACTCTGCTCATAGGGAACCAAGCTAAACTGAACTATACAGCCTCTAGTATCCAAACGACGATACACGAACCCAAAGCTTACATTCAGCTGTTTGTCGTTCTAGAAGCCAACTTCTTGTTCCCTATCCCTCTAACCTAAGCTCAATAGACTAAATCCATAGCTTAGACGAAGGAGTTCACTTTCGAACTGATCCTTATTGTAAAGGACTCCTTCACTGTTGGAGAGTTTTTCAAACACTTAGTTTGATAACCCTGTAAACTGAGACTTGCTCATATAAATCTCAAGATCAGTGTTTGTCCAGTGTACAAACCGACTGAGACTATCTCAGTATAATAAATAGCTTCCTGATCTTTCGGGACATGGACGTAGGATTTTTGTGTCCGAACCACTTTAAAAATCTCTGTGTCTTGTGTTCTGTTTCTGACTGTTGCATTGATTTACTATTCATACTGAAAACATCCTTTAAGATCATTCAACTGAGTTTCAGCAAACTTAACTGACTGCACTAAGCAACTGAAACTATTTTGATAAAAACGTTTTCCCACTCAACTGAATTTGGGCTTACAGTATTCCGCACTACTGAACTCTATCTGGAAGAAACTGAATTCTGACTCTCAGTCAGCTAGCAGATCTCAGTAGAGTCAGTCACTCTGCCACACGATTCAGAATAGCTTATCTGGTCTGCTGAACTTGTTCAGTACAACATTATCCTGAAAATGACTGTTCGTGTTTAAGTTGAGAAAATCGGTTTTCAGGTGTATTCAACCCCCCGCCCTCTACACCTGAACATGCTCTCGGGACCAACAATTGGTATCAGAGCAGGAGTTCTATAAGACTCTTGTTATTCTGAAACTGGTCTACTTGAACGGATCTGGAAAATGTTTTCACTGCATATCATTCTTCATTCATATCATTATACATCATGTCTGATATGTCAGGAATCAGGATGGTACCCATGTTCTCAGTAGAGGACTATGGTGTATGGCAGGTCAGAATGGAGGCACATCTGACCTCTCTCCACGACAGCATGACAAAGGTTCTAGAGGACGGACCTATCGTTCCAATGATCGATAGCGTCATAACTCAGGATCCAGCAGACGGAGGTGGAATGGTGACCGGAAAAAAGATCCCCAAGGACAGAAGTCTCTTCACCCCAGAGGAGAAGAAGCTTAACAACTTAGACCGCGTCGCCAGAAACGCCATACTGACCACCCTGAGTGATTCCTATCTCGGAAGAGTTCAGGACTGCAAGTCCGCGAAAGAACTCTGGGATGCTCTAGCGCTGCTGAGTCGGGGGACTCAGAAGATCAAAGCAAATAAACTAGCGCTAGAACTCCAAAAGCTGGAAAGATTGTCCCTCATGCCTGGTGACACCATTGAAGATCTCAACGTCAGATTCTCGGATCTGATGAACTCTATCAACGGGCTGGGAAAGACATTTTCCAACCGAGAGATGAATCTCAAAATTTTGAGGGCACTGCTAGACGATCACTGGACTCCCTTTGCTACTCTATTGCGTCATTCTGATTTAGATATTGTTACTCCTGACCATATCTTTTCAGAGCTTAAAGTAGAGGAATTCGAGTTTGGCTTACCTTAAAGGAAGCAGCGAGCTGAAGCTGATACTTAAATCGACCATGCCTTTAAAGCATCAGTCAGCACAGCAGCTCCAGTGACTAGCAAGGCTGAACCTTCACTCACTGACATACAAGAAAGAAATCTAGCCAAGAAGTACGCGCTGCTTGCCGTAAAATATCAGAATGAGAAGAAGAGGCGCAGAAAAGTGACTAAAGCCCTCAAAGAATCCAAGGATAAGTCGGAATATACGCCTAAGCGCACTCCTGACTCGCATACTTCTGAATGCAGCAAAAAGGATGACTCAGCACAGTCAAAAGACAGTGAAAGTAAGGAAGAAAGAGTCACCAC
Source organism: Lavandula angustifolia (assembly GCA_028984105.1). Classification (NCBI taxonomy): domain Eukaryota; kingdom Viridiplantae; phylum Streptophyta; class Magnoliopsida; order Lamiales; family Lamiaceae; genus Lavandula; species Lavandula angustifolia. Next base: position 30,703,664 of record CM054803.1, read on the forward strand.
CTGCTATAACTGTAAAAAGTCAGGACACTATCAGTATGATTGTCCTGAGCTCAGTAATACAGAACGAGCAGCACGCAAAGCCAGAAGGGAGAAGTTCAACAAGAAGAGACAAGCATACATTGTTGTTGAACTCTCAGACGACTCAGATGAAGTCGACTCCTTCATGGATTCATCTGACGATGAAGCAGCTTTCATGGCCTTAGAGCTTGAAGCTGAAGAAGATGCTGAAAAGTGTCTCATGGCAGGAGAAGAGGATGAGGTAAACTCACATGAACCATTTAATTCCTCTTCACACTGCACACACGACACTCTTTCAGGTGCAGATGAAAATTTGGACATCGCAATCGCATACGAAGAACTACTCGACGAACAGATTCAGACGAGTCTACAGCTCAGTAAGATTCTTCAGGAATTGGATACCTTGAAAGTGTAGAATCAGAGACTTTCTCAGGAAACTCAGGTTGCTACTAAGTCAGAAGGACTGGTGTTGAGACTCAGGGAGGAGATAAGCTCTCTGAAGGCCAAGTCTCAACATCAAGAAGATCAGATCTCAGTCTTGACCAAAGACTTGACTCAGAAAGATACTAAACTGAGTCTACTGAAGCAAGAGTTGTTAGGATTTCAGACCGAGCATGAACTGCTGAAAAAGAGTTATGATGTCTAGAGAAACCTGATGACAGAGCGATACATGGGTGCTGAAAAGAAGCTAAAGGCTATGCTAGCAAGCAACAAGCCCAAGCATTGCAAGGAAGGACTTGGATTCAGCCAGGGAGCCTCCTCATCTGCCCCCGTACGCTCAGAAAACCGGCTAGCTGATAGGTTTGTTCAAGGGGAGACCATCAATGCAGACATATTGAACCCCCTAGCCAAGAACAAACAAAAGATGAAGGCACCTCATCCTAGTCATCAGCACTCTAACAAGAAGATCAGCACCAATACACCCCAGCTCAGTCAAGGGGGAACGAACAAGGCAAAATGGGTTGATCAGTATGGACCTCCACAGCTGACACATCTAGCTCCGTATGGGTCATATTACTATGATCCTATAGTCATGAGAGGACCCAAAAGTCAGAAAAAGAAGAAGAAAGCCGTACAGAAGGCAAAGGTCAGCAGTCCACCCACTCAGAAGATCAGGACTCCTGAACCTAAAAAGCCTCAGAAGTCAGCATCGACCAGTACAATGGTCAGATACGTTGACAAAAGTGGAAAGAAACTGTCTGAGACCACCAGGGTCGTAAGACAGATATGTGTTTCCAAAACTAACATCTAAGGACCTAAAATCAAAAATAAAGGGTACCTAAATATATTTCTGTTTTGCAGGTGCGCAAGGACCCTCGGTATGTGGATAGCGGATGCTCAAGACATATGACGTACCAAAAGGACCTACTGAAGAATTATACTATTGAAGAAGGACCCAGAATCGAGTTTGGAGACAATGCAAAAGGCTACACCAGAGGCTATGGAACACTCAGCATTGGAACAACAAAGTTCCAAGAGTATCATATGTTGAAGGACTTCAGCATAACCTTCTCTCTGTTAGTCAATTTTGTGATAACTCGAACAGAGTGATTTTTGACACTGGTTTCTGTGATGTTATTGATAAATCCACGGGGAAAACAGTGTTATCAGGTTCGCGCAAGAAGAATATCTATGTAGCTGACTGGAACTCAACTGAACCTGAAGCTTGTTTGTTGGCAAATAATGACAACAGGACGGGGTGGCTCTGGCACAGGAGACTCATCCATCTCAACTTCAAAACGCTCAACAAATTAGCTAGAAACACTCTAGCAAGAGGACTGCCGAATGAAGTATTCAGCAAAGACACTTAGTGTGAAGCATGTTTGAAGGGAAAGCAAACAAGGAATCAAAATCCACTTGTTCCATCTCCTTCCACTAATGGAATCCTTCAGCTACTACATATGGATTTGTTCGGTCCAGCCTCTCCTGTGATGATCAGTGGCAAGAAGTATGCATTAGTGGTCATTGATGACTACACGCGCTACACATGGGTCATATTTATTGCCAACAAATCTGATGTCAAAATAGAGTTACCAAGGCTTCTGAAAAGGCTCAGTGTCGAGAAGAACACCAAGATCATCAAGATACGTTCAGACAGAGGAACTGAGTTCCTGAATTCTATGGTGGTGGAGTTCTGCAAAGCAGAAGGCATAGAGCATGAGACGTCTGCCGCGCGCACGCCTCAACAAAATGGGGTTGTTGAGAGGAAGAATCGCACACTCAAAGAAGCAGCAAGAACCCTGCTCGCAGACTCAGGACTCCCAACCAAATTCTGGGCAGAAGCTACTGATACTGCATGTTATACTCAGAACCGATCTCTACTTACAAAGCAGCATGAGAAGACACCATATGAACTATGGAACGGCAGGAAGCCCTCTCTATCTTATTTCCATATTTTTGGGTGTTCGCGCTTTATCCACAATAATGGGAAAGATCAGCTGAAGACTTTTGATAGCAAGTCAGATCAGGGAGTGTTCTTAGGATACTCCCGGGTCAGCAAAGCCTTCAGAGTCTTTAACTATCAGACCCTTTGCGTGGAGGAAAGCCCTCATGTTGTTTTTAGTGAGTTTACTACTGAAGACAGGAGCAGAAACTCTAAACCTGTATCTGAGGACATCGATAGCGCCTACGGGATCCGAGCTTAAAAGATAAAACGAAAAGATCCAACTATGTTGGGATGATGATTCAGATGAAGAAACTGAAGACAAGTCCACTGGAATCTCGGCCAACAGAGAGTAGGCTGAACAGATTGACTCTACCGAACAGAGTCAATCCCAGGTAACTCAGGTTGATGAAGAAACCACAGTGGTAACTGAGACCTCTACTGAGAATAATAATTTAGGGGGAACTAATGATGTTCCTGAGCTAAATACCCCTGAACCTGGTGACTCAGTAGATCACACTCTCGTAACTGAATTGCTTCAATCTCAGAATAGTACAACTGAAATGCCTAACTCACCTACTATCTGTGTTGATCAAATTTCAGATGAAGAGTTGAAACATCGTAGATCGTGGCTGGATGCTCACACTTCTGATTTAATTATTGGAGATCCTTCAGCAAGAGTAAAGACGAGATCCAGATTCTGTCTAGGAGAAAGCGCCTTATATTCCTGCTTCTTTTCTACTGATGAAGCTCAGTCAATTGAGGACGCACTGAAAGATGCTGACTGGATCATAGCCATGCAGGAGGAGCTGAATCAGTTCACGAGAAACGAAGTTTGGGAGCTTGTTGACAGACCCAGGCATCAACATGTGATTTGAACAAAATGGGTCTTCAAGAACAAACGAGATGAAAACAACGTCATAGTAAGGAATAAAGCAAGACTCGTGGCAAAAGGCTACTGTCAAGCTGAAGGGATAGATTTCGATGAAACGTTCGCTCCAGTTGCAAGATTGGAGGCAATCAAACTATTCCTTGCCTACGCAACACATCAAAGATTCAGAGTATATCAAATGGATGTGAAGTCTGCTTTCCTGAACGGCATACTGAATGAAGAAGTCTATGTGGAACAACCTCCCGACTTTCAGCAGGGACATCAAGTCTATAGACTCAGAAAGGCTCTGTATGGGTTAAAACAAGCACCCAGGGCTTGGTAAGATACCCTATCTGAGTTTCTTCTTCAGAAAGGTTTTCAGAAGGGCACAGTAGACCGCACATTATTCAGCATTCGACTGGAAGACGACTTATTACTTGTGCAGATCTACGTAGACGACATCATCTTCGGTTCGAAGAACGTCATCATGTGTCAGCAGTTTGAGAAAATGATGAAGGATAAGTTCGAGATGTCAATGATAGGAGAGATGAACTATTTTCTTGGCTTTCAAGTCAAACAATCTGAGAAGGGAACGTTCGTCAATCAAGGTAAATATACTCGAGACCTCATCAAGAGATTCGGTTGCACATCCGGCAAACCATTCAAGATCCCGATGAACACGAATATGAAAATTGATCTTGATAAAGAGGGAGTATTAGTAGACCAAACTGAATTTCGTGCTATTATTGGTTCTCTATTATATTTAACAGCTACTCGTCCTGACATAACTTATGCTGTAGGTGTCTGCAATCGATTTCAGGCGAATCTGAAGCAGAGTCACATGGACTCAGCAAAGAAGATTCTCCGCTATCTCAGAGGAACACCTGACATGGGTTTATGGTATCCAACTGATGATAATATTGAACTAACTGGTTATTCTGATGCTGACTATGTAGGATGTAGAATTGACCAAAAGTCAACTTCTGGAACGTGTCAATTCCTCGGCAGTAAGCTGATTTCATGGTTCTCAAAGAAACAGCATTCAGTAGCAACGTCCACTACTGAAGCTGAATACATGCTGTCGGAAGTTCCTGCGCCCAAATCCTTTGCTGAGATAGCAGCTACGCGACTATGACGTCATTCAGAATGAAGTGCCGATCTTCTGCGACAGTACCAGTGCCATTGCAATCACTCAGAATCCTGTACTTCATACGAGATGCAAGCACGTGGACATCAGACACCACTTCATTCGTGATCATGTCGAAAAGAAGGATATCAGGATGGAGAAGATCCATACTGACCATCAAAGGGCTGATATACTGACCAAGCCTCTAGCTGAAGCCAGATTCAGAGAACTTTCAGTAGAGCTAGGTCTGCTGGACCCTACTGACTCCAGTCAGTAAGAGGATTCAGGAGAAGAGCATTCGAAGAGGGGGAATGTTCACTCTCGATGCGAGTAAAAATCGATGCGTAGAGACTCAGCAACCATCTACACGAGGTATCAGCTGACTACGATGTTCAGCTGACAGGTTTGCGTATCTCTACTTAGTAGCCTACAGATCAATTCTGTGCATTTATGAATCAGATTCAGCATCGCATTCAATGCCTTAGGAAATGTCATTTAATTTTAACGGATCACATTTAATACACGACATTCTATGTACAAGCATGCTGAACTCTGCCACGCATTAAATGCATATCGTATCAAGTTACTACTTAGGCTATTTACAACTGGCTTTTGACTTAGGCGACTAATTTGATCATTGCCTATTTTATGAAACTTAATCCTAGCCGTCCATCTCAAAAAGCGCGTTCAAACTAGACCCTTGATCTTTAACTGTTTATCTTCTCTAAGATATATATATATATATATATATATATATATATATATATATATATATATATATATATATATATATGCATTCAAAATATTTGACACCGCCATTTCATATCTGCAAATATCTTAAGTACCCGAGATTTCCTGAGATACTTATTACCTTCTATCAAAATTCTCTTAAAAATCTTCAGAAAATCTTTTGGTAATTCTTTAATGATCATTAAGTATCGTATGATTTCATTTCTCTAATATTCTAATCGATACTGACCTATACTGTGTATGCAGACTGTTAAAATGATAGGAACACAAGTAAGTGCTCCGGCAGATATGCAAGAGATCCTTGAGAAGGATCGTGTCTGGTGCGAGCCAGTCATGGAGTTTGATGAATGCGATCTGGACTTCATGGAGGAGATTTTCTACGCCCTCCGTGAGACCGGATTAGAAGGATTCTTGACGAGGAGGCCGACTTTCTTTCTCCCGCGTCAAGTAGCAAAGATCTATCTGAATTCCGATTCAGTGGATGGGGACATCAGAGGCAGACTCATCGTCCACACAGTAGGCGATCCCTCACGCACTGACATAGAAGTAAAACAAATGTCTATACGGGAAGCTCTTCAGAAAAGCTTCAATCTACCCAATACAGGACTCAGCACCATCGCATACAAAGATGATCTGATGGACGAGTACCTCACTGAGTTCTGTGGAAAGCCAACAGTATTCAGAGCCGCTTTTCCCAAGAATGCAATGCTCCCTCAGTACACAGCATTGGCGTACATAGTGACTCAGCTACTGACGAGTCAAGCAGGCTCATTTGACCAAGTGTCAAGGCCCAAGCTGCAACTGATGATGGCAATATATGACAGGGCCAAGATAAACTGGACTGAGTTTTTCCTCAGGGAGTTCATGATACAATCAGCCAAATTTGACAAGGCATCCTATAGGCTGAGCGTCAAAGGAAAGCTCCTATACGGACTGAGACTCTCAGTCATGATCGAGGATTTCTGCGCATCTGACAAAATCACCTTCGCGGACAAGCAATATTTCAACGTGAAGAAAGTCAGATTCCAGAACAGGGCAGCAACCCTTCAGCAGATTGGATCAAGGCCTGCTACACCTAAGGCCGGGAGTCAGCAGACCTCCACACCGACGAAGAAGAGGTCACTCCCTAAATCGACACCTAAGGCACCAACCAAGAGGCTGAACAAGGTCAGCGAGGTTGTGCCTACTGAGACTGAGGCAAAGCCAGAGACAGTAATAGCTCAGCCACCTCTACAGCTGAGAGACGAACCAGAGTCTTCTGAGAAGACTCAATCAATGAAGAAGATCGTCTCCACTGAACATGGAGAAACAGTGGACCAAGGGGTTCAAGCTGAAGAAGTCCAGGCTGAAGAAGTTCAGGCCTTGGAAAGCCCCTTGGATGTTCCTTGTTGGGTGATGATTCTATCCTCAGCACTGTTTCACTCAGTGGGAAATGATTCGGTCTTAGACACTGATCTTAAGCTCGGTAGCCTTGTGCTCTGTACTTGTCTGAAGATTTGAAGATCCCAAAACCCTATCTGAATGATGAACCATTCCCTTGTATCGTTTTTGTCTCCGAGGTTTCGAGACTCGGTTGACACTCTGCTCCGAACAAGGCGCTCGGAGCTTATCCGCCTCGGCACCGGTGCGAAAGACTCGGTGATCTTGGACTCGCGGGAGCAAGATATGCGAGAGAGTCGGTTGAACCGAACTCGCGAGCGTAGTTCACCGGACTCGAGCCGATCTTCGATAGACTTATCTCGGCCAGCCTATCTACCGAATACAAGGTCGACTCAAGAACGGCGAGATAGTCTTCGGGATCGTCGAGAATCTTTTGAAAGATAATCAGCAGTCATGTACGACGAAGAGAGAAGTCAGCTTCAGTCTGTCTCAAAGTTTGTGCTGTCTCAACCACTCCATCCACCTCGACGAATGACAAGCATACATGTGTCTTCTCACCTGCTAAAGCTGCAGTCAACCTTTTACCTAAAAAGGTGGGAAAGTACACTGTTACCTACACCAAAAGAGCCGTTTGCTACCAAAAAGAGAGAGAGAGAAGAAGATCGTCTCCAACGGATCTATTTCAATCTCTGCTATATAAATAGAGGGATCATTCAAGATTTGAAGCACACCTAGAACATGAGAGAGCGTGAAAAACGAGCGAATTCCAAAGAACAAAGTCTTAGCAAGAGCTTAAAGAACAATCTCCGGCGAAAGACTACATTCTAGCTCATAGGGAATTAAGTTAAACCGACATATAAAGCCTCTAGTATCCAAATCGACGTTCCACGAACTCAAAGCTTACCTTCAGCTGTTCGTCGATCTAGAAGCTACTCTCATATTCCCTATCCCTCTAACCCTAAGCTCAACTGTTCTTATCCACAGCTTAGACGAAGGAGTTCACATTTGAACCCAATCCTTATTGTATAAGGACTCCTTCACTGTTGGAGAAGTTTGTCAAACACTTTAAGTTTGATAGTGTTGTAAACTGAGACTTGGATCAGTATAAAAACCAAGACGCGGCTTTGCCCAGTGTGCAAGCTGACTGAGACTAACTCAGGATAATAAATAGCCTCCTGATCATTCGGGACAGTGGACGTAGGATTTGAGCAATATCCGAACCACTTTAAAAATCCTGTCTCTTACTGCTTTCTTAACTGTTGCATTGATTTTACTATTCATACTGAACATCATATTTAAAATCAATCAACTGTCTCAGCATACTGAACTGAGACTTAAAACGTTTTCTCACAAAAACTGATTTGGGCCTACACTATTCCGCGCACTGAACTCTTACTGTAGATACTGAATTCTGACCTAGTCAGTTAGCAGATCTCAGCGAGTCGGGACTCTTAGCCTTTAACTCGATTCGGAACGGTTGTGCAGTCTGCCGAACTGTTTGATCGAGACACCATCCTGAATAGGACTGTTCGTGTTCGAAGTTGAGAAATCGAATCAGGTGTATTCACCCCCCCCCTCTACACCTGACCGTTCACTCGGGACCAACAATTGGTATCAGAGCAGGAGTTCTTTAAGACTCTTCTCACTTTGAGACTGGTCTATTCGAACGGATCCGGAGGAAAACGTTTTCACTGCATATCACTCTACATTCATATCTATATTCTTCATGGCTGATATGTCAGGTATAAGGATGGTACCCATGTTCTCGGTGGAGAATTATGGAGTATGGCGAGTCAGAATGGAAGCACATCTGACATCCCTCCGTGACAGTATGACTGAAGTGCTTGAAGATGGACCTATCGTTCAATGATCGATAGTGTCGTAACTCAGGACCAAGCTCAAGGAGGAGGAATGGTGACCGGGAAGAAGATTCCCAAAGACAGAAGTCTCTTCACTCCTGAGGAGAAGAAGCTTCACAACTTAGATCGTGTTGCCGTAAACGCTATATCCGACCACCCTTAGTGATTCTTATCTTGGCGGGGTTCGGGAATGCAAGACCGCAAAAGAACTGCGGGACGCTCTAGCGCTGCGAGTCGAGGGACTCGGAAGATTAAAGCGAATAAACTAGCGCTGGAACTCCAAAAGCCGGAAAGCTTGTCTCTCATGCCCGGTGACAAAATCGAAGATGCGAACGTCGATTTACCAATCGATGAACTCTATCAATGGGTCGGGAAAGACATTCAAGAACCGAGAGATGAATCGAAGATTCCGAGGGCACCGCCGGGACGGACACTCGGACACCTTTTGCCACTCTATTGCGACATTCCGACTTAGATGCTTGTGTCTCCCGACCATATCTTTTCGTAATTACGGGCGAGAGGAGTTTGAGTTCGACAGACCTCAAAGAAAGCGAGAGCCGAAGGCGACACAAAAATCGACCATGCTTTCAAAGCATCGGTCGGCCACGAGATCTCCAGCGATGAGCAAAACGACGAGTAAGACTGAGCCTTCACTCAATGATCTACAAGAAGGAAGCCTCGCTCAGAAGTATGCACTGCTCGCTGTAAAGTATCAGAAGGAGAAGGAGCGACGCAGAAAAGTGACTAAAGCCTATCGGGAAACGAAAGGTAAGTCAAATTATATGTCGAAACACACTCCTGACTCACAATCTTCTGAATGCAGAAGAAGGATGACTCCAGAACCATCAAAGAATAGCGAAAGCAAAGAAGAAAGAGTCATCGCTTGCTACAACTGCAAGAAGCCAGGACACTATCAATACGACTGTCCTGAGCTCAGTAGTGCTGAACGTGCAGCACGTAAGGCAAGGAGAGAGAAATTCGCCCAGAAAAGACAATCCTACATAGCTGGCGAAATCTCAGACGACTCAGAAGAAGTCGACTCCTTTATGGATTCATCTGACGATGAAGCAGCCTTCATGGCCTTAGAGCATGAAGCAGATGAATCAGCTGAAAAGTGCATGATGGCAGGCGAAGAGGATGAGGTAAATTCTCATGAACCACTTAACTCCTCTTCACACTGCACACACGACACTATTTCAAGTGCAGATGAGAATTTGGACGTCGCGACCGCATACAAAGAACTGCTCGACGAACAAATTCAGATGAGTCTACAGCTCAGCAAGACTCTTCAGGAGTTGGATACCCTGAAAGTAGAGAATCAGAGACTTTCTCAGGAGAGTCAGGTTGCTGCGAGGCCGAAGGACTTGTGTTGAGACTCGGGGAGGAGATAAACTCTCTGATGGCCAAGTCTCAGCATCAAGAAGATCGGATTTCAGTTTTGACCAATGACTTGACTCAGAAAGATACTGAAGTGAGTCTACTGAAGCAAGAAATGTCAGGACTTCAGATCGAACTCGAAACACTGAAGAAAAGTGATGATATCTGGAGGAACCTGATGACTGAGAGGTACAAGGGTGCTGAGAAGAAATTAGAGGCTATGCTAGCAAGCAATAAGCCAAAGCACTGCAAGGAAGGACTTGGATTCAGCCAGGGAGCTTCCTCATCTTCCCCAGTACACTCAGAAGTACGGCTTGCTGATAGGTTTGTTCAAGGGGAGACTATGAACACAAATATACTGAACCCCCTAGCAAAGAACAAACGAGAAGATGAAAGCACCTCATCCCACACATCAGGCATTCCGACAAGAAGATCGGTGCCAAGAAACCCCGGTTCGGTCAAGGGGGGAACCAAAGAAATCAAAATTGGCAGATATGGACCTCCAAAGCTGACACATCCAGCTCAGTATGGGTCATATTATTATGAACCTATAGTCAGAAGAGGCTCCAAAGGTCAGAAGAAAAAGAAAGCCACACAGAAGGCTAAAGTCAACGATCCACGGCTCGAAGATTAGGACTCCCGAACCTCGAAGCCTCGAAGTCACCTATGACCGGTCCAAGTGGTCGATATGTTGACTCTAGTGGAAAGAAGATGTGCGAAACCACCAGGGTTGTTAGACAGATTTGGGTTATGAAAACTAACATCTAAGGACCCAAAATCAAAAATAAAGGGTACCTGAATATAATTCTGTTTTGCAGGTGCGCAGAGACCCATGGTATACCAAAGGAGTCTACTGAAGAATTATGTTACTGAAGATGGACCCAGAATTGAGTTTGGAGATAATGCCAAAGGCTACACGAGAGGATACGGCACACTCAGCATAGGAACTGCCAAATTTCCAAGAGTATCCTATGTTGAAGGACTTCAGCATAATCTTCTCTCTGTTAGTCAATTTTGTGATAACTCGAATAGAGTGATTTTTTACGCTGGTTTCTGTGATGTTATTGATAAATCTACAGGGAAAACAGTGTCATCAGGTTCGCGCAAAAAGAACATATACGTGGTCGATCGGAACTCAGTGAACACAGAGCTTGTTTGCTTTGGCGAAGAATGAAAATAGAACGGGGTGGCTATGGCATAGAAGGCTCAGTCATCTCAACTTTAAGACGCTCAACAAGCTAGCAAGAAACACTCTAGCAAGGGGACTGCCGAATGAAGTATTCAGCAAAGACACTCAGTGTGAAGCATGTCTGAAGGGAAAGCAAACGAAGAATCAAAATCCACCTGTTCCATCTCCTTCCACTGATGGAATCCTTCAAATGCTACATATGGATTTGTTCGGTCCAGTCTCCCAGGTGACGATCGAGGGCGTAAAATATGCATTAGTGGTCATAGATGACTACTCGCACTACACATGGGTCATACTCATTGCCAACAAGTCTGACGTCAAAACAGAGTTACCAACGCTTCTGAAAAAGCTCAGTGTCGAGAAGAACACCAAGATCAGGAAAATACGTTCAGACAGAGGAACTGAGTTCCTTAATTCCATGGTAGAGGAGTTACGCAAGCGAAGGAATAGAGCATGAGACTTCATCTGCACGCACACCTCGGCGAGAATGGAGTTGCTAAACGAAAGAACGAGAACTCTAAAAGAGGCGGCTAGGACTCTACTCGCAGACTCGGGACTCCCAACCAAATTCGGGCGGGAAGCTACCGATACGCATGTTACACTCGAACCGATCTTTACCGACAAAGCGAAGATAAGAGGACACCATATGAACTATGGAACGGCGGGAAGCCTTCTTTATCTTATTTCCATATCTTTGGTAGTTCATGCTTTATCCACAATAATGGGAAAGATCAGCGAAGACTTTTGATAGCAAGTCGGATCGTGGGAGTATTCTTAGGATACTCTCGGGTCGGCAAAAGCTTTCGAGTATTCAACTATCGGACCCTTTGCGTGGAGGAAAGCCCTTATGTTGTGTTTAACGAGTTTGCTACCGAAGACGGGAGCAATAACTCAAATTCCGAATCCGAGGACATCGGTAGACGGCTACACGGGATCTAAGCTTAAAGGACAAATCGAAAAGATCCGGCTATGTTGGGATGATGATTCGAGATGAAGAAACGAAGACAAATCTACGAATCTCAACCGAGAGCAAGTAGGCGAGCGATTGATTCTCCCGAAAATCAATCCCAGGTAACTCAGGTCGATGAGGAAACCGTAGAGGTAACTGAGACCACTACTGAGAATAACAACTCAGGGGGAACACCTAGTAATGTTCCTTAGCTGAATGCCCCTGAACCTGGTGACTCAGTAGATCATACTCTTATCACTGAAATTCTTCAATCTCAGAATAGTACAACTGAAATGCCTAACTCACCTACTATCTGTGTTGAACAAATTTCAGATGAAGAACTGAAACATCGTAGATCGTGGCTGGATGCTCACACTACTAATTTGATCATTGGAGATCCTTCAGCAAATGTCAAGATAAGATCCAGATTCTGTCAAGGAGAAAGCGCATTATTTTCCTGCTTCTTGTCTACTGAAGAGCCTCAGAACATTGAGGATGCATTAAAGGATGCTGACTGGATCATAGCTATGCAGGAGGAGCTGAATCAGTTCACGAGAAACGAAGTATGGGAGCTTGTAGACAGACCCCGACATCAACATGTCATTGGAACCAAATGGGTCTTCAAAAACAAGCGAGATGAAAATAACGTTATAGTCAGGAACAAAGCAAGGCTCGTGGCTAAAGGCTACTGTCAAGCCGAGGGAATAGATTTCGATGAAACTTTCGCTCCAGTTGCAAGATTGGAGGCAATTAGACTATTCCTAGCCTACGCAACACATCAAAGATTCAGAGTTTATCAAATGTATGTGAAGTCTGCGTTCCTGAACGGCGTGCTGAAAGAAGAAGTCTATGCGGAACAACCGCCCGGCTTTCAGCAGGGACATCAAGTATATAGACTCGAAAAAGGCTCAGTACGGGTTAAAACAAGCACCCGTGGGCTTGGTACGATACCCCTGTCCGAGTTTCTTCTTCGAAAAGGTTTTCAGAAGGGCACAGTAGATCGCACGTTGTTCAGCATTTGACTGGAAGACGACCTATTACTCGTGCAGATCTATGTGGATGACATCATCTTCGGTTCGAAGAATGTCATTATGTGTCAGCAGTTTGAAAGAATGATGAAGGACAAGTTCGAGATGTCGATGATGGGAGAAATGAACTACTTCCTTGGTTTTCAAGTCAAGCAATCTGAAAAGGGAACGTTCATCAACCAAGGCAAATACACTCGAGACCTCATCAAAAGATTCGGTCGCACATCCGAGCAAACCCATCAAGATCCCGATGAACACGAATATGAAGATAGATCTTGATAAAGAGGGAGTATCAGTAGACCAAACTGAATACCGTGCTATAATTGGTTCTTTATTATATTTAACAGCTACCCGCCCTGACATAACTTATGCTGTAGGTGTCTATGCTCGATTTCAGGCGAATCCCAAGCAGAGCCATATGGACTCAGCCAAGAAGATTCTCCGCTATCTCCGAGGAACACCTAACATGGGTTTATGGTATCCAGCTGATGATAATATTGAACTAACTGGCTATTCTGATGTTGACTATGCAGGATGTAGAATTGACCGAAAATCAACTTCAGGAACATGTCAGTTCCTTGGCAGCAAGCTAATCTCATGGTTTTCAAAGAAACAGCACTCAGTAGCTACGTGGACTACGAAGGCCGAATACATGGCTGCTTTGGAAGTTGTTGCGCCCAAATCCTTTGGTCGAGACAAGAGTGAGAGACTATGACGTCATTCGAATGAAGTGCCAATCTTCTCGCGATAGTACCAGTGTCATTGCAATCACTCAGAATCCTGTACTACACACGAGATGCAAGCACGTGGACATCGACATCACTTCATTCGTGACCATGTCCGAAAGAAGGATTACCAGGATGGAAAAGATCCATACTGACAAGCAACGGGCTGATATACTGACCAAGCCTCTAGCCGAATCCCGATTCGAGAACTTTCGATAGAGCTAGGTACTTGTTGGACCCTACCGACCCCGGTCGGTAAGAGGTTTCGTGGAGAGACATTTCGGTAAGGTGGAATGTTCACTCTCGATCTTGAATGTATTCGATGCGTAGAGATTCGAAACCATCTACACGAGGTATCGGTGACTACTATGTTCGGTGACGGGTTTGCGTATCTCTACTCAGTAGTAACTTATATTTCAGAACTTTGCATTTATGTCAAAGATTCAGCATGATATTTAATATCTTTTGGTTTGTCTTTATTATTAACAAATTTCATTTATTGCACGACATTCCATACATAAGTTTGCTTGAACTCTGCGCGCATTTAATGCATGTCTTTTCCAGCTATTACTACTTAGGTTATTTTACAACTGTCTTTTGACTTAGGCGGCTTATGCGATCATTGCCTATTATATAACGTCTAATCTTGACCGTCCTTTCTAAAAGCAGTTTTAAACTCAGCCTTTTGATCAAATAACTGTTCGTCTTCTCGTTAGATATATATATTCGATCATATCATAGAAACCGCCATTAGCATACAAATCTTTCAAGTCCGAGAAATCTGAAGCATCTTTTAGAACGAATCTCATCCGTATTTCGCATTCTATCCTTCTAAAGCATTAGATTTCTCACTGGTATGCATATTAGAACTCTTACGATAGCTTATTTTATTATTCAGAATCGATATATATATATATATACTGTTCTATCCAAGAATCGGTACTGATAAATTTCTTGTAACAGTTACGATGGCTGGTATCTTTGTAACCGGTCCTGACAAGATAGAGGAGATCCTCAGCAAAGGCCGTGTCTGGTGCGAACCAGTCATGGAGTTCGATGCTTGCGAGCTCGAATACATGGAGGAAGTATTCACGTACCTCCGAGCATCTGGACTAGAAGAGTTCTTATCGAGGAAGCCTACTTTCTTCCTTCCTCGACAAGTGGCAGAGCTGTATCTGAACTCCGACTCCGTCGAAGGCGATATTATGGCAAGATTCGCTGTTCACGCGATTGGCGACGCCTCGAAGATTCTGAAGCAGATGTCGATAAAGCAAGCCCTGAAGAAAAGCTTCAATCTTCCATCCGAAGGTATCAGCACGATAGGCTACAATGACGATTCAGTAGATGAATACCTGACGGTATTCTGTGGCAAGCCGACTACCTTCAGAGTTGCCTTCCCGAAGAACGCAATGCTCCCCCAGTACAGAGCATTGGCCTATATCGTCACGCAACTGCTGACGAGCCAGGCTGGATCGTTCGATCAGGTCTCGCGACCTAAGATCCACCTGATGATGGCCATATATGGCTGCGCCAAGGTCAACTGGACTGAGTTCTTCATTCGGGAGTTCATGATCCAAGCAGCTAAATTTGACAAGCCCACGCGCACGCTGAGCGCAAAAGGAAAGCTACTCTACGGGCTCAAACTGTCAGTGATGATTGAAGACTTCTGTGGCTCTGAGCAGATCACATATGATGCCAAGGAGTACTTCAATGTCAAGAATATTCGGTTTCATAACCGAACTGCGGCCCCTTCAAAGAAATCGGGTCGGGTCCTTCGGCGAGATCGAATCTCGAAGGCTACTCCACGGAAGAGGAGAACGCCTCCAGCAAAAACACCGAAGGCACCGGCTAAGAAACTGAAGAAAGCCGTCGAGGTGCCTGCTGAACCTGAGGCCCCTGCTGAACAGGCCACTCAGCAGACTACTCAGCTCCAGAGGCTGATAGATGAGTCCGAGTCTTCTGAGAAGACTCAATCAGTGGAGAAGATCGTCTCCACTGAAGCACCTGAAGAGATGGAACAAGAGGAGGCTACTGAAACTCAAAGTGAAGAAGTTCAGCGCCTTGACAGCCCCCTCGCAGTTCCTCCACTCAGCAGTGCGGTACCTGCTGAGACTCAGACGTCTCCACCAATTGACGAATTCGAGACGGCGTCTGAAGAAGAAACAATCGGGATGGAAGCTTCAGTGATTATATCCAGAGCATCCCGAGAGATTCTTCAACTGGTTCCGGAGCTTGCTGACTACTCAGACTTGTTGCTCATCGCCAAATCAGCAAGGCTCCACATGTTGCTGCGACATCAGGAGTGGCCTCGTCTACAGCGCCTAGTCCTCCACTACTCCTGTCAACAGCTACATGAAGAGGAATTGACACTGAGAGAGGAGATAGGCTATTCAGAGCCTGAAGACCTCAGCTCAATGGACAATCTGAGGGCTGCGATGCTGGCAATGATTCATGATCGACAGCTCGCCTCCGGCCCAGCACCCTCAGATGGGTCAGACCATGACGACCCACCCAGTGATTCAGGCCCTGGAAAGCCTGATGAGGGAACTCCCCAGGACAAGGATACACAAACTACTAAAGAACCTCAGCGTCCACTCAGTATACTTGGTTCTGTGAAGTCGACGGCTGGTACCTCATCAACAGAGCCTGCTCAGCTCCTGCTGAAATCGGATTTCGAGGTAGCGCCCAGCCCGCATCGTCGACGCTCCAAGACTGTGGCGAAGGCTCTACAAAGCCAAGGCACTCAGAACCGTGCCCTCTCCAAGGCAGTCCACAGAGCTTGGAAGAAGACTGCTGAAGCCACATCTACTGAGCTTCAGGGGCTGAAATCCTCAATGTCCCAATCAGCTGCCCCTGATTTCTCTGAAATTGTCACTCAAGCATTGGCTCAGCAGCAGACCAACTTTGAATCTCAGCTCAGGATCTTTCAGGAGAGTCAAGCCAAACTACTTCAAGATTTTCAGGCTTCTAAACTGGCTCATACTGAAGCTATTGCTGAACAAGCCCATGCCACTTAGAACAGATTAGACAACATTCAACTGGTCCTGGAGGATAAGATCGCTGAGAAGCTGAAAGACTTCAAGGAAGCAGCTAACCTCTCTCACAAGCAGTACACGGCAGACCTTGCCATGGAGAAGACGATGGTTGATCATTGCCTATTTTATAAAACTTAATCCTAGCCGTCCATCTCAAAAAGCGCGTTCAAACTGGACCCTTGATCTTTAACTGTTTAACTTCTCTAAGATATATATATATATATATATATATATATATATATATATATATATATATATGCATTCAAAATATTTGACACCGCCATTTCATATCTGCAAATATCTTAAGTACCCGAGATTTCCTGAGATACTTATTACCTTCTATCAAAATTCTCTTAAAAATCTTCAGAAAATCTTTTGGTAATTCTTTAATGATCATTAAGTATCGTATGATTTCATTTCTCTAATATTCTAATCGATACTGACCTATACTGTGTATGCAGATTGTTAAAATGATAGGAACACAAGTAAGTGCTCCGGCAGATATGCAAGAGATCCTTGAGAAGGATTATGTCTGGTGTGAGCCAGTCATGGAGTTTGATGAATGCGATCTGGACTTCATTGAGGAGATTTTCTACGCCCTCCATGAGACCGGATTAGAAGGATTCTTGACGAGGAGGCCGACTTTCTTTCTCCCGCGTCAAGTAGCAGAGATCTATCTGAATTCCGATTCAGTGGATGGGGACATCAGAGGCTGAACAAGGTCAGCGAGGTTGTGCCTACTGAGACTGAGGCAAAGCCAGAGACAGTAATAGCTCAGCCACCTCTACAGCTGAGAGACGAACCAGAGTCTTCTGAGAAGACTCAATCAATGGAGAAGATCGTCTCCACTGAACATGGAGAAACAGTGGACCAAGGGGTTCAAGCTGAAGAAGTCCAGGCTGAAGAAGTTCAGGCCTTGGAAAGCCCCTTGGATGTTCCTTGTTGGGTGATGATTCTATCCTCAGCACTGTTTCACTCAGTGGGAAATGATTCGGTCTTAGACACTGATCTTAAGCTCAGTAGCCTTGTGCTCTGTACTTGCCTGAAGATTTGAAGATCCCAAAACCCTATCTGAATGATGAACCATTCCCTTGTATCTGTTTTGTCTCTGAGGTTTCAGACTCAGTTGACACTCTGCTCTGGACAAGGCGCTCGCAGCTTATACGCCTCGGCACCGGTAGCGTAAGACTTCGGTGATACTTGGACTCGGCAGGAGCAAGATATGCGAGAGAGTCGGTTGAACTAAACTCGAGCGGAGTAGTTCACTTGGACTCGAGCTGATCTTCGATAGACTTATCTCGGCGGTCCTATCTACTGAATACAAGGTTAGACTCAGCAACGGCAGATAGTCTTCAGGACTGTCAGAATCTTTTGAAAGACAATCAGCAGTCATGTACGAGGAAGAGAGAAGTCAGCTTGAGTCTATCTCAAAGTTTGTGCTGTCTCAACCACTCCATCCACCTCGACGAATGACAAGCATACACGTGTCTTCTCACCTGCTAAAGCTGCAGTCAACCTTTTACCTAAAAAGGTGGGAAAGTACACTGTTACCTACACCAAAAGAGCCGTTTGCTACCAAAAAGAGAGAGAGAGAAGAAGATCATCTCCAACGGATCTATTTCAATCTCTGCTCTATAAATAGAGGGATCATTCAAGATTTGAAGCACACCTAGAACACGATAGAGCGCGAAAAATGAGCGAATTCTAAAGAACAAAGTCTTAGCAAGAACTTAAAGAACAATATCCGGCGAAAGACTACATTCTAGCTCATAGGGAATCAAGTTAAACCGACATATAAAGCCTCTAGTATCCAAATCGACGTTACACGAACTCAAAGCTTACCTTCAGCTGTTCGTCGATCTAGAAGCTACTCTCATATTCCCTATCCCTCTAACCCTAAGCTCAACTGTTCTCATCCATAGCTTAGACGAAGGAGTTCACATTTGAACCCAATCCTTATTGTATAAGGACTCCTTCACTGTTGAAGAAGTTTGTCAAATACTTTAAGTTTGATAGTGTTGTAAACTGAGACTTGGATCAGTATAAAAACCAAGACGCGGCTTTGCCCAGTGTGCAAGCTGACTGAGACTAACTCAGGATAATAAATAGCCTCCTGATCATTCGGGACAATGGACGTAGGATTTGAGCGATATCCGAACCACTTTAAAAATCCTGTCTCTTACTGCTTTCTTAACTGTTGCATTGATTTTACTATTCATACTGAACATCATATTTAAAATCAATCAACTGTCTCAGCATACTGAACTGAGACTTAAAACGTTTTCTCACAAAAACTGATTTGGGCCTACACTATTCCGCGCACTGAACTCTTACTGTAGATACTGAATTCTGACCTAGTCAGTTAGCAGATCTCGGTCGAGTCGATACTCTTAGCCTTTAACTCGATTCAGAACAATTGTGCAGTCGTTCTCGAACCGTTTGATCGGACACCATCCTGAATAGGACTGTTCGTGTTCGAAGTTGAGAAATCGAATCAAGTGTATTCACCCCCCCTCTACACCTGACCGTTCACTCGGGACCAACATTCCTCCACTCAGTAACATCCCGTCTGCTGAGAAACAGGCATCTCCAATTGAGGTCGAGGACTCGGAGACAACCTCAGAGTAAGAATCTGTCGGGATGGAGGCATCAGCTCTATAATCCAGAGCCTCCCGAGAGATTGCTGAAGTAATTCCGGAGATCGCCAGCCACTCGGATCTAGTCCTACTTGCTAGGTAGGCGAGGCTCCATATGCTGATAAGGTTCCAGGAGTGGCACAACCTAAAACGACTAATCATCCACCACTCCTGCGAGCAGCTTCATGAGGAAGAGCTGCTGATCAGAGGGAAGGTTGGCTACTCTGAGCCATCTGACCTCGGCACGCTCGAGGATCTGAGGGTAGCTATGCTCACACTGCTGAACGACAGACAGCCTGTCTCAGCACCAGGGCCCTCAGATGGGTCTGACCCCGATGGTCAGGACCCACCCCGTGATTCAGGCCCTGAGAAGCTTGATGAGGGAACTCAACCGGACAAGGATGCCACTACTTCTATCACTGATCCTCCACTCAGCATCCTTGGTCCCGGGCAGACGGTGGCTGGTACTTCGAAGGCAGCTGATCCTGCTCAGCTCCTTCTCGAATCTGCTTTCGAAGTAGCGCCCAGCCCAAATAATCGTCGATCGAAATCAGTGGCCAGGGCACTGAGGAATCAAGGCAGTCAGAATCGCCTACTTGCCCGTACTGTCCACAAGACTTGGCGGCAAACCACTGAGGCTCAGACTGCAGAGTTGCAGGGACTCAGAAGCTCTATCGCCACATCTCCAGTCCCTGACTTCTCCAACATTCGGACGAATGCCTTAGCTGCTCAAAGAGCTGACTTCGAATCTCAGCTCAAGACGATTCAGGAAGGCCAGGACAGACTGATGAATGATTACAAGGCCGCTCACACCGCCCACACTGAATCCGTCACTGCCATCTCTCAAGCCAATAAACTCAGAATGGAGAATATTCAGAAGGTTCTTGAAGAGAAGGTAGAGAAGCAGCTAAAAGAATTCAAGGTTGCGGCTGATCTCTCACACAAGAAATACAGCGATCAACAGACAAGTGAGAGAAACGAGCTGCATGAGGTACTGACAAAGCTACATAATAAGCTAGATGATCTATCAGACTCATACAAAAGCCTGAATAAAAAGGTATCTGCTCAGCCCCCAACCCTAATTGCTGATGCCAAAAAGGGGGAAGGTATTATAGAGAAAGCACCTAAGGAGCTGATACTGAAAGCATCAAAGAAAGAAAGGTCAGTAGCAGGGGAAACTCAAACTCAGTCATCTGCCCCTACTGGACCTACTGAAATTGGCGAGGCCCAGGGTGTCTCAGCTGCAGCTGCAGCATCAACTAAGACTGGCCCAAGCGGCTCAGGAGCCAAAGAAGTCACATCTCAGGCAACTCAAACTCCTCTTGATATTATAAAGGAAGTTGCTGAGTATGCTGACGAGGAGTCAGAAGAGGAAGAAGCTCCTCTCCCTCCTCCAATTGCCGGAAAAGGCAAAAAGGCACTGAAATTTCCAACCCCTCCCTCCAAGAAGAAAGGACCCAAGAGGTTCATAACCCCGGAGGAGGAGGCTCAAATAGCAGCAGATGAGAAGCTGGCTAGGGAGATAGCCGAAGCTGAAGCCGCCAATAAACCAAAGAAGAAGCCTGTCAAAGGCAAAACTAAGGCTCCAGCTGGAGGCAAGAAAACAGGTGCTAGACTGCCTCCTAAAACGCTTAAACTCAGCGATGAGGCTGATAAAGAAAAGGAAAAGGAGCAGCAGCAGCAGCAATCAGCTGGGCAGTAGGGGACTTCTAAAGAAACATCATCTACACCTGCTGACTCTGAAGAAGAGCCACCTCATAAGCCCTCCTATACCGCATCAAAGGAACAAGAACAAGAGATGGAAGCAATCTGGACTCAGTTAGACAGATATTTATATAGAGGAGAAGAGGCCAGACAAATAGAAGCAGCCAGAGAAAGAATTAGAATGGCTGATCTTGAAGCTCTCAGGCTGAGGACTGAAAAGGAAGCAAGTCAAAGGATCCCAGAAAAGGCTGACATTCCCTATAGATACAGGAGATTCAGGAAGCCTACTGATCTGAAGACTCAAAGATGGCCAAGAACGGATGAATGGATACCAGTGGAATTCACTCAGAGGTGGGAAGCACTGAAGATCGAGTTCATAAAGATGAACTACTTCTGGAGATTCTGGTATGAGAAACGCAAGTCAAGTGGTATATACTAAATGGATCGTGAGAGCTGACTTGGATATGTATGCCAGACTTCAAAAAGCTGTCAAAGAAAATGTTGAAGTAAGAGTTCCTGATCCTAGAATCCTGCCACCCCCACAGAGGCTTGATGAATCCATTCACTACGGTGTAATAGAGAAAGAAGTGAAGGACGCCGCTGAAGTTAAATTCCTTGATGAAGAAGACCCAGCGGACTTTGCTGAGATACTGAAGCTGAGAAAGGCCACATATCGCATGTATGGACTGACTCTTCCTGAAACTCAATCTCAGAATTTCAAAGACAGGATTAGGCAGTACAAATGATTTCCCGCTTCTGTATTTTCCATGTATCATTCTTTCCTTTAGTCTAGCAGAGATGTAACTGTACTGAAATGCTCATATCTATAATATCTTTGTTTGGCTTTGACAATTTCTTATTATCTGAATAGTCGTGTTTGTTTATGCTTAACACTCAGAATCACTGAAGTGATTACTGACTCACACACTCACTATCGGTTGTTTTGCTGTCAGTTGTTGCTTAGCTAGATTCTGATAGACTTGTTAGTATTTGGGAAATTGTTGTTAAGACAGGGGGGAAAATGTTGATTAGACTCTGTATATGTTCTGATTTTCTGCCCTGATCCCCTCAGTAGTCTAGGACTTAAAGAACAACTCCACTGATCCTACTTGTAATATTGTATAAGGAGCTCTGTTTCTGATAAGTCAATTGTGTTAGGTTGATTAGTTGATAGTTATTAGGTTTTGGCATCATCAAATAGGGGGAAAATGTTGGGTGATGATTCTATCCTCAGCTATGTTGGTAAACAGTGGGAAATGACTCAGTCTTCTGTGGTGTCATACACTCAGTAGCTCTGTGCTCTGAAAAAGTCTGTGAAGATTTGAAGATCCCAAAACCCTATATTGATTGGTGAACCATTACGTTGTAAAGTGTTTTGTCTCTGAGGTTTCAGACTCAGCAGACACTCTGCTCTGGTTCAGGCACTCGCTCTGGTTCAGGCACTCAGTAGATTATCTGCCTCAACACCAGAAGTAGAAGACTCAGTGATACTGAACTCAGCAGGAGCAGTATACTGAATGGAGTCAGTGGAACTGAACTCAGCAGGAGTAGTTCCCTGAACTCAGAGCTGATATTCAGTAGAGCCGACTCAGCAGGAGCATGCCACTGAATCAGAGATCAGACTCAGCTACGGCCAGACAGTCTTTTGACCGTCAGGATCTTTGAAGTCATTTCAGCAGAGTCAATACGAGGAAGAGAGAAGTCAGCTTCAGATCTCCTTGAAGTCTGTTCTGTCTCAACCACTTTCTGAACCTCGGCCAATGACAAGCAGACACGTACCCTATATCTACTAAAGCTGCAAGTCAACAACTTTCCAAAAATGGAGGGAAAGGACACTGCCACCATACTTCAAAAGAGCCGTTAGCTACCCAAAAGAGAGAGACAAAGGATCGTCGTCTCCAACGGATCTATCCTAATCCCTTCTCTATAAATAGAGGGATAAATCAAAATTTGAAGCTCACGAACCTCACCAAGAACTCACGAATACACAGAGCATTCAAACGAGCAAATTCGAAAAGGGCTAAGTCTTCCGCAAGAAGTTCGAAGAAGCAATCTCCGGCGAAAGACTACAACTCTGCTCATAGGGAACCAAGCTAAACTGAACTATACAACCTCTAGTATCCAAACGACGATACACGAACCCAAAGCTTACATTCAGCTGTTCGTCGTTCTAGAAACCAACTTCTTGTTCCCTATCCGTCTAACCTAAGCTCAATAGACTAAATCCATAGCTTAGACAAATGAGTTCACTTTCGAACTGATCCTTATTGTAAAGGACTCCTTCACTGTTGGAGAGTTTTTCAAACACTTAGTTTGATAACCCTGTAAACTGAGACTTGCTCAGTATAAATCTCAAGATCAGTGTTTGTCCAGTGTACAAGCCGACTGAGACTATCTCAGTATAATAAATAGCTTCCAGATCTTTTGGGACAGTGGATGTAGGATTTTTGTGTCCGAACCACTTTAAAAATCTCTGTTTCTAATTGTTGCATTGATTTTCTGTTTATACTGAAAACATCCTTTAAGATCATTCAACTGAGTTTCAACAAAGTTAACTGACTGCACTAAGCAACTGAAACTGTTTTGATAAAAATGTTTTCCCACTCAACTGAATTTGGGCCTACACTATTCCGCACTACTGAACTCTATCTGGAAGATACTGAATTCTGTCAGCTAGCAGATCTCAGTAGAGTCAGTCACTCTGCCACACGATTCAGAACAGCTTATCTGGTCTGCTGAACTTGTGCAGTACGACATTATCCTGAAAAGGACTGTTCGTGTTTAAGTTGAGAAAATTGATTTTCAGGTGTATTCACCCCCCCCCCCTCTACACCTGAACGTGCTCTCGAGACCAACAATTTTTTAACAGAAAATGCGATTTGTTTCGAAAAAAAGTATCATTTGTTTATGAAAAAAGTGTCAATTGTCTCTATTGTGCGTGTCAATCATGACAAAAGAATGTGTCAATAATGAGCAGAGTGTATGTTTAAGTCATAATTCACAGTAGAGAGCGAAGTGTCAATTGCCTCTGTTGTGCGTCTCAATCATGACAAAAGAACGTGTCAATGATGAACAAAGTGTCTGTTTAAGTCATAATTCATATTAGAGAGCATAATGTCAATTGTCTATGTTATGCGTGTCAATGATGATAAAAGAACGTGTCAATGATGAGCTGAGAAGCCATAATTCACAGTAGAGAGTAGAGTGTTAATTGTCTCTGTTGTGTGTGTCAATCATGACAAAAGAACGTATCAGTGATGAGAAAAGTGTGTGTTTAAGCCAGAATTCACAGTAAAGAGTACAATGTCAATTGTATCTGCTGTCCGTGTCAATAATGACAAAAGAACATGTCAATGATGATTTTGTGGTGTTGGAATTTTGTTCGGCCGTTTATGCAGGGTTTTGGCTTATTTCTGGAGTTGTTTATTGGATAGATTCGTATTTTCAATAAGATAAGATGAAAAGTAGTGGAATTAGGAGGTTATATATGTTTAATCAATTATAGAACATGTCAATTATACCCTTAAGTGCAATTGATTTGTCTTATAAGTGCAATTCGTTATTTTTAATCCCAGCTTGAATTTAGACCATTCATTCATGAAATTAAATGATTATAATTTGTTCACACGTTCAGACGTTAAGAAAGATGTTCTCACGTGAACCAACTCATATCTATATATCTATATATATATATATATATATATATATATATATATATATATATATATATATATTAGAATTCTCGAAGTTGACTTGTGGTGGTAAAATAACTTACGAGCGAAATATCACTTATATTTTATTGACCAAACTAAGGCTATAAATAGCCTTTACAAAGCTTGAACGGACACGTTATAACAACTTAACGTGATATGGTGAAGAAATAAAATTGAAAACAAATATCCTATTGAATAGGATTTATTAAACAAATACCCTAATATTCATCTTAAAAATGTTTTGCATAGCATAGCAGGTTCTTGAATCTTCTATGATAAATTGTACTCTATTGAGTGTACTGAAGGATCAAACTTTCCAATGTTTGATTCGTCACTAGGTTTCGATTGATCTTTTTCAACGGTGGATTCAGAAGGAGCTTCGCCAGGTTTGTCGGCGGTGGCTCCACCTCTCCCCGACGAAACAAACTTTCCAATCTTTGATTCGTCACTAGGTTTCGATTGATCTTTTTCAACGGTGGATTCAGAAGGAGCTTCGCCAGGTTTGTCAGCGGTGGCTCCACCTCTCCCCGTCGAAACAAACTTTCCAATATTTGATTCGTCACTAGGTTTCGATTGATCTTTTTCAACGGTGGATTCAGAAGGAGGTTCGCCAGGTTTGTCGGCGGTGGCTCCACCTCTCCCCGTCGGTGTATCTGCCTCGAGTGTAGATAATCTCATTTTACTAGTCTGCCAATTACAAAAGATAACATTAAAACACAAAAACATAATATGATGATGGGCATAAAATATAAGCTTTTCTTAAAATCATACCGCAGTTCTCAGCTGTGATGCTTCTCCATCATTTCCTGAATACATAGAAAACTAAATTATTATGGATATTTAAAACACTCCTGTATTAACATTTTCTTTAAATTTTAAACTTTAGCTATAGTTTTTCAGATTTTATTATCGCACTCCCAAAATTATTGCACAAAGAACTGAGTGTGATTAATAAGAACATATATGTTCTTACCGCCGGCATGCTCATGAGCCGTAGCAAGCGCTGCTAGGCAGATACACAAGACCACAACGATGAATATTCTACGAGAATCCATGATTTGTAGTTTCCTTATTATTTTATAAGTTTTGTTCCTTTTTTTTTGCTTATTGTGCTACTGTTTATTTAATTTGCTTTCGGGAGAATTAGAACTACGTATTTATAGAGGAAAATCTTGAAAGGAGGTTATCCAGTATTGTTAGATTGCGCTCTCGTCCATTCATTAATGTTTGGCTAGCCACCTTTTCCTCTCAGCCTTGTGGCCGCACGATAAAACTTATAAGCTCTTCAGATTTAACTTTGTGAAACAATATACTCCCAAAAGAGTATATAATGCATCTGTATCAATTATCACCTATTTCTCACTTACCAACTTAATTGTTTTAAGACTTTTATCTACCCTAACAAAACTTAATGAATTTGACCGTCAACAACAAATATCATATGTTTGGATGGCACCGATGATTTTAATTAGTTGGGTCTACTACATGAATATTAGACGAGTACGTTAATTCTCGCTTTAGAATTTGCAGCTATTACATAAGAACCATGTTTGTGCATGAGGGGAATGTCAAAAGTGTACATTTCAATGTTTGAAAATGCAAAAATGTACATGTTTTTCCATAAATGCAATAATGTACAAAATAACTTATTTCACATGCAGTGTGTGTGCAGGTGCGTGTGCAGAGTGTGCGCAGATGTGTGTTGGAATGTTTCTCCTTGTTTGACTAAGTTGTCTCGATAATTATAAAATAAATGCATGCATGCTTGAAAATAAAAGCTGAAGATATTTAAAAAAAAAATTAACTTCCCATGCATGCGTATGCATAAACCCGACTACTGAAGATATTATTACAAAAAAAAACATGCATGCATGCACTAGAACAAAAACCTGAAGATATAAAAAAAAAATTCCCATGCATGCATGCATGAAGCCGAGAAATTTAATTTAATTGATATTTTCGTAAATTTAATTGTAATATTTTCGTAAATTTAATTTAGGAAATTTCGTCAATTTAATATATTGAATTTCATTAATTTAATTTATGGAATGTCGTAAATTTAATTTAGGGAATTTTGTTAATTTAATTTTGGTAAATTTATTAATTTAATTTAGGGAATTTCTTTAATTTAGGCAATTTTGTTAATTGAATTTAGACAATTTCGATAATTTAATTTAAGCAATTTCATTAATTTAATTTAGGCAATTTCGTTATTTTAATTTAGGCAATTTCGTTATTTTAATTTAGGCAATTTCGTTAATTGAATTTAGACAATTTCGATAATTTAATTTAGGCAATTTCATTAATTTAATTTAGGCAATTTCGTTAATTTAATTTAGGCAATTTCGTTAATTTAATTTAGGCAATTTCGTTAATTGAATTTAGACAATTTTGATAATTTAATTTAGGCAATTTCATTAATTTAATTTAGGCAATTTCATTAATTTAATTTAGGTAATTTCGTTAATTGAATTTAGACAATTTCAATAATTTAATTTAGGCAATTTCGTTAATTTAATTTAAAATAGAATTTTGTTGGTCCCGAGAGTACGTTCAGGTGTAGAGGGGGGGGGTGAATACACCTGAAAACCGATTTCTCAACTTAAACACGAACAGTCCTTTTCAGGATAGTGTCGTATTGAACAGGTTCAGCAGACCAGATAAGCTGTTCTGAATCGTGTCGCAGAGTGACTGACTCTACTGAGACCTGCTAGCTGACTTAGAGTCAGAATTCAGTATCTTTTAGATAGAGTTCAGTAGTGCGGAATAGTGTAGGCCCAAATTCAGTTGAGTTAGGAAAACGTTTTATCAAAACAGTTTCAGTAGATTAGTGCAGTCTGTTGAGTTTGCTGAAACTAAGTTGAATGATTTAAAGAATGTTTTCAGTATGAACACTAAATCAATGCAACAGTAAAAACAGAACACAAGACACAGAGATTTTTTAAGTGGTTCGGACCCAACAATCCTACGTCCACTGTCCCAAAAGATCAGGAAGCTATATATTATACTGAGATAGTCTTAGTTGGTTTGTACGCTGGACAAACACTGGTCTTGAGATTTATACTGAGCAAGTCTCGGTTTGCAGGGTTATCAAACTAAGTGTTTGAAAAACTCTCCAACAGTGAAGGAGTCATTTACAATAAGGATCAGTTCAGAAGTGAACTCCTTCGTCTAAGCTATGGATTTAGTCTATTGAGCTTAGGTTAGAGGGATAGAGAACAAGGACGTGGCTTCTAGAACGACGAACAACTGAGTGTAAGCTTTGGGTTCGTGTAACGTCGTTTGGATACTAGAGGCTGTATTAAGCAGTTCAGCTTGGTTCCCTAAGAGCAGAAATGTAGTCTTTTGCCGGAGATTGATTCTTCGAACTTCTTGCGGAAGACTTAGGCTTTTTTCGAATTTGCTCGTTTGAATGCTCTATGTGTTCTCTCATGGGTTCTTGTGTGCTCGTGAGCTTCAAATTTGATTTATCCCTCTATTTATAGAGAAGAGATTAGGATAGATCCATTGGAGACGACGATCCTTTGTCTCTCTCTTTTGGGTAGCTAACGACTCTTTTGAAGTATGGTAGCAGTGTCCTTTCCCTCCATTTCTGGAAAGTTGTTAACATGCAGCTTTAGTAGGTGTAGGATACGTGGCTGCCTGCCATTGGTCGAGGTTCAGAAAGTGGTTGAGACAGAACAGACTTCAAGGAGATCTGAAGCTGACTTCTCTCTTCCTCGTATTGACTCTGCTGAAATTACTTTTAAAGATCCTGTCAATCAGAAGACTGTCTGGCCGTTGCTGAGTCTGATCTCTGATTCAGTGGCATGCTCCTGCTGAGTCGGCTCTACTGAAGATCAGCTCTGAGTTCAGTGAACTACTCCTGCTGAGTTCAGTTCTACTGACTTCTTTCAGTATACTGCTCCTGCTGAGTCCAGTATCACTGAGTCTTCTACTTCTGGTGCTGTGGCAGATAATCCACTGAGTGCCTGAACCAGAGCAGAGTGTCTGCTGAGTCTGAAACCTCAGAAACAAAAACAGAGTACAACGTAATGGTTCACCAATCAATATAGGGTTTTGGGATCTTCAAATCTTCACAGACTCCTTCAGAGCACATGGCTACTGAGTAAATGTCAACGGAGAAGACTGAATCATTTCCCACTATTTTCCAACATTGCTGAGGATAGAATCATCACCCAACAAAGTTTTTCGTCTCCTTTTTCTGACATTATTAAGATTTCCTTAACTAATATTGCAATTCTGTTAGTTACAAGATTCTCCAGTGATAAAGGGGAGAAATTAATTAAAATATAACATATATTGTCAATTTTGATAATTTAATTTATGGAATTTTCGTTAATTTATTTTAGTGATTTTCGTGGATTAAACAATTACTTTTTATATGACAATTCTAATACTAGTTTGTGGTTCATGAATATTAGGTAAGACCTTGATAAATATTATCATATATATATTATATAAAATCATATATTAGTAATTATTCTTACATAAAACCTTGATATATATATATATATTCGAAAAATATTCAAGATTATCCTATATATTATCCAACTCCAAAATTAAATAGGATCCAAGATTATCCTTTATTTTATGAAACCTAACCAATAATTGAGTTTCGTAAATAGTGTAACATTTAGGGAATTTCGAAACTAAATAGGATTCAATTTTATGAAACCTAAACAATAATTGAGTTTCGTAAATCGTGTAACATTTATGGAATTTCGAAACTAAATATGATTCAATTTTATGAAACCTAACAATAATTGAGTTTCGTAAATAGTGTAACATTTTCAAACCCTCTTAAAAGTAGTCAACAAATCTGAACCATTGGGAGAAAGCATGCTGAAAAGAATACATTGGAACTCGTTTTTGACTGAAGGTACACGACAGGTTTTTTACTGTATATATGGACAGGTTAGTTTTATTTTAGGTTTATATATTTTGGTTTATGATCTTTATAGAGCATGCTTATAGAGAATATTTTTATAGAAAAATCGTAATCAGTTTAGTCAATTTAAAGGGAAATTGAATAAAATATAACATATGTATTTCGTAATTAGTTTAGTCAATTACCATAATTGAATAAAATACGGTAAAATTGAGTAAAATATATATACCGTTTGAGATTAGCTTAAAATATTAGGGGGATAGTAGATATATAAGTATGTGGTTAGTTTAATGTATATGTGAAGTCGCATGAATAACATAAAAAAGTTAACTCATGGTATAACTATGATTATATTATAGTTATTCCGTTTAGGTATAAAATGGAGTAATTTGATTTATTTTAGTTGTGCTAAGATAATTGTAAAAACAAGAATTCATATTATGAATCAACAAGTTCTTTACTGGAGAATAGTATGATTTAATTGTGTTATTCGTGTTCATATCGGTTCTATTGGTGTTTATTTCAAAAAACTAGGTTATTCATATTGTATTTGTAATACTAGCTTGTGGTTCATGAAAAATCACAACATGTAACTTCGAAACTGTCCGATCATAAATTTTCTAGTGTACTGAGACTAAATATTACTTTTTTTTGGGTTAGACTAGGTTCTGAGTTTTTTCTTTCTTCGTATAATACGTCGCATATTAATGTAACGGTTTAGGGAGAAGTGTGAACATGTATTTATGTAGTGCGAACGTTAATTTAAAGCTTAATTTGTATGTGTAATTAATTCTATACTACTACAGGGTAACTGGAGATGGGAATATCTGAAGGAATAATAGGGTTTACAGTAAGGCTACCTTCCTCCTGGTGTGTTGTCGCGGCTCCGATTGTTGCTCCTGTGTCAGATCTTCTGATCTGTGTCCCGGCCTTTTTCTCCCTCTGGGTGGTCAGAGATCTGAAGAAAATAAATTTTTCTCTCTCTCATAAATCACGCCTGGCGTGAATAATTTTATGAATCTCTGTATTCTGTTATGAACAGAATACTAATATATATAGGCTTCAAAAACCTATATAATATTAATATATTTGCAGCCCATTAATTTAATTATAATCCAATGGGCTTCTATTAAATCAGCCCATAATATAATTAATTAATTTATTGGGCTACTAATATTTATCAATTAATTGGCCCAGCCAATTAATTCCAGATAAATAACATTATTAAATAATGTAAAATACATTAATCCATTAATAATGAATTCTGAGAGATAATAAATTACTAGGCAACTAATTGGGCCAGATCAGGGATCCAATACAAGAAATAAAGCTGGGCCTCCAATTAATTAATTATCCATGTTCAAATTCAGAGCAAAATTAATTAATTAACACGCATTCATTCCACTAGAGAATCCGTGCTTGACTTACCCCTTTATCCCAATTTGAGCAAGGGCTTGTATTTTAGACTTAATCGATCTCCGTATTTAAGATAGAAATATCCGTTAATTAATTAAGCTTCTTGACCGCTTAAATTAATTAACATCTTGTATTCTCGAGTAGTACCACTCGACCTTATTAACACACCTGAACTTAATCAACCAGCCGGGTTTAGTGTGCTAATCCTTTCGAGTTCCTCAGGGGATATTATCAACCCATTCTTGGGATACGGCTGCAAGATACAGACAACCAGCCTGAGCCACAAATGACTACTAACACCCAAGATACGTAGATCCGGTCGCTCATTGGACGTTCACCATAGTAGGTCAAAGTGATAGATAGCCAAATGCACTCAGCTGAAGTCTTACCAAGCTTAAGATCAGCTAAGTCACCGAGATCTTGGTTCTCCACTAAGGTCAGTTAGGAGAACACATCTCACTGTGATCCGTCAATACACCACCTTAAGTGTACCAGTAAAGACAAGCAGCTAAGACAAGCCACTTCTTATCTAAACTGCAGCTTAAACCGACAACTTCATCCTTAAGTTGTCTCATTACGTGTTAACTGTTTATATCTTGTCGGTTCAACCAATTTGTGTTGTCTTACGTGATACCCGACACACCACACAAATCTAACTTTTATACAAGATAAAGGATAACATGTGCAAATATACATATTTATCAGATAGGAGAATAAAACAGTGGTAAGGACAAAAACACATTGTATACAAGCATAAAAAGTGCTTCCAGTATACAAAATCCCAACAATTCTCCCACTTATACTAAAGTAAACTTTTAGTATACAATGTGTCATTCTAGGTACAAACTAGTACCCAACTATATCTCAGCTATCTAGGTACAAACTAGTACCCAGCTATATCTTAGCTATCTATCCTATCTATCACAACATCTTCTCCCACTTATACAAAAGTTTCTGTAGTCCTAAGTGGGGGGCATCTCTACCATCCCTAAGCCACGAACATGCTTCTCGTACGCCGGGAGTGGTAAGCTCTTCGTGAAAGGATTAGCTAGGTTGACTTCGGTTCCAATTTTGTCAATCACCACGTCACCTCGATTTACGAATACTCGTATAATGTGGTACTTCCGGTCTATGTGTTTAAACGCCTTGTGAGATCTAGGTTCCTTAGAATTTGTCACTGCACCCGCATGATCACAATAAATCGTGATCGCCTTAGGCAAATTCCCGAACAATATCAAGATCTTGGAGAAAATTCTTGAGCCATACTTGCCTCTTTCGAGGCTTCGAAGGCGACCACATACTCCGCTTCCATGGTTGAGTCCGCAATGCATTTACGCTTTGCACTCCTCCATGAAATGGCTCCACCTCCCAAGGTAAACACATAACCCGAGGTAGACTTCTACTCGTCTCTGTCGGCCTAGAAATCCGATTCTCGTATAACCCAAAGACACTAGACCGTCTCGACCGGTAAACAAGCCTTATAATCTCTAGTCCGTTTAAGGTACTTGAGAATATGGTTGACCGCATGATCCGATGTTCCTTTCCGTGGTTAGGCCGATATCTTGAGACCATGCATACAACATGTGAGATATCTCGCTCTCGTACAAAGCATCGCATACATGAGGCTACCGACGGCGGAAGCATATGGTACTAGCCTCATACTTTCTATCTCTTCGGGCGTTTTTAGGGCACTCGATTCTTGGATAGAAAAATGCCATGTCCGAAAGGTACTTGAACCTATCTTGGCATTTTGCATGCTAAAACGAGCAATAACAGTGTCAATGTAGGACACTTGTGACAAGCTTAACATCCTTTTTCGCGCGATCTCGAATAACCTTGATCCCAAGGATGTAAGCAGCTTCACCTAAGTCCTTCATTTGAAACTGCTCGGATAACCACGTCTTTACGTCTGATAACACTTCAACATTATTGCTAATGCGAAGGATGTCATCTACGTAAAATGCAAGAAACACCACCGATCCGTTAACACAAATACGTTACACACACCTCGTTAGGACGGGATACAAATCCATAGGATTTGACTACTTCGTCAAAACGCTGGTGCCATAACCGGAAATATTGCTTAAGTCCATGAATAGAATTCTTAAGCTTCCAAATTAGATGCTCTTCGCCCTCCTTCACATAACCATCTGGTTGTTTCATGTGGATGTCCCTACCTTTTTCAAGGTGACCGTTTAGGAATGCGGTTTTGACATATATTTGCCGGATATCTAGGTTCATGTGAGCTGATATGGCAAGGAGAATCGAATGGACTTGATCATTGCTACGGGCGAGAAGGTGTCTTCATAATCGATACCTTCTTTACGGGTAAAACCCTTCGCCACTAGCCCGGCCTTAAACGCCATGATCTCTTCATTCGGTGCTCTCTCTTTCTCTTGTATACTCACTTACTACCAATAACATTGCAGCCCTCGGGTAGTTCGGTGATCTCGTATACATCCATATCGCATTATGGACTCAAATTTCGAGTCCATGGTGCATCTACATCTCCCATTGCTCGTTGTAAGTCCAGGGGATCCACGGTATCTTGTTCATCCGCCGGGAGATAATCAAACGTCTCCCCAGGTGAACATACCGATCAGGTGTAAATATCACCCTCCCACTACGTCGAACAGTGTTAGGAGCTGTGTTAACAGATTGTGCAGTTACTCGTGGAGTACTATCTTGCACTACTGGTTGTTCAAGTGGAACTCGACCACCTTGTAATTCTTCAAGGATGATGTCGACTCGAGATTTATGGTTACTAGTGTAATCCTCTTCTAAGAACCGAGCGTTAGGGCTAACAACGATCTTCTAGTTCTTTAGGATCATAAAAGTATCCACTCTTCGTTTTCTTCGGATGCCCTATGAACAACATCACTTCGAACGTGATTCCAATTTGTCGGCTTCGCCTATTCAACACATAAGCAGGATAACCCCAAATCCTTAAGTGGTGCATACTGGGTTTGTGCCCGCTCCACAACTCGAAAGGGATCTTTTGTACCGACTTGGAAGACACACGATTCAGCAAGTATGTTGCAGTCTCTAGGGCATATCCCCAAAAGAAAACTAGCAAAGTTGCATAACTCATCATCGACCGAACCATCTCTAAGAGACTTCGGTTCCTTCTCTCCGACACACCATTCTGGCCGAGGCGTGCCCGTCTTGTCGGTCACCGGGATGTAATCCCACATTCTCGTCAAGTAGTCCTTGAACTCATTGGATAGGTATTTCCCACCACGATTAGATCGCAGTATTTTGATTTCTTTACCTAACTTCCTTCTCCACTTCGCCTTGAATTCCTTAAAGGTTTCAAAGCAATCCGACTTGTGGTGAAGAAGGTAAACATATCCATACCTTGAGTAATCGTCGGTAAATGTGACGAAGTACTCATACCCTCCACGAGCTTGTGTAGACATAGACCCACACAAGTCGAAATGCATCAAACTTAATACTTCGTGGCTCTATAACCCTTTGCCTTGAAAGGCCTAGTCATCATCTTTCCTTCCAAACGAGGTTTCGCAAGTTGGAAATGGTTCAATCTTGGAGAGACTCCATCGATCCATATTCCACCAACCTCTAAGTCCTCGTTAAGATTGATGTGACCTAGTATTAAGTGCCACGAGATAAGTTTGGTTTACCTTAGAAGACTCTTTCCTCTTCTTAGGATTTGATGATGAGGAAGCAATATTAACGTAACTACGCGGTTTACAAGTAATAGTATATAAAGATCCGTTTAATGGTCCACCACGAGATAAAATCATCGTCTTTCATGATAGAAACTTCACTATCAAAACTTGATTTATAACCATCCATGGTGCGAGTTTTGAAACAGAAATAATGTTTCGCCTAAACTCGGGCACATATTAAACATCTTTAAGTACTAAAACGAACTATCAAAAGATAGATTTAAATCTCCAATGGCAATTGCGGGAACTTTCAATCCATTGCCCATTGAGACTACCACCTCGCCATTGCTCAATTACCTTTTTCTCGCAAGAAACCTTGCAAGGTGTAACAAACATGAACAGTTGCCCCGAATCCACTACCCATTCATGGGTAGAAGAGGAAACCGTTTCGATTACAAGAGCGACTCGCGTCTCTTTACGTTTTGCCTTGACATCCGGATTATAATTCTTCCAGTGTCCTTTCTTACCATTCTTGAAGAACCTTCCTTTCTCCTTTGACATTTGCATGTTTCCGGTAAGGACCGTCTTCTTACTCCCACTGCTCTTCTTGAAATGTCCACCCTTTCTGCTCTTTTTCTGGTTTCCGCCTTTCGGAGGATTCCTTGAACTACTAGGGATATTCAAGACTTGAGCACTCTTGCCCTTTTCTATAACCTCTTTGACCGCTACCAAAGATTTGAGTAACATACTCATAGTAAACTCGTTCTTAGACATAGCGGTCCTAAAACAGAAGTTCTTATAGAACCTTTGCAGAGCATTTATTGGGAAGGTAAGATATCTCTTCCACTTTGTAAAATTATTTAAACTTTGTTAAACCCATTAGGGTTTGGTTGGTGAGACTGTTTAGGAACTTGAAAAATATCGAACATACATATCTGATAAATATAATTTAAAAAACATGTATAAAGTTAATATTTGCACATAATTCGTAATTAACAATCATTGTAACCTTTTGAAAAACCAATGATGTTAAATACTCGAATAGCCCTAGAGATCACACTCGCAAGCCACTCAGGTGGACGTTTACTCGTGCACCCCTAGACCAAGCTATATACCTAACTCTTTAATTCCAATCCACGCCTAGGTTCTTAAGACGAATGGAATTAATAATTCGATGTCTCTTGACCATGTCACTATTAAAACGCGGGAAGGGACTTCTCAGGAAGTTGTACCTGCGGTGACATCTAAGCTTTGACCATTAATTTGACCGAATTAACATCAAATTCTCGAAATTGGCATACTTACGCGAACCATACCGCTTTCAATTTGATTTAATTAGCCATCTTATTTAATTATTATCTTCTAGAGTACTCGTGTTTACTAGGCACGCAAGCCACTCAGGTGGACGTTTACGGCTTCGCTCCCACTACTCAATAATAATTAAATATTATATTAGAAAACCCATCTCACAAAACTCGTGGTTCAAAAATACAAGCAAGCCACTCAGGTGGACGTTTACTCATATAATTGTTCCACTTTTGTGTAGGGTCCAATTAATGGAGGTCCGATTAAGTGTTTAATATCCAAATTAATGGAATCTAATTAAACATCTAATTTGAAATTGCTTAGTCTTTTATTCAAAAGGTTTGTTTTTGAATCATGCATATCCACATAATTCCTAAAGCATGCAATTTCTAAACGCACATAATAAAACGTGCTCGCGAAAATTAAAACATGCTTCAATAACGACATAAATCCTATTTACATGCTTTTCTAAGCGCAATTAATCACATAATCGCATGCTAAAGCATAATAAAAAATAAATGCGCAAATAGGAAATTTAAAATTGTTATCGGGCTTAAACACACGTAATTCCTAACTATTACATTGCCCGATCAAAATACAGATCTTCGAAATCTTGAAAATCTTCGAATCTGAAAATTGCGTCGAAAACTGCATCGAACTGTCGTCGTCAGGGGCCTGCCATGTGGCAGACACGTGGCATGCACGCTGGCAGGCCAGTCAGCGCCACGTGGCGCCACATCAGCAGACAGGGCTGGCGTGGCAGCCACGTCAGTGTCTTCTTCATTAACAAGAAAACGCCGCCGCTCCAGGCCGCGGCGCTGCGCGCCGTCGACTGGGGTGGGTCTGCCGCGGCCTTGCCGCTCTTCTCCCGGCCGCGGCATCGCCGGAATCGCGGGCCGGGAGCGCCGCGAGCTGCGCGTTACTGCGCTGCTGCTGCGCCGCGGCGGCCCGCCGCCTCCCGTCGCCTCCCGCCGCCTCTTCGGTCGTCCCCAAGCCTTCCGGACGTCTCACGGACGTGCCGGGCTGTGAAGAACAGCCGCTCGGGGCCGTCACCGCGGCCGGTTTACGCGCGATAAATCTCGCCCCCGCCGCCGCCGACTACGCCGCCTGAATTCTAACTTTTCGAGCCACGATTCGATCAATTGAAAGAGGGAAAACGTAATTGGAACACTCACGACCACCGGGTAACGGATTCCAGCCGAGATTAGTTCCTCAATTTCCCGAATTTCAAACGATTCGCCGGAACGAATTCATAACGAGCAGCGAACTTCAGACATCAATTCCAGTCGCATCCGGGATCGGATGATCCCATACAACCTATCAACGCGAAGCTCGTAAGACGAGGATTCCATAGGTCCAAGCCTATCGGAAATCCGACCCCGGAACCGCCGGGAATCGCCGCCGCAAAATGCGGCGGAACCCTAGAAAACTAGGGTTTCCTGGCCAATTTGGGAATTTCTGGACAGCACGACCACTTCTCCTTTCCGACGCTATTCCGGACAAACCAGAAATCGGAATGGGTCGTGCGACCTATCCAGACGAAGCTAACGCGAAGACGAACAAACCTATCCGAACGGATCGGAAGGATACTGTAGCACGCGCCCTTACGCGCTGTCGCAAGTCGGCGCCCGTGTTCTGCCAGAAACTAAGTTTTCGCCCTTCCGCTCCGTCGCGCCTCGATTTTCGTGCCAATCGGACCAATTACAGTACAACAAACAGTACAATCACATAGCACATTGATCCTATCAACTACTCGTGGATTTTCTCACGAGAAAAACATTACAACGGGGTCAAAAACGGTGGCTCGCGCGCCGCCCCAAACACGAAATAGCCCGATAACGACGAAATAAATCCTAATTATGCAACAATCAGAGCCTAAACCAGGCTCTGATACCAATTGAAGGAATAATAGGGTTTACAGTAAGGCTACCTTCCTCCTGGTGTGTTGTCGCGGCTCCGATTGTTGCTCCCGTGTCGATCTTCCGATCTCGTGTCCCGGCCTTTTCTCCCCTACGGGTGGTCGGAGATCCGAAGAAAATAAATTTTTCTCTCTCTCATAAATCACGCCCGGCGTGAATAATTTTATGAATCTCCGTATTCCGTTCCGAACGAATACTAATATATATAGGCTTCAAAAACCTATATAATATTAATATATTTGCGACCCATTAATTTAATTATAATCCAATGGGCTTCTATTAAATCAGCCCATAATATAATTAATTAATTTATTGGGCTACTAATATTTATCAATTAATTGGCCCACCAATTAATTCCGAATAAATAACATTATTAAATAATGTAAAATACATTAATCCATTAATAATGAATTCGAGAGATAATAAATTACTAGGCAACTAATTGGGCCGGATCGGGGATCCAATACAAGAAATAAAGTTTGGGCCTCCAATTAATTAATTATCCATGTTCAAATTCGGAGCAAAATTAATTAATTAACACGCATTCATTCCACTAGAGAATCCGTGTTGACTTACCCCTTTATCACAATTTGAGCAAGGGCTTGTATTTTAGACTTAATCGATCTCCGTATTTAAGATAGAAATATCCGTTAATTAATTAAGCTTACCGACTTCGCTTAAATTAATTAACATCTTGTATTCTCCGAGTAGTACCACTCGACCTTATTAACACACTCGAACTTAATCAACCGGCCGGGTTTAGTGTGCTAATCCTTTCGAGTTCCTCGGGGGATATTATCAACCCATTCCCGGGATACGGCCGCAAGATACGGACAACCGGCTCGAGCCACAAATGACTACTAACACCCAAGATACGTAGATCCGGTCGCTCATTGGACGTTCACCATAGTAGGTCAAAGTGATAAATAGCCAAATGCACTCAGCTGAAGTCTTACCAAGCTTAAGATCAGCTAAGTCACCGAGATCTTGGTTCACCACTAAGGTCAGTTAGGAGAACACATCTCACTGTGATCCGTCAATACACCACCTTAAGTGTACCAGTAAAGACAAGCAGCTAAGACAAGCCACTTCTTATCTAAACTGCAGCTTAAACCGACAACTTCATCCTTAAGTTGTCTCGGCTGTGTTAACTGTTTATATCTTGTCAGTTCAACCAATTTGTGTTGTCTTCTGTGATACCCGACACACCACACAAATCTAACTTTTATACAAGATAAAGGATAACATGTGCAAATATACATATTTATCAGATAGGAGAATAAAACAGTGGTAAGGACAAAAACACATTGTATACAAGCATAAAAAGTGCTTCCAGTATACAAAATCCCAACAATCTCAGTAATTTACTACTAAGTTAATGAACTGACCTTTGTTTGGGAATATCTTGACATGTATTTATTTAGGATCTGACCTTCGTTTGGGAATATCTTAGTAATTTACTACTTGTGGTTGCTTTTAGTGTACATATTGTGAACATAGTTGTAAAATTGGTCTCCGCTCTCCCTATCAGCGACAACATCTTATATATATATATATAAACCGAATGATTTCAATTTCAAATCAATTTCAATTCAATTGAACTCAATTGAAATTTCATTAAATTGAGGGGTACATATAGAAGATATATAAGATTATGTCCCTCAATTTATGCTCAATCATGAAATAATTTTAGAATGTTTCTCAAATTACGCCCATTAATTGTTAATATTAATATTTTAAAAATATCCCTCAATTTACGCCCAATCATGCTAAATCTAATATTTTATAAAATACTTATATATATATATATATATATATAAACCGAATCATTTCAATTCCAAATCAATTTAAATTTCAATTCAATTGAACTCAATTGGGATTTCATTAAATTGAGGGGTAAATATATAAGATTATGTCCCTCAATTTATGCTCAATCAAGAAATAATTTTAGAATGTTTCTCAAATTACGGCCAATAATTGTTAATATTAATATTTTAAAAATATCCCTCAATTTACGCCCAATCATGCTAAATATAATATTTTATAAAATATAATTAAAGAAATTCAAATCACAACTTTATAAGATTAATCAATTTCAATTGGAATTTCATTAAATTGAGGGGTAAATATATAAGATATATTAGATTATGTCCCTCAATTTATGCTCAATCATGAAATAAGTTTAGAATGTTTCTCAAAATTACGCCCATTAATTGTTAATATTAATATTTTGAAAACATCCCTCGATTTACGCCCAATCATGCTAAATCTAATATATATATATATATATATATATATATATATATATATATATATATATATATATATATATATATATAAACCGAATGATTTCAATTCCAAATCAATTTAAATTTCAATTCAATTGAACTCAATTGGATTTCATTAAATTGAGGGATAAATATATAAGATATATAAGATTATGTCCCTCAATTTATGCTCAATTATGAAATAATTTTAGAATGTTTCTCAAATTACGCCCATTAATTATTAATATTAATATTTTAAAAATATCCCTCAATTTACGCCCAATCATGCTAATTATAACATTTTATAAAATATAATTAATGAAATTCAAATCACAACTTTATAAGATTAATCAATTTCGAATCTATAATTTGTTCACAAGGGTTTTTTAAAAGTTTTATGTTGAATAACTGCTCCTCAATTTTTGCATAATGATGTTAAAAAAAGGTTAATTATATATTAAAATTATATGTTAATAATTTTAAGGAACAAATTAGATTATATTATATCTTATATATTTACCCTCACATATATAATAAGTCATAGTCTAAAATCTTATCACGTCATGTCAAATATTAGGCATTTTCTTCGAGAAAAAAACTTGGAAGTAGAAAATGCCTAATATTTGGTCCATCATTGAGTAGTTGGATGAATTCAATGAGTCATTTGCGATGAAACTTCGACTGATCCGTGCATACGAGATCCCTTCATTCAACAAAAAAGATATATCAAGTATAGAGTGTGTTTTCCACGATGCAAAGGTATGTCTTATTCAGTAGTTGTATTAGTTTAATATTTAAAGTAACTCATATTGCATTGAATTCATATTCAAATGTTTCATGAGGAGAGAATTGAAGCAACAATACCAAAAAATTTGGTTCGCATA
The DNA here is from genome assembly GCA_028984105.1 of Lavandula angustifolia. Taxonomy (NCBI): domain Eukaryota; kingdom Viridiplantae; phylum Streptophyta; class Magnoliopsida; order Lamiales; family Lamiaceae; genus Lavandula; species Lavandula angustifolia. The sequence continues at coordinate 30,744,718 of CM054803.1, forward strand.
TTGAAACCACAACTTGAGGAGGGTCAGATATATGATGTAAAAAACTTTAAATTTGTGCATGATAGTAGGACACACAAGGTCACCACAAGTACATATATGATATTGATCAATGATAAAATTGGAGGTTAACCATAGAGAATCTGAGAGTAAGTTTCATTCATTTAGTAATAAGTAAGCATTTCTCTTTCATTGTATGGATACTAAGAGATTATGTTGTCATGAGCTTAACTGGTTCATTTGGTTTGTAATTTGATAATATCAGCATGATATCCGGAGTTTATATTTATATAAAATATTTTCTGATTATGCCATATTAGATTATAGTGGTTCATGAAAATATAAATAATAATATTTATACACAGCACTAGAGTAGCACAATCATGCACATAAAACTATTATAATTTCGTGCGTAGCATGGGTGTTGTTCTAGTGTTTGTAAAACAACAATGTGTTAGATATATAATAAATGATTAACAAGTGTAAAAGAATTCATACAGAATAGCAGTGGCAGCATGGAAGCATGGCATTAGGTCCATATCAAATTTAGGCGAGACAGTTTGTACAATTGAATAACATAAACATAATAGTTGACGAGACAGTTTGTACAATTGAATAAAATAAACATAATAGTTGACGAGACAGTTTGTACTATTGAATAAGATAAACATAATATGAAATTTGAGTGGAATAGTTGGCGAGACAGTTTAGATGCCATGCATTTAGGTACGCATGCACTGTATGCAATTAGTTGACATGCACCGTAAGCTTTTAGTTGGCATGCACTGTATGCGTTTAGTTGGCATGAGATTAGTTTAATATATATAACTATGAAATTAGCTTAGTATATATAATTATGAAATTAACTTAATATATAATTATAGGTAATATATATAACTATGAAATTAACTTATAAATATTAGGGAGATAGAAGATATATAAGTATGTGGTTAGTTTAATGTATATGTGAAGTCGCGTGAATAACATAAAAAGTTAACGCACGGTATAACTATGATTATATTATAGTTATTCCGTTTAGGTATAAAACGGAGTAATTTGATTTATTTTAGTAGTGCTAAGATAAATGTAAAAACACGAATTCATAGTATGTATGAAAAAGTTCTTTACTGGAGAATAGTATGATTTCATTATGTTTTTCGTGTTCATATCGGCTGTATTGATGTTTATTTCAAAAGCTAGGTTATACATATTGAATTTGTAATACTAGTTTGTGGTTCATGAAAAATCACAACATGTAACTTTGAATCTGTCCAATCAGAAATTTTCTAGTGTATTGAGACTAAATATTACTTTTTTTTGGGTTAGACTACGTTCTGAATACGTAGAGCAAGAGAAGCATCCCCTCCGTTATCACCACCGACGAATACGCGTCGATCCACCCGTACAAAAGGGAAAACGAATGTGGAAGATAACGATTCAGATTCTTCTCCTGAGATGCGGCCCAGAGGTCGACGGAGTGCCTCCAATTTTCCTCCAAATTGTAATGAAGCCGAGTTTAGGAAGAAATGTGCGAAAGACGTGGAGAAAAGTGTCCTCCCAAAACTGAAGAGTTATTTGAAGGGAGTGTTGAATAGCATGGGGTTGAAGATAGGGTCAACCTCACACCGAGCCTCTCCCGAAGGTTCAAGATACTCGACGTCGCACCGAACAGAGGCCGAGGGTTTGAGACACTCGACGTCACACCGTACCCAGCCCGAGCCTTCCCGCCACTCCTCCTCGCACTGAGTTGAGCCATCGGCTTTCCGCCACTCCTCCTCGCACCGAGTTGAACCATCGGCTTCCCGCCACTCCTCCTCGCACCGAGTTGAGCCATCGGCTTCCCGCCACTCCTCCCATTGAGTTGAGGCCCAGGCTTCCCGCCACTCCTCCTCGCACCGAGTTGAGCCCTAGACCCAGCCAGAGCCCGAGGGTTCCAGACACTCAACTGCACATTGGGATGAATCAAATGCTCAGTGGGATGATGATGTGGTAATTTTTGAAATTAATACTCTGTCTTAATAACCTATTACTCCAAATTACATTCTCTAAACTATATAAATTACCGAGTAATAACAATGTTTTATAAATCAATTACAGGATCAGAATAGTCCACCAAGGCCATTCGATGAGCCCCATATTCCTGTAATGGAGCCAGACTTAAGCCATATCTTAAGAGTCTCGCCCCAACGAGTTCAATATCCAGAGGGATTTTTACATCCGCTAGCTACCCAGTTTGAGAGGGCACCTGACAAGGGTAAGGCACCCGCCAAGCGGGGAAGGGGATGACCGAAGAAACAAACCGTGGTGGATCTCACGGATGACTTGGATGAGTATATTGAAAAAACCTTCCAACGGTATAACGAGTGGCATGAGGGGGATGTGATGGCGTACGTTAGGGTTCTCAAGTCTCTCTTCGTGTTGCATCAGAGTTTCTTCACCCAGGTCGAAAATGTCAGGGTTATGATGGACTCAAAGGTACATCCATGAATTTATGTTTCTATATTGTACAAACATATTTGATTTCTAATATTGTTTAACTATGATTTTCTGTAGATGATTGACCTTTGGTTAACTTCAATGAGACGACTTCTAGGGAAGGGGGAAGGCTTGCTCCCGGACATGAATCCAGTATCAACAATTTTGGTTGATACTGATTTCTTTGTAAGTATATTGTTTTATTGTATAATATAAGTTGTGGATCTAAGTTAGCTCTCCAATAAAATTTCTTAACACTACACATGATTTAGGCCGCACTCATACAAGAGTGGCTAGATAACTGCTGCAACCTAGATACTTGAAGCTTCGATCCGTATGCAGATTTTACTCGGTGGACTCAGAGGGGCTGATTGACACAGCCACAAGATGGCGATGGGCTAGCTATGTAAGTTTCGAGAAACTCCAAAACACTTTGAAACTACGTTGTCTTACAAATTTCATTGTATTGTATAGGTCATAGCAGTGTGCCTCATTCCTGCGGACCACTGGGTAACAATCCGTATCTGCCTCGACGATTGGAAGGTTGAGTTATATGACTCACTTTGGCAAAGAGGTAACGAGGATTACGACCCTACAAAAATTGGAACGCTTGTACCGTTGACCAAATTCTTGTACAAGCTTCTTGAGCAAGCAGGCGTATGAGAGCACAAGTATGGACATCGTCAATGTCCTTTTAGCCACGACTGTCCGGTTATTCTAGGCTCTGACCCCCACTTCACTCAGTTTGACCACATCAATTGCGGGGTTTATGCATCCATGTACGTGGAGAAGCTACTATTCGGATATTCGACACCGACGATGATGACTCGGCACACCACGTTAGTCGAGTACCGAAAGAGGATGGCGACTTTGATGTGGGAGAGCTATATCCCATAGCTATTTCTGTTTCTTGCTCATTCGGACATTTGGGTTTGTTCCAACTTATTTCTATCTCTCCTTTCTATGCGAACTTATTTAGGACGGACATTTGGGAATTTCGAACATATTGCTAAGTAATTATTTAGGACGTATTTCTACAAACTTATTTAGGACGGACATTTGGGTTTCGCATTTGGATATTTCGAACAATTATTATTTCGAACAATTTCGTCAGTTTTGCATTTGGCTATTTCGAACACATTTGGGTTTCGCATTCTAAGTAATATTTTAGGACGTTATAACAACAATATTCGAATTCTAAGTAATAATTTCTACGTAATAAATCGTATAAATTGCGATATAAATTTTGTATAAATTTCGATATAAATTTCGTATAAATTTCGATATAAATTTTGTATAAATTTCGCAAGGGTTACGTATAAATTTCGTATAAATTTTGATAATGCATGCATGGGGTTCTCGTCCTTCAACAGCAAGGTTACGTATAAATTTTTATAATTCATTGCATGTGGAGTGATGTGTCTAGAAATTTCATGCATGCATGTTTATTAGCTTGACAAATTTAAGCGGCAACGTAACAGAAATTTCACACAAAGTGATACGAATGCATGTAAAATGTGATACAAATGCATCTATGAATTGACGAAACAATGTGATACGAATGCATGTAAAAAATCAACGACATTTATGACGTATGAATTTCATGCATGCATGTTTAGGACGTATTTCTACGTAATAAGTTGTGTGCTCAAGAAGATTTCTGCTGGGTTTCTTGCATACATGCATGTTTATATTAGGTAAAGAGAGAGAGAGATTAAAGATGATTGTGAATAGAGAAAGAGAGAGAAGAATTCAACTACATCAACTATCACTTCTCTGCAAAAAGTAGGAGAAGAGAGAGAAAAGTGTTGCAGGCTAGGGTGTAGAGTTGTTTAGAGGTTTAAAATAATATATATGTACATTTTTGCATTTATGGAAATCCATATACATTTTTGCATTTATGAGTGTTTGATGTGTACATTTTTACACATTCCCCTTTGTGCATTATACAACTATGGATAAAAGCTCGTTTTAACCTTTTTTTTCCTTTTAATATTCATATTTTGAAAGTCTGTTTGTATCTGCATTAAGTATGATGACATTACCAAAATATGTATTGGATATTATAGTAACTACTAATTACGTTACGAAAAAAAATAATATACGCACCGGATGTAGGTATATTCGGGCACAATTGGCCCAATTTCGTGGCCCATTTTCTCTGATCCAGATCCGCGAATAAAATGATTTATATATTGTACTAAAATATTACAATAACTTTATAGCCTAATTGTAAGCTCATTACTCCACTATTTAAGAGGTTTTGAGTTCAAGGCTATTCAATTGCATTTTTTTAAATTTATTTTTTTCCTTTTATTAATTTAACGAAAATTACTATTCGATTTGCTAATTATTTTTAATTTTTTCCTTTTAACTTTTTTTTTTCTTATTTTAACGCTTTTTGTTTTTAATTTTTTAAAACTTTATTTTTTGTTTTTTTTAATTAACTCTCCTTAAAAAGGGTCATTTATTTTGCAGAAAAATGTCATTTGTAGAATATTATTTGCTCCAAATAAAAGCGTCATTTGTTTTGAACAAAATGTCATATATAAAGTATCATTTATTGATTATCAATTATTTTTGAAAAAATATATTTGTATAGGAAAGAAGTGTCAATTGTTGTTAACAAATGTGTAATTTATCTCAAAACTGTCAATCATACTGAAGTAAAGTGTCAATCATAATTAAGGAACGTGTCACTTTAATCCAATAATCGCACGAAACCACCCTTCAATGATTTAGTCGACAAAATATGATCAGCATAATTCCCAAAAATGTTAGTCAAAGTGTCAATCGTAGTAAACAAAACTATCGATTTTCTCGGAGGAGAGCGTCATTTTGTAATGAATAAATGTGTCAATTGCGAGGAACACAAGTGTTATTTATCTCAAAGTGTCAATTGTCATAAACAAAGAGGTATCAATTGTCTCGAAGGAGAGTGTCACATTGTCATGGCGTGTCATTTGTAATGAATAAATGTATCAATTGCAACGAACAAAAGTGTTATTTTATCTCATAGCATTAATTACAGTGAAGTAAAGTGTCAATTATAATTAAGTAACATGTCACTTTAATTCAATAATCATATTAAATCACAGAGTGAATAAGCATTTTTCTCAAACCAGTTCCAAAATTCTTTACTGTCAAGCATACACACAAAATTAGCTTATCAAATATCATAAGTCGGATCAAATACATCGACTATCTACAATTCTACATACATGTCCACTAGCTCGGGCCAAAAATAAAATCAAAGAGCAAACCAGAGTTTGACCAAATCTTCACCGAAGCAGTGATGTCCGCCTTATTCCGAAGCAACGGTTGAATATTGAAAAAATCCAACCCTCAGATTTGTAGGAGAGAGAGACGAGAGATGCGAGAGATTTTGGAGAGAGAGGCGAGGACGAGAGAGGTAGAGAATGAGAGGACGGAGGCATAAAGCGGAGGCGGAGAGAACGGAGCGGCGAGCGCCGAAAGGCGAGAGAGAGAAGCGAGAGAATGAGAGATGAGTGGGAGATGAAGAGAGCGGAATGAGAGAGAGCCTAGGGTTTGTTAAGTTTGATTTTTTTTTTTTAATGATATAGCGGCCCATTGTGGTCAAAATGGATCTTCCATGCAAACCGGATGTACATACATCCGGTGCACGAAAGTGTGCCCCAATATTATAATCTTTACATTTCTCAAAAGAATACATAATGCATAGTATTAAAATACAATAGAATACAGATTTTATTCAATGGTTATATCAATAATATTTATGTATTATAAAGCCTTAGATTCGTCAAAAATAGAATTTGATTAGAAAAAGACATTTATTTCAGCCGTAGTCACTGTTGAATTTAATATAAATGGGCTTATAGACTTCATACAAAATGGTTGTCTAGTTCAGCTGTTGTTTATAACAAATCAATCCACTAACACCAATTAATGCCCCATTTTTTATCCAGTCGATAGTTGGTAGTACTGGTGGAGAATATTATATTATTACCATTTACCACAACTCAAATCTTGAAAATGCAACGCTAAATGTAATTGTACACTTTAAGAAAGTATTTACAGATGATCACTCTCTAATATCTATATCTGTTATCTACATAATAGATATATATATAGAGAGAGAGAATGGATCAAATAAGAGTTCCTACTTCCTATACCCCTTGTTTGCATCAAAGCCTAACTATATATATATATATATATATAAGGTATGATTCTGTTAAGAATCATCTCTCAAATAAAAACTAAGAATCATTGTAGGTCATAGATCTCCATCCGATCTATGGTCTACAATTAATCTATTTTTTTTGTTAATTCACAAAATTATGAAAATGATAAAATGGTAAACATCAATATTAGTAATTAAATTTGAAAAATACAAAACCTGAAAAAACTCAAATTACCTACCATCTCCCGCCGCCACTGCCGACCACCACCACCACCACTGTCGCCCACCGCAACCACCGCCGCCACCACTAATTAGAGAGAGAAGGTGTATGTTATGTATTATAAGTATGATGAATTGTATTTGTAAAATCACAATATGCATAAACACAGACAATGATATGCATAAAAATGCATGGAATTATGCATAAATTAGTATTATAATATGTTAGTCTATGCATAAAATTGTTCGACCTTATTCATAAACAAATAGTGTAATATGCACAATTTTTTTTATTGTATAATATAATAGACAGTATTATGATAAAATTGTTCAGACTTATGCATAAACAAATACCATAATATGCATAAAACATATATTTATTGTAAAACATAATGTCCAAATAACATACAATTTTATGCTTAAAAATGTTCATGATTATGCATAAACTAACACCGTAGTATGCATAAAAAAATAGCATTTTCCAACATATTGCCTCCACCGCTGCCCCCCGCCGCTAACTGCCGCCGCCACCGACCACCATTGCCGCCGCCGCCGCTGCCGCCGGTCGCCGCTCCGCATGAGGTAAGTGTAGATGTTTGGTGTAGTTTCAAAACATAAGGTGTAAAAAAATATAGTTACCTTTAATTGAATTTAAGGTGTAAAAAAATATAGGTGTTCATAGATCAAAAAAATGAAAGGCTATGATTGGTTCTTAGTTATTATCTAAGATGATGGTTTTTAAAATATATATATATATATATATATATATATATATATATATATATATATATATATAAGTGGTATTAGAGCCAAATAACGTAAAAAAATTCTCTATTGAAAAATTGAAACAATTTACTTCTAAGATTTTAAAGCTCTACACGAGCTCTGCTCTAAGTCAAGTTTCCTCAAAGCCTGTAAGTCCTTTGGAAAAGGCAAAAGGTAAGAGTAAATCTTTGACAGTATCTTTAGACCTAATGAAGAAATTGTTTCATACCCTTTCAATGGAAAAATCAACTAAAAATGTTCTTAATAAGAACAAAGAAATTGTTTATTCTGAAAATTTTGATAAGAGTCTTCAAGACTGGAAATTACCAGAAGTTTCAAAATTTAAAGTTTATAAAAAAAGGAAGCTTTGAATTTCAAAGTGATTATGTTGTTAAAACTATTGAAGAAACTATCCCTCTAAAAGGAGGATATGATTCTCGATCACTTCTTTCAAAAAATATGATCGAAATTCGTAAAGAAAAATATAAATTTCTAGAAGGATTAAATGTTTATGCCTTAATTATGTTCAGAGATCAAAGGCATCTAAATTTAGAAGATTCTCTTCTTGGAATAATTGAGTCCACAAAAGCGCGATCACTATATATATATATATATATGGGAAGAATCATTTTGTGGTTAGGATTGCTAATTTAATTCTTACCAATCCTTTATTTTAATTCATTAAGGGTATAATAGACAGATTTTTTTTAATTTCTTATGTTCTTCTTCACCTAATTAGTGATCGCGCTTTTGCTTCTCAAATCAATTAAATACAATCTTCGTTCTCCCCAAATCCTGAAAATATGCATGCAATGAGTGGTATTATTCAATCTTCATTGTAAAATAATTGTTGGAATTTCGTCTATTTGATCCTTCTTCATTGATCCTTCTGGTTGCAATGGTGAATTCAACCTCCATGGGTATTTTCCCTTTTTATCTTTTCATTCATAGATTTTTACGCATTCAAACTGTTTGATTGTGTTTCATCGATTTTCATACTGAATTCTTATATTCATTACGTCCCATAGAAAGTGTCTTATTTCTATGGGGCACGAAGTTTTAGGAGAGTTGATTTTAGTGGGCAATGATGTGAGACTCATACAATTAATTAATTCTTTAGAATTGGTTTGTGAGGTAGAGATGTGGACTCATGTAACTAATTAATGATTTTAAATTGATTTGAGTTGGTAAAGGTGCGGGACCCACTTCCTTTTTTAGAAACATGACACTTTTGATGGGATATCCCCGAAAATGAAAACATGACACTTTCTAAGGGACGGAGGGAGTATTTGCATTACGAATAACCAAATCTAGATCAAGTAGGTTAGAAATCGATTTTCATGATTGATTCATATTCTTTCATGTTGATTTTGCATATTTTCAGGCTGAATTCCCATTTTCACGTTGAATTCATATGTTTACATTCTGAAACTGGTAATTGTAACCCTCTTGATTTTAGATTGATGAATATTTGTTGGTAGCTCTTCGTTCATTGTTATTGATTTGTTTTGATTTTTGTTCTCTGTTCAAAAATTGTCTATGCACGTTTAGTTCATCCCCATGCACTTTTAGGGTAATATCAATGCATATAAATTGTTCTTGGATTTATTTGTTTATATGCTAAATGTCATTTAGTTCTTTTAATGGATTTGTTGTAGATGGAAGTAATTATGTAGCTTATATCGATGAAAATAGTGTGGAAACTTCAGCTGTTTCTTATACCCCAGTTTGGCCAAATGAAATGAAGCCATATGTTGATCAAAAGTTTTTAAAATTTAATTATGGGATGGAGTTTTACAAGATATACGCCAGATTATGTGGTTTTGATGTTCGAATTTGTTCTTTTCATTAGAGCATGGATGAAACTTATTTGCATAGATATGTAGTATGCAATTGTGACGGTGAAAGAACAACTCTAGTTTCTGGTGGCGATCATACTAAGAGAAAAAGAAAGTGTTTGTCAGTTAAAGCATCATGCAAGGCACGTGTTGTGTTCAAATTCCGTGGAGGTGAAAGATATGTAATTTTAGTTAAACGCAAACGTAGGGTTCATATTTTCCATCTAGGGTATAATATTATCACAAAACAGTACGTTTGCATTTACCTAAGGCTTAAGGTTTCATATTTTCCATCTAGGGTATAGTATAATCACAAAATAGTACATTTGCATTTACTTAAGCTTGGGGTTTGGAAAAGCTAGGAACGCTAGCGCCTTCCAAATCCGAATGGAAATACGAGCGTTCTGAAATGAACGCGTCGGAACGCTCGCATTTCTCAACTGGAGGCAAAACTTAGGTTCATATTTCTCATCTAGGGTATCAAAGCTACCTAACCTATGTGCATCAAAAAATAACTTAAAGTGACACTCTTTGTGTGTATCAAGATAAGACATGACTTCATTAACAGTCACTACCATAAGTCTAAACATACTAATGTATGTTGTTAAGATGCATCAACAGAATTTAGCTAAACATCATCCAAAAACTAAGAAATTAACTTACAGACCAAAACCAACTCCGGCAAAGTAATACATTATGCCAAGCGGAAGACGGTCGACATTGATATTCTTCTTTTTTTTCAAAACTTTCTCATAATATGCCTATGCCTATGTCTTACCTAAAACCTCATCCTTCAATATGTTAACACCCCATGATAGTAAAGTTTTGCAATATCGAACCCTCAACACATTCAATAGCTTTTTGAGTTCTTTTTCAGACCACCCTGCCAAGCTGCTGAAGCTTCACCCATGAAGGTTTCCATGTGCCGCATAGCAAAGATTCCATTGTTTACTATGTTGTCTTTGTCAACCCAACTCACATGGACAACACAGATCTTCGCCTTCTTCATTGTATTAGCTTTTTAACCATTTTCTTGCATCTCTAGAAATTCCACGAACATGGCCTTCTGGATATTGACGATATTAAAAAAATCAGAACAATGTATAATGTGCATCTTATATTCCAAATCCATAACTTGCTTATGATATGTAAGTGCATCAGTAGTGAAGCATTTGTGCATTAATATAATTCATAAAGTGCAGTATTAGAAATCTTATCAAAGAACTCATAAAATTTGAATACTTTTCAATTGAACAACTTAATTCCTCCTCATTGAGGCTATCTATCACGTAGTGTTGGTCCGGAGACGAGTATCAGGTGTAGAGGAGGGGGGGAGGGGAGTGAATACACCTGAGTCCAAGTTTTTCCTCAAACGCGAAGGTCAGTCTTGTACTAAGTTTGCTATTGAACGGGTTCAGTTTCCTGTTAAGCCTTCTAATCGCGGGTCAGAGTGATTCAACGACTGAATTCTTTCTACTGACTGATGTCAGTACTGAGAATTTCAGTGGATGAATATTGTGCGGAATAGTGTAAGCCCGGTTTTAGTTCGTCTCTTGGAAAAACGTTTTTATGCAAACCAAATCAGTTTTGGCTAGTGCACTTTCAAATCTGTTTTACTGAAATAATGATTGTGCAATCAGTTGAAAAACAGATGCAATAAAATAGTAAATGACACGAGCAATTTTTAACGTGGTTCGGATATGCAAGATCCTCCATCTACGGTCCTATTGAACAGGAGGTCTTGCTGATTTATCTGAGCAAGCCTCAGCAAGGTTTCTGTACACTGGAATAACCTTCTAAGTTATAGTCCTTAGCGACTTTACAGAATCAAACCGAAGTTTGAAGGTTTGTCTCCAACAATGAAGGAGTTCTTACAATAAGAACGTTTCACTAAAAGTGAACTCCTTCGAAAGTTCTAAGCTTAAGATCTAACAATGTTGGCTTAAAGAAGAGATCAGGTAACAACTCTAGAGAGAAGAACTATAGGGATGTCTTTGGGACTTCTAGTTCTTCGCTGGATCTAACAGTGAGTTTGCTAGAGTGCTTGAGAAAGTATTCGTGAGCTTCAAAGCATATCTGTTCCCGTTGGTCTGTTGAGCTTTAGCGTGGTTAGCATATTTCTTCAATGAAGATGATCTCTTTATATAGTTGTGACACATGCATAAATCCGTTGGAGTGGACCATGCCACGTGTCACAAGACTCCAAGGAAAAGACCATATAATTTTGAATGTCGCTGTAGAGTGGTTGACTTTGTGTGCGTGAGAGCAGCTTTTGTGTTAGAGCAGGTAAGCTTCGCTTGTTTCTCATTGGTCGAGGTATGGCTGTAGGTGAGACTTATCAGATAACAGTCTTCTAAGTGAGTTGATTTCCTCTGAATCTCGAAAATAAGTATCCTCTGCTAACATCCGACTGATAAAGGTCAGGCTGTCGATTTTTCTCGTACTGTCTGCAATTGAGTTGCAGCTCTATTTAGTAGATCAAGGCCGATCCTACTGAGTCATTCTTTCTGAGTCGGCTGAAGAGTGATCTTCTACTGAGTGTTTCCAGCTGCTGACTTGAAGACAAACACTGAACCTATGACAGACATGGGGTTCTAGAACCGTAACTTCTCAACTGAAGTTCATTCCAATAATTTACCCCTTATAGAACTTAGACAAAATAATCTATAAAGATCAACGCAAGTCTAGCCTATTACATCATATCGGTTCATCACACACTCAGGGGCAAGGGCAGAGGTTTTGGGATCTTCAATTCCTCATTACTCAGTAACCACAATGTATCACATGCAGAGGTACTGAATCATCTCCCAATAATTTCCCTCGAATCACTGATTTAACTTACAATTTCCCCCATTATCAATAGTCTCTACATATCCTATAATTTCCCTCTATAACAGGAACTATGCAGATACATCTACTGACTCATATCCTTCATATCCCCCTAACAATGGTCTCCTGACCACTGGCACATATCCCTACACGTCGATTTTGGATTTCTTTTTGTTAATGTAGACCACATAGTAATGATCACCAACACAGTGCGGGAAGTAGATTTGTGCAAAAAAAATCGAGCATTTAACATTCCATATAACAACGCATTTCATACATAACATGTTAATGTATTTATACCTGGTCAATTTTTTAAATGCTAGCGGATGATATAGATATATACTCAAAGTGCATCATTTAGAAGGTGTAAGTGCATAAGAAAGTTACACGACTGGGCATTAATGATTGTAAAACAAACATATAATCAGCATGTACTCCCTGCTTCCCACTCATCTTGCAATATTTTTAGTTGAGTTTAAAATAGTGGTATAAAGGTGTAAAGTAGTGGTAAAAAGTAAAAGATGATGGGGTCCACTTGTTTGGATGATTGTAGTATACTCATTTCTTTCTATTTAAAAAAAAGTTGAAAGATGAGTGAGATGGCTTGAAAAGAAAAATGTTGTAAGATGGGTGGGACGGAAGGAGTATGTATTAATAAATATGTGCACAAGATTGAAGGCAAAGGTGCATCATATACCAAAAGCAGATTTTACTTATATTCATACGAATTTGTACCAATATTCAAATTCAATCTAAATTCAATCTAAGTATGACACGATATATACATATGAGCACAAGATTGAAGGAAAAGTGCATCGTATACCAAAAAAGTTTAGAAACCACATATGCACAAAAGATGCATACGTTAACCCTGTAGTATGAATTTCGAACCCTCTCAATCGCACAAATTCCAATTTCAATTATGAGAGGCGATTTGTAGATTATTATTTGATGCTATATGAGAAAGGGAGTAGAAGAGTTGCTACTTTGGAACATTTCAATTTTTTATTCAATTGAAAGAAAATGAAAAGCCCCCGTCTCTTAACTTGATGACATACGAAGTGTCCATTTTACCCTTTTCTCAATTAAAATTAATCAAAAGCCTTATATTTTATTTAAGTAAAATTTATTCCTAACCATCTATCTCTTTAATCTAGTGGCTCCTATTTGTACATTTCATCCTATACGGTGGTGTTCACCAGAGAACCCACCCCTATATATAGGGGCGGGTTCTTTGGTGAACACCACCTTATATAGGGGTGGGTTCTTTGGTGAACACCAGGGTGGGTTCTCTGGTGAACACCACCATATCGTGATCACTTTCATTCTTTATTCGATGCACTTGTATAGTCAGACTTCGAAGTCAAAAATTACGGTCATAGCTCTCTAACAAAATGGAATGAATTGAGTCAGATTGATTTTTGAATTGCAGGGATAAATGAAACAATTGATCAAGATAAACAAAGCATAAAAGTAAGAAAAGAAAATAGTAAGCAGATTGAAAAATCTAATGCACTCAAAGGCACGTCATGATACACTTATAGCGAAAATCTAATGCACTCGAATGGAGAGAGATAGAAAAGAGAGAGAGAGAGAGAGAGAGAGAGAGAGAGAGGTACAGATTTTTGAGAGAGACAAGTGAGGGAGGAGAGATACCAAGAGAGAGAGAGAGAGAGAGAGAGAGAGAGAGAGAGAGAGAGGGAAGAAGAGATATACGTGGATATATGTTGAGGGAATGAGAGTGTGAAGACCAAAATATCAAGTTGTAGTAGTGGGGACCAAAAATAAAAGAACAGTACTATATTACCTTAATGAAATTCAATGAATTATTAATAATTAAAAAATGCTCCTTTTATCATAACTTTAGATCTTAGAAATAGAAGGTGTAAATTTTTCACCCTGTAAGGAGGTGTTCTCAAATGATCCTCTCCCTATATATATAGGGTTGGATCCATTGCAAACAAGAGTAAAAATAGGAACTAGGAATACCTTATAGGTGTTAGATCGATTCAATTGGATCGATGTAATGGCTATTGTTGAATTTCACACCTAAAAAATCCATTTCAACGACAATACACTTTCTTGACGATAGTAATACACTTAGGAGTGTATTGGTCAATTTACAGGTAACAAAATTAAAAAAGGGGGAAAAGTTTCAATATTGATTTCATTTCCCCCCTCCCAATTTTATTTCCCTTCCCGCTTCCCCAAACTCTAGCGAGAGCAGGACGACGGCGGCGACGACCTCTACTAGTTCACGACGATGGCAACGAGTCCTTGTTCACAGCGACGACGGCAAGCTCTCAGATCTTCGATCGCGGCGACTTTCTTGCAGATCTTCGACGGCGGCGAGGAGCTCGCAGCCATTCGGTGACGGCAGCTCCTCTAATCCGCATCGAAGTTCCGAGAAGGCAGTGAAAACTAGAGCACAATCTCAAAGAGAGCGGAAGACGGCAGCTACATCTATTTTGCGTCAAAGCTTGAGATCACATGACCGATTCATACTTTATTTATGGTTTCTTCATTATTTTAATTGTGTATTCCAGTTTTCCCAACTTTAAAACCACATTTCGACGCTTTTTGAGATCGAAAAACCTATGGATTCATTATTGGAGTTTGTATTTTTTGGTTTTCGTGTAGTTTGGTTATGGTTCTATTCGTGATGCAATTTCCTTCATTCTGTGATACACTTTCCTTCGTTTGATGACACACTTTTATTGTTTTATCAATACACTCATATGGTTGTATTCCATGATACACTTAATACGCTTGTTTTGATACACTTTAAGCAGTTAATTGATACACTTACAGTCTGAACATTCATTCGATATAAGAAACTCACCCATTATTAGGTCGAGCTGAAGAACACTATGAATAACAAGAAAAGCAAGCTACAAAATGTCAAATCTGAAAGTTCGAAGGGACAAAAATATTTTATTCGAGCTGAATCGATATTTTGAAGGACCCAAAAGCTGGAAATATTGAGAGAGACGATAGAAGAGAGAAAAGGGAAATGAAGAAAATGTTTGATGTGTGCAAATGAAATAGAAAAGAAAAATGTCAAAACTACCCTTAATGAATAAACAAATGTTGAAAAAAAAGCCTTTAATCCTAGCCATCCATCTCCATATTCAATGGTCCACATTTGTTCCTACGTCTTACTTTTAGCTCATGTTCATATTTTTATATATATATATATATATATAGAGTGTGGATCTAGTGAGAACCACATTTAATGTGAGAACTGCGAACCATGCATAATCCTTATATATTTTATGCATAATCCTTATATATTATGTGGAAAAAAAACCTTGAAATTTAGTACTTATGCATAAAACATATAAGACTTATACATGGTTCGTAGTTCTCAGTTTAAATGTAGGTTGTTACATGATCCAATCCATATATATATATATATATATATATATAAGGTGTGGATCTAGGGAGATCTAACACTCAAAAGAGATATAAGAACCGATCCTAAGCGTCGATCGGTCCTAATCTAATGGCCAATATCAACCCCTTCTATCTTTAAAAAAAAAATTGGGGAAAGGGTGTTTTGGGCATAGAAATAGTTTATCATTTGGGTGGGCGATAGAATTCATTTTTTTAAAACGCCAAGAAGGCGAAAACGGCGCACGACTTCTCCCCAAATTCTAGAAAACTTCATTCCATAATCAAGAGAACCCACTTCTCCCAAACTTCCGACTTCTCCGAAACTGCCCTAAAACCCTCTTGTAACCGCTTACTGAAACAGTAGATTTGCAGATGGAAGCATAATCTTCGTAAATAGTAGGTTCGTGTTTTAGTTGAAAATCGACTACATATCCCCGTAATCGATGAAATTTCAGGTATGTTTCATGTTTTCGTTTCTTAATTTAGTTTACCCATGGATGATTTTGTGTTTTAGAGGAGAAATTGTTGTTGTGAATGAAACCCTTTTGAAACCGATAACCTTGCTCCATATGGAAGGGGATGATTTTGTGTTTTTAAGAAAACAGAAACCGATTAGCGATTACAGAAACCTTAAACCCTATTGAAACCGAAACCGATTAGCGATTTTGTGTTTTTGAATGGTCAAATTGATGATCATGGAATGTTTTAGCCTGTTGTTAGCTTGTTTTCATTGTCAAATTCATGCTCATGAGAATGTTATTGGTTTGTTGATTTAGGTTGTTTTCATTGTCAAATGGTTTGTTTGTCGATTGCTACAGTTAAACCATGGACGCAGGTTAGTAATTTTTTGATTTCTTAGGTGAAGTTATTTCATATTATAATTGTTTGCGAGCATTATTGCAAGGAATCATGAGCATGAATCTTGTGTCTTATGTGGTTGAAAATGAGTCTCCGTTTGCACGAAAAAGAAAATATTGTTCTGTATAAAATTAGGAATATTTGATTATTGCTCGTCAGCATAAAAGTATTTACATATTAGCATAAAAATTGTTAATAGTTAGCATAAATTAAAATTCCTTTGGTACATATAATATATGTTGTTTCTGCATAAAAATTTAGGGTGGTGTGCATAAACAGACGTAATTGTTAGCATAAAAAACGATATTCATATGCAAAAGTTATGGGGGAACAGATCGGAAGTTATGGATTCAGGTTCGTATTTAGTAAGCATAAAATAATATAACTGTATGCATGAATTTTGGGAAAGGTAAGCATAAATTTTTTTACCACAATACTAACTGATAGATATGAATGATTTCTTGCAGGAGTGTATTTGATGAGACATATGGAGACGTTCAAGGGTGATTTAATCAACTAGGACACGAGATTTCTAAAGAATGAACTTGATTCTACGAATGTGTCAAAGAAATGCTTGATAGTTAGAATGTTGGGTTGTGCGACTCTTTGGTTTGGAGAATTTCGTAGGAAAAACGTAGAACTTCTGATGGTATTTATGTTTTTTAAGGATTAAGTGGTTGAAGAAATGTAGTGGAAAACTTCCTTTGGTATATTCAAGTATTCTAAGTTATGCATTTATAACTTGTTTTTTATGCAAATAAAAATTGGGGACTATGAAGATATATAAACATACTTGTAGATAAAAAATGGATATGCAAAAAAAAAAAATACATATATATCATAAGCATGAAACTACAATACGATATGGATGAAATATAAAACCTTAAAAAATATTCAGTAACATAAAGGTTGAACTTGAGAACAGATATAGATATGCATGAAGTCATAAAACAAATGCATGAAAATTCAATACGGTATGCATGAAATATAAAACCTTTAACGTAATCAGTACCATGAAGGTTGAACTTGAGAACTAAAATAGATATGCATGAAAGTCATAAAACACATGCATAAAAATAAACGTTCGTATGCATGAAAATAAGATAACAAAAAGTTAAAGGGATTCAGTTAATATAAATTAGTCCAAATAATTCTAACGTTCAGTGCATATGTCTCTACTAAGGTCTGCATAATTGGATTCATCGGATTCAAGAGACACAATTGACTGTAACGATTCAGCCATTCAAGAAACTGCATGCATGAATGTTACACAGTATCAGCATAAACTAACAAATACATATGCATGAAAATTGTATTTACGTAGACAAATGAAATGGGAATAGTGAATCCAAGAATAGAACAACAATACTTCATCGATACATATATCTCATAAATCCAGTACAGAAACGCTAATCCCAAGAAAACGGCTTCTACGCATAATAGACATCCTATGAATTTTTGAAGATGAGAACAAAAAAACAATACTTCATCGATACATATATCTCATAAATCCAGTACAGAAATGCTTATCAACATCCATGAATTTCTCCCCTTCTCTACTGCACACCAAATATCTACGCATAATAGACCCATCCCCATGACGTTTTATCGACCACTTACGGATATCGAAACCACACAAACCTCCGTAGTCTCTATAGAAAGTTTCGGCCTCATCAAGAGTATGAAATTTCCGTCCAACATACGGTTTCAATTCGGCCGCGCAATCAGGAATGTAAATGGATTCATCGGATTCAAGAGACACAATTAACTGTAACGGTTCAGCCATTCAACAAACTGCATGCATGAATATGACATAGTATCAGCATAAACTAACAAATACATATGCATGAACATTGTATTTACGTATACAAATGAAATGGGAATAGTGAATCTACAACAGAACAACAATACTTAATCGATACATACATCTCATAAATCAAGTACAGAAACACTAATCACCAATAAAAACGCCTTCCACCCTATAAATCCAGAAATCTCTACAAAAAACCGCTGAAATGAAATCGACCTTCAAGAATTTGAACCCTACAAATCATTCCACAAATATCGAACTACAATTTTTCCAAAACCATAAGTATTTCTTACCTTCGCAGCAAAATCTGTAAAAAACCGAAAAATGTGCAGAAATCAATCTTCAAAATCGGCAATAATCAGGATAAATCGACAAGGAAAAGGAGCTTAAATCACTCAAGAAACATAGAACTTCGAAACCCACGAGAAATAATCGACTCCCGAGTGGTCGATTTGAAGAGAAACTTGACGCTGAGAAGTGAGTTTTGAACACCGGTGTTGCAGATTATGAAATAGACGAAAACACAACTAGGGAAAAGAAATGAGAAGATTACATATTTGCCCTTAATGAGGCTAATTATTCCTTTTTTGCTTTAAATTTAAATGCTTTTGGGGATAAAATGAGAGCCTTAGATTTTCGAAATGGAGGGACGAGATCGGTTCTCGTATCTCTTTTAAGATTTGGATCTCATAATATCCATTCCCTATATATATATATATATATATATATATATATATATATATATATATTCATAGAAGAAATTTAAAATATCAAGAATGAAATAACTAAAAGCTGAATTGTAAAAGACCAAAAGAAATTCGCAATACATCTAGCAGAGGAAAGTGTCTGGTTGCTGCTTGCAACAATACAAATCTCGATTGGTTTTCTTTTCCAATAATCTACAAAATTCTATCACAAACTAAGAAAGGGAAATTCTACGTCAAAATTCTATATATGATCTTTTACCAGTCTATTATATTTTCCCCTAAGAATAAAAAAAACGTACATTATACCCTTACAAAGAAAATACTCAACTCGGGTCCATTGCTCTCTCCTTCGGGGCTCAACATGTACAACATCTCCGAGTACCCTATCAAACTGCCACCGCATGTACGTCATCTCTCCTTCGCCGCCCTCCGCCTCGGTCAACGTCGGCAGCACCCCCGCCCCCATCGACATTGCCTTCAGCACCTCCATCATGTACAAATCCTCCTCCGTCGCCTCCCTTCTTATGCTGTAACTAATCAACAAATTAAGATATCAATGTATTGTGTCAGACACGACAATCATGACTTTCATATATATCAGACACTTCAAATTGTGTCATCAAAATAATAATAAAAATATTGACACCGCGCGATGTATTGAATACTTAGGGATTTCGACGCATAATTTTAATAAAAATCACACAAAATTAATTTTATCTCAAATTTTCAATTTATTCCAAACTTTTATGAAGAATTTCAAAATCAGTATTCTTTTGATACCTTTTCAATTTTACTCATTTTCCTTTCTCGTAAGTCACAATCATTTATCTAGTGAGCATGAACCATCACTCTAGCTATAGCTAGCTACCGATGTTTGAACCATCAATACAGATAGACAATAACTCCCGAGGTATTTGCAATAGCTTAAATTTATTTTAAGTTCTTAAATTATGGAGAAGTTGGTAAAAATAGCTTATCAAAAATTTGAGTTGTGTTTGTAAAAACTTTTTAAAATTGGAAAAAAAAATTAAAAAACAGTGTTTACAAATTTTATATTGTTGTAAATTATTTTCAATTTTAGAACTAAAATATTAGATCATAATTGTTGGGAGATGATTCAGTAGCATAGTGTTAATAGATTTGAATGATCCCAAACCCTAATTTGATTGGTGAACCATTGAGTTGTAAAACTAATGCTCTGTCTCTGAGAGTTTCAGACTCAATAGACATTCTTTCTGCATGGTTCAAGCGCTTAGTAGTCTTGGGACTCGGCAGGAGCAAGATATGCGAAAGGAGTCAGTAGAACTGGACTCAGCAGGAGCAGTTCACTGAACTCAGAGTTGACCTTCAGTAGAGTTGCACTCAGCAAGAGTATACTACTGAACCAAGGTCAAACTCAACAACGGCCAGACAGTCTCCTCGACTGTCAGTGATCTTACTTGACAAATCAGTAGAGTCATACGAGGTTCAGAGAAGTCAGCTTCATATCTGCCTTGAAGTCTATTTGTCTCACCTACTTTCTACAGCCTCGACCAATGACGAGCAGCCAGCTGTCTACTTTCTGATTAAAGTTGCAAGTCAACAACTTTCCAGAAATTGAGGGAAAAGACTCTGCCAGATTTCTTTGAAAGAGCCGTTAGCTACCCAAAGAGAGTGACACATGGATCATCGTCTCCAACGGATCTTTCCATGGCTCATCTCTATAAATAGAGGGAAGAATTCAAATCGAAGCTCACCTAGACACATACGAAGAACACACACGAGCGATTACGAGCAAAAACCAACCGACTTAAGCTTTCCGCAAGAACTTCAGAGAAAGCCTTCAAGCGAAAGGCGACATTCTTGCTCAAAGGGAACCAAGCTAAATTAGATTCAAAGCCTCTAGTATCCAAGCGATTGAACACGAACCCAGAGATTATTCCTCACTGTTCGTCGCTCTAGAAGCCACTTCCTTGATCCCTTCCCTCGAACCTAAGCTCAACCGAACATATCTATAGCTTAGATCGAAGGAGTTCATCATCGAACTGTTCTTTATTGTAAAGAACTTCGTTCATAGTTGGAGAGTTTGTCAAACACTTTAGTTTGATCCTTGTAAACCGAGACTTGTTCAGTATAAATCTCAAGACCAGTGTTTATCCAGTGCACAAACCGACTGAGACTAACTCAGTATAATAAAATAGCCTCCTAATCCTTTCGGGACAGTGGACGTAGGATTGTTTGATATCCGAACCACTTTAAAAATCGTTGTGTTCTGTGTGCTCTGTTTTACTGTTGCATGGATTTTTGATCATACTGAATATTATCTTTCAAAAATCATTCAACTGTGTTTCAGCAAAGCTTAAAAGATTGCACTAATATACTGAAAAAGTTTTAATAAAAACGTTTTCTAACTCAACTGAATTGGGTCTACACATTTCTGCACTCTACTGAACTATCACTGAAAGGTACTGAATTATGACTTCAGTCAGCTAGCAGGCCTCAGTATAGTGAGTCACTCGCCACGCGATTTAGAACATCTTATTTGGTCTATCGAACTTTTTCAACAAGGACTCTCCCGAAAATGACCGTTCGCGTTTTAAGTTGAGAAAGTTTTCGAGTGTATTCACCCCCCCCTCTACACCCGAACGTTTATCTTGGGGCCAATAATTGGTATTAGAGCAGGAGTTCTTTGAGACTCTTGTTTTCTGAAACTGGTCTACTTGAACGGATCCCGAAAACGTTTTAACTGCATATCATTCTTCATTCATATCATTATTTACTATGTCTGATATGTTAGGAATCGGCCATGTTCTCGATAGAGAACTACGGTATGGCGAGTCGAGAATGGAAGCTCATCCGACATCCCTCCACGACAAAGCATGACGAGGGTCTTAGAAAATGGACCTATTGTTCCTATGATTGATAGCGTCAAAGTCCGGGGATCCAACACAAGGAGGAGGCATGGTGACCGGAAAGAAGATCCCCGAGAGACGAAGCCTCTTCACTCCCGAAGAGAAGAAGCTTCACAATCTAGACTGAGTTACCGAAATGACATACCGACCACCCCGAGTGATTCCTATCTCTTGAAGAGTTCAGGACTGCAAGTCCGCGAAGGAACTCTGGGATGCTCTGGCGCTACTGAGTTGGGGGACTCCGAAGATCAAGGCGAACAAACTTGAGCTGGAACTTTAGAAGTTGGAGAGACTGTCACTCATGCCTGGCGACACTATTGAAGATCTCAACGTCAGATTTACGGATCTGATGAACACTATTAATGGGCTGGGATAGATATTCTCCAACCGAGAAATGAATCTCAAAATATTGAGAGCACTGTCGGACGGACATTGGACTCCATTCGCTACATTGCTTAGACATTCTGACCTTTATATTGTTTCTCCTGATCATATCTTTTAAGAATGAAAAGATGAGGAGTTTGAGTTCGGCCTACCCCAAAGGAAGCAACGAGCTGAAGCTGACACGCAGATCAACCATGCCTTCAAAGCATCAGTCAGCACAGCAGCTCCCGCATCTAGCAAGGCTGAGCCTTCAATCAGCAATCTACAAGAAGGAAACCTCGCTAAGAAACATGCGCTGCTTGCCGTGAAGTATCAGAAGGAGAAGGAGAGGCGCAGAAAGCTCTCGAGAGTCGTCAGAGACTCAAAGGGTAAGTCTGAGTATACACCCAAGCGCACTCCTGAATCACACACTTCTGATTGAAGGAAATAGGAGGATTCAGCTCAGTCAAAAGATAGTGAGAGCAGAGATAGCAAAATCACCTCCTGCTACAACTTCAAGAAGCCAGGACATTACCAATACGACTGTCCTGAGCTCAGTACAATTGAAAGAGCAGCACGAAAAGCTCGAAGGGAGAAGTTCATCAAGAAGAGTCAAGCATATATTACCGGTGAACTCTCAGACGACTCAGATGAAGTCGACTCCCTCCTTGATGGATTCATCAGATGATGAAGAGGCATTCATGGCCTTAGAGCTTGAAGAAGATGCTGAAAAGTGTCTCACGGCAGGAGAAGAGGATGAGGTAAACTCTCACGCTCCATTTAACTCCTCTTCACACTGCACACACGACCCAATTTCAGGTGCAGAAGAAAATTTGGACATCTCGATCGCATACGAAGAATTATTAGATGAGCGAGATTCGGATGAGCTCGCAGCTCGGTAAGACTCTTCGGGGAGTTGGATACCCTGAAAGTGGAGAGTCAGAGACTTTCTCAGGAGAGTCAGGTTGCTACTGAGTCAGAGGGACTTGTGTTGAGACTCAGGGAGTAGATTAACTCTCTGATGGCCAAGTCTCAGCATCAAGAAAATCAGATCTCAGTATAGACTAATGACTTGACTCAGAAAGATACTGAACTGAGCCTACTGAAGCAAAAGTTCTAAGAACTTCAGACTGAGCATGAAATGCTTAAGAAGAGTGATGATGTCCCGGAGGAATCGATGACGAGAGCGGTACATGGGAGCCGAGAAAAGGCTTGAGGCGATGCTAGCCAACAACACGCCAAAACATTGCAAGGAGGGACTCGGGTTCAGCCATGGAGCCTCCTCATCTGCCCCCGTACGCTCAGAGACTAGGGTGACTGATAGGTTTGTTCAAGGGGAGACTATCAAAACGAGAATCCGGACCCCCCTAGCAAGAACAAACCAGAAGATGAAGGCACCTCATCCTAGCTATCAGCATTCTGACAAGAAGATTAGCTCAAAATCACCCAAGTTCAGTCAAGGGGGAACCAGCAGAGTTAAGTGGGCTGATCAATATGGACCTCCGCAGCTAACACATCCAGCTCAGTATGGGTCATATTATTATGATCCTGTAGTTAGGAGAGGATCCAAAAGTCAGAAGAAGAAGAAGAAATCCATTCAGAAGGCTAAGATCAGTAGTCCACCAACTTAGAAGATTAGGACTCCCGAACCAGTAAAGCCTCAGAAGTCAGCGTCAACCAGTCCAGTGGTCAAATATGTTGATCAAAGTGGGAAGAAACTGTCTGAGACCACCAGGGTCGTGAGACAGATTTGGGTTTCCAAAACTAACATCTAAGGACCCAAAATCAAAAATAAAGGGTACCTGAATATAATTCTGTTTTGCAGGTGCACAAGGACCCTTGGTACGTGAACAACGGATGCTCAAGACATATGAGGTACCAGAGGAACCTACTGAAGAATTATACTACTGAAGAAGGACCCAGAATCGAGTTCGGAGATAATGCAAAAGGCTACACCAGAGGCTATGGAACACTCAGTATTGGAACCGCCACAGTTCCAAGAGTATCATATGTCGAAGGACTTCAACATAATCTTCTCTCTGTTAGTCAATTTTGTGATAACTCGAATAAAGTGATTTTTGATGCTGGTTTCTATGATGTTATTAATAAATCCACAAGGAAAATAGTGTTATCAGGTTCGCGCAAAAAGAATATATATGTAGCTGACTAGAAGTCAGCTGAACCTGAAGCATGCTTGCTAGCGAAGAACGACAACAGAACTGGGTGGCTCTGGCACAGAAGACTCATCCATCTCAACTTCAAGACGCTCAACAAGCTAGCTAAAAACGCTCTCGTAAGAGGACTGTCGAATGAAGTGTTCAACAAAGACACTCAGTGCAAAGAATGCCTGAAGGGAAAGCAGACAAAGAAGCAAAATCCGCCTGTTCCATCTCCTTCCACTGATGGAATCTTTCAGCTGCTACATATGGATTTGTTCGGTCCAGTCTCTCAAGTAACGATCAGAGGCAATAAGTATGCTTTGGTGGTCGTTGATGACTACTCGCGCTACACATGGGTCATATTTATTGCCAACAAGTCTAACATTAAAACAAAATTGCCAGCACTTCTGAAAAGGCACAGTGTTGAGAAGAACACCAAAATCAGAAAGATACGTTCAGACAGAGGAACTGATTTCCTGAATTCGATGGTGGAAGAGTTCTGCAAAGCTGAAGGCATAGAACATGAGACATCTGCTGCACGCACGCCTCAACAAATTAGGATTGCTAAGAGGAAGAACAGAACACTCAAAGAAGCAGGTAGAACCCTGCTCGCAGACTCAGGACTAGGGGTGTAAGTGGTTCCGCTCCGAACCATGAAACCGGTCGGACCGAACCGAACCAAACCGAAAAATGTGGTTCAGTTCGGTTTTACGGTTTGGTTCGGTTTATTTTTTTAGAAACCGTTTACATTCGGTTCGGTTTGCGGTTTCAAGAATTTTTCAACGGTTCGAACTGAACCGAACTAATATCCTATTTTTTAATTTTTTTTATTTAATATTTGTCTTTCTTATATGAGAATATTATTGGATTTAGATATTAGATTTAAGTTTAGATCAATTCTATTCTATACAAATGAAGAGAAAGGAGTAACAACTCTATACTTATGAGTTCGGAATGAGTGACATCTTATAAACTATTATTCTTGCATTATTTAAGATTTAAAAAATAAATAAAAAAATAAAAAAGTGAACCGATGAACCGAACCGAACCGAACCATTTATAAGCGGTTCGGTTCGGTTCGGTTCCGATATTGAATAATCCATCAAACCGAACCGAGCCGAACCATTTCTATGTGTTTGGTTCGGTTCCTAAAATACATAAAAAGTCGAACCGAACCGAACCGTTACACCCCTACTCAGGACTCCCATCTAAATTCTGGGCAGAAGCAAATGACACTGCATGTTATACTCAGAACAGATCTCTACTGACGAAGCAGCATCAAAAGACACCATATGAATTATGGAACGACAGGAAGCTTTTCTTATCTTATTTCCATATTTTTGGGTGTTCGTGCTTTATCCACAATTATGGAACGACAGGAAGTCGTTCCATAAGAATTATGGAATGGTAGGAAGCCTTTCTTATCTTATCATATTTTTGATAGCAAGTCAGACCAGGGAGTCTTCTTAGGATACTCCCGGGTCAGCAAAGCCTTTAGAGTTTTTAACTACCGGACCCTTTGCGTGGTGGAAAGCCCTCATGTTGTTTTTAATGAGTTTGCTACTAAAGAAAGGAGCAGAAACTCACTTTCAGAATCCGAGGACATCGATGCGACTACATGATCTGAGCTTAAAAGACAATGTTGAGAAGATCCAGTTGTGTTGGGATGATGATTCAGAAGAGGAAACTAAAGACAAGACTACTGAATCTTAGCCAGCAGCAGAGGTAGCTGAACAGATTGACTCTACTAAACAGAGTCAATCCCAGGTAACTCAGGTCGATGAAGAAACCCAAGTGGTAACTGAGACCTCTACTGAGGATAATAATTCAAGGGGAACAAATGAAGTTCCTGAGCTGAATGCCCTTGAACCTGGTGACTCAGTAGACCAGACTCAAGTAACTGAATTACTTCAATCTCAGAATAGTATAACTGAAATGCCTAATTAACCTACTATCTATGTTGAACGAATTTCAGATGAAGAGTTAAAACATCGTCGATCGTGGCTGGACGCTAACACTTCTGATTTAATAATCGGAGATCCTTCAGCAAGTGTAAAGACAAGATCCCGATTCTGTCAGGGAGAAAGCGCACTATATTCCTGCTTCTTGTCTACTGAAGAATCTCAGTCAGTTGAGGACGCACTTAAGGATGCTGATTGGATCATCGCTATGCAGGAGGAGCTGAATCAGTTCACGAGAAACGAAGTATGGGAGCTTGTTGATAGACCCTGACATCAACATGTGATTGGAACTAAATGGGTCTTCAAGAACAAGCGAGATGAAAACAATGTCATAGTAAGGAACAAAGCAAGACTCGTGGCAAAAGGCTACTGTCAAGCCGAAGGGATATATTTCGACGAAACTTTCGCTTCAGAGTATATCAAATGGATGTGAAGTCTGCGTTCCTGAATGGCGTGCTAAAAAAATAAGTCTATGTAGAACAGGCTCCCGGCTTTCAGCAGGGACATCTAGTTTATAGACTCAGAAAGGCTCTGTACGGGTTAAAACAAGCACCCAGGGCTTGGTACGATACCCTGTCTGAGTTTCTTCTTCAGAAAGGTTTTCGGGAAGGGTACGATGAGGCCGCACATTATTCGGTAATTCGGCCGGACGAAGACGTATTACTTGTGCAGATCTACGTAGATGACATTATATTCGGATCGAAAAATATCACTATGTGTCAACAATTTGAGAAGATGATGAAGGATAAATTCGAGATGTCAATGATGGGAGAGATGAATTATTTCCTCGGATTTCAGGTCAAACAATCAGAGAAGGGAACGTTCATCAATCAAGGCAAATACACTCGAGACCTCATCAAGAAATTCGATTGCACCTCCGACAAACCAATCAAGATCCCGATGAACACGAACATGAAAATCGATCTTGACATAGAGGGAGTATCAGTAGACCATACTGAATTTTGCGCTATTATTGGTTCTTTATTATATCTAACTGCTACAAGACCTGACATAACTTATGATGTAGGTTTTACGTGCTCGATTTCGTGTGAATCCTAAGCGAGCTATATGGACTCAAGAAAGAAGATTCTCCGCTATCTCGAGAGGAACACTCGACACGGGTTTGTGGTATACAAAGAAATGATAATATTGAACTAACTGGTTATTCTGATGCTGACTATGCAGGATGTAGAATTGACCGAAAGTCAACTTCGGGAACTTGTCAGTTCCTTGGCAGTAAGCTGATCTCATGGTTTTCAAAGAAACAACATTCAGTAGTGAAATCAACTACTGAAGCTGAATACATGACTGCAGGAAGTTGCTGCGCCCAAATCCTTTGGCTGAGACAGCAGCTACGCGACTATGACGTCATTCAGAATGAAGTGACGATTTTCTGCGATAGCTCCAGTGCGATCGCAATCACTTAGAATCCTGTACTTAATACTAGATGCAA
Organism: Lavandula angustifolia; assembly: GCA_028984105.1. Classification (NCBI taxonomy): domain Eukaryota; kingdom Viridiplantae; phylum Streptophyta; class Magnoliopsida; order Lamiales; family Lamiaceae; genus Lavandula; species Lavandula angustifolia. The sequence continues at coordinate 30,772,601 of CM054803.1, forward strand.
GCACGTGGACATCAGACATCACTTCATTCGTGATCATGTCGAAAGAAGGATATCAGAGTGGAAAAGATCCATACTGACCATCAAAGGGCCGATATTCTGACCAAGCCTCTAGCTGAAGCAAGATTCAGAGAACTTTCAGTAGAGCTAGGTCTGCTAGACCCTACTAACTCCAGTCAGTAAGATGATTCAGGAGAGGAGCATTCAACAAGGGGGAATGTTCACTCTCAGTACTGGACTCATTCAGTACATGGAGATTCAGCAACCATCTACACGAGGTATCAGCTGACTACGATGTTCAGCTGACAGGTTTGCGTATCTCTACTCAATCGCCAATAGAGTATTTAATGCAGTTATGATTCTGATTCAGCATCGTATTCAAGGCCTTAAGAGAATGTCATTTAAAATAACGGTTTTCATTAAATGCACGACATTCTATGCTAAGTTTGCTGAACTCTGCCGCGCATTAAATGCATGTCTTTTCAAGTTATTTCTTTGGCTAGTTACAACTGTAAGTTGACTTAGGCGGTTAAGATGATCATTACCTATTTTATAACATTAAATCTTGATCGTCCATCTCATAAAGCAGTTTTAAACTGAACCGACTATATTAAACTGTTCATCTTCTTGATCATATATATCACGTTCAAATGATAGAAAACCGCCCTTTTCACTCTCTGCAACTAAACCCTAGAAATTTCTGAGATTTAAATTCTTACTTGCACACTGCATTCACTATTCTCAGCAATTATTACGGTAAAATTACATGCTTATTCAGTATCCCATGATTACTTATAATATTTCTCGATACGGATATTAAATTTTGCAGATTACAGATATGGCAGCGAAGAATATTGTTGATACTACTCCTAACCACATTGTAGAAATCTTGGAGAAAGACCGAGTCTGGTGCGAGCTAATAGTGGAGTTCGATACCTGCGAACTCGAGATCATGACAGAGGTGTTCGAGGCGCTGAGGGCGTCAGGCCTATACGGAGATATACCTGAAATCTGACTCAGTAGACGGAGATATTATGGGCCGCTTCATCATTCATCACGTCATAGATCCCGCCCGTGCTGACTCTGAGATTAAGCAGATTTTAATAAAGCAAGCTCTCCAGAGGAGCTTTCAGTTGTCGAGCACAGGGATCAGTGTCGCTAGATATAAGGACAACATGATCAACGAATACTTGGAAATTTTATGTGGCAAGCCGAAAAGGTTCAGGGTTGCCTTCCCGAAAAACTCCATCTTTGTCGCAATACGAGCACTAGCATACATAGTTACTCGTATTCTAACTAGCGGTGCGCTCTTTTGACCAAGTGTCCGGGCCAGAAGCTCCGGATGATGATGGCAATCTATGATAGAGCTCAGGTCAATTGGACAGAATTCTTCTTGAAAGAATTTCAGACTCAGGCTGCCAAGTTTGACAGGAAGACGTACAGCCTAACTGTTAAGGGAAAGCTTCTTTACGGGATGAAGCTGACAGTAATGATCGAGGACTTCTATGGTGTTGACCACATCACATACGCAGACAAGGCATACTTTAACCCAAAGAAGATCAGATTTCAGAGCAAGGCAGCAGCCCTACAACAGATTGGGGCAGTGCTTGGTGAGCTTAAGAAAGGGAAGAAGTCCACTCCGACCAAGAAGAGAACACCACTGAAAGCTGCTCAGAAGACTCCGTCTAAGAAGCAGAAGACGACTTCTGAACTAGTTATTATTCCTCCCTTCCGACTGCGAGATGACTCAGACTCTTCTGAGAAAACAGTCTCAGTGGAGAAGGCAGTCACCACTGAAAGGGAAGTGACAAAGGAACAGGGGTCCGGAGCTGAACCACCGACTCCTATATCTCAGACCCCACTAGACGTTCCACCCCTCAGCTGCATCCCTTCTGCTGAGAAGGCCACGTCTCCTATTTTATTGGATGACTCGAAGACAGGCACAGAAGCCAAGACCATCGGATTATAGGCTGAAGCTCTTTAGAATAGACCTCCCGAGATGTCTCAGAGGCCATACCAGAGATATCAAGTCACTCTGACTTGGTGGCTCTAGCGAGGCAGGCCATGCTTCACATGCTGATCAGGTTCCAGGAATGGTCTTCGCTGAACAAGCTTATCTTACACCATACCTGTGAACAATTGCATGAAGAGGAGCTGATTATCCGCGAACAGATAGGCTATTCTGAGCCTGCTGACATTAGCACGCTGGAAGATTTAAGGGCGGCAATGCTGGCCATTCTGAACGACCGCAATCCTTTAGCAACCGCGCCTTCTGTGTCTGAGTTGCCCCTGCCACTGACCTTACTCTTTTTGGTGCTTTCAGTTCCTTTCCTTTTCCTTCCTTTCCTTCCTTTCCTTCTCTTTCTCCTTTTCCTTCCCTCTTTTTGGCATCAGTAAATTTGCTCGGGGGGGAACTGACACCTTTCTGTCCAGACTTTTGTAAACCGCTGCCAGATCGTCTAAGGCACTTTCCAGCTTAGTCAGCTTCTCGTGCAGCTCATTCCTCTCCTCAGTAAGTTGTTCGCTATATTTCTTGTGGGAGGTGTCTGCTGCTGTCTGGAATTCTTTCAGCTGGTTTTCCACTCTCTCTTCAATCGCCTTCTGAATTGATTGGAGTCTGAGATCTGAGGCTTGAGAAATAGAGGTGACGGATTCAGTGTGTGCTTTCTGAGTGGCCTTATAGTCTTCTAGAAGTTGAGCTTAGCCAGCCTGAATCGTCTTCAGTTGTTCATCAAATTCGGCTCTCTGAGAGGCAAGCGCGTTTGTCAGAATGGTGGAGAAATCAGGGACTGGAGAAGTTTGAATAGCAGTTCTGAGTCCCTGGAGTTCAGCACTTTAAGCCTCAGTGGTTTGCCTCCACGTCTTGTGGATGGTGTGGGCGAGTAGACAGTTCTGAGTACCTTGGTTCCTCAGTGTCCTGGCCACTGACTTCGACCGTCGGCTTCTCGGGCTGGGCGCTACTACAAAGGCAGACTCAAGTAGCAGTTGAGATGGTTCAGCTGCCTTTGAAGTACCAGCCACCGACTGACCTAGACCAAGGATGCTGAGCGGCGGTTCAGTAGTGGATGTTGGAGCATTCTTGTCCAGTTGAGATCCCTCATCAGGCTTCTCAGGGCCTGAATCACGGGGTGGGTCCTGACCGTCGGGGTTAGATCCATCTGAGGGTGCTGATGTTGAGACTGGTTGTCTGTCATTCAGCATAGCGAGCATCGTAGCCCTCAGGTCCTCTAGAGTGCCGAGGTCAGATGGCTCTGAGTAGCCAATCTTCCCCCTGATTATTAGCTCCTCTTCATGAAGCTGTTCGCAGGAGTGGTGGATAATAAGGCGTTTCAGGTTATTCCACTCCTGGAATCGAATCAGCATGTGGATCCTAGCCTGCCTTGCTAGTAAGACCAAGTCGTTGTGGGCGGCTATCTCTGGGATCCGTTCAGCTATCTTTCGGGAGGCTCGTGATTTGAGAGCTGAGGCCTTCATCCCGACTCACTCTGATTTTGTGGCTATCTCTGAGTCTTCTACCTCTATCGGAGACGGCTGCTTCTCAGCAGATGGTACGCTGCTGAGTGGTGGAACATCCAAGGGGCTTTCCAGAGTTTGTACTGATTCAGCTTGGACCCCTTGGTCCACTATGTCATCGCGCTCAGTAGAGACGGCCTTCTCCACTGACTGTGTCTTCTCGAATGACTCAGACTCATCCCTCAGCTGCAGAGGAGGCTCAGCAACCACTGCCTCCGGCATGACCTCACTGACTTTCTTCAGTCTCTTGGTCGGCGTCTTAGGAGTAGATTTGGGAGGGGACCTCTTCTTGGTTGGTATGGAGGTCTTCGAGTCCCGGTCTTAGGATCGGCGAGCCCCCGAACCGATCTGGCCAAGGGTCGTCGCCCCGTTCCGGAATCGGACCTTCTTCTCGGTTGAAGTACTTCTTGTCGGTGAAGGTAATTTTGTCCGATCTGCGAAGTCTTCGATCATCACGGAAAGCTTTAGACCATACAGTAGCTTTCCTTTGACGCTCAGCCGTCTGGATGTCTTGTCGAACTTGGCTGACTGCGTCATGAATTCTTTGAGGAAGAATTCTATCCAGTTGATTTTAGCTCTGTCATGTATGACCATCATCAGCTGGATCTTGGGCCTAGATACTTGATCGAAGGAGCTGGCCTGACTCGTCAACAGCTGAGTCACGACGTAGGCCAATGCTCTATATTGTGGAAGCATTGCATTCTTCGGAAATGCAGCTCTGAAGGTTGTCGGCTTCCCACAGAATTCCGTCAGGTATTCATCCATAAGACCGTCCTTGTATGCTACAGTTGTGAATCCTTTGTTGGGTAGATTTAAGCTTCTCTGGAGAGCTTCTTGGATGGACATCTGCTTAACTTCAATATCAGTGCGAGAGGGGTCGCCTACTGAGTGATCGACGAAGCAGCATCTGATGTCTCCATCTACTGAGTCTGAGTTCAAATAGAGCTCAGCTATCTGGCACGGAAGGAAGAACGTCGGCTTCCTTGTCAGGAAACCTTCAAGCCCGGTCTCCCGAAGGGTGAAGAAGATCTCTTCCATGTAGTCCAGGTCGCAAACGTCGAACTCCATAACTGGTTCGCACCAGACCTGATCCTTCTCAAGGATCTCTTGCATATCAGCCGGAGCATACACAATGTTTCCTATCATATCAGTAATCTGCAAACACAGTAGGTCAGTATCCATTATAAATAAAAAATATAAACACATAAGATACTAAATGATCATTGAAATATACCAAAGAATTTTCTGAGAACTTTTGAAAAATAAGTTTTGTAACGGAGTAGGAGATATCTCAGAAAATCTAGGGTTCGATAAATATTTGCAGAGTAGAAATGGCGGTTCCAAACATTTGAACGTATATATGTGTATATATATATATATATATATATATATATATATATATATATATATATATATCTTAAAGAAGATGAACAGTTAATTATCAATGGTTCAGTTTGAACATGGTTGTGGAGATGGACGGCCAGGATTAGATTTTATAAAATAGGCAATGATCATATTAGCCGCCTAAGTCAAAATACGATTGTATATAGCCAAAGAAGTAACTTGATACGACATGCATTTAATGCGTTGCGAGTTCGAAGATACTTTTACATAGAATGTCATGTATTTAATGTAAACTGTTAATATTAAATGACATTTTCTAAGGCATTGAATACGATGCTTGAATCCGAGTCATAAATGCATAGACTCGTTCTATTGGCTGCCGAGTAGAGATACGCAAACCCGTCGGTCGAACATCGTAGTCGGTGATACCTCGTGTAGATGGTTGTTGAGTCTCTACGTATCGAATTTACTCGGTACTAAGAGCGAACATTTCCCCTTACCGAATGCTCCTCTCCCGAATCCGCTTCTTGACCGGGAGCCAGTAGGGTCCAGCAGACCTAGCTCTACTGAAAGTTTTAATAGAATCTGGCTTCAGCTAGATGCTTGGTCAGTATATCAGCCCTTTGATGGTCAGTATGGATCTTTTCCATCATAATATCCTTCTTTTCGACATGGTCACCAATGAAGTGGTGTCTGATGTCCACGTGCTTGCATCTCGTATGAAGTACAGGATTATGAGTGATTGCAATAGCACTGGTACTATCGCAGAAGATCGGCACTTCATTCTGAATGACGTCATAGTCGTGTAGCTGCTGTCTCACCCAAAGGATTTGGGCGCAGCAACTTCCGGCAGCCATGTATTCAGCTTCAGTAGTTGACGTTGCTACTGAGTGCTTGTTTCTTTGAAAACCATGAGATCAGCTTACTGCCAAGGAATTGACATGTTCTAGAAGTTGACTTTCGGTCAATTCTACATCCTGCATAGTCAGCATCAGAATAACCAGTTAGTTCAATATTATCATCAGCTAGATACCATAAACCCACGTCAGGTGTTCCTCTGAGATAGCAGAGAATCTTCTTTGCTGAGTCCATGTGACTCTTCTTCGGATTCGCCTAAAATCGAGCGCAGACACCTACAAAGATCGGTTATGTCGGGCGAGTAGTTGTTAAGTATAATAAAGAACCAATAATAGCACGAAATTCAGTTTGGTCTACTGATACTCCCTCTTTATCAAGATCAATTTTCATGTTCGTGTTCATCGGGATCTTGATTGGTTTGTCGGATGTGCAACCGAATTTCTTGATGAGGTCTCAAGTGTATTTGCCTTGATTGATGAATGTTCCCTTCTCAGATTGTTTGACTTAAAAGCTGAGGAAATAGTTCATCTCTCCCATCATTGACATCTCGAACTTGTCCTTCATCATTTTCTCAAACTGCTGACACATGATGACGTTCTTCGAACCGAAGATGATGTCATCTACGTAGATATGCACAAGTAAAATGTTGTCCTCCAGTCGAATGCTTGAATAATGTGCGGTCTACTATGCCCTTCCCGAAAACCTTTCTGAAGAAGAAACTCAGACAGGTATCGTACCAAGCCCTGGGTGCTTGTTTTAACCCATACAGAGCCTTTCTGATTCTATAAACCTGATGTCCCTGCTGAAAGCCGGGAGGCTGTTCTACATAGACTTCTTCTTTCAGTACGCCGTTCAGGAACACAGACTTCACATCCATTTGATAGACTCTGAATCTCTGATGTGTTGCGTAGGCTAGGAATAGTCTGATTGCCTCCAATCTTGCAACTGGAGCGAACGTATCGTCGAAATCTATCCCTTCAGATTGACTGTAGCCTTTTGCCACGAGCCTTGCTTTGTTCCTTACTATAACGTTGTTTTTATCTCGCTTGTTCTTGAAGACCCATTTGGTTCCGATCACATGTTGATGTCGGGGTATGTCAACAAGCTCCCAAACTTCATTTCTCGTGAACTGATTCAGCTCCTCCTGTATAGGTATGATCCAATCAGCGTCCTTTAGTGCATCCTCAACTGATTGAGGTTCTTCAGTTGACAAGAAGCAGGAATATAAGGCACTTTCTCCCTGACAGAATCTGGATCTTGTCTTTACGCTTGCTGAAGGATCTCCAATAATTAAATCAGAAGTGTGAGCGTCCAGCCACGAACTACGATGTTTCAACTCTTCATCTGAAATTTGTTCAACACAAATAGTAGGTGAGTTAGGCATTTCAGTTGTACTATTCTGAGATTGAAGCAATTCAGTTACAAGGGTGTGATCTACTGAGTCACCAGGTTCAAGGGCATTTAGCTCAGGAACATCATTAGTTCCCCCTGAATTATTATTCTCAGTAGAGGTCTCAGTTACCACTTGGGTTTCTCCATCGACCTGAGTTACCTGGGATTGACTTTGTTCAGTAGAGTCAATCTGTTCAGCTACTTCTGCTGCTGGCTGAGATTCAGTAGACTTGTCTTCAGTTTCTTCATCTGAATCATCATCCCAACATAGCTGGATCTTTTCAACTTTATCTTTTAAGCTCAGATCTTGTAGCTGCTTACTGATGTCCTCAGATTCAAGTTTAGAGTTTATGCTCCTGTCTTCAATAGCAAACTCATTAAAAACAACATGAGGGCTTTCCTCCACGCAAAGGGTCCGATAGTTAAAGACTCTGAAGGCTTTGCTGACCCGAGAGTATCCGAAGAAGACTCCCTGGTCTAACTTGCTATCAAAAGTCTTCAGCTGATCTTTCCCATTATTGTGGATAAAGCACGAACACCCAAAAATATGAAAATAAGATAAAGAAGGCTTCCTGCCATTCCATAGTTCATATGGTGTCTTATTATGCTGCTTTGTCAGTGGAGATCTATTCTGAGTATAACATGCAGTATCAGTAGCTTCAGCCCAGAATTTGGTTGGGAGTTCCGAGTGCTCGGCGAGGGTTCTTGCTTCTTCTTTGAGAGTTCGATTCTTCCTCTCATCAACCCCATTTTGTTGAGGCGTGCGTGCGGCGGACGTCTCATGCTCTATGCCTTCCGCTGCGGATCTCCCCGCACCATGAAATTCAAGAACTCGGTTCCTCCGTGCCGAACGTATCTTGATGATCTTAGTGTTCTTCTCGACACCGAGCCTTTTCGAAGCGTTTGTAACTCGTTTTGACATCGACTTGTTAGCAATAAATATGACCCATGTGTAGCGCGAGTAGTCATCAATGACCACTAATGCATACTTCTTGCCTCTGATCGTCACCGGAGAAACTGGACCGAACAAATCCATATGTAGCAGCTGAAGGATTCCATCAGTGGAAGGAGATGGAACAAGCGGATTTTGATTCATTGTTTGCTTTCCCTTCAGACATGCTTCACACTGAGTGTCTTTGCTGAATACTTCATTCGGCAGTCCTCTTGCTAGAGTGTTTCAAGCTAATTTGTTGAGCGTCTTGATGTTGAGATGGCTGAGTCTTCTGTGACAGAGCCATCCCGTTCTGTTGTCATTCTTCGCCAACAAACAAGCTTCAGGTTCAGCTGAGTTCCAGTCAGCTACATAGATGTTCTTTTTGCGTGAACCTGACAACACTGTTTTCCCTATAGATTTATCAATGACATCACATAAACCAGCGTAAAAAATCACTCTATTCGAGTTATCACAAAATTGACTAACAGAGAGAAGATTATGCTGAAGTCCTTCAACATATGATACTCTTGGAACTGTTGCGGTTCCAATGCTGAGTGTTCCATATCCTCTGGTATAGCCTTTTGCGTTGTCTCCAAACTCGATTCGGGGTCCTTTAGTAGTATAATTCTTCAGTAGGTCCTTTTGGTATGTCATGTGTCTTGAGCATCCGCTGTCCACATACCAAGGATCCTTGTTCACCTGCAAAACAAAATTATATTTAGGTACCCTAGATGTTAGTTTTGGAAACCCAAATCTGTCTTACGACCCTGGTGGTCTCAGACAGTTTCTTTCCACTTTTGTCAATATATTTGACCACTGGACTGGTCGATGCTGACTTCTGAGGCTTTTCAGGTTCAGGAGTCCTGATCTTCTGAGTAGGTGGACTGCTGACCTCTGCCTTCTATACGACTTTCTTCTTCTTCTTCTGACTTTTGGATCCTCTCCTGACTATTGGATTATAGTAATATAACCCATATTGAGCTGGATTAGTCAGCTGTGGAGGTCCATACTGATCAGCCCATTTTGCTTTGCTGGTTCCCCCTTGACTGAGCTGGGGTGATTTGGTGCTGATCTTCTTGTCAGAATGCTGATAACTAGGATGAGGTGCCTTCATCTTCTGTTTGTTCTTGGCTAGGGGGTTCAGTATTTCTGCATTGATGGTCTCCCCTTGAACAAACCTATCAGCTAGCCGGTTTTCTGAGCGTACGGGGGCAGATGAGGAGGCTCCATGGCTGAATCCAAGTCCCTCCTTGCAATGCTTGGGCTTGTTGCCTGCTACCATAGCTTCAAGCTTCTTTTCAGCGCCCATGTACCGCTCTGTCATCAGGTTCCTCTAGACATCATCACTTTTCTTCAGTAATTCATGCTCGGTCTAAAGTCCTGACAACTCTTGCTTCAGTAGACTCAGTTCAGTATCTTTCTGAGTCAAGTCATTGGTCATTACTGAGATCTGATCTTCTTGATGCTGAGACTTGGCTATCAGAGAGTTTATCTCCTCCCTGAGTCTCAACACAAGTCCTTCTGACTCAGTAGCAACCTGACTCTCCTGAGAAAATCTCTGATTCTCTACTTTCAGGGTATCCAACTCCTGAAGAGTCTTACTAAGCTGCAGACTCATCTGAATCTGCTCGTCGAGTAGTTCTTTGTATGCAATCGCGACGTCCGCATTCTCATCTCGCACTCGAAATATTGTCGTGTGTGTAGTGGGAAGGGGAATTAAATGATGCATTAGAGTTTACCTCATCCTCTTCTCCTGCCATGTGACACTTTTCAAAGATCTTCTTCACTTCAAGCTCTATGGCCATGAAAGCCGCTTCATCGTCCCGATCAATCCATGAAGGAGTCGACTTCATCTGAGTCGTCTGAGAGTTCACCGGCAATGTATGCTTGTCGCTTGTTGATGAACTTGTCCCTTCTTGGTTTGCGTGCTTGCTCTTTCAAGCCTACTGAGCTCGGGACGGTCATACCGATAGTGTCTTGACTTTTTTGCGGTTATAGCGAGTTGTGACTCTTTCTTCTTTGCTTTAGCTGTCTTTCGCCCGAACCGAGTCTTCCCGTTTCCCGCATTCGAAGTATGTGAGTCGAGTGCACTTAGTCGTATATTCGGACTTACCCTTAGATTCCCCGAGGGCTTTAGTGACTTTTCTCGCGCCTCTCCTTCTCCTTCTGATATTTCACGGCAAGCATCGCGTACTTCTTGGCTAGATTTCCTTCTTGTATGTCAGTGAGTGAAGGTTCATCTTTGCTAGATGTCGGAGCTGCTGTGCTGACTGATGCTTTAAAGACATGGTCGACTTGGGTGTCAGCTTCAGCTCGCTGCTTCCTTTGAGGTAAGCCAAACTCGAACTCCTCAGCTTTAAGTTCTGAAAAGATATGGTCAGGAGTAACAATATCTAAATCAGAATGACGCTATAAAGTAGCGAAGGGAGTCCAGTGACCATCTGGCAGTGCCCTCAAAATTTTGAGATTCATCTCTCGGTTGGAGAATGTCTTTCCCAGCCCGTTGATAGAGTTCATCAGATCCGTGAATCTGACGTTGAGATCTTCAATGGAGTCACCAGGCATGAGAGACAATCTCTCCAGTTTCTGAAGTTCCAGCGCGAGTTTGTTCGCTTTGATCTTCTGAGTCCCCCGACTCAGTAGCGCTAGAGCATCCTAGAGGTCTTTCGCGGATTTGCAGTCCTGAACTCTTCAAAGATAAGAATCGCTCAGAGTGGTCAGTATGGCGTTTCTGGCGACGTGGTCTAAGTTGTGAAGCTTCTTCTCCTCCGGGGTGAAGAGACTTCTGTCTTTGGGGATCTTCTTCCCGGTCACCATTCCTCCTCCTTGTGCTGGGTCCTGAGCTACGACGCTATCTACCATTAGAACGATAGGTCCGTCCTCTAGAACCTCTGTCATGCTGTCGTGGAGGGAGGTTAGGTGTGCCTCCGTTCTGACCCGCCATACACCATAGTTCTCTACTGAGAACAAGGGTACCATTCTGATTCCTGACATATCAGACATAATGAATAATGATATGAATGAAGAATGATATGCAGTGAAAACGTTTTCCGAATCTGTTCAAGTATACCAGTTTCAGAATAACAAGAGTCTTAGAGAACTACTGCTCTCATACCAATTGTTGGTCCCGAGTTCAGGTGCAGGGGGGTGAATACACCTAAAAACCGATTTCTCAACTTAAAACGCGAACATTCCTTTTCAGGAGAGTGCCGTACTGAACGAGTTCAGCAGACCAGATAAGCTATTCTCAATCGCGTGGCGAGTGACCGACTTTGCGGAGGTCCGCCACCGACTCAGAGTCGAATTCGGTACCGTTCGGACGAGTTCGGTAGTGCGGAAATGTGTAGGCCCAAATTCGGTTGAGTTATGAAAACGTTTTATCAAAACGAGTTTCGATGAGATTAGTGCGATCGATTAAGTTTGCTGAAATTCAGTTGAATGATTTTAAAGATATTTTCAGTATGCACAGTAAATCAATGCAATAGTAAAATACAGAATACAGAACACATGCGTTTTTAAAGTGGTTCGGATCCAACAATCCTACGTCCACTGTCCCGAAAGATCAGGAAGCTATGTATTATACTGAGATAGTCTCAGTCGGTTTGTACATTGGACAACCACTGGTCTTGAGATTTATACTGAGCAAGTCTTAGTTTACAAGGTATCAAACTAAGTGTTTGAAAAACTCTCCAACAGTGAAGGAGTCCTTTACAATAAAGATTAGTTCAGAAGTGAACTCCTTCATCTAAGCTATAGATATGAACGGTTGAGCTTAGGTTAGAGGGATAGGGAACGAGAATGTGGCTTCTAAAGCGACGAACAGCTAAGTATAAACTTTTGGGTTCGTGCTCAGTCGCTTGGATACTAGAGGCTGTATGATTCTAATTCAGCTTGGTTCCCTATGAGCAGATATGTAGTCTTTCGCCGGAGATTGTTTCTTCGAACTACTTGCAGAAGACTTAGGACATTTATGAGTTGCTCATTGAATGCACTGAGTTATTTTGTGTTTTAGTTCGCTCGTGTTCTCGTGTCATGCTTCAATTTGATTTTATCCCTCTATTTATAGAGCAGAGATTAGGATAGATCCGTTGGAGACGACGATCCTTTGTCTCTCTCTTTTAGGTAGCTAATGACTCTTTCGCAGTATGGTAGCAGTGTCCTTTCCCTCCATTTTTAGAAATTTGTTGACTTGTAGCTTTAACAGATATAGGACAGGTGGCTGCTTGTCATTGGTCGAGGTTCAGGAAAGTGGTTGAGATAGAACAGACTTCAAGGAGATCTGAAGCTGACTTCTCTCTTCCTCGTATTGACTTTGCTAATTTGACTTTGAAGAATCTGACAGTCAGAAGACTGTTCAGCCGTTGCTGAGTCTGATCTTTGTTCAGTAGCATGCTCCTGCTGAGTCGGCTCTACTAAAGATCAGCTTTGAGTTCAGTGAACTACTCCTGCTGAGTTCAGTTCCACTGACTCCTTTCAATATACTGCTCCTGCTGAGTCCAGTATTACTGAGTCTTCTACTTCTGGTACTGAGGCAGGTAATCAACTGAGCGCCTGAACCAGATGCAGAGTGTCTACTGAGTCTGAAACCTCAGAGACATACCAAAACAGGTTACAACTGAATGGTTCATTAGTCAAGATAGGGTTTTGGGATCTTCAAATCTTCAGTAAGTATTCAGAGCACAATGCTGCTGAGTTTCTTAACTGATTGTGTGAAGACTGAATCATCTCCCAACATCTTCCAACAGTTTAGATGAAAAGGTGTCACCTCCTTAGTTTAGAAGAATCACGATCATTCTATCAAGTCCTTTAATTGAAAAAGTCATAATTAGACACCTCTTCACATTTCTAATTGCCTTTTCATTCACTACATTTATTTCGTAAATTAATTCCTCATTTATCCAACTACGAATTTGAGAAAATCAAAATACTAAATTAATCTATTCGAACTGTAGTTTTCAAATATATAATTTATTTCGCCTAGCGAAACATTCCTCATTTATTACACGTATTGTCTTTTTCAAAATAAAAAATATTTTATTTGATTTTCCAAAATTAAAAAATGCAATTTTCTAACAATCCCCCATGTAAAACCCCAATTTTCATAACTTTTTAAGGGGACGTCACCACATGCATAAACTTTGTCATTAGATTTAATTTTTAAAATAACTTTAATAAATCTTCTCATAAAAAGGAAAGTTCGGTGCAAAATTGCATAAACAACGAAAGTCTTAAAATGAGTGCAAATGCAACTACTAGTTTTCGGAAAATAAAATGAAGCATGAGTGATATTAGTTCATGATAAAAACAAAATTAATGCAGAAAGAAGTTTCATTATTTCTTTCTCGTGTAAGTGTGTGACCATCACCATCCGCCACTTCAAGCATCTGTCGGACCATGATCTGAAAAAGTGAAAATATAGAGGGGTGAGTACGACTACTCAGTGAGGAATACACTTATCCAAACTATATAATATACCAATATATTATGGAAAATTAGAACATGCAAGAATCATGTAGTCACACAGACCACCGAGTCAGCTTCGACTCTAACATTAAAAACGGATCAACTTCGATCCCGGTCAACTTCGACCATAAACCTTTGTACCGATCAACTCCGATCGCAGATCAACTTCGATCCTTCCTTATCATGCCTGACATTAACTCATAAATATCGAGCATAAAATATAATAAGGATAAATGTAGTGTAAGAATACTTCCCCACCTTAACTTGACTTTGAATAAATAATGTGGATATAAATGGATTAAGTCCTGTGCGCCTGCCCTAAAAGGAAATATTTATTCTTTAATCTCGTGACGTGTATGCAACAAAATTCAGAGTATACAAGAAATCAATTAACATACCAAGCAATTGTAAAGCATCTAAATTTCTACCATGAATTTTAAATACTGTAACGCCACTAATTAATTAATTCCCTTCATTAGAGTCTACCAAGTCTGAAACCATATAACTTACACATAAATTTCAATAAGAAATAATTCCATGAATTCCAATATTGTACTCTTATATATATATATATATACTCGATGGTAATTCTTTAAATCTACTTAGCTTATAAAATTAATTTGACGCACCCTCAACCGAAACAATTATAGTAGTAGTTAACGAAAATCATAAATCTAACTTAAAATATTTATTAAGAAATCAATCCGACTACCAACAAGTGTATCACTATATACACTTATAAATAAAAAATATTATTTAACCTAATTATCTAAGCGATTATACTTCGGTTCGACTATCCTAATACTTACGGAGTATATAGAGAGCGACTTTTTTAAATTTGCTAATCTCTTAATACATTTAATAGCATTGAATGGAAAAACAAATAGTTACCAGCATAATAACCTCATAAAATCATATGATATTAAATTGAGTTCCTTCTCGGCAAAAATATCAATGGTTGTTAATATAAATTATTTCATGCATTCCTTAGCTAACCAAATTTTTTTACGAAAACAAATACCATACTTTACAATTACAAACTTTTCAATCAACAAAATCACAAAAACAATTATCATAAATGGATTTACTGTACACAAATTTAAGAACTAGATGACAATAATACCTTATTTGGCTTGATCTTCTTGACTAAGGCTTGAAGCGAGAAATAGCCGAAAACTAAAAACAGATACAACCCTATCTTGAAGTTTTTTTTTCTTTGCGCATGAAAAATTACAAGTGAGTATATATACTATACCTTAGGCTATTGATAAATACTAATCGAGAATATGCCTCCTCTTTTAAAAAAAATATTATCATCCCTATCCAACCCTTTCCAAGTAGATTATAATATATATATATATATATATATATATATATATATATATATATATATATATATATATATATATATATATATATATACCGAGATTTTCTCTAACCATAAGGCGCTGCAAATTGTGATTTAACAACCTAAAATCTAACCTAGTAAATTAAATCTACTTTAAAATAGTTAAATAATAAAAAAAATACCTAATAGCTGACATATAGTTTCCAAAACCCACTGACACCGGTTCCTTTTCATATTAATCATGAGGTATGTCCAAGGTAGGTTCTTAAAGTTTTTTAAATATCCATTCATTTAAAAACAAAATAATAATAATAATAATATATTAATTAGTAATATTTTAAATTTGAAATGAATTTAGATGAATAATATGTATTTACTACAATTTAAAGCACGAAAAACTAGTCTATAAATTTTTTTCATTTTAATTAAACACGTAGTTCACAATCACGTATAACACGAATAATAATAATAATAATAATAATAATAATAATAATAATAATAATAATAATAATAATAATAATAATAATAATAATAATAATAATAATAATAATAATAATAATATCATGCATAGAATGAGAAAATGTCATGATCATGATTTATTATTAGATTCTAAGGCACGTCTTATAGGACTTATTCGTAAAAATGTTATGCATGTGAATGATATGCACTTTATATTGGAAATTTTGGGGTGTTACACCCCACATGAATGAGAATTAATGCAAATGTTATGCAAACACAGTCCCAATGACCTATCACTGCATGAGGATAGGTAGTTGTTAGCTTTGAACCTTCTTCAGTATAATGTTATCGGGTTTACTCGCTACTCGATGAACGTGATTTCTTGAACCAGTCAGCTTTTGTGTAAACCAAGACAATAGCACATACACAATAACAGATATAATATCTTTCGTTCTCACGTTGTGTCCATTTTGGCCTTAGATCATTTCTTGGATTCATTAGTGTTTTTCTATTTGAAGCGACCACACTTCTCACTTATATAGGTGATCTCCTATAAAAAGTATCATGTCATACTCCACCAATAAGGCTATAGAAATCATTAAAAGCTTATACGCTTATCTATACGCTTATCCTTTACCACAAGCTATAGGTTTGCACTTTGGGCAGCTTCGAGAATAGATTGTTAGTTGTGTTTCCAAGTACACAATATAAACATTCTTAACTTAGTTGTCTCTTTGAACCATGTTCGTGGGATCTCCAATCATCATTGTAGAGTTACCATTAAGAGCTTTCTTTAGTGTGGATTTTAATATCATTCCCCTTACTGCATTGTGCACCTGATCACGGTTAATACCTTTAGTAAACGGATCCCCAATATTATCTTTCGACTTTACATAGTCAATGACATTATTCCACTAGTGTTCAATTGGCAAATGGTTTGGTGTTTTCGACGAATATGTCGATACTTATAATTATACATACAACTTTATGTTCTCCCTATTGCTGAGATACTATCACAATGTATTAAGACGTGAGGCACGGTTTTTTCCAACAAGGGATATCCTCGAAGAAGTTTATTCTCTAAGAAGTTTCATAGTTTACTGTCGTTTTTTCTCGATGGCTCAAATGTTGACTCATTCGGTCCAACACTTGATTCAACATCTTCTAACGAGTTTGAGTTCTTTCCTTAGAACCTACGTGTTGGTCCGGAGACGATAGTCAGGTGTAAAGGGGGGGGGTGAATACACCTGATCACAGTTTCTTTTTCTCAGAACGTGAAGGACAGCTGAGCTGTAGGTTGCGACTGATGAACAGTGCCAGATATTAACCTTCGATCACGGGTCAGAGTGTGTCAGCTATTGAGCTCTTCTACTGACTTAAGTCAGTTGTTGAAACTCAGTCGGAGACGTTGTGCGGATAAGTGTGTAGGGCCTGGAGATTCGTCTCAGTTTGAAAACGTGTTTTCGCAAGTTAAAGTATTTTGGCTAGTGCGCTTTTATAAATACGTTTTATGCAAAGATATGATTTTAAACCAGTTTGTATGCAATGCAATAAAATAGTAAATAACACAAGCAATTTAACGTGGTTAGGATACGCAAGATCCTACGTCCACGGTCCTGACAAGGCAGGAGAACTTGTTGATTATTCTGAGCAAGCCTCAACAAGGATTCTGTATACTGGACAGACCCTTCTAAGTTATAGTCCTTAGCGACTTTACAATTCAAACCTAAGTTCGAAAGGGGGGGATAATGTCCAACTAAGAAGGAGTTCTTACAATAAGAACAATTCACAAAAAGTGAACTCCTTCGAATTTCTAAGCTCTAGATATGGCAATGAGCTTAGCTAGAGAAGAAAGGGATCTAAAGATAACTCTAGAGAGAAGAACTAATGATTTTCTATGAAGGCAAGTTCTTCGCTGGATGATCTTTAATTTGCTAGAGTGTTTGTGAGCTTGAGCGTTTTCCCTTGTGAATCTCGTGCGTGGAGCTCGGATTTCTTCTCTATTTATAGTTGTGAGCAGGCATATGTCCGTTGGAGAAGACGATGCCACGTGTCACAAGCTTCCAAAGACAACGGCCATAATGTTCGAATTGTTGCAGTAGGGCAGTTGACACTGTACATGAGAGCAGCTTTAGTTGGTCAGAGCAGGTAAAGCGTTGTATGCTTCTCATTGGTCGAGGTTTGTGGTAGGTGAGAATGTGTCAGAGATTAGAGTTGACTAGTCCACATCCTCGTATGATCTTCTGCTGAACTTCGAAATGACTTATACGACTGGGTTGTTTTCTGTCGGATACAGTAGACTCAAGACAGTCTCTGTCTTCTTCGGCTGAGTCGTCTGACGAGCTGATAAGGCTTTGATGGGTCAGCTGATGACTGCGAAGGTACTGAGCTTTGCATTATGTTCTTCTGCTGATAACTATCAGCTGATGGGGTATCTCCTACTGAAGTCAGATACAGCTGAAGTCAGAAGAATGCAAGCGATTACACTGATGACGTGGGGTTCTGGAAAGTAACTTCGTCAGAAGATCAGTCCAACAGTTTACCCCGTACAGGACTTAGTCAAAAGATAAACAACTACGAAAAGTCTAGCCTATACATCAGCTAATCCTATCGACACTACACTACTGATATCAGCTGGGTTTTGGGATCTTCAATTCCATAGTACTACTATGATTTCCCCTAATATTATTTTAACCACTAATCAGCTGAATACCATCTACTGACTCATAACCCAACACTACGTAACTATTGACTTCTATGGGTAATACAATATGCTCTTGATTCTATGATCATCCATCCCCTCATTTACGTCAGATATTTCCTTCTTGAGTACCAAATCACTATGTACTACTATTGTATGCATATCCTATAAAAATGCGATCAATAGTTTTAGGGCCTAAACCCCCACACTTTTATGTAGAATATACGGCTTCTAAACCCATTGGTTTATAAACATCCACACTTGTGTTCTTATAGAATGACTATCGACCTTACCATAGTTTCATATGGAGTTTTCTTGTATCTTCTTTATTTTTAATAATCTATTCAAATAGCTTTCCCCCACATGTTATGTGATAAGTCTGAGCTTATCAACACGACATATCAACAGAGTAAACATATAATCATGTCTATAATAATAATACCAATGTAACAATTTAGATTTGAAACTTTCCTGATTCTTGACGTGAATATAAGTATTTGAAACATGGCTACTTGCCGCCGTCATTTGAACAGGAACACTAGATACATTGTTGCTAACAATTCGAAGTGCTTTTCTTGTGTATTCTTGATAAACCAACGTTTATATATAGATGTGGGTAGAAGTGCAAACCGATAGCTGCAGAAGTAGGAAATTGTCGCTTGAACAGGAGGATCAAGAGCATTGCTACCACTCATCATCATCATTTCTCATCAACACAAAATTTTTTGTCTTACGATTGTTATTAATAAATGGATGTGTAGAGAAATGTAGAGATAATAAAACCAAATGTTATTGTAAATATTAAGATAACATAACAAACAATATATGAAAAATTAAATAGCAAATAATGAAATGCAAACCGAGACGAGAGTTAGACTCTTTCTCCACAAGACAAAATTGCTCCGCTCTCAGGCACGCAGTCCAAGATACAACGGTTTCTATAAATACGAGAAGTTGCACTACTTGTCGCATTTCCGGCGAACTACTACTATATACTCGGGACTGGGTATATGGAAGACTTCTACACTATATGTATGTACTGCATTTGAAAATCGAATGAATTATATTCAAGTGGGGGCATCTATTTATAGATCTTGAAGGGTTGCTAAGAAAAGGTGGCACCTCCATAGTCTAAAATAGTCATGACCAATCAATCATGTCTTTTCGTTGAAAAGTCATAATTAGACACCTCTTGAAAGAGAGATGCATCTTCATATTTCTAAAAGGTGACACACCTCCTTAGTTTAGAAGAGTCATGATCATTCAATCGTGTCTTTTCATTGAAAATTCATAATTAGACACCTCTTCAAATTTCTTAGTGTCTTTTCGTTCCCTATACGTACTTCGGAAATTAATTCCTCGATCATCCAATGACGAATTTGAGAAAATCAACATACTAAATTAATCTACTCGAAATGTAGTTTCCGAATATATAATTTATTTCAATTTCCGCCTAGCGGAACATGATGAAATAAACATTCAAAGACATACTACATGTAATATCTTCCCTAATCATCACAACTCTTCAAAAATAAAAATATTTTATTTGATTTTAGAAAATTAAATAATGCAATTTTCCAACAAATTGTTATTATTATAATATCTTAAGTTACAAATTATGGGATATAATTTTTTTCATTAATATATAAAACCGCTAATGCCTGTTTTCTCACCGAACTCTCCTTGCAAGAATCTCACACTCTAAGTTATTTAATATCGTGAATTGTTTATGAAATTAAGCAACGACCTTAGCGTATCTATGTATAAGATAAAGTATTTAAATACATCCATGTGTTTAGAAAAAAAGGGAGAAACTACTCTATATTTTTTGTTGCATCGTGTTTCTTACTAATGTGCACTGAATTCTTGTCATTTTTCACATTTTATTTTATTTTCTGTTTATTTGGTTATTTCTATTTATTTGGTTATTCGTGAAATTCTAGAAAAAGAAATAGAGATATGAGTTTTTACTTTAAATCGTTACTCTATTTTTGAATCAATAATGATGTTAAGTGAATTGAATTTATAGAATAATATTAAGAGAAAAAATTTATCTTAGTCCTGTAATATTACCTTAATCAATTTCGGTCTAGTAATGTTGTCTCGATACATTTGAAAGATTGAGAGGACGATATATACTTGCGTCCTTGGATAGCCTCTGATTCTTTCTTGTGTCTGGAGCTTTTGGACTGTGTCCCGGCCCTTTCCTTCCTCTGCGTGGACAGAGATCTGAAGGACATTATTTTCTCCTCTCACTCACGTTCTCACATTTTTCTCACGGTTGTGAATGTGAATTATGGCGTAAATCATTTGAACATGCATATATAATACTTATAATATAATGTATAAAAATTATTATATTATAATTGTGACCCATTAGTAATTATATAGCTGTTGGTTGAGAGTCAAACGTTTAGGTGTAGAGATGGGGGGGGAGAGGGGGGTAAATACACATGAAAACCTTTTTCAAACTCAAACGCGAACAGTCCAATAGACAGAGGATGCCTACAATTTTGACTTCAGCAGACTAAACAAGTTCTTCTTGATCGCGTGGACAGAGTGACTGAAGATGATGAGCTCTATTAGCTGACTGATGTGTCGATTTTATACTACTAGAATTCACCCAGTTCTGACGCTCATCTTGTCAAGTTGATGCTATTTGTGTCCAGAAATGTCTATTTTCAGCAGGTTTATGAGTCGATGATGAGGTGGCGGTCCGTAGTTGATTTGGAGTTATTTTGGGCGCATTTTGGAGATAAAACGGGGCTTAGATCGAGGAGGAAAGATTTGTTGAAGATTTGGAAGCTTAAAGATATCTTAGGGCCAAATTATATTTGGAAAAGGAGTCTTGAAGATCAAGATACACAAGATATGCCCTAGATATTATTTCCTTTGGAGGATCAAGTTCGAGAT
Source organism: Lavandula angustifolia (assembly GCA_028984105.1). Taxonomy (NCBI): domain Eukaryota; kingdom Viridiplantae; phylum Streptophyta; class Magnoliopsida; order Lamiales; family Lamiaceae; genus Lavandula; species Lavandula angustifolia. The sequence goes on from CM054803.1 coordinate 30,793,523, forward strand.
CTGTATAAAGGGCTCGAGACGAGATCATTATGACGGTAGACAACGCCTTTCAGCGCTTCTTTTCATCTTCTTAGTTTCATTTCCAGCATTCTCGATCTTAGTTCCGTAGCTTAGTTTAGATTTTGTTTTCAGCTTAAGAATTCAAACACTTTTATCGCTTTTGTAGTTAGTTAATTTCAAATTCAGCTTTTAGATTTCAACACTTAAAGATTTCCGCATTCGTTTCAGATTTCGGTCTCAATTTCAGATTCCGTTCAGCATTTACTTTCAGCACTCAGTTCGGTATTCAGTATTTACCTTCAGTTCTTATTTTCAGTTTATGAATTCAGTTTCTCGCACTTTATTTTCTGTTCTGATCATGTTCGTTACGTTCTGCTTGTCCAAGTTAATTATGCGTAGCTTAACCTTTTAGGACTTCGGCGAGGGTGACGAGTATGAGATACAAACTTTGTGAGATTTAATTGGACATAGTAATTAAAGACTAGGGTTTCGACTTAATTCGGGGTAGAGAGATTTAATTGGATTAACTTAAACCTGATTAATTTAAGTTATGAAGATTAGTGCTAGATTGTTCAACAACTTAGGTGGCGAAGCTATCATAACGGTAGTCGAATTAAGGAGGTTAATCATCTATGTCAGCTTGTCCAACAATGGTAGAGATTAAAATTGGGTTCCTTCATCGTAATGTTGTCTAAACATTAAATCTAGGTTTGTTCAACAATCTAGGTTGTGGTTATGTTAGGGAGTAGTGGAAATTTGTTCAACAAGCCACTACCGACTAAGTAGTAGGAATTGGGGTATATACGTGTTCAACATTGTATCCTAAAACTGGTTGATTCTAGGAAATAATTAAATTTATTCAATAATCATCGAAGTAGTTGTCTCATACGAGTTACCTGAAGCCGAGTCCGCTTTTCTTTACTTGTTCTGTTTCCGTTTACTTTTCTGCTATTTACTTTTCTTTGCCTAGGTAGTAAACCCAAAATTTGTACGTGGTGGCATGACCAAAAACTTGATAAAAATGATAGATATAGTTGATTTCCACTGTTCCCTGAATTCGACCCTGTTCTATACTAATTATAAAATTCTGAGTGTGTGCAGGAATTTTATTTGGTGTGAAAGCAGCGATCACCAAATTGGCGTTGTTGCTGGGGAACGGTGTTTCTAATTAACCGTGTTTACCTTTTGATCTTTTGTGCTTTAACTAGTTTATGAGCAGGTCTTCCAAACTGAACCTCGTATTTGATTCTGAGATCGAAAGAACCGCAAGGAGGCTAAGGAAGGACACAAAGCTGCAACAACAGCAACTGCCGAAGCAGGACACTTCGCCTGACCAAGCAGAAGCTGACTCTGACGACGTTCTGCTTAGCCTAGCAGAACTCTTTTCTGAAGAGAAACTCGAGACTGAACTCGAGAAGATGGTCGATGATCAGAATAATCCGAGGCTAGATTAGCTTGGACGGCATGGTGGTGAAGATCTTCCAACACCAATCCAAATTGAAGGACTCGATGAGACGATTGAGATCAAGTATGGGCTTATTTGTTGAGCCCTACCCAAGTTTCATGGAATAAAGAATGAAGATTTATTCTGCTTTCTGAATGAACTCATAAAATTATGGAATTCTCAAAAGAATTGCCATGGAACAAAGGAGCAATTCAATCTTTCTGCTTTCCCTGTTGCGCTCACGGATCATGTAGGAGACTGGTTCACAAGTCTACCCACAAACCCAATCAGCACATGGACAGAGATGAGACAAATATTTCTGGAGTGCTACTTTCCGGTTACAAAGACAAATGTCTTGTGAAAGGAGATTTCTTAGTTTACACTAAGAACAATTCAATAAATGAACTCCTTCGATCTAAGCTATAGATTTTACAATGAGCTTAGGTTAGAGGGTGGGAACAAGAAAGACTTCTAGAGCAAAGAACAGTGAGGAATAATCTCTCTGGATTCGTGTTCTTCACTTGAATATTCGTTTAAGAATGCTAGAGATTGAGTTCTTTGAAAGCTTGGGTTCCCTTGTTAGATCGCTTGTATGTTCGTGTTGTGCGACTTCTTTGAATTCGATCTTCCCTCTATTTATAGACGTGAGTTGTGAACAGATCCGTTGGAGACGAACTGTCCACGTGTCACTCTATGGGTAGCTAACGACTCTTTTTTGAATCCTGTAGAGTCCCCTTTCTTTGTAGGAAAGTGGTTGCCTTGCAGCTTTTGTCGGATACTTTGCCAGTTGGCTGCTTGTCATTGGTCGAGGTACAGATAGTGGTTGAGACATTTTTAGATTTCAAGGTAGATACTGAAGCTGACTTTTCTCAGATGTACGACCTCGGACAACTCTACTAAGATTAACTTTGAAGTCTCCTGTTAGTTAAAGCAATTGACAGGCTGTTGCTGAGTCTGACCGAAAGGTTCAGTAAGCCACTCCTGCAGAGTCCAACACTACTAAGGGCCAAACTCTAAGTTCAGTAAACTGCTCCTGCTGAGTCTAATTCTACTGACTCCTGAACACCTTTCACTATGCTGCTCCTGCTGAGTCCAGCCATACTGAATCTTTACTCCATGGCACTACGACAAATGGTCTACTGAGAGACAGCAGACGAAACTTTTGAGCCGGAACCATGCTAAAGGCAAGTCTACTGAGTCTGAAACGCTCAAAGACAAAGGTGTTAACTTTTACAAAGGAATGGTCATCAATCAGAATATGATTTTGGCATCAGCCAAATCAACTACTGAATCATCTCCCAACAGCCAATTAATTCCAGATAAATAGTTTCCATATTATTAAATAATGTATAAATATATTAATCTATTAATAATAATTTTAGTGATAGAAGAATAAATATTGGACAACTAATTGGGTCATACCAGGGATCCAATAGAAGAAATAAAGTCGGGCCTCAAATTAATTAATTATATATGCTCAGCCCCAAGAAAATTTAATTAATAAACACAGATTCATTGCAGTAGAGAATCCATACTGACTTACCCCTTTATCCAAACTGGTGCATGGGCTTGTATTTTAGACATAATTGATCCCAATATTTAAGAAACAAATGTCCGTTAATTAATTAAGCTCACTGATAGCTTAAATTAAATAACATCTTATTATATTCCTGAGTAGTACCACTCGACCTTATTAACACACCTGAACTTAATCAACCGGTCGGGTTTAGTGTGCTAATCCTTACGAGTTCCTCATGGGATATTATCAACCCATTTAACAAAAATATGGATGCAAGATACAGACAATCAGTCTAAGCCTCAAATGAGTACTAGCACCCAAGATACGTAGATCTGGTCGCGATGACGTTCATCATAGTAGGTCAAAGTGATAGATAGCCAAATGCACTCAGCTGAAATCTTACCAAGCTTAGGACCAGCTAAGACACAGAGATCTTGGTTCTCCACTAAGGTCAATCAGGAGAACACCATCAATACACCACCTTAAGTGTATCAATAAAGACAAGCAGCCAAGATAAGCCACTTCTTATTTAAACTGCAACTTAAACCGACAACTTATCTTTAAGTTGTCTCAAATGTGATAATTATTTATATCTTGTCAGTTCAACCAATTGTGTAGTCTTCTGTGATACCCGACACACTACACAAATCTAACTTTTATAGAAGATAAAGGATTACATGTGCAAATATATATTTATCAGATATGAGCATAAAACAGAGGTAAGGACAAAAACACATTGTATACAAGCATAAAAATTGCTTCCAATCAAACGTCTCGATTAGAAAACACCGGTTTTATGTTGAGTTTGATGAAATACAATTTTTAATGCAATATAGACAGTTAGAGATAACAATAAATCAACACAGCAAATTTTTAAAGTGGTTCGGACACGCTGGGTCCTACGTCCATTGTCCTGACCAAAGCAGGATACTTGTTATATTTATACTAAGCAAGTCTCAGTTGGTCTGTTCACAAGACAGACACAAACATGAAGCTTACACTGAGCAACTTCTCAGTGATCTGTATGCTGGACAGATTCTCTACTTGTAGTCGTAGTGACTTTTACAAGGGTTTCAGACTTTAAGAGTTTGAGTCTTCTCCAACTAAGAGGAAGTTCTTACAAATAAGAACAGTTTCACAAGGATGTGAACTTCCTCGAGGTTTCTAAGCTAAAGATACTACAATGAGGCTTGCTTAGATAAGAGAAGGGGAACAAATATAACTCTAAGTGATGAACTAAAGAGGTTCTTCTATGAATGCTAGTTCTTCACTGGATTATTCGTTGAGAGTGTTAAGAGTTTGTGCGTAGATAACTTGGGTTCCCAGTGATGTCTCTGCATGAAGACTTCTCTTATATAGTCGTCGATGGTGAATAGATCCGTTGGAGGGAGGTCTAGCCACGTGTCGAAACGACAAGGAAAACGGATCCTTTATTTTGAACGTTGGTGAGTAGGTGCACTTTAGAGATTCTCCCCCTTTTCAGTCTGGGAGCAGCTGTTGTCAGAAAAGATAGGTCGTTGTCGGCTCCTTATTGGTCGAGGTAGATTGGTAGGTGAGACTTGTCAAACATCAAGGTTGACTTCCTCTGAATCCTCGGACCTTCAACAAAAGTGACTTCCTACTAACGTTCTTTTGAGCATTCAGTGCATGGGCACGAATTCTTGTGCAAATTCAGTTGGTGGTTGGCTAACCAACTGCCTTCTTCGATCCTGAGTCCATCAACTGAGTGCTAGATCTTCTACTGAACTATGCAGCTACTGAACTCTGGCCTACTGAGTTCTAACAACTGAACTCGACTAAGCTATTACAGCTACGAAGGTACAATATTCAGCTAGGGTTTTGGGATCTATCAAATCTATCAATTCATCTACTGAATCGTTATCCCAACATAAAGCAAACTTTTAGCATACAATGTGTCAGTTCTGGTACTAACTAGTACAAACAAACATTCTTAGCTATCTATTATATCTATCACTGCATTTTCTCCCACTTATACAAAAGTTTCTGCAGTCCTAAGTGGGGGGCATCTCTACCACTCCTAAGCCACGAACATGTTTCTCATAAGCCGGAATTGGTAAGCCCTTCGTGAAAGGATCAACTAGGTTGTCTTCTGATGAACACATTATAATTCTCGCAAGTGCACAAATCGGTGTAATACCTAATCTAGCAACTCCTGAGGTCGATCTCACAAGGTCTCAGCTGGGTTCTAATTATCCTAACTATTTCACTATCTACTTGGTCCTAAGCTGGGTTTGGTTTATTCTAAACTACTGAAGTAAAATAGCAAGAAAATAAAAGCGCAAGTAAAATTAAAGCAAAGTGGATTAATGGTGTGGTTTCAAGTTTGATGAAGAGTGCGGAGGTTTAACAATCACTATGTCTAAGATGATCGATTAATTTCCCATTCTCTAGCTAGCATTTAGGAATTTATTTAGTTGGTTCATCCACTAAGGTCTAGGGATCCCGTATGACAGCGGGAGATCTCTAACTTATAATCCTAAGGGTCAATCAAGTGATCATATCATGAACCTAAGGATCGTATCATGGTCAAGAATTTAAAGAACCATCTAAACTATCCCAAACCAATGGTGACAATCTAGACACTTAATTGCAGGTCTAAATAAATAACCGGGTATGATCCGTTGTGTTACCTATTACCTATATTCTCTACAATTATCTAAGATGATGGCCAGTCACATTAAAGAATCATAGAGAAATCAAAAGCAGGCTCAACAATTAAGAAACAAAACAATTCATTCATTGAAAAAATAGGGTTTGAATCAATTCATCAAAAACATAGGTCCTGCTAAACCCCCACACAAGGGGATTTAGCCACTCATATTCGTAGGAAAACAATCACAAGATATGCAAAAAGAATCCATAGAATTCAAGTATAAAAAATCTTAAACAAAACTGAGAAGGAATAATATAATCTAGAATCTAGCGGATTGATCATCGCACTTGGTTCTCGGGTGTGGTCTTCAATCTTCATCTTGAATCTTCAACGGAGGGATGCCTTGGGTGTTTCTCTGCTTTGGAGGGTGGAAGAGGTCGAAAATATGGTGTGTCGTCTGAAGGAAAGAAGTTCGGAAGGGTTTATATACGTTTTGGGCCAAGAAAACACGAATTTGGGCCAAAACAGACACGGACCGCGGTCCAGCACAAAATGCGGACCGCGGTCCGACCCCCACGGATTTTTCATTTTTTGAGTCAGAACATAGCGGACCGCGGTCCAGCACAAAACTCGGACCGCGGTCTGCCGTCTTCGGCCGAGCACAATTTCGTGCACTGTCGCGTTTTGGGAAAAACGCAATATCTACTTCGTTAGCCGTTGGATCGCCACAAAACATTGCCACAATGTTCCTAACACATAGAAATACGATGTGGGCGGTGGAGATCTGATTATATGATAGTTAGATCCGTCTGCCACTTGATTTTCCAACTGCCTTATTCACGAGTTCCGAAATACGGTTTCTTCAACATCCGACTTCAAATCCTCTTCATTCTTCATCCAAACAACTCCATCTTTGCCAAGAATGCATCAATGGTCATGATTTCTTTCATTTTGGTGCCAAATACCACACAATATGCAGAAAACGCGCGACAAACCTACAAAACCAAAAACCATCGAAAGGATACAATTCCAAGCAAAACAAAAGCTAAAAATGAATAGAAAACGATGTCAATAAGCTTAAAAAGAACACGATGAGATGGTATAAAAACCACTCTTCAAATCCCCCCGAACCTAAGTTTTTACTTGTCCTCAAGCAAAGAAACAAGATAAAAGAAAGACTATGACCAAATATCAGAAAGATGAGCATAGCAATTCGAGCCTTATTCAGTTTTTTAGAAGAACACATTATTAGCATGAGAAAATCATTCAAGCTTGATGCCACCTTCAAAACAAAATAGAACATAGAAGTAGAGTAGTCCCTCTCCAAAAATCTGTATCACTCAAACACTCAAGTGTATAAGGGTAAAATTATCGCTCAAACTCAACCCTAGGAGAGCGTCTTCATAAGCTTGCAGATTGTCTAATTCTACTCATAATTAACACAATTCATGGAAAAGTTCTCGAAGGTCTTACTTTGATTGTAATGGGGCTAAGGCATGTAATAAAGAGGTAGGGAATATATAGGAAAAGTGACTCATAACGTACGAAGGAAAAGTGACTCATAACGTACGAACAGTCAAGGGATCTAGTAGAGCAACCAAATGATAATATATAAAAATAAACTTCTAAAACCAATCACCTTTGAATCACTCATAATCAGACAAATTAAGTCACCCCCGAGTTCTCACTTTTTCCAAAATATACTCCCTTATTCAACTTCATCTTTTTTTTTCATCTCCTAACTATAACATACGTCATCAATAAACCCCTTTCAATCAAAGTTAGGAGTACATGCACAAGTCTCTCATATTCTATCCAATTATTTACCTGCCAACTCTCTACCAATAATTAGATAAAGATTTCAATATAACACGGTGTCATCAAGTTCTGTACCAGGCTAGATAGAATCAAATCAATTCACACCAATCTCACTTTTTAACAAAAAATTGTCCCTTGATCACCAAACCCTCACAAGCCTCCATTTCCTTCCACAGCACTAATGACTCTACTAGATCCTCGGTTAAGTCAAGTTAGGCTAAGCAATTTAAGTGGAGGTACATGAATAAAAAGGATACATTGAGCTCAAAGGGGCTTACTAGGTTGATGTTCAAGGTAGGAATCATATTTGGCTCTGTCTAAAGAACGAGATAGTGCCTAAGATCATATCAATGCCATATACGAAAAGTGTCCAATAAACTTCAAATAGACTCAAAGCAGGTTCTAAATGTTCTCCCTAAAGCGAGTATCACACATGAAAGAAATTAAGACCGACATAGGATTTCGTCAGTTCACAACAGGCTCAAATTCTCACAAAGGCTTTGGACTACCATACTTTTACATCCTACATGTTCGAAAATTTTATCATGCTCAAATTCAATTCAACAATGCTTCAGCAAAGAAAAATTTTAAGGCAAGAAATGCATAGATATCAAATAGCATAAGTCATAGTAGTTCAAATATCAAGTATATGGAGAATCATCAGAATCATAATTGTACAGACCAAATCAGTAGGGTTCAAGATTCTACATACCCCCCCGAACCTATCTACGAGCTAGTCCCTAGCACGAAAATAGAGTGAAATAAAGAAAAATGGGTAAAGGAATCTTCTCTATTGTTTAGGTGATGTTAGATCGATCTACATATGTGAAGCTTGATCTGGCAGGCTTAGATCCCAAGTTAATCCCCACCGTGCTGCTCTAATATAGCTTATTATGAATTAAAAATCAATAGGTGAAGCATATATGTCAATTTTCCTCAGTTTTTTTTTTTTTTTTGAAAAGTAATAAATCTGAGAAAACTAGAAAAACACACAAACGTGGGTTGCCTCCCACGAAGCGCCAATGGTTAGAGTCGTTGGCTCGACTTTGCTGAATAATATTATAAACTTGGCGACTTTGGACGCCCCACTAAAGCCTTGTCGAACGCCTCCTTTGATGATGCTCCGCCGACATCCTTCACCGTGAAATGTTTTTTGGTTCGTGGATTCATGAACTTCACCACACCATGTGACAAAACGTCCACCACATGAAATGGTCCGGAGAATGTAGAACTTGGGTATCTTGGAAAAACTCTAGAACCATTGTCATATAAAAGAACTTTAAGACCAGGATAGAGTATTTTACCCAGCGTGCTCTTCCCACAAGCAGCTTTAGTGGGTCTGACATAGATGGTTTTCTTCAGAAAAAGAGAGCTGAGCCGACAATTAAAGAGATGATCAACTTCAGCATTACTGCCTTGGACAAAAGAGCCGAATATCATCATCTTGAAGAATACAGACGGCAAGAAGCTCTAGCAAAAGAGAAAGCTGCAGAAGAAGCCAGAGAAGCTGAAAGGTTGAAGCCAAGACCTCCTCCTCCGAAGGACAGGGACATTCCATCTTCTTCAAAATTCAAAATATGCCGTAGCCCCAATGATCAGAAGATGCATAGGTGGCCTCGAGTTGACAAATGGATGCCCTGGGAGAAGACTCAGTAGTGGGAAACTCTCAAAGGTGAATTTATCAAACGTTTCTATGTCTGGCAATTTTGGCCTAACTCTTCAAAGAACTATGCCTTTGTTGATTGCCTCTACAAGTTTGATTTAGAGATCTATCAGACAGTCGAGAAAGCCATTGAAGATAATGTCGATGTTCAGACTCTGGCTTTCAGGACTCTGCCCACACCTTAGAAGCTCGACGGATCTCTATACACTGGAGTAATAGAAGGCGAAGTCAAGAATGCAGCCATAGTTCTTGAGCTTGATTCTAATGATCCTGAAGATGTTCCGAAGATTCAAAAGCTGCGAAGAGACACTTTCAAGCTATATGGACTCCCTCTGCCCGAAGACAAATCGAAATACTTGAAGGCAAGGATTCAGCGCTTCAGGAGATAGTCTTGATAGGTCTCTGTTTTGTTTTGTTTAGTGTAGCAAGCGATGTATTTGTACTGAATATTTCACACATGTATATACATTAATTGTTGTTTGGCCTGACAATCTCTTATTGTCTCCATGGCCTACTTTGTCATATTTTAACACTCAGAATCACCTAAGTGATTACTGACTCACACACTCACTGCTTATCTGTGTTTGTCTGTTTTTGCTAGGTTTGATTGATGTCAAGGAGGAAATATTGTTGGGAGAATTTTCTTTAATGAGATATTCTGTAAACTCCCAACGGTCCTCAGTAGATTAGAAACTAGAAAGTGCAACTCCACTGATTCTACTTGTAACATTTGTAAAGAGTTTGTATCTGATAGTTTATAGTGTTTGCTGATAGTGATAGGTTTTGGCATCATCAAATAGGGGGAAATTGTTGGGAGATGATTCAGCAGTAGAATACTCAGAATATTTGGCTGATCCCAAAACCCTAATTTGATTGGTGAACCATTTCTTTATATTTGTAACGCCTTGGTCTCTCAGAGTTTCAGACTCAGTAGACTTGCTTTCAGCATGGTACCAGGCTCAGAAGTTCTGTCTGTTGAACCTCAGTAGACTATCCGCCTCAGTAACATGGAATGAAGATTCAGTAGTTCTGGACTCAGTAGGAGCAACATACTGAAAGGTGTTCAGATTCAGTAGTGTTGGACTCAGCAGGCGCAGCGTACTGAAAGGTGTTCAGGAGTCAGTAGAACTGGACTCAGCAGGAGCAGTTTACTGAACTGAGAGTCGACCTTTAGTAGAGTTGAACTCAGCAGCAGTATACCACTGAACCCCCGGTCAGACTCAGCAATGGCCTGACAGTTTCCTTAACTGTTAGTGGTCTTCAAAGAATAAATCAGTAAAGTTTTTTGAGGTCGTACACATCAGAGAAGTCAGCTTCAGTATCTGCCTTGAAGTTTGAATGTCTCAACAACTTTCTACACCTCCACCAATGACAAGCAGTCAGCTGTCAAAGTACTAGTAAAAGCTACAAGTCAACCACTTTCCTGAAAAAGATAGTGGACTCTGCACGATTTCAAAAGAGCCGTTAGCTACCCACATAGAGTGACACGTGGACAGTTTGTCTCCAATGGATCTATCCATAGCTCACCTCTATAAATAGAGGGAAAATCAATTCGTTGAGACACCAACAAGACACATGATATACGAGCATTGAATAAACAAGAACAAAGCTTTCCGTGAAGCTGCAAAGAAAACAACCTATCGCGAAAAGCACTCATACTGCTCTAGGGAACCAAGCTTTCATAGAATCTAAGCCTCTAGCATCCAAGTGAAAGAACACGAACCTAGAGAGATTATTCCTCACTGTTCTTCACTATAGAAGCCCTTTCTTGTTCCCTTTCTCTCTAACCTAAGCTCAACTGAACTTATCTATAGCTCAGAACCGAAGGAGTTCATCTCTTGAACTGTTCTTATTGTTAAGAACTCCTTCATCATTGAAGAAATCGTTCAAACATATTTTGTTTAACTTTGTAAACTGAGACTTGCTCAGTATAATCACAAGGCTGTGTTTGTCCTGTGTACAAACCGACTGAGACTAAATCAGTATAATAAAATAGCCTCCTGCCTTGTTCAGGACAGTGGACGTAGGATTTTGGATATCCGAACCACCTTAAAAGTTGTTGTGTCATTTACTGTTGCATTGATTTACTGCTCATTCTGAAAACTGTTTACAAAATCATTCAACAGAGTTTCAGTAAAAAGCTTAACTGAGTGCACTAATCTACTGAAACAGTTTTAATTAATAATGTTTTCAAACCAAACTGAATCGGGCCTACACATTCCGCACGCTACTGAACTTCTACTGAACGGTACTGAATTCTGACTTCAGTCAGCTCGCAGACCTCAGTATAGTAAGTCACTTTGTCCACGCGATCTAGAACAGCTTGTCTGGTTTACTGAATCCATTCAGTAGGCAATCTCCATAACCGGACTGTTCGCATTCAAGTTTGAGAAAAATGTTTTCAGGTGTATTCACCCCCCCCCCCACACACACACCTGAACGTTTGACTCGGGACCAACATTGTCCCTGAGTTTGAGCAGCAGGACTTGGATTTCGAAGAACTTTAACAGCTTTTCCAACAAACAGAATAGATTCAGCAACATTCACAGGAATATAATCAAAAAACATGTCCTGCAGTGTGATTTAAAAGCAGTAAGTCAGGATTTTTTTTATTTCTCTAAGTTATTTTTCCTCTCCTGAGTATTCTCATGAGAAACCAGGCAACAAAAATTAGTAAATGATGAGATTCCTCAGAATAACACAAATAATACATAAACTTTAAACATAATTGAAGACATAACCAAGACCAATGTACAAGAGAAATATGGAACCATAGATGCCAATCTGTTACATCATTTGTTGACAAACGAGCTAATTTCTCAATGGTATCAGCAGGCAGGTTCTGTTCTGAATCCCAATCCTATTGCCTAGAAAAAAATAAGTTAATCCAAACATAGCTTTATAGAGCCGTAGTGTCTAGCAAATTGAAAGTAATAAAGAACATTCAGCAATTCATACCTGCTAAATAAAAAATTCTTCATACTTGTCATGGAGGATCCCATATACCATCAATGACATTAGCTGATTGTACATGACTTTATAACTGTTGGGAAATGATTCAGTAGTAGATTTGAGTGATCCCAAAACCCTGTGTTGATTGGTGAACCATTCATATGTAAAAGTTAACACTTCTGTCGGTGAGTTTTTCAGACTCGGTAGACTCGCCTTCAGCATGGTCCAGCTCAGTAGTTCTAGTCTGCTGTCCATTAGTAGACTATTCGCCGCAATGCCATGGAGTGAAGATTCAGTATGGCTGGGCTCAACAGGAGTAGCATACTAAAAGGTGTTCAAGAGTCAGTAGAACTGGACTCAGCAGGAGCAGTTTACTAAGCTAAGAGTCTTGACCTTCAGTAGAGTTGAACTCAGCAGGAGTATACTACTGAACCTATGGGTCAGACTAGCAACGACATGTTAGTTGCTTTAACTGACAGTGGACTTCAAAGTCAGATTCAGTAGAGTTTTCCGAGGTCGTACATCTGAGAAAGTGTTGGTCCCGAGTGTACGGTCAAGTGTAGAGGGGGGGGTGAATACACCTGATTCGATTTCTCAACTTCGAACACGAACAGTCCTATTCAGGATGGTGTCTGACTGAAATAGTTCAGCAGACCAGACAACTGTTCTGAATCGAGTTAAAGGCTAAGAGTACTGACTCAGCTGAGATCTGCTAACTGACTAGGTCAGAATTCAGTATCTACAGTAAGAGTTCAGTGCGCGGAATAGTGTAGGCCCAAATCAGTTTTTGTGAGAAAACGTTTTAAGTCTCAGTTCAGTAGATTAAAAGTTCAGTATGCTGAGACAGTTGATTGATTTTAAATATGATATTCAGTATGAATAGTAAAATCAATGCAACAGTTAAGAAAGCAGTAAGAGACACAGGATTTTTAAAGTGGTCGGATATCGCTCAAATCCTACGTCCACTGTCCCGAATGATCAGGAGGCTATTTATTATCCTGAGTTAGTCTCAGTCAGCTTGCACACTGGGCAAAGCCGCGTCTTGGTTTTTATACTGATCCAAGTCTCAGTTTACAACACTATCAAACTTAAAAGTGTTTGACAAACTTCTCCAACAGTGAAGGAGTCCTTATACAATAAGGATTGGGTTCAAATGTGAACTCCTTCGTCTAAGCTATGGATAAATACAGTGAGCTTAGGGTTAGAGGGATAGGGAATATGAGAGTAGCTTCTAGATTGACGAACAACTGAAGGTAAGCTTTAAGTTCGTGCAACGTCGATTTGGATACTAGAGGCTTTATATGTCGGTTTAGCTTGATTCCCTGTGAGCTAGAATGTAGTCTTTCGCCGGAAGATTGTTCTTCAAGTTCTTGCTAAGAATTTGTTCTTTGGGTTCTTTGCTCGTTGAATGCTTTCTTGATTTTTTTGCTCTAGATACGTGCATTCCGTGCATTCTTCTTGAATAATCCCTCTATTTATAGAGCAGAGATTGAAATAGATCCGTTGGAGACGATCTTCTTCTCTCTCTCTCTTTTTGGTAGCAAAACGGCTCTTTTGGTGTAGGTAACAGTGTACTTTCCCACCTTTTTAGGTAAAAGGTTGACTGCACTTTAGCAGGTGAGAAGACACGTGTATGCTTGTCATTCGTCGAGGTGGATGGAGTGGTTGAGACAAAGACAAACTTCGAGACAGTGATCAAGTTGACTTCTCTATTCCTCATACATGACAATGCTGATTGTCTTTCAAAAGATTCTGACAGTCCTAAAGACTATCTGCCGTTGCTGAGTCTGACCTTGTATTCAGTAGATAGACTGCTGAGATAAGTCTACTGAAGATCAGCTCTGAGTCCAGTGAACTACTCTGGCCGGAGTTCGGTTCAACCGACTTTCTCGCATATCTTGCTCTCGCCGAGTCCAAGATCACCGAGTCTTCTACACCGGTGCCGAGGCGCATAAGCTACCGAGCGCCTTGACCGGAGCAGAGTGTCTACCGAGTCCGAAACCTCGTAGACAAATACGAATACAAAGGAATGGTTCACCAATCAGATAGGGTTTTGGGATCTTCAAATCTTCTCAACAGTTCAGAGCACGAGGCTACTGAGCGTGATTCAGTATAGAAGATAGAATCATTTCCCACAAGTATGATCATGCTGAGGATTGAATCATCACCCAACAATTTCCCCCTATTTGATGATGCCAAAACCTATCATCTATGTCCTATCAACTATGCTAAACACTATCTTACTCAGAAACAGAGCTTCTTACAAATATTACAAGTAGGATCAGTGGAGTTGTCTGGTAAGTGCTAGACCACTGAGGGAGACAGGGCAGAACAATTTCCCCCTTTACAATAATTTCCCCCATGCAACAATTTCCCCCTAAGAGAAATTACAACTATTTTCTCATGCAACAATTTCCCTTACTGAAGAAATAGTAACTCAATGAAAGTCTAGTCTATCAGAAGTCTAACCGAGCAAAAAACTGACAAGTAAATAAACAGGATGTGTGTGTCAGTAATCACTTCAGTGATTCTGAGTGTTAAAGCATAAAGCAAACACGGCTATTTAGACAACAAGTAGTTGTCAGAGCCAAAATAAGATTTGTATATATATGATAAATAGTTCAGTACATTACAAATCTTGCTAAGCTAAAAGGAGAACTAAGAAGGAGAACCCTTAAACTGCTGAATCCTATTCATGAAACCTTGGGATTTATCTTCAGGCAGTGGGACTCCATACATTCTGAACGTGTTCTTCCTCAGCTTCAGGTATTCGACGAAGTCTGCTGGTTCATCTTGTTCTAGACCTCTGTTCAACGCAGCATTCTTCACTTCTTGTTCAATCATTCCGAGATGTACTGAGTCATCTTATCCTCTGGATGGAGGAATGATCCTTGCTTCAGGAATGCTGACTACTACCCCTTCAGTTACTGCTCTGTGCATATATGGGTAAAGATCAGGTTCAGTAATGGTAGACCAGGTTCAGTAATGGTCATCCACTCGACATAGGCATCAGCCTTAGACATTTCAGGCCAGGATCGCCAGAAATAATTTCTCTTGATAAACTCTATCTTGGCCGATTCCCATCTCTGATTGAACTGAATAGGCATCCATTCGTCTGATCTCGGCCATCTATGTGTTTTCAGATCGTTTGGCTTCCTGAACCTTCTGTATCAATAAGGAATGTCAGCTTTTGAAGGAACTCTCAGCCTGGCCTCTTGTTCAGTACGCTTCCTGAGTGCCTCAAGGTCTGCCAAATGTATCCTCTGCCTGGCAGCCTCTATCTGTCTAGCTTCCTCTCCTCTGTAGAGATATCTATCCATCTGAGCGAATATGGTTTCGATTTCATCTCCTTGTGTATCAGTGGCTTGCTGAGGGGCTTCTTCTGATTCAGCAGGGGTACTGGATCTAGATTTGGATGTACCCTGCCTCTCAGTACTCTTCTGCTGCTGCTCCTTTTCTCTGTCCTCTTCATCTTCTATGATGAGTTTTCTTGGAGGCAGTCTAGCAGTTTTCTTTCCTCCTCTGGATGGGGCTTTAGTATTTCCTTTAGCAGGCTTAGACTTTGGCTTGTTAGCTGCTTCGGCCTCTGCAATTTCTCTGGCCAGCCTCTCATCCGCGGCTATTTGGGCTTCCTCCTCAGCAGATACATACCTTAATCGCTTTGCTGGAGGGGTTGGAATTTTAAGCTTTTGTTTGCCCTTGCCTTCTTGAACTGGTGGTGGAAGAGGAGCCTCTTCTTCTTCTGAGTCCTCCACCGCCTGTTCAGCGTACTCAGCAACCTCCTTAATAATGTCTTTGGGAGTCTGGGTTGCCTGAGTAGTCGTCTGGGGTCCTGAGCCACTTGGGCCGGTTTCAGCTGTGCTCGCAGCCGAAACACCTTGGGCCTTCCCCGGAGTCTGAGTCTGAGTTTTCTGAGACTGAGTTTTGCTAATTTCAGCAATAGATTTCTTCTCAGTCCCCTTCTTTCCTTCAGTAGCTGTCCCCTTCAGTAGTCTAGAAGGTTTAGTGGGAGTCAGCTTCTCAGTACTCTTTTTCTTTCCTTCACTTCCTTCACTTTCTTTCTCAGTACCCTTCTTCTTTCCTTCCCCCTTTTTGGCATCATCAATAACAGCCGGGGTAGGGACTAGTACTGAATTTTTTAGATTCTGGTAAGAGGTTGACAACTCATCAAGACGATCAGTGATTTTTGTCAGAGCCTCATGCAGTTCATTTTTCTCAGAAGCTAGTTCTTCGTTGTACTTCTTGTGAGATTGATCAGCGGCAGCTTTGAATCCATTAAGCTTTTCTGCAATTTTGTCCTCCATGACCAGTTGAATATTCTCTAATTTGATCTCCGTGGCCTGGGCTTGTTCGGTGAAGGACTCAGTATGAGCGGACAAGGCATTTTGGAATTGTTCAAGGAGCTTGGCCTGTCCCTCCTGAATCATCTTTAGCTGAGTCTGAAACTGCTGTTGCTGCTGGGCCAATGCTTCAGATATGAGAGCGGAGACATCAGGGGCAGCTGATGTAGAGATGCTGGATTTCAGCCCCTGAAGCTCAGAGTTGGTGGCCAATGCAGACTTCTTCCACACCTTGTGGACTGCCTTCGCTAATTCCCGATTTTTAACTCCTTGAGCAGTTAGAGCTTTGGCAACTGAACGGGATCTCTTGGCAGATGGGCTGAGCACTGCCTCGTATGTCGACTCGAGCAGGAGCTGAGTAGGCTCTGCTGAGGACGAGACACCAGCCGAAGGCTTCTCAGGCCCAAGGATACTGAGTGGTGCTGCTTCTTCAGTATGGGTATCCTTGTCCTGCGGATGTCCCTCATCAGGCTTTCCAGGGCCTGAATCACTGGGTGGGTCGTCATGGTCTGACCCATCTGAGGGTGCTGGGCCGGAGGCGAGCTGTCGATCATGAATCATTGCCAGCATCGCAGCCCTCAGATTGTCCATTGAGCTGAGGTCTTCGGGCTCTGAATAGCCTATCTCCTCTCTCAGTCTCAATTCCTCTTCATGTAGCTGCTGACAGGAGTAGTGGAGGACTAGGCGCTGTAGACGAGGCCACTCCTGGTGTCGCAGCAACATGTGGAGCCTTGCTGACTTGGCGATGAGCAACAAGTCTGAGTAGTCAGCAAGCTCTGGAACCAGTTGAAGAATCTCTCGGGATGCTCTGGATATAATCACTGAAGCTTCCATCCCGATTGTTTCTTCTTCAGACGCCGTCTCGGATTCATCAATTGGTGGAGACGTCTGAGTCTCAGCAGGTGCCGCACTGCTGAGTGGAGGAACTGCGAGGGGGCTGTCAAGGCACTGAACTTCTTCACTTTGAGCTTCAGTAGCCTCCTCTTGTTCCATCTCTTCAGGTGCTTCAGTGGAGACGATCTTCTCCACTGATTGAGTCTTCTCAGAAGACTCCGACTCATCTATCGGCCTGGCGGGAGTAGTCTCGCCGAGTGGCCTGTTCGGCGAGGGGCCTCGGGTTCAGCGAGGCACCTCGACGGCTTTCTTCGGTTTCTTAGCCGTTGCCTTCGGGGTTTTTGGCTGGAGGCGTTCTCCTCTTACGTGGAGTAGCCTTACGAGATTCGATCTCTGGCCAAGGACTCCGACCCGATTTCTTGAAGAGCCGCAGTTCGGTTATGAAACCGAATCTTCTTGACATTGAAGTACTCCTTGGCGTCATATGTGATCTCGCTCAGAGCCACAGAAGTCTTCAATCATCACGGCGCTTTGAGCCCGTAGAGTAGCTTTCCTTTTGCACTCAGCGTGCGCGTGGGCCTGTCAAATTTAGCTGCTTGGATCATGAACTCCCGAATGAAGAACTCAGTCCAGTTGACCTTGGCGCAGTCATATATGGCCATCATCAGGTGGATCTTAGGTCGCGAGACCTCGATCGAACGATCCGGCTCGGCTCGTCGCCAGCGCGTGACGATATAGGCCGGTGCTGCATCTGCGGGGAGCATTGCGTTCTTCGGGAAGGCAGCTCTGAAGGTAGTTGGCTTGCCACAGAATACCGTCAGGTATTCATCTACTGAATCATCATTGTAGCCTATCGTGCTGATACCTTCGGATGGAAGATTGAAGCTTTTCTTCAGTGCTTGCTTTATCGACATCTGCTTCAGAATCTTCGAGGCGTCACCAATCGCGTGAACAGCGAAACTTGCCATAATATCGCCTTCGACGGAGTCAGAGTTCAGATACAGCTCTGCCACTTTTCGAGGAAGGAAGAAAGTAGGCTTCCTCGATAAGAACTCTTCTAGTCCAGATGCTCGGAGGTACGTGAATACTTCCTCCATGTATTCGAGCTCGCAAGCATCGAACTCCATGACTGGTTCGCACCAGACACGGCCTTTGCTGAGGATCTCCTCTATCCTGTCAGGAACGGCTATAGAGATACCAGCCATCGTAACTATTACAAGAAATTTATCAGTACCGATTCTTGGATAGAACAGTATATATATATATATCGATTCTGAATAATAAAATAAGCTATCGTAACAGTTCTAATATGCATACCAGTGAGAAATCTAATGCTTTAGAAGGATAGAATGCGAACTACGGATGAGATTCGTTCTAAAAGATGCTTCAGATTTCTCGGACTGGAAAGATTTGTATGCTAATGGCGGTTTCTAGGATATGATCGAATATATATATATCTAACGAGAAGACGAACAGTTATTTGATCAAAAGGCTGAGTTTAAAACTGCTTTTAGAAAGGACGGTCAAGATTAGACGTTATATAATAGGTAATGATCGCATAAGCCGCCTAAGTCAAAAGACAGTTGTAAAATAACCTAAGTAGTAATCGCTGAAAAGACATGCATTAAATGCGCGCAGAGTTCAACAAACTTATGTATGGAATGTCGTGCAATAAATGAAATTCGTTAATAATAAAGACAAACCAAAAGATATTAAATATCATGCTTGAATCTTTGACATAAATGCAAAGTTCCGAAATATAAGTTACTACCGAGTAGAGATACGCAAACCCGTCACCGAACATAGTAGTCACCGATACCTCGTGTAGATGGTTTCGAATCTCTACGTCATCGAATACATTCGATCGAGAGTGAACATTCCCCCCTACTGAAATGTCTCTCTCCCGAAACCTCTTACTGACCGGGGTCGAGAGGGTCCAACAGACCTAGCTCTACCGAAAATTCTCCGAACTGGATTCGGCTAGAGGCTTGGTCAGTATATCAGCCCGTTGCTTGTCAGTATGGATCTTCTCCATCCTGATATCCTTCTTTTCGACATGGTCACGAATGAAGATATGTCTGATGTCCACGTGCTTGCATCTCGTGTGAAGTACAGGATTCTGAGTGATTGCAATAGCACCGGATCTGTCGCGAGAAGATCGGCACTTCATTCCCGAATGACGTCATAGTCTCTCAGTTCTTTGTCTCGGCCAAAGGATGCAGGGTGCAACAACTTCCGAGCAGCCATGTATTCGGCTTCGGTAGTCGATGTGGCTACCGAGTGCCGTTTCTTTGAAAACCATGAGATCGACTTGCTTGCCGCCAAGGAACTGACATGTTCCTGAAGTTAATTTTCGGTCTATCCTACATCCTGCATAGTCAGCATCAGAATAACCAGTTAGTTCAATATTATCATCAGCTGGATACCATAAACCCATGTCAGGTGTTCCTCGGAGATAGCGGAGAATCTTCTTTGCTGAGTCCATATGACTCTGCTTGGGATTCGCCTGAAATCGAGCACAGACACCTACAGCATAAGTTATGTCAGGACGAGTAGCTGTTAGATATAATAAAGAACCAATTATAGCATGGTATTCAGTTTGGTCTACTGATACTCCCTCTTTATCAAGATCTATCTTCATATTCGTGTTCATCGGGATCTTGATGGGTTTGCCGGATGTGCAGCCGAATCTTTTGATGAGGTCTCGAGTGTATTTACCTTGGTTGATGAACGTTCCCTTTTCAGATTGCTTGACTTAAAAACCAAGGAAGTAGTTCATTTCTCCCATCATCGACATCTCGAACTTGTCCTTCATCATTCTTTCAAACTGCTGACACATAATGACATTCTTCGAACCGAAGATGATGTCATCCACATAGATCAGCACGAGTAATAGGTCATTTTCCAGTCGAATGCTGAACAACGTGCGATCTATTGTGCCCTTCTGAAAACCTTTCTGAAGAAGAAACTCAGACAGGGTATCGTACCAAGCCCTGGGTGCTTGTTTTAACCCATACAGAGCCTTTCTGAGTCTATATACTTGATGTCCCAGCTGAAAGCCGGGCGGTTGTTCCACATAGACTTCTTCTTTCAGCACGCCGTTCAGGAACGCAGACTTGACATCCATTTGATAAACTCTGAATCTTTGATGTGTTGCGTAGGCTAGGAATAGTCTAATTGCCTCCAATCTTGCAACTGGAGCGAACGTCTCATCGAAATCTATCCCTTCGGCTTGACAGTAGCCTTTAGCCACGAGTCTTGCATTGTTCCTTACTATAACGTTGTTTTCATCTCGCTTGTTTTTGAAGACCCATTTAGTTCCAATAACATGTTGATGCCGGGGTCTGTCTACAAGCTCCCATACTTCGTTTCTCGTGAACTGATTCAGCTCCTCCAGCATAGCAATGATCCAGTCAACATCTTTCAGGGCATCCTCAATGTTCTGAGGCTCTTCAGTAGACAAGAAGCAGGAAAATAATGCGCTTTCTCCTTGACAGAATCTGGATCTTGTCTTGACATTAGCTGAAGGATCTCCAATGATCAAATTAGGAGTGTGAGCATCCAGCCACGATCTACGATGTTTTAACTCTTCATCTGAAATTTGTTCAACACAGATAGTAGGTGAGTTAGGCATTTCAGTTGTACTATTCTAAGATTGAAGAATTTCAGTGATAAGAGTATGATCTACTGAGTCACCAGGTTCAGGGGCATTCAGCTCGGGAACATTACTAGATGTTCCCCCCCGAGTTGTTATTCTCGGTAGTGGTCTCGCTTACCTCTACGGTTTCCTCATCGACTCGAGTTACACGGGGATTGATTCTCGTTCGGGAGAATCAATCTGTTCAGCCTACTTGCTCGCCGGTTGAGATTCGTAGATTTGTCTTCGGGTTTCTTCGTCCGAATCATCATCCCAACATAGCCGGATCTTTTGCATTTGTCTTTTAAGCTTAGATCCCGTAGCCGCTTACCGATGTTCTCGTATTCGAATTTGAGTTATTGCTCCCGTCTTCGTAGCAAACTCGTTAAAAACAACATGAGGGCTTTCCTCCACGCAAAGGGTCCGATAGTTGAATACTCAAAAGCTTTGCTTGACCCGAGAGTATCCTAAGAATACTCCCCGATCCGACTTGCTATCAAAAGTCTTCACCGATCTTTCCCATTATTGTGGATAAAGCATGAACAACCAAAGATATGGAAATAAGATAGAGAAGGCTTCCTCGCCGTTCCATAGTTCATATGGTGTCCTCTTATCTTTGCTTTGTCGGTAAAGATCGGTTCCGAGTGTAACATGCGGTATCCGTTGCTTCGCCCGGAATTTGGTTGGGAGTCCCGAGTCCGCGAGTAGAGTCCTAGCCGCCTCTTTTAGAGTTCTGTTTCTTTCGTTCGAGCAACTCCATTCTGCCGAGGTGTGCGTGCGGTGAAGTCTCATGCTCTATTCCTTCGCTTGCGTAACTCCTCTACCATGGAATTAAGGAACTCGGTTCCTCCGTCCGAACGTATTTTTCTCGATCTTGGTGTTCTTCTCGACATTGAGCTTTTTCAGAAGCGTTGGTAACTCTGTTTTGACGTCAGACTTGTTGGCAATGAATATGACCCATGTGTAGCGCGAGTAGTCATCTATGACCACTAATGCATATTTTCTGCCTCTGATCGTCACTGGGGAGACTGGACCGAACAAATCCATATGTAGCAGCTGAAGGATTCCATCAGTGGAAGGAGATGGAACAGGTGGATTTTCTTTCTTTGTTTGCTTTCCCTTCAGACATGCTTCACACTGAGTGTCTTTGCTGAATACTTCATTCGGCAGTCCCCTTGCTAGAGTGTTTCTAGCCAGCTTATTGAGCGTCTTAAAGTTGAGATGACTGAGCCTTCTATGCCATAGCCACCCCATTCTGTTTTCATTCTTCGCCAGTAAGCAAGCTTCAGGTTCAGCTGAGTTCAGTCAGCCACATATATATTCTTTCTGCGCAAACCTGATAACACTGTTTTCCCTGTAGATTTATCAATAACATCACAGAAACCAGCGTCAAAAATCACTCTATTCGAGTTATCACAAAATTGACTAACAGAGAGAAGATTATGCTGAAGTCCTTCAACATAGGATACTCTTGGAACTTTGGCGGTCTCTATCTTTGAGTGTGCCATATCCTCTCGTGTAGCCTTTGGCATTATCTCCAAACTCGATTCTGGGTCCATCTTCAGTAACATAATTCTTCAGTAGACTCCTTTGGTATGTCATATGTCTTGAGCATCCGCTGTCCACGTACCATGGGTCTCTGCGCACCTGCAAAACAGAATTATATTCAGGTACCCTTTATTTTTGATTTTGGGTCCTTAGATGTTAGTTTTAGTAACCCAAATTTGTCTAACCACCCTGGTGGTTTCAGACATTTTCTTTCCACTTGAGTCAACATATCTGACCACTGGACTGGTCACTGCTGACTTCTGAGGCTTCTGAGGTTCAGGAGTCCTAATCTTCTGAGCTGGTGGACTGCTGACCTTAGCCTTCTGTGCGTTCTTCTTCTTTTTCTGACTCTAGGAACCTCCTCTGACTATAGGATCATAGTAATATGACCCATACTGAGCTGGATGTGTCAACTGAGGTGGTTCATATTGATCAGCCCACTTAACTCTGCTAGTTCCCCCTTGACTGATCTGGGGTTTCTGGGCACTGATCTTCTTGTCAGAATGCTAATGTGTGGGATGAGGTGCTTTCATCTTCTGTTTGTTCTTTGCTAGGGGGTTCAGTATATTTGCGTTCATAGTCTCCCCTTGAACAAACCTATCAGCAAGACGCACTTCTGAGCGAATGGAGGCAGATGAGGAAGCTTCCTGGTTGAAGCCAAGTCCTTCTTTGCAATGCTTGGGCTTGTTGCTTGCGAGCATAGCCTCCAGCTTCTTTTCAGCGCCTATGTAACTCTCAGACATCAGGCTTCTCCAGACATCATCACTCTTCTTCAGTGTGTCGTGCTCGGTCTGTAGTCCTGACAATTCTTGCTTCAGTAGACTCAGTTCAGTATCATTCTGAGTCAAGTCTTTGGTCAAAACTGAAATCCGATCTTCTTGATGCTGAGACTTGGCCATCAGAGAGTTTATCTCCTCCCTGAGTCTCAACACAAGTCCTTCGGCCTCAGTAGCAACCTGATTCTCCTGAGAAAGTCTCTGATTCTCTACTTTCGTGGTATCCAACTCCCCGAAGAGTCTTGCTGAGCTGCAGACTCATCCGAATTTGTTCGTCGAGCGGTTCTTCGTATGCGGTCGCGACGTCCAAATTCTCATCTCGCACTTTGAAATAGTGTCGTGTGTGCGGTGTGAAGAGGAGTTAAGTGGTTCATGAGAATTTACCTCATCCTCTTCGCCTGCCATCATGCACTTTTCAGCTGATTCATCTGCTTCATGCTCTAAGGCCATGAAGGCTGCTTCATCGTCAGATAAATCCATAAAGGAGTCGACTTCTTCTGAGTCGTCTGAGATTTCGCCAGCTATGTAGGATTGTCTTTTCTGGGTGAATTTCTCTCTCCTTGCCTTACATGCTGCGCGTTCAGCACTACTAAGCTCAGGACAGTCGTATTGATAGTGTCCTGGCTTCTTACAGTTGTAGCAAGCGATGACTCTTTCTTCTTTGCTTTCGCTATTCTTTGATGGTTCTGAGTCATCCTTCTTTCTGCATTCAGAAGATTGAGAATCAGGAGTGTGTTCTGACATATAATTTGACTTACCTTTTGTTTCCCGATAGGCTTTAGTCACTTTTCTGCGTCGCTCCTTCTCTTTTTGATACTTTACAGCGAGCAGTGCGTACTTCTGAGCCAGACTCCCTTCTTGTAGCTCGTTGAGTGAAGGTTCAGTCTTACTCGTCGTCTTGCTCATCGCGGGAGATGCTGTGCTGACTGACGCTTTGAAAGCATGATCAATCCTTGTGTCAGCTTCAGCTCTCAGCTTTCTTTGAGGTCTGTCGAACTCAAACTCCTCTGCCTGTAATTCTGAAAAGATATGGTCAGGAGACACAGCATCTAAGTCAGAATGTCGCAATAAAGTGGTAAAAGGTGTCCAGTGTCCGTCCGACAGTGCCCTCAGAATCTTCAGATTCATCTCTCGGTTGCTGAATGTCTTTCCCAGCCCATTGATAGAGTTCATCAGATTGGTAAATCTAACGTTCAGATCTTCGATTTTGTCACCGGGCATGAGAGACAAGCTTTCCAGCTTTTGGAGTTCCAGCGCTAGTTTATTCGCTTTAATCTTCTGTGTCCCTCGACTCAGTAGCGCTAGAGCGTCCCAGAGTTCTTTTTGCGGTCTTGCATTCCCGAACCCGGCCAAGATAAGAATCACTAAGGGTGGTCGGTATAGCGTTTCGGCAACACGGTCTAAGTTGTGAAGCTTCTTCTCCTCGGGAGTGAAGAGACTTCTGTCTTTGGGAATCTTCTTCCCTGGCCACCATTCCTCCTCCTTGAGCTTGGTCTCGAGTTACGACACTATCGATCATGGGAACGATAGGTCCATCTTCAAGCACTTCACCATATTGTCATGGAGGGATGTCGATGAGCTTCCATTCTCGACTCGCCATACTCCATAATTCTCCACCGAGAACATGGGTACCATCCTTATACCTGACATATCAGCCATGAAGAATATAGATATGAATGTAGAGTGATATGCAGTGAAAACGTTTTCCTCCGGATCCGTTAGAATAGACCAGTCTCAAAGTGACAAGAGTCTTAAAGAACTCCTGCTCTGATACCAATTGTTGGTCCCGAGTGTACGGTCAGGTGTAGAGGGGGGGTGAATACACCTGATTCGATTTCTCAACTTTGAACACGAACAGTCCTATTCAGGATGGTGTCCGATCAAAAGCTATTCGGCAGACTGCATAACCGTTCGAATAGAGTTAAAGGCTAAGAGTACTGACTCAGCTGAGATCTGCTAACTGACTAGGTCAGAATTCAGTATCTACAGTAAGAGTTCAGTGCACGGAATAGTGTAGGCCAAAATCAGTTTTTGTGAGAAAACGTTTTAAGTCTCAGTTCAGTAGATTAAAAGTTCAGTATGCTGAGACAGTTGATTGATTTTAAAAGTATGAATAGTAAAATCAATGCAACAGTTAAGAAAGCAGTAAGAGACACAGGATTTTTAAAGTGGTTCGGATATCGCTCAAATCCTACGTCCACTGTCCCGAATGATCAGGAGGCTATTTATTATCCTGAGTTAGTCTCGCCGCCTTGCACACTGGGCAAAGCCGCGTCTTGGTTTTTATACTGATCCAAGTCTCAGTTTACAACACTATCAAACTTAAAAGTGTTTGACAAACTTCTCCAACAGTGAAGGAGTCCTTATACAATAAGGATTGGGTTCAAATGTGAACTCCTTCGTCTAAGCTATGGATAAATACAATGAGCTTAGGGTTAGAGGGATAGGGAATATGAGAGTAGCTTCTAGATCGACGAACAACTGAAGGTAAGCTTTAAGTTCGTGCAACGTCGATTTGGATACTAGAGGCTTTATATGTCGGTTTAGCTTGATTCCCTGTGAGCTAGAATGTAGTCTTTCGCCGGAAGATTGTTCTTCAAGTTCTTGCTAAGAATTTGTTCTTTGGGTTCTTTGCTCGTTGAATGCTTTCTTGATTTTTTTGCTCTAGATACGTGCATTCCGTGCATTCTTCTTGAATAATCCCTCTATTTATAGAGCAGAGATTGAAATAGATCCGTTGGAGACGATCTTCTTCTCTCTCTCTCTTTTTGGTAGCAAAACGGCTCTTTTGGTGTAGGTAACAGTGTACTTTCCCACCTTTTTAGGTAAAAGGTTGACTGCAGCTTTAGCAGGTGAGAAGACACGTGTATGCTTGTCATTCGTCGAGGTGGATGGAGTGGTTGAGACAGCACAAACTTCGAGACAGACTGAAGCTGACTTCTCTATTCCTCATACATGACAATGCTGATTGTCTTTCAAAAGATTCTGACAGTCCTAAAGACTATCTGCCGTTGCTGAGTCTGACCTTGTATTCAGTAGATAGACTGCTGAGATAAGTCTATTGAAGATCGGCTCGAGTCCAGTGAACTACTCTCGCCGAGTTCGGTTCAACCGACTTTCTCGCATATCTTGCTCCCGCCGAGTCCAAGATCACCGAGTCTTCTCGCACTGGTGCTGAGGCAGATAAGCTACTGAGCGCCTTGACCAGAGCAGAGTGTCTACTGAGTCTGAAACCTCAGAGACAAATACGAATACAAAGGAATGGTTCACCAATCAGATAGGGTTTTGGGATCTTCAAATCTTCTCAACAGTTCAGAGCACGAGGCTACTGAGCGTGATTCAGTATAGAAGATAGAATCATTTCCCACAAGTATGATCATGCTGAGGATTGAATCATCACCCAACAGAAAGGTTAGCTTCAGTATCAACCTAGAACTCTGAATTTGTCTCAACCACTTTTATGTACCTCGATCATTGACAAGCAGCCAGCTGGAAAAGCTTCCGATAAAAGCTGCAAGTCAACCACTTTTTGCAAAGAAGCGGACACTACCGAATTCAAATAAAGGACACGTGGACTGTTTCGTCTATATAGGTAGTTGTTTGCTACCTATATAGAGTGACATGTGGACTTTTTCGTCTCCAACGGATCTATTCACGCTCACTACTATAAATAGAGGAAAGGTCGTGATCTTTCAAGTCGCACTACACGATCACACAAGCGACCATACGGGAACTCAAGCCTTCAAAGAATCAAAGCTCTAGAACACTTAGCGATTATTCAGCTGAAGAACACGAACCCAGAGTTGAGTATTCCTCTTTGTTCTTCGCTCTAGAAGCTTTTCTCGTTCCCACCCTCTAACATTAAGCTCAGTGTAATATCTATAGCTTAAATCGAAGGAGTTCAGTTATTGAACTGTTCTCAGTGTTAAGAACTCCTTCATCGTTGGAGATACATTCAAACAATTTCGTTTGACCCTGTAAACTGAGACTTGCTCAGTATAATCACAAGTAAAAGTTCGTCCTGCGTACAAACAAACTGAGACTAACTCAGTATAATAAAATAGTGTCCTATTTTGTTCGGGACGAGTGGACGTCGGATCTTGCGTATTCGAACCACTTTAAAAACTACTTTGTCGTTTAATTGTAGCATGATATAACTGCTCATACTGAAAAATATATTTACAAAATCATACAACTATTATTTCAGTTCAAAGTTAAAACATTGCACTAATCTACTGAACAACTTTAATAAACAAACGTTTTTGAAACAAAATAAATCGGGCCTACACATTTCCGTATGCTACTGAACCTCTGTTGAACGCTTCTAAATTCTGACTTCAGTCAGCTAGCAGAGCTCAGCATCTTCAGTCACTCTGTCCGCGCGTTTAAGATCAGCTTGCTTGGTCTATTAAATCAATTCAGTAGACATCTTTCGTGAAACGGAATGATCGCGTTTGAGTTTGAGAAAAAGGTTTTTAGGTGTATTCACCCCTCCTCTCTACACCTGAACGTTTGACTAGGGACCCACAATTGGTATCAGAGCTTGAGTTCTTTTGACTCTTGTTTTCTGAAACTGGTCTACTCGAACTGATCCTTTTGAAAACGTTTTTCACAGCATAACATCTCTTCATACATCCTTAACCCATTATTATACTATATCTAATATATCAGGCATCCGGATGGTACCCATGTTCTCAGTAGAGAACTATGGCGTATGGCAAGTCAGAATGGAGGCGCATCTGACCTCACTACACGACAGCATGTCTGATGTGCTGGAAATAGGTCCAATCATTCCTATGATTAACAATGTCAAATTCATCAAGGGCGGTGGAGCCGAGATAGGGGAGCTGATCGCCAAAGACAAATCTGAATATACACCGGAAGAGAAGAAGCTTCACAACCTAGATAGAGTTGCTCGTAATGATATTCTAACAACTCTTAGTGATTCTTATCTAGGCAGGGTTCAAGACTGCAAGTCCGCGAAGGAACTCTGGGATGCGCTGGCATTACTGAGTCCCCCGATTCTGAAGATAAAGAACAACAAACTGACGCTAGAGCTCCAGATGCTTGAGAGGCTCACCCTCATGCCCAATGAGAAGATTGAAGATTTAAACGATAGATTCACCAAGATCATGAATTCAATCAACGGGCTAGGGAAGACGCTCTCTAACAGTAAGATGAACCTGAAGATACTGCGGACGCTGCCTGAAGGACGCTGGAGTTCATTCGCCACGTATCTTCGACACTCTGACCTTGATTCTGTTTCTACTGATCATATTTTCTCTAAATTAAAGGCTGAGGAGTTAGAGTTCAGTCTACCTCACAAGATAAGGGATGGAGCTGAGACACTACATGATCATGCCCTAAAGGCATCAATTTACACTGCACAAGTAGAAGTGAGCAACTAGACTACGTCGACAAGCTCAGTCTCGATTCCTATTGAAGGAACCTTGGTTGAACGATATGATATGCTTGCCCTTAAATACCAGAGAGAAAATGATAGGAGGATAAAGCTGAAGAAATCCTACCAGAAATCCCGAGGTAAGTATGAATCACCTTCTAAAGGAGATCATAACTCGAAACTCTCTGAATGCAGGAGTGAAGAATCTACTTAGAAGCCTGAAAAGTCAGACCCAAAATTACGCAGACCTTCTTCATGCTACAACTGCAAGAAGGATGGGCACTACCAGTATGAGTGTCCAGAGTTGAGCGCAGCCGAGAGAGCTGTGCGACAAGCTCGAAGAGAGTAGTTCGCCAAAAAGTGCCAAGCATTCATTTCTAGAGAGATTCAGATGACTCAGAAGAGGCGGAAAAGTTCATGGACTCATCAGATGATGAAGTCTCATTCATTGGGGTAGAGGTTGAAGACAATGAGAAGTGTCTCGTGGCTGGAGAAGAGGATAAGGTAAATTCCTATGCTAATGATATGCCCTCTTCACCATGCACACACAATACACTATCTACTGCAGGTGATCATCCTGAATCTGCACTATGCTATGAAGCCCTATTAGACGAGCAGATCAAGATGAGTTTGGATTTCAGTCAGACCCTTCAGGAGATGGACCTCCTGAGAGCCGAGAATGAGAGACTTTCTATGTCCAGTCAGGATAGTTCTGAGTTGGCTCAGCTTGCCAAGAGACTTAAAGAGGAGAATGATTCTCTGATGACCCAGTCTCAGCAGCAAGAAGGACTGATCTCAGCACTGACCAAGGACTTGGCGATGAAAGTCACTGAACTAGGTCTATTGAAGAAGGAATATTTAAAACTACAGGCACAACATGAAACTCTCAAGAAGAGTGATGAGGTCTGGAAAGTTTTGATGATCGACAGATTTTTTGGAGCAGAGAAGAAGCACGAAGCCATGCTCACAAGTCATATGCCAGTAACCCATAAGGAAGGGTTAGGCTACAACACTTATGATGCTTCGACCTTAGCTCCACAGGATTCAGCAACGAAGCTTACTGATAGGTTTGTCAAAAGGGTGTTTGAATGTTCAGAACCCTAGAAACCTTTGACAAAAGGAAAGCAAAAGGTGAATGTACCTCATCCCACCTATCAGAAGTCTGGTAGATCTCGCTCACAACCTCCCAGTCAGAAGCAAGGGGGAACTTCAGTGAGATGGGAAAATCAACATGGGCCTCTGACTTTGACTCACCTAGCTCAGTACGGAAGTTACTATTATGAGCCAGTAGTCAAGAAGGCGTGAAAGGTCCAAATGAAAGCAACTGGATCGTCTCAGAAGGTTAAGAGTCCACCAAAGCAGAAGATCAGGACTACTGAACCTATGAAGCAGAAATAGTCAACATCACTGAGCCCTTCAGTGAAGTACGTTGACGGGTCAGGAAAGAAGTTGTCTAAGACTACAAAAGTAGTCAGACAGATTTGGATTGCGAAACCACTAACTCCGAAGGACCCAAAAGAAACATAAAGGGTACCTAAGTGTAATTTTCTGTTTTGCAGGTACAAAAAGACCCATGGTACATAGACAGCGGATGTTCCAAACATATGACGTACAAGAAGACACTACTGACGGATTACATCACTAAAGATGGACCCAAGATAGAGTTTGGCGACAATGCCAAAGGCTACACGAGAGGATATGGAACACAGAGTATTGGAACCACCATAGTTCCAAAAGTATCTTATCGTGAAGGGCTCCAACATAACCACCTCTTTGTTAGTTAATTTTGTGATAACAACAAAAGAATGATATTTGACACTAGTTTTTGTTATGTACTGGATAAATCTATAGGTAAAACAGTGTTATCAGGAACACGGAAGAAGAACATCTATGTGGCTAGTTGGAAATCCGTGGAGCTTGAAGCTTGTTTGATAGTACGGAATGAAGATAGAACTGAGTGGTTGTGGTACAGAAGGCTCAGTCATCTCAACTTTAAGGTGCTGAACAAACTGGCTAATGGATCTCTTGTCAGGGGACTGCCCAAGCGAGCATTTAGAAAGGAAGAAGAATGTGAAGCATGTCCGAAAGGAAAGCAAACAAAGAGAAGCCGTTATTCATTTCTGTCACCATCTACTGACGGAATCCTTCAGCTTCTTCACATGGACCGTTTTGGGCCAATTTCTCCTGTGACGATCAGAGGCAAGAAGTACACACTGGTGGTGATCTATGATTAATCCAGATACACGTGGGTACTTTTTATCGCCAACAAGTCGACGTTAAGACAGCTTTGTCGAGGCTACTGAAGAGACTCGGTGTCAAGAAGGACATCAAAATTAAGAAGATTCGTTCTGACTGAGGTACTAATTTCTGAACTTAATGGTCAAGGAGTTCTGCGATACTGAAGGAATCGAACATGAGACGTCTGTTGCACGCACGCCTCAGCAGAATGTTCTTGTTGTGTAGAAGAACAGAACACTGAAAGAAGCAGTAAGGACCTTAATCGCAGACTCTGGATTGCCACCGAAGTTCTGGGCAGAAGCCACAAACACTGCATGCTACACTTAGAATCGATCTTTACTGACAAAGAAGCACATGAAGAGGCCTTATGAATTATGGAACGGGATAATTCCTTCTATATCTTATTTCCATATATTCGGTTGTTCTTGTTTCATCCACAATAAAAGAAAGGATCAGTTGAGAACTTTCGAAAGCAAATCAGACCAAGGAGTGTTCTAAGGATACTCCACGGTCAGTAAAGCTTTCAGAGTTTTCAACCTCCAGACCCTTCGCGTGGAGGAAAGTCCTCATGTTGTTTCTAATGAGTATGCTACTAAGAACAGGAGCAGATTCAACTCAGATTCTGAAGATGTAAGCCAGAAGCTACAGAATCTGAACTTAAACGAAGATTCAGAAATGATTCACAAGTGTTGGGAAGATGATTCAGTAGAAGAAGATATTCAGAATCAACCCACACTGACTGTAGCTGAGAAGATTGATTCAATAGTATAGAATCAATCCTAGGTATTGGTCAATGCAGATACCCAAGTCGGGACTGAGACCACAACTGAATGCACCAACTCAGGGGGAACAAATTATGTTCTTGAACCCAACACCCCTGCAGTGGATGATTCATCAGAACCTCAGCTTGTCACTGAACTTCTTCAGTTTCAAAACAGTACTACTGAAATGCCTAATACTCTTATTGTTTGCACTGAATCTGTTTCAGAAGAAGAGACAAGGAAACGACTTTCTTGGTTAGATACTCACTCTGCTAAGATTATCATTGGTGGCCCTTTAGTTGGCGTTCAGACTAGAGCTAATCTCAGACAAAGCAAGAGTACACTGTACTCCTGCTTCTTGTCTACTGAAGAACCTCAAAATAATGAGGAGACACTGAACGACGCTGACTGGATTATAGCCATGCAAGAGGAGCTGAACCAGTTCGTTCGTAATGAGGTTTGGGAGCTTGTTGACAGACCCCGACATCAACATGTCATATGTACTAAATGTGTCTTCAGGAACAAGCGAGAGGAAAACAACGTTGTATTCATAAACAAGGCTCGATTAGTTGCTAAAGGCTACTGTCAAGCTGAGGGAATGAAATTCGATGAAACATTTGCCCTAGTTGCAAGACTGGAAGCTATTCGTCTTTTCCTCGCCTACGCCTCACATCAGAGATTCAAGGTTTATTAGATGGATGTGAAGTGTGCGTTTCTGAACGGCGTACTGAAGGAAGAGATATACTGTCACGCCCCAGCTCCTCAGGGAAGTGACAAGTGCCGGGACGTGACGGGGTGGGGTATAAAGAAGCGGGTAAGAGAAGGGGAAAAACGCAAAAAGAAGCGAGAAGGCTGATCTTCTAACAATGTAAATAAAAACTCAAATAACATCAAAAGAAAACTTCATAATATAGTCATTTCCTCATCGAGCAAAAGAAGGGATTGAGGAAGTTAGAGAATAACATTTGTCTTAATTACGGTATAGCGGAAGTATTTCAATAACATAAGGCTATAATGGCAAAATAGCATGATCGACACCAACTCAGCCATCCACCTTGCACCGTCCATCTAACCTGAAAACATTTTGAAAACAGTGGGGCTGAGTACTAATGTACTCCGTGGGTTAAGCCTTTGATAAAAACATTAGTCAAATCTTTGAAAATGGACTGTTCATGTAAAACGGTATAACATAGAAAGTTTTAAAACAAAAGAGCATTCTATGAATACCAAAACATTTCATTTGGCCATTCTTTCTTTTTCTCAACTATTGGTGAATTCTACGTCCTTTTCTCTTCGTTAGTCTTAGGAAAACACATTCGCCTAAGACTAACTTCGTAATATTTGTGTACACTAACTCTAACTAGAAAACCTTTCGCCTAGTTAGAGTCCGATCGTTTTCTTTCTTATTGGCGGAGCTAATATCATTTAAGTAGAAGCATTTAAGCCAATAGAGAGTAAAAACATGAACATCCATAATTTGCGTAAAATAACAGAGCTTAATAACTCAAACATACTTTTATAGAAAAATATAAACCCACATATTGAAACATAACATTTATTATGAGATCAAATCATAATATAATCATATATTTTTCTCAAACTTCTTCACGTGAGCTCAAAGAGACTCAGTGGAAGCATATTCTTCTGGTCGAGTGGACTCTCCCAACACGACAATATTCCTTTCATAATATTCCTTTTCACGCACTTTATAAAAATCTCTTTTAGAACTTTTAAACATACCTTCAATGAGCAGTGCAGCGGCGAGTTGAGGTTTTTGCCTATGTTACAAATCTAAACATTCTGATTTAAAAAAAAACATTTGCCCCTTTCATTCTAAAATAAGTCATATAAATACCTTTCTTTTTCACTTATAAACATTTCCTTCTCATAAGCCTTATACTTTAAAACTTGAGTAAACAACACCTTGCTCTTTCATTTTCATGAAACATCCGTGAAATCTTCAAAACTTGTAAACACTTGTATACAATTCATATAAAAAAAGAAAAAAACTTGTAAAAGAGTATACCTTTCATTTTCGGAGGGGTGTCAAGGGTGCTGGAGTTGGTGACTTCTTTAAAAGTCTAGAGCTATTCTAGACATATTTGATAAATACTTAAATTCAAAACGCTGAAAAACTGTAAAGTCTAGTAGATCGAGTCTATACTTTCTAAAAAAATATCTTTAGGTCTAAAGCGGAACGTATGGCTCTGATACCATTTTGTAACGCCTCGACATCCACGAAGGATCACAGAGGTCGAGTCGCTACGGAGGATTTTGTATAAAGCACGTGTCATACCATCTTTTGAAAATTGGAATATTTTTTTCTATTTTAAAACACATCATTTATTGCGGCCCACATGTAAAAGATTAGATTTGTTTTTATGCGATCAACAGGTACGGAAGCATATTTACTTTCGAAATATAACAAAACATAATTATCCATTTACAATACTAAAGAGTGCAAAATGATCATGGCAGAAACCCCCTCCTCAGCTCTTTTCCGCCGCCCTTGCCGCTCAACCTGAAAACGTTTGAAAACAAATGGGGCTGAGCACTAGTGTACTCAGTGGGTAGAGCAGTTTGAAAAACGTTTAAAACAGTTTATCCATGCATGAGGTATGACTTGGAGGGTTTTAAAAAGGAAACTGCTCCAAGCATACAAAACATTTATCATTGGGTGCGCACATCTGTGTCATATTTCCTGTTACTTCTACCACTTCATTCTCATATCTTGGGCCTTGGCCCTCGAGTCGAAACTCGAGGGGTCCCTCATAACATGTTAGCACTTGGTACACAAAGATGATCAATCTTTGTGCTACTAACAACATACGTGTACACACTTTCTTATTAACCCTCATCTAGCGTGTTAGGCCAGATGAGAGCCTCGATCGATCTATCACGTAGAAGCAGTAAATAGGTAAATGCACAAAAACTTTCATGGATAAACAGATTTCATAGAGCTTACTAACTCAAAGATAACTTTGTAGAGAAAATATTACCCCCCCCTCGAATTTTCACTGATTTGAGTTATACGTATTCCCGACACCGGGGCTATAGCTCTTCCACAAAAGTTCCTACAACAATATCCTAAGTTTTAATGACTTGATCTAGCAGGAAGTGTACAATATGATCTATAAGCGATACCTAATAGTTATTTGGTTAGAACAATGTCGTAGCTATAATCCGTTAAACTCGTGCAGAAGTCTTATTTTGTAAAAATTCCACAGACCACGGTTTCACCCCATAAATTCTAATATTCCCCGTATAACATTATTAATGAGTCTGGTTTATACTGGAATTGGTTTCGTAATAAAATAATCAGTATTCTAGAAGTTATCACCAAAACAGTGTTCACTGTACGAACAGGGTCCGTGTCTGTCCAACTATACTTTAGCTACGGTTTGTGGGACCAACACTGTTCTAAAAATTCTAATATTCAACAAATGCCTAGTACACATGCGTAGATATGACATATCAAATTTTCAAACCTTATGGATAAGTGATGGATTCAAAATATACAGGTTAGTTTTCACTCAAAACTACTCCACAGAATGCAAGTCTTTGTTTAACCATGAAAGATTTGTAATAAACTGCTTTTACATGAATGGTTTAAAAATACACAATAATTATTTTCGCAAGGCCCTACGTGTATAGAACATTTAGAAAAAAGAATCAAGTCAAGATAATTTTTGTGGAGTGAGATATAAATGTTTTACTAAGCTCTATCCCACATGCATGGTTTTTCGGAAGCATGAAATTGAAAATTTATTTAAAATATAAAAACATGTCCAAAAATTACCAATATTTGCAGAGATCTTAAAAACATCCTAAAGTTTGTCTCTA
Organism: Lavandula angustifolia; assembly: GCA_028984105.1. Classification (NCBI taxonomy): domain Eukaryota; kingdom Viridiplantae; phylum Streptophyta; class Magnoliopsida; order Lamiales; family Lamiaceae; genus Lavandula; species Lavandula angustifolia. Next base: position 30,828,911 of record CM054803.1, read on the forward strand.
TAATTTTTATGGAATTTTTCGAGCAACACAAGATTGAGTAATTGGTTTAGAAACTCATGGAAGAATCAAAAACCATCAAAATGCATTCTGCCTAGAAATTCGACCACTCTAAGAGGATTCTTAAACGAGATCTTGCTACCCTATTAGGACCTTAAGCTAGATCTATCACGACCTTATATGTTTACACTAGAAAACATTATGCATGCATCTCTAAGCATATTTGGGAGGAGAAAAACATAGTAGAGAAATTAAACCAAGAAAATTACTTTCTAAGCTAAAATTTCAACATGCAGCCCCATACACCTTCATGCATGCATGAATCGCACCACATCTCAACACCACAACAAGAAGATCAACAATATCCTATCCCAAAAGCATCTCAAAGATTTCTTAAGCTTTGTTTCCCTCCCTCACACCGATGCCACGCTTGGAGTAGATCTCGTTTTCTTTCTTCTTGAAGACTAATATGTTGGTGTGGGATTAAACTGAATATCTACATGTTTATGAAGGAAGAGAATACCTCCTCTAGCCGTGCATGTAAGCCACGTAAGTGTTGGTGACGTGCTAAATAGTATCCCTACCATGCAATATACTATTATGATCATAGGTTTGTGTCATGTCTTTCCCTTTTGTCTCTAAAGTGGGAGGCATGATTTGATTAAGAGGTTAAGTCACCCCTCCACGTGGTGTGCATAAAAATAGGTTAGGAGATAGTATCATAATTCCTTGTACACTTATATATATATATATATGTAAGTAGTTTATAAGTTAATTAAACATGTAGTGACTTACTTACTTATATAAGTGTACCTAGAGTGTCACAAATTAGAACTATTTTCTAATGGGAACATAATTTATTATATTATTGCCTAAAAATAATTTCTCTTGGTGCGAATTTAAGATCGGCTTAAACTAATGTACTCAAATATTGCGACGCGACTATCGAGGCCATACTAACTTATATGCCACACGTACATGTACATGCATACCAATTTCTACGACATGATACTAGACTCGCTCTTAAGGCTTAAATATTAATCTCGGAATACATAAAATTTACGGGTCATTACATATACGTGGAGTAGCCTCCTGGCTTTCGACAGGGACATCAAGTATACAGACTCAGAAAGCACAGTATGGGTTAAAACAAGCACTCAGGTCTTGGTACGATACCCTATCAGAATTCCTCCTTCAGAAAGGTTTTCTGAAAGGCACCGTAGGCCGAACACTATTCAGCATTCGACTGAACGATGACATACTTCTAGTCCAAGTCTACGTGGATGACATCATCATTGGATCTCAGAATGTGACCATGTGTCATAAGATAGAGAAGATGATGTAAGATAAGTTTGAGATGTCAATGATGGGTGAGATGAATTTCTTTCTTGGACTTCAAGTCAAACAAACTGACGGGGGGATATTCATCAATCAAGCCAAATACACGAAGGAACTTTTCAAGAAATTCAGTTACGAGTTCAAACCACTCAGAATCCCTATGAACACAAACTTCAAGATTGATCTAGACAAAGAGGGAGTATCAGTAGCCTCTACAGATTATCGTCCTTTAATTGGTTCATTATTATATCTAACTGCTAGTTGACCTGACATAACTTATGTTGTAGGTGTCTGTGCTTGATTTCGGGTGAATCCTAAGTTGAGCCTTATGGGATCAGCAAAGAAGATTCTCCGCTATCTCAAAGGCACACCTGACAGAGGGTTATGGTATCCAGCAGATGATAATATTGAATTAACTGGCTATACTGACGCTGACTATGCAGGTTGCAGACTCGACCGAAAATAAACTTCAGGAACGTGTCAGTTCCTCAGTAGCAAGCTGATTTCATGGTTCTCCAAGAAATAGTGTTCAGTAGCCACATCCACTACTGAAGCTGAATACATGGCTGCCGGAAGTTGTTGCGCCCAGATCCTTCGGCTTCGATAGCAATTGTGTGACTATGATGTAATTTAGAATCAAGTGTCGATCTACTGTGATAGTACCAGTTCTATTGCCATCTCCTAGAATCCTGTTCTACATACAAGATACAAGCACGTGGACATTCGACACCACTTTATTTGCGATCATGTAGAGAAGAAGGACGTCAGATTGGAGAAGATCCACATTGAAATTCAAATGGCTGATATTCTGACCAAGCCTCTAGCTGAAGCTAGATTCAGAGATCTTTCAGTAGAGCTCGGTCTCCTGGAACATACTGACTTCACTCAGTAAGCGTTTAAGATGGAGTACCCTCAGTAAGGGGGTATACTCATTCTACACTGAATTCGTTCAGTTTCGAGATTCAGCAACCAATTAAACGTGGTATCAGCTGACTACAATGTTCAGCTGACAGATTGCGTATCTCTTTCAATAGTCAACTCAGCATACATAAAAAGGTTTTTATGATAAAGAGTACAACATCGCACTTAATGCCTTAAAGAATGTCATTTATTAAAATCGTTTTCATTTATTACACGACATTCTATGTTCTCTTTGCTGAAACTGCTTTGCATTTTATGCATGTCATATCAAATTACTTCTTAAGACTGTATAAGTCTGAGATTGACCAGGTGGCACAATTATCGTTACTCTTTTTATATTATAAAATCGTGACCATCCACTGAAAAAGCCATCCGTCGATCAAAAACGTTTCATATTCAAAACACCCTATATATATCGTGATCATCCTTAGAACCGTCATTTTCGCCATTTTCGTTCCTGCAAAAACCTTGAGAACTCTCTGAAAATCCTTCTGCATACTACATATTTTCATGTGTTCCAGAGATCTTCTTACAGTAAATCTTATTTTCTATAGCACACTTACTAACTAACTATATTTTCAAGTGTTAATCCTTCATTTTGCAGATAGTCATGTCGAACCTCGCTGTTGTTTCTCCCGTTGATATGGTGGAGATCCTTGAGAAAGACAGAGTGTGGTGTGAGTCGGTCATGGAGTTCGACTCTAATGACCTGGAGTTCATGGATGAAGTCTATGATGCGCTGAGGGCATCTGGACTGGAGGCGTTTATGTCTAAGAAACCCTCATTCTTCCTTCCTCGACAGATTGCTGAGTTCCATCTCAACTTAGAGGAGGAAGACGGAGACTTGTTTGGGTCATTCCTTGTTCATCAGATTCCGGACCCATCCAAGGCTTCTCCGATCATGAAGCGGATGTCGCTGAAGCAGGCACTTCAGAGGAGCTTCAGACTCCCTTCAGAAGGCATCAGTCCTGCCGGTTATAAGGACTATGTGCTTGACGACTACCTGACACTGTTCTGTGGGAAGCCAACCACATTCAGAGTTGCCTTTCCCTAGAGCAACATGCTTCCCAAGTTCAAGGCCTTGGCGTACATTGTGACGCAGAACCTTACAAGCCAGGCTGGTTCTTTCGATCAAATGTCAAGGCCAAAACTGCAGAAGATGATGGCCATTATCACACAGCTCAAACAAACTGGGCCGATCTTCATCAAAGAGTTTCAGGCTCAGGGGGCGAAGTTCGATCGATCAACATTCAGACTGAGCGCCAAGGACAAACTTCTCTATGGAATGAAGCTCTCAGTCATGATCGAGGACTTCTGTGGAGCTAATCAGATCACATACACTGACAAAGAATATTTCAACCCAAAGAAGATCAGGTTCCACAGCCAGGCCAGTTCTCTTCAGTAGATTAGCGCTGGTGCCGGAGAGGGGAAGCGCAAGAGGAAAGCCCCAACCCTAGTGAAGAAGGGCGCTACCTCTCAGAAGATTTAGAAGGCTTCTGAGCAAGCCATAGTAGTAGCCCCTTGTTGGGTGATGATTCTATCCTCAGCACTGTTTCACTCAGTGGGAAATGATTCTGTCTTCTAGAACTGATGGAACATCTCCTGTTTTTCAGTAGTCTAGAACTGATGGAACATCTCCTCTGATCTTACTTGTAAAATTGTAAGGAGATTTGTTTCTGTCTGTTTAGTGTTAGCATAGATGATAGGTTTTGGCATCATCAAATAGGGGGAAATTGTTGGGTGATGATTCTATCCTCAGCACTGTTTCACTCAGTGGGAAATGATTCTGTCTTCTATACTGAACCAAGCTCAATAGCCTATGTGCTCTGAACTGTTGAGAAGATTTGAAGATCCCAAAACCCTATCTGATTGGTGAACCATTCCGTTGTATATGTTGTTTGTCTCTGAGGTTTCAGACTCAGTAGACACTCTGCTCTGGTCAAGGCGCTCGGAGCTTATCCGCCTCAGCACCAGTGTAGAAGACTCAGTGATACTGGACTCAGCAGGAGCAAGTATACTAAGAGAGTCAGTCGAACTGAACTCAGCAGGAGTAGTTCACTGGACTCAGAGCTGATCTTCAGTAGACTTATCTCAGCTGTCTATCTACTGAATACAAGGTTAGACTCAGCATCGGCAGATAGTCTTCAGGACTGTCAGAATCTTTTGAAAGACAATCAGCATTGTCATATACGAGGATGAGAGAAGTCAGCTTCAGTTTGTCTCGAAGTCTGTGCTGTCTCAACCACTCTATCCACCTCGACAAATGACAAGCATACACGTGTCATCCTACCTACTAAAGCTGCAAGTCAACACTTTCCAGAAAAGGGGGAAAAGGCACTGTTACCTACGCCAAAAGAGCCGTTTGCTACCAAAAAGAGAGAGAGAGAGAAGAAGATCATCTCCAACGGATCTTTCTCAGTCTCATTCAAGATTTGAAAAACACACAACGACACGAGAAGAGAGTTCACGAGCTAACGAAGAAACGAACACACACACGAACTTTCAAACGAGCGAATTCCAAAAGCCTAAGTCTTCCGCAAGAATCTAAAGATCTATCTCCGGCGAAAGACTACCTTTTAGCTCGTAAGGGAACCAAGCTGAACCGACAACCAAGCATCTAGTATCCAAGCGACGTGACACGAACTTAAAGCTAAACCTCAGCTGTTCGTCGCTCTAGAAGCTACATTCTTGTTCCCATCCCTCTAACCCTAAGCTCAACCGATAAATCCATAGCTTAGACGAAGGAGTTCACTTTCGAACCCAATCCTTATTGTATAAGGACTCCTTCACTGTTGGAGAAGTTTGTCAAACACTTTAAGTTTGATAGAAGTGTAAACTGGGACTTGCTCAGTATAATCCCCAAGCCACGGCTTTGTCCCCGTGCACAAGCCGACTGAGACTAACTCAGTATAATAAATAGCCTCCTGATCTATCGGGACAGTGGACGTAGGATTGTTGATATCCGAACCACTTTAAAAATCTCTGTATCGTTTACTTACGTTCTTTTACTGTTACATTGATTTTACTGTGCATACTGAACATCTTATTTAAAATCAATTAACTGTCTCAGTATACTGAACTTCTTATCTACTGAACTGAGACTTAAAACGTTTTCTCATAAAAATTGATTTGGGCCTACACTATTCCGTGCACTGAACTCTTACTGATCGATACTGAATTCTGACCTAGTCAGTTAGCAGATCTCAGCCGAGTCATACTTTTAGCCTTTAACACGATTCAGAACAGTTGTCTGGTCTGCTGAATCATTTCAGTATGGCATCTTCCTGAATAGGACTGTTCGTGTTCGAAGTTGAGAAATTTTGATTCAGGTGTATTCACCCCCCCCTCTACACCTGAACTCACTCTCGGGACCAACAATTGGTATCAGAGCGGGAGTTCCTTAAGGCTCTTGTCACTTTGAGACTGGTCTATTCGAACGGATCCGAAGGAAAACGTTTTTCACTACATATCACTCTACATTCATATCAATATTTTTCATGGCTGATATGTCAGGTATAAGAATGGTACCCATGTTCTCGGTGGAGAATTATGGAGTATGGCGAGTCAGAATGGAAGCACATCTGACATCCCTCCATGACAGTATGACTGAAGTGCTTGAAGATGGACCTATCATTCCCATGATCGATAGTGTTGTAGCTCAAGCTGAAGGAGGAGGAATGGTGACTGGGAAGAAGATCCCTAAAGACAGAAGTCTCTTCACTCCTGAAGAGAAGAAGCTTCACAATCTAGACCGTGTTGCCAGGAATGCCATACTAACCACTCTTAGCGATTCTTATCTTGGCAGGGTTCAGGAATGCAAAACCGCTAAAGAACTCTGGGATGCTCTAGCGCTACTGAGTCGAGGGACTCAGAAGATTAAAGCGAATAAACTAGCGCTGGAACTCCAAAAGCTGGAAAGCTTGTCTCTCATGCCTGGTGACAAAATCGAAGATCTGAATGTCAGATTTACCAATCTGATGAACTCAATCAACGGGCTGGGAAAGACATTCAGCAACCGAGAAATGAATCTAAAGATACTGAGGGCACTGTCGGACGGACACTGGACACCTTTTGCCACTCTATTGCGACATTCTGATTTAGATGTTGTCTCTCCTGACCATATCTTTTCAGAATTACAGGCAGGGGAGTTTGAGTTCGACAGACCTCAAAGAAATCTGAGAGCTGAAGCTGACACAAAGATCGACCATGCTTTCAAAGCAACAGTCAGCATAGCATCTCCCGTGACGAGCAAGACGACGAGTAAGACTGAGCCTTCACTCAATGATCTACAAGAAGGAAGTCTCGCTCAGAAGTATGCGCTGCTCGCTGTAAAGTATCAGAAGGAGAAGGAGAGGCGTAGAAAGCTGACTAAAGCATACCGAGACACAAAAGGTAAGTCAGAATATACACAAAAACGCTCTCCTGACTCACAATCTTCTGAATGCAGAAAGAAAGATGACTCAGCACCCTCAAGGGATAGTGCAACTAAAGAAGAAAAAGTCATCACTTGCTACAACTGCAAAAAGCCGGGACACTATCAATATGATTGTCCTGAGCTCAGTAGTGCTGAACGCGCAGCACGTAAGGCAAGGAGAGAGAAATTCACCCAGAAAAGACAATCCTACATAGCTGGCGAAATCTCAGACGACTCAGAAGAGGTCGACTCCTTTATGGATTCATCTGACGATGAAGCAGCTTTCATGGCCCTAGAACATGAAGCAGATGAATCGACTGAAATGTGCATGATGGCAGGCGAAGAGGATGAGGTAAATTCTCATGAACAAGTCAACTCCTCTTTACACTGAACACACGACACTGTTTCAGGTGCAGATGAAGATCTACTAGATGAACAAATTCAAATAAGTCTGCAGCTCAGCAAGACTCTTCAGGAGTTGGAAACCCTGAAAGTGGAGAATCAGAGACTTTCTCTGGAGAGTAAGGTTGCTACTGAGGCCGAAGGACTTGTGTTGAGACTCAGGGAGGAGATAAACTCTCTGATGGCCAAGTCTCAGCATCAAGAAGATCGGATTTCAGTTTTGACCAATGACTTGACTCAGAAAGATACTGAATTGAGTCCGCTTGAAGCAAAACTGTCAGGACTTCGACCGAACATGATGCACTGAAGAAAAGTGATAATGTCTGGAGGAACCTGATGACTGAGAGGTACATGGGCGCTGAAAAGAAATTGGAGGCTATGCTAGCAAGCAACAAGCCAAAGCAGTGCAAGGAGGACTTGGATTCAGCCAGGGAGCTTCCTCGTCTGCCCCAGTACACTCAGAAGGACGGCTTGCTGATAGGTATGTTCGAGGAAAGACCATCAATGCTGATATACTGAACCCCCTCGCAAAGAACAAACAAAAGATGAAAGCACCTCATCCTACTCAAGCGGCATTCCGACAAAGAAGATCAAAGCCAAAGTACCCCAGTTCAGTCAAGGGGGAACCAGCAAATCAAAATTGGCCGATAAGTATGGACCTCCAAAACTGACACATCCAGCTCAGTATGGGTCATATTATTATGAACCTATAGTTAGACGAGGATCCAAAAGTCAAAAAAGGAAACAGAAAGCCGCACAGAAGGCCAAGGTCAGCAGTCCACCAGCTCAGAAGATTAGGACTCCTGAACCTCAGAAGTCACCGTGACCCGATCCGGTGGTCGAGATATGTTAACTCTAGTGGAAAGAAGATGTCCGAAACCACCGGGGTTGTTAGACAGATTTGGGTTATTAAAACTAACACCTAAGGACCCAAAATAAAAAATAAACGGTACTCGAATATAATTACGTTTTTGCGGGTGCGCAGAGACCCATGGTATGTGGACGGCGGATGCTCAAGACATATGACATACCAAAGGAGTCTGCGAAGAATTATATCACCGAAGAAGGACCCGGAGTGAGTTCGGAGACAATGCAAAAGGCTATACTAGAGGATATGGAACACTCGGCATTGGAACCGCCAAAGTTCCAAGAGTTTCATATGTTGAAGGACTTCAACATAACCTTCTCTCCCGTTAGTCAATTTTGTGATAACTCAAATAGAGTGGTATTTGACGCTGGTTTCTGTGATGTTATTGATAAATCTATAGGGAAAACAGTGTTATCAGGTTCGCGCAGAAAGAACATATATGTTGCTGACTGGAACTCAGCTGAACCTGAAGCTTGTCTGTTGGCAAAGAATGATAATCGAACAGGGTGGCTATGGCATAGAAGACTCAGCCAACTCAACTTCAAGACGCTCAACAAACTAGCAAGAGACACTCTAGCAAGGGGACTGCCGAATGAAATATTCAGCAAAGACACTCAGTGTGAAGCATGTCTGAAGGGAAAGCAAACAAAGAATCAAAATCCAACAGTTCCAGTCTCCCCAGTGACGATCAAAGGCAGGAAATATGCATTAGTGGTCATAGATGACTACTCGCGCTACACATGGGTCATATTCATTGCCAACAAGTCTGACGTCAAAACAGAGTTACCAACGCTTCTGAAAAGGCTCAGTGTCGAGAAGAACACCAAGATCAGAAAAATACGTTCAGACAGAGGAACTGAGTTCCTTAATTCCATGGTAGAGGAGTTCTGCGAAACAGAAGGAATAGAGCATGAGACATCGGCTGCCCGCACACCTCAGCAAAATGGAGTTGCTGAACGAAAGAACAGAACTCTCAAAGAAGCAGCTAGAACTCTACTCGCAGATTCAGGACTCCCATCCAAATTCTGGGCAGAAGCAACGGATACTGCGTGTTACACTCGGGAATAGATCTCTACCGACAAAGCAAGCATAAGAGGACACCATATGAACTATGGAACGGCAGGAAGCCTTCTCTATCCTATTTCCATATCTTTGGTTGTTCATGCTTTATCCACAATAATGGGAAAGATCAGCTGAAGACTTTTGATAGCAAGTCAGATCAGGGAGTATTCTTAGGATACTCTCGGGTCGACAAAGCTTTCGTAGTATTCAACTATCGGACTCTTTGCGTGGAGCAAAGCCCTCATGTTGTTTTTAACGAGTTTGCTACTGAAGACAGGAGCAATAACTCAAATTCTGAATCTGAGGACATCAGTAGACAGCTACAGGATCTAAGCTTAAAGGACAAACCTGAAAAGATCCAGCTATGTTAGGATGATGATTCAGACGAAGAAACGAAGACAAATCTACTTGAATCTCAACCAGCAGAGCAAGTAGCCTGAGCGATTGATTCTCCCGAACAGAATCAATCCCAGGTAACTCAGGTCGATGAAGAAACCCAAGAGGTAACTGAGACCACTACTGAGAATAACAACGCAGGGGGAACATCTAGTAATGTTCCTGAGCTGAATGCCCCCCCGAACCTCGGTGACTCGATGAGACCATACTCTTATCACTGAAATTCTTCAATCTCAGAATAGTACAACTGAAATGCCTAACTCACCTACTAACTTTGTTGAACAAATTTCAGATGAAGAGCTGAAACTTCGTAGATCGTGGCTCGATGCTCACACTGCTGATCTAATCATTGGAGATCCCTCAGCAAATGTCAAGACAAGATCCAGATTCTATCAAGGAGAAAGCGCATTATTTTCCTGCTTCTTGTCTACTGAAGAGCCTCAGACCATTGAGGATGCATTAAAGGATGCTGACTGGATCATAGCTATGCAGGAGGAGCTAAATCAGTTTACGAGAAACGAAGTGTGGGAGCTTGTAGACAGACCCCGTCATCAACATGTCATTGGAACCAAATGGGTCTTCAAAAACAAGCGAGATGAAAACAACGCTATAGTAAGGAACAAAGCAAGGCTCGTGGCTAAAGGCTACTGTCAAGCTGAAGGAATAGATTTCGATGAAACCTTCGCTCCAGTTGCAAGATTGGAGGCAATCAGACTATTCCTAGCCTACGCAACACATCAAAGATTCAGAGTTTATAAAATGGATGTGAAGTCTGCGTTCCTGAATGGCGTGCTGAAAGAAGAAGTCTATGTGGAACAACCGCCCGGCTTTCAGCAGGGACATCAAGGATATAGACTCAGAAAGGCTCTGTATGGGTTAAAACAAGCACCCAGGGCTTGGTACGATACCTTGTCTGAGTTTCTTCTTCAGAAAGGTTTTCAAAAAGGCACAGTAGACCGCACTCTATTCAGCATTCGACTGGAAGAAGACTTATTACTTGTGCAGATCTACGTGGATGACATCATATTCGGATCAAAGAATGTCATCATGTGTCAACAATTTGGAAAAATGATGAAGGATAAGTTCGAGATGTCAATGATGGGAGAAATGAACTACTTCCTTGGTTTTCAAGTCAAGCAATCTGAAAAGGGAACGTTCATCAACCAAGGCAAATACACTCGAGACCTCATCAAAAGATTCGGCTGCACATCCGGCAAATCTATCAAGATCCCGATGAATACGAATATGAAGATAGATCTTGATAAGGAGGGAGTATCAGTAGACCAAACCGAATATCGTGCTATAATTGGTTCTTTATTATATTTAACAGCTACACGTCTTGACATAACTTATGCTGTAGGTGTCTGTGCTCGATTTCAGGCGAATCCAAAGCAGAGCCATATGGACTCAGCAAAGAAGATTCTCCGCTATCTCTGAGGAACACCTGACATGGGTTTATCGTATCCAGCTGATGATAATATTGAACTAACTGGCTATTCTGATGCTGATGTGCGGGATGTAGAATTGACCGAAAATCAACTTCGGGGAACATGTCGGTTCCTTGGCGGCAAAGAGCGATCTCATGGTTTTCAAAGAAACGGCACTCGGTAGCTACGTCGACTACGAAGGCGAATACATGGCTGCCGGAAGTTGTTGCGCCCAAATCCTTTGGCTGAGACAGCAGCTGAGAGACTATGACGTCATTCAGAATGAAGTGCCGATCTTCTACGATAGTACCAGTGCCATTGCAATCACTCAGAATCCTGTACTACACACGAGATGCAAGCACGTGGACATCAGACATCACTTCATTCATGACCATGTCGAAAAGAAGGATATCAGGATGGAAAAGATCCATACTGACAAGCAACGGGCTGACATAATGACCAAGCCTCTAGCTGAATCCAGATTCGGAGAACTTTCAGTAAAGCTAGGTCTGTTGGACCCTACTGACCCCAGTCAGTAAGAAGGTTCCATGAGAGGACCATTTCAGTAAGGGGGAATGTTCACTCTCGATGCGAATGTATTCGATGCGTAGAGATTCAGAAACCATCTACACGAGGTATCAGCTGACTACTATGTTCAGCTGACAGGTTTGCGTATCTCTACTCAGTAGTAATTTATATAATAGTACCTTGCATTTATGACAAAGATTCAGCATGATATAAATATCTCTTGGTTTGTCTTTATTATTAACGAATCTCATTTAATGCATGACATTCCATACATAAGCTTGCTGAACTCTGCGCGCATTTAATGCATGTCTTTTCACAGTTACTACTTAGGCTATTTTACAACTAGCTTTGAATTAGGCGGCATATGTGATCATTACCTATAATATATCTTCTAATCTTGACCGTCCATTCTATAAAGCAGTTTAAACACAACCTTTGATCAAATAACTGTTCATCTTCCCGTTTGATATATATATTTGATCATATCTTCTCAAACCGCCATTAGCATACTTCAAAACTTTCAAGTCCGAAAAATCCGAGATTTGCAAAAGCAATCCTTACTTACAACTTCATCTTCATATCTTATCTCGATTTTATTGGTATGCTTATTAGAACTGTTATTGTATTTTCTGTTTCTTCAGTATCAATATATATAAACTGTTGTATCTAAAACTGATACTGATAAGATTCTTATGTAACAGGTACTATGGCGAACATAACTGTAGATGCCCCTCATAACATGGAGGACATTCTTGCAAAAGGCCGTGTCTGGTGCGAACCAGTCATGGAATTCGATGCGTGCGACCTAGACTACATGGATGAGAACTTCGCATCTCTACGGGAGTCCGGTCTGGAGAAGTTTCTTTCGAGGAAGCCAACGTTCTTCCTTCCTCGACAGGTGGCTGAGATATACCTCAACTCAGACTCCATCTCTGGAGACATCATTGGGAGGTTCAGAACTTACTCCATCAACAATGCTTCCCAACTGCTGAAGCGTATATCTATCAAGGAAGCACTGAAGAACAGCTTTGACTTGCCGTCTGAAGGAGTCAGCACCGTGGGCTACAATGACGACTCAGTAGACGAGTACCTATCCATATTCTGCGGAAAGCCAACAACCTTCAGAGCTGCTTTTCCCAAGAACGCCATGCTACCACAATACAGAGCCTTGGCTTACATTGTCACCCAGTTGCTGACAAGCCAAGCTGGCTCATTTGATCAGGTCTCCCGACCTAAGATCCAATTAATGATGGCGATATACGATGGCGCTAAGATCAACTGGACAGACTTCTTCATCCGAGAATTCATGATCCAAGCGGCCTAGTTTGATAAGTCAACACGCATCCTGAGCGCGAAGGGGAAATTACTGTATGGGCTGAAGCTCTCAGTAATGATTGAAGACCACTGTGGTTCAGACCAAGTCACCTTTGATGATAAAGAGTACTTCAATGTGAAAAAGGTGCGCTTCCACAACAAGTCTTCTGCCCTTCAGCAGATAGGGTCAGGTCCCCAAGCTCAACAGACTAAGCCTCAGCAGGCTGCACCTTCAAAGAAGAGAACACCTCCAGCAAAAATATCTAAGGCACTGGCTAAGAAACTGAAGAAAGCCATCCCAGACGTGCCTGCTGAATCTGAGGTATCTCCTGAAACTCCTGCTGAACAGGCTACTCAGAAACCTATTCAGCCTCAGCGGCTAATAGATGAGCCAGAGTCTTCTGAGAAGACTCAATCAGTGGAGAAGGGAGTCTCCACTGAAGAACCAATAGAGATGGAACAAGGGGAGGCTACTGAAGCTCACAGTGAAGAAATTCAACGCCTAGACAGCCCCCTCACAGTTCCTCCACTCAGCAGTATGCCACCTGCTGAACATCAGACGTCTCCAATCGACTTGGAATCTGAGACGGCGTCTGAAGAAGAAACAATCAGGATGGAAGCGTCAGTGATTCTATCCAGAGCATCCCGAGAAATTCTTCAACTGATTCCGGAGCTTGCTGACTACTCCGATCTGATGCTTATTGCCAAATCAGCAAGACTCCATATGTTGCTGCGACATTAGAAGTGGCCTCGTCTACAACGCCTAGTTCTCCACTTTTCCTGTCAGCAGCTTCATGAAGAAGAACTGAGATTGAGGGAACAAATAGGCTATTCAGAGCCTGAAGACCTCAGCTCAATGGAAAATTTGAGGGCTGCAATGCTGGCAATGGTACATGATAGACAACTTGCCTCAGGCCCAGCACCCTTAGATGGGTCAGACCATGACGACCCACCCAGTGATTCAGGCCCTGGAAAGCCTGATGAGGGAAATCCCCAGGACAAGGATACACATGCTACTGAACAAGCTCAACCTCCACTCAGTATCCTTGGACCTGCGAAGTCGACGGCTGGTACCTCAGCATCCACAGAGCCCGCTCAGCTCTTGTTGGATTCTGCATTCGAGGTAGCACCCAGCCCGCATCGTCGACATTCCAAGTCTGTGGCGAGGGCTATCAAAAGCCAAGGCACTCAGAACCGTGCCCTCGCCAAGGCAGTCCACAACGTGTGGAAGAAGATTGCTGAAGCCACCGCTGCCGAGCTTCGTGGGCTGAAATCCTCTATGTCCCAATCGGCCGCCCCCGATGTCTCTCGCCATTGTCACTCAAGCACCGGCTCACGCGAGACGAAATTTGATGATCGGCTCGGGATCTTCCAGGGAAGGACAAGCTAAGCTTCTTGCGAGTTCAAGGCATCTTTGTCTACTCATTCTCGAGTCCTTCTGCCGAACAAGCCCAAGCCACGAAATCAAACTTGAAAACATTCAGTTGGTCGTGGAAGATAAGATCTCTGAAAGGCTGAAAGAGTTCAAGGAAGCGGCCGACCTCTCACACCAGCGCATACAAGGTAGATCTTGCAACCGAGAGGAATGAGCCGCATGAGGCTCGACTAAGATCAATGATCGTCTTGATGATCTGTCAACCTTTTACAAAAGTCTGGAAAGGTCAGTACTCATCCCAACCCCGGCTGCAATTGATGATGCCAAAAAGGGGGAAGGAAAAGAGAAGGAAAGAAAAGAGGAGAGTACAACGAAGAAGAGTACTGAGAAGCTGACCCCCACCAAAACTACAAAAACTAAGGGTACAGCAACTCAGAAGAAGATTCAGACTCAGACTGAAATGGGTGAGGCCCAGGGTGTCCCAGCTGCGAGCACACCGAGACCGGCCCAAGTGGCTCGGGAACCCAAGTGCTCATGCGACTCGGACTCCCACCGATATCATTAAGGAAGTCGCAGAGTATGCTTGAGGAGGCTGCGAAGATTCGAGATGAAGAGGAAATACCTCTCCCTCCACCTGTTCAGGGCAAAGGCAAAAAGATACTAAAACTCCCGACCCCTCCAGCAAAGAAAACGAAACGATACATCTCAGCTGAAGAGGAGGCTCAGATTGCCGCTGATGAAAAGCTGGCAAGGGAGATTGCTGAAGCAGAAGCTGCAAACAAGCCTAAGCCTAAGCCTGTGAAAAGAAAAACTAAAGCTCCAAGCAGAGGAGGAAGAAAGCCTGCCAGGCTACCTCCAAGGAAGCTCAGGATCGAAGACGATGAGGACAGGGAAAAGGAGAAGGAGCAGAAGCAGCAGAGTACTGAGAAGCAGGGTTCATCGAAAGAAAAATCAAGTACCCCTGCTGACTCAGAAGATGCCTCCCAGAAACCTAAAAAGCTAGATGATGAGACAGAAGCCATATTTGCCCAGATGGACAGATACTTATATAGAGGCGAAGAGGCAAGACAGATCAAGGCTGCGAGAAACAGAATCCACTTAGCTGATCTGGAAGCTCTGAGGAAGCGTACTCAGGAAGAAGCCAGGCACAGAACCCCTGCTAAAGCTGACATTCCCTATCGTTACAGGAAGTTCAGAAAGAAGGCCACTGATCTGAAATCTTACAGATGGCCGAGAACAGACGAGTGGATGCCGGCTCAGCTCACTCAGAGATGGGAAAATTCGAAGATTGAGTTCATTAAACGCAATTATTTATGGAGATTCTGGCCGAACAAGCCTAGAGCTGAAGCTTATGCTGAATGGATGATGCTTACTGAAGCGGATCTCTACATCCACTTGTATAATGCCATTTCAGAAGGGAAAGAGATTCAGATTCCCGGACCCAGAATCATTCCACCTCCAAGAAGAATGGATGACTCAATTCATGTTGTGACTATTGAAGCTGAAGTGAAGGACGCTGCTGATCAAAGATTCTTACAAGATGATAACCCAGCTGACTTCGCGGAATACTTGAAGCTGAGAAAGCCCACGTACCGAATGTATGGTGTGCCACTGCCTGAGACACAATCGCAAGGATTCATGGACCGGATTCAGCAGTTTAGGCGCCCATAGTCTTAGTATTCTCTCTTCATAGTCTAGCAAGATTTGTAATGTACTAAACTGAATCACTCTTATATATACAAATCTTCTTTTGGCTCTGACAACAACTTGTTGTCTAAATAGCCGTGTTTGTCTTATGCTTTAACACTCAAAATCACTAAAGTGATTACTGACACACACTCACTTTCTTTATTACTTGTCAATTTATTGCTTTGTTAGATTCTGCTAGTATTGCTTCTATGTAATGGGGGAAATTATTTTTTTTTTTTTGCCCTGTTTTTCAGTAGTCTAGAACTGATGGAACATCTCCTCTGATCTTACTTGTAAAATTGTAAGGAGATTTGTTTCTGTCTGTTTAGTGTTAGCATAGATGATAGGTTTTGGCATCATCAAATAGGGGGAAATTGTTGGGTGATGATTCTATCCTCAGCACTGTTTCACTCAGTGGGAAATGATTCTGTCTTCTATACTGAACCAAGCTCAGTAGCCTATGTGCTCTGAACTGTTGAGAAGATTTGAAGATCCCAAAACCCTATCTGATTGGTGAACCATTCCGTTGTATATGTTGTTTGTCTCTGAGGTTTCAGACTCAGTAGACACTCTGCTCTGGTCAAGGCACTCAGTAGCTTATCCGCCTCAAAGCACCGGGTGTAGAAGACTCGGTGATACTTGGACTCGGTAGGAGCAAGATATCGAGAGAGTCGATCGGCCGAACCGAACTCAGGCAGAGTAGTTCATCGGACTCGTAGCTGATCTTCGGTAGACTTATCTCAGCTGTCTATCTACTGAATACAAGGTTAGACTCAGCATCGGCAGATAGTCTTCAGGACTGTCAGAATCTTTTGAAAGACAATCAGCATTGTCATATACGAGGATGAGAGAAGTCAGCTTCAGTTTGTCTCGAAGTCTGTGCTGTCTCAACCACTCTATCCACCTCGACAAATGACAAGCATACACGTGTCATCCTACCTACTAAAGCTGCAAGTCAACACTTTCCAGAAAAGGGGGAAAAGGCACTGTTACCTACGCCAAAAGAGCCGTTTGCTACCAAAGAGAGAGAGAGAGAGAGAAGAAGATCATCTCCAACGGATCTTTCTCAGTCTCTTCTCTATAAATAGAGGGATCATTCAAGATTTGAAAAACACACAACGACACAAGAAGAGAGTTCACGAGCTAACGAAGAAACGAACACACACACGAACTTTCAAACGAGCGAATTCCAAAAGCCTAAGTCTTCCGCAAGAATCTAAAGATCTATCTCCGGCGAAAGACTACCTTTTAGCTCGTAAGGGAACCAAGCTGAACCGACAACCAAGCATCTAGTATCCAAGCGACGTGACACGAACTTAAAGCTAAACCTCAACTGTTCGTCGCTCTAGAAGCTACATTCTTGTTCCCATCCCTATAACCCTAAGCTCAACCGATATATCCATAGCTTAGACGAAGGAGTTCACTTTCGAACCCAATCCTTATTGTATAAGGACTCCTTCATTGTTGGAGAAGTTTGTCAAACACTTTAAGTTTGATAGAAGTGTAAACTGGGACTTGCTCAGTATAATCCCCAAGCCACGGCTTTGTCCTGTGCACAAGCTGACTGAGACTAACTCAGTATAATAAATAGCCTCCTGATCTATCGGGACAGTGGACGTAGGATTGTTGATATCCGAACCACTTTAAAAATCTCTGTATCGTTTACTTACGTTCTTTTACTGTTACATTGATTTTACTGTGCATACTGAACATCTTATTTAAAATCAATTAACTGTCTCAGTATACTGAACTTCTTATCTACTGAACTGAGACTTAAAACGTTTTCTCATAAAAATTGATTTGGGCCTACACTATTCCGTGCACTGAACTCTTGCTGATCGATACTGAATTCTGACCTAGTCAGTTAGCAGATCTCAGCCGAGTCAGACTTTTAGCCTTTAACACGATTCGAAACGGTTATGCAGTCTCGCCGAATCATTTCGTATGGCATCTTCCCGAATAGGACTCGTTCGTGTTCGAAGTTGAGAAATTTTGATTCGGTGTATTCACCCCCCCCCTCTACACCTGAACTCACTCTCGGGACCAACAATTGGTATCAGAGCGGGAGTTCCTTAAGGCTCTTGTCACTTTGAGACTGGTCTATTCGAACGGATCCGAAGGAAAACGTTTTTCACTGCATATCACTCTACATTCATATCAATATTTTTCATGGCCGATATGTCGGGTATAAGAATGGTACCCATGTTCTCGGTGGAGAATTATGGAGTATGGCGAGTCAGAATGGAAGCACATCTGACATCCCTCCATGACAGTATGACTGAAGTGCTTGAAGATGGACCTATCATTCCCATGATCGATAGTGTTGTAGCTCAAGTCGAAGGAGGAGGAATGGTGGCCGGGAAGAAGATCCCTAAAGACGAAGTCTCTTCACTCCCGAAGAGAAGAAGCTTCACAATCTAGACCGAGTCGCCGGGAATGCCATACTAACCACTCTTAGCGATTCTTATCTTGGCGGGGTTCGGGAATGCAAAACCGCTAAAGAACTCGGGATGCTCTAGCGCTGCGAGTCGAGGGACTCGAAGATTAAAGCGAATAAACTAGCGCTGGAACTCCAAAAGCTGGAAAGCTTGTCTCTCATGCCTGGTGACAAAATCGAAGATCTGAATATCAGATTTACCAATCTGATGAACTCAATCAACGGCTGGGAAAGACATTCAGCAACCGAGAAATGAATCTAAAGATACTGAGGGCACTGTCGGACGGACACTGGACACCTTTTGCCACTCTATTGCGACATTCTGATTTAGATGTTGTCTCTCCTGACCATATCTTTTCAGAATTACAGGCAGAGGAGTTTGAGTTCGACAGACCTCAAAGAAATCTGAGAGCTGAAGCTGACACAAAGATCGACCATGCTTTCAAAGCAACAGTCAGCATAGCATCTCCCGTGACGAGCAAGACGACGAGTAAGACTGAGCCTTCACTCAATGATCTACAAGAAGGAAGTCTCGCTCAGAAGTATGCGCTGCTCGCTGTAAAGTATCAGAAGGAGAAGGAGAGGCGTAGAAAGCTGACTAAAGCATACCGAGACACAAAAGGTAAGTCAGAATATACACAAAAACGCTCTCCTGACTCACAATCTTCTGAATGCAGAAAGAAAGATGACTCAGCACCCTCAAGGGATAGTGTAACTAAAGAAGAAAAAGTCATCACTTGCTACAACTGCAAAAAGCCGGGACATTATCAATATGATTGTCCTGAGCTCAGTAGTGCTGAACGCGCAACACGTAAGGCAAGGAGAGAGAAATTCACCCAGAAAAGACAATCCTACATAGCTGGCGAAATCTCAGACGACTCAGAAGAGGTCGACTCCTTTATGGATTCATCTGACGATGAAGCAGCTTTAATGGCCCTAGAACATGAAGCAGATGAATCGACTGAAATGTGCATGATGGCAGGCGAAGAGGATGAGGTAAATTCTCATGAACAAGTCAACTCCTCTTCACACTGCACACACGACACTGTTTCAGGTGCAGATGAAGATCTACTAGATGAAAAAATTCAAATAAGTCTGCAGCTCAGCAAGACTCTTCAGGAGTTGGATACCCTGAAAGTAGAGAATCAGAGACTTTCTCAGGAGAGTCAGGTTGCTACTGAGGCCGAAGGACTTGTGTTGAGACTCAGGGAGGAGATAAACTCTCTGATGGCCAAGTCTCAGCATCAAGAAGATCGGATTTCAGTTTTGACCAATGACTTGACTCAGAAAGATACTGAACTGAGTCTGCTGAAGCAAAAACTGTCAGGACTTCAGACCGAACATGATGCACTGAAGAAAAGTGATAATGTCTGGAGGAACCTGATGACTGAGAGGTACATGGGCGCCGAAAAGAAATTGGAGGCTATGCTAGCAAGCAACAAGCCAAAGCAGTGCAAGGAAGGACTTGGATTCAGCCAGGGAGCTTCCTCGTCTGCCCCAGTACACTCAGAAGGACGGCTTGCTGATAGGTTTGTTCGAGGAAAGACCATCAATGCTGATATACTGAACCCCCTCGCAAAGAACAAACAAAAGATGAAAGCACCTCATCCTACTCAGCAGCATTCTGACAACAAGATCAAAGCCAAAGTACCCCAGTTCAGTCAAAGGGGAACCAGCAAATCAAAATTGGCCGATAAGTATGGACCTCCAAAACTGACACATCCAGCTCAGTATGGGTCATATTATTATGAACCTATAGTCAAGGCGCTCAGTAGCTTATCTGCCTCAGCACCAGTGTAGAAGACTCAGTGATACTGGACTCAGCAGGAGCAGTATACTAAGAGAGTCAGTCGAACTGAACTCAGCAGGAGTAGTTCACCGGACTCGTAGCTGATCTTCAGTAGACTTATCTCAGCTGTCTACCTACGAATTAAAGGTTAGACTCAGCATCGACAGATAGTCTTCCGGACTGTCAGAATCTTTTGAAAGACAATCAGCATTGTCATATACGAGGATGAGAGAAGTCAGCTTCAGTTTGTCTCGAAGTCTGTGCTGTCTCAACCACTCTATCCACCTCGACAAATGACAAGCATACACGTGTCATCCTACCTACTAAAGCTGCAAGTCAACACTTTCCGGAAAAGGGGGAAAAGGCACTGTTACCTACGCCAAAAGAGCCGTTTGCTACCAAAAAGAGAGAGAGAGAGAAGAAGATCGTCTCCAAACGGATCTTTCTCAATCTCTTCTCTATAAATAGAGGGATCATTCAAGATTTGAAAAACACACAACGACACGAGAAGAGAGTTCATGAGCTAACGAAGAAATGAACACACACACGAACTTTCAAACGAGCGAATTCCAAAAGCCTAAGTCTTCCGCAAGAATCTAAAGATCTATCTCCGGCGAAAGACTACCTTTTAGCTCGTAAGGGAACCAAGCTGAACCGACAACCAAGCATCTAGTATCCAAGCGACGTGACACGAACTTAAAGCTAAACCTCAGCTGTTCGTCGCTCTAGAAGCTACATTCTTGTTCCCATCCCTCTAACCCTAAGCTCAACCGATATATCCATAGCTTAGACGAAGGAGTTCACTTTCGAACCCAATCCTTATTGTATAAGGACTCCTTCACTGTTGGAGAAGTTTGTCAAACACTTTAAGTTTGATAGAAGTGTAAACTGGGACTTGCTCAGTATAATCCCCAAGCCACGGCTTTGTCCTGTGCACAAGCTGACTGAGACTAACTCAGTATAATAAATAGCCTCCTGATCTATCGGGACAGTGGACGTAGGATTGTTGATATCCGAACCACTTTAAAAATCTCTGTGTCGTTTACTTACGTTCTTTTACTGTTACATTGATTTTACTGTACATACTGAACATCTTATTTAAAATCAATTAACTGTCTCAGTATACTGAACTTCTTATCTACTGAACTGAGACTTAAAACGTTTTCTCATAAAAACTGATTTGGGCCTACACTATTCCGCGCACTGAACTCTTGCTGATCGATACTGAATTCTGACCTAGTCAGTTAGCAGATCTCAGCCGAGTCAGACTTTTAGCCTTTAACACGATTCATAACAGTTGTCTGGTCTGCTGAATCATTTCAGTACGGCATCTTCCTGAATAGGACTGTTCGTGTTCGAAGTTGAGAAGTTTTGATTCAGGTGTATTCACCCCCCCCCCTCTACACCTGAACTCACTCTCGGGACCAACACCCCTTCTGTCCTCCAGCTGAGGGACGAGGACACTGAATCAGCAGAGAAGGCTGATTCAGAAGAGAAGACAAATTCAGCTAAGAAGGAGGCCTCAGCAGAGAAGGCTCCTTCAGCATATCGTGAAGGTTCAGTGGAACAGGGGACTTCACCTATAGCTTTTATTCCTACTCCCATTTCTCACTGACGCAGCTTGCCTTCTGCTGAGAAAGCTCAGTTTTCGATTAATGTTGATGATATGGAGAATGACACTGAAGCCGAGACTCTTGGGTTCGAACTTTCATTGCTTCAATCCAAAGCAGCCCAAGATATCTCTGAGTTCATTCCTGAAATCGCCAGTCATTCTGACTTGGTCGACTTTGCCAATAGGGCAAGGCTTCAGATGATATTCAGATTTTAGGACTGGATCACTCTTGAGCAGCTTATCAGATTCAAGTCCTCGGAGATTCTGAACGCCGACGAGCTACAGCTTCATCAGCAAATAGGCTATGCAGAGCCTACTGACATTAGCTCATTCGATGACCTTAGGGTGGCCATGCTGGCCTTGCTAGAAGATCGTTACCTTCTTCAGCGGCCGACCCTATGGAAGGTTCAACAGGTTAACATGACCGAGAACCGCCCAGTGATGCAGGAACTAAGAAACCTTCTAAGGGTTCTCAACAGGAGAAGGAGGGAGCTCAACCTTCTGATGATCTCTCTCACTCCCCTCCTCCTCCTGGTTCGGCAACAGCAGGCACCTCTTGTCCTGCTGACCCAGAACAGTTGTTGCTGGGGTCAGCATGTGAGGTTGGCTTTGTTGCGAAGCGCCGAAAGTCATAATCAGTGGCAAAGGCACTCCTGAAGCAGGGGACTCATAATCGTCTCCTTGCCAGGATCGTTCACAAACTATGGTGCCATTCCACTACAGCTCAGTGCGAGGAAGTTAGGGCACTGAAGACTTCCAATCAGAACATCCCTCATGTACCTGACTTCAGCTCTATTCTCTCAAACGCATTAACTGCACAGAAAGCTGACTTCGACAATCAGCAAGCGATGGCTCAGAAGCTACTAGAGGATGCCCATAATTCTATTCTTGATTCCTTCAAGGCAGCTCAGATTGAGCTTCAGAACCAGATCTCTCAGCACACTCAAGCTCACGAGCAGAGCATCAAAACACTTCAGGATGAGTGTGAGCTGAAGATCAATGCAAAGCTGACAAAGATTGAAGAACTTGTAGATCTCTCTCAGCGCAAGTACGCTGAAGAATTGATAACTGAGAGGAATGATCTATAGCTAAAGTTCAAAAATCTTCAGAAGACCTTGGCTGAGCTATCCCGTTCTTATCAAACGCTCAGTACCAATTTGGTTACTCCTCCTACCCTCCCAGACCTTATTGGATGATGCCAAAAAGGAGGAAGTGATTAAAGGAAAAGGGACTAAACAGTGTAAGTGGGAAGTAACTCGGGTTATTGCCTAGGGTGTCTCAGAAGGGGATGTAGCAGTTGAGACAGGCCCAAGCAGCTCAGAACCCAAAGAGGCAGGAACTGGTACTTTTAAACCTACTCAGAAGATTATAGAAGAAGTGACTACGTTCTTAGAGGAGTCGGACGATGAAGATACCCCTCTGCCTCCGCCTGTATCTGGGAAGAGAAAATCATTGTTGAAAATTCCTCCCCATCCCAAAAGATACATTAGCCCAGCAGAGCAAGCACAGATAGATGCTGATGAGAAGCTTGCTCACGAAATTCTGAGGCTGAGGTGGCGAATAAGCCAAATAAGGCCCCTGCGAAGGCCTAAACGAAGGTACCTGCCAGAAATCCAGTTCAGAGGCAAGTGGTCAGGAAGCTCTCTATCCGAGACGACGCTAATAAAGAACAAGAGAAGGAGAGAGAAGCTGAGAAGAAGAAGGCTAACACATCCCAGCAAACAAAGAAGAAACTGGCTGAGCCTACCATGGAGGAATTGATCGACCTCAGCATAAGAGCACTCGACTCCAGAGCTAAATGGCATCAACTCGCTGAAGTTAGAAGGAAAGAGGCAGAAGCCAAGGAGAGGGCGGCTGAAGAGGCAAAAGAAGCGGAACGACTGAATCCTAGGCCACTACCTCCTAAGGACAGGGACATCCCCACAACCTCCAAATTCTTCAGACGATGCAAGAAACCTAGTGAGCTGAAAACACAATTATGGCCTCGTGTAGATGAATGGATTCCGTGGGAGAAGACTCAGGCTTAGGAGACGATCAAAGTTGAATTCATCAAGAGATATTACGTATGGCATTTTTGGCCCGACTCCTTCAGAGTTGAGCAATTTGCTGAATGGATTGAGAAGAATGATAATGAAGTCTATAATATAGTTCAGAAGACCCTTCTTGAAGATAACATTTCGGTTAGAACTCCGGCCATCAGAACTCTGCCACCACCGAGAAAATTAGACGAATCACCCTTCACAGCCCACGTTGAAACATAAGCTAGGAATGCAGCCAAAGCTCTTGATCTTGAACCGACTAATTCAGATGATATTCCGTAGATTCAGAAGCTGAGGCGTGACACTTTCAAAATGTATGGACTTCCTTTGCCCGAAAATAAATCTAATGATTTCAAGGCAATGATTCAACACTTTAAATCTGCTAGGAAGCAGTCTAGCTTGTATGTGTTTGTTGTATTCCCTAGTGTAACAATATGATGTAACTGTACTCTTTTTCTCATCTATCAATACATCAATTATTACTTGGCCAGACAATTCCTTATTGTCTCCATGGCATGCTTCATTTTTACTTTAACACTCAGAATCACCTAAGTGATTGCTGACTCACACATCCACTGATTATCTGTGTGTTTGGTTCTTGCTTAGATTAGAAGACTTAAAGATACTTTCCATATATTCTCATTGTAATATTTTTAAGGAGTTTGTATCTAATAGTTCTTTAGATTCTTAGATAGTGTTAGATAGTATAGTGATATGTTTGGCATCATCAAATAGGGGGAAATTGTTGAGAGAGATTCAGTAGTAGATTTGACTGATCCCAAAACCCTATGTTGATTGGTGAACCATTACTGTGTAAAAGTTAACACCTCTGTCTGTGAGTTTTTCAGACTCAGTAGACTCGCCTTCAGCATGGTTTGGCTCAGTAGTTCCGTCTGTTGTCCATCAGTAGACTATCTGCCACAGTGTCAAGGAGTGAAGATTCAGTATGGCTGGACTCAGCAGAAGCAACATACTGAAAGGTGTTCAGGAGTCAGTAGAACTGGACTCAGCAGGAGCAGTTTACTGAACTCAGAGTCTTGACCTTCAGAAGAGTTGAACTCAGCAGGAGTATACTACTAAACCTATGGGCCAGACTCAGCAACAGCCTATCAATTGCTTTAACTGACAGTAGACTTCAAAGTCAGATTCAGTAGAGTTGTCCGAGGTCGCACATCTGAGAAAGGTTAGCTTCAGTATTAATGTTGGTCCCGAGAGCATGTTAAGGTGTAGAGGGGGGGGTGAATACACCTGAAAATTGATTTTCTCAACTTAAACTCGAACAGTCCTTTTCAGGATGATGTCGTACTGAACAAGTTCAGCAGACCAGATAAGTTGTTCTGAATCATGTTGGCAGAGTGACTGACTCTACTGAGACCTGCTAGCTGACTGAGAGTTAGAATTCAGTATCTTGTAGATAGAGTTCCGTGGTGCGGAATAGTGTAGGCCCAATCAGTTGAGTTAGGAAAACGTTTTTAACAAAACAATTTCAGTTGATTAGTGCAGTCTGTTAAGTTTGCTGAAACTCAGTTGAATGATTTAAAGAAGGTTTTCAGTATGAACAGTAAATCAATGCAACAGTTGAAAACAGAACACAAGACACAGAGATTTTTAAAGTGGTTCGGACACAAAAATCCTACGTCCACTGTCCCGAAAGATCAGGAAGCTATTTATTATACTGAGATAGTCTCAGTCGGTTTGTACGCTGGACAAACACTGGTCTTGGGATTTATACTGAGCAAGTCTCAGTTTACACAGTTATCAAACTGAGTGTTTGAAAAACTCTCCAACTATGAAGGAGTCCTTTACAATAGGGATTAGTTCAAAGGTGAACTCCTTCGTCTAAGCTATGGCTATGTGCTATTGAGCTTAGGTTAGAAGGATAGGGAACGAGGAAGAGGCTTCTAGAACGACGAGCAGCTGAATATAGCTTTGGGTTCGTGTATCGTCGTTTGGATACTAGAGGCTGTATGAAACAGTTAAGCTTGGTTCCCTATGAGCTGGAATGTAGTCTTTCGCCGGAGATAGATTTCTTCGAACTTCTTGCGGAAGACTTAGGCTTTTCGAATTAGCTCGTTTGAATACTCTGTGTGTTCCCTTGTGTTCTTGAGTTCGTTAGTTCATGTGTTCGTGTGTTCGTGAGCTTCAAATTTCGATTTATCCCTCTATTTATAGAGAAGAGATTAGGATAGATCCATTGGAGACGACGATCCTTTGTCTCTCTCTTTCGGGTAGCTAACGGCTCTTTTGAAGATTTGTGGCAGTGTTCTTTCCCTCCTTTTATGGAAAGTTGTTGACTTGCAGCTTTAGTAGATATAGGGTACGTGTCTACTTGTCATTGGTCGAGGTTCAAGGACAGACTTCAAGGAGATCTGAAGATGACTTCTCTCTTCCTCGTATTGACTCTGCTGAAAAGTGACTTCAAAGATTCTGACAGACAGAAGATTGTCTGGCCGTTGCTGAGTCTGATCTCTGATTCAGTAGCATGCTGAGTCTGATCTCTGAGTCGGCTCTACTGAAGATCAGCTCTGAGTACAGTGAACTACTCCTGCTGAGTTCAGTTCCACTGACTTCTTTTAGTATACTGCTCCTGCTGAGTCCAGTATTACTGAGTCTTCTACTTCTGGTGCTGAGGCGGATAATCTACTGAGTGCCTGAACCAGAGCAGAGGGTCTGCTGAGTCCGAAACCTCAAAGACAAAACTGAATACAACATAATGGTTCACCAATCAACATAGGGTTTTGGGATCTTCAAATCTTCACAAATTCATTCAGAGCACAAGGCTACTGACTATATGACAGTATAGAAGACTGAATCATTTCCCACTATTTATCGACACTGTTGAGGATAGAATCATCACCCAACAATTAACCTTGAAGTCTGAATTTGTCTCAACCACTTTTCTATACGTCGACCAATGACAAGCATCCAGCTGGCAAAGCTTCCGCCAAAAGCTGCAAGTCAACCACTTTCTGCAAAGAAGCGGACTCTACAGAATTCAAGGAAAGGAGCCGTTTGCTACCTATATAGAGTGACTCGTGGACTGTTTCGTCTCCAACGGATCTATTCACGCTCATTACTATAAATAGAAGGAAGGTCGTGATATTTCAAGTCGCACTACACGATCACACAAGCGACCATACGGGAACTCAAGCATTCAAACAATCAAAGCTCTAGAACAATTAGCGATTATTCAGCTGAAGAAAACGAACCCAGAGTTGAGTAATCCTCTTTGTTCTTCGCTCTAGAAGCCTTTCTCGTTCCCACCCTCTAACATTAAGCTCACTGTAATATCTATAGCTTAAACCGAAGGAGTTCAGTTATTAAACTATTCTTAGTGTTAAGAACTCCTTCATCGTTGGAGATACATTCAAACAATATCGTTTGACCCTGTAAACTGAGACTTGCTTAGTATAATCACAAGTAAAAGTTTGTCCTGCGTACAAACTAACTGAGACTAACTCAGTATAATAAAATAGTGTCATATTTTGTTCGGGATGAGTGGACATAGGATCTTGCGTATTCGAACCACTTTAAAAATAGTTGTGTCGTTTAATTGTTACATGATATAACTGCTCATACTGAAAAATATCTTTACAAAATCATACAACTGCTATTTCAGTTCAAAGCTAAAACATTGCACTAATCTACTGAACATCTTTAATAAACAAACGTTTTCGAAACAAACTAAATCGGGCCTACACATTTTCGCACGCTACTGAACCTAGGAGTGTAACGGTTCGGTTCGGTTCGGTTTTTTGTATATTTTAGGAACCGAACCAAACACATAGAAATGGTTCGGTTCGGTTCGGTTCGATGTGTTTTTCAATATTGGAACCAAACCGAACCGAACCGCTTATAAATGGTTTGGTTCGGTTCGGTTCCTCGGTTCACCTTTTTATTTTTTTATTTATTTTTTAAATCCTAAATAATGCAAGAATAATAATTTGTAGGATGTCACTCATTCCGAACTCATAAGTATAGAGTTGTTACTCATTTATCTTCATTTGTATAGATTAGAATTGATTTTAACCTAAATCTAATATCTAAATCCAATAATATTGTCATATAAAAAGATAAATATTAAATAAAAAAATAAAAAAAATGATATTGGTTTGGTTCGGTTCGAACCGTTCAAAAATTCTTGAAACCGCGAACCGAACCGAATGTCAACGGTTTCTAAAAATATAAACCGAACCAAACTGCGAAACCGAACCGAACCGCATTTTTTGGTTTGGTTCGATTCGGTCCGATCGGTTTCACGGTTCGGAGCGGAACTACTTACACCCCTAACTGAACCTCTGCTGAACTCTTCTGAATTCTGACTTCAGCCAGCTAGCAGAGCTCAGCATCTTCAGTCACTCTGTCCGCGCGATCAAGATCAGCTTGCTTGGTCTATTGAATCTATTCAGTATACATCTTCCGTGAAACGGACTGATCGCGTTTGAGTTTGAGAAAAAAGTTTTCAGGTGTATTCACCCTCCACCCTCCCTATACACCTGAACGTTTGACTTGGGACCAACAATAACCATGCCACAAAAGTCTGCTTGACATGGATTATAAGGAGAGAGAGAGAGAGGAAGAGAGAGAGGAAGAGAGAGAGAAACCTGGTGGTTGCTGGTGTACGTCGGACGTCAGCCTTGGCAGCGGCGGTTTGGTGGCGACGGTGCTTCTCGGTGTAGGAGAGGGGTGAAAGGTTTTGAAGTTGGGGATTAACTTCTTCAGGTAGTGAGGAGGGGAAAAGTCATTTTTGGCCCGTTATCTTGATCGCTAGTGAGGATCTCACCAGTTATTTTTTTTTACTATGTTGTTTTTTTTAACTATATTATTTTTTAT
Organism: Lavandula angustifolia; assembly: GCA_028984105.1. Classification (NCBI taxonomy): domain Eukaryota; kingdom Viridiplantae; phylum Streptophyta; class Magnoliopsida; order Lamiales; family Lamiaceae; genus Lavandula; species Lavandula angustifolia. The sequence continues at coordinate 30,857,352 of CM054803.1, forward strand.
TGGATTATATATGTAAAGTATTATTGTATTATTTATATGAAGTATTATATAAGTATATATATAACTATTAAGTGTTACTAAAAATATATAAGTGTAGTATTAATTAAATTTAAAATATAATTAATTATATAAACTGAAGTATTAGTAATATAATAAAGATTATTTATTTGAGTTATCATAATATTTATATTATTTAATATTATATAGTATTTTTAAATTAAATATTAAAATGTGTATTTATAGAATTTTATATAAAATAATTTTATTTAACTTTTTTCATTTTTAAAGATATAGAAATTTGTAATTAATTAATATATACATATCTAGAGAAAAGACAACATATAAACGATAACAGTAGATAAAACCGTTGCTATTAATGAAGTTTTAACTACAACAATGATCAAACAACAACGTTATGAACATCGTTGTTAATACGTGCATGCAACAACATATAAATAATAACGATTATCAGAAGCGTTGTCTATGAGCAGCTATTTACACATACGACAATGGGTCAACAACAACGGTTGTTAAAAACCATTGTCTATGAGCGCATCTATATACTACGACAATGCTTAATTAACTACGATAGGCACAAGCGTTGTCTATGAGCACCTTTTTTGACATACGACAACGGGTCAATGACAACGGTAGTACAAAACTGTTGGGAAATAATATAAGTTTTGAATTATCCCAAAACCCTATCTGAGTGATGAACATGTCTGATGTAATTTAATAGGTTTGTTCCAGTCGGTGTCTGTATAGTCAGGCTGAATGTTTATGTTTTCTGATTAGGTTATTCAGATTACGATAGATCAGCTTATGGAAAAAACTGAATCCAGCTTTTGAGCTGACACCCTTCAGACTGAACTATCCTCAGGCTGTTATCTTCACCGGATCGCATTGAAGATTCAAATGTGAAGTTTGTACAAGGTAAAATGCGCGATATTAGAAATAGATGGTCAACAGAGAAAGACGACAATATCAGAGTCAACATTGACCAATCTCAGGCTGCCGTGTCAGCCCTAGTCAAAGAGAGACAGAACAGTACCTCGTACAGGATCCGCAGAGCCAAGAGGACCGCGAGACGTGTACATGCATCCAATACATGAGTCCGTTCTCAACACGGAGTGAAAGAGAGATCGATCGTGTTCAACGGATCTTTTCCCTAGCTTGCCTATAAATAGCAGAAGACCTCTCCAAAAGACGTTATGGAATATCAAGAAGCTCGAGTATACTCTCAAGCAAAAGAACAAACCTTTACTCAATTCATTTCAAAGTTCTCTTGCCAGAAATCCCTTTTGTTCATACTCCAAGTATTCATAGCTTATCATAAGTATGGAGTAGAGAGTGTTTCATACTCTCGTTGTTGAACAAAACCCAAACCCCAACCTTTATCTCATTATATAGAAGCTAAATGTTTGATAGATAGATTAGTTGTTAGTTTGATAGTTTGATTGTATGTGTTGATCTGCACTCGTCAGTCTACAAGTATCTAGTAATTGATTTCTATTGAGAAAACAGAAGAGTAGACGTAGGATCTTGTGAATCCGAACCACTATAAAATTTGTGTTCTTTACTGTTTTATTGCACTTAGCTCACTATTCACTTCAGACTTAATAGTACAATTGTTGCATTAAGAAAAGCATTCTTCTAAAAGGGCCTAACATATTTTTTGCACTCTCTAACTAGCTCACTATCAGTCAGCCTCTCTGATCTAAAAAAGCAAACGCTGACATCAGGTATATTCCCCCCTCCATACACCTGAGATCGTACCAGGACCAATAAAAATCGTTGTTTATGAGTGCACTTTTGATGATTTTATCTAAGACAACGATTTGTCGAGCTACGCAACGGTTTTACACAAAAAACATTATCTTTCAAGTATTGTCGTAGGCCAAATTTGTAGCAGCGAACAATGATAGTAATTATAGTAGCTCAGACAATAGTGAAGGGGGAGGTGATAGAAGTAGTGATGAAAGGGGAAGTGAAAATGGTAGTGATGATCAAACCAGAGATGACGTTTACCCTTCTGATGCTGACCGTAATGAATCTACAATATAGGACAGTGATAATTTCTTCAGCATTGAGAATTCAGATTCCGAAGCAAACATGGAAAAATCAAAGTTCAAATCAAAAAAATTCTTTGAGGTGGATACGTTTGAACTGAAGTTTGAGGTGGGGATGAGGTTTTCTCACAAGAAATTGTTGAGGGAAGCTATCAAGTCGCATGCTATAACAACAAAGAGAGATTTGAAGGTGATGGAAAATGACAAGATAATGACGTATATAAAGTGTTTCGGGAATGAAAAAAAGAAAGAAAATGGATCCATGCAAGTGGCAAATTCATGCTCTTAAGGTAAAAGGAGAAGATACATTTAGAATTGCTGAACACAACAGTACTAACACATGTGTCAGAACTTCAAAAGTCCGAATGGCAAAGTCAAGTTGGGTGGCTAAGAAATATCTGGATCATTTTAAAGATCAACCGAAAATGGACTTGATGGGCTTTAGAAGAACTATTAGAAAAGCGCTAGGGCTGAAGATCAGCGGGCAACAAGCAAGTAGGGCTAGAGAAGCAGCTTTTAGAATTTTGCATGGTGATCTAGCTAAGCAGTACTTACATTCTGGGATTTGATTGATGAGGTTAAGAGGGCAAATTCGTGGCTCAACTTACTTATTGGGGTTGGATGAAGAGGGAAAGTTTGATCAGATGTATATGTGTTTAGAGGGTGTTAAAAAGGGATTCAAAGAGAGTTTGTAGGCCAATTAATTAGGAAGATGGTTGTCATCTAAAATGGCCATATGGGGGCGTTATATTAACTGTAGTTGGTGTTGACCGCAAAAAAATCCATTTCCTCTAGCTTGGGCAGTGGTACTTAAGGAGTGTAATGCCACTTGGGAATAGTTCTTGCAAGTTCTAGAAATTGATTTGGAATTGCAAGAACATGGTAAGTGGACTTTTATGTCTAACAAGCAGAAAGGTTTGTTAAATTCATTTGATAAGTTATTTGAAGGTTCAGAAACAAAACATAGTATGAGGCATATGCATGCAAACTTTAAATCTGCTGATTTTAGAGGGGATGCCTTCAAAGTGGCTTTATGGATCTATGGCAAGGTACTCACCATTCCATAATTTGAAGAAAAAATGGAAAAAATGGGTAAGCTCGACCCAAAAACTGTTGAATGGCTTGCTAGTAGACCTGCAAAGCATTGGAGTAGATCTCATCTTAGATCATACCCTCGTTGTAATATTCTCGTGAATAATATCTGTGAGTCTTACAATAAAATGATATTGGATGCAAGATCTCTACCCATTCTATCTATGGTTTTAAGTCTATTTGAGAGTTTGATTAAGAGGCTACAAAAGAACATAGACAAATGCAATGCGAAATGGAAGGGACTAGTCTGTCCTAAGATCATGAAGATCCTTGACAAAAACATGGATAATACAAGGGGATTGATTGCAATTAAGAGTAATGATTATCACTACATGGTGGAAGTATCTCCACAAGAGTTTTATAGTGTTGATATGCTTGCAAGGACATGTAGGTGTAGGGTATAAGACTTGAGTGACATCCCTTGTAACCATGTCGTGGCTGCTATTGCCGAGCAAGGATGGGGTCCCGTGGAGTTTGTGAGCAACTATTACCATGTGGCCACTTACAAGAAGGTGTATGAAGGATTTAGAATGTCAATAAATGGCAAATCTGAATGGGTAAAATCTAGTTTCAAACCACCTTTGCCTCCAAATGAAGGTAGAAAAGCTAGCAGGCCTCAAACAGACAGAAGAAGAGAGGCAGATGAACCCACCCTGAATCGAAAAAGAAACCGGAGCGCAAAGCTACTTAAACAATCTAAGTACAACAAAAACAGATTGAAGAGGCAGCAAGCTACTTGTAGATGCAGTTTTTGTGGGGTAGAAGGACATAACATCACAAATTGGTCACGAAAAAACAAGTATACACCTATATTCTTACATACTTCGATCACTCAATTATCAAAATATTCTTACATCTTTTAATTGAATAATGTATTGAATAGATGGATTTGTCAAATGTTGTTGGTATGACCGGAACTAAGGTTGGTATAACAAGTAAATTATAGGTATGTAAACAGTAAGAACTGATGGTGCATGAGTTGTAGTCCATATTCTGAATGATTTAAATAAATAACACAATTTGGTTATTGCAATTTGCAGGTCAGAAGTAGAAAGAAAACAACACAGGTAGATACTACCACCCAAACTTTGAAGCAACCATCAACACAAGGTCCTTCGGTTTACCAACAACTAATTGATGGAAATGGTGGTAGAAATGAAACTCGAAACATAAGAATTGATGGTGCTAGAATCGCATTAGGCCGCCTATTCACAATGATGTTATCTCTAGAAGACAGTTGGAATCAATGAGAGATGAAAGACGAGCTAAGAGCATCAAGCAAGGGGGAAAAAAGGCATCATAGATATGTACTTTACTGTGGTATATTAATACTTCTTTATATACATCTCCTTGCAATAAATTAATTTGTTGGAATTGTCCTTCACGGTTTGACTTTTTCTGCTTGATTAACTAATTTGTGTAGAAGTTATGTTAATGTTGTTTTGAAGAAATTAGTTATTTTCAGTTCTTTGTGACGTTTTTGTTGTTTTTTAGTGCTATTGATAGATTAATATGGATTTGCTCTCTATTTAGATATGGATGAGATGGATGGTTGAGCCAATGGAAGAGTTGGATTGTGGATCGGGAGAGAATAAGATGTGGAGCTCTTTTAGATTTTGTGAAATTTGTCCCCTCCATCCCATTGTTGAAACTCGACGCTTTGTAATATGTACTCCCTCCGTCCCTCCCGACTTGTCTTGTATTCCTTTCCGGCCATCCCACCCGACTTATCTTGTTTCCTAAAAAGGTACTACACAAACTCCTATTTTTTACACACAATCACCTATTCCTCTACACACAACCACCCACTCACCAAAATATCCGTGCCGAAACCAAACAAGAAAAGTCGGCTGGGACGGAGGGAGTACTATTTAATTATTCTCTCTATAATGGAACGAGTAATTTAGTTATCTCATAATTAGTTCTTTTAACGTTTACTAGTCTTCTTTTCGTCTATGGAGTTTGTGTTATTTAGATACTAAGCCCGTGGAGTTTAATTGATTGTTCTACACTTTATCTTAACTGACAATTTTCTTTTTTATTAAACAAATGAATTATAATGGTACAACTTATGTAAGAAAATTAAAGACATTTCATATTTTTTGTATTATTTACGAAATAATACAAAATTTACATAATATATAATAACATGGTAAATATTAAACAAAATATGAAAAATATAATAATGTATTGTTTTTTTAATTGGAATTAAAATCGATTATATTCTTTATTACAAGACCAAAATTGATTGAAAACTACATTACAGGACCAAAATCGATTGAGAGTTAAATTACAGGACTAAAATCAATTGCAAGATACATTACAGGACCAAAAATGAAAACGTGTGAGTGACCGAAAAATGTCCGACGACAAACTTATGCGTGTATGTATCAACTTCCGGCAATAGGACAAAAAATGGAGACAATGTGAAATTACAGAATCAAAATTGATAGAAGCAACATTACATGACCAATTTTAATTTGGGGCAACGTTATATATCCAAAATTGATTTTTTTCTCTAATATTAATTGTGGCAATTAAGAGTTTTCAAATTATTAAATAATTTTGAATATCAAAACATCACGCTTGATAACTCTTTTTTCTGGAATTACTTTTCCAGCTAAAACACATTTTTTTTCTTTCACCAAAAGAGTTTTTCAGCTAAAACTAAATCACAAAAAAAATGATTAAAATTTGAAATTATATGTAGTCCATATTATTTAAACCAAAAAGAAAATTATTAATTTATGAAAGCGGTGACAGCTCTGCTAATCTCCCCCAGTAGTCTTCCCCACTCAACTTCATTCTTCGCCGCCTCTCTCTTACGTTTTCTGTTCTCACTTTTATCAGTTGACTGTATAGAATTACAGAAAATATATTTGTCTGCTAGCAATCAATGTCGGGTTTCGGGGATGAGTTTATCATAGAAAGCTACAGATTCACATGGCTAATCTGGATCCAGCTTCTTGTAACGATTCTTCTTATCGTTCTCCTCTTCTTTGGATTCAGCGCCTTTACTTTAGAACCCTCTAGCTCCTCCTACACTTGGCCATCAGATGGCGCTGCCGCTGCACCGCCGCCTCTTCTCCACAATCCCCGTTCTTCCCATGGAAGAGCTAAGGTTGGTTAATCGAATTCCTGCTCTGTTTATAAATTCTTTTCTTGGTTGAAATCCTTAATTTATTACTCTTTCGAAAGTAGGTGAATATAGAGTGGCCCCATAAACTTTTAATCATTGAGTTGTTTTGAATATCCGATTTAAGTTTTTGTAAATTCGACTTGGCTTTGAATGAATGGCTGACGAACTTATTATTGTGCATAAATCAGGATGGTGTTATTCTATTTCTTGAGATTCTAAATGCAAATGAAACTGAAAATATTCTTAGTTTTCACTTGGAATATCCTTGAAGTTGACGATCCATGTTGAGTTTTTCTTTTTTCTTGATTGCCATTCGGACTAAATTGATGGCATTATGTACAAGTTGCTCTTGATTGAGTGATTTATTTGAGTTTTTTTTACTAAATTTTTCATTGCATATATTCAATACTATGTTAAGACTTTCCTTTTTTATATGGAACATTTTGCTAGACTTAGATCTGTCTTTGCTAATCCATTTTCTTTACCCTCGGAGGATTTGTAAGGGTTTGGTTTCAGAGTGATAATAATGATGGCCCTTTTAATGCTCTCTCCTTACTATTGGAAATAAACTAGAACAAGAGCTTCCAGTTGGGGTGCTGGTAGACTATCAGTGCGTCTTAGGATGATGAGAAAGATTATATGATATCGGGATCGGAAAGATCATATTCCATCAATCTGATGTTCCTGAGCCTCCTAGGAAAATGCCAAAAGAATGTGTTAGATATGGAAGAGAAGGAAGAAAAGTCGTGACTGTATTTTTGTGCCATTTGATACTTACCATAAGGTGATCATGGACACAAGGTTTGGAAAATCCTAATTAAGCATGCGTTTTTATGCTGCACCAGAAGATGTAAGTCTTGAGGCAAATGGAGGCATAAACCTCAACCATAAGAACAAATCTAATTCCTAGTTGATTACATTGATCATAGACTCATAAATGTCGTAACAAACAAAGGGTGAAAGAAGTGGAGTAACATGATGTGAGGGAGAAAAAGAGGAGAGAAGGGGCGCTGAACTTGTTGCCAAAGGTGGATGCTTGTAGAAATTAAGATATCTTTTTTTTTTAATTCTGAGAGTAAATATATTGCTGACCCGTAAAGAAGTGATGTGATAAACTTCTATTTCATTTTTAGGGTTTGTCCTAACATGGTAAATTCCTGACAAAAAATAATTTTACAATCCAGAAAATGCTGTGAAAGTGTATTTTCATACTTGCACTTTAGATCTTGAGAGATGGTTTGTTAAACTATTGTTGTACACAGATAGTAACTGGTCATACTGATTAAGTCTTTAGATTCCTGGCCTGCTGATTGTGGTCATGCCAGTATTTCTATACTCAAGTGGGAAGCCTTGTCAGTTGTGATTTATGAGAGTGAAATGTTTGCCTCCCTACTGAGATATAGATAAAGTGGTAATCTTGGCTGTAACTAGCTTCCATGAAGCAATTTTGTGAATGGCCATCATCTCTGTCCTTTGGTGTTCTATTTGGATTTTATTATTTTTTACGTATCTTCATTATACGGAGTTGTTAGTGACAATGTTCTAGCTCGAGTCTAAACTATTTTAAACCAGTATTACAGTCCACATGAATTCTGGAAGATAACAATAGGTTATTGTTGATTCAAGATCCTCAGAGTAGGAGTGGTGATTTTTGAGACCCTTACCCTTGTCGTTTCTTCATTTTTTTAAGATCTAAAATAAGCAAACTGAACACGTTCTCAAGCTTTATTCATCTTAACATGTCTAATCAATTATTTCTAAGACCAATCCTTTTGAAGATTATCCCAAATTCACCCCCAAACCATGGATGCTAGAAGAGATCAGTAAGAAATAGTTAGTAGGTGCCACTTTAAGTGCATATTAGATTCCATTAGCCAGCTATCTTGCTACATTGATCAGCAGTTATTTGGTCTTTACGGTGGACCTTAAGATTTTGTTGGTTGGTTGTGGCCGTGGCAGGAAGAAGTCCAGAGGAGCAGAGGGGATAGAGTGACCAGTACAGAGCGTACCCGACAAGAAGTCCAAAATGGGGAGGAATCCTCTTCGAAGGATTCTTCGATTTTCAGAAATCCAAACCACCCTTGCACCTATTTTGACCTAGCGAAACGAGCAGTTCTTAAGTGTTTAGGCTTGGATTCTAGCAGCAGGGATCAACATGACAAACAAGAGTAAGGTATGTCTGATAAGATAGCTGCACATACATACTTGAATACAGCTTAACCGGAGTGTAAGACGATCACCAAACGGCGAATGAGGCCTTGTATCTAGTGTAGATAATGACCCTCTGATGTAGATTAACACCAAGCTAGCGAACCTTATAATTTTCCCAACTGTAACTCAATATGCTATTGCTAATGGGCTACAATTCTTTCACGTATTCATCGCCTAAAGTCTTTGCCTTTGTTTTCTTTTTTTTTTTTATGTTCTTTTTTGTAGCTATGTATAACAATTCTTTTCTTTTATGGTTTTTTCGTCTTTAGCTTTGATTCCCTTCCCTCTGCATCTCTCTTCTCAGTTTATTTTTTTTAGTGCGTATTACCACACATTAAATCATATTGTTTGATAATAGATTTATCTTTTTATAAGCTTTTAAATATGAGATTCTATATATTTATATTATTGGAATTAACTCATTTAAATACTCGAACATTATAATGTGAACTGGCCGGCACACAACAAAAATGATGGGAGGGTAGATCACCTAGCTGCCATTAATATTTTTTTAATTGATTATTCAATTATTTGTAATACTAAAACTTCATCAGCTGATGATTAATAATATCTTTTGTTTTACCTAAAAAATAGTCAACTTGTTTGAGGCAGCAAGGAAAATAAACCAGCAGATACGCAAGAAAGATATAATATGAATAATCCACCCATTCCGTCATTGCTGAAGAAAGGTTAAATGAAATAAAACTATTACTTCAAGTATTAATTGTCACAATTCTAATTCTCAAAGAATGCTCTGTCAAGGGATGCAATTATTAAATATCACATTTTTTTTTAATTTTAGTCTTTTTTATTATTTATTTATTTTTAATGAGGAAGTATGTAGGGTTAAACTTTCATCCTTTGCAATAGCTTGCAAACCATAGAAAATCACACCATTATAGTCTAATCAATCACTTTAATTTAAACATAAGTGGGATCTGAGCTCATAAAATTGGGTAAACTCTGTTCCTATATACTAGTCTTCAAACCACACAGAAGGGCGCTAACTATGCTAGGCTAACGATAGGTGAAAGACTCATACATAATGGTGTTGATAGATTTTGAACTCATGACCTTCGACCACATATATACTAAGCACCTCAACCATTATGTCATCCTAATGGAACACTAGTTTTATTTCTTTTTACTAGATTATAAGGTCTTAGACCCTAAGACTTGTCTTCATGTGACTAATCTCTTTTACTTGGATATTAGTTCATTGATAGATACTAGCTATGTAAGACATATACAAGTCCAATGAAATTGTGTTTACTCAATGTACGTTATTCTCATCACATAAGAAGTTTAAATATCGAAAGAGTATATCAACATGAGAAACCCTATCATAAATAAATAGTTTATAAAATGAGTATAGGATTTAGTAAACGTATGACTAATTGGTGGGAAGGAAAATGAAGCAAAGTCGTGCCATTTGGCAGGCATATACATGGTTTTTGAGTTACAGATTAAATTTTATTTTTGCTGTTGACTTTGGTGAAATACGCAAGGCGGATTTTCATAGTTGAACTATATACAACAGCTTCTTCTATTTTCCATTGGTTGATGAAGTCCCCTCCTCCCCTAACAAACACAAGTCATATACAGATGCCACCTTCGAAATAATTTACTAGTAGAGTGGTAATATTATGTCCAATGTAACAAGTTTAACTTTTGAAATCCGCATTTCAAATAACAAGTATGAATTTTACTTATCTATAAAAAGTCATTCCATGTTTCAATATTTTGAGGTCTTCTAGGTTAAAAAAGTTAATCTTCTTCATAAATTAAACTACCCTTTTTAATATCAATGTATTGATGTATTGATGAAATGAAATACAAAATGTATTTCTTAGATATAAATGCAAAAAACCAATTACATACAAATTCAACTTACACCAAACATTTCCCATTTGTGTCAACATCAAAACCGCCTTTCCAATATTAATATTTCTTTCTTCTTCCCAGATAAGCTTAAAAACCCCAACAATTTCAATCATCATCTCCATTATCTTCTCAATCCCATTCAATGACAGGAACAAGAATCCCAAACAGCCCTCTATCACCAGACACCAGCAGAGATCCAGAAAGGCTCCTACCGATCGCCAACGTCAGCCGAATCATGAAGAAATCTCTCCCCACAAACGCAAAAATCTCCAAGGAGTCTAAAGAAACTGTGCAGGAATGTGTATCGGAGTTCATAAGCTTCGTGACTGGCGAGGCATCCGATAAATGCCAGAGGGAGAAGAGAAAGACCATAAATGGTGACGATCTGTTGTGGGCCATGACAACTCTTGGGTTTGAGAAGTATGTTGTGCCCTTGAAGGATTATCTGAGCAACTACAGAGAGACTGAGGGTGAGAAGAACTCCATGGCTCGACATGAAGACGAATCTCCTTCTCCTAGTAACGTGGATGGTGAAGGAATTGCTGCAAACACTAGTTTTTTGCAGGGTTTCACCACTGGTAGTACTTATCATGATCGTGGAGGAGTAGTGATTGGATTTGGTAAGTTTGATGGCAATGGGGAGAGAGAGTAGTTGTCTTCACCATGGAGTTGAGTGGTAAAACTTCAATTTTGAGATGGAGAAAAGAAACTACTTTTTTAATGTTATTTGATGTGAATGCAGTTACAATATTCTCCTTTTAATATTATTATAAGGAAAAATTATAAAAATTACGATGCGCACTCCGTTAATGTAAAAAACTCATTAGGGTGTTTCCAACGGATCCATTTTTCTAACCTTTCTATAATGCCATAACAAAAATTGGAAAATTGCATCAAACTTTCAATTATAAAAGTTGATTTTTTTTCACTTAAAATGGCCTCACCAGAATTATTGTCAACAGATATATTCCTAAATCTTCAAGGATAATGCTCCAACACCTTCTAAAATTTGCATATACCAAACAATAAAAATGTTTTTAGTAGGGGCGAAGAAGTAAAATAATGAGAGGGCGCGAGTAGCTATGCAATGAGCACCCGAGAAGTGAATAACTGAATAAATAAACAACCCTTCTCACTTCCTCTCTCACTCATCAGCTCAGATCGGGAAGAACGAGGGGTTTCAGAGAGAGAGAGAGAGAGAGATTTAGGGAATTCGGAAGGGTGGTTGCCCTCTCTCAGTATCCCTATGATTTCTTCAATTAACACCAAAAGCAGCAACACCAAAAACCTGAAACTATCTTTCTTTGTCTGCTTCTTTGCTTATCTTTCTCTCTGGAGATTATAATGTACTACTACATATAGGGAGCATGCATATAATTCACCACTGTAGTTTTAATCCCTTGTTACAGTTATACTTCGGCGAGGCTGTGATGGATATTTCTCTTTAATTCCGTCTGAGCTGGTGAATCAGGTATTGAGAATACCCGGCCCGTATCTTGGCGGGGCGGCCCGGATGGCGTGCGTGTTTCTGCATGCAACCGGTGTTCCTGCAGCCATGGCGTGGTCGGACTCTCTTGATCTCATCTTTGAGTAGCAGATCTGAGCCTCCTTTTTGTTCTTTATTTATTTTTCCTATTATAAGGAATTTTATCTTTAAGAATAATTATTATTATTTCCTTTTTAGATTATGTTTAGAGCCACGTATATTTATAGATTTATAATTATATATATAATTTGGGTCACATATATACACGTAAAAGAAAAATTTATGCACTTTACTTTTTTCTTTTAGCAGTTTTGATGGGATGTAATTCAGTATTTGATTTGACTGATCCCAAAACTCTATATTGATCGATGAACCATCCTTGTAAAAGTTTAACAACTCTGTCTCTGAGTGTTTCAGACTCAGTAGACTAGCATTCAGCATGGTTCCGGCTCAAAAGTTCTGTCTGCTGCTCTTCAGTAGACTATCCGCCGCAGTACCATAGACTGAAGATTCAGTAGTGCTGGACTCAGTAGGAGCTGCATACTGAAAGTGTTCAGGAGTCAGTAGAACTGGACTCAGCAGGAGCAGTTTATTGAACTTAGAGTCGACCTTCAGTAGAGTTGGACTCATCAGGAGTATACTACTGAATCTATGGGTCAGACTCAGCAACGGTCTGTCAGTTTCCTTGACTGACAGAGGACTTCAATGTCATTTCAGTAGAATGGTCCGAGGTCGTACAACTGAGAGAAGTCAACTTCAGTATCTACCTTGAAGTCTGCAAGTGTCTCAACCACTCTCCGTACCTCGACCAATGACAAGCAGCCAACTGTTAAAGTAATTGGTAAAAGCTGCAAGTCAACCACTTTCCTGAAAAAGATAGTGGATTCTGCAGAAATTCAAAAGAGCCATTAGCTACCCAAATTGAGTGACACGTGGACAGTTCGTCTCCAACGAATCTATCCATAGCTCACGTGTATAAATAGAGGAAAAATCAAATCGTTGAATATAGAACATAAAACAGAATACAAGAACACGAACATACAAGCAGATACACAAACAAGAACACAAGCTTTCCGCGACGAATTACAGAGAAAACAACCAACCGCGAAAAGCACTCACACTGCTCTAGGGAACCCAAGCTTTTATAGAATCAAAGCCTCTAGCATCCAAGTGAAGAACACGAGCCCAGAGACATTATTTCTCATTGTTCTTCACTCTAGAAGCCTTTCTTGTTCCCTTTCCCTCTAACCTGAGCTCAACTGTATCTATCTGTAGCTTAGAACCGAAGGAGTTCATCTCTTGAACTGTTCTTATTGTTAAGAACTCCTTCATCGTTGGAGAAACATTCAAACATATTTTTGTTTGACCCTGTAAACTGAGACTTGCTCAGTATAATCACAAGACGGTGTTTGTCCAGTGAACAAACCGACTGAGTGTAACTCAGTATAATAAAATAGCCTCTTGCCTTTGTTCAGGACAATGGACGTAGGATCTTGCGTATCTGAACCACTTTAAAAATCTGTGTTCTTAACTGTTGCATTGATTTTACTATTCATACTGAAAACCCTTTCAGAAAATCATTCAACTGAGTTTCGGTAACATAACTTAACTGACTGCACTAATCTATTGAAACAGTTTTCTTAAACAAACGTTTTCAACCAAACTGAATCGGGCCTACACTTTTCGCACTCTACTGAACCCTGCTGAACGCTTCTGAATTCTGACATCAGTCAGCTAGCAGAGCTCAGCACATTCAGTCACTCTGTCCACGCGATCTAGAACAGCTTTTCTGGTTTACTGAACTCGTTCAGTAGGAAATATCCGTTATCGGACTGTTCGCGTTCAAGTTTGAGAAAAGTTTTTAGTTGTATTCACCCCCCCTACACCTGAACGTTTGACTCGGGACCTTGTATCGAGCAAGGTCCTCCCACTGATTTGGTCAGTCCTCGTGCCTGGAGAGGATTCCTTGTATCGAGCAGGGGGAATCCCTTTGTCTTCAAGATGAAAGCTGTAACGAAGGCAAGTCGCAACATCTATCTGGCTGGCCTGGTCCTCCTACTGATTTGGTCGGTCCTCTTGCCTGGAGAGAATGGAGGAAATCTGACACTGATCATCATCCTCTCGGAAGTTCAAGAAGAACTCGGTAACCTGGCAGGGCAGGCTCTAACGAAGATCCCTAGAGAGAATCGGTAGAAGGCCCGAATTCTCCAGCGCGTCGAAGATCAGAGTCGTAAACTCCACTCCGCAAGTCCTGACAGACAGAAAAAACCCTCTTCCCCGAGACGATCTCCTGAATATCTTCAGGAACCAGCACGTCGCTTGCGGGAATAGTTGTTGCCATCTTATATCACTGAAATTTGCCAAAAAAAAGTTAGCACTTGAAAATAGAGTTAGTGAGCAAAGCAGATTTAGTTAAAGAGTTAATTACCGAATAAAGAGTGCTAGAAATTCAGTAGAAGTCTTCAGCAAGAAAGTAGTTGCAGATAGCACAATTCTTCGAAAATGGCGAAAAGATGAGAAGTGAGAGATAAGATGTGTATATATATTCAGATTTAAATATGAACGGTTTAGTATCATGCGGTCGAGATTAATCAGTTTTAAGAGGTGGACGACTCAGATTAGATGTTATAATAGGGTATGATTACTGTGCCGCCTATAATCTTGACCTACTTATCTCTACGCCTAAATGGTAAGGTGAAATGACATGCATTTAATGCGTCGCAGTCAGTTTTATGGAATGTCATGAGTTTAATGAAAACGACATACTCAATGCAGTATGATGAACATTAAAGGCGGGAAATAAATGCTATGACATGCTGAATCACCAAATACTGAATTTAATACTCATAACCTGTCAGCTGATACCACGTTTGTCGATACTGAGTATTTCAACTGTACTAAGAGTACGTTCCTCCTTACTCAGTACTTCCTGGATCATTTACCGAATCGTATCAGTAGGATCCAAAAGACCTAGTTCTACTGAGAGTTCGTTGAATCTGGTCTCAGCTAGAGGTTTGGTCAGGATATCAACTCTTTGCTTATCAGTGTGGATCTTCTCCATTCTGATATCCTTTTTCTCGACATGATCTCTGATGAAGTGATGACGAATGTCCACGTGCTTGCACCTTGTATGTAGAACTGGGTTATGAATGATTGCAATAGCACTGGTACTGTCGCAGTAGATCGGCACTTCATCTTGATGAATGTCGTAGTCTCTCAGCTGTTGTCGAAGCCACAATATCTGTGTGCAACAGCTTCCGGCAGCCATATACTCAGCTCAGTAGTGGACGTCGCTACTGAGTGCTGTTTCTTTCAAAACCATGATATGAGCTTACTGCCGAGGAACTGACAAGTTCCTGAGGTAGACTTTCTGTCGATTCGGCAACCTACATAATCAACATCAGAATAACAGTTAGTTCAAGATTATCATCAGCAGGATACCATAATCCAACATCAGGTGTTCCCTTCAAGTAACGAAGAATTCTCTTCGCTGAATCTATATGGCTCTTCTTGGGATTCGCCTGAAATCTCACGCATACACCTACAACATAAGTTATGTCAAGTCTGCTTGCTGTAAGATATAATAAAGAACCGATAATAGCACGATAGTCAGTTGAGTTAACAGATGCTCCCTCTTTGTCAAGATCAATCTTGACATTGGTGTTCATGGGTATCTTTACTGACTTGCTGGATTCGCAGACGAATTTCTTGATGAGATCTCTTGTATATTTGGCTTGATTAATGAATATTCCATTCTTTGATTGTTTGATTTGAAGTCCAAGGAAATAGTTCATCTCTCCTATCATCGACATTTCAAACATCTCTTTCATCATCTGCTCGAATTTCTGATATAGCTAGATTCCTTGATCCAAAGATGATGTCATCCACGTAGATATGCACCAGTAGGATGTCTTCTCCTGACTTGATACTGAATAGGGTGAGATCCACTGTTCCTTTCTGAAAACCTTTCTGAAGTAGAAAGTCTGAGAGGGTATCCTACCAAGCCCTAGGTGCTTGTTTTAACCCGTAAAAAGCTTTCTTAAGTCTGTAAACCTGATGTCCCTGCTGAAAGCCACTGGTTGTTCAACATAGACTTCTTCCTTTAGTACGCCGTTCAGGAAAACTGACTTCACATCCATCTGATAGACTGTGAACTGCTGATGTATTGCATAGGCTAGGAATAGTCGAATGGCTTCCAATCTTGCGACTGGGGTGAATGTTTCATCGAAAACTATTCCTTCAGATTGGCAATATCCTTTGGCAACGAGTTGAGCTTTATTCCTGACAATGACATTGTTTTTATCACGCTTGTTTTTTGAAGATCCAGTTCATTCCTATCACGTGTTGATGTGTAGGTATGTCAACAAGCTCTCATACGTCATTTCGCGTGAACTGATTCAGCTCTTCTTGCATGGCGGTGATCCAATCAACATCATTCAGCGCATCCTCAATTGTCTGAGGTTCTTCAGTAGACAAGAAACAGGAGTATAAAGCGCTCTCTCCTTGATAAAATCTGGATCTTGTCTTGACACTAGCCGAGGGATCTCCAATTATAAAAATTGAAGAATGAGCATCTAGCCACGAACGACAACGTTTTGTTACTTCATCTGGAACTGGTTCAACACAGACAGTAGGAGTGTTAGGAATTTCAGTTGTTCTATTCTGAGGTTGAAGCAATTCAATAACAAGGGTTGGGTCTACTAAGTTACTAGGTTTAGGGACATTTAGCTCAGGAACATCAGTAGTTCCCGCTGAGTTGTTATTCTCAGTAGAGGTCTCAGTTACCACATGGGTTTCCTCATCGACCTGAATTACCTGTGATTGATTCTGTTTGGTAGAATCAATCTCCTCAGCTACACTGTTTGTTGGTTGATTCTGAATCTCATCGTCTGAATCATCATCCCAACAATGCTGATCTTTTCAATGTTATCTTTTAAGCTTAGATCCTGCAGCTTGCTCCTGACCTCTTTAGCTTCTGGCTGAGAGTTTGAATTCCTGAACTCAGAAATAAATTCATCAAATACAACATGAGGGATTTCCTCCACGCAAAGGGTCCGGTAGTTAAGAACCCTGAAAGCTTTGCTAACCCTGGAATATCCTACGAAAACTCCTTGGTCTGACTTGCTATCAAAGACCTTTAACTAGTCCTTTCCGTTATTGTGGATAAAGCACAGACAACCAAAAATATGGAAATGCGAATAGAAGGTGTTCTCCCTTTCCATAGTTCGTAAGGCGTCTTCATGTACATCTGAGTCAATAGAGACCGGTTCTGAGTATAGCAGGCAATGTCAGTAGCCTCTGCCCTGAACTTCAGTGGTAGACCTGAATCTGCGAGTAACATCCTTGCTGCTTCTTTAAGCGTTCTGTTTTTCCTTTCAGCAAGTCCGTTCTGCTGAGGCATACGTGCCGCTGAGGTTTCGTGTTCAATGCATTCAGCTTCACAGAATTCTTTCACCATCGAGTTCAGAAACTCAGTTCCACGATCTGAGCATATCCTTTGGATCTTGATATCTTTCTCGACGCTCAACCGCTTCTGTAGTTTCGGCAGCTCTAGTTTGACGTCATATTTATTGGCGATGAATATCACCCAACTATATCTTGAATAGTCATCAATGACTACAAGAACATATTTCTTTCCTCTGATCGTCACTGGATTGACTGGCCCAAATAAGTCCATGTGCAGCAGCTGAAGAATTCCATCCGTGGAAGTTAACGGAATTGGCGGATTGCTTAACTTTGTTTGCTTCCCCTTTGAACATGCTTCGTAGTTCTTATTTCTTTTGAATACTTCGTTGGGCAGTCCTCTGACTTTAGCATCATGTGCTAGCTTGCTCATTGTCTTGAAGTTCAGATGGCTCACTCGTCTGTGCCACAGCCATGTTGTTTTGTCATCTGACCTCGTATGTGCTAGCAGGCAAGCTTCAGGTTCGGCAGTATTCCATTCAGCATAGTATATGTTCCTTCGCCGCGATCCTGATAACACAGTTTTTCCTGTATATTTATCAAGAACATCACAAAAACCTGCGTTAAAAGTCACTTTATTGGAGTTATCACATAATTGACTGACAGAAAGGAGATTATGTTGAAGTCCTTCAACATAAGATACTCTAGGAACTGTTGCAGTCCCTATTTTCAATGTGTCGTATCCCCTTGTGTAGCCTTTGGAGTTGTCACCGAACTCAATTCTGGCTCCATCTTGCTGAACGTAGTCGGTCAGTAGGCTCTTTTGATGTGTCATATATCTTGAGCATCCACTGTCGACAATCCAAGGGTCCTTTAGCAACTGCAAAATAAAAACAGATTCAGGTACCCTTTGGGTTCAGCTTGGGTCCTTAATTGTTAGATTTTAGGATTCAAACTTGTCTGACAGCCCTGATGGCTTCATACTTCTTCTTGCCCTTGTTGTCAGTAACCTTCTCCACTGAAGTTGGAGTAGCAGACTTCTTAGTCTTTGAGGTTCAGTTTTCTTCTTCTTCTGAACCTTAGGGATTTTGACTCTTGGGTCATATAGTATGAACCGTACTGAGCTGGATGAGTCAACTGTTAGTGGCCATACTGCTCGGCCCACCTGACCTTCTTAGTTTCCCCTGAATTTGCTCTTGGTGTCCTGGGGCTAGAACCATGGGTCATCTTCTAGTTGCTAGGCTAGGGTGCTTGAATCTTCCGCTTGTTCTTTGCCTGAGTTACCCCTTGGACAAACCAATTAGCCAGTTTGGTGGAGCTCTTATATCCTGAAGTAGAGGCTTCAAAGGTATAACCATGTCCTTCCTTAGTGGAGCATGGTCTTTGAGATCGTAACAGCTTCTCCAACTTCTCCTTGGCTCCAATGTATTGCTCGGTCATCAAGGTTCTCCACACTTCATTACTCTTCCTCAAAGCTTCATATTCTGTTCTGGCATGTGTGAGCTTTTCCTTGAGATTAGTAATTTCAGTCTCTTTCTCAGAGACGTTTTTGGTCAATAATGAGATACGTGCTTCTTGATCTCGAGACTTAGTCATCAGAGAGTTAGTCTCTTCCTTCAGTCTCAGAACAAGTCCTTCAGACTCAGTAGAGTCCTGACTTCTCTTTGAAAGTCTCTGATTTTCTGCTTTCAGGATATCCATCTCCTGAATCGTCTTGTTGAACTGCTAGCTCATCTGAATTTGCTCTTCAAGCAAATCTTCATACGCAAGAACCACATCCAGCGGTTCTCCTGCAGAGCTTGTGTCGTGTGTGCAAGGTGAAGAGGGGCATATAATGAGTTCAGCACATTCGTACTGAATGTGTCCTAACTTTTTGCAGTTGTAACATACTAAGCTTCTGCCATCCCTTCTAGATGTGTCTTTTGTTCGAC
Organism: Lavandula angustifolia; assembly: GCA_028984105.1. Classification (NCBI taxonomy): domain Eukaryota; kingdom Viridiplantae; phylum Streptophyta; class Magnoliopsida; order Lamiales; family Lamiaceae; genus Lavandula; species Lavandula angustifolia. Next base: position 30,876,567 of record CM054803.1, read on the forward strand.
GGTGGCAGCTTCAATTTTCCTACAATCAGGTAGAGATTTAATTTCACTTTTTGAGCGATTATGATCGCTCTTACCTTGATATTTTTGGGAAGCCTTTTTCATCTTCCTTCTGATTATCTCTTTCTCCTTCTGGTATTTCACAGCAAGGAGAGCATACTTCTCAGCCAAGTAGTCAGCAGTATGCATTGTTACTGAGCTTCTAGCTGACTGGTTTGTTGTTGAGGGACTTGCTCCGGGAGTGCTAGCTGATGCCTTATATGCATGATCCATTAGCACTTCAGCTTCAGCACTGGGGGTGTGTGGCAGGTTGAATTCGAACTTCTCTGCTTTTAGCTCTGAAAACAGGTAATCCGGAGTAAAATAATTCAAGTTAGATCTCCTCATAGACATAGCAAAAGAATACCACTTGGGCCTGCTAAGAGCCCTTAGAATCTTTGTGTTGGTCTCCTTGTTGCTAAAAGTTTTCCCCAGTCCGTTGATGATGTTGATCTGGTTTGTGAATCGAGCACTGAAATCATCTATGGAATCCTGAGGAAGCATAGCGAATGCCTAGAGTTTCTGCAGCTCTAACTCCAGTTTTTTCTCTTTGATCTGCGTAGTTCCTTGGCTTAGTACTGCAAGAGCATCCCATAGATCCTTTGGAGTCTTGCAATCATGTACTCTCCCGAGATATGAGTCACTGAGTGTCATCAGTATTGCGTTTCGAACGACTCGGTCGAGATTATGAGTGAAGAGGCTTTTGTCCTTGGCGACCTTCGGGCCAGTTCTGGCACCTGTTGTTCCATCCAATGCAATTTCGACTGAGTCGACCATCAGAACAATAGGTCCTTTCTCCAGGACATCGGTCATGCTGTCGTGCAACGAGGTTTAATGTCTCTCCATCCTCACTCGACATACCGTGTAGTTCTCAGTTGAGAACATGGGTACCGTCCTAATCCCCAAAATATTAGCCATTGGAAAGATAGGATATAGGATGCAATGAAGAGATGGAAGATGCAGTGAAAACGGGTTTTCCTAGGATCTTTGTTCGAGATAGGCCAGTTTCAGAAAACGATGATCAGTAAGAACACCGCTTTGATACCAATTGTTGGTCCTAAAACGTGCTTCATGTGTAGGGGGTGAATACACCAGAATACAAATTCTTTTCTCAAATGCGAAAGTCAGCTCTAGCTGAGTTTGCTACTAAACTGAGTCAGATAGCCAGATATGCTTTCAGATCACGTTAGCATAGATTTCTTCTACTGAGTTCAGCTCTACTGACTTGAGTCAGTCGAACAGTCGTTTAGTATCAGAGTTGTGTGCGGAAGTGTAGGCCCTATTAAACGTCTCGGTCGGAAAATCAATTTTATGTTGAGTTTGATGAAATACAGTTTTAATGCAATATGATCAGTTAAGGAAAGTAGTAAATCAACACAGTAAATTTTTAAAGTGGTTCGGACACACTGGGTCCTACGTCCACTGTCCTGACCAAAGCAGAATACTTGTTATATTTATACTGAGCAAGTCTCAGTGATCTGTTCTCAAGACAGATACAAACATGATTCTTATACTGATCAAGTTCTCAGTGATCTGTTCACAAGACATATTCTCTACTTATAGTCGTAGTGACTTTACAAGGGTTTCAAACTTAAAGAGTTTGATGCTTCTCCACCTATTAGGAAGTTCTTACAATAAGAACGTTTTCACAAGAACGTGAACTCCCTCGAGGTTTCTAAGCTATGAGTATTACAATGTAGCTTGCTTAGATAAAAGAAGGAGAACAAATATTCTCTAGAGAGAAGAACTAAAAGAAATCTAATCTATGTACAAGTTCTTCGCTGGATATGCAGTAAGTTTTCTAGAGATTGTTGTTCGTTGAAAGCTTTTGGTTCCCGATCGTCTTTCTGCATGAAGACTCTCATCTATATATAGTCGTCGATTATGAATAGATCCGTTGGAGAGGGGTCTACCCACGTGTCAAAAAGACAAAGAAAACGGCTCCTTCAAATATGAACGTTGATGAGTAGGTGCACTGTAGATATACGCCTCTTTTTCAATCTTGGAATAGCTTTTGTCAGAAAAGATAAAGCGTTGTCGGCTCCCTATTGGTCGAGGTAAAATGGTAAGTGAGACTTGTCAAACATCAAGGTTGACTTCCTCTGAATCCTCGGACTTTCAACTGAAGCGACTTCCTACTGACGTTCTTCTGAGCATTCAGTGCATGGGCACGAATTCTTGTACAGATTCAGTTGGTGTTCGGCTGACCAACTGACTTCTTCGATCCTGAGTCCATCAGCTGAGTGCAAGGTCTTCTACTGAACTCCAGCCTACTGAGTTCCTAACATGCTGAACTCAAACTAAGGTATTACAAAAACGAAGGTTCAACATTCAGTTAGGGGTTTTGGGATCTTCAAATCTACAAATATGGTCTACTGAATCTTCATCGCGACATATATATATAGGGTAGGTTATGGGGGTAGGTTATGGTGAGAATAACCCTTATTGTGTGAACGCTGCATTTTCAAGAAAAGTATATTATACTTGTATTTATCATATTAAAAAAAAGCCTCTTAAGTGTAGTCTAATCATTTGAAAGTGCGGTAGTTAAAGTGCAATACATATGTCTTTAAAGTACATGTTCACACGTTTACATGCTAAACATATTGTTCACATTTTATGAATACATTTATGAAGATTCGGGAGGTGCGGATATCGAAGAACAAAAGGTGTCAACTAAAAAAATGTTATGACTTTGATTGCGGATATCTTCTCTTAGGAGAAGAACTTATTCGTGCTGATAATGTATAATAAACGAGAGAGAATTAGAGAGAGCGAGAATAAATAGTGTATTATTATAAGGGCGATAGACATCTATTATAGAGCTGAATTTTTAGGTCTCTAGGGTTTAAACTTGATCATCATATATATGGTAAATCTATTTGTTGGGAAATAATATAATTTTTGAATAATCTCAAACCTATATTGATAGATGAACCGGTCTGATATATTTTGATTAGGTTTTGCTCAACCAGTAGAAATTGCTATGTCCAGTTTTGACTAGCTTGCTACACGAGACTGAACTGGTCGACAGATCAGATCCTCCTCAGTCTCAACTGAAGGATCCTAATGTTAAGAAAGTACGAGGTACGAAACGAACTTCAAAGAAGATGGTCGATGGAGGAAAATGACAACTACCAAATCAACATTGACCAATATCAGACCGCCATGTCAACCCTAGTCAAAGGAGACAAAACACTACCTCAGTACACACTACTTGGAGAAGCAAGCAGAACGCTACACATCTCTCTGTATTCAATGCAGAAGATCGTTGACAACACAGAGCTAATAAGAACCCGATTTTTGTTCCATGGATCTCTTCTTAGCTCGTCTATAAATACTGTTGGGAGATGATTCAGTAGTTGATTTGGCTAATCCCAAAACCCTATTATGATTGATGAACCATTTCGTTGTAAAAGTTAAGACCTTTGTCTTTTGATTATTTCAAACTCAGTAGACTGGCTCAGAAGTTTCGTCTGCTGTCTCTCAGTAGACCATCTGCCGTAGTATCATAGAGTGAAGATTTAGTATGGCTGGACTCAGCAGGAGCACCATACTGAAAGGTGTTCAGGAGTCAGTAGAACTGGACTCAGCAGGAGCATCTCTGATGTGCTGGAAACCGGTCCTATCATTCCTCTCATTAACAACGTTAAATTCATTGAGGAAGGTGGAGCCGAGACGGAGAGATAATCGCTAAGAACAAATCGGACTACACGCCTGAAGAGAAGAAGCTTAATAATCTACATAGAGTTGCACGCAATGCTATTCTAACAACTCTGAATGATTCCTATCTAGACAAAGTTCAGGACTGCAAGTCTGCGAAAGAACTTTGGGATGCATTGGCGTTACTGAGTCGGGGGACTCAGAAGATCAAAAATAACAAACTAACGCTGGAGCTCCAGAAGCTTGAGAGACTCACCCTCATGCCCAATGAGAAGATTGAAGATCTGAACGATAGATTCACAAGTATAATGAACTCAATCAACGGGCTAGGGAAGACACTCTCGAACAGTGAGATGAACCTGAAGATACTGCGGGCACTGCCTGAAGGACGTTGGAGTTCATTTGCGACGTATCTTCGACACTCTGACCTTGATTATGTTTCTACTGATCATATATTTTCTAAATTGAAGGCAGAGGAGTTAGAGTTCAGTCTACCTCACAAGATAAGGGATGGAGCTGACACTACACATGATCATGCTCTAATGGCATGAGTCAGCACTCCATCAACAGCAGTGAGCAATCAAACAACTTCAACAAGCTCAGTCTCGATTCCTACTGAAGGAACCTTGGCTGAACGATATGCTCTGCTGGCTCTAAGTACCAGAGAGAGAAGGATAGGAGGATCAAGCTGAAGAAATCCTATCGAAAATCCTAAGGTAAGTATGATTCACCTTCTAAAGGAGATCATAACAAAATACTCACTGAATGCAGGAATGAAGAATTTGCTTCCAAGCCTGAAAAGTCTGAACATAAATCGAGCAAACCCTCTTCATGTTACAACTGCACGGTAGATAGGCACTACCAGTACGAGTGTCCAGAGCTGAGTGTAGCTGAGAGAGCTGTGCGACAAGCTCGAAGAGAGAAGTTCGCCAAAAAGCACCAAGCATTCATTGTTGGAGAGCTTTCAAATGATTCTGAAGAGCCAGAGAACTTCATGGACTCATCTGATGATGAAGTCTCATCCATTGCAGTAGAAGCTGAAGAAAATGAAAGTGTCTCATAGCCGGAGAAGGGGATGATGCAAACTCATATGTAAATTATGTACCCTCTCCACCATGCACATACAACACACAATGTACTGTAGGTGATCATCCAGAATCTGCACTGCCCTACGAAGCCTTATTAGATGAGCAGAATATGATGAGTTTGGACTTCAGTAAGACACTTCAGGAGATGGATCTCTTGAGAGCTGAGAATGAGAGACTTTCTAAGCCTTGTCAGGAAGGTTCTGAGTCGGCTCAGCTCGCTAAGAGATTGAAAGAGGAGAATTAATCTCTGATGACACAGTCTCAGCAATAAGAAGAACTGATCTGAGCACTGACCAAAGACTTGGCTAAGAAAGTCACTGAACTAGGTCTACTGAAGAAGGAATATTCAGAACTACAGGCACAACACGAAGCTCTCAAGAAGAGTGATGGCGTCTGGAAAGTTTTGATGACAGATGTATTTCTAGGAGCAGAGAAGAAGCTCGAAGCCATGCTTACAAGTCAAAGGCATGTAACTCACAAGGAAGGGTTAGACTACAACACTTATGATGTTTCAACCTCAGCTCCACAAGATTCAGTAGCCAAGCTTACTGATAGGTTTGTTAAAGGGAGCACTGAACTTTCAGAATACCAGAAACTCTTGACAAAAGGCAAACAAAAGGTAAATGCAGCTTATCCCACCTATCAGAATATTTCTTCCCCTCCCATTCCTGACTTCGGCTCTATTCTCTCAAATGTCTTATCCGTACAGAAAGCCAACTTCGACAATCAGCAAGCATCGGTTCAGGAGCTTCTAAAAGCTGCCTATATTTCCATTCTTGAATCATTAAAGGCAGCCCGGTCTGAGCTTCAGAACCAGATCTTTCAGCACACTCTAGCTCATGAACAGAGGATTTCAGATATTCAGAATGAGTGTGAGCGCAAGATCGATGCAAAGCTGAAGAAGATTGAAGAACTTGTAGTTTTCTCTCAACGCAAGTATGCTGAAGAACCCATTACTGAGAGGAATGATCTACACGTCAAGTTCGAAGGTCTTCAGAAGACCTTGGATGAGCTCAACAATTCTTATCAATCGCTCAGTTCCAAGGTAGTTACTCTTCCCACCCCTCCAAACCTATTGGATGATGCCAAAAAGGGGGAAAAGACTAAGAGTGATCAATATAAAGGGGAAGTAACTAGGGTTATTGCCGAGGGTGTCTCAGCAGGAGATGTAGTAGCTGAGACAAGCCCAAGTGGCTCAGGACCCAAGAAGGCATAGACCGGCACTTCTGAAGCTCCTCAGAAGATCACTGAGGAAGTGGTCGCGTTTATAGGGAGTCCGATAATGAAGACACTCCTCTGTCTCCACCAATATCTGGGAAAGGAAAAGAACTTCTTAAAACTCCTCCTCGTCCTAAAGATACATAAGCCTAGCAGAGCAGGCTCAGATAGAAGCAGATGAGAAACTTGCTCGAGAGATTGCTGAGGCTGAGGCGGCTAAGAAGCCTAAGAAGGCTCCTACAAAAGCCAGAACTAAGGCACCTGCAAGGAAGCCTATTCAGAGGCAGGCGCTGGTGATCGCTGTATTGCACCAAATAATCCTGTAAAACTCGAGAATTGTATCAGTATAGTTCACACGGTATCGATCACAGGGAACGGACGACTAGATGCATTATTTTTCTACTTATATATGGTTTTGGTTAGCAACCACGCAAGTTTTGGGTTTTCTATTAAACTAAAATTAATTAAAAACTGAACTGAATTAAAAACTGTATTAACTGGGCAACTGAAAGACAGGTCCAACATAATATTCACACACACGTAACTCTAATCATCGGCACTTAGTATGAATTAATCTCAAGAGTCTACTAGTTATAGATTGCCATAATTAAATTGACACAACCCTCACTCCCACTTACTTAGTCGGTAACCACCATGTTGGGCATCGAAACGGCTATTTCCCTAACCTATCTACAACCTACGTTGGTGGGCAATCAATAGATTTAATAGCTAGACAGCTTTATCGAACTAAGGGAGCCTAGTATAGGAGCCTACTCGTATGTTGGACATCAAATAATCTCTTATCGGTTTAATCCAATTATTCTAATGAATAATTTTGCTACTTACCTAGCCTTGTTCCACGAGAAACGATGGAAGTACTAAGTTAGCTACAGACTGTGAAACCTAGGGTGATCAAGCCTAAATTACTAGCCAGATTAATTAATTCAGAATTAACCAAAAACCATCTTGATTAATTATTCGAACCTAAGCCTCATGTACTGTTCACGTGTGCATTTACATTCTGCCGGACCCTAAAAAACTTAGCTACTCATGCAGACGCTTCGGTTGGGCAACTGGGACAATTTACAGAACAGAAACTTAGACATGAATAACCCTAGATCTAGCATGAACGAAAATTAAAATAAGTAAGGCACGAAATAACAGAATATTTAAACCTAGGAAATTAAACGAAAACTTGAATTAATATAGCAATAAAGTTCAAATGTAAATTCGATGTTCCTACTTAAAGGATTAACTACGAATGGAAATTAAAACAAGAATTCAAACTACGGAATTAAAAGTATCAAACCAATGGAATTAAATTGTGTTTCTTCTTCGACTAACTACTTGAACGGTCGGAAATCTTCTTCGAAATGGAAAGGAAGGGTGGTATGATCGGCGGTCGGCGGCGGCAGTCGGATTTCTCGGAAATGGAAGGGAGTAATGGCGAGAATGTGTGGCGCGGGTTGAAGGCGTAGCGTGTGTATCGTGGTGTGTCGGGGGCGTGTGATTTTCTTCCTCTTCAACTCCTTATATACTCCTCCTTTTCTTTCTCTCCAAGCTAGGTCAAATTCTTCTTTGATAAGGAAAGGGATTTGGATAGATAAGGAAATAATATCTTTCCTTATCTACCACAGAATATCTTTAAGATTCTTTCATTCTCACAAATCCGCGTCTACATCATCAATTCCGTGTCTTTTCGTCATAAAAATTCTCCAAATATTATCCTTGTCATCATGCCATGTCAGCACCTAAAACCTATATTTTTCAGCACTGCGAGTTCACCGGTTGGCCAATTGAAGCACTTTTCGGCCAGAAATTACTTAGTACGAAAACGACTCATCAAATATCCTTACACTTGATTTATACTCTCCCTCGAGTATAAGAAGAGACAAAAGATAAGTACTTAGTCATTTCGGCCAATCCCCAAGACTCAAAACAAAAATAAAAGACTCAAGGCAAACAAAGACACGACATAACAAGGACACAATGACACGGACAAAACTAAGACACGAAATAAACACACGAACTCAAAACAAAAACATGAAAAACGACGACATGAAGCAGCACCAATCAATCCAAAAATCTCAATACCAATTAACTACCCAAGCAAATCAAATTATGCAAATATGCTCTCATCAAGCAAGTAAACAATGCAAATTTCAAAACTAGGCACACATATATCAACTTGGTCAAAATCTAAACAATGTGGATCTTCTCAAGGTTCGCTCATCACTCAACTAATCTAGGTCCGGTTCAAGCCACTCAAGAAAATAAATCCACGCAATCACGATAAGAGATCGTCATAATAGCAATATCAAGGAGGTCTTTCTCATTAGGTTGTAATGGGGCTTAGGACTTAGACAAATTGATGTTGGTAAGGGTCCTAGGGGTACTAAGCTCCATCAAAAATTCAATGTTATGCATGTCAAACTCACTCACTTGTGCAATTAATACAAAATTTCAAAACATCCCACCACTTCACAATTTCGCAAAAATGCTACAATTATTCTGTGTACCCATTTTTTCTTTTTTCTCTGCCACATCTCTTTTTTTCTGAATATTTCATATGTATTTTTTGTGGCATAAATTTTTTTCTTCTTTTTCCACATTTTGGGTTCAGACTGGCTCAACTGGGCAATCAGGCCACTTATATTCGGCTTTTTTCTTTCGCAACTTATACATTCAAATTTTTCAGCCTATACAAATCTTTTTGCAGCACCTCTTAATTGGCCAGGCGGAGGACATATGTAACAATCCTCTAAACAACATCTATTATGCACAAGAAAGTTTATAAGACACGTAATAACACGGGTCAAGAGAAAGTTTAAAAGACCTTGGCTAAATTTTTACTAAATCATATCAAAGAATCGGTCAAGGCTCAATTTTGGCTCACTAGGGGATAATTTATGGTCGGAAATATTTTGTCGCGACCGTGTGGCTAAATATCCCTAGTGCCTCTTATCATTTATCACAAGTGACTCAAACATATTGCGATTTTGCGGATAAACACTCTCAAAAGAAATAGTAGGAAGTATCCTACTTTAAGGCTCAAATCTAATATAAGTGAGTGGTTATAAAATTCGATCCAACAAAGTTTATTTTTCGTCATCCCAAATTACATACACATATGTGCCTAGATCTACTCTTCACAAAGTCTACAAGCAAGCATATTGAAACACAAAATCACAAATAAGACGTGCTTGAGCATAGAAAATGGCACCTCAAAAATCAAAAATTTTGGCATGCTTCGACACAAAATACCCCCCTCCTTACACTTAAAACTTGCTCGCCCTCGAGCAAGAAGAAAAGACAAAACAAAGAGAGAAGGCATGACAAAATAAACACAAAATACCCTCCTTACACTTGATCCCTACCAAGTGTAAGAATAAATTAACACAAAAGACAAAAGAAAATAAACATCCCCTCCTTACACTGGAACCCTTTCAAGTGTCAGAATACAAAAGACTCACAAAAACTGACTCAAAACAGAAAACAAAAATGAAAAACAAAAATCGGGGAGAAAAGTTACTTGGCGCCTCGCTTGGCCAAGCGAGGCAGTTGGCTCATTACGGTGCGGCGCAGGCGGTCCGCTCGTCGTCCCAAGGAATTTAGGTCAGTGCGCAGCAACTCCACAAAATCTCCACCTACACTAGAAGATGCACTCGAGACACGAGGTCCCGGTGGATAAAACTGGATGTCCCAGTTAGGCAATTCATACACTAAGCGAGAATGTCGCAACAAAGACTTATCAAACAAAGTGGGAGGGGGCACACGACTCAAATACTGAGCATCATAGATCACAAAATTACGTTCAATGAACGTAGCAAGCAAGTGGCACAACGTGAGGTGGCGTGCGGTGTGACTAGCTATGATGAACATGTTCTTGGCAATCCAAAACCCTAAGTTTACCGGTCGGCCAGCATGCATACACCATAAGAAATAGAGTTCATTAGCCGTCACCTTATCAAAGGCCGTACTCTTACCGGTGAGATTGTGGATGAGGTATTGATGACAAAGGCGGAGAGCGGGGTCCTCAATGTAACACACACACGAACCCGAGGATTGAAAATCCTCCGGGTCGCTCGAGGCTAAAAGTCGTAATGCATTGATCGATCCAATGTATTGAGGATCCTTATTTGGCAAGCAATGTGCACCAATTTCATACCTCAACTCAAGAAAATGGTCAAAAGTAGTTATGCCTAGCCGAGCACTCCATTCGGCCAAAGAGAGATGATAATTGTTTCCAAATAATCGAAAAGCTATGCATGGCTCATACAAATCTTTATCATGATCGAAATGGAATGTATTGAAAAACTTTATATCCAATTCCTTATAGCAAATATAATGATGAGATTCTAACAACCAAGACCAACCAATACGACCAAAATAGGTAAAGAAAGGAATAATATTACCCGTTCGGCATAGAAATTTGCGGTCGATAAGTCGTCTGCTCCGGTACTCCTTTCCTTCGCGCTCCATGTTCTGGTCGCCCAAGTACTCGATCTCGAAACGAGAGAGGGCGGCGATAGCATCGGGCGTGTCCAAATGAATTATGGTGCGGTTACCATACTCGTTCTCTTGCAGGAAGACGGATGTGGAGTCGGAGTTGACTAGAGAAAGGCCACTCAAGTTGAAATCGGCCTCGTAGATGCCGTCGTGGTCATTGGACACGTAGTCCGAGTCATGCTCTTCGCTCGGCAAGTCTCCACGTAAACTCTCCATCCAATTCACGCCGCCGCAGAATTGCGGCGACGGTGCTGGTTGAGATACTCGCGCTTCATCCACAAAGGCAACCACTCGTACACCGTTTGAGGAGAACGAGGTGGTTGAGAGAACGAGGCTTCGCCAGGGTATCGGACGGACGACCGACGTGCACAAGATCGGTGAGGTGGAGATGGCAGCAGCGTAGGCTCGGGAGACTCCTCGGGGCTTGCTTTGGGCGTGTCTTAGGCGAGATCCGCTCTTGGCAGTTGGATCGTCTCTTGGATTCGAACACCCGTGGAACTACGTAACCGTCTCCTTGGCGGTTTTGGAGGATAAGAAGATTCCGTAACAAAGTGTGAATATTGGACTTGTGGATCTTCCTCCGGCTCCGAATCATACATGAACGCCGGCGGTGGTGAGACTTTGGCATCGGCGAAGGGAACTTGTTGAAAGGGAACTACGGCTTGGGCGGCGGTAGCAGCGGCGGCGCGGCGGCGCTATGTCTCCCGATCATCTCTGTATGCGGCGAACCATTGGGCAGCGGCTAGGAGTCCAGTCTTCTTTTTCAACGGCATGGTGTCTCAGTCGCACAATTGAGAGGGTTGTAGTGGTGGAAGTTGAAGATCTTAGAGAGAGAAAGAGGAGGGCGGCGGACTTTTGGGAGAAGGAGAGTTGAATAGTGTCAAGTGGGTAGGGTTTCATGATCTCTCCCCTTTTATAGTAAATAACTTTTCACTTTGACCCCTCCACTTGCACAATTGAGACAATGATCCCCACTTTATGCAATTAAGTCCTCCGATCTTTATAAATTTCAATTGGCCCCAACAAAGCTTCCTTCTTGCAATTTAACCCTTCAAGAACTTTGAAAACTTCAATTGGGTCCTCAATGTCTTCCGGAATTGCAATTTGGTCCCCCAAACTTCTTCTCTTCTAGATTCACCACAACAATTTATTTCTCCTTACACTTAAGCCCTTTTTCATCCTTAGCCAAAAATCTGAAAATAAGAAGAAAAACACCAAGCATAAAAACGGCAAAAATAAATCAAAATATAAAAATATAAATAAATAAAAAATGCGGGTTGCCTCCTGGTAGCGCCTCTCTTTAGAGTCTTCGGCTAGACCTCCTCTTTAAAGAGTCTAACATAAGAGGGAATGGAGAAGCTTTGCTCGTCCACATCTTCCATCATAGTGGCAGCATGGTAGATTTTAAGGCGATGGCCATTGACGGTGAAAGCTTCATCCGAATCGAGTTTCTGTATGACCACTGCCCCGCTTGGCCAAGCGGAGCACACTCGGAACGGACCAATCCATCTGGACCTAAGCTTTCCCGGCATGATCCGTAGGCGTGATTGATATAGAAAGACAAGTTTCCCCGGCTCAAATTTCTTCAAACGAATGGCCTTATCATGCCATGCCTTAGTTCGATCTTTATATCGCATTGCCGCGTCATAGGACTCCAACCGAATTTCCTCCAGCTCTTGAAGCTGATATTTTCGTTCCTTAGGACATTCGGCTGGGTCCATGTTGATTTTATTGACAGCCCACCAAGCTTTGTGCTCCAGTTGCACAGGTAGATGACATAGCTTACAAAAACCAATCTATAAGGAGACATTCCGAGAGGAGTTTTATTAGCTGTCGAATAAGCCCATAAGGCGTCATCCAGCCTCGTACTCCAATCCTTCCTTGATGGATTGACTGTCTTCTCCAATATAGCCTTGATTTCTCAATTAGACGCTTCAGCTTGTCCATTCGATTGAGGATGGTAAGCGATAGAGACTCTGTGAGCTACTCCATACTTCTTCATTAATGACTCTATGGTGCGGTTGCAAAAGTGCATTCCTTGGTCGCTTATTATAGCCTTGGGTACACCGAATCTGCAAAAGATGTTAGTACGAAGAAATCCTACAACCACTTTAGAATCATTAGTCTTGGTGGCTTTCGCCTCGACCCACTTAGAAATATAATCGACGGCAAGTAAAATATACACGTTCCCATATGAATGAGGAAACGGACCAATGAAATCCATACCCCATACATCAAAAATTTCACAAAATCTTAAAGGCTTTTGGGGCATTTCATCTCTCATGGATATATTTCTGGTCATTTGACAACGTGTACAAGACTTACAGTAATTGTATGCTTCGAGGTGTAGGCGTGGCCAAAAAAATCCCGCATCCAACACCTTCCTTGTGGTTCTTTTTGGACCAAAATGTCCACCATAAGCAGAAGAGTGGCAATGGAATAAGACGTCTTCTTGTTCATCTTCGGGTATGCATCTGTGAATCACTTGATCGACTCCCATTTTCCAAAGAATTGGAGAGTCCCAAAAATATTGCTTGCACTCGCTTTTCAGCTTAGCATCTTGAGCGTGAGTAAACTCTGGTGGAAGCTGCTTAGATGTCAAGTAATTCAAATTATTTGCAAACCAATGTAAATTAGAAATCTTACCCACAGTTTGTAACTGTTCTGACTCGGTGGTGTCTCGGTTGGCCAACTGAGACACAATCTGAACTTGCATCGCAAAACACTGTTCTGGCAGCAGTTGGGCAATGTTGGAAATAGTCTCTGGAACAGCATATAAGTGTTCTTCGGGAAAGGTCTCATTTATTGGCTCTCCATCATCTTCTTGATTTAATCGGCTTAAATGGTCCACCACATGATTTTCAGCACCTTTCTTGTCCTTCACCTCCCAATCAAATTCTTGTAGAAGAAGAATCCATCGGATTAGTCGTGGCTTTGATTCCTTCTTTTCAAGGAGATGCTTGACGGCGGCGTGATTGGTATAGACGATTGTCTTCGAGCCGATTAAATAAGAACAAAATTTGTCAAAGGAAAACACTAATGCCAACAGCTCCTTCTCCGTGGTGGAATAGTTGCATTGAGCCAAATTCAATATCTTTGTTGCATAATAAATCACGTGGCCTCCTTTCCAGATTTTTGTCCCAGCACTGCTCCGATTGCCCAATCAGAGGCATTGCACATAATTTCGAAGGGCTTGTTCCAATCCGGTGGCTGCATCACCGGAGCTGTTGTGAGATTGCCTTTTAGGAGGGTAAAGGCCTCCTTACACTTGTCATCAAAATCGAAGTCGATTTCTTTTTGCAGTAGCTTGTAAGCGGTTGAGCGATCTTCGCAAAATCTTTGATAAAACGCCGATAAAAACCGGCGTGCCCTAGGAACCCACGAACTTCTTTTGGCGTAGTAGGGTACGACAAATTTGCTATGGACTCAACCTTGGCCTTGTTGACTTCGATTCCTGTTCTAGAAACGATGTGACCGAGCACAATCCCCTTGGTCACCATGAAATGGCATTTTTCATAGTTTAACACCAAATTCTTTTCTACGCACCGAGCTAGGACCTTGTCTAGATTCTTCAAGCACGCAGTGTAAGAGTCACCGTAAATGGTGAAGTCGTCCATGGAGACCTCTATGCAATTCTCGATAAGGTCCGTGAATATACTCATATACACCTTTGAAAGGTGCCCGGCGCGTTGCACAATCCAAATGGCATTCGGCGGTAGGCGAAAGGAAGCGGGAAATGATCATTGCGTATAGCCGAATTTAGCTTTCGGTAATCAATGCACATGCGCCATCCCGTCACCAAGCGTACCGAAACTAATTCGTTCTTCTCGTTCTCCACTACTTGGAATCCAGACTTCTTCGGCACGACGTGAACAGGACTCACCCATTTGGTATCCGATATGGGATAGATTATACCCATAGATAGCAGCTTTAGGACTTCCTTTAGCACGACCTCCCGCAAATTCGGATTGAGCTTCCTTTGTTGATCGCAGAAAGGTTTGCTATCAGGCTCCATCAAAATAGAATGCTCGCATACTTGGGACTTATGCCGGTAATGTCGGCTAAAGTCCATCCGATAGCCTTCTTATGCTTCCTCAAAACTTCGAGCAATGCCGTTTCTTGATTGTCATCAAGCTCCTTGTTAATGATGACGGGTAGCGTCTCATTTTCTCCGAGATACGCATACTTCAGATGTGTATGGAGTTGTTTAAGCTCCAGCTTTGGAGCTTTGACGATTGACGGCAACAGTTTCTTAGAAGTGTCTCGGTTGGGCAACTTAGACACATTGCTGACAGTTTCTAGTTTTGGGGCTGCGTACAAAGCTAGGATGCTTTCTCTAATCTCCTCATTCCTCATATCTTCGACATCTTCCTCGGTCAGCCCTTGAGTCAAGGTAACTTCCATTTTATCCTTCATCACATACGTCTCAAGATATTCTTGGACAATAGCATCAATGGAGTCAGTAGAAAAAGCATTCTCATTCTCATGATCATAGGGTTTCTTAAGTGCTTCAGCTATGCGATGAACATAAGTTTTCGTTATGGTATGCAACACTTATTAAACCCTCATCCACATTAATTATAGCCTTTACAGTTTTTAAAAACTGTCTACCCAATAACACCCCCGCAGTTCCTTCAACTTGCCTATCATTAGTGTCAATTACATAAAAATCAGTCGGATAGACAAAATTGTTGATTCTGACTAAAATGTTCTCCAGTAGGCCAATCGGAGCAATGCATGATCTATTCGCTAATTGAATAATCACCTTAGTGGATATTAGCTCAGCTCCTACCAATTGATTATATACAGATAAAGGCATAACATTTATGGATGCACCTAGATCACACATGGCTTGTTTAATCATAACATCACCTATCAGACAGGGTAGTGTAAACATACCTGGGTCGGCACATTTAGCAGGAAGCATCTTTTTTATGATTGTTGATACTGTGTAATCGAACAAAACCTTTCCGGATTTGGGAACTTTTTCGGTAATGAAATCCTTCACGAATTTTCTGAACTTGGGAATCTTCACTACTTATAGGAAAGGGATATTTATCTCCAATTTCTCGAACAACTTCAAGTAATCCATGCTTTCCTTGTTCGGCGTTCTCTTCCTTTCCAAAGCTTCAGGATATGATGGAGGTAGTATCGGTTCAGACTCCGATTGGCTAGTCGGAACAGTCTCCTCTTCCTGTTCTCGTTCAACATCTTCAGCATGTTGCTCTGCTGGGCAGTGGGGTTGTTCAGGTTGTTCTACGACCTTCTTCTTCTCTGCCAGCTTTTCTAAGTGTCTCGCTTGCACAATCGGGCCAGGCAGTTCTTTTCCTCCACGCAGCGTAATCTGATTGTTGTTATGGGCATTCAGATTTTGCTGGGTTTGAGCTGGAAGTTGCCCTTGAGAATTTTTCATCTCCTGCTTGGTAGAATTCAACTTACTCTTCTGCTTGGCCAATTGATCCATAGTAGCTTGTTGATCCTTCTTCGTTTGATTCATCTCTCGTGGAGTTTGGATTATCTCCTTCTGCATTTGTTGTTGAAATGCAGTAGAGTCCTTCTGTCAAGAAACCATTTCAGCCAAAAGCTTTTCTAATGGATTTTGTTACTCCGGTTGGGCAAGCGGAGCACTCTGCTGCTGAATCTGTCTTTGATGCGGAGGTCGATATGCCTGCTGATAGCTATTCTGATTAGGAGCCTGGTATGGATGCTGATAACTCTGTTGTTGTTGGTATGGAAGCTGAAATTGTGGTTGAGGCGGTTTTCTTGTTTGAAATTGCTCTTCCAGTTGCCTCCATCAAAGGTTCGGATGAACCCCTTACTGTCTGCTCCAATTTCCAGCTGCGTTAGCTTCTTCTCCTGGACATTGTAGTGACGTATGTCCTTTTTCTCCACATGCTCCACATGCGTGATCGGTATTCAATTGGCTTGAAGCAGGAGCGTTTTGCTTAAGCAATAAATCGAGCTTGTCTTGCAATAGGCTAACTTTTACCTCCACCTTACTATCGATCTCATCCATGTAGTCGGAATGAGACTAATTGACACCTCTCCTTGTTGGTCTCGACCCTTTGTATTGCGAGGTGGATTCCGCAAGTCCTTCAATAATGTTCCTTGCATCTTCGTAGAGGCTTGTATGGAAATTCCCTCTCAGACCGATATCAACCATGGCTTTTGCTTCGTCTGTCATCCCTTGATAGAAAATTTGTAGAAGCTCCACATCCGAGTAGCCATGGTTCGGACAACTATCGACAAATCGTCCAAATCTCTCCCAATATGCGCTGAAAGTCTCATCGATTTCTTGAGCGATCCCAGAAATCTGCTTCTTAAGTGCATTTATCTTTGATTGAGGGAAATACTTCTTCAAGAAAATCGTATGCATCTGGGCCCACGTCGTGATCGTGTTTGGCTTTAGAATTAAGAACCACGCTTGTGCTCCATCTTTGAGAGTGAATGGAAAAGCCTTGAGCTTGAACGCATCCAGGTTGCCCTGTCGATGCAGGTTACAGACTTGGTTGAACGACGCCAAAAAGGAATTTGGATTCTCGTTCGTCCTTCCATAAAACTTCAGCATGGCAGCGACCATATTCAGCTTGACATCAATTTGTTCGGTAGTTGTGATTTGGATTGGACCGGGTAAGTCTACTCCCATGTCAAGCGATCTGGCATTCATCCTCAAAGGTTGTGGATTGTGCACTTCTTCCATCTCTTCCTCTGATTCTGAGCTAGTTATTGGAGTATTCTGCCTTGTTCTGTCGAACAAAACAGTCTCTGGTTCTGAGTCGCTGGTCTGAACATCGGCGTATGTTCTGTCTCCTGGTTGGGCAGTCTCTGGAATTAAATAGTGTTTCTTCTTCAACTAACTACTTGAACGGTCGGAAATCTTCTTCGGAATGGAAAGGAATGGCGGTATGATCGGCGGTCGGCGGCGGCGGTCGGATTTCTCAGAAATGGAAGGGAGTAATGGCGAGAATGTGTAGGTCGGGTTGAAGGCGTAGCATATGTATCGTGGTGTGTCGGGGGCGTGTGATTTTTGTCCTCTTCAACTCTTTATATAATCCTCCTTTTCTTCCTCTCCAAGCTAGGTCAAATCCTTCTTTGATAAGGAAAGGGATTTGGATAGATAAGGAAATAATATCTTTCCTTATCTACCACAAAATATCTTCAAGATCCTTTCCTTCTCACAGATCCGCGTCCACGTCATCAATTCCGTGCCTTTTTGTCATAAAAAATCACCAAATATTATCCTTGTCATCATGCCACGTCAGCACATAAAACCTGCATTTTTCACCACTGCGAGTGCACCGGTTGGCCAATTGAAGCACTTTTCGGCTAGAATATACTAAGTACGAAAACGACTCATCAGGCGCCCAGAAAGCTTACTCTCAAGGATGATGGTGACAAAGAAAAAGAAAAGGAGAGAGAAGCTGAGAAAAAGTCTGATACATGCAAGCAGACTAAGAAGGCGGCTGAGCCTACTATTGATGAGTTGATTGAACTCAGTATAAGAGCTCTCGATTCTAGAGCTGAGTAGCATTAGCTTGTCGAAGCAAGAAGAAAATAGGTAGAAGCCAAGGAGAAGGCGGCAGAAGAGGCACGAGAAGCTGAGAGACTTAAGCCCGAGCTACTACTCCTAAGAATATGGACATCCCCACAACTTCCAAGTTCTATAGACGAGGCATGAAACCAAATGAGCTGAAGACTTATATATAACCTCGTGAAGATAAGTGGATGCCCTGGGACAAAACTCAGCTATGGGAGATAATCAAAGATGAATACATTTAGAGATACTATGTTTGGCAGTTTTGGCCTGATTCTGACAAAGCTGAGGAGTTTGCTGATTGGATAGAGAAATGTGATCCTGATATCTATGAGATAGTTTAGAAAGCCATCATTGATGATAATGTCACTATTATGACTCCGGCTTTCAAAACTCTGCCTTCATCGCTGAAGTTGGATGGATCACTATTCACTGCAGAGATCGAAGCTGAAGTGAGGGAAGTAGCTAGGAGCAAATTTCTGGACCCTAAAGATGCAAAAGATCTTCCCAAATTTCTCCAGTTGAGGAAAGACACCTTCAAGCTTTATGGACTTACGTTGCCAGAGGACAAATCTAAAGATTATAAGCCAATGATTCAGCGTTTTAAATTTTCTAGGAAGTAGTTCAGCTTGATAGTGTTGGTAGCTTTCCTAGTGTAACATTGATGTAACTATACTCAGACTCTTATCATTTATCCCATCAGTTGCTACTTGGCCCGACAATTTCTCATTGTCTCTATGGCCCGCTTCATGTTTATTTAACACTCAGAATCACTTAAGTGATTACTAACTCACACACTCACTGTTCATCTGTGTATTCTGTATTTGCTTAGATAGGAGGAAGTTGTTCTCAACTGTCTTCAGTTGATTAGAGACTTGAAGATACATCTACATAGATTCTCATTGTATCAACTGTAAGGATTCTATATCTGATAGTTCTTTAGAGTGTTAGAGTGATAGGTTTTGGGATCATCAAATAGGGGGAAATTGTTGGGAGATGATTTAGTAGTTGATTCGGCTAATCCCAAATCCCTATTCTGATTGATGAACCATTACGTTGTAAAAGTTAACATCTTTGTCTTTTGAGTGTTTCAGACTCAGTAGACTTGCCTTCAGCATGGTTCTGGCTCTGAAGTTCCGTCTACTGTCTCTTAGTAGACCATCTGCCGCAGTGCCATGGAGTGAAGATTCAATATGGCTGGACTCAGCAGGAGCAAGCATACTGAAAGGTGTTCAGAAGTCAGTAACTGGACTAAGCAGGAGCAGTTCACTGAACTCAGATTTTGACCTTCAGTAGTGTTAGACTCAGCAGGAGTAGGCTACAGAACCTTTCGGTCAGACTCAGCAACGGCCTGTCAGTTGCTTTAACTAGCAGTGGACTTCAAAGTCAATTTCAGTAGAGTTGTCTGAGGTCGTACATCAGAGAATAGTCAGCTTCAGTATCAACCTTGAAGTCTGAAATTGTCTCAACCACTATCTGTACCTCGACCAATGACAAGCAACCAGCTGGCAAAGTATCCGACACAAGCTGCAAGTCAACCACTTTCCTGCAATGAAAGGGGACTCTACAGAATTAAAAAAAAGAGACGTTTGCTACCTATAGAGTGACACGTGGACAGTTCGTCTCCTACGAATTTATTCACAACTCACGTCTATAAATAGAGGGACGATAGATTCTCACAAACGATAGAACACAAGTCGCACAACCTGAACATACTAGCGGTCTATCAAGGGAGCCCAAGTTTTCAAAGAACTCAAGCTCTAGAATTCTTAAGCGAATATTCAAGTGACGAACACGAACCCAGAGAGATTATTCCTTAATGTTCTTCGCTCTAGAAGCCTTTCTTGTTCCCACCCTCTAACCTAAGCTTATTGTAAAATCCATAGCTTAGATCGAAGGAGTTCATTTATTGAACTAATATTAGTGTTAGAACTCCTTCATAGTTGGAGATACATTCAAACACTCATTGTTTGACCCTGTGGAGTGAGACTTGCTCAGTATAATCACAAGTTAAAGTTTGTCTAGTGCACAAACTAACTGAGACTAACTCAGTATGTTGGGAGATGATTCAGTAGCTTAGTGCTTATAGATTTGAATGATCCCAAAACCCTACTTTGATTGATGAACCATTGAGTTGTATTTGTTTTTTTTCTGTCTCTGAGAGTTTCAGACTCAGTAGACATCCTTCCTACATGGTTTAGGCGTTCAGTTATGTCTGCTGATTCTTCAGTAGACTATCAGCCTCTGTACCATGAGAAGAAGACTCAGTAGTGCTGGACTCAACAGGAGCAGCATACTGAAAGGAGTCAGTGGAACTAAACTCAGCAGGAGTAGTTCACTGAACTCAGAGTTGATCTTCAGTAGAGCTAGACTCAGCAAGAGTATGCTACTGAACATAGATCAGACTCAGCAACGGCCAGACAGTCTCCTGACTGTTAGAGATCTTATAAGTCAAATCAGTAGAGTCATACGAGGTACTAAAAAGTCAGCTTCAAATCTGTCTTGAACTATTTTTGTCTCACCTACATTCTTCAGCCTCGACCAATGGCGAGCAGCCAGCTGTCTACTTTCTGATTAAAGCTGGAAGTCAACACTTTTCCTAAAAATGAAGGGAAAAGACTCTGCTACCATTCTTTGAAAGAGTCGTTAGCTACCCAAAAGAGAGAGACACATGGATCATCGTCTCCAACGGATCTTTCCATGCATCTCATCTATAAATAGAGGGAAGAATTCAAATCGAAGCTTACATAGAAATTAAGAACAAGCGAGCAATTACGAGCAACTTCAAATCGACTTAAAGCTTTTCGCAAGATCTTCAAAGAGCTATTCCAAGCGGAAGGCGACATACTTGCTCAAAGGGAACCGAGCTGAATCAGACTCTAAGCCTCTAGTATCCAAGCGACTGAATACAAACCCAGAGTTTATACTTTACCGTTCGTCGCTCTAGAAGCCTCATTCTCGTTCCCTTCCCTCTAACCTAAGCTCAGAAGACCATATCTATAGCTTAGATCGAAGGAGTTCATCCTTGAACTGTTCTTTATTGTAAAGAACTCCTTCTTAGTTGGAGAGCTTGTCAAACACTTTAGTTTGATATCTTGTAAACTGAGACTTGCTCAATATAAATCTCAAGAACAGTGTTTGTCCAGTGCACAAACCGATTGAGACTAACTCAGTATAATAAAATAGCCTCCTGATCTTTTCGGGACAGTAGACGTAGGATTGTTGGATCCGAACCACTTTAAAAATTGTTGTGTTCTGTGTGCCTTTTGTTTTTACTGTTGCATTGATTACTGTTCATACTGAAAATACCTTTCAAATCATTCAACTGTGTTTCAGCAAAGCTTAAAAGACTGCACTATTATACTGAAATAGTTTTCCTAAAAACGTTTTCTCACTCAATTGAATTGGGCCTACAGATTTCCGCACTATACTGAACCTCTACTGAATGGTACTGAATTCTGACCTAAGTCAGCTAGCAGGCCTTAGTGAAGTCAGTCACTCTGCCACGCGATTCAGAACAGCTTATCTGGTCTACTGAAACCTGTTCAGTACTACATCTTCCTGAAAAGGACTGTTCGCGTTTTAAGTTGAGAAAGTTTTCAGGTGTATTCACCCCCCCCTCTACACCTGAATGTTTGTCTCGGGACCAACACAGTATAATAAAATAGTTTTCTGCCTTGTTCAGGATAGTGGACGTAGTATCTTGCGTATCCGAACCACTTTAAAAATTATTGTGTCATAATTGTTCATACTGAAAATATATTTACAAATCATACAACAACATTTTCAGTACAAAGCTTAAAACGTCGCACTAATCAACTGAAACTGTTTTGATAAACAAACGTTTTCAACAAACAAACTGAATTGTGCCTACACTTTTCGCACGCTATTGAACCCTGCTGAACTCTACTGAATTCTGACAGTAAGTCAACTAACAGAGCTCAGTATCTTTAGTCACTCTGTCCACGCGATCAAGAACAACTTGCTTGGTCCGCTGAATTCATTCAGTAGGCATCCTCTATCTATCGGACTGTTCGCATTTGAGTTTGAAAAAGGTTTTCAGGTGTATTCACCCTCTCCTCTACACCTGAACGTTTGACTCGGGACCAACAATCACAAAATGCCTCTCACCTTGAGAAGTTAACGGAATTTTAGGAGCTTAAACATACAACTCTCTGAAGGAAAGAATAAGCATTTAGCCGTAAGATTTTTTGTTGTTCAATTGCTATAAATTTCTTCTGTTCATACTCCATGTTTATCCTTATAAACATTGCTTCAGTAAATAATTTGAACTGTGATATTAAAAATAGAACCTTTAATAACGTCGCAAAATTTGAATACTTGGATATAGGAACAGAAAGTTAATGCTTATATAGGAATTAGGAATCTCCGTTTATCTTCTCTAAGTACTACTCCCTTCGTCTTAAATATATATATGTCTTCTTTCCTTTTTCACATGTCCTAAATTTATATGTGTATTAATGATTTTTTTGTGCTTAATTAAATATTGCACTATCATAATCTAATTAATATGATAATATAAAAAATACCATTTTTTTCAATTTTTATAATAGTAAATATAATTATATTATTAACTTTTTTTTAGTAATTTACTATAATTTACCTATATTACAATACTATTATTTATTCAATTTTTATATTATTAAATTTTTTTCTTAGTGTAAAAAATCAACTATATATATATATATATATATATATATATATATATATATATATATATAATATATAATTCGGGACTGAGAACTAATAATTTATATGATGTTTGAAATCGCAATGCCCAAATGGATGTTCCTCTCCATGGCCAGCCTACATTAGCGGACGGCAGCACCGCCGGTGATCCGACGGCGGTAATCCCTCCCAAGCCGTCAAGCAGCCGCACAACTGACGGCCCACGATCAACATTGAAAAGAAAGATTAAGAAGAAGAAACAAACAGTAGCTTCGGACTCTGCATCGTTAGATTCTACAAGTAATTGTACCGTCGTATTCGCAAAAGGGAATCAAGATTTCCAGAAACCCTAAAAGAATTCGTGTCGGGCCGCTGCCGGCGGGCCGAAAGAATATCGAGTTGAGTGATGTTGATGCCCTCGGCCTTCCTCTGGGAATGTCGATTGCCGCAATAGTTGCTCAGGTATTTAAGTTGAAAAAAAATGTAGCTTTTTTCTTTGTCAGTTCTGTGGTTTAAAGATTTCCCTTTTCGACTGGAGATTAGGTTTCTTGTTATTTTAGGTATTAATTATCAAATGTTTCTTGAAAAGATTTGTCTTTATGAGGTTTTATATCATACTTGGATAAGAGATTACTTCTGTGAGTGAGATACTGAGAAATATGTTTTCTTTATCTGATACGTTATACGTTTTAACTTCTGAAACTTAGATTCTTGCTACCAGTGTCATTTTTCCGAAATTGAGATGATTTCAATGAGGGTCAGATTGTTTTCTTGTTTTAATGTGCATTGATGATTTAGTAGGGAAGTGATGGTCTTTTGACGCATTTGACATAGCTGTGTATTTAAACAAACATTGCAGTTTGCAAATCTCAACATGGTATTTACTCCTTTCTTATCTGTTACTTGCAAACAATTTAATTTCCCCTTAAGCTTCTGTTCACAGTTTTTAGTTGAAGTGAGGAAAAGTGATTTTAGTTTGCACCATTTGGCTCTGCACTAGGTAAATGAGAGCCAAATCTGAATGTGATAATGTAAAAAGCATCACGAGGAATTCTTATTTTGAATTCATGAAATTGCAATAACTGGTCCAGTGTGTTTTTCATGTACATGATCGCTGGGCATGTGGAATCGCCCCTTTTCTATTCAAGGTATCTCTTGTATGTTGGTTGATGTGAAAAGTCCTCACCTTTAACTAAGAAAACTTCAAATCTTCTTATGAGATTACCTTATATGAGTACTTACTGAAAATATTGTCTGCAATTTTTCCGTTTCTTGAGGTGTTATGATATTTAGCACCATATTTTAAACATAATATATATTGATTTATTTACCTTCTAAGTATAAATAAAATCTTGAGAAGCTATGACATTATTTGGTTCCATTAATAGTTTATGTTGACATCGATACTATATAAATGCAGCTGTTTGTGTCAACCTTTATCTATACCGATTTGTTTGTATGTTTTTTCCCTTTTGTTTCTTTTGTGAGGGATTGTTGTGCTATCACTTTCATTTTCACAATGTTGAGAGTGGGGATTTTGTTCCTAGTCTTTTAGATAGGTTTTTCTTATCCCAAGTTTAAATCAATAGTAACCTTTTTTATTTTATTTGTTCAAGTGAACAATTATATTGGAAATTACATATGATTATGATTGCGATTATGTCTATTTATATATTCATAGTTGAACCAGCCGTTTAATGTGGTAAGCGTTGCATTTTATATTTAGATTTTGGAGAGGAAAAATGCAGCTCCGGAGAAGATGTCTGTAGATTTTCTGTCTGAGGTACTCTCTTTACTATTTTTTAATGGTATTTTGGTTGCTTAATCTATCATATAATAGTATTTGGAAATGATATATCTAAAAGTAGCTTCAACTTTTCATTCAGTAACTGAATACCTAATAAGCTATATGGCAAATCAATCAAGATTTATTTGATTGTGGTCTAATTAGACAACATATTGCTTCAAACATAGGAGTCTCTAAGTGTAAAATTCTAGGAAAAGAACTGATTGTATGAGAAATACTGAAGGAAGTTTAGTTATAATATCTATACCACAGTCCTCATTATGTATCTTAGTCATTTTATCTGTTCTGAGTATGTTAATCTGATAAAGTTGTTCACTTTGGTGCTTGCAGATCTGTAGTCTGACCGTGAGGAAATCTCTAGGAAATGTGAGCCTCGTCTTAATCCTACATTCATCATCTAGTACTTCTCTTTTCTGCACACCTTAAACAATGTAAGTGGCTTCTTAATCTTATTCTTATTCTTATTCCATCTATTTCTTGTTCGCAGGTTTTCAGGGACAAATTTGATAATTTTGTGATGAACTTTGAGACATCATTTAGGAGTACATTGATGACTTTGCAGTTTGTCAGACGTTCCTGTGAATCTGATGATGAGCAACTCCAAAGAGCAAGAGGGTGTTCTTGCTCGGGGACCAACAACACGATATCTGGCAACACGCTTAAGGAGTCTGCATGTCCTCCTGAAGCTACAGAGCAAGAATCGCGTGCCCATACAAATATCACAAAACAACAACAGAGAGAGGGACATCGTGATAATACTTTTGAAGCTCGCTCGCTCTCATCTTATTACAGAATAGGAGATTCGACATGCCTGTCTAATAATAAAGATGGTCCGGTTCCAATTCTCGACAGAACTAGCACTGATAGAGAATGCCACACAAACTCAGGAATGGAGGGGAATGTGTTGACAAGTCATGAACTTATTGTGTATGACAAACGAATGGAGCAACAGTTAGCTTGTACTTCTCCAAGCAACCAATTTTCTATGCTCATCACTATGGAAAAATCAGTCATGGAGCAGACTCGCTCTAATGACCTAAAGACATTTGAGATTGGTCTTATTATGAAGAAAATGAAGCTTAAGGAAAGAGAACTGCAGCTGAATTCTAATGCAAATATCCTCGAGAGGTGGAAATTATCAATGGGTATCTCAAAGGCTTCATTCAAAACTGAGAAATTCAAAACTCAGTTGCAAGACTCAAGGCAGGTGGAGCTACTCAAAAAGTGCTTAGATTTTTTAGTGGGTGGTTTAATCATCATGCTTTTCTCACTTGCTTATGGGACTTATGTCTTTTCCCACCGACGAATTGTTGAAGCTACTGAAGCTTGTTCACCTTACATGGTAATAATTATTCTTACTACTTGAGACATATGCTTAATAACACACCCACCCCAATAAAAATGTGATCTTTTTTCATGGAGAGATACTATCGTGTTCAGGAGTCCTCCAGATCGTGGTGGATGCCGAAATCAATGTCAAGTTTCAACTTGGGCCTGCAGCTGTTGAAATGCCAAATTCAGGTTTTCAGTCGCATGCTATTCGGTGTTGTAATGATTGGCGCGATTGCGTTTCTACTTATTCAGAGATCAGCATCTTCTCATCAGACAATGCCCATAACATTCATACTGCTGCTCTTAGGTGTGGTGTGTGGTTACGTTGGAAAGTTTTGCATCGACACTTTGGGTGGCAGTAAAAACCACTGGCTAATGTATTGGGAGGTCCTATGCCTGCTGCATTTCTTCTCCAACATCTTCCACTCCACCTTGTTTGTCATCCTCAATGGGCCTATCCTAGTTGCTGAAAGTGTCAACCCAGGTGTTGTGTTTCCATATTGGATGAGAAAGTTGTTGTTCTATGCTGCGTTGCTGATTCTGCCATTGTTGTGTGGCTTCATGCCCTTTGCGAGCCCTTGGGACTGGTTTATACATTTTTCGACAGTGGAGACAGATTTCGATCTTTGACGTTGATGCAATGCAAGAGTACCATAAAGCACTTTGTAGATTATCCCTATTATGTTATTCTTCTCATCACTTTATGTATCATAGTTTGTCGAACTAAGTTGTGTACTATGTAGTCCTTAGTTTATTTAACTTAAAAAGAGTACACCGTTTCAAGCTCTATGTAAAATTGCATCTCCAGTTCTTATTTTGTGTCATGTCTGCGTGTTTGTGATTAAGGGGTGGTGTTGAAATAGAAATTTGACCCATAACAACAAGATTTCACATTATTTCAATTGTCCTTAGTAAGGGTTGATCATCTCTAATCTGAAAAGAGAAAGGAAATTTGATTGATTAATTCTCCTAGTGGTGTTGGTAGTGATTCAATTCTCTAGTTGCTTCCCTCATTTCTCTTTCACCTCTCAATAATCTCTACTTGGGACTTAGATTCTCTCTCTTTCATATTTCTCATGGTATAATATTATCGTGTTTCTCTTTATTCTTGAAGGGCAAAATAACATTTTATTTTACATCTTAATATATAATAAAGGGGTTTTTGCAAAAAAAAAAACATAAAGTTGTCAAAATTTGCAAATTTAACACGCTTTTTAAAACTTGGTCAATTAAATCACGAAGTTTCAATTTCTTGCAATTTAAGACACGCTCCGACCCCCAATTTTTTCCGGCCACCGGAATGCTGACATGGACGCCTATGTGGCCATCCCAAAAATACAAAACGACGTCATTTTGCTGACGTGGATGCCAAGCTAGAAAAAATAAACTTAAACGACGTCGTTTTTGCCACGTAGGATGCCAAGTTGGATAAATTGTTACACATTAGATATACAACACAAAAATAAACATGATTTTTATTATTTTGAAGAGCAAAGCAACGATCCACACCATAGAACCCTAAATTAAAGTCACAAACAAAAGCACGCAAGAACCGACACTAACTACGTCATTCGATTCAAAGGTTCAGGCCCTGTAACTGCGTTTCGGGCTTCTGATACTATACTTCCCAGTTCGAATCTGGATCGACACTAACTACATCATTCGATTCAAAGGTTCAGGCCCTGTAACTGCGTTTCGGGCTTCTGATACTATACTTCCCAGTTCGAATCTTCAGTAATTCCCTGCTTCAATTGTTTCTGATTCTTGGAAACGTTAATTCTGCCTCTGGGAAGTGCTTTGGGCCCTTCAATTTGCGAAATTGAAGGTCGATTGCTATCGTGAATCTATTTGGAAGTTCTTAGCTTATTCGACATTGTCGCCGGAATCTTGCATTCGTTTCGTCATTGGTTGGAAGAGTTGCCTTTACTGGTGGCTTCTATCAGAAAATTATTATAGAGAAACCCATCCACCAAAGGTATGCTAAAGCTTCTAGCCACACTGCTTCTTCTATGTATGTTCACTCTGCTATTTGCTCCCATTTTTAGTATGATTCTTAAACATGCTATTCTTGAAGTACTATGGGTATACGTTAATTGTATGTTGAAATTCAGGAGTGATGTTCTTCAAATAAATGAATTAAGTCATTCATTTTGTGTGGAAAGCATTGAAAATCCTAATTGATATCCAACTACTTTTCTTGGCTCATTCTTCAAATAATCTATTTTTTGTGCTTCTATTGACTTTGAATCTTTATAAAATACAAAGAGTTGTTCTCTATATATATTTTTCATGGAGGAAGATATGTTAAAGTGGGAGATAAGGGAGTGTATAATGGTGGCGAAATTTCTAAATTTGGAAATCTTGATCCTGATAGATTTGGATATTTAGATTTAGTTGAACTTGTGGATAAGTTAGGGTATGTCTCTTGGGATTGTATGTACTTTATGGATAAGAAGACAGAATAATTTAAGGAGATAAAGGATGATAAGGAGGTGCTTGAAATGATATTTGAAGTTAGGAGTTATGTTAATGTCTACGTAGATGGAGCGAAGGATAATGTAGAGGGTAAAGGTATAGATTCTGAGCAAGGTACAGAGGGTGTAGAAACTTCAGAAGCTGAGGGTGAGGTGGGTACAGAGGGTCTAGAAAATTCAGAAGCAGAGGAGGGTGATGATAGATGGGAGGAAGTTATAGAACAAGCAGATGATTGATGATTGGTCAAGCGATGATGATACAGAGGATAAAGGTAAGGGGCTGGAAGCAGTGGCGGACGCAGGATTTTTTATAAGGGGAGGCAAAGTATAACTTCCATAATAAAATATAAAAATATTATAACAAAATATACCGTACAATTAAAGATTGATCTACAATTGGCCTCGACGATTCGACATACTTTGAAACTTCTCAATAATGACTTCATTATAAACACCACTAAATATTTCTTTCTCAATGTAAATCACGACGTTGTCGTTCATCCATTCATCGCCCATTCGGTTGCGCAGCCGGTTCTTCACAATCTTCATAGCAGAGAATGCTCCTTCCACAGTAGCAGTTGCAATGGGTAAAACTAATACCAAAGTTAAAAGCTTGTAAACCAACGGGTATACCCTATTTTTCCCGGTTTCAACCATTCGTTTTGCAAGATCTCCAAGCCCTTTTATATCAGAATTATAAAATGTTAAGCGCACATCCAATACAAAATTTTCAAGTTGATCCGGCAATGCTAAAACATCAGTACCTTGAAAGTCATTTGGATTAAATTCTGTTAGTCGAACTAATTTCTCTCGTAAAAAGCTTTGAAAGAGTTTGACGGGTTCAAACAAGCAACATAAAGTAGTAATTCAGTGTTTACCTCATTGAATCGACTATTTAACTCAAGCAACTCATTGAAACTAAGGAGTGGTGATCGGACCGACCGATGAGTGGTGAGTGAGGAGTGAGGACATTGAAGGCGCCGGCACCGCGGCGGTGGTGGGCTGGTGGCGCGGCGGCGGCGAGGGGTTGAGCCAAAGATGAATTGCTCAAAAGTGAAACTCAAGCTGCGATTACTTCTGAGGAGTGAAACTCAAAAGTGAAACTCAAAAGTGAAACTCAAGCTGCTCAAAAGTGGAACCCGGGGTTTGTGATTTTGTGAAACTCATGCGGCGGTGGTGACGTGGTGTGGTGGACGGAGGGCTTTTTGTATTAATTATTATAAACTATGAGGCTTTTTGTATCACAAGCGGCTGTGGTGATTGTGGTAAATAGATTTGGTCATTTAAATATTATTTTAAATTATTTATTAAGATTGGGATTTGGGATAAATAATTTTTAAGAGAGAAAATATTTTATCCCTTTCATACCTTAATATATAATATTTAAATAGATTGGGATTTGGGATATAGAATATTACAAAAATACATGTTGGTACTAAATATAATATTAAAGTTTGTTTTATTTTTGAATTGAATTATAAATCTGGAATAAAAATATAAAACACAAGGGCATAATTGACATTTCATATAAAAAATTGAGGAGAGGCAATTGCCTCCCCTTGACTATAGGTGCATCCGCCACTGGCTGGAAGTACCTTCACAGTACTTAGAAGGTGATGAAGAGGTTCAGTCCGTATCTAGTGCATCTACTAGTAGAGGTGAGGCTACTACAACGACTGAGAAAAAGATAAAGTATGACCCCACATGTGATCATGCACAGTTGAAGTTCCAACTTGGTATGAGCTTTGTTGATATAAAAGAGTGCAAGGATGCCATCAGAAAGTATTCTTTGATAAAAGAATGCAAGGATGCCATCAGGGTTTATTGCATGCTATTCTTGATCTGACTCCTCATGCCGAGCTTATAAATTGTGCTCGACATGTATACAACAACTGGAAGAAAACATTCAAAAATCCTGATTTGAAGAACTTGTTACGGAGAGCGACGTAAGTACATATGTTGCTCGGTATAACAAAGATTGAAGGATTTAGAAGCTGTAGATCCGGCTGCACATGATGATTTTCTGGCTAGAGAACCGAGAAGGTTCTGTAAGGCTTTCCTCTCCATAGGAACTAGGTGTGATATGATTGACAACAACATTTCAGAGTGCTTCAACAGTTACATCATCAGTGCAAGATCGAAGCCCATAATCGACATGCTTGAGGAAATAAGAGGTCAGGTGATGTCACGACAGTATGACAAACATATGTCCATGGTTGGTGAAATGGAAGGTGAAGGCCACAACTTTGTCCTAATATACATGCTGCACTTGAACAATTGAAGGTTCAAAGTAGAAAATGCACTTGTAGGGCTACTTTACATAATAAGTTTCAAGTCCAGTTCAAGGATGACCAGTTCATTGTCAATACTGTGGAGAGGACTTGTTCTTGTAGAGCTTGGGATATTACCGGAATTCCTTGCATATATGCCTGTTCAGTAATAACTTTTCTTAAACGGGATCACCGATTATATGTTGCTGAGTGTTACAGTGTCAAGCAATACCAAAAGGCTTATGCACATGGAATAGCACCTTTGAACGGTTATAAGATGTGGCCACCTGTAGTCGGGAATCCCGTGAAACCACCAGCTCATAAGGTTATGCCGGGTAGACCAAAGAAAAAGAGAAGACGAGGAATTGAAGAAAAAGATGGTGAGAGTAGGAGCAGGCTACCTCGAATAGGTGGGCATGGGACATGTAAAAAATGCAAAGAACAAGGTCACAACCAAAGAACTTGCAAAAACCCACCAGTGGTCCAGCCACCAAAGGTTCTAATTTTTTTGATTTCTGGTCTGATTTTTGTGGTTCTGATTTTGTGCTTTGATGTTATGTTCTACATTCTGTTCTGATGATCAGTTCTAAGTTTTTGGTTATGTTCTGCTGATATTTTTCTGTTATGATGATGTTCTGTTAATGGTTATTCTATAACTTTTGACTTATCTAGGCGAAGTGTGGAAGACCATTAAAAGGTCATCTTCCAACGCAGAAGGACAAAGCTCAGAAGTCGAGCAAAGCACCCAACAACAAAGGAAAAAAAAACAAGCATTTCAACAATCTCAAACTCAACAAATAATGAAGGGGAGAGCACAGGTATACGATACTGAATTCCAGTTCTCATCTATAGTTCATTATTTTTGCTGGCTATATTATTTATCTTTAAACGAACCTTGAATTTTATGTGACGAAAATTGAAGGCCAGACAAGGATTAGGTATTTTGGTTGGTGAATCGGGAACTATTTATGCACGGGTATGAATATATTACTTTCAAATTACCTTGTAAAATTTGTGAGATGGTAATATTAATTTGTGAGTTGGTGAATCGGGAACTAATTTGCTTGATTGACAGATGGTAAAATTTAAGAGCATTCGTCAAATGAGCTCTACATGTGAGGTCGGTACTAGCTCAAGAAGCCAGACCGTGTGTCGAGGTCGCAGTCGGGGACGAGGTCGAGCTAGAGGGGAAGGGGAAGGGGAGCTACTATAGGAGAACAAGGAAATGTCATGGACACTCAAGAGAGTCGTATCTAAGATTCGATCATGACTTTTGAATTTAATACTCGATCATGACATATTTTGAAATTTATTTTGAATTTAATACTCGATCACTATATGTTTTGAAATTTGTTTGAAATTTGTTTTGAATGTAATATGACAGTTTGAATCTGAAAGTGAAGGCGAATCAGCTTAATTTGAATCGCTTAACCATGATTTTGTTTTTTCTAGGTATGGCTGGAAGCAAATAAAGGTTGCTCATGTTCAATCTTTTTCTGGTGAGCATATAACTCATTGCGAAAAAAGGTACAGGTTGTCAACGAAAATTTAAGAAACAAGCAATTAAATTTATGAAGATTCTAAGTAAAGTTTGCTCACTTCCAAAACGTAGATGAGTTTTTTTTTTTACAAATCTTGTGCTCCAAATAAGTAATATTGAATCCATGTACCTCATAAAGGCTCTCGATTAAAGTATAGTAGATTTAATACTCGATCACTATATGTTTTTTTTTCAACATGATTTATATTGCAAAAACTTGAAAGATGATGATTTAAATTGTAAAAACCTGAAAAGTGGTGATTTAATTTGCAAAAAATTAAACGATGGTGATTTAATTTGCAAATACATCTCATACTCAAAACGACGTCGTTTTAGGATGATCACGTAGGCGTCCATGTCAGCATTTCGGTGGCCGGAAAAAATTGGGGGTCGGAGCGTGTCTTAAATTGCAAGAAATTGAAACTTCGTGATTTAATTGACCAAGTTTTAAAAAGCGTGTTAAATTTGCAAATTTGGACAACTTTATTTTATTTTTATTTTTTTTGCAAAAACCCCAATAATAAATGCATTTCTAATTTAGAGTAGACTTAGGGGGTGTTTGGAAAAGCTTTTTTTAAGCTGCTTCAGCTTTAAGCTTGTGTCGTAGTGTTTGGAAGTCCCGGCTTAAAGCTGAGATTCTCTAAAATGGGGTCGATTTTAGAGAATCTGTCGAAGCTGCTTCACCCCAGCTTCGAGCTTTTAGCTTATAGCTTACGTATTTTTCGGACGAAATTACCCTTACTAATTTTATTTAATTCCAAAAATTAACCTTCCTAATCCTACTTTGTGAGAATATATTTTACTATTTTAGTATTTTGTAGTATTAGATTGAAATTGTAAGCAAAAAATAAATATTAAATAATAATAATTTGTGAATTTTATTATTTATTATAAATATTAATTAGTAACACTGAGGACAAAACAGACATTTTTATTAAAAAGTAACAATAAGCTACTTCTATCAGCAATATTTTCAAACACTATTTTCCCCACTTTCAGCAGCTTTCAGCACTTATTTCCAAACACTAATTGATTTTCAAATAAGCTGCTTTCAGCAGCTTTAAGCAGCTTTCAGCACTTATCAATAAGCTTCAGCTACTCCAAACACCCACTTAGACTGAGTAGTAGTTTGTCATCTAAGCTCGTGAGCCTTCCCATAGTATCTATTGATGAAACTACTCTGCAAAGGAAGATATGCCAGCAAACGGTAAGTGAGTTCCTAAACAGGATCATGAGGGAGGAAGTGTATCAAATAATTGACCATATGAGCAAACAACCACACTCATCACTCTAATTTACCCTCAACTGCTTTCTCTCATCTGCACTCAACTCTTCATCCCCAATCAGCTCCTGATCATTTAGTAGACAACTTGATCAATTGTGGTTCTTAGATAAAGATGCTTAACAAACCTATTCATGCAAGCTAATAAAATGATAATATTCCATTATGGAACGTAATACAAAACTCAGTAATATAATTTATTAGAATATCTCTAGTTCATCAAGTTCCCAATCAAACTCACAGAGAACCTGGACGAGTAGTGCAAGATAGCTTCACAAAGGATTCAAATACTTTTATAAAATACAGTACAATCAACCAATCCCCTTCACAAAATCTCAACATGCTTATTTATCATAAATAGGATAAAATACCAACTTGGGAACAATAGGATAAAAAACCTAGACCACTGTGGTCTGCTTTAATTCATCTTCCTTAAAGGGATTATAGAAGTCTGCAAAAATATGATATAATATTGTTAAATCTATTATAGTGCAATTAGGAAGATATTCACAACTGTATATAAAACATAAAGAAGTTTAAATAAATTCAGTGTTCACAAAATCTATTCAAGTAATATTGCACCTTATAGTACTCTAATGTAGATGGAGATAGAAGATGGATAATTTTCCACATGCAAGGATTACTTTTGAGGTCGTCTAATGGTATCATTAAAGACCTTTTAACACTAAAAATATTATTAGCACCATATTGAAAGCATGTTTTCCTAGCATGACATGAGCATGATTTTTATACAAGCAAATTATATAACATATTTAAAGTCCTTGAAGATGTTGCCTTAAGAATAACAACTTAGATTCCTTACATAGTTGAACTTGATATGAACAATATGAAGAGGCCTCCGAGAAGACACCCCGTTAATGAAGGTAGTGGAGGAAACAACCCTTCTGAGAACCTTAACAATACACAGTTGCTGGAGGCTATGAGGAAAATGTTCCCGTAACGCTAAGGAGGAGATCCAATAGTGAATGATTTTAGGACAATAGTAATGAAGGACTCACTTTTGTGGAGGAATGAATTGGCGATCTAGAGCGGATCTTCGAGCACCTACGATGCACTGAAGCTTAAAAAGTTACGTGCGCAAAGTATCAGCTAGCCCAGGACGCGCGAGAATGGTGGAATTCTCAGCCTAGGACTATGGCGCCAAAGCAGCGACAAAACATCACTTGGGATTTCTTTAAGACACAAATCTTGAATAAGTTTTTCCCTGAATCTGTTCAACGGAAAAAGAAAGTAGAGTATATGACCATAAAACAAGGGAACAGATCAATAGTGGACTACGACCGCAATTTCACTCAGCTCTCTCAGTTTGCACTTGACTTAGTGGATACTGAACAGAGGAAGATGGTGATTCTCGAGAGCGGACTACATGATGAAATAGGCGGTATATTAGCTGGACATGAGATTACCACATTTGATATGTTAGTGCAGAAAGCCCAAGCAATTGCCAAACGCAAAAAGCTTGACGGACCAACATCTAGACCGTCTATCACTACTGGAAAGAGACGATGTGATGATAATAGGAGTCAAAGTACTGTAAAGAAGCAGAAACAAGTTGTTCCTAGCAATACCACGACCTCCACCGAAAAACCAAAGTGCCCTACATGTGGTAGGAATCACTATGGGGAATGCTTGCGAGGAAAGTTTATATGCTACCGTTGCCGCCGGGAGGGACACATGGCACATAACTACCCTTTGAACAAAACTACGCCCCCCAAACAACAATGGAAAGCGGGGAAAAACAAGAGTTTACTCCACGATGGAAGCAGATGAGGATGATGATGAACCATAGACAGTGTCAGGTACCACTCAGTTTTCAACTACGTTTTAATTTTATTATATGAATCAATTGCATCCAATTATAGTTAGTAAACTTGACTACCTTAGGAAACCTTTTAGCACTTAACCAAATACCCTAGTTTCTATTTATTTATTCCGGAGCATCGGATTCCTTCATATCGAAAAGATTTTACGATAAAATAGTGGAAAAATGTGAAAAGGAAGCGTGCATGGTTGTGTTTCCAGTAGGCAAGGCAAATGAAACAAATCATGGAATTGAAGGAGCAACATTGAAGATCGATGGCGTGACCATAAAAGTTGACTTGTATATTGACGAACAAATAATAATTCTCCCAAGTGCACGCACTACAACAAAAACGCTGATAGACAACGGTTAAAAACTGTTGTCTATCACGAAATATCGCGTTGTCGTAGGTACCGTTGTCGTAGGTTTTCGCTAATAGACAACGGTTTTAACCGTTGTCTTTAAGATTTTCGACAACGGTTTTCAACCGTTGTCTTTTTGG
This sequence comes from Lavandula angustifolia, assembly GCA_028984105.1. Classification (NCBI taxonomy): domain Eukaryota; kingdom Viridiplantae; phylum Streptophyta; class Magnoliopsida; order Lamiales; family Lamiaceae; genus Lavandula; species Lavandula angustifolia. The sequence continues at coordinate 30,912,333 of CM054803.1, forward strand.
TATTGCGTCCGTTGTCGTCTGATCTTTCGACAACGATTTAAAACCGTTGTCTTTTCATTTTTCTACACGTTGTCGTATGCGTTTTAGACAACGATTTTCAACCGTTGTCGTATCGTTTTTATTCCGTTGTCGTATGTATATTCAACAACGGTTTCCTATCGTTGTCTTTCACTTTTTTCAGCTGTTGTAGTAGGTATTTTTTACAACAGTTTGTAACTGTTGTCGTTTCGTTATTTCAACCGTTGTCAAAGGTACAATTTACAATTTACCACCATCAATAAAACTAATAAAATTCTGTAATATTTCTATAAAATACTTATCAAGAAATTCCGTACTATAATAATAATTCATTGTTCTACGACTAAAATCTCAAATACGTACAAAATATAACAAAACTAGCTCATTACAAAACAAACTACCCATTCTTCGACAACCATTGAAAAATTTACCAAGAAGTTGGTTGCATTCGGACCCCAGTACTTCGACAGGATTGAAAAATGACAACTTTGTTTTGCTTCTCGATAATACGCTGCCACAGAAGACATTTCCCATCAAGTTTTTATACAAATCATTCTCAGAAAATACAAGTTTCTTCATGTCAATTAAGAGTAGAGGAATGAATGAACAACTAATAGCAACAGAATGCATGACTTCATACCTCCATATTAAGTTTAACCGTATAGTAACATATCAGGAGCAATAAGTTAAGGTCATGGTAAGATTAGCTTATTTAAATCTAGGTTAATATAGTTAAAGCAAGAGAGTTAAGAGAGAGTCCATGAAACTTGACTGTATTGGGAGGAGTTTTATCTAGAAACCATGATGAATAAAAAATGCACAAAGATGGAGCAGAAAACCCCACAGAATTCCAATTAAGTAAATAAGCAATAGTAAACAACAGGTAAGACTACCAGTGCATGAATCAAGAACCTAAAAAATCTGAATTTTACTAAAATCACTTGCATTGAATCCTATTTCGTAATAAAATATTTCAATTCAATTAAACTGAAGAGAACATATACCTTGATCTGTGCTGGTTCTTCAAATCATCCAATATCTGATTAAGCAAGTCTACAGCTGCACAAAATATCAAGAGATATGGTCTATAATTGACAACAATACAAATATATATCCATAACTCACCAATCATCAGTTAATTCATGCAAAAAGTGAGAAACAATATCATAATGTAAATTGAGAGTTTTCATTATCTACCACACTGGTGATTAGAAGGGTTACAGTAATAGGATACAAGATATGCTTGTATGTTTCACATTCAACAACAATATACTTTCAACAGGAAGCTACTCTTTCACACTTTTATAATTGCATAGAGTATAAATTAAACATTTCATCTAGAAAAATGAGCAAGCCTGTCCAACCAACATAACACGGTACGTGTGCAGCGAGGTATTCTCAATTTTTTTATGCTTCTATCAAAATGATTCAAAGAATATATAATGTTAGAAATGAAGCAGGACAATAAGCACAGAGAATCAAATGTACAACACAATCTGTTGGGCTATGAGTTAGTAGGAGATACTCAGTAGTTAATGGGTTAAAATAATATTGGGGGAAATCGTAGTAGTACTATGGAATTGAAGATCCCAAAACCCAGCTGATATCAGTAGTGTAGTGTCGATAGGACTAGACGATGTATAGGCTAGACTGTTTTTATTTTGTTTATCATTCTGTCTATGTCCTATACGGGGTAAAATGTTGGATTGATCTTCTGTCGAAGTTACTTTCCATAACCCCACGTCATCAGTGTAATTGCTTGCGTTCTTAAGTCATCAGCTGATCTTCGCCTCAGTAGAAGACATCTCATCAGCTGACAGACATCAGCAGAAGAACTCTATGCAAGCTCAGTACCTAGTCATTAGCTGACCATACTCAAGAGAATATCTCTTGTCAGCCGACTCAGACGAAGAAGACAGAGACTGCTTGAAGGCTACTGTATTCGACAGGAAACGACCCAGTTGTTCAAGTCTTTTCGAAAGTCAGCAGAAAACCATACGAGGATTAGGGAGAGTCAACTCCGATGTCTGACACATCTCACCTACCACAAACCTCGACCAATGAGAAGCCGCCAAAGCATATCTGCTCTGACCAACTAAAGCTGCTCTCATGTACAGTGTCCAACAACTCTGCTGCAACAATTCGAATTTATGGCCGTTTTCTTTGGAAGCTTGTGACACGTGGCATTGTCGTCTTCAACGGACATATGCCTAGGTCACAACTATAAATAGAGAAGAAATCCGAGCTTCACGCATGGGATATCAAGGGAAAAACGCTCAAGCTTTCAAACGACTCTAGCACATTCAAGATCAATCCAGCGAAGAAATTGCCCAATAGAAAATCATTAGTTCTTCTCTCTAGAGTTCTTTAGATCCCTCTTCTCTAGCTAAGCTCATTCCCAAATCTATAGCTTAGAAATTCGAAGGAGTTCACTTTTAGTGATTGTTCTTACTGTAAGAACTCCTTCCTAGTTGGAGATTATCCCCTCCTCTTCAAACTTAGGTTTGAATTGTAAAGTCGCTAAGGACTATAACTTAGAAGGGTCTGTCCAGCGCACAGATTCCTTGCTGAGGCTTGCTCAGATAAATCAACAAGACCTCCTGTTCAGCAGGACCGTGGACGTAGGATCTTGCGTATCCGAACCACGTTAAAAATTGCTTGTGTTATTTACTGTTTTATTGCATTGCATACAAACTGATTACAAAATCATAACTTTGCATAAAAAGTATTTTCAAAGCGCACTAGCAAAAATACTTTATCTTGCGAAAACACGTTTTCAAACTGAGACGAATCTTCGGGCCCCACTCTCTTATCCGCACAACGTCTGCGACTGAGTTTCAAAGTACTGACAAAAGTCAGTAGGAGAGCTCAGTAGTTGGCACACTTCTGACCCGCGATCGAAGGTTACTATTTGACACTGTTCATCAGTTGCAACCTACAGCTCAGCTGTCCTTCGCGTTTGAGAAAAGAAACTGTGATCAGGTGTATTCACCCCCCCCCCCTCTACACCTAACTATCGTCTCCGGACCAACAATTGGTATCAGAGCAATGGTGTTCTTCTGATCATCGATTCTGTAACTACTGGTCTACTCGAACAGATACTAAAAACGTTTTTCACTGCATAAGCATCTCTTCATAGATCCTTATACTCTTACCCATAATGTCTTATATGTCAGGTATTCGGATGGTACCGATGTTCTCAGTAGAGAACTATACGGTGTGGCGTGTGAGAATGGAGGCGCACCTCACATCGATGCATGACAGCATGACGGACGTCCTTGAGACAGGACCCATCATTCCCATGATCGACAGTGTACAATTTGCTGCTGCGGGAGGTGTAGGGGCACAGACTGGTGCCAAGGTCGCAAAAGACAAATCTGCCTTCACACCGGAGTAGAAAAAGCTGCACAACCTCGACCGAGTTGCACGTAATGCTATCCTGACAACGCTCAGCCATTCACACCTCGGGAGGGTGCAAGACTGCAAAACGGCAAAAGAACTTTGGGATGCCCTGGCTGTACTGAGCCAAGGAACCCCGCAGATTAAGGAAAACAAGCTCGAATTAGAGCTTCAAAAGTTCGACACCCTTGCCATGGAGCCCAACGAGACCATTGACGAGCTAAGCGTCAGATTCACAAATCAAATCAATGTGATCAACGGGCTGGGGAGGACGTTCACCAACAAAGAGATGAACACAAAGATCCTAAGAGCGCTACCTCGACAGAAGTGGCTTCCTTTTGCTACTTTTTTACGTCGCTCAGATCTTAATGCTCTAACTCATGATGTTATCTTTTTAGAACTAAAGACGGAGGAATTTGAGCATAGCCTACCCCAACGATGTTCAAGCGCTCCAGCTGACACTCAGATTGATCATGCTTTTAAAGCAACAGTCAGCAAAACTGGAGTCAAACCAATTTCTTCAAGTAAGGTAGTAGCCACAACAGAAGCAAAGTCCTCTGAGACCTCTGCTACTGACCAACTTGCTCTTATGGCTCTCAAATATCAAAGAGAAAAGGAGAGAGTCAGAAAGCTGAAGAAATATCACATAGATTCTTCCTCAGGTAAGAAAGATTATCAAAAAAGGGAAGAATCTAAACCTTCTACTGACTGCAGGAACATAGAAGCTGCTGCTAGTCCATCCAAAGACTCAGCTGGAAAAGGCAGCAGATCATCTGTCTGTTACAACTACAAGAAGGAGGGACATTATCAATACGACTGTCTCAAACTCTCAGCTGCTCAAAGAGCAGAACGACAGGCAGACGTGAAAAATTTGCCCGAAGGAGGCAGGCCTACATAGCCGGAGAGATATCCGATGACTCAATCAAGGATGATACATTCATGTATTCTTCTGAAGACGAAGCTGCATTTGTTGCTGTTGAGATCGGAGAAACAGATCCTGAAGAAAATGCAGAATATTGTCTGATGGTCGGAGAAGAGGCTGAGGTAAATTCTAAACTTAATTTAACCTCTTCTTCTCACAGCACACACGACATGTGCTCGGTCACAGATGAGCCTCTAGACGTGGTACAAGCCTATGATGATCTACTAGAGGAGCAGATTCAGCTGAGCAGAGAGTTCAACAGAACCATTCAGGAACTGGAACAGGTAAAGGCTGAGAATCAGAGACTTTCTTCTGATTGTCAGGTCTCTACTGAGTCTGAGAATCTTGTTGTGAGACTCAAGGAAGAGATTAAATCTCTTATGACTAAGTCTCAGCTTCAAGAAACTCAGATATCAGTTCTGACCAAGGACAATTCTGAGAAAGATACTGAGATAGCCCGACTCAGTCAGAAGCTCGCAGAAGTTGAAAAGGATTATGAGTCACTTCAAAGAAGTGATGAAATTTGGCGAGGACTGATGACTGAATAGTACCTAGGAGCTAAGGAGAAGTTGGAAAGCCTGCTTAGAGCTCAAAGGCCAATAGCCATGAAAGAAGGACTTGGCTATACTCACGAAGCTTCCACTTCAACGTCAAAAAGCTCAGAAATGCTGGCTGATAGGCTCGTCAGAGGAAAGGTTCAGGCTACTGACTCAACACCTCAGGCGAAGAACAAACAGAAGATAATAGCACCTCAGACGAGCAACAAGAAACTACTGACCAGAGGTTCCAGCCCCAGGACACCACGATCAAACTCAGGGGGAACCAAGAAGGTCAGGTGGGCAGAGCAGTACAGTGAACCACTATATGAACATCCAGCTCAGTATGGTTCGTACTACTATGAGCCCAGGGTCAGGAGAAACATAAAGCATCAGAAGAAGAAAGCTCCTGAACCCAAAACTGCCAGAAAGTCAGTATCTCCAAGTCCTGTGGAGAAGAAAGCTGACAAGGTTCAGAAGAAGAAGTCTCAGACTTCTAAGGTCCCCAGACAGATCTGGGTTCCGAAATCACCTACTAACATGTAAGGACCCAACTGAACTAAAGGGTACCTAATTTTTTTTTCTGTTTTGCAGGTGCATAAGGACCCTTGGATTGTGGACAGTGGCTGCTCAAGACATATGACTTATCAAAAGAGCCTGCTGACCAATTACGTACAAGAACATGGTCCCAGAATTGAGTTTGGTGACAACTCAAACGGCTATACAAGGGGATACGGAACACTGAACATTGGGACTGCCTCAGTTCCAAGAGTAACATATGTTGAAGGACTTCAACATAATCTCCTTTCTGTCAGTCAATTCTTTGACAATCTGAATAGAGTTATCTTTGACGCTGGTTTCTGTGATGTTGTTGATAAATCTACAGGGAAAACAGTGTTATCAGGTTCGCGGAGAAAGAATATTTATGTTGCAAACTGGAAAACCGCAGAACCTGAGGCTTGCTTACTCGTACAGACGAAATCCAGTGACAAGACAGGATGGCTGTGGCACAAGAGACTCAGCCACCTGAACTTCAAGACTATGAGCAAGCTAGCCAAGAACTATAAAGTCAGAGGACTACCCAACGAATCGTTTATCAAAGACAGAAATTGTGAAGCATGTTTGAAGGGAAAGCAGACAAAGAAAAACAATCCACCAATTCCGTCACCTTCTACTAATGGAATCCTTCAACTGCTGCACATGGACCTATTCGGACTAGTCTCTCCAGTGACTATAAGAGGCAAGAAGTATGCCCTGGTCGTTATTGATGACTACTCGAGATATACTTGGGTTATCTTCATAGCCAACAAATCTGATGTCCAAACTGAGCTGCCCAATCTGCTGAAGAAACTCAGTGTGGAAAAGGACATCAAGATACAGAGAATTCGCTCAGACAGAGGAACATAATTTCTCAACTCAGTAGTTAAAGAGTACTTAGATAAAGAGGGAATTCAGCACGAGACATCAGCAGCTCGCACCCCTCAGCAGAACGGACTTGCTGAACGTAAAAACAGAACACTCAAAGAAGCAGCAAGAACGTTCCTAGCAGACTCTGGACTACCCTCAAAGTTCTGGGCTGATGCTACTGACATCGCCTGCTATACTCAGAATCGATCACTGCTTACACAACAACACACGAAGACACCTTACGAACTATGGAAAGGGAGAATTCCTTCTATTTCTCATTTTCATATTTTTGGTTGTCCGTGCTTTATCCACAATAATGGGAAAGATCAGTTGAAGGCCTTTGATAGAAAATCTGATCAAGGAGTATTCTTAGGATACTCTCGAGTCAGTAAAGCCTTCAGAGTCTTTAACTATCGGACTCTTTGCGTGGAGGAAAGCCCTCATGTTGTATTTGACGAGTTTGTTACTGAAAACAGGAAATCTTCAAAGACAAATACTGAGGATGTCAGCAGCCAGCTATATGATCTCGCACTAAACGACAAAGCTGAAAAGATCTAGCATTGTTGGGATGATGAGTCAGACAATGAAGAAATACAGACTCAACCAACAGGCGATGTAGTTGACCTGGTTGATTCTAATGAACAGAATCAACAGCAGGTAACAACGGTCGATGAGGAAGCCCCAGTGGTAACTGAGACCTCTACTGAGAATATAAACTCAGGGGGAACGACTGATGTTCCTGAGCGAAATGCCCCTGAACCTGGAAACTCAGTAGATCCTAACCTTCTTACTGAACTAATGCAATCACAGAATAGTACAACTGAAATGCCTAACACACCTACTGACTGTGCAGAAGTAGTATCAGAAGAAGAAGCCAGACTCAGACGTTCATGGCTCGACGCTCATTCTTCAGATCTTATTATTGGAGATCCATTAACCACTATCAAGACAAGATCTAGACTAAGTCGAGGAGAAAGCTCACTTTACTCTTGTTTCTTGTCTACAGAAGAACCTCAGTCAATAGAGGATGCACTCAACAATGCTGACTGGATCATTGCCAAGCAAGAAGAGCTGAACCAGTTCATTAGAAACGAAGTTTGGGAGCTTGTTGACAGACCTAGACATCAGCACGTTATTGGTACTAAGTAGGTCTTCAAGAACAAGCGTGATGAAAACAACGTCATCGTCAGAAATAAAGCTCGACTAGTTGCCAAGGGATATTGTCAAGCAGAAGGAATCAACTTTGATGAAATGTTTGCTCCAGTCGCCAGATTGGAAGCCATTCGTCTGTTCCTAGCTTATGCAATGCATCAAAGATTCAAAGTATATCAGATGGATGTAAAGTCAGCTTTTCTGAATGGCGTACTGAAGGAAGAAGTCTACGTGGAACAACCGCCCGGCTTTCAGCAGGGACATCAGGTGTATAGACTTAGGAAAGCTCTGTACGGGTTAAAACAAGCACCCAGGGCTTGGTACGATACCTTATCAGACTTTCTACTTCAGAAAGGTTTTCAGAAGGGGACAGTAGATCGCTCCCTATTCAGCATAAAGTCAGGAGATAACATTTTACTGGTGCAAATCTACGTGGACGACATCATTTTCGGATGCAGAAACGTGACTATATGTCAACAGTTCGAGAAAATGATGAAGGAGAAGTTCGATATGTCCATGATGGGCGAAATTAATTATTTCCTTGGATTACAAGTCAAACAATCACCTGAAGGAATATTCATCAATCAAGCCAAGTACACTCGTGATCTCCTGAAAAGATTTGGCTGCGACTCGATCAAGCCAGTCAAGATCCCCATGAACACTAATTTCAAAATCGATCTAGACAAAGAGGGAGCTTCTGTTAACTCAACTGATTATAGAGCTATTATTGGCTCCTTATTATATTTTTTAGCAAGCAGACGTGACATAACTTATGCTGTAGGTGTATGTGCAAGATTTCAGGCGAATCCCAAGCGAAGTCATCTAGACTCAGCAAAGAAGATTCTGCGATATCTGAAAGGAACACCTGACGCAGGGTTATGGTATCCTGCTGATGATAATCTTATACTAACAGGTTATTCTGATGCTGATTATGCAGGATGCAGGATAGATCGAAAGTCAACTTCTGGAACGTGTCAGTTCCTAGGCAGCAAGCTGATATCTTGGTTTTCAAAGAAACAGCATTCAGTGGCAACGTCCACTACTGAAGCTGAGTACATGGCTGCTGGAAGTTGCTGTGCCCAGATTCTTTGGCTTCGACAACAACTGCAAGACTATGGTATATCTCAGGATGAAGTGCCCATCTACTGTGACTCCACCAGTGCTATTGCTATAACTCAGAATCCAGTTCTCCATGCGAGATGCAAGCACGTGGATAATCGACACCACTTCATCAGAGACCATGTCGAGAAGAAGGACATTAGAATGGAGAAAATCCATACTGACAAACAAAGGGCAGACATACTGACCAAACCACTAGTTGAGAACAGTTTCAGAGAATTATCAGTTGAGCTAGGTCTACTGGATCCTACTGAATCTTATCAGTAGAAGCACAACAATTGATATCAGTAGAAGCCAACTACTGATGATAACAATTGGTGTCAAGTGCAGAAATCAGTACGACAGGTCAGAAGACTCAGTACTTGATTCAGTCGGGTGAATCAGACAGTACACAGTAAGGGGGAACGTGTCTATCAGCACATCCTTTGTCCTCCTGAGTCAAAACGGTAACCAGCTGACCGTAAAATCAGCTGAAGAGGTTTGCGTAGTTTTATGTACTTAACATTATCAGAAGCATGCTTGCATTTATTATATCAGTCGCTTGCACTCAGTAGTTAATGAGCATTTATTTCCCGCCATTAATCTTTTAAGGTTTAAGTCAGTAGGAAACCGTTTTCATTTAAAAGGCTTAGACTTTAATGCTGCCTGCAACGCATTTCATACATGTCTTCTCAACTTACCTTACTGCACATTTGCCTACGTGGGTCTAGGTTAGAGGCGGCTTGTGTAATCATTCCTTTTATAACATCAAATCTCAGTAGTCATTTTAAAAACGAGATTAAGTTTCAACCGTTCGATCAAAACCGCATGATATGCAAATCTCATAAAATCTCGCGCTTACATCTCTAACTGCATCTGTTCGCCATTTTCACATTTCAAGAGCTTTTGCATTCAGTTTTCTTTCAAACTCCTGTGTTCTTAAACTGCTCTGCATTATTTCCAAGCTCTCCGTTATTCGGTAATTTTCTTGAATCTTGCTTTAAACTCCACTAACTTACTCTATTTTCAAGTGCTAACGAGTTTTTCACAGATATTCATGGCGACCGTGATGACCCCACCAAACATCGACGAGATCATCTTGTCTTGTATTCAGTTCGAGTCGACGATGGTTCTACACCAGGCGGAACTTCCGTTTCTTGAGCCCGTCTTCACGGCTCTCGAGACTTCCGACCTTGAGCTTCTTGTCGCCAAGCACCCCAAAGCTTATTTGCCTCGACAAGTTGCGGAGGTATACTACAATTGGAGATCCGATGAGTATACATGCGCGGAGATGTCATGTTTCTCATACATGAAGGAAGTGGTCCCTCAGACTTGGGAAGCCAGTCATCACGTCATCGATCTTCGAGCCGCCGTGGAATTGACTTTTGATCTTCCGGCTCGAGGAGTCTCACCTGTTGGATGTAAGGAGAAGGAGATTAACTCCTAAGTACAGAGGTTCTGCGGCAGAGACGATATTGTCTTCAAGTCAGCGCTGCCGAAGAATCAGTTGCTACCAGAATACCGCGGGCTCGCCTACATCGTAACTCATATTCTTACGAGCTTCGTTGATTCATTTGATCAGCTATCCAAGCCTCGACTCCAACTGATGATGAAAATAGATGACGGAGTCCGAGTCAACTGGACTGATTTTTATGTGAATGAGCTTAAAGCTCAGGCTCAGAAGTTCGCAGCCACACCCACAGGAGAGAGGAGACTAATTAGTGTGGGAAAGCTGCTGTACGGGATGAAGATGTCCGTAATAATCGAAGAATCTGTATCGAATCACTCAGCCTTTCCTGATTCAAGATACTTTGACAGCAAGCTCATCAAATTCAAGACTAGAGCCGCTGCTGAAAAGTCTATCGGACGAGGGCCACCTGAACCGAAACGTGTCACATCTGACTTGCCCCCTCGTGCCGACCCACCCAAGAGGAAGAGGCTCAGCAAGACTGGACCTTCTGAGGTTCCAAAGAAAACACGCCTCTCCTCCACCCACTCAGGAGGAACCAATACTTGATGCGGACACTGGCATAGAAGGTGCCACCTTGAAGGACAAGGTCCAGCGCATCAGTTCTGAAGAGACCCAGTCGGACACTGCCGGACCGATTGAGGAAACTTCCTCTGAATGGACGACATTGCAGTCGACCCGGCTCCGAGCCACTGGAGAGGTCACTGCTCAGATCCCCGAGATTGCCGACCACAGGGATCTGGTCAAAATTGCTATAAGGGCGAGGACTCAGATGCTACTGAGATTCCTCAGCTGGGACGTCCTTGAGGAGTTGATTAGGACGGAGTCAGCTTTGTCCCTACTGACAGAAGAACAGAGCTTGTAATCAGCCATTGGGTTTGGGAACCCGCTGATCTTGCGCCATTCGAGGATCTTCATGCTGCTATGCTCTATCTACTGAGCTTAAGATCCTCAGAACCTGTCAACAGCCCTTCGCCTCCATCTCATCACGACAACGATGACAATGATGATGATGATGACATGGATCAGGCACCACCCAAGGAAGCAGATTTGGGAGGATCTGCATAGGGTAACACTCCCCACGAGCAGGGTAAATCACCACCATCTTCTACATCAGGTGATGCCCCGGTTGCCTCGAAGCTGAGTCGAGCGCAACAACTCGCGACATTTGAGTAGAGGCTCGGGACCAGCAGCTATCAGATAAAACCTATCGGCTCCGTGACCTCCAAGTCAGTCAACAAAGCCATCAGGCAAAAGGGAGATAAGAATCGTCTCCTTGCCAAGGACGTATATCTCAAATGGGCTCAGTACACCAAGGCCCAGAACGAAAAAGTTGATCGACTTGCAACAGAGGTGAAGAAGGTCTCAGAAGCTCCTACTCCTTCTCTCAATATTCAGGAGATAGTCGACACCGCCCTCGCAGCTCAGAAGGCGGACTTAGCCGCTCAGAGTCAGCAGCTCCTACTCTCTCAGCAGAAATTATTCTCTGTACAGCTGACTCAGAGTCTTGCGGCAGTCCAAGCCACAAAGGACGAGCGCAACAAAGTGGCCTTCTCCTGCCTTCAAATAGCTATAAAACAACAGGCGGAGGCCCTCATACTTATTCAGAAGGAGATGACAGAATCTCATGATCAGTCTCTCCTACAACTGAGACAGGAGTCCGCAACTCAAATCAAACACATACGTGCTGACTAGGAGAAAGACTGGGAGCACTACTGCGACGCTGTCAAAGACTTCGAATCAACCACCACCTCCATTAAGAATATATGCTACATTCTGGAGAAGGAGGTAATTGCCATCCGCACTCGCCTCTCCCTGGCTGATGATGCCAAAAAGGGGGAAGGAGTAGAGGAAGAAGAGAAAGCTGAGGCGGATCAGGCTCAGGCGGAAGGAGGACCAGAAGTCCAAGCAATAACTAAGGGGGAAGGTTCAGCTGTTCAAGCTGGAACCAGCTTAGTACCCCCTTCCCAAATCGTCCGAATCCCAACGACTGTGGTTGAGCCAACTGCTGAATCCTCAGCTCAACATATCGAGGAGGTCGTATAGTTCGTCGACCAAGAGGACGAGCTACTGCCACCGCAAAGGCGGGGAACGAGATTACCACTGAATCTACTCCTCCATCTTCCCCGACGCCTAAGTTCAAATTAAAGGCGGTGCAGGAGGCATTCGATCAACGTGTTGCGCAAAAACTTCAAGATGAACTCGATTATGAGCAACAGATCGAAGAAGAAGCTAAGAAGCCTAAGAAGCCTATTGGCATAATCGCCAAAAGCAAAGCCAAGAAGCTCCTGGATGAAGAGAAGAGAAAAGCTCAAGAGGAGCAGGCTAAAGCTTCTGCCACTGAAGTCCTACCCTTGGCTCAGAGTACTGATATTCCTACACTCACTCCAGAGCAAGAGGCAGAGGACAGAGCCACCTGGGAGGCTACGCTGAAAGGACTGAATCTCCGGAGAGGAGACACTAGATCAGCAGCCCTCAGAGAAAAGAAGAGATTGGAAGATCTGGCAAATGGCCAGTGAACCAGTCGTAGATTGGAAGAGACAAATTCCAAGGTCATCCAAGTTCTACAGGAGAGGCGCTCCCAAAGGAATTTATCTGAAGAAAACCCCTTCTCCTCATGTAGATAAATGGGTACCTTTGGAGCTAAACGAGCAATGGGAGGAACTAAAGGAGGAATTCATCAAGGGATACTATGTATGGGGTTTCTATCCTTCTAGGATCCCGGCTGATCAACTATTCGACGAATTTATTCATCAGTATAATGCCCGGATCAGAGCTCAAATTCTGCTGATCCTAGAGAAGGAGAAGCTACCTCTCAGAGCCCCTGCATTCAGACACATCCCTCCTCCAAGGACGACTCGTGGCGTATTATGCATGAAGGAGATAGATGACGAGATCAAAGCAGCAGCTTATCATCGTGACCTTAGTTCTGATCTACCTGCTGATCTCGAGGAAATCCAAACTCTGCGCGCAAGGATCTATAAATACTATGGTTTGGACCCTCCAGCTGATAGGTCTGCAGATTTCAGGAGTAGAACCAAGAAGTTCAGACGTCAGCAATAGTCTTCTGATCCTTTCCTTCTTTTGTATAGAGATAGGAACCTTGTAATGTACTTGCTCATATATATCAGTTCCTATTTCTAGCCAGACAATTACTCATTGTCTTACGACCCTTGTTTTTGTTTGTGTTATCACAACTGATCACTGAAGTGATCTAACACACACTCACACATAACCGTTTCTCTGATTTTGCCTATCTCTCACTGCTGACCTCATGAGTTAACTGATTCAGTTTTACTGAAGTCTTAGGGGGAATTGTGTTGTATCATCTAGAGGTTTTGGCATCATCAATTAGGGGGAAATTGTTGGGTTATGAGTCAGTAGGAGATACTCAGCAGTTAATGGGTTAAAATAATATTGGGGGAAATCGTAGTAGTACTATGGAATTGAAGATCCCAAAACCCAGCTGATATCAGTAGTGTAGTGTCGATAGGACTAGATGATGTATAGGCTAGACTATTTTTATTTTGTTTATCCTTCTGTCTATGTCCTGTACGGGGTAAAATGTTGGATTGATCTTCTGTCGAAGTTACTTTCCAGAACCCCACGTCATCAGTGTAATTGCTTGCGTTCTTAAGTCGTCAGCTGATCTTCGCCTCAGTAGAAGACATCTCATCAGCTGACAGACATCAGCAGAAGAACTCTATGCAAGCTCAGTACCTTCGCAGTCATCAGCTGACCATACTAAAGAGAATATCTCTTGTCAGCCGACTCAGACGAAGAAGACAGAGACTACTTGAAGTCTACTGTATTCTACTGGAAACGACCCAGTTGTTCAAGTCTTTTCGAAAGTCAGTAGAAAACCATACGAGGATTAGGGAGAGTCAACTCCGATGTCTAACATTTCTCACCTACCACAAACCTCGACCAATGAGAAGCTGCCAAAGTGTTGGATATGAGTCAGTAGATGATACTCAGTTGTTCGTGGTTAAAAGAAAATTGGGGGAAATCATAGTAGTACTATGGAATTGAAGATCCCAAAACCGAGCTGATATCAGTAGTTCAGTGTGTCGTTAGGATTAGCTGATGTATAGGTTAGATTTGTTGTAATCGTTTTTATATTCTTGTCTAAGTCCTGTACGGGGTAATTGTTGAACTGATCTTCTGTCGAAGATACTTTTCAGAACCCCACGTCATCAATGTAATCGCTTGCGTTCTTCAGTCATCAGCTGAGTAAACCTCAGTAGAAGCCAATCCAGCAGCTGATAAGTCATCAGCAGAAGAACTCATACAAGCCTAGTACCTTCGCAGTCGCCAGCTGACTTGCTCAGAAGTTACATTCCATGTCAGTCGACTCAGTCGAAGAAGACAGAGACTTTGCAGTCTAATGTATCCGACAGAAAGCGACCCAGCTACTTAAGTCTTTTCGGAAGTTTAGCAGAAGATCATACGAGGTTGTTTGAACGGTCAACTCTGACATTCTCACCAACCACAAACCTCGACCAATGAGAAGCCGACAACGCCTTACCTGCTCCAAACAATAAAGATGCTCTCATGTACAGTAATTAACTGCCCTGCTGCAACAAGTTCGAATTTATCGCCATTTTCTTTGGATGCTTGTGACACGTGGCATCGCCGTCTCCAACGGACATATGCCATAGCTCACAGCTATAAATAGAGAAGATTTCGAAGCTCCATAAAAAGCGAAGCACGAAATTAAAAAGGGAATTTGCTCAAACTCTCAAACACTCTAGCGAACTCATCAGAACATCCAGCGAAGAATCTGCATTTATTAGAATATTTTGTGATTCTTCTCACTAGAGTCTTTAGATCCCTTTCTTCTCTACCTAAGCTCATTGTCAGATCTATAGCTTAGATTCGAAGGAGTTCATTTTTAGTGAACTGTTCTTATTATAAGAACTCCTTCATTAGTTGGAAAACTGTTTCGCTCCCTTTCGAACTTAGGTTTGAATTGTAAAGTCGCTAAGGACTATAACGTAGAAGGATCTGTCCTGTGCACAATTTCCTTGCTGAGACTTGCTCAGAATAATCAACAAGTTATCCTGCTCTGTTCAGGACCATGGACGTAGGATCTTGCGTATCCGAACCACGTTAAACTGCTTGTGTTCTTTACTGTTTTATTGCATACAAACCTTTGAAAATCATAAGTTTGCATAAAACGTATTTCTAAAGTCGCTCAGCTAAAAGAATTTAATCTGCGAAAACACATTTTCAAAAAGAGACAAACTCCGGGCCCCACACTTATCCGCACACTTAAGTCTCCGACTGAGCTTCGAAGTACTGACAAAAGTCAGTAGGAGAGCTCAGTAGCTGACTCACTCTGTCCCGTGATCGAAGGTTTATTTGGCACTATTCATCAGTTGCAACCAACAGCTTCAGCTGAATTTCACCGAGAAAAAGAAACGGTACTCAGGTGTATTCACCCCCCCCCCCCTCTACACCTGATATTTGTCTCCGGACCAACAATTGGTATCAGAGCGCACGGTGTTCATCTGACCACCTGTTCTGAAATACTGGTCTTCTCGAACTGATCCTTGAAAACGTTTTCTCTGCACAAGCATCTCTTCATTCATCCTTATACTTGTACACATAATATCTGACATGTCAGGTATCAGGATGGTGCCGATGTTCTCAATAGAGAACTTCACGGTATGGTGTGTAAGAATGGAGGCACACCTTACGTCGCTGCATGACAGCATGACTGACGTACTGGAGACCGGACCCATCATTCCAATGATAGACAGAGTTCAGTTCGCTGAAGTGGAAGGTGAAGGTGCTCGTATCGGTCCGAAGGTTCCCAAGGAAAAATCTGCCTTCACGCCTGAAGAGAAAAAGCTGCATAACCTCGACCGAGTCGCACGAAATGATATACTGACAACGTTCAGTGACTCACACCTCGGGAGGGTGCAGGACTGCAAAACGGCGAAAGAACTTTGGGACGCCCTGGCTGTACTGAGCCAAGGAACTCCTCAGATTAAAGAGAACAAGCTCGAATTAGAGCTTCAAAAGTTCGAAGCCTTTGCGATGGAGCCCAGTGAAACCATTGATGAGCTGAGCATCAGATTTATGAATCAAGTCAATGTGATAAACGGGCTGGGAAAGGTGTTCTCAAACAAAGAGATGAACACAAAGATCATAAGAGCGCTACCCCGACAGAAGTGGCTTCCTTTTGCTACTTATTTATGTCGCTCTGATCTTAATGCTCTAACTCCTGATGTTATATTTTCAGAATTAAAGACGGAGGAATTTGAGCATAGTCTACCTCAGAAGTGTTCCAGTGCTCGAGCTGACACTCAAATCGATCATGCCTTCATGGCAACAGTCAGCAAAACTGGAGGCAAAAAGATTTCTTCCAGCAAGGCAGTAGCTGCTGCAGATACAAAGACATCTGAAATGTCTGGTACTGACCAGCTCGCACTGATGGCTCTCAAATACCAAAGAGAAAAGGAGAGAGTCAGAAAGCTAAAGAAATATCACAGAGATTCTCCCCCTGGTAAGAAAGAATATTCAAAAAGGGAAGAATCTAACACTTCTACTGAATGCAGGAACACGGAGCCTGTTGCTAGTCCACCGAAAGCTTCAGCTGGAAAAAGCAGCAGAACATCCACGTGTTACAACTGCAAGAAGGAGGGACACTATCAGTACGACTGTCCCGAACTCTCAGCTACTCAAAGAGCAGAACGGCAGGCCAGAAGAGACAAATTTGCCCAGAAGAGGCAGGCCTACATAGCCGGAGAGATATCGGACAACTCAATTGAAGAGGATACATTCATGTACTCTTCTGAGGATGAAGCTGCATTCGTAGCTGTTGAAGTCGGAGCGAAGGTTCCTGAGGAATCAGCTGAACAGTGTCTGATGGCCGGAGAAGAGGCTGAGGTAAATTCTAAACTTAATATAACCTCCTCTTCACACAACACACAAGACACTTGCTCGGTCTCGGATGATCCTATGGACATAGTACAAGCATATGACGACCTGCAAGAGGAACAAATTCAGCTGAGCAGAGAGTTCAGCAGAACCATCCAGGAACTAGAACAGGTAAAGGCTGAGAATCAGAGACTTTCTTCTGATTGTCAGGTCTCTACTGAGTCAGAGAATCTAGTTGCGAGACTCAAGGAAGAGATTGAATCTCTTATGACTAAGTCTCAGCTTCAAGAGACTTAGATCTCAGTTCTGACTAAGGACAATTCTGAGAAAGAGACTGAAATAGCCCAACTTAGTCAGAAGCTCACAGACGTGCAAAAAGATTATGACTCACTCAGGAGGAGTGATGAGGTCTGGAGAGGGCTGATGACTGAACAGTACCTGGGAGCCAAGGAGAAGCTAGAAAGTATGCTCAGAGCACAACGGCCAACTATCATGAAAGAAGGACTTGGCTATTCCCACGAAGCTTCTACCTCGAAAAGCTCAGAAACGCTGGCTGATAGGTTTGTCAGAGGAAAGGTTCAAGTTGTTGACACCACACCTCAGGCGAAGAACAAACAAGAAATGATCGCACCTCAGCCGAGTAGCAACAAGCAGCTGACCAAAGGTTCCAGCCCTAGGACACCGCGATCAAATTCAGGGCGAACCAAGAAGGTTAGATGGGCAGAACAGTACAAGGAGCCTGTGTATGAGCATCCGGCTCAGTACGGTTCGTACTACTATGAGCCCAGGGTCAGGAGAAGCGCTAAGACTCAGAAGACGAAAGCGCCTGAACCAAAATCATCAGCGGAAAGTCAATATCTCCAAGCCCTGTGGAGAAGAAAGCTGACAAGGTTCAGAAGAAGAAGTCTCAGACTTCTAAGGTCCCGAGACAGATCTGGGTTCCGAAATCACCCACTAACGAGTAAGGACCCAACTGAACCAAAGGGTACCTAAAGATGCTTCTGTTTTGCAGGTGCATAAGGACCCATGGATAATGGACAGTGGCTGCTCAAGACACATAACATATCAGAAGAGCCTGCTGACCAACTATGTACAAGAAGATGGTTCCAGAATTGAGTTTGGTGACAACTCAAAAGGCTACACAAGGGGATACGGAATGCTGAACATTGGGACTGCCTCAGTTCCAAGAGTAACATATGTTGAAGGACTTCAACATAATCTCCTTTCTGTCAGTCAATTCTGTGATAATCTTAACAGAGTTATCTTTGACACTGGTTTCTGTGATGTTGTTGATAAATCTACAGGGAAAACAGTGTTATTAGGATCGCGGAGGAAAAACATCTATGTTGCAGACTGGAAAACCGCAGAACCTGAGTCTTGCTTACTAGCACAGACAAAATCTGGTGACAAGACAGGATGGCTATGGCACAAGAGACTCAGCCACCTGAACTTCAAGACCATGAACAAGCTAGCCAAGAACTCCAAAGTCAGAGGACTGAACAACGAATCGTTCGTTAAAGATAGAAATTGTGAAGCATGCCTGAAGGGAAAGCAAACAAAGAACAACAATCCATCTATTCCGTCACCTTCCACTGATGGAATCCTTCAGCTGCTGCACATGGACCTATTCGGGCCAGTCTCTCCAGTGACTATAAGAGGCAAGAAGTATGCCCTCGTCGTTATTGACGACTACTCGAGATATACTTGGGTCATCTTCATCGCCAATAAATCTGATGTTCAAACTGAGTTGCCCAATCTGCTGAAGAAGCTCAGTGTGGAAAAGAACATCAAGATTCAAAGAATTCGCTCGGACAGAGGAACAGAGTTTCTAAACTCAGTAGTTAAGAGATATTGCGATAAAGAGGGAATTAAGCACGAGACATCAGCTGCACGCACCCCTCAGCAGAACGGACTTGCTGAACGAAAGAACAGAATACTCAAAGAAGCAGCAAGAACGCTCCTCGCAGATTCTGGACTACCCTCGAAGTTACGGGGCGATGCTCACGACACCGCCTTTGCTACACTCATAATTGCTCACTACTCACTCAGCAACACATGAAGACACCATATGAATTATGGAAAGGGAGAATTCCTTTTATTTCTCATTTACATATTTTCGGCTGTCCTTGCTTTATCCACAATAACGGGAAAGATCAGCTGAAGGTCTTTGATAGCAAATCTGATCAAGAAGTTTTCTTAGGATACTCTCGAGTCAGTAAAGCCTTCAGAGTCTTTAACTATCGGACTCTTTGTGTGGAGGAAAGCCCTCATGTTGTTTTTGATGAATTTATTACTGAGAACAGGAAAGAAACAGAGTCAAATACGATGATGTCGGCGAAGAAGCTACGGGATCTCGGACTTGCGATAAAGCCGAAAAGATCCAAGATTGTTGGGATGATGAGTCGACGATGAACAAACTCGGACTCAACCAACGATCGACGTAGCGACCTAGTTGATTCTCCCGAACGTAATCAACAATAGGTAACATCGGTCGATGAGGAAGCCCCGTGTAATCGAGACCTCTACCGAGAATATAAACTCGGGGGGGAACGATTAATGTTCCCGAGCTAAATGCCCCCGAACCCGGAAACTCGGTAGATCCTAACCTTCTTACATAATTGCTACGATCGCGGAACGCATACTACGAAATGCCTAACACTCCTACTGACTGTGCAGAAGTAGTATCAGAAGAAGAAGCCCGACTCAGGCGTTCGTGGCTCGATGCTCATTCTTCAGATCTCATCATTGGAGATCCATCAGCAACTATAAGAACAAGATCTAGATTTAATCAAGGTGAAAGCTCACTATATTCTTGTTTCTTGTCTACAGAAGAACCTCAGTCGATAGAGGACGCACTTAATGATGCTGACTGGATCATCGCCATGCAAGAAGAGCTGAACCAGTTCGTCAGAAATGAAGTATGGGAGCTTGTTGATAGACCTAGACATCAGCACGTGATTGGTACTAAGTGGGTCTTCAAAAACAAGCGAGATGAAAACAACGTCATTGTCAAAAATAAAGCACGACTAGTTGCAAAGGGATACAGTCAAGCAGAAGGAATTGACTTTGATGAAACGTTCGCTCCAGTCGCTAGATTGGAAGCCATTCGTCTATTCCTAGCTTATGCAACACATCAAGGCTTCAAAGTCTATCAGATGGATGTAAAGTCAGCTTTTCTGAACGGCATACTGAAGGAAGAAGTCTACGTGGAACAACCGCCCGGCTTTCAGCAGGGACATCAGGTGTACAGACTTAGGGAAGCTCTGTATGGGTTAAAACAAGCACCCAGGGCTTGGTACGATACCCTATCAGACTTTCTACTTTAGAAAGGTTTTCAGAAGGGGACAGTAGATTGCACCCTATTCAACTTAAAGTCAGGAGATGACATCCTACTGGTGCAAATCTACGTGGACAACATCATTTTCGGCTGCAGAAACAAGATCATATGTCTGCAGTTCGAGAAGATGATGAAGGAGAAGTTCGAGATGTCCATGATGGGAGAGATGAATTATTTCCTTGGATTTCAAGTAAAGCAATCACCTGAAGGAATCTTCATCAATCAAACCAAATACACTCGAGACCTTCTCAAGAGATTCGGCTGCGACTCCAGAAAGCCAGTCAAAATCCCAATGAATACGAATTTTAAAATCGATCTAGACAAAGAGGGAGCTTCTGTTAACTCTACTGATTATAGAGCTATTATTGGTTCTTTATTATACTTAACAGCTAGCCGACCTGACATAACTTATGCTGTAGGTGTATGCGCAAGATTTCAAGCGGATCCCAAGCGAAGTCATCTGGACTCAGCTAAAAAGATTCTGCGCTATCTGAGAGGAGCACCTGATGCTGGGTTATGGTATCCTGCTGATGATAATCTAATACTGACAGGTTATTCTGATGCTGATTATGCAGGATGCAGGATAGATCGTAAGTCAACTTCCGGAACGTGTTAGTTCCTAGGCAGCAAGCTGATATCTTGGTTCTCAAAGAAACAACACTCAGTAGCAACGTCCACTACTGAAGCTGAGTACATGGCTGCTGGAAGTTGTTGTGCCCAGATCCTTTGGCTTCGACAACAACTGAGAGATTATAGTATCATTCAGAATGAAGTGCCCATCTACTGTAACTCCACCAGTGCTATTGCCATAACTCAGAACCCAGTTCTACATACGAGATGCAAGCACGTGGATATCCGACACCACTTCATCAGAGACCATGTCGAGAAGAAGGATATCAGAATGGAGAAGATCCATACTGACAAACAAAGGGCAGACATACTGACCAAACCACTAGCTGAGAACAGATTCAAAGAATTATCAGTTGAGCTAGGTCTACTGGATCCTACTGAAATGCATCAGTAGAAGACTACTACTGATAGCAGTCCGTGGAGACAATTGGAAATATTTGGTATCAGTAGATGGAACCAGTACGACAAGTCAGTAGACTCCGTACAGTGATTCAGTGGGAAGAATCACACTGTACACAGCAAGGGGGAACGTACTTATCAGTACATCAATCATCCTCCTGCGATATAACGGTAACCAGCTGATCGAAAGTTCAGCTGAAGAGGTTTGCATAGTATCAAATACTTTATTTCTTTTCAGAAGCATGTCTGCATTTATTATATCAGTCGCACGCAGTCAGTAGTTAATGTGCATTTATTTCCCGCCATTAATAAGTTTAAGGAAAGGTCAGTAGGAAACCTTTTCATTCGTATAAACTGAGTAATTAATGCTGTCTGTCGCGCATTTAATGCATGTCTTCTCACTTACCTTTATTACCTAAATCTATGTTAGAGACGGCTTTGGTAATCATTCCTTTTATAACTTTTAATCTCATCCGTCTATAGATTTGAAAGATTAAAATAGGATCGTTGGATCTAAACTTATAATCAGTCAGATATATAAATCTTTCATCTTCTATCTTCTTCCTCACTTTTCTACATTTTCAACTTAAGAGCTATTTTCAAGCGTTCAGTTTCTTTCTCAAAAATCATCTTAACTGTCTCGCTTTTGCATCTCTCAAAGCTCTTTAGTACTCGGTAATATATTGAAACCTATTGAATACTTACTAACTTACTCTATTTTCATGTGCTAACAAGTTATTTTGCAGATTTCAATGGCGACATCTCAAGTTCCTGAGAATATAGAGGAGATTATGGCATCCAGAATTCAGTTTGAACCAACTATGGCCTTCCGACAAGTTGATATCTCTTTCTTGGAACCCGTGTTTGATGCTCTGGAGCGTTCTGGTCTTCAAGAGCTGGTGACGAAGCACCCGGGATCTTATCTACCTAGGCAAGTGGTAGACGTGTACTACAACTGGAGGTTGCTCGCGTCTGGAGGCGAGGAATCTTCCTTCGTCTACATGAAGGAAGTTGATCAGAATTGTTGGGATACTACTCAGAGAGTCTTCAACGTCAGGGACGCTCTGATGCTGACGTTTGATCTTCCAGACTCTGGTATTTCTCCTATCGGATACAAGGAGAAGGAGATAAACGCATATGTTCATAAGTTCTGCGGACGCTCTGACATATCATTCAAGTCAGCTCTGCAGAAGAACCTTCTGCTCCCCCAATACAGAGGACTAGCCTACATAGTCTCTCATATCCTGACGAGCTCAGCTGGATCATATGATCAATTATCCAAGCCTAGGATTCAACTGATGATGGCAATAGATGATGGAGTTGAAGTGAACTGAGCCGACTATTATGTCTCGGAGATGAAGGCCCAAGCCCAGAAGTTCACTACCCTACCCACTGGAGAGAGGAAGTTAGCCAGTGTAGGGAAATTACTCTATGGGACTAAGACGTCAGTCCTCATAGAAAACTCTGTTCAAAGGCACTCGTCGTTTGCTGATTCTAAGTTCTTCGACGTAAATCTGATTAAGTTCAAGACCAAAGCAGCAACTGAGAAGTCTATCGGTAAGGGGCCGCCTGAGCCGAAGAGAGCAGCATCCGCTCTGCCCCCTCATACCGAAGTGCCTAAGAAGAGGCGGCTGACTAAGACCAGACCAGCTGAGGTCTCAGCTGCTCAGCCCCTCTCCGTTATTGAACCCACTCCTCCTCCTATTCAAGAAGAGCAGTTTTAGATTCTGATACTGGCATTGAGGGTGCGACCCTCAAAGATAAAGTCCAGGTAATTAGCTCTGAGGAGACACAGTCGGACGTCAGGGAACCGACTGAGGAGACTGCGACTGAGTGGACAACTATTCACACCACTCGTCTCCGTGCCACATCTGAAGTACACGATTATATTCCTGAGATCGCTGGGCACTCAGACTTAGTCGACATAGCCATCAGGGCTAGGGTTCAAATGCTTCTAAGATTTCTGAGTTGGGATATTCTAGAAGACATAATCAAAACTCACTCAGTCATCTACTTGCTCGATGAGGAGCAGAAGCTACAAGAAGTAATAGGGTACGGAGAACCAGCTGACTTAGCTACTCTTGAAGATCTCAGAGCCGCAATGCTTTACCTTCTAAGCTTGCGAGAGTCAGTCCCTGGTAACACTCCTCCGCCCCCATCTCCCCTTGCTGATAAGAAAGATGATGATGACAACAATCAGAGGAAGGATCAGACACCCAAGGATACAGAGTTGGGAGGCTCTGCTGAGGGTTCAACTCCCCGTGAGAAGAGCAAATCACCACATCTTGATACATCAGGTGATGCTCAAGGTGCTCCGAAGTACAGTAGGGAGCAGCTCCTCACGTTTTCTGAGCAGAGGCTCGGAACCAGCTCGTACCAGATACAACCTATCGGTTCCGTGTCCTCAAAGTCTGTAAATAAAGCCATTCGACGCCAAGGAGAGAAAAAAAGGACTTTTGGCTAAGGACGTCCATCTGAAATGGACAAAGTATACAAAGGCTCAGACACAGAGCTTAGACAGAATAGCTGCTGACGTCTCAAAGACTCCAGTACCTACTCCTCAAACCAACTTTCAGGAGATTATTGAGGCAGCCTTAGCAGCTCAGAAAGTCGATCTAGAAGCTCGGAGTCGGCGGTTGCTCCGAAATCGCGAGAAGATATTTTCAGAGCAGCTAACTCAAGCTCTCACAACTGTTAAGCTCGAAATCGATGAACGGAATAAGATTGCCACCTCTAGCCTTCAGAAATCTATTACCCAACAGGCAGAGGCTCTGAAACTTATTTAGAAAGAAATGACAGAATCACAGGATCAGGCTCTGCTGAAACTCCGTCTGGAGTCAGCTGCACAGCTTAAAACATCTAGAGCTGATCAGGAAAAAGACTGGGAATTATATTGCGATCTCGTCAAGGACTTCGAATCCACAGCAACTCAGATTAAGGATTCAGTCCACAATGTGGAAAGAGGCATTCAAGCCATCCGCACCCAACTCTCTAAGGCAGATGATGCCAAAAAGGGGGAAGGTATTATGAAGGATGAACCTGATACGGATATGGCTGATGTCCAAATAGTAGAGGGTGGTCAAGAGGAAGGACCCTCAATTGCTCAGACTCAGGGGGAAAGTATTCAGGCGGAACAACCCTCAACTGCTCATGCTCAATCCTCAGCCGCTCAGGCTGAAGATACTTCAGGGGTTCTGCTGCTCGAATTTCCTCTAGAACCTACCCCCATCTCATCTTCCGCTGCTCACATAGAAGATGTTGCTCACTTCATTGAGCAAGAGTCTGAAGAAGAACAGGCTCCTCCGCAGAGGCCGGGGTAGGAGACTGCTACCGCTACTACTCCTCCTTCCTCCCCGGTCCGAAAATTCAAATCTAAAGCGGAACAAGAGACCTTCGACCTCTGCGTAGCCCAAAAACTACAAGACAAGATGGACCATGAGCGTCAGCTGGAAGAAGCTCAACTTGCTAAACCTCTTAAGAAGAAGCAAGAGTCAGTGGACGAAGAAAAGAAAAAGGCTCAGGAGGAGTTCGCAAAAACTCTTCCTACTACAGGTCAAGCTACTGCTCAGAGTCACTATCAGACCCATCTTACACCTGAGCAGGAAGCCGAAGATAGAGCCACTTGGGAAGCCACGCTGCGAGGCCTAAATCTCAGGAAAGGAGACTGTAGGGCAGCGGCTCTCCGAGAAAAGAAGAGAATGGCTGATATGGCTAAGATGATTAGCTTATCTCAAAAGCCAGCAGCTGATCCCAGAAGACAAATCCCACGAGGATCAAGGAAAAGAGCGCCTTATATCAAAAAGGACCCAGTGCTTCATGTTGATAAATGGGTTCCTGCTCTAGTTAATGATCAATGGGAAGAGCTCAAAGAGGAATTTATCAAAGGCTACTACGTATAGGAATTCTATCCAAGTGAGCAGACTATCGAACAAGCCTTTGACGAGTTTAGGTTCAATTATAACTCTGAGCTGAGGGAACAACTTCTGGAGATTATGAAAAGAGAGAATATTCCTTTCAGAACTCCGGCTTTCAGGCGCATCCCACCTCCTAGAACTGCGCGCGGAGTTCTATGTACAAAGGATATAGAGGATGAGATCAGAACTGCAGCTTCTCGCTTCGACCTGAGTGTCGACCTAGCTGAAGACGACGAGGATGTCCAGACACTGAGGAAGAGAATCTACCTATACTATGGTCTGCAACCTCCTGTCGACAGATCTGCTGATTTCAAGAAGCGTACTCAAGGCTTCAAGCGTCAGTAGTTTTTATCTCCTCTCTTTTGTAATAGTGATAGGAACTTGTAATTTCCTGATCATATATGCTATCGTTCCTATTGCTTGATAGACAATTACTCATTGTCTTACAGCATTTTGCTTTGTGTTTTCACAACTGATCATTAAGTGATCTGACACACACACTCATAATCAGTTTCTCTGATTTTGCCTATCTCTCACCTGCTGATGTTTTATAGTCATCATATCAGTTTGTTTTCCTCCGATAGATTAAAAGGGAAAATTGCTGTCAGTAGGTTAGCACTTCTTATAAGATGTTTAGAGTTTAGAAGTAGAGGTTTTGGCATCATCAATTAGGGGGAAATTGTTGGATATGAGTCAGTAGATGATACTCAGTTGTTCGTGGTTAAAAGAAAATTGGGGGAAATCATAGTAGTACTATGGAATTGAAGATCCCAAAACCGAGCTGATATCAGTAGTTCAGTGTGTCGTTAGGATTAGCTGATGTATAGGTTAGACTTGTTGTAATCGTTTTTATATTCTTGTCTAAGTCCTGTACGGGGTAATTGTTGAACTGATCTTCTGTCGAAGATACTTTTCACAACCCCACGTCATCAGTGTAATCACTTGCGTTCTTCAGTCATCAGCTGAGTAAACCTCAGTAGAAGCCAATCCAGCAGCTGATAAGTCATCAGCAGAAGAACTCATGCAAGCCTAGTACCTTCGTAGTCGCCAGCTGACTTACTCAGAAGTTACATTCCGTGTCAGCCGACTCAGTCGAAGAAGACAGAGACTTTGCAGTCTACTGTATCCGACAGAAAGCGACCCATCTACTTAAGTCTTTTCGGAAGTTTAGCAGAAGATCATACGAGGTTGTTTGAACGGTCAACTCTGACATTCTCACCAACCACAAACCTCGACCAATGAGAAGCCGACAACGCCTTACCTGCTCCAAACAATAAAGCCTGCTCTCATGTACGGTAATTAACGGCCCTCTGCAACAAGTTCGAATTTATGGCCGTTTTCTTTGGAAGCTTGTGACACGTGGCATCGTCGTCTCCAACGGACATATGCCATAGCTCACAGCTATAAATAGAGAAGATTTCGAAGCTCCACAAAAAGCGAAGCACGAAATTAAAAAGGGAATTTGCTCAAACTCTCAAACACTCTAGCAAACTCATCAGAACATCCAGCGAAGAATCTGCATTTATTAGAATATTTTGTAATTCTTCTCACTAGAGTCTTTAGATCCCTTTCTTCTCTACCTAAGCTCATTGTCAGATCTATAGCTTAGATTCGAAGGAGTTCATTTTTAGTGAACTGTTCTTATTGTAAGAACTCCTTCATTAGTTGGAGAATTGTTTCGCTCCCTTTCGAACTTAGGTTTGAATTGTAAAGTCTCTAAGGACTATAACTTAGAAGGATCTGTCATGTGCACAGTTTCCTTGCTGAGACTTGCTCAGAATAATCAACAAGTTATCCTGCTCTGTTCAGGACCGTGTACGTAGGATCTTGCGTATCCGAACCATGTTAAACTGCTTGTGTTCTTTACTGTTTTATTGCAACAAACCTTTGAAAATCATAAGTTTGCATAAAACGTATTTCTAAAGTCGCTCAGCTAAAAGAATATAATCTGCGAAAATATGTTTTCAAAAAGAGACAAACTCCGGGCCCCACACTTATCCGCACACTTAAGTCTCCGACTGAGCTTCGAAGTACTGACAAAAGTCAGTAGGAGAGCTCAGTAGCTGATTCACTCTGTCCCATGATCGAAGGTTTATTTGGCACTGTTCATCAGTTGCAACCAACAGCTTCAGCTGACCTTCACCGAGAAAAAGAAACGGTACTCAGGTGTATTCACCCCCCCCCTCTACAACTGATATTTGTCTCCGGACCAACACAAAGCATATCTGCTCTGACCAACTAAAGCTACTCTCATGTACAGTGTCCAACAACTCTGCTGCAACAATTCGAATTTATGGTTGTTTTCTTTGGAAGCTTGTGACACATGGCATCGTCGTCTCCAACGGACATATGCCTAGGTCACAACTATAAATAGAGAAGAAATACAAGCTTCACGCATGGGATACCAAGGGAAAAATGCTCAAGCTTTCAAACGACTCTAGCGCATTCAAGATCAATCCAGCGAAGAACTTGCCCAATAGAAAATCATTAGTTCTTCTCTCTAGAGTTCTTTAGATCCCTCTTCTCTAGCTAAGCTCAATGCCAAATCTGTAGCTTAGAAATTCGAAGGAGTTCACTTTTAGTGATTGTTCTTACTGTAAGAACTTTGGAGATTATCCCTTCCTCTTCAGACTTAGGTTTGAATTGTAAAGTCGCTAAGGACTATAACTTAGAAGGGTCTGTCCAGCGCACAGATTCCTTGCTGAGGCTTGCTCAGATAAATCAACGAGACCTCCTGTTCAGCAGGACCGTGGATGTAGGATCTTGCATATTCGAACCACGTTAAAAATTGCTTGTGTTATTTACTGTTTTATTGCATTGCATACAAACTGATTACAAAATCATAACTTTGCATAAAACGTATTTTCAAAGCGCACTAGCTAAAATACTTTATCTTGCGAAAACACGTTTTCAAACTGAGACGAATTTTCGGGCCCCACACTCTTATCCGCACAACGTCTGCGACTGAGTTTCAAAGAACTGATAAAAGTCAGTAGGATAGCTCAGTAGTTGGCACACTTCTGACCCGCGATCGAAGGTTACTATTTGGCACTGTTCATCAGTTGCAACCTACAGCTCAGCTGTCCTTCGTGTTTGAGAAAAGAAACTGTGATCAGGTGTATTCACCCCCCCCCCCTCTAGACCTGACTATCGTCTCCGGACCAACACAATCATTTAATGAAATTAAATAACTGAAAACTCATTGTTCATTCGCGATACTTATAAATTCCCATCAACAGAAATTTATCATTACCTAACTCTGATACTAATACTCAATTATTGAATAATATTTATGAAAAAGGAAAATCGATCTTATTACGATCATAATATTTATGAAAAAGGAAAATCGATATTTATGAACGGATGGAGTCCCCCATAAAGCATCAGATCAGAAACACAATATTCAAACATATAAACAAATCTAAAACGCAAATCTCAAAAATCAATGTTCTTCCAAAGATCGAATCGATCGATCGGCCTTACACCATAAATTTTTGAAAAATTGCTCACCATTCACAAACCCTCGACATACACGTCACAATTCCGTCGTCTGGGGCCTGGGCTGGGTGGCAGCGGCAGAGCCGCGGAGTCGCGACCGGCTGGGCTGTGGCAGGGGCTAGGGCCGCTGGGCAGAAGACGACGGAGCGGCTCTTTCGTAGTTGTTCTAAGCTTTTCAAACGAGAAGGAAAAATTAATATCTATTAATTCTTCTCATCAGCCCCCGTTTATGTAGTTTTGTATGTAGTTAATATCTAAAATAAGCTTCAGATCTTCAACTTTAATTTAAAATTATATAAGTTATATATAAGTGTAGTATTAATTAAAATTTAAGTTATAATTAATGATTTAAATTTATGTATTAATAAAAAAAATCTAAAACTTATTTAATTTTATAAATTATTTTAAATAATATATTAAAGTATAAAATTATTGATTTTTACTTATTTTAATTATTTTATTTAATATTATATTTAAAAAATATATACATTTAATTTATACAAAATTTCGGTAAAAGACAACAGATAAACGACCACGGTTGATGAAACCGTTGTCTATGAGTGAAAATTTAAACTACAACAATGGTTAAACGACAACGGTTACAAAAATCGTTGTCTATACACGCAATGCATAATCTACGACAACACATCAATGACAACGGTTAGGCGAATACGTTGTCTAATAGCGCATCATTTACCTACGACAACATATATACGACAACGGTTGTTTCAACCATTGTCTATTACCGCAATTTTCACCAAACGACAACACAACGATGACAACGCTAGTCAAAAGCCGTTGTCTATTAGCGCACTTTTGGTATAAAAGACAACGGTTTTGTCTACGGCAACGGTTTTTTGAGCTACGACAACGGTTTATTGACAAAAACGTTGTCGTTTTAGTGTTGTTGTAGGTCAAATTTGTAGTAGTGACGAATCAGTATAGTACCTAATCTAGAACTCTCGAGGTCGATCTCACAAGGACTTAGCTGGGTTCTAATTACTCTAATTATTTCACTATCTACCTGGTCCTAAACTTGGTTTGATTTATTTAAAACTACTAAATTAAAATAGCAAGAAAGTAAATGAGCAATAAAACAAAGTGAAGTGGGTTAATGGGTTTGGTTTCATGTCTGATGAAGAGTGCAGATGTTTAACAATCATTATGCCTAAGATGATTAATTCGTTCCCATTCTCTAGGTAGCATCTAGGATTTTCTTTTGTTGGTTTATCCACTAAGGCTCTAGGGGTTCCGTATGATGGCGGGAGATCTCTATCTTATAATCCTAAGGGTCAATCAAGTGATCATATCATGAACCTAAGGATCGTATCATGCACAAGGATTTAAAGAACCATCTAAACTATTCCAAACCAATGGTGACAATCTAAACTCTTAATAGTAGGGCTAAATAAATAACCGGGTATGATTCGTTGTATTACCTATTCCCTATATTCTCTACAATTATCTAAGATGATGGCCAATCACATTAAAGAATCATAGAGAAATCAAAATTAGGCTCAACAATTAAGAAACAAAGTAATTCATTCATTCCAAAACGAGGGTTCGAATCAATTCTTCAAAAACATAGATCATGTTAAATCACTACACAAGGGGATTTAGCTACTCCTATCCATAGGAAAATAGTAACAAAACATGAAAAACCAATCCATGGAATTCAAGTATTAAAAACCCTGATCAAAACTTGGAAGGAATAATACAACCCATAATCTAGCGAATGGATCATCACACTTGATTCTCCGGTTGTGGTCTTGAATCTTCGTCTTGAATCTTCAATGGAGGGATGCCTTGGGTGTTTCTCTACTCTAGAGGGTGGAAAATCTCAAAAATATGGTGTGTGGGACGAAAGAATGAAGTCCGAAAGGGTTTTTTAGGTTTCGGGCCGAAAAAACATGAAACTGGGCCTTTAGAAGACACGGACCGTTGTCCAGCATAAAACGCGGACCGCGATCCGACGCCCTACAAAATTTTGAGTTTTGATTTAGTGCACCCTAGACCACGGGCCCGCACAAAACACGGACCGCGGTCCCAATAACTCGGCCTGACTGATTTTCGGCTGCAATTTCCTACACTGACCACCTTTGGCAAAATCGCGATATCTCATTCGATAACCGTTGGATCATCATGAAACTTTGGCATATATTCCTAACACGATTTCCCAACTTCCTTGTTTCAAGATCTCCGAAACTCGGTTTCTTCAATATCCGACTTCAAATCTTCTTCATTCTTCTTCCAAACAACTTCATCTTTGCCCACAATGCATCAATGTTCATGGTTTCTGTCCTTTAGGTGCCAAATACCTCAAAAAATGCTCAAAACGCGCAAGTAACCTACAAAGTAAAAAACCATCGAAAGCATATGATTCCAAACAAAACAAAAGCTGAAAAGGGATGGAAAATGATAGAAATAGATGTAAAAAAGAACACGATGAGATTGTATAAAAATCACTCATCATATATCCTTGAGATGAAGGGCTTTGCCGTTATCTTTGGATTGGATTAACTCAGTAAGCACGATACGGTTATCAGATGCACGGACCGTGAAGTCGTTTCCCAACACCAGACATAAATCAATTCTCCTTTTACGGAAGTAAGAGAAAGAGAGGACCGCATATTATAACTGCAATGAAGGCCACCAAGATGATGAGAAAGAAGAACTGTCAAGCCTACTTGGTGAATATTACAAGCTCAGAGGTCGGGGAACTAACCATAAACGATATTATGGTGGTAAAGGAATTTCTTGATATGTTCCCTAAGGAACTAAGTGGTATTCCCCCAGATAGACAAGTGGAATTCAACATTGATATAATTCTTGGAGCAGCTCCTGTCTTGAGAGCGTCATATAGAATGGTGCCGATGGAGTTACAAGAATTAAAGTTACAACCACAAGAGTTGTTAGAGAATGGCCATATTCGTCCAAGTGTATCACTATAGGGCGCGCCTGGGATTTTAGTCAAGAAGAAAGATGGAAATAGTGCTAAAAAAGTTAACAATCAAGAACAAGTAGTATCCGTTACCAAGGATTGAAGATCTTTTTGACCAACTAAAAGGTGCGGGAATCTTCTCAAAGATTGACTTGAAGTCTGAATATCATCAATTGAAGATTAAAGAGAGTGAGGTACCGAAGATAGCTTTTCGAACAAGATACGACCACTATGAGTTTATTGTGATGCCTTTTGGATTGTATAATGCACCAGTTGTTTTCATGGACTTGATGAACATAGTGTTTCATCAATACTTGTATCAATTCGTAATTGTCTTCATCGATGACATTTTAGTGTACTCGAAAGACCAGAGCCAACATGAAGAACACTTGAGGATTGTGTTAGAGACCTTGAGGAAGGAGAAGTTATAAATCAAGTTTAAGAAATGCGAGAGTTTTGGCTTAAACAAGTAGTATTCATTTGTCACGTAGTGACTGCACAGGGTATAGAAGTGGACCCAGCAAAAATCGAAGCAATCAAAATTAGAAGGCACAGAAGAATACAAGCAAAATTCGAAGTTTCTTGGGATTAGCGGGATATTACCGATGGTTTATTGAAGGGTTTTCAAAGACAGCAAGACCACTTACTCAACTTACCAGAAAAGGGATTAAGTTTGAGTGGAATGAAGAATCTGAGAGGAGCTTCCAAGATTTGAGAGGGAAGTTAACCTCGGTACCGGTACTTACTATTCTTGACAGGACTGAAGGGTATGTGATCTATTGCGATGCCTCCAAACAAGGACTTGGATGTCTCTTGATGTAACATTGGAAGGTCATAGATTATGCTTCGAGGCAACTGAAGACACATGAACTGAATTACCCTACACATGATCTAGAATGGGTAGTTTTAGTTCATGTTTTGAAGATTTGGAGACATTACCCATATGGAGGCAAGTGCGAGATGTATTCTGATCACAAGAGTCTCAAGTATCTGGTCACACAAAATGAACTGAGCATGAGACCAAGAAGGTGGTTGGAACTAGTAAAAGATTACGACTGCACAATTCATTATCATCCAGGAAAATCAAACGTCATAACTGATGCTTTGAGCAAGAAAGGGAGTTTGACCGCCCTATATACTTTCCGAATGATTGAAGAGTTTGTAAAATGGAAATTGAAGTTGTACCGTCGATAGAAGTCACTACTACCAAGTTACTAGCTATGAAGATCCAACTTTTGCTAAGGGATCAAATCCAGGAAGCACAAAAGAGTGATAGATTTTTGTGCAAGATAAGAGATCAAGTTTCGGAAGGACAGAATAAGGGGTTTGAGATCGTAGTAGACGAGACGTTGATGTTCGAGAGAAGGATATGTGTACCAAAACAGAATGAAATGATGAGGGAGATTTTAGAAGAGGCACACAATACTCCATACACTGTCCATCCTGGAGGGACAAAAATGTATCATGATATAAAGACACACTTCTGGTGGAGGAATATGAAGAGAAATATTGCAGAATTCATACGAAGTTGTATGACTTGCCAACAAGTAAAGGCTGAATACCAATGACCATCCAGCCTATTAAAGCCTCTTGATATACCTCAATGGAAGTGGGAGGAGATATCAATGGACTTCATGGTAGCATTACCAAAAACCCGAAAAGGAAATCACTCAATTTGGATAATTGTGGATAGACTCACGAAATCATCTCATTTTCTTCCAATGAAGATGACAGACAACATGGATTGGTTGGCAGAAATCTATATACATGAGAATGTAAGACTACATGGAGTGCCTACCAGAATTGTATGTGACCGCGACCCGAGGTTCACATCAAAATCTTGGAACAATTTACAAGCTGCTATGGATACTAAGTTGAAGTTTAGTACCGCCTACCATTTAGAAACTAATGCACAGTCTGAAAGAACAACTCAGACTTTGGAAGATATGTTGCGAGCATGTGCCATGGATTTTGGAAACAATTGGGAGAAACATTTTCCGTTAGTGGAATTTACGTATAATAACAGCTATCAAGCAAGCATAAGGATGACACCTTTCGAAGCATTGTATGAAAGGAAGTGTAGATCACCACTCAATTGGGATGAGGTTGGCGAGAAAAGAATATTGGGCCCAAGATCGTCGAAATAACTGTGGGAGTGATTTCAAATATTCGAGAAACAATCCAGATAACTCAAGACAGATAAAAGTCCTATGCTGATTTGAAAAGGATTTAGAGTTCCAAAAGGGTGATAAAGTGTTGATTAAATTGTCACCAATGATAGGAGTAGTGCGAATTGGGAAGAGAGGAAAGCTTAGGCCTCGATACATTGGACAATTTGAGATACTCAAAAGAAATGGTGATGAGTCTAGATTTGTAGCTCATTTTCCCATTTAATTTGGGTATTTGTGTCGGTGATTTTGCAGGTTTCCAAGCTTTAATTAGGAAAAATGGTGAAATATTGTGTTGCTTGAAGAAAAGCTGAATCTAGGTTGAGGAGTTGATTCTGCCCAGACTGTAAAGAATCGGGCTTAAAATGATGTCAAAACGGGCTTGATAGGCATTGGGCCGAAAACAGATATTGGATCTGCTAAATTAGGCCCATATCCAAGCCCACTCTCCTTCAGCACAACTCTGACGGGAAACTGAAATTCACAAGTACATGCCACGTCAGAGTTTTCCAGCGTTCCATGTCATTACACATTAGTTAGCTCGCCTACCATTCTGATGGAAACCGGCGCCCGAGGAGGATAACTTTTGGAAACGAAAAAAGGGAGGATAAGAAGTCAATTCTGAATCATCTTCATGATACACTTTAGTTTAGCTTCGCTTATTCTCTCTCTAGAAAAACACTCAAAAATTCCGCCATTAATGTAGAACAAGAATTAGTTTATATTTTTGCCTAGTATAACTCCAAGCTCTCCAGAGGAGAAGACTACTATTTTCATATATATGTTGTTGGTTAGCTTTAATTTCAGCTCTTAAATTCTGTCTTTATTACTGTTGCATTTATTTCTTTAACCTTAAATTGAGATATGCTTTAATACTTGCACGTGAGCTTGGCTAATTTATTCTGTACTTTCTGTCTTTATTATGCTTTGAAAGAATGTTGTCATTTTCTTCCTTCTAAGATTCCATGCCTTTAGCTTCAAGTACTTTCGACTTCAAAACATGTTGTTTCTTGCCGTTTATGGTTAAATGCTTGTGCTAGTTTTATACCTTTTTAGGAAACTGTTTCAGCATCTGCTTTTAGATCTGCTTCATGTATTGCTTTTACATGTTAAATTTTGCACCTTTAGTTGTTATATGTAGCTAACTCCCAGATCTGGTTGGGGTAATGAGGCACCATCCATGAAAATTTGTGAGATGTGAGAAGGTGTTTGATAATCGGTTAATATAGATTTTAGTCGAATCCAATTTAAGGTAGTTGAGAACTGCTTAGATCTGATCAGTCTGGGTGGTAATCTTCTTTCTATGCAGGCGTAGACTAACTAGACTTTCTACTTTGAATGCTCAACATCGGTACAATCCTTGATCTGGTTCTTCTATTCTTAATGTTCCTTAATGTCTCTCTAGTCATTGCTCAACAAGGTGGGGTAACCATTTGGGTAGGTAAATGTTTCTATTCTTAACAAGGCAGTTACAACTTAATGAGAGGATTGGACGCCCCTGTGCTCAATACAGCGTCCTAGCCAGATAACCTTAACTAAACTGATTTATATAATAATCTAAGATCGGACAGGGGGTGGTGTGGAATTACCCTAGCTAGGCCGCATTTTAAACCTTGTTAATTGCCTGCTATTTATTGCATGTTACCTTTTTACCTAGTCTTAGACAACCCAAAGTTTATGGTCGCTACTAGCCAAAACCTTAGGTTAGTAGAGAAAGTCTGCTTAATCAACCGCTCCCTGAGGATCGACCTCTTGCTTGTCACTGTGTTTGTATAAGTGCAGTTTCTATGTAGGTGTTCTATAAATTATTTGGTTCATGCGGTTTTCACGATGAAGTCGTTGTCGATCAAATTGGAACTGGTTGCCTGGGAGCGATGTTTTTAAGATTTAAGCTTGCTTTTTCTATTAACCCATTTGTTATTTTCCATAGTGTATCTTTAAGGTGTTTATGAGAAGCTTCGTCAGTCCAAATTTCTGGTACGATCCCGAGATTGAGAAGACAGTCAGGAGAAACCGAAAAAAAACACTAGTGCACAAGCGACAGTCTCAACTGGAGTCGCAAGGCGAAGAAACAGCCCATACAGGAGTAGCGAGTGACGCTGGTATTGAAACCAGTAACCAATGAGACCAAGAATTCTTCTCTGATCAAGAGAAGGGACAGTCAAAAAAGAGTCCAAGATAGAATTAGAGCAAATGATAGAAATGGGCGAGGAAGATCGACTAGTCCTTGAAGTCAACAAACACACTACCAGGAAAAGGAGAAATCCTGTGCAGATTGCAGCGTATGGTGAGAACTCGGTAGAGCTCAAGGCAGTGTTGCTGAATGCCCTGCCCAAATTTTACGGGAAGAAGAATGAGAACCCTTTCTCATTCCTAAATGAGTTCGAGAAAAATATGTAGACTCTAGAAGAGGATGGGTCAGCAAACTGAAGATGAAGTAAATATAGTTGATTCCCATATGCACTAAGTGATCGAGCAAATACTTGGTACTCAAGTTTGTCACAGATACCATTTCTTACAGGCCACAAATGGAGACTACCTTTCTGGCATACTATTTCCCAACGACAAAGATGATTACAAGGTGATCGAGATCCACTCGGAGAGCCAGTTGTGCAAGATAGTGCTCCACGAGCAATTCAACAACCTGTTAACAAAACGCCTGACACTCTTCGACGGAGTGGGAGGGTGATATTTACACTTGATCGGTATATGTTCACTAGTGAGACGTCTGATCATCTCTCAGCAGATGAACAAGATACTGTGGATCCCTGGACCTACAATGATGAAGTGGGAGATATAGATGCAGATTCATGGTGAATCACTCTGGACTCGAAATTTGAGTCCATAACTAATATGGATATATACGAGATCACTGAAGTACCTGAGGGATGCAAGGCTATTGGTAGTAAGTGGGTATACAAGAGAAAGAGAGAACCGAATGGAGAGATTGTGGCATTTAAGGCCAGGCTAGTGGCGAAGGGTTTTTACCTAGAAAGAGGGTATTGATTATGAGGAGACCTTCTCGCCTGTATCAATGATCAAGTCCATTCAGATTCTCCTTGCCGTAGCGGCTCACATGAACCTAGAGATCTGGCAGATGGATGTCAAGACCAAACGGTCACCTTGAAGAAGGTAGAGACATCTACATAAAACAACTAGAAGGTTATGTAAAAGAGGGCAAAGAACATCAAGTTTGGAAGCTTAAGAAGTCTATTTATGGACTTAAGCAAGCTTCCCGATTATGGCACCAGCGTTTTGACGAGGTAGTCAAATCCTATGGTTTTGTATCCTATCCTAATGAGGTGTGCGTATATCGTATATGTGTTAACAGATCAGTGGTATTTCTTGCACTTTACGTAGACGACATCCTTCTCATTGGCAACAATGTTGAAGTATTATCAGACGTAAAGACGTGGTTATCCGAGCAGTTTCAAATGAAGGACTTAGGTGAAACTGCTTACATCCTTAGGATCAAGGTTATCCGAGATCGCCAGAAAATGATGTGAAGCTTATTACAAGCGTCCTATATTGACACTGATATTGCTCGTTTTAGCATGCAAAATTCCAAGAGAGGTTCGGTACCTTTCAGACATGGCATTTTTCTATCCAAAAATTAAGCCCTAAAATACCTGAAGAGATAGAAAGTATGATAGTAGTACTATATACTTCTGCTATCTCTAGCCTCATGTATGCAATGCTTTGTATGAGACCAGATATCTCATATGATGCAGGCATGATCTAAAGATATCAGTCAAACCTTGGACAAACGCACTGGACTGCGGTAAAAAATATTCTCAAGTACCTTAAACGAACTAGAATTGTTTACCAGTCAGACATTCTAGTGCCTTTGGGTTATACAGACTCAGATTTCCAGTAGAGACAAGAAGAAGTCTACCTCAGGTTATGTGTTTATCTTGGGAGGTGGGGTCATTTCATGGCGGAGTGCAAAGCAGAAATGCAATGCGGACTCAACCATGGAAGCAGAGTATGTGGCTGCTTCAGAAGCTTCGAAAGAGGCAATTTTGCTCAAGAATTTCCTCCTGAATCTTGATATTGTTCCAAAATTTCCTAAGACTATCTCTATTCATTATGATAACTCGGGTGCATTGACAAATTCAAATGAACCCAAATCTTACAAGGCGTCTCAACACAAAGATAGAAAGTACCACATTATACGAGAATTCTGGCTTAGGAATTGAGAAGACATGGTCAAATCTTACAAGGCGTCTCAACACAAAGATAGAAAGTACCACATAAATCGAGGAGACATGGTCATTGAGAAGATCGGAACTGAAGAAAACCTAGTTGGTCCTTTCACGGAGAGCTTAGGAATCCTGGCTTACGAGAAACATCTTTATGGGTTAGGAGTGGTAGAGATGCCCCCCCCCACTTAGGACTGCAGAAACTTTTGTACAAGTGGGAGAAGATGCAGTGATAGATAGGATAGATAGCTGAGTACTAGTTAGTACCAGAACTGACACATTGTATACTAAAAGTTTGCTTCAGTATAAGTGGGAGAATTGTTGGGATTTTGTATACTGGAAGCAGTTTTTATGCTTGTATACAATGTGTTTTTGTCCTTGCCACTGTTTTATTCTCTTATCTGAT
Organism: Lavandula angustifolia; assembly: GCA_028984105.1. NCBI lineage: Eukaryota > Viridiplantae > Streptophyta > Magnoliopsida > Lamiales > Lamiaceae > Lavandula > Lavandula angustifolia. Next base: position 30,950,716 of record CM054803.1, read on the forward strand.
AAATATATACTTGCACATGTAATCATTTATCTTGTATAAAAGTTAGATTTATGTAGTGTGTCGGATATCACAGAAGACTACACAATTGGTTGAACTGACAAGATATAAACAGTTATCACAGCTGAGACAACTTAAGGATAAGTTGTCGTTTTAAGCTGTAGTTTAGATAAGAAGTGGCTTGTCTTGGCTGATTGTCTATATTGGTACACTTAAGGTGGTGTATTGATGGATCAAAGTGAGATGTGTTCTCCTGACTGACCTTAGTGGAGAACCACTAGTGGAGAACCAAGATCTCAGTGACTAGCTGGTCTTAAGCTTGGTAAGACTTCAGTTGAGTGCATTTGACTCTCTATCAGTTTGACTACTATGGTGAACGTCATCGCGACCGGATCTACGTATCTTGGGTGCTAGTAGTCATTTGTGGCTCAAGTTGGTTGTCTGAATCTTGCAACCGTATCCTAGTAAAATAGGTTGATAATATCCCTTCAAGAACTCGTAAGGATTAGATCACTAAACCTAGTCAGTTGATTAAGGTCCGGTGTGTTAATAAGGTCGAGTGGTACTAAATAGGAATATAATAAGATATTAATTAATTTAAGTTGTCAGTTGCCTTAATTAGTTAACGGATATTTCTATCTTAAATACGGTGATCGATTAAGTCTAAAATACAAGCCCATGATCAAGTTGGGATAAAGGGGCAAGTCAGCACAAATTCTCTTGTGAATTGAATATGTGTTTATCAATTATTTTTTCTCTGGGCTGAGCATAGATAATTAATTAAGAGGCCCGACTTTATTTCCTGTATTAGATCCCTAATCTGACCCAATTAGTTGCCTAGTTATTTATTATCTCTCAGAAATCATTATTAATATCTTAATGTATTTTGTATTATTTAATAATGTTATTTATCGTGAATTAATTGGCTTGGCCAATTAATTGATAAATAGATGTAGCCCAACAAATTAATTTATTATATTATGGGCTAACTAATATATAAGTCCATTAGGAATATAATTAAATTAATGGACTGCAAATATTAATATAATGTTGACTTTTGAAGCTATATATATTAGTATTTTGTTCATAAAATATAGACACACATTCACATACTCAAACACATACGCACGACTGAGAGAGAGAGACAATATTATTTTCTTCAGTTCTCTAAGCTCACGGAGGAAGAAAAGGGTCGGGACACGGATCAAAAGATGTAAAAACACGAACAACAATCAAAGCTACAACAACATACGTGGAGGAAGGTAATCAATTCTTACCTTCAATTCCACCATCTTCCCTAGATCCTTCCCCCTTATATTCTTCCCCCTTTGAGGATTCAGCTCCTTTAGCTGCTTCTTCAGCTTTTATGATTGGACGAAGCTGTTCTTCCCGGCTTCCTTTACTTCCTTCCCTCTTACTTGCTTCCCCCTTTTTGGCATCAACAAATATAGTCATCTGGGTGGAAAGAGTCGTCACTTTCGCTTGAAGAGTTTCTACTGAAATTTTTAGTGTGTCAATTTTGTCATCCACATCACGTACGACATCTGTATAGTTATCTCATTGTGTATCCTGCACCGCAATGACGCTCTTCAGTATATTCGACTCCTTGTCGAACTGAGACAAATAGTCTTCCATAGCTTTTACCGCTTCATCTTTGATGACTTGACCCGTGCCCTATTCAGTCAGAGCCTTAGAAATACTTTACGTGGCTACTATGTTGCATTCGTCAATCTTCTTCATAGTTGTTTCCATTGTTGCCTCCAGTTTCTCAACGTAAGATTTGGCTTGATCTGTCAGTAGCTGCTGAAACTATGCCGTGAGATCTGTTTTCTGAGCTTCTAGTGCCTTTGTGAGGATCAGTTCAAAATTGATCGTAATAGGAGTTCTGACCCTCTGGACTTCAGTTGTTAAGGCTGCAAGTTTGTCTGTCTGATCCCTCGTGTACTGGGACCATTTCATAGTAACATCCTTCGCGAAAGGTGGTTCTTATCTCCGTGTCTTTTTAGCCCTTTGTTAAAAGCTCTTGGTAGAGATATCAGGGATTGCTTTTGAAGTCTGTTCTGTCTCAACCACTTTCTGAACCTCCTTGAAGTCTCCTTGAAGTCTGTTCGGTCTCAACCACTTTCTGAACCTCGACCAATGACAAGCAGACATCTGTCCTACACCTTCTAAAGCTGCAAGTCAACAACTTTCCGGAAAAGAGGGAAAAGATTCTGGAAATGCTACAAAAGAGCCGTTAGCTACCCAAAAGAGAGAGACAAAGGATCATCGTCTCCAACGGATCTTTCCTAGTCTCTTCACTATAAATAGAGGGATAAATCAAATTTGAAGCTAAAAGAAAAAACGAGTGCGAACACAGGAAGAAACGAGAAAGAAAAAGAAAAACCGCATACACAGAGCATTCAAACGAGCAAACTCGAAAAGCCTAAGTTCTCCGCAACAAGTTCAAAGAATCCATCTCCGGCGAAGAACTATATTCTAGCTCTTAGGGAACCAAGCTGAACTGTTAAATACAGCCTCTAGTATCCAAACGACGATACACGAACCCAAAGTCATACTCAACTGTTCGTTGTTCTAGAAGCCACTTCATTGTTCCCTATCCCTATAACCTAAGCTCAATAGAATATATCCATAGCTTAGACGAAGGAGTTCATCTTTGAACTGTTCTTTATTGTAAAGAACTCCTTCACAGTTGGAGAGTTTTTCAAACACTCAGTTTGATAACCTTGTAAACTGAGACTTGCTCAGTATAAATCTCAAGACCAGAGTTTGTCCAGCGTACAAACCAACTGAAACTACCTCAGTATAATAAATAGCTTCCTGATCATTCGGGACAGTGGACGTAGGATTTTTGTGTCCGAACCACTTTAAAAATCTCTGTGTCTTGTGTCTCGTCATTCAACTGAGTTTCAGCGAACTTAACTGACTGCACTAATCTACTGAAACTGTTTTATTAAAAACGTTTTCCAACTCAACTGAATTGGGCCTACACTATCCTGAAAAAGGACTGTTCTTGTTTAAGTTGAGAAATCGGTTTTCAAGTGTATTCACCCCCCCTATACCTGAACGTGCTCTCGGGACCAACAATTGGTATCAGAGCAGGAGTTCTCTAAGACTCTTGTTATTCTGAAACTGGTCTACTTGAACGGATCTGGAAAACGTTTTCACTGCTTATCATTATTCATTCATATCATTATCAAATATGTCTGATATGTCACGTATAAGGATGGTGCCCAAGTTCTCAGTAGAGAACTACAGCGTATGGCGAGTCAGAATGGAAGCCTATCTGACCTCTCTCCACGACAGCATGACAGAGGTTCTTGAGGATGGACCTATCGTCCCAATGATAGATAGTGTCATAACCCAGGATCCAGCAGATAGAGGTAGAATGGTGACCAGGAAGAAGATTCCCAAGGATAGAAGTCTCTTCACCCCAGAGGAGAAGAAGCTTCACAACTTAGACTGTGTCGCCAGAAACGCCATACTAACCACCCTGAATGATTCCTATCTCGGGGAGTTCGGGGCCCGTAAGTCCGCTAAGGAACTCTGGGATGCTCTAGCGCTACTGAGTCGGGGGACTCAGAAGATCAAAGCAAATAAACTTGCGCTGGAACTCCAAAAGCTGGAAAGATTGTCGCTCATGCCTGATGACACCATTGAAGATCTCAACGTCAGATTCACGAATCTGATGAACTCCATCAACGGGCTGGGAAAGACATTCTCCAACCGAGAAATGAATCTCAAGATTTTGAGGGCACTGCCAGATGGTCACTGGACTCCTTTTGCTACATTATTCCGTCATTCTGATCTAGATATTGTTACTCCTGACCATATCTTTTCATAACTCAAAGCAGAGGAATTCGAGTTTGGCTTACCTCAAAGGAAGCAGCGAGCTGAAGCTGACACCAAAATCGACCATGCATTCAAAGCATCAGTCAGCTCAGCAGCTCCAGCGTCTAGCAAGGCTGAACCTTCACTCACTGACATACAAGAAGGCAATCTAGCCAAGAAATACGCACTGCTTGCCGTAAAATACCAGAAAGAGAAATAGAGGCGCAGAAAGCTCTCAAGAGTTGTCAGAGACTCTAAGGGTAAGAATGAATACACACCCAAGCGCACTCCTGACTCACATACTTCTGAATGTAGGAAACAGGATGACTCAGCACAGTCAAAAGACAGTGAAAGTAAAGAAGAAAGAGTCACCACCTGCTACAACTGCAAAAAGCCAGGACATTATCAGTATGATTGTCCTGAGCTCAGCACTGCTGAACGAGCAGCACGCAAAGCTCGAAGGGAGAAGTTCATCAAGAAGAGACAAGCATACATTGTTGGTGAACTCTCAGATGACTCAGAGGAAGTCGACTCCTTCATGGATTCATCGGATGATGAAGCAGCCTTCATGGCCTTAGAGCTTGAAAATGAAGAAGATACTGAAAAGTGTCTCATGGCGGGAGAAGAGGATGAGGTAAACTCTCATGAACCATTTAATTCCTCTTCACACTGCACACACGACACTCTTTCAGGTGCAGATGAGAATTTGGACGTCGCGATCGCATATGAAGAACTACTCGACGAACAAATTCAGAAGAGTCTGCAGCTCAGTAAGACTCTTCAGGAATTGGATACCCTGAAAGTGGAGAATCAAAGACTTTCTCAGAAGAGTTAGGTTGCTGCTGAGTCTGAAGGACTTGTGTTGAGACTCAGGGAGGAGATAAACTCTCTGATGGCCAAGTCTCAGCATTAAGAAGATCGGATCTCAGTTCTGACCAACGACTTAACTCAGAAAGATGCTGAACTGAGTCTACAGAAGCAAGAACTGTCAGGACTTCAGACCAAGCATGAAACGCTAAAGAAAAGTGATGATGTCTGGAGAAACCTGATGACTGAGCGTTACATGGGCGCTGAAAAGAAGCTAGAGGTTATGCTAGCAAGCAACAAGCCCAAGCATTGTAAGGAAGGACTTGGATTCACCCAGGGAACTTCCTCATCTGCCCCCGTACACTCAGAAGTGCGACTTGCTGATAGGTTTGTTCAAGGGGAGACCATCAATGCAGACATACTGAATCCCCTAGCCAAGAACAAACAGAAGATGAAGGCACCTCATCCTACACATCAGCACTCTGACAAGAAGATCAGCACCAAACACCCCAGTTCAGTCAAGGGGGAACCAGCAAATCAAAATGGGCTGATCAGTATGGACCTCCTCAGCTGACACATCCAGCTCAGTATGGGTCATATTATTATGATCCTATAGTCAGGAGAGGTTCCAAAAGTCAGAAGAAGAAGAAAGCCGCACAAAAGGCAAAGGTCAGCAGTCCACCCACTCAGAAGATCAGGACTCCTGAACCTGAAAAGCCTAAAAAGTCAGCATCGACCAGTCCAGTGGTCAGATACGTTGACGCAAGTGGAAAGAAGTTGTCTGAGACCACCAGGGTCGTAAGACAAATATGGGTTACCAAAACTAACATCTAAGGACCCAAAATCAAAATAAAGGGTACCTAAATATAATTTTGTTTTGCAGGCGCACAAAGATCATTGGTATGTGGACAGCGGATGCTCAAGACACATGACTTACCAAAAGGACTTGTTGAAGAATTATACAACAGAAGAAGGACCCCAAATCGAGTTTGGAGACAATGCCAAAGGCTATACCAGAGGCTATGGAACACTCAGCATTTGAACTGCCAAAGTTCCAAGAGTATCATATGTTGAAGGACTTCAGCATAACCTTCTCTCTGTTAGTCAATTTTGTGATAACTCGAATAATGTGATATTTGACGCTGGTTTCTGTGATGTTATTGATAAATCCACAGGGAAAACAGTATTATCAGGTTCGCGCAAGAAGAATATCTATGTAGCTGACTGGAACTCAGTTGAAACTGAAGCTTGTCTGTTGGCGAAGAATGACAGCAGAACGGGTTGGCTTTGGCACAGGAGACTCAGCCATCTCAACTTCAAGACGCTCAACAAATTAGCAAGAAACACTCTAGCAAGAGGACTGCCGAATGGAGTATTCAGCAAAGACACTCAGTGTGAAGCATGTCTGAAGGGAAAGCAAACAAAGAAATAAAATCCACCTGTTCCATCTCCTTCCACTGATGGAATCCTTCAGCTGCTACATATGGATTTGTTCGGTCCAGTCTCTCCCGTGACGATCAGAGGCAAGAAGTATGCATTAGTGGTCATTGATGACTACTCGCGCTACACATGGGTCATATTTATTGCCAACAAGTCTGACGTCAAAACAGAGTTACCAACGCTTCTGAAAAGGCTCAGTGTCGAGAAGAACACCAAAATTGTCAAAATACGTTCAAACAGAGGAACTGAGTTCCTTAATTTCATGGTGGAGGAGTTCTGCAAAGCAGAAGGAATAGAGCATGAGACATCTGCTGCGCGCACCCCTCAGCAGAATGGGGTTGCTGAACGAAAGAATCGAAAACTCAAAGAAGCAGCAAGAACTCTACTCGCAGACTCAGGACTCCCATCCAAATTCTGGGCAGAAGCTACTGACACTGCATGTTACACTCAGAACCGATCTCTACTCACAAAGCAGCATAAGAGGACACCATATGAACAAAGGAACGGCAGGAAGCCTTCTCTATCTTATTTCCATATTTTTGGGTGTTCGTGCTTTATCCACAATAATGGGAAAGATCAGCTGAAAACTTTTGATAGCAAGTCAGATCACGGAGTGTTCTTAGGATACTCCCGGGTCAGCAAAGCTTTTAGGGTATTCAACTATCGGACCCTTTGCGTGGAGGAAAGCCCTCATGTTGTTTTTAATGAGTTTGCTACTGAAGACAGGAGCAATAACTCTAAATCGAATCGAGGACATCGATACATGCCTACGGGATCTCGAGCTTAAAAGACAAAGTCGAAAAGATCCAGGCTATGTTGGGATGATGATTCGGATGAGGAAACCGAAGACAAGTCTACTGAATCTCAACCTACAGCAGAGGTAGCTGAGCAGATTGACTCTCCTGAACAGAGTCAATCCCAGGTAACTCAGGTCGATGAAGAGACCCAAGAGGTAACTGAGACCACTACTGAGAATAACAACTCAGGGGGAACAAGTGAAGTTCCTGAGCTAAATGCCCCTGAACCTGGTGACTCAGTAGATCACACTCTCATAACTGAACTGCTTCAATCTCAGAATAGTACAACTGAAATGCCTAACTCACCTACTATCTGTGTTGAACAAATTTCAAATGAAGAGCTAAAACATCGTAGATCGTGGCTGGATGCTCATACTTCTGATTTAATCATTGGAGATCCTTCAGCTAGCGTAAAGACAAGATCCAGATTCTGTCAGGGAGAAAGTGCCTCATACTCCTGCTTCTTGTCTACTGAAGAACCTCAGACAATCGAGGACGCACTGAACGGTGCTGACTGGATCATAGCCATGCAGGAGGAGCTGAATCAGTTCACGGGAAACAAAGTTTGGGAGCTTGTTGACAGACCCCGGCATCAACATGTGATTGGAACAAAATGGGTCGTCAAGAACAAGCGGGATGAAAACAACGTCATAGTAAGGAATAAAGCAAGACTCGTGGCAAAAGGCTACTGTGAAGCTGAAGGGATAGATTTCGACGAGACTTTCACTCCAGTTGCAATATTGGAGGCAATCAGACTATTCCTAGCCTACGCAACACATCAAAGATTCAGAGTCTGTTAAATGGATGTGAAGTCTGCTTTCCTGAACGGCATGCAGAAAGAAGAAATCTATGTGGAACAACCGCCCGGCTTTCAGTAGGGACATCAAGTTTATAGACTCAGAAAGGCTCTGTATGGGTTAAAACAAGCACCCAGGGCTTGGTACGATACCCTATCTGAGTTTCTTCTTCAGAAAGGTTTTCAGAAAGGCACAGTAGACCGCACATTATTCAGCATTCGACTGGAAGACGACCTATTACTCATGTAGATCTACGTAGATGACATCATCTTCGGCTCGAAGAACTCATCATGTGTCAGCAGTTTGAGAAAATGATGAAGGATAAGTTCGAGATATCAATGGTGGGAGAAATGAACTATTTCCTCGGCTTTCAAGTCAAACAATCTGAGAAGGGAACATTCATTAATCAAGGCAAATACACTCGAGACCTCATCAAAAGATTCGGTTGCACATCCGGCAAACCTATCAAGATCCCGATGAACACGAATATGAAGATTGATCTTGATAAAGAGGGAGTATCAGTAGACCAAACTGAATTTCGTGCTATAATTGGTTCTTTATTATAGTTAACAGCTACTCGTCCTGACATAACTTATGCTGTAGGTATCTGTGCTCGATTTCAGGTGAATCCGAAGCAGAGTCACATGGACTCAGCAAAGAAGATTCTCCGCTATCTCAGAGGAACACCTGACACGGGTTTATGGTATCCAGTTGATGATAATATAGAACTAACTAGTTATTCTGATGCTGACTATGCAGGGTGTAGAATTGACCGAAAATCAACTTCAGGAACATGTCAGTTCCTTGGCAGTAAGCTGATCTCATGGTTTTCAAAGAAACAGCACTCAGTAGCCACGTCAACTACTGAAGCTGAATACATGGCCGCCGGAAGTTGCTGCGCCCAAATCCTTTGGCTGAGACAGCAGCTACGTGACTATGACGCCATTCAGAATGAAGTGCCAATCTTCTGCGACAGTACCCGTGCCATTGCAATCACTCAGAATCCTGTACTTCATACAAGATACAAGCACGTAGACATCAAACATCACTTCATTCGTGACCATGTCGAGAAAAAGGATATCAGGATGGAAAAGATCCATACTGACCGACAAAGGGCCGATATACTGACCAAGCCTCTAGCTGAAGCCAGATTCAGAGAACTTTCAGTAGAGCTAGGTCTATTGGACCCTACTAACTCCGGTCGATAGAGGATTCGGGAGAGGAGCATTCGGTAAGGGGGGAATGTTCACTCTCAGTACTGAGTAAAATCAGTGCGTAGAGACTCAACAACCATCTACACGAGGTATCAGCTGACTACGATGTTCAGCTGATAGGTTTGCGTATCTCTACTCAGTAGTAGCCAATAGAACAGTTCTATGCATTTATGATTCAGATTAGCACCGTATTCAATGCCTTAAGAATTGTCATTTAATATTAACGGTTTACATTTAATGCACGACATTCTATGCATAAGCTTGCTGAACTCTGCCACGCATTTAATGCATGTCGTATCATAGTTACTTCTTAGGCTATATACAACTGTCTTTGACTTAGGCGGCTAACTTGATCATTGCCTATTTTATAATACTTAATCTTAGCTGTCCGTCTCAAAAAGCGGGTTTTAAACTGAACCGTTGATCGTTAACTGTTCACCTTCTCTTAGATATATGTTTACGATCATATATTTGAAACCGCCATTTGCGAACTATCAAATATTTAACTCCGAAATTCCTGAGATCTCATTACTTGCAAACCTTACTTGCAATCTCTTTCAAATCTTCAAAAATTTCTCAAAAATTTCATTGGTATGATATCAAATCTTTCTGACAACTTATATGATTACTCAACATCGCTATATTTTTTATATATATCCATTCGATACTGATAATCTTGTTTGTTACAGATAAAATGTCAGGAAATGTTGTTTATGCTCCAGAGAATATGCAAGAAATCCTAGAGAAAGACCGTGTCTGGTGCGAGCCAGTCATGGAGTTTGATGTCTGCGACCTTGACTACATGGAGGAGATTTTCTCAGCTCTCAGAGAAACCGGTCTAGAAGGTTTTCTGACAAAGAAGCCCATATTCTTCATTCCCCGACAAGTTGCAGAGATCTACTTGAATTCCGATTCAGTAGACGGAGATATCCGAGGGACATTCATCGTCCTCACAGTTGGCGATCCCTCGAGGACGGATATAGAGGTGAAGCAGATGTCAATCAGAGAGGCTCTTCGGAGAAGCTTCAATCTGCCAAGCGAAGGCGTCAGCACCGTGGGATACAATGATGATCAAATGGATGACTACTTATCTAGTTTCTGCGCGAAGCCTACAGTCTTCAGAGCCGCATTTCCCAAGAATACTATGCTACCTCAGTATAGAGCTCTTGCATACATCGTGACTCGGCTGCTAACGAGTCAAGCAGGATCATTCGATCAGGTGTCCAGACCAAAGCTACAACTGATGATGGCCATCTATAACAGGGCCAAGATCAATTAGACAGAGTTCTTCCTACGGGAATTTATGGTGCAGTCCGCAAAATTTGACAAAGCATCCTACAGGCTGTGCGCCAAAGGGAAGCTACTTTATGGACTGAAGATCTCAGTGATGATCGAAGACTACTGCACTTCTGACCAGATCACATTTGCTGACAAGCAATACTTCAACGTTAAAAAGGTCAGGTTTCAGAACAGGGCAGCAGCCCTTCAGCAGATTGGCTCCGGGCCTGCAACTCTGCAAACAACGCCTCAGAAGACCGCGCCTTCAAAGAAAAGGTCTCCTCAAACTAAAACGCCTAAGGCACCGGCGAAAAGGCTGAAGAAGGTCAACACAGCGTTACCTACTGAGACAGAGGCAGAGCCAGAGGCAGTAGCTACTGAACAGCCTCCACAGCTCAGAGATGAATCCGAGTCTTCTGAGAAGACTCCATCAGTGGAGAAAGCCATCTCCACTGAACATGAAGAAGCAGTGGCCCAAGGGGTCCCAGCTGAAGAAGTCCAGGTCGAAGATATTCAAACCCTGGAGAGCCCCTTGGATGTCCCTCCTCTCAGCAGTCTCCCCTCTGCTGAGAAATAGGCGTCTCCTATAGAGATAGAGGAATCAGAGACAGCCTCAGAAGAAGAGTCTATCGGGATGGAAGCTTCAGCTCTTCAATCTAGAGCATCCCGAGAGATCACAGAGCACATACCGGAGATCTCAGGCCACAACGATCTAGTTCTCATTGCAAGACAGGCGATATTCCACATGCTGCTCAGGAGTGGCACAATTTGCAACGTCTTATCACATATCACTCCTGTGAACAGCTCCACGAAGAGGAACTGAGGATCAGAGAGCAGATCGGCTACTCCGAGCCAGCCGATCTCGGAACCTTGGAGGATTTGAGGGCTGACATGCTGGCAATGCTGAATGACCGTCAGCCAGCTCAGCTTCAGCACCCTCTGATGGGTCTGACCCTGATGGTCAGGACCCGCCCCGTGATTTAGGCCCTGAGAAGCCTGATGAGGGAACTCAACCGGACAAGGATACTCCCGCGCCTATTGAACTTCCTCTCCGTATCCTTGCTCCTGGGAAATCGGCGGCTGGTACTTCAACTTCTGTAGAGCCTGCTCAGCTCTTGCTAGAATCGACGTTCGAAGTAGCGCCCAGCCCCAAAAGCCGACGATCGAAGTCAGTGGCGAAGGCTCTCGAAGCCCAGGTACTCCAAACCAGGCTTCTTGCCCGTGCAGTCCACAAGACATGGCGACAGACTGCCCAAGCCACAAGCGCAGAGATTCAGGGACTCAGAACCACATTGTCAGAATCTTCTGTCCCTCACTTCTCCAACATCATATCTCAAGCGCTAGATACTCAGCGAGCTGACTTCGAGGCTCAGCTCAGATTGATTCAGGAAGGCCAGGATAAGTTGATTGAAAATCTCAAGGCCTTGGAAGAGACTGTTGAACAAAAGTTGAATGAGTTCAAGGCCGCAGCAGATCAATCTCATAAAGAGTATAAGCGTGAGTTGATCAATGAGAAGAACGAGCTGCACGAGGCGCTGACCAATATACACTCCAAACTGAATGAGTTGTCAACCTCGTACTCCAGCCTGAACAAGAAGGTATTCGCTCCACCTCTTATTATCATTGATGATGCCAAAAAGGGGGAAAGGCTGGCTAAGCAGACAAAAGCTGATACTGAAAAATCAACTAAGGCGGAAGCCACCAAGGAGCTGGTACTGAAGACTCCCAAGAAGGTAACGTCAGTAGGAGGAGCAAGCTCAGCTCAGACATCTACTCCTACTGAACCTACCACAACTGGTGAGGCCCAGGGTGTCTCAGCTGCCTGCTCCTACTGAACCTACCACGACTGGTGAGGCCCAAGGTGTCTCGAGTGCAGGTTGCGGCATCAGATCGGCCCAAGCCGTGGCTCAGGAACCAGAGAAGTAGCGACTCAGGCAACTCAGACTCCACTTGACATCATTAAGGAAGTTGCTGAGTACGTAGACGAGGAGGAATCAGAAGAGGAAGAAGCACCTCTTCCACCTCCAGTTACTGGAAAAGGAAAGAAAATCCTTAAGCTCCCGACCCCTCCCTCCAAGAAATCTAAGAGATATATTACTCCGGAGGAGGAGGCTCAGATAGCCGCAGATGAGAAACTGGCTAGGGAGATAGCCGAAGCTGAAGTAGCCAACAAACCAAAAGCTAAGCCTGCTAAAGGTAAGACAAAGGCTCCAGCTCGCGGCGGTAAAAGACCATCTACTACAAGACTGCCTCCTAGAAAGCTCAAACTCAGCGATGAAGCTGACAAGGAAAAGGAGAAGCAACAACAGCAGTCTACTGAGAAGCAGGGTACTTCAAAAGAGAAATCATCAACTCCTGCTAACTCAGAGGAAGAGCCGCCTCACAAGCCCTCCTATACTGCCTCTAAGGCACAGGGTGCTGGAATGGATGAAATCTGGGCGCAAATGGACAGATATCTTTATAGAGGAGAAGAGGCCAGGAAAATAAAAGCTGCCAGAGAACGGATCAGAATGGCAGATCTCGAAGCACTCAGAATCAGAATTGAAAAAGAAGCCAATCAGAGGATTCCTTCAAAAGCTGATATTCCTTACAGATACAGGAAATTCAGGAAGCCTACTGATCTGAAGATTTACAGATGGCCGAGAACTGATGAATGGATACCAGTAGAATACACTCAGAGATGGGAAGCACTGAAGATAGAGTTCATCAAAAGGAACTACTTACGGAGATTCCGGTGCAAAAACGAAAAGCTGAAGCTTATACTGAATGGACGATGAGAGCAGACTTAGACATGTACGCCTGGATGCAGAAAGCTGTCAAAGAGAATGTGAAGTCAGAGTCCCAGACCCCAGAGTACTGCCACCCCACGAAGACTGGATGGATCTATTCACTATGGTGTCATTGAGAAAGAAGTGAAGGCCGCTGCTGAAGCCAAATTCCTTGATGAAGAAGACCCAGCGGACTTTGCTAAGATACTGAAGCTGAGGAAGATCACTTATAGGATGTATGGAGTGCCCCTTCCTGAATCTCAATCGCAAGATTTCAAAGACAGGATTAGGCAGTTCAAATGATTCCTTGCTTCTATACTCTTTTGTTTCTCTAGTATAGCAGGGATGTATCTGTACTGAATGTTCTTTCATTATATATGATATCTCTGTTTTTGGATTTGACAATATCTTATTATCTGAATAGCCGTGTTCTTTTATGCTTAACACTCAGAATCACTGAAGTGATTACTGACTCACACACTCACTGTCTGATTTTCTGTCAGTTTATTGCTCAGCTAGATTCTGTTAGACTTGCTGTATTTCGGGAAAATATTGTTAAAACAGGGAGAATATGCTTAGTCTCTATATTCTGACTTTCTGCCCTGATCTCCTCAGTACTCTAGGACTTGAAGATCAACTCCACTGATTCTACTTGTAATATTTGTAAGGAGCTCTGTTTCTGACTAGTCATAGTGTTAGATGTTGATTTTTGTTGATAGGTTTTGGCATCATCAAATAGGGGGAAATTGTTGGGTGATGATTCTATCCTCAGCAGTATTAGATGTAGTGGGAAATGATTCTATCGTCTGCATGATCGACCGATACTCGGTAGCCTTGTGCTCTGAATTAGTCTGAAGATTTGAAGATCCCAAAACCCTATCTTGATCGGTGAACCTTTAAGTTGTAACCTGTTTTTGTCTCTGAGGTTTCAGAGTCAGTAGACCCTCTCCTCTGGTTCAGGCATTCAGTTGCTTATCCGCCTCAGCACCAGAAGTAGAAGACTCAGTAAATACTGGACTCAGCAGGAGCAGTATACTGAAAGGAGTCAGTGGAACTGAACTTAGAAGGAGTAGTTCACTATACTCAGAGTTGATCTTCAGTAAAGCAGACTCAGCATGAGTTCACTACTGAATCAAAGATCAGACTCAGCAACGGCCAGACAGTCGTCTGAACTGTCAGATCTTTCAAAGACAATCAGCATAGTCAAGTACGAGGAAGGGAGAAGTCAGCTTCAAATCACCTTGAAGTCTATTCTGTCTCAACCACTTTCTGAACCTCGACCAATGACAAGCAGAGACCGGTCCTACACCTACTAAAGCTGCAAGTCAACAACTTTCTGGAAAAGAGGGAAAAGATTATGCAAATGCTACAAAAGAGTCGTTAGCTACCCAAAAGAGAGAGACAAAGGATCATCGTCTCCAACGGATCTTTCCTAGTCTCTTCTCTATAAATAGAGGGATAAATCAAATTTGAAGCTAAAACAAAAAATGAGTGTGAAGACAAGAAGAAACGAGAAAGAAAAAGAAAAACCGCATACACAGAGCATTCAAACGAGCAAACTCGAAAAGCCTAAGTTCTCCGCAACAAGTTCGAAGAATCCATCTCCTGCGAAGAACTATATTCTAGCTCTTAGGGAACCAAGCTGAACTGTTAAATACAGCCTCTAGTATCCAAACGACGATACACGAACCCAAAGTCATACTCAGCTATTCATCGTCTTAGAAGCCACTTCATTGTTCCCTATCCCTCTAACCTAAGCTCAACAGAATATATCCATAGCTTAGACGAAGGAGTTCATCTCTGAACTGTTCTTTATTGTAAAGAACTCCTTCACAGTTGGAGAGCTTTTCAAACACTCAGTTTGATAACCTTGTAAACTGAGACTTGCTCAGTATAAATCTCAAGACCAGAGTTTGTCCAGCGTACAAACCAACTGAGACTACCTCAGTATAATAAATAGCTTCCTGATCATTCGGGACAGTGGACGTAGGATTTTTGTGTCCGAACCACTTTAAAAATCTATGTGTCTTGTGTCTCGTATTCTTTTTCACTATTGCATTGATTTAATTGTTCATACTGAAAAGCCTTCTTAAATCATTCTACTGAGTTTCAGCGAACTTAACTGATTGCACTAATCTACTGAAACTGTTTTATTAAAAACGTTTTCCAACTCAACTGAATTGGGCCTACACTATTCCGCACCACTGAACTCTATCTGCAAGATACTGATTTCTGACTCTCAGTCAGCTAGCAGATCTCAGTAGAGTCAGTCACTTTGCCAACACGATTCAGAACAACTTATCTGGTCTGCTGAACCTGTTCAGCACGACACTATCCTAAAAAAGGACTGTTCGTGTTTAAGTTGAGAAATCGGTTTTCAGGTGTATTCACCCCCCCCCTCTACACCTGAACGTGCTCTCGGGACCAACAGTCTCGTCGAGTATATCCCAATCCAAGAAATGCAGACGCATCTGGACCCTAGCCCTTATTGCAATATCCACTATATTAGAATGATATATGATTTCTTGAATCTGATCTGCAATCTCTTCAGTGGCTCTGTCATGGGCCACTTTTACAGATTCTCGAATAGCTTCAGAAGTCTTAGTCTGAATGGGTTCAGTAGAAGGAGCGGACTAAGTTTCTTCTGAGTCTATTCTTTTTACGTTGTTTTTCAGAGTGGGTTCCTCCTTGCCCGACTCTGAGTCCAGAATATCACCTTGATCTATGACTATCACAGGTGTTTCATCCTTATTTACCAGTTTCCTTTTCTTGGAAGGTTTAGGACGTGGCTCATGATCATCTGGTACTGAGCGTTTACTATGGATACCACGACCGATAGATTTTTCAGACGCCGCTCTTGTCTGGAATTTCACAAGTTTTTTATCGAACGGTCTTGAGTCGGAAAATGTGAATCCCCCGGCACATATGTCCTCAATAACGATAGATACTCTACTCCCATAAAGTAGTTTCCTAATTGGGTTCAACTTCAGTGCTCCATTTTCCTCAACAAACTTCTGATACTGAAGATTGAGTTTGTGCGTGAAAAAGTCAGGCCAGTTAACTTGAACTCCATCTATAATGGCCATTATGATTTGTATCTTAACTCTGGACAGTTGATCGTAGGAGCCAAATGAGCTTGTCAGGATGTGATTGACAATATAAGTCAATCCTCTGTACTCTAGTAACAACTTATTCTTCGGAAAATGGGCTTGAAGGTAATATCTTTCTGTCCGCTAAATCGACAGAGGTACTAATTGATAGACGTGTCCTTGGCCCTACAGGGGATATACCTTCATCAGGAAGCTCAAAGCTCCGAATGAGACATTCTTTGATGTTCAGGGTGGCTTGCTCTGTTCCCATACGTGAGGACCTACCTCCTCCTGAACTAAGATGCTAGAAATGTCGTGGAGGTTGTCTTCATCTCTCCTCATGTTGTAGTAGTACTCTACTACTTGCCTTGTAAGGCACAAATGAGGTAATTTGGAGAGAAGCATTTGAAGACCTGTCGACTGAAGAATGTCGAAGATAGGCTCCATGTAGTTGAGACCAAAACTACTGAACGCTAGGATCGGCTCGAACCACATGCGGTTGCCTGAGAGGATAAGGTCCATATCTTTTGGGATGAGAATGGAGTTGTCAGGTGAGTTCGCCATTGGCAATATTTTGCAAACCAAATGTTAGCACTTGAAAATAGAGTAAGTTAGATAAGAAGATTGAGATTTTGAGAAGATTTACCGAGATTTAAGTGCTAGAGTATGGTAGAAATTAGTATACAATGAAGATGTAGAGCACTTAGTCGGTTCGAAAATGGCGGAAAGTGATATTGCGATTTGATCACAAAAGATTTATATGAGATTTGAATGTGAACGGTTTATGTAATAGACGGTTCAGATGCAATCTACCTTTAAGAGTAGACGGTTGAGATTTTATTTTATTAAAGATAATGATTACTGTGCCGTCTATAATCTCGATTTACGTATCTATCGCTCATAAAGTGAGGTGAGATGACATGCATATAATGCTCCGCAGTCAGTATGTGGAATGTCGTGCTTTAAATGAAAACTTTTTATTAATGACAACCTTTATGAATTAATGGCTGGAAATAAATGTGATGCCAGTAGTGAGTGTTAAATACTGAATAAACATGCAAACCTGTCAGCTGAACATAGTAGTCAGTTGATACCACTTTGCAGGTACTGAATAGATTCAGTATTACTGAACACATTCTCTCTTACTATCTAACTAGGGATCGTCTTACTGAACGGAGTCAGTAGGATCTAGTAGACTAGTTCCACTGAGAGTTCTTTGAATCTGGTCTCATTTAGAGGCTTGGTCAGTATGTCGGCCCTTTGCTTGTCAGTATGGATTTTCTCCATCCTAATATCCTTCTTTTCAACATGATCATGATTGAATGGTGTCGTATATCCATGTGCTTGCATCTAGTATGTAGAACAGGATTATGAATGATTGCAATAGTACTGGTGTTGTCACAGTAGATTGACACTTCATCTTTATTAATATCATAGTCTCTCAGTTGTTGTCGAAGCCATAGGATCTGGGCACAACTACTTCCGGCAGCCATATATTCAGCTTCAATAGTTGACATAGCTACTAAGTGTTGTTTCTTTGAAAACCATGATATGAGCTTATTGCCTAGGAACTGACAAGTTCCTGAAGTTGATTTTCTGTCGATCCTGCATCCTGCATAATGAGTACAGAATAACCCGTTAGTTCAAGATTATCGTCAGCAGAGTACCATAACCCAACATCTGGTGTTCCTTTCAGGTATCAGAGAATCTTCTTCGCTGAGTCTAGATGACTTCGCTTAGGATTCACCTAAAATCTCGCACATACCCCTAAAACATAAGTTATGTCAGGTCAACTTGCTGTCAATTATAATAATGAACCAATAATAGCTCTCTACAATCTGTTGAGTTGGTAGAAACTCCCTATTTATCAAGATCAATATTTAGATTGGTATTCATAGGAATCTTGACTGGCTTGTTCGAGTCGCAACCAAATTTCTTGATGAGATCCCTTGTATATTTAGCTTGGTTGATGAAGATTTTTTTTTCAGATTGTTTGACTTGAAATCCAAGGAAATAGTTCATCTCTCTCATCATAGATATTTCGAACTTTTCTTTCATCATTTTTTTCAAACTGTTTGCACATGATCACATTTCTTGATCCAAAAATGATTTCGTCCACGTAGATTTGCTCTAGTAGAATGTCGTTGTATGACTTGATGCTGAATAAAGTGCGATCTACAGTTTCCTTCTGAAAACTTTTCGGAAGGAGGAACTCTGAAAGGGTATCATACCAAGCCCTGGGTGCTTGTTTTAACTCATACAAAGCCTTATTGAGTATGTATACTTGATGTCCCTACTGAAAGCCAAGTAGTTGTTCTACATGGACTTCTTCCTTCAGTACGGCGTTCAAGAATGTTGACTTCACATCCATCTAATATACCTTAAAGCGTTGATGTGTTACATAGACAAGAAATAGACGAATGACATCCAATCTGGCGACTGGAGTGAAAGTTTCATCAAAATCTATTACTTCAGATTGATAGTAACCTTTTGCAACTAGTTGAGATTTGGTCCTGACTTTGACGTTGTTTTCATCACGCATGTTTTTGAAGACACACTTAGTTCCAGTTACATGTTGATGAAGGAAATATGAGGGGAAGAATGATATACCTTCCTCCTACGTATGTTGTTGCAGCTCTGATTGTTGCTCGTGTGTCAGATCTTCTGATCTGTGTCCCGTCCTTTTTCTCCCTCTGGGTGGTCAGAGAACTGGAGAAAATTAAGAATATCGTCTCCCTTTCATTCACGCCGTGCGTGTGTAAATTGTGTGTGTATTCTGCTTATGAACAGAATACTAATATATATAGACTGCAAAAGCCAATATAATATTAATATTTGTAGCCCAATAATTTAATTATATTCCTAATGGACTTCCACATAATTAGCCATAATATAATTAATTAATCCATTGGACTACTAATATTTATCAATTAATTTACCTGGCCAATGAATTCCAGATAAATAACATTATTAAACAATGTAAAATTACATTAATCGATTAGTAATGATTTCTGAGAGACAATAAATAACTAGGCAACTAATTGGGCCAGATCAGGGATCTAATACAAGAAATAAAGCAGGGCATCAAATTAATTAATTATCTATGCTCAGCCCAGAACAAAATTAATTAAGAAACACAGATTCATTCCACTAGAGAATCCGTGCTGACTTACCCCTTTATCCCAAATTGAGCAAGGGCTTGTATTTTAGACTTAATCTATCTCCGTATTTAAGATAAAAATATTCGTTAATTAATTAAGCTCACTGACAGTTTAAATTAATTAACATCTTATATTCCTGAGTAGTACCACTCGACCTTATTAACACACCTGAACTTAATCAACCGGCCGGGTTTAGTGTGCTAATCCTTTCGAGTTCCTTAGAGGATATTATCAACCCATTTTACTAGGATACGGTTGCAAGATACAGACAACCAGCCTGAGCCACAAATAACTACTAACACCCAAGATACGTAGATCCGATCGCGATGACGTTCACCATAGTAGGTCAAAGTGATAGATAGCCAAATGCGCTCAGCTAAAGTCTTACCATGCTTAAGACCAGCTAAGTTACCGAGATCTTGGTTCTCCACTAAGGTCCGTTAGGAGAACACGTCTCACAGTGATCCATCAATAGACCACCTTAAGTGTACAAGTAAAGACATGCAGCCAAGACAAGCCACTTCTTATCTAAACTGCAGCTTAAACCGACAACTTATCCTTAAGTTGTCTCAACTGTGATAACTGTTTATATCTTGTCAGTTCAACCAATTTATGTAGTCTTCTGTGATACCCGACACACTACACAAATCTAACTTTTATACAAGATAAAGGATAACATGTGCAAATAGATATATTTATCGGATAAGAGAATAAACTAGTGGTAAGGATAAAACACATTGTATACAAGCATAAAATTTGCTTCCAGTATACAAAATCCTAAAAATTCTCCCACTTTTACTAAAATATACTTTTAGTATACAATGTGTCAGTTCTAGGTACAAACTAGTACTCAACAATCTATCCTATCTATCACTGCATCTTCTCCCACTTATACAAAAGTTTCTGTAGTCCTAAGTGGGGGGCATCTCTACCACTCCTAGGCCACGAACATGCTTTTCGTAAGCCTGAACTGGTAAGCTCTTCGTGAAAGGATCAGCTAGGTTGTCTCCAGTTCCAATTTTGTCAATCACCACGTCTCCTCGATGTACGAATTCTTGTATGATATGGTACTTCTTGTCTATGTGTTTAGACGCCTTGTGGGATCTGGGTTCCTTTGAATTTGCCACTGCACGCGCATTATCACAATAAATTGTGATTGCCTCAGGCAAATTCGGAACAATATCAAGATCCAGGGGGAAATTCTTGAGCCAAACTGCCTCTTTAGAGGCTTCTGAAGCAGCCACATACTCTGCTTCCATGGTTGAGTCCGCAATGCATTTCTGCTTTGCACTTCTCCATGAGATGGCTCCACCTCCCAAGGTAAACACATAAACCGAGGTAGACTTCTTCTCGTCTCTGTCAGCCTAGAAATCCGAGTCTGTATAATCCATAGGCACTAGACTGTCTGACTGGTAAACAAGCCTATAATCTCTAGTCCTTTTAAGGTACTTAAGAATGTGATTTACCGCAGTCCAGTGTTCCTGTCCAGGGTTAGACTGATATCTTGAGACCATGCCTACAACATATGAGATATCTGGTCTCCTACGAATCATTGCATACATGAGGCTACCGACAACGGAAGCATATGGTACTAGCCTCATATTTTCTATCTCTTCAGGCGTTTTAGGGCACTGATTCATTGATAGAAAAATGCCATGTATGAAAGGTACTGAACCTCTCTTGGCATTTTGCATGCTAAAACGAGCAATAACAGTATCAATGTAGGACGCTTGTGATAAGCTTAACATCCTTTTCTGGCGATCTCGGATAACCTTGATCCCAAGGATGTAAGCAGCTTCACCTAAGTCCTTCACTTGAAACTGCTCGAATAACCACGTATTTACGTCTGATAACACTTCAACATTGTTGCCAATGAGAAGGATGTCATCTACGTAAAGTGCAAGAAACACCACTAATCCATTAACACAGATACGGTACACGCATACCTCGTTAGGACAGGATACAAAACCGTAGGATTTGACTACCCCGTCAAAACGCTGGTGCCATAACCGGGAAGCTTGCTTAAGTCCATAAGTAGACTTCTTAAGCTTCCAAACTAGATTCTCTTTGCCCTCCTTCACATAACCTTCTGGTTGTTTCATATAGATGTCTCTACCTTTTTCAAGGTGACCGTTTAGGAATACGGTCTTGACATCTATTTGCCAGATCTCTAGGTTCATGTGAGCTGCTATGGCAAGGAGAATCCTAATAGACTTGATTATTGCTACGGGCGAGAAGGTCTCTTCATAATCGATACCTTCATTCTGGACAAAACCCTTCGCCACTAGCCTGGCCTTAAATGCCATAATCTCTCCATTCGGTCCTCTCTTTCTCTTGTATACCCACTTACTACCAATAGCCTTGCAGCCCTCAGGTAGTTCAGTGATCTCGTATACATCAAAAAACAGTTTTGGACTTAAATTTTGTATCAATGGCGATTCGCCAGGAATCTGCATCTATATCTCCCACTTCTTCGTTGAAGGTCCAGGGATCAACGGTATCATGTTCATCTACCGGGATATGATCAGACGTCTCTCCAGTGAACATATACCGATCAGGTGTAAATATCACCCTCCCACTACGTCGAACGATGTCGAGTCTTTGTGTTAACAGGTGTGCGATTACTCGTGGAGTACTATCTTGCACAACTGGCTGTTCAAGTGGAACTCGAACACCTTGTAATTTCTCAAGGTTGACGTCTACTCGAGACCTATGGTTACTAATGTAATTCTCTTCTAAGAACCGAGCGTTAGTGCTAATAACGATCTTCTGTTCTTCAGGATCATAAAAGTATCCACCCTTCGTTTCCTTCGGATACCCTATGAACAACATCACTTCTGAACGTGATTCCAATTTGTCGGCTTGCCTATTTAGCACATAAGCAGGACAACCCCAAATCCATAAGTGGTGCAAACTAGGCTTATGCCTATTCCACAACTGAAAAGGGGTCTTTTGTACCGACTTGGACCTAAAGAACAGAAGATCGTGGTTAGCACCAACGCTCGGTTCTTAGAGGAGGATTATATTAGTAATCATAAGTCTCGAGTCAAGATCATCCTTGAGGAATTACAAGGTGATCGAGATCCACTCACAGAGCCAATTGTGTAAGATAGAGCTCCACGAGCTACTGCACAATCTATTAATACAACTCCTGACACTCTTCGACGTAGTGGGAGGGTGATATTCACACCTGATCGATATATGTTCACTGGGGAGACGTCTGACCATCTCCCATTAGATGAACAAGACACTATGGATCCCTGGACTTACAACGAAGTAGTGAGAGATGTAGATGCAGATACAGAGCGAATCGCCATGGACTCGGAATTTAAGTCCATAACTGATATGGATGTATATGAGATCAATGAACTACCTGAGGGCTGCATGGCCATTGGTAGTAAGTGGGTATACAAGAGAAAGAGAGGACCGAATGGACAGATTATGGCATTTAAGGCCAGGCTAGTGGCGAAGGGTTTTACCCAGAAAGAAGGTAACGATTATGAAGAGACCTTCTCGCCCGTAGCAATGATCAAGTCTATTAGGATTCTCCTTGCCATAGCAGATCACATGAACCTAGAGATCTTGCAAATGGATGTCAAGACCGCATTCTTAAACGGTCACCTTGAAAAAGGTAGAGACATCTATATGAAACAACTAGATGATTATGTGAAGGAGGGCGAAGAGCATCTAGTTTGGAAGCTTAAGAAGTCTATTTATGGACTTAAGCAAGCTTCCCGGTTATGGCACCAGCGTTTTGACGAGGTATTCAAATCCTTTAGTTTTGTATCCTGTCGTAACGAGGTGTGCGTGTACCATATCTGTGTTAATGGAACAATGGTGTTTCTTGCACTTTACGTAGATCACATCCTTCTCATTGGCAACAATGTTGGAGTGTTATCAGATGTAAAGATATGGTTATCCGAGCAGTTTCAAATGAAGGACTTAGGTGAAGCTGCTTACATCCTTGGGATCAAGGTTATCCGAGATCGCCAGAAAAGGATGTTAAGCTTATCACAAGCGTCCTACATTGATACTGTTATTGCTCGTTTTAGCATGCAAAATGTCAAGAGAGGTTCAATACCTTTCAGACGTGGCATTTTCCTATCTAAGAATCAGTGCCCACAAACGCCTGAAGAGATAGAAAGTATGAGGCTAGTACCATATGCTTCCGTTGTCGGTAGTCTCATGTATGCAATGCTTTGTACGAGACCAGATATCTCATATGTTGTACGCATGGTTTCAATATATCAGTCTAATCCTAGACAAGCGCACTGGACTGCGGTAAAAAATATTCTCAAGTACCTTAATCGGACTAGGGATTATAGGCTTGTTTACCAGTCAGACAGTCTATTGTGTTTGGGTTATACAGACTCGAATTTCCAAGCTGACAAAGACGAGAAGAAGTCTACCTTGGGTTATGTGTTTACCTTAGGAGGCGGAGCCATTTCATGGAGGAGTACAAAGCAGAAATGCACTGCGGACTCAACCATGGAAGCAGAGTATGTGGCTGCTTCAGAAACTTCGAAAGAGGCAGTTTGGCTCAAGAATTTCCTCCTGGATCTTGATATTGTTTAGAATTTGCCTAAGGCGATCACGATTTATTGTGATAATGCGGGTGCAGTGACAAATTCTAAGGAACCTAGTTCTCACAAGGCATCTAAATACATAGACAAGAAGTACCACATTTATGAGTATTCGTAAATCGAGGCAATGTACTCTTAGAAAAGATCAGAACTGAAGACACCTAGCTGATCCATTCACAAAGAGCTTACCAATTCCGACTTATGAGAAGCTTGTTCGTGGCTTAGGATTGGTAGAGATACCCCCCACTTAGGACTGAAGAAACTTTTTTATAAGTGGGAGAAGAGGGGTGATAGATAGGATATATAGCTAAATACTAGTTTGTACCTAGAACTGACACATTGTATACTAAAAGTTTTCTTTAGTATAATTGGGAGAATTGTTACTGGAAGCAGTTTGTATGCTTGTATACAATGTGTTTTTTGTCCTTACCACTATTTTATTCTCCTATCTGATAAATATATATATTTGCACATGTAATCCTTTATCTTGTACAAAAGTTAGATTTGTGTAGTGCGTCGGCTATCACAGAAGACAACACAAATTGGTAGAACTGACAAGATATAAACAATTATCACAACTGAGACAACTTAAGGATAAGTTGTCGGTTTAAGCTGCAATTTAGATAACAAGTGGCTTGTCTTAGCTGCTTGTCTTTACTGATACACTTAAGGTGGTGTATTGATGGATCACAGTGAGATGTGTTCTCCTAACTGACCTTAGTGGAGAACCAAGATCTCGGTGAGTTAGGCTGGTCTTAAGCTTGATAAGACTTCAGCTGAGCGCATTTGGCTATCTATTACTTCGACCTACTATGGTGAACGTCATCGCGACCGGATCTACGTATCTTGGGTGTTAGTAGTTATTTGTGGCTTAGGCTGGTTGTCTGTATCTTGCAACCGTATCCTAGTAAAATGGGTTGATAATATCCCCTGAGGAACTCATGAGGACTAGCACACTAAACCCGGTCGGTTGATTAAGTTCAGGTGTGTTAATAAGGTCGAGTGGTACTACTAAGGAATATAAGATGATAATTGATTTAAGCTGTCAGTGAGCTTCATTAATTAACTGATATTTCTATCTTAAATACGAAGATCGATTAGTCTAAAATACAAGCCCCTGCTCAATTTGGGATAAAGGGGTAAGTCAGCACGGATCCTCTAGTGGAATGAATCTGTGTTTACTAATTAGTTTGGCTCTGGGCTGAGCATAGATAATTAATTAATTTGAGGCCCTTCTTTATTTCTTGTATTAGATCCCTGATCTGGCCCAATTAGTTGTCTAGTTATTTATTGTCTCTCTGAAATTATTATTAATAGATTAATGTATTTTTACATTATTTAATAATGTTATTTATCTCAAATTAATTGGTCGGGCCAATTAATTGATAAATATTAGTATCCCAATGGATTAATTAATTATATTATGGGTTAATTAGGTGGAACTCCATTAGGAATATAATTAAATTAATGGGCTACTAATATTAATATTATATTGACTTTTGAAGCCTATATATATTAGTATTATGCTCATAAACAGAATACTCACAAAAATATACACACGCACGGCGTGAATGAGAGGGAGACAGTAATCTTATTTTCTTCATGATGGACTTATCTTGAGATAAAAGGAAGAGATCAACTCTCTGATGACTAAGTCTCAACAACAAGAATCACAGATCTCAGTTCTGACCAAGGACAACTCTGAGAAAGAGACTCAAATTGCCATTAAAGGACAAGCTTACACGGTCCAGAGCTGAGTATGAAGCTCTGAGGTTTGGAGAACCTTAATGACTGAGAAATATATAGAAGCTAAAGAAAAGCTTGAGAGGTTGTTGAGATCACAGAGACCATGTTCTACGAAGGAAAGACTTGGTTATACTTATGAAGCAACTACTTCTGGACAGAAGAGCTCAAAATAGCAAGCTGACAGATTTGTCCAAGGGGGAACTCAATGTGTTGAATCCTCAGCCCTTAGACAAAGAGCAAAAAAAATATGAAAGCACCTCAGCCCAGCTACCAGAAGATGACCCGAGGTTCAAGGCCCAGAACATCCAGATCCAATTCAGGGGGAACCAAAAAGGTCAGATGGGTAGAACAGTATGGCCACCCACAGTAGACACAACCAGCTCAGTAAGGATCATACTATTATGAGCCCAGAAACAAAAGCCCTAAGGTTCAACAAAAAAAGAAGAAACTTGAACCTCAAAAGACAAAGAAGTCAGCATCTCCCAGTTCAGCAGAGAGATCAGCTGACAACAAGAGCTAGAGGATATTTGATACCACCAGGGTTATCAGACAGATTTGGGTCCCAAAATCCACTAACCTCTAAGGACCCAACCTGAACCCAAAGGGTACCTGAATTTTTTTTTATTTTGCAGGTGCTAAATGACCCTTGGATCGTGGAGAACGGATGCTCAAGACACATGACGCATCAAAAGAATCTGCTGACCAACTACGTTCACCAAGAAGGAGCCAGAATTGAATTTGGTGACAACTCCAAAGGATATACAAGCGGATACGGAACACTGTAGATAGGAACTGCCCTAGTTCCCAGAGTATCATAAGTTGAAGGACTTAAACATGATCTCCTTTCAGAAAACTGTGTTATCAGGCTCGTGGAGAAGAAATATCTACTATGTTGATTGGAATACCGCTGAACCTGAAGCATGCTTGCTGGCACATACGAAGTCAGGTGATAGGACAACATGGCTGTTGTATAGAAGATTAAGTCATCTGAACTTTAAAGCAATGAACAAGCAAGCGAGAGATGCTAAAGTCCGAGGACTGCCCAATGAAGTATTCAAGAGACATAAGAATTGTTGGTCCCGAGATAAACGTTCAGGTGTAGAGGGGGGGGGGTGAATACACCTGAACACTTTCTCAACTTAAAACACGAACAGTCCCTTTCAGGAGAGTGTCTTGCTGAATAAATTCAGTAGACAAGATAAGATGTTCTGAATCGCGTGGCAGAGTGACTGACTATACTGAGGCCTGCAAACTGACTTATGTCATAATCCAGTGCCGTTCAGTAACAGTTCAGTAGAGTGCGGAAATGTGTAGGCCCAATTCAGTTGAGTTAGAAAACGTTTTTATTAAAACTGTTTCAGTACATTAGTGCAATCTTTTAAGCTTTGCTGAAACTCAGTTGAATGATTTTGAAAGATATTTTTCAGTATGAACAGAAATCAATGCAACAGTAAAACTGAGCACACAGAACACAACGATTTTAAAGTGGTTCACATATCAACAATCCTACGTCCATTGTCCAGAAAAGATCAGGAGGCTATTTTATTTACTGAGTTAGTCTCAGTCGGTTTGTGTACTGGACAAACACTGGTCTTGAATATTATACTGAGCAAGTCTCAGTTTACTAGTATCAAACTGAAGTGTTTGACAAACTCTCCAACTATGAAGGAGTTATTTATAATAAAGAACAGTTCAGGGATGAACTCCTTTGATCTAAGCTATGGATAGGTTCAGCTGAGCTTAGGTTAGAGGGAAGGGAACAAGGAAGTGGGTTCTAGAGCGACGAAAAACGAGGAATAATCTCACTGGGTTCGTGTTCAGTCGCTTGGATACTAGAGGCTTTAAATCTAATTCAGCTTGGTTCCCTTTGAGCAAGAATGTCGCCTTTCGCGTGAAGTATTTCTCTGAAGATCTTGCGGAAAGCTTAAGTCGGTAGGTATTTGCTCGTAATCGCTCGTGTGAGTTCTTGATATTCTAGGTGAGCTTCGATTTGAATTCTTCCCTCTATTTATAGAGGTGAGCCATGGAAAAATCCGTTGGAGATGATGATCCATGTGTCACTCTCTTTTGGGTAGCTAACGGCTCTTTCAAAGAAATCTGGCAGAGTCTTTTCTCCCCATTTCTGGAAATATGTTGACTTGCAGCATTAATCAGAAAGTGGACAGCTGGCTGCCCTCATTGGTCGAGGTGTAGAAAGCAGTTGAGACATACAGACTTCAATGCAGATCTGAAGCTGACTTCTCTGTACCTCGTATTACCCTACTGATTTAACAAGTGAGATCACTGACAGTCAAAGAGACTGTTTGGCCATTCCTGAGTCTGACCTTGGTTTAGTAGTATACTCCTGCTGAGTCCAACTCTACTGAAGGTCAACTCTGAGTTCAGTGAACTGCTCCTGTTGAGTCCAGTTCCACAGACTCCTTTCAGTATGCTGCTCCTGCTGAGTCCAGCACTACTGAGTAAGAATACCTCTCAGTATGCTGCTCCTACTGAGTCCAAAGACTCACGAGTCTTCACTCCATGGTGCCGAGGCCGATAGTCTACGAAGAGTTAGCGAGACGGGCGAGTGCACGAACCATGCTGAAAGAATGTCTACTGAGTCGAAAACTCTCAGAGACACAGGCATTACTTTTACAACTCAATGGTTCACCAATCAAATTAAGGTTTGGGATCATTCAAATCTTCTAACACATATGCTACAGAATCATCTCCCAACAATTTCCCCCTATTTGATTATGCCGAAACCTAACACTACAAACAATCAGAAACAAGCTCCTTACAAATATTACAAGTAGAATCAGTGGAGTTGTTCATCAAGTTCTAGTCTACTGAGGGATACAGGAAGAAGTATCAGAACCTATACAGAATTCTAACAACAATTTCCCTCCATAAACTCTAAACAATAACATCCAATCAACAATTTCCCCCTATGCAAGAGAAATCTATCAGACTAAGTAAAACAGACAAACACAGATATCAGCAGTGAGTGTGTGAGTCAGTAATCACTTAGGTGATTCTGAGTGTTAAGCCTAAATAAATACAGGCCATGTAGACAATAAGGTATTGTCGGGCCAAACAATAAAGATGTTTTATATATGAAGGAAGTTCAGTACAGTACAATCTCTTGCTATTCTAAAAACTCAAAAACAAGATACAAAGAAGCTATCTATCTCCTGAATCTCTAGATCCTTGCCTTAAAATATCTGGAATTTCAGTGACCTTCCTGCCTCGCCTATACTTATAGAGAATTTTAGTGTCCTTCACAGGCACCCTCTCTTGGGCTTCTTTCTCTGTCCTCAGTCTCAGGGCTTCTAAATCAGCAAGTCTGAGGCTCTCACGGGCTTCACTGATTTGCCTTGCTTCTATTGTTCTGTCCAAGGCCCTATCCATCGCGTCCCAAATTTCCTTCATTTCAACCTCTTGTTCTTTTGAAGGGACGTAGGACGGAACGTGTTGTTCCTCTGAGTCAGCAGGTGATTGTGATTTGGATTTCGAACCTGAAGTTCCACCCTGTTGGCCAGTCTTGGACTTATCCTGCTGCTGTTGTTGTTTAGGTTCCTTCTCGTTGTCGGCCTCATTTTTTCTTGGGGGAGGCCTAGTCCCTGTCTTCTTTCCCCCTGAGACCTTTGTCTTTCCCTTTGCCGGAGCTTTCTTCGGTTTATTTGCTACTTCAGCTTCAGCAAGCTCCCTGGCAAGTTTTTCATCAGCCTCAATCTGAGCTTGCTCCTCAGCGCTGATGTATCTTTTAGTTCCTTTTTGTGGTGGGGCTAGGAGTTTCAGCTTTTTCTTCCCCTATCCCGCCACAGGAGGAGGCAAAGGAGTCTCCTCTTCGTCTGAGTACTCTCGGAAGTTAGAAACCTCCTGCATATGTTCAATAGGAGTCTGGGTTGCTGAATCCTTTGGTCCTGAGCCGCTTGGGCCAGTCTTAGCGCACCCTACATCACCTGCGCCTGAGACACCCTGGGCCTGACCTGGAGTCCCTTGGGGGTTAGTGGGAGTTGATTGTCGTCCAGCTGCTCCACGTACTGACCTTGTCCCCCTAGGTATCCTTTCCCCCTTTTTGGCATCATCACCAGAGCCAGGGGTAGGGACCTGAACTTTCTTGTTCAGACCTTCAAATGCAGTAGCCAGCTTGTCCAAGGCTGTCTGCATTGTCTCAAACCATTGGTGGAGGTCGTTCCTCTCTGTGATCAGATCCTCACTGTACTTCCTGTGTGAGGCATCCACCAACGTCTTAATATCTTGCAACTTAGCATCAATCTTTTCTTCCAGAGTCTTCTGAAGTGATTGAATTTTGAGCTCTGAAGCTTGACTCAGTTAAGAAATATTTGCAGTGTGTACTGAGTGAGCTTCCTCATAATCTTCCAGCAATTGCTTCTGGGCAGCTTCCTGCGATGCTTGTTGCTTCTCAAACTCTGCTCTCTCAGTGGATAAGGCATTAGTGAGAATAGTTGAGAAGTCAGGAGATGCTGAATTTTGAATAGAGATCGTCAGCTCCTTCATCTCCTCACTTTGAGTAATAGATGAGTGTTTCCATGTCCTGTGGACAGCCTTGGCCAGTAGTCGATTCTGAGCTCCTTGACTCCTTAAAGCCTTGGCGACTGTCTTGGACCGTCGGTTCCTCGAGCTGGGCGCAACCTCGAAAGCAGACCCCAGCAAAAGTTGTATTGGGTCCGCAGCTTGAGAGGTTCCAGCTGCCGACTTTCCTGGAGGGAGGATGCTGAGTGGTAATTCAGCAGTTGAGGGTTGTGCACCCTCCTCCAGTTGAGTTCCCTCAGCAGGCTTCTCAGGGCCTGCATCACTGGGCAGGTCCTGATCATCGGGATCAGACCCATTAGAAGGCGCGGCTGTTGTAGGAATGCGGTCGTTCAGAATGGCCAGCATTGCCGCCCATAGATCTTCCATCGAGATGATGTCCGCCGGCTAAGAATAGCCTATCTGTTCGCGGAGAATCAACTCCTCCTCATGCAGATGTTTGCAGGTATGGTGAAGGATGAGCTTGTTCAGAGAGACCATTCCTGGAACCGAATAAGCATGTGAAGCCTGGCCTACCTCGCTAGAGCAACCAAGTCAGAGTGACTTGAGATCTCCGGTATGGCCTCTGAGACTTCTCAGGAGGCTCTCTTCTGAAGAGCTTCAGCCTCTAATCTGATTGTCTCGGCTTCTGAGCTTGCCTCCGAGTCATCTACTTCAATTGGAGACCAAGCTTTCTCAGCAGAAGGGATGCTACTGATGGGTGGAACGTTCAGTGGGGTCTGAGAGATAGGAGTAGTCGGTTCAGCATCGGACCCCTGTTCCACTGTCACTTCCCTTTCAGTGGAGACGGCCTTCTCCACTAAGACTGTTTTAGCAGATGATGTAACTGTACTGAATTTCTTCAATATCTATAAAACATCTCTGTTATTGGCTTTGACAATTCCTTATTGTCTAAATAGCCTTGTTTGTTTATGCTTAACACTCAGAATCACTGAAGTGATTACTGACTCACATACTCACTGTTATTATATATTGTCAGTTTTTTGCTTAGCTAGATTCTGATAGATTGCTTAGTATTTGGGGGAAAATGTTGTTAGACCGGGGGAAAATGTTGATTAGTTTATGTATAGGTTCTAATATTTCTGCTCTGATTCCCTCAGTAGTGTAGGACTTGAAGAACAGCTCCACTGATCCTACTTGTAATATTTGTAAGGAGCTCTGTTTCTGATAAGTCATAGTGTTAGGTTTTGGCTTTATCAAATAGGGGGAAAATGTTGGGTGATGATTCAGTCCCCGGCAAAAGCGCAAAACATTGGGAGACGATTCAGTCTTATTAGTTGAGAACTAACTCAGTAGCCCTGCGCTCTGAAAACTTACTGAAGATTTGAAGATCCCAAAACCCTATCTTGATTGATGAACCATTCTGTTGTAACCTTGTTTTGTTTGTCTCTGAGGTTTCAGACTCAGTAGACACTCTGCATCTGGTTCAGGCGCTCAGTAGATTACCTGCCTCAGCACTAGAAGTAGAAGACTCAGTGATACTTGACTCAGCATGAGCAGTATACTGAAAGGAGTCAGTGGAACTGAACTCAGTAGGAGTAGTTCACTGAACTCAGAGCTGATCTTCAGTAGAGCCGACTCAGCAGAAGCATGCTACTGAATCAGAAATCAGACCCAGCAACGGCCAGACAGTCTTCTGACTGTCAGATTCTCTAAAAGTCAAATTAGTAGAGTCAATACAAGGAAGAGAGAAGTCAGCTTCAGATCTCCTTGAAGTCTGTTCTGTCTCAACCACCTTTCTGAACCTCGACCAATGACAAGCAGCTACCTGTCCGTTATCTGTTAAAGCTGCAAGTCAACAACTTTCCAGAAATGGAGGGAAAGGATACTGCTACTATACTTCGAAAGAGCCGTTAGCTACCCAAAAGAGAGAGAGAAATGATCGTCGTCTCCAACGGATCTATCCTAATCTATGCTCTATAAATAGAGGGATAAAATCAAATTGAAGCTCACGAGAGAACGAGCATACACGAGAACAAAAACGAACTCAGAGCATTAAAAGAGCAATTCATAAACGCTTAAGTCTTCCGCAAGAAGTTAGAAGAGACAATCTCCGGCGAAAG
This sequence comes from Lavandula angustifolia, assembly GCA_028984105.1. NCBI lineage: Eukaryota > Viridiplantae > Streptophyta > Magnoliopsida > Lamiales > Lamiaceae > Lavandula > Lavandula angustifolia. The sequence goes on from CM054803.1 coordinate 30,982,823, forward strand.
ACTACATTTCTGTTCATAAGGAACCAAGCTGAATTAGAATCATACAGCCTCTAGTATCCAAGCGACTGAACACGAACCCAATGTTTATACTTAGCCGTTCGTCGCTCTAGAAGCCAATTTCTTGTTCCCTATCCCTCTAACCTAAGCTCAACCGTTTATATCTATAGCTTAGACGAAGGAGTTCACTTCCGAACTGATCTTTATTGTAAAGGACTCCTTCACTGTTGGAGAGTTTTTCAAACACTTAGTTTGATACCTTTAAAACTGAGACTTGCTCAGTATAAATCTGAAGACCAGTGTTTGTCCAGTATACAAACCGATTGAGACTATCTCACTATAATACATAGCCTCCTGATCTTTCGGGACAGTGGACGTAGGATTGTTGGATCCGAACCACTTTAAAAATCGCTGTATTCTGTGTTCTTTATTTACTGTTGCATTGATTTACTGTGCATACTGAAAATGTCTTTTAAATCATTCAACTGAGTTTCAGCAAGCTTAATCGACTGCACAAATATACTGAAACAGTTTTGATAAAAATGTTTTCCTAACTCAACTGAATTTGGGCCTACACATTTCCGCACTACTGAACTCTATCTGATCGGTACTGAATTCTGACTCTAGTCAGCTAGCAGGCCTCTGTAGAGTCAGTCACTCTGCCACACGATTCAGAACAACTTATCTGGTCTACTGAACTTGTTCAAGCACTCTCCTGAAAAGGATTGTTCGCGTTTTAAGTTAAGAAATCGGTTTTCAGGTGTATTCACCCCCCCTACACCTGAACAAGTAGTTTTTAGGGAATGCAGCCCTGAACGTCATCGGCTGATCACAGAAAATCTCCAAATACTCATCAATCATGTCATCCTTATAGCCAGCGACACTGATCCCTATGCTAGACAACTAAAAGCTCCTCTGGAGAGCTTGCTTAATGGACATTTTCTTGATCTCTGAGTCAGCACGTGTGGGGTCGATGACGTGATGGATAATGAAGCGTCCCAAAATGTCGCCGTCTACTGAGCCAGAGTTTAGATATAGCTCCGAAACCTGATGCGAAAAGAAGAAAGCAGGCTTCCTCGACAAGAATCCCTCGAGGCCTGACGCCCTCAGCGCCTCGAACACCTCCATCATAATATCCAGTTCGCAGGTATCGAACTCCATAATCGGCTCGCACCAAACTCTGTCCTTTTCGAGGATTTCTACTATGTTGGCCGGAGTAGAAACTACAACATTATTCGCTGCCATATCTAAAATCTGCAAAACTTAAATCAGTATCAAAAATATTTATTGAACATAAGTGTGATATACTGAATAAGAAATGAAATCTACCGTAATGATTGCTGAGAAATAGTGAATGCAGTGTGCAAGTAAGGAATTAGTTTTCATAATTTTTTAGGGTTTAGTTGCAGAGAGTGAAAATGGCGGTTTTCTATCTTTGGAACGTGATATATATGATCAAGAAGATGAACAGTTCAAAATCGACGGTTCAGTTTAAATCTGCTTCATGAGATGGACGGTCAGGATTTAATTTTATAAAATAGGTAATGATCACCTTAGCCGCCTTAGTCAACTTACAATTGTAAATAGCCAAAGAAGTAACTTGATAAGATAAGCATTTAATGCGCGACAGAGTTCAACAATCTTAGCATATAATATCGTGCATTTAATGAAAACCATTATATTAAATGACATTCTCTTAAGGCATTGAATACGATGCTGAATCAGAATCATTAATGCATTAAATATTATGTTGGCTACTAAAAAGAGATACGCAAACCTGTCAGTTGTACACCGTAGTCAGCTGATACCTCGTGTAGATGGTTATTGAATTTCCATGTACTGAATGAGTCCAGTACGGAGAGAGAACATTCCCCCTTGCTGAATGCTCCTCTCATGAATCCTCTCACTGACTTGAGTTAGTAGGGTCTAGTGTGCGGTCTACTATGCCCTTCTGAAAATATTTCTGAAGAACAAACTCAGACAGGGTATCGTATCAAGCCCTAGGTGCTTGTTTTAACCCGTACAGAGCCTTTCTGAGTCTATAAAATTGATGTCCCTGCAGAAAGCCGAGAGGCTGTTCTACATATACTTCTTCTTTCAGCACGCTGTTCAGGAACGCAGACTTCACATCTATTTGATATACTCTGAAGCGTTGATGCGTTGCGTAGGATAAGAATAGTCTGATTGCCTCCAATCTTACAACTGGAGCGAAATTTCCGTCGTAATCTATCCCTTCGGCTTGACAGTAGCCTTTTGCCACGAGTCTTGCTTTATTCCTTACTATGACGTTGTTTTCATCTTGCTTGTTCTTGAAAATCCATTTAGTTCCGATCACATGTTGATGCCGGGGTCTATCAACAAGCTCCCATACTTCGTTTCTCGTTAACTGATTCAGCTCCTCGTGCATGGCGATGATCCAATCAGCATCCTTAAGTGCGTCCTCAACTGACTGAGGTTCTTCAGTAGACAAGAAGCAGGAATATAGTGCACTTTCTCCCTGACATAATCTGGATCTTGTCTTTACACTATTTGAAGGATCTCTAATAATTAAATCAGAAGTGTGAGCATCCAGCCACGATCGACGATGTTTTAACTCTTCATCTGAAATTTGTTCAACACATATAGTAGGTGAGTTCGGCATTTTAGTTGTACTATTCTGAGATTGAAGCAATTTAGTTACTAGAGTCGGGTCTACTGAGTCACCAGGTTCAGGGGCATTCAGCTTAGGAACATTTGTTCCCCCTGAATTATTATCCTCAGTAGAGGTCTCAGTTACCACTTGGGTTTCTTCATCGACCTGAGTTACCTGGGATTAACTTTGTTCAGTAGAGTCAATCTGTTCTGCTACGTCTGCTGCTGGATGAGATTCAGTAGTCTTATCTTCAATTTCCTCTTTTGAATCATCATCCCAACACAGCTAGATCTACTCAGTATTGTCGTTTAAGCTCAGATCCTGTAGCTATTTACTGATGTCATCAGATTCTGAATTTGAGTTTATGCTCCTGTCTTCAGTAGCAAACTCATTAAAAACAACATGAGGGCTTTCCTCCATGCAAAGGGTCCGGTAGTTAAAAACTCTGAAGGCTTTGCTGACCTGGGAGTATCCTAAGAAGACTCCCTGGTCTGACTTGCTATCAAAAGTCTTTATCTGATCCTTTCCATTATTGTGGATAAAGCACGAACACCCAAAAATATGGAAATAAGATAAGAAAGGCTTCCTTTCGTTTCATAATTCACATGGTGTCTTCTGATGTTGCTTCGTCAGTAGAGATCTGTTCTTAGTGTAACATGCAGTATTAGTTGCTTCTGTCCAGATTTTGGATGGGAGTCCTGAGTCTGCGAGCAGGGTTCTTGCTGCTTCTTTGAGTGTTATGTTCTTCGTTTCAGCAATCCCATTTTGTTGAGGCGTACGTGCAGTATACGTCTCATGCTCTATGCCTTCAGCTTTGCAGAACTCTTCCACCTTCGAATTTTGGAACTCAGTTCCTCTGTCTTAACGTATCATTCTGATTTCGGTGTTCTTCTCGACACTGAGCCTTCAGAAGCGCAGGCAACTCTGTTTTGACGTCAGACTTGTTGGCAATAAATGTGACCCATGTGTAGCACGAGTAGTCATCAATGACCACTAAAGCATACTTCTTGCCACTGATCGTCACTGGAGAGACTAGACCGAACAAATCCATGTGAAGCAGCTGAAGAATTCCATCAATGGAAGGCGATGGAACATGCAGATTTTGCTTCTTTGTTTTATTTCCCTTCAGACATTCTTCACACTGAGTGTCTTTGCTGAACACTTCATTCGGCAGTCCTCTTAATAGAGTTTTTCTAGCTAGCTAGTTGAGCGTCTTGAAGTTGAGATGACTAAGTCTTCTGTGCTAGAGCCACCTCGTTCTGTTTTCATTCTTTGCCAGCAAGCGTATTTCAGGTTCAACTGAGTTCTAGTCAGCTACATATATATTCTTTTTGCGCGAACCTGATAATATTGTTTTCCCTGTAGATTTATCAATGACATCACAGAAACCAGCGTAAAAAATCACTCTATTCGAGTTGTCACAAAATTGACTAACAGAGAGAAGATTACATTGAAGTCCTTCAACATATGATACTCTTGGAACTGTGGCGGTTCCAATGCTGAGTGTTCCATAGCCTCTGGTATAGCCTTTAGCATTATCTCTGAACTCGATTCTGAGTCCTTCTTCAGCAGTATAATTCTTCTGTAGGTTCCTCTGGTACGTCATATGTCTTAAGCATCCACTGTCCACGTACCAAAGGTCCTTGTGCACCTGCAAATCAGAATTATATTCAGGTACCCTTTATTTATGATTTTGAGTCCTTAGATGTTAGTATTGGAAACTCAAATCTGTCTCACGACCCTGGTGGTCTCAGACAGTTTCTTCCCACTTTGATCAACATACTTGACCACTGGAGTGGTCGATGCTGACTTCTGAGGCTTTGCTGGTTCAAGAGTCCTGATCTTCTGAGTTGGTGGACTGCTGACCTTAGCCTTCTTCTGACTTTTAGATCCTCTCCTGACCATAGGATCATAATAATATGACCCATACTGAGTTGGATGTGTCAGCTGTGGAGGTCCATATTGATCAGCCCATTTGACTCTGTTAGTTCCCCCTTGACTGAATAGGGGTGATTTTGACTGTTCGTTCTTTGCTAAGGGGTTCAGGATCTCAGCAATGATAGTCTCACCTTGAACAAACCTATCAGTCAGCCGATTCTCTGACCGTACGAAGGCTCCATGGCTGAACCCGAGTCCCTCCTTGCAATGTTTTGGCTTGTTGTTGGCTAGCATCGCCTCAAGCTTTTTCTCAGATCCCATGTATCGCTCTATCATCAGGTTCCTCTAGACATCATCACTCTTTTTGAGAATTTCATGCTCGGTCTGAAGTCCTGAGAACTTCTGCTTCAGTAGACTCAGTTCAGTATCCTTCTGAGTCAAGTCATTGGTCAGTACAGAGATCTAATCGTCTTGATGCTGAGACTTGGCCATCAGATAGTTAATCTCCTCCTAATGTCTCAACACAAGTCCTTCTGACTCAGTAGCAACCTGACTCTCCTGAGCAAGTCTCTGATTCTCCACTTTCAGGGTATCCAACTCCTGAAGAGTCTTACTAAGCTACAGGCTCATCTGAACCTGCTCAACTAATAATCCTTCGTAGGCAATCGAGATGTCCAGATTCTCTTCTGCACCTAAAATAATGTCGTGTGTGCAGTGTGAAGAGGAATTAAATGGAGCGTGAGAGTTTACCTTATCCTATTCTCCTGCCATAAAACACTTTTCAGCATCTTCTTCAAGCTCTAAGGCCATGAATACCTCTTCATCATCTGATGAACCCATGAAGGAGTCGAATTCATCTGAGTCGTCTGAGAGTTCACCGGCAATGTATGCTTGACGCTTTTTGATTAACTTCTCCCTTCGAGCTTTTCGTGCTGCTCTCTCAGCTGTACTGAGCTCAGGATAGTCGTATTGGTAGTGTCCTGGCTTCTTGCAGTTGTAGCAGGAGGTGATTTTGCTTTCTTTGCTCTCACTGTCTTTCGACTGAGCTAAATCCTCCTGTTTCCTGCAATTAGAAGTATGCGGTTCAGGAGAGCGCTTGGGTGTATATTCAGACTTACTCTTTGAGTCTCTGATGACTCTAGAGAGCTTTCTGCGCTTCTCCTTCTTCTTCTGATACTTCACGGCAAGCAGTGCATATTTCTTAGCTGGGTTTCCTTCTTGTTGATCGTTGATTGAAGGCTCAGGCTTGCTAGATGGGGGAGCTGCTATGCTAACTGATGCTTTGAAGGCATGGTCGATCTGAGTGTCAGCTTCAGCTCACTGCTTCCTTTGGGGTAGGGCGAACTCGAACTCCTCAGCTTTTAATTCTGAAAATATATGATCAGGAGAAACAATATAAAGATTAGAATGTCTGAGCAAAGTAGCAAATGGAGTCCAATGTCCGTCCGATAGTGCTCTCAAGATTTTGAGATTCATCTCTCGGTTGGAGAATATCTTTCCCAGCCCGTTGATAGTGTTCATCTGATCCGTAAATCTGACGTTGAGATCTTCAATCGTGTCTCCAGGCATGAGAGGCAAACTCTCCAGCATCTGAAGTTTCCAGCGCTAGTTTGTTAGCTTTGATCTTCTGAGTCCCCCAACTCAGTAGCGCCAGAGCATCCCAGAGTTCCTTGTCGGACTTGCAGTCTTGAACTCTTCCGAGATAGGTGTCACTCAGGGTGGTCAGTATGGCAGTTTTCGCAACCCGGTCTAGATTGTGAAGCTTCTTCTCTTCAGGAGTGAAGAGGCTTCTGTCTTTAGGGATCTTCTTCCCGGTCACCATGCCTCTTCCTTGTGTTGGATCCTGGGTTTCGACGCTATCAATCATAGGAACGATAGGTCCGTCTTTCAAGACCTCTATCATGCTGTCGTGGAGGGAAGTTAGATGCGCTTCCATTCTAACTCGCTATACCCCGTAGTTCTGTATTGAGAACATGGGTACCATCCTGATTCCTGACATATCAGACATTGTAAATAGTGATATGAATGAAGAATGATATGCAGTGAAAACGTTTTTAGGGTCCGTTCAAGTAGACGAGTTTCAGATAACAAGAGTCTTAGAGAACTCCTGCTCTGATACCAATTGTTGGTCTCGAGATAAACATTCAGGTGTAGAGGGGGGGGGTGAATACACCTGAACTCTTTCTCAACTTAAAACGCAAACAGTCCTTTTCAGGAGAGTGTCTTGCTGAATAAATTTAGTAGACCAGATAAGTTGTTCTGAATCGCATGGCAGAGTAACTGACTATACTGACGCCTACTAGCTGACTGATGTCAGAATTCAGTACCGTTCAGTAAGAGTTCAGTAGAGTGCGGAAATGTGTAGACCCAATTCAGTTGAGTTAGAAAACATTTTTATTAAAAGAGGTGAGCTTCGATTTGACTTGCAGTTGAGTTAGAAAACGTTTTTATACAGAGTCTTTTCCCTCCATTTCTGGAAATATGTTGACTTACAGCTTTAATCAGAAAGTGGACAGCTGGCTGCCCGTCATTGGTTGAGGTGTAGAAAGCAGTTGAGACACACAGACTTCAAGGCAGATCTGAAGCTGACTTCTCTGTACCTCGTATGACTCTAATGATTTAACAAGTGAGATCACTGACAGTCAAAGAGACTGTTTGGCCGTTGCTGAGTCTGACCTTGGTTCAGTAGTATACTCCTGCTGAGTCCAACTCTACTGAAGGTCAACTCTGAGTTCAGTGAACTGCTCCTGTTGAGACAAGTTCCACTGACACCTTTCAGTATGCTGCTCCTGCTGAGTCCAGCACTACTGAGTAAGAATACCTCTCAGCATGTTGCTCCTGCTGAGTCCAGCACTACTGAGTCTTCACTCCATGGTACTGAGGCTGATAGTCTACTGAAGAGTCAGCAGACAGAACTGAGTGCCTGAACCATGCTAAAAGAATGTCTACTGAGTCTGAAACTCTCAAAGACATAGGCATTACTTTTACAACTCAATGGTTCACCAATCAAATTAGGGTTTGGGATCATTCAAATCTTCTAACACGTATGCTACTGAATCATCTCCCAACAATTTTCCCCTATTTGATGAAGCCAAAACCTAACACTACAAACCATCAGAAACAAGCCCCTTACAAATATTACAAGTTCTAATCTACTGAGGGATATAAGAAGAAGTATCAGAACCTATACAGAATTCTAACAACAATTTCCCCCTATAAACTCTAAACAATAACCTCCAATCAACAATTTCCCATTATGCAAGAGAAATCTATCAGACTAAGTAAAACAGACAAACACAGATATCAGCAGTGAGTGTGTGAGTCAGCAATCACTTAGGTGATTCTAAGTGTTAAGCTTAAATAAACATAGGCTATGTAGACAATAAGGTATTGTCGGGCCAAACATCAAAGATGTTTTATATATGAAGGAAGTTCAGTACAGTACATCTCTTGCTATTCTAAAAACTCAAAAACAAGATACAAAGAAGCTATCTATCTCCTGAATCTCTAGATCCTTGCCTTAAAATATATGGACTTTTCTTTTGGCAGAGGCAATCCATACATTTGGAAAGTGTCCTTCCTGAGCTTCTTCATCTTCAGCACATCAGCAGGGTTAGAATCATCAAGTTCTAAGGTTGGGATAGAACTTTTGACTTCTCCTTCTATCACTCCAGTGTATAAAGATTCATCAAGCTTCTGTGGAGGAGGCAGAGGTCTAGGAACAGGAACTCGGACGTCTTCCTTATCAGCTAAGGCTTTCTGGACTCTGGCATATATCTCAGGATCGCTCACCAGAAGCCATTCAGCAAATGCATTATCTTATGCATATCAGGCCAATACCTTCAGACGAAGTACCTCTTAATGAATTCAGCTTTAAGAGTTTCCCATCTCTGAGTCCGTTCTCATGGCATCCATTTGTCAACTCTTGGCCACTTGTGAATTTTCTGATCAGTAGGCTTCCTGCCTCGCCTATACTTATAGGGAATTTCAGTGTCCTTCATAGGCACCCTCTCTGGGGCTTCTTTCTCTGTCCTCAGTCTCAGGGCTTCTAAATCAGCAAGCTTGAGGCTCTCACGGGCTTCACTGATTTGCCCTGCTTCTGTTGTTCTGTCCAAGACCCTATCCATCCTGTCCCAATTTTCCTTCATTTCAAGCTCTTGTTCTTTTGAAGGGACGTAGGACGGAACGTGTTGTTCCTCTGACTCAGCAGGTGATTGTGATTTGGATTTCGAACCTAAAGTTCCACCCTATTGGCCAGTCTTGGACTTATCCTGCTGCTGTTGTTGTTCAGTTTCCTTCTCCTTGTCGGCCTCATCGCCGATTCTCAGTTTTCTTAAGGGAGGCCTAGTCCCTGTCTTCTTTCCCCCTGAGACCTTTGTCTTTCCCTTTGCCAGAGCTTTCTTCGGTTTATTTGCTGCTTCAGCTTCAGCAAGCTCCCTAGCAAGTTTTTCATCAGCCTCAATCTGAGCTTGCTCCTCAGCGCTGATGTATCTTTTAGTTCCTTCCTGTGGTGGGGCTGGCAGTTTCAGCTTTTTCTTCCCCTTTCCCGCCACTGGAGGAGGCAGAGGAGTTTCCTCTTCGTCTGAGTCCTCTAAGAAGTCAGCAACCTTCTGGATATGTTCAATACGAGTCTGGGTTGCTGAATCCTTTGGTCCTAAGCCGCTTGGGCCAGTCTCAGCGCACCCTACATCACCTGCGCCTGAGACACTTTGGGCCTGACCTGGAGTCCCTTGGGGGTCAGTGGGAGCTGATTGTCGTCCAGCTGCTCCACGTGCTGACCTTGTCCCCCTTGGTATCCTTTCCCCCTTTTTGGCATCATTAGTAGAGCCAGGGGTTAGGACCTGAACTTTCTTGTTCAGACCTTCAAATGCAGTAGCCAGCTTGTCCAAGGCTGTCTGCATTATCTCAAACCGTTGGTGGAGGTCGTTCCTCTCTGTGATCAGATCCTCACTGTACTTCCTGTGTGAGGCATCCACCAACGTCTGAATATCTTGCAACTTAGCATCAATCTTTTCTTCCAGAGTCTTCTGAAGTGATTGAATTCTGAGCTCTGAAGCTTGACTCAGTGAAGAAAGATTTGCAGTGTGTGCTGAGTGAGTTACCTTATAATCTTCCAGTAATTGCTTCTGGGTAGCTTCCAGCGATGCTTGTTGCTTATCAAACTCTGCTCTCTGAGTGGATAAGGCATTAGTGAGAATAGTTGAGAAGTCAGGAGCTGCTGAATTTTGAATAGAGGTCCTCAGCTCCTTCATCTCCTCACTCTGAGTAAGAGTTGAGTGTTTCCATGTCCTATGGACAGCCTTGGCCAGTAGTCGGTTCTGAGCTCCTTAACTCCTTAAAGCCTTGGCGACTGTCTTGGACCGTTGGCTCTTCGAGCTGGGCGCAACCTCGAAAGCAGACCCCAGCAAAAGCAGTACTGGGTCTGCAGCCTGAGAGGTTCTAGCTGCCGAATTTCCTGGAGGGAGGATGCTAAGTGGTAATTCAGCAGTAGAGGGTTGTGCACCCTCCTCCAGTTGAGTTCCCTCAGCAGGCTTCTCAGGGCCTGCATCACTGGGCGGGTCCTGATCATCGAGATCAGACCCTTTAGAAGGCGCAACTGCTGTAGGAATACGGTCGTTCAGAATGGCCAGCATTGTTGGCCTTAGATCTTCCATCGAGCTGATGTCCGCCGGCTAAGAATACCCTATCTGTTCGCGGAGAATCAACTCCTCCTCATGCAACTGTTCGCAGGTATGGTGAAGGTTGAGCTTGCTCAGAGAAGACCATTCCTGGAACCGAATAAGCATGTAAAGCCTGGCCTGCCTCGCTAGAGCAACAATGTCAGAGTGACTTGAGATCTCCGGTATGGCCTCTGAGAGTTCTCGGGAGGCTCTATTTTTAAGAGCTTCAGCCTCTAATCCGATCGTCTCGACTTCTGAGCTTGCCTTCGAGTCATCTACTTCAATTGGAGACAAAGCTTTCTCAGCAGAAGGGATGCTGCTGATGGGTGGAACGTCCAGTGGGGTCTGAGAGATAGGAGTAGTCGGTTCAGCATCGGACCCCTATTCCACTGTGGAGACGGCCTTCTCCACTGAGACTGTTTTGTCAGAAGAATCTGAGTTATCTCGCAGTCGGAAGGGAGGAATGATAACTGCTTCAGCAACTATCTTCTGCTTCTTAGACGGAGTCTTCTGAGCAGCTTTCGGTGGTGACCTCTTCTTTGTGGGAGTAGACTTCTTCGTCCCATTCTTAGCAGGCCTTGCCCCAATCTGCTGTAGGGCTGCTGCCTTGCTATGAAACCTTATCTTTTTGGGGTTGAAATACGCCTTGTCTGCATATGTGATGTGGTCAACACCACATAAGTCCTCTATCATTATTGTCAGCTTCATCCCATAGAGAAGCTTTCCATTGACAGTTAGGTTGTTCGCCATCTTGTCGAACTTGGCAGCCTGAGTCTGAAATTCTTTCAAAAAGAATTCTGTCCAGTTGACCTGAGCTCTATCGTAGATAGCCATCATCATTTGGAGCTTAGGTCTGGAGACTTGGTCAAAAGAGCCAGCTTGGCTAATCAGAATCTGGGTGACTATGTATGCCAGTGCTCTGTATTGCGGCAGCATGCAGTTTTTAGGGAATGCAGCCCTGAACGTCGTCGGCTCGCCACAGAGAATCTCCAAATACTCATCAATCATGTCGTCCTTATAGCCAGCGACACTGATCCCTGTGCTAGGCAACTAAAAGCTCCTCTGGAGAGCTTGCTTAATGTATATTTGCTTGATCTCTGAATCTGCAGGTGTGGGGTCGATGACGTGATGGATTATGAAGCGTCCCAAAAGGTCGTCGTCTACTGAGTCAGAGTTCAGATATAGCTCTGAAACCTGACGTAGAAGGAAGAAAGTAGGCTTCCTCGACAAGAATCCCTCGAGGCCTGACGCCCTCAGCGCCTCGAACACCTCCGTCATAATATCGAGTTCGCAGGTATCGAACTCCATAATCGGCTCGCACCAAACTCTATCCTTCTCGAGGATTTCTACTATGTTGGCCGGAGTAGAAACTACAACATTCTTCGATGCTATATCTAAAATCTGCAAAACTTAATATCAATATCGAAAATATTTATTGAACATAAGTGTCATATACTGAATAAGAAATGAAATCTATCGTAATGATTGCTAAGAAATAGTTAATGCAGTGTGCTAGTAAGGATTTAATTCTCAGAAATTTTTAGGGTTTAGTTGCAGAGAGTGAAAATGGCGGTTTTCTATCTTTTGAACGTGATATATATGATCAAGAAGATGAACAATTCAAAATCGACGGTTCAGTTTAAATCTACTTCATGAGATGGACGGCCAGGATTTAATTTTATAAAATAAGCAATGATCACTTTAGCCGCCTAAGTCAACTTACAGTTGTAAATAGCCAAAGAAGTAACATGATAAGACAAGCATTTAATGTGCGGCAGAGTTCAACAATCTTAGCATAGAATATCGTGCATTTAATGAAAACCGTTATATTAAATGACATTCTCTTAAGGCATTGAATACGATGCTGAATCAGAATCATTAATGCATTAAATATTATGTTGGCTACTAAAAAGAGATACGCAAACCTGTCAGTTGTACATCGTAGTCAGCTGATACCTCGTGTAGATGGTTGCTGAATCTCCATGTACTGAATGAGTCCAGCACTGAGAGTTAACATTCCCCCTTGCTGAATGCTCCTCTCATGAATCCTCTTACTGACTTGAGTTAGTAAGGTCTAGCAGACCTAGCTCTACTGAAAGTCCTCTGAATCTGGCTTCAGCTAGAGGCTTGGTTAGAATATTGGCCCTTTGATGGTCAGTGTGGATCTTTTCCATTCTGATATCCTTCTTTTCGACATGGTCACGAATGAAGTGGTGTCTGATGTCCACGTGCTTGCATCTAGTATGAAGTACAGGATTCTAAGTGATTGCAATTGCACTGGAGTTGTCGTAGAAGATCGGCACTTCATTCTGAATGACGTCACAGTCGTGTATCTGCTGTCTCAGCCAAAGGATTTGGGCGCAGCAACTTCCGGCAGCTATGTATTCAGCTTCAGTAGTTGACGTTGCTACTGAATGTTGTTTCTATGAGAACCATGAGATCAGCTTACTGCCAAGGAACTGACAAGTTCCCAAAAGTTGATTTTCGATCAATCCTACATCTTGCTTAGTTAGCATCAGAATAACCAATTAGTTCAACATTATCATTTGCTGGATACCATAAACCCATGTCAGGTGTTCCTCTGAGATAGCGGAGAATCTTCTTTGCTGAGTCCATATGGCTCTGCTTAGAATTCGCCTGAAATCGAGCGCAAACACCTACATCATAAGTTATATCAGGTTTTGTAGCAGTTAGATATAATAATTAACCAATAATAGCGCGAAATTCAGTATGGTCTACTAATATTCCCACTTTATCAAGATCGATTTTCATGTTCGTATTCATCGGGATCTTGATTGGTTTGCCGGATGTGCAATCAAATTTCTTGATAAGGTCTCGAGTGTATTTGCATTGATTAATGAACGTTCCCTTCTCTGATTATTTGACTTGAAATTCGAGGAAATAATTCATCTCTCCCATCATTGACATCTCCAATTTATCCTTCATCATCTTCTCAAATTGTTGACATATAGTGACATTCTTTGATCTGAATATGATGTCATCTACGTAGAACTGCAGAAGTAATATGTCGTCGTCCAGTCGAATGCTGAATAATGTGCGGTCTATTGTGCCCTTCTGAAAACCTTTCTGAAGAAGAAACTCAGACATGGTATCGTATCAAGTCCTGGGTGCTTGTTTTAACTCATACAGAGCCTTTCTGAGTCTATAAAATTGATGTCCCTGCTGAAAGCCGGGAGGCTGTTCTACATATACTTCTTCTTTCAGCACGCCGTTCAGGAATGCAGACTTCACATCCATTTGATATACTCTGAAGCGTTGATGTATTGCGTAGGCTAGGAATAGTCTGATTGCCTCCAATATTGCAACTAGAGCAAGTTTCATCGAAATCTATCCCTTCGGATTGACAGTAGCCTTTTGCCACGAGTCTTGCTTTATTCCTTACTATGACGTTGTTTTCATGTTGCTTGTTCTTAAAGACCCATTTAGTTTCGATCACATGTTGATGTTGGGGTCTATCAACAAGCTCCCATACTTCGTTTCTCGTGAACTGATTCAGCTCCTCCTGTATGGCGATGATCCAATCAGCATCCTAAAGTGCGTCCTCAACTGACTGAGGTTCTTCAGTAGACAAAAAGCAGGAATATAGTGCGCTTTCTCCCTGATATAATCTGGATCTTGTCTTTACACTAGCTGAAGGATCTCCAATAATTAAATCAGAAGTGTGAGCGTCCAACCACGATCGACGATATTTTAACTCTTCATCTGATATTTGTTCAACACAGATAGTAGGTGATTTAGGCATTTCAGTTGTACTATTCTAAGATTGAAGCAATTCAATTACTAGAGTCGGGTCTACTTAGTCACCAGGTTTAGGGGCATTCAACTCAAGAACATTTGTTCCCCCTGAATTATTATCCTCAGTAGAGGTCTCAGTTACCACTTGGGTTTCTTCATCGACCTGAGTTACCTGGGATTGACTCTGTTCAGTAGAGTCAATCTGTTCTGCTACGTCTACTGCTGGATGAGATTCAGTAGTCTTATTTTCAATTTCCTCTTCTGAATCATCATCCCAACACAGCTAGATCTTCTCAGTATTGTTGTTTAAGCTCAGATCCTGTAGCTGTTTACTGATGTCATCAGATTCTGAATTTGAGTTTCTGCTCCTGTCTTCATTAGCAAACTCATTAAAAACAACATGAGGGCTTTCCTCCATCCAAAGGGTCTGGTAGTTAAAAACTCTAAAGGCTTTGCTGACCCGGGAGTATCCTAAGAAGACTCCCTGGTCTGACTTGCTATCAAAAGTCTTTAACTGATCCTTTACATTATTGTGGATAAAGCACGAACACCAAAAAATATAGAAATAAGATAAGAAAAGGCTTCCTGCCGTTTCATAATTCATATGGTGTCTTCTGATGTTACTTCGTCAGTAGAGATCTGTTCTTAGTTTAACATGCAGTATCAGTTGCTTCTGCCCAGAATGTAGATGGGAGTCCTGAGTCTGCGAGCAGGGTTCTTGCTGCTTCTTTGAGTGTTTTGTTCTTCCTTTCAGCAATCCTTTTTGTTGAGGCGTGCGTGCCGCAAACGGCTCATGCTCTATGCCTTCAGCTTTGCAGAACTCTTCCACTATCGAATTCAGGAACTCAGTTCCTCTATCTGAACGTATCTTTCTGATTTCGGTGTTCTTCTCGACACTGAGCCTTCAGAAGCGCAGGCAACTCTAGTTTGACGTCAGAGTTGTTGGCAATAAATATGACCCATGTGTAGTGTGGGTAGTCATCAATGACCACTAAAGCATACTTCTTGCTTCTGATCGTCACTAGAGAGACTGGACCAAACAAATCCATGTGTTGCATCTGAAGGATTCCATCAGTGGAAGGCGATGGAACAGGCGGATTTTGCTTCTTTGTTTGCTTTCCCTTCAGACATGCTTCGCACTGAGTGTCTTTGTTGAACACTTCATTCGACAGTCCTCTTACTAGAGCGTTTCTAGCTAGCTAGTTGAGAGTCTTGAAGTTGAGATGGCTGAGTCTTCTGTGCTAACTGCTGAAGAAGGACCCAGAATTGAGTTTAGAGATAATGCAAAAGGCTATACCAGAGGCTATGGAACACTCAGCATTGGAACCGCCACAGATCCAAGAGTATCATATGTTGAAGGACTTCAACATAATCTTCTCTCTGTTAGTCAATTTCGTGACAACTCGAATAGAGTGATTTTTTACGCTGGTTTCTGTGATGTCATTGATAAATCTATAGGGAAAACAGTATTACCAGGTTCGAGCAAAAAGTATACATATGTAGCTGACTGGAACTCAGCTAAACCTGAAGCATGCTAGCTGGTAAAGAACGAAAACAGAACGGGGTGGCCTGTAGGTTCCTCTGGTACGTCATATGTCTGGAGCATCCGCTGTCCACGTACCAAAGGTCCTTACGCACCTGCAAAATAGAATTATATTCAGGTACCCTTTATTTATGATTTTGAGTCCTTAGATGTTAGTTTAGGAAACCCAAATCCGTCTCACGACCCTGGTGGTCTCAGAAAGTTTCTTCCCACTTTGATCAACATACTTGACCACTGGACTGGTCGATGCTGACTTCTGAGGCTTTGCTGGTTCAGGAGTCCTAATCTTCTGAGTTGTGGACTGCTGACCTTAGCCTTCTGAACGGCTTTCTTCTTCTTCTTCTTCTGACTTTTGGATCCTCTCCTGACTATAGGATCATAATAATATGACCCATACTGAGCCAGATGTGTCAGCTGTGGAGGTCCATATTGATCAGCCCATTTGACTCTGCTGGTTCCCCCTTGACTGAACTGGGGTGATTTTGAGCTAATCTTCTTGTTAGAATGCTGATAGCTAGGATGAGGTGCCTTCATCTTCTGTTTGTTGTTTGCTAAGGGGTTCAGGATCTCAGCATTGATAGTCTCACCTTGAACAAACCTATCAGTCAGCCGATTCTCTGAGCGTACGGGGGCAGATGAGGAGGCTCTGTGGCTGAACCCGAGTCCCTCTTTGCAATGTTTTGGCTTGTTGTTGGCTAGCATCGCCTCAAGCTTTTTCTCAGATCCCATGTATAGCTCTGTCATTGATCAAGGAAATGGATGGATGAGATGAGATCGGATCTCATATCTCAGATGAAAATAAGATCTCATTTTATCCATTCCATATATATATATATGCAGTGTTCATACGTTCACACGATAAAGACTATTCACACGAGAAACTCTCCATATATATATATATATATGGAGAGTTTCTCGTGTGAATAGTCTTTATCGTGTGAACGTATGAACACTGCACTTTAAAGACAAAAGTATTGCACTTTCAAGGTAAATATACTGCATTTTACGTAATGCACTTAAAGATAAATGTATTGTACTTTAAGTACTGCACTTTAAAATGCAATATATTTGTCTTTAAAGTGCAATACATTTATCTTTAAAGTGCAGTGTTCACACGTTCACACGATAACAGGCTATTCACATTTGAACCTCCTCCTATATATATATATATGTGAGTGTGTGTGTGTGTGTGTGTGTTTGTGTGTGTGGATGTTCGAATGTGAACAACCATTTAGAGTGTGAACGTATGAACAAATCTAGACATTTGATCTAATGGATTGAACATTCAGATTTTCTTATTTAATTAAAACTGCCGAATTGCACTTATAGTGTATTTCTATTGCACTTAAAAGTTAATTAAATAATATTATATTTTATTATAGATGTTAATAACCGCAATCTATATACTTGATTTTTGCTATTATTTTTTAAGGAAATATTAGGGGAGGAAAACGATTACCTTCCTCCACGTATGTTGTTGCAGCTTTGATTGTTGCTCCCGATCAAATCTTCTGATCTGTGTCCCGGCCCCTTCCTTCCTCCGCGTGGACAGAGATCTGAAGGAAATGAAAACTTTGTTCTCTTGTTCTGTAACTCACATTTTTGCGTGAATGATTTTGTGAATAATCATTTAATGTTGAACGTGTATTACATATATATATATTGTATAAAACATTATATTATAATTGTGGCCCATTAATAATTATATTGCTAATAGGCTTCTAATAAATTAATATTCAGCCCATAATATAATTAATAATAACTGGGTCACTTATTTATCAATTAATTGGTCCAGCCAATTAATTCCAGATAAATAATTTCATATTATTAAATAATGTTTAAATACATTAATCTATCAATAATAATTCACGAGAGAACAGAATAAATACTGGGCAGCTAAGTGGGCTAGACTAGGGATCCAATACAAGAAATAAAGTCGGGCCTCAAATTAATTAATTATCTATGCTCACCCCAGAGCAAAAATTAATTAATAAACTGTTGGGTGATGATTTTATCCTCAGCACTGTTATACTTAGTGGGAAATGATTCTGTCTTCAGCACTGACCGTAAGCCCAGTAGCCTCGTGCTCTGTACTTATCTGAAGATTTGAAGATCCCAAAACCCTATCTTGATTGATGAACCATTCCCGTGTATTTGTTTTGTCTCTGAGGTTTCAGACTCAGTAGACACTCTGCTCTGGTTAAGGCGGTCAGTAGCTTATCAGCCTCGGCACCAGAAGTAGAAGACTCAGTATTTCTTTGGACTCGAGCGGGAGCGGATATGCGAAGGAGTCGGTAGAACCGAACTCGGCGGGAGTAGTTCACCGAACTCGAGGCCGACCATCGGTAGAGTACCCTCGGTGACTCTCTACTGAATGAAGATCAGACTCAGCAACGGCAGACAGTCTTTTGAACTGTCAGACACTTTTTTAATATACAATCAGTATTGTCAATTACGAGGAAAAGAGAAGTCAACTTCAGTATGCCTCGAAGTCTGTTCCGACTCAACCACTCCATAATCCTCGACAAATGACAAGCATACGCGTGTCTCTACCTACTAAAGCTGCAAGTCAACATATTTCCAGAAAAGGAGGGAAAGGACACTGTTACATCCTTCAAAAAGAGCCGTTAGCTACCAAAAGAGAGAGAAAGGAAGATCGTCTCCAACGGATCTTTTCCAATCTCTGCTCTATAAATAGAGGGACATTTCAAGCCTTAAAAAAAAAGAGAGACGAATGCGCATAAGCTTAACGACAAAAACAAACACAAGCATTCAAAAGAGCTAGAACCAAAAACCCTAAGTCTTCCGCAAGAATTTGAAGATCTATCTCCGGCGAAAGACTACCTTCTCAGCTCATGGGGAACCAAGCTAAACTGTTAAAAGAGCCTCTAGTATCCAAATCGACGATACACGAACCTAAAGCTTATTTCAGTTGTTCGTCGATCTAGAAGCCACTCTCTCATTCCCTATCCCTCTAACCCTAAGCTCAACATAAGATATTTATAGCTTAGACGAAGGAGTTCATATTTGAACCCAATCCTTATTGTAAAAGGACTCCTTCATAGTTGGAGAAGTTTGTCAAACACTTTAGTTTGATACCGTTGTAAACTGGGACTTGCTCAGTATAATCCCCAAGCCACGGCTTTGTCCTGTGTACAAGCTGACTGAGACTAACTCAGTATAATAAATAGCCTCCTGAACTTTTTGGGACAGTGGACGTAGGATCGATTTATATCCGAACCACTTTAAAAATCTGTGTCTTGTTATTGCTTTCTGATTACTGTTGCATTGATTTTACTGTTCATACTGAAAACCTACTTTAAAATCATACAACTGTCTCATCATACTGAACTGTCTATTTGCTGAACTGAGACTTGCTAAAACGGTTTTTTCCACTCAACTGATTTGGGCCTACACTTTTCCGCACAGCTGAACTCTACCTGTTTGATACTGAATTCTGACTCAGTCAGCTAGCAGATCTCAGTAGAGTCAGACTCTTTGCCACACACGATTCAGAACAGCTATTTGGTCTGCTGAATTATTTCAGTACGACACTTTCCTGAACAGGACTGTTCGTGTTCGAAGTTGAGAAAATCGGTTTCAGGTGTATTCACCCCCCCTCTACACCTGACCGTACTCAGTGTCGAGAAGAACACCAAGATAATCAAAATTAGTTCTGATAGAGGAACTGAGTTCCTTAATTCCATGGTAGAGGAGTTCTGCAAAACCGAAGGGATTGAGCATGAGACATCTGCTGCACGCACCCCTCAGCAGAACGGGGTTGCTGAACGAAAGAATCGCACACTCAAAGAAGCAGCAAGAACTCTAATCGCAGACTTAGGACTCCCAACCAAATTCTGGGCAGAAGCAACTGACACTGCATGCTATACTCAGAACCGATCTCTACTGACAAAGCAGCATAAGAGAACACCATATGAACTATGGAACGGCAGGAAGCCTTCTTTATCTTATTTCCATATATTTGGTTGTTCGTGCTTTATTCACAATAATGGGAAAGATCAGCTGAAAACTTTTGATAGCAAGTCAGATCAGGGAGTATTTTTAGGATACTCTCGGGTCAGCAAAGCTTTCAGAGTATTCAACTATCGGACCATTTGCGTGGAAGAAAGCGCTCATGTTGTTTTTAATGAGTTTGCTACTGAAGACAGGAGTAATAACTCTAAGTCTGAATCTGAGGACATCAGTACGCAGCTATAGGATCTGAACCTAAAAGACAAACCTGAAAGGATCCAGGTTTGTTGGGATGATGATTCAGATGAAGAAACCGAAGATAAGCCTACGAATCCGAACCAAAGAACGCAGTAGCCGAACAGATTGACTCTCCCGAACGAGTCAATCCCGGGTAACTCAGGTCGATGAAGAAACCTTAGAGGTAACGAGACCACTACCGAGAATAATAACTCGTGGGGGAACATCTATTAATGTTCCTCGAGCCGAATGCCCCCGAACACGGAAACTCAATAGATCACACTCTCATTCTTGAATTGCTTCAATCTCGGAATAGTACAACCGAAATGCCTAACTCACCTACTATCCGGGTTGATCAAATTTCGGATGAAGAGCTCGAAACATCGTAGATCGTGGCTAGATGCTCACACTCCCGATCTAATCATTGGAGATCCTTCAAAAAAAGTCAAGACAAGATCCAGTTTCGTCAAGGAGAAAGTGCATTATATTCCTCGCTTCTTGTCTCCGAAGAGCCTCGGACGATTGAGGATGCACTTAAAGATGCTTGACCGGATCATAGCTATGCAGGAGGAGCTGAATCGGTTCACGAGAAACGAAGTTTGGGAGCTTGTTGACGGACCCGGCATCAACACGTCATTGGAACAAAATGGGTCTTCAAGAACAAGCAAGATGAAAACAACGTTATAGTAAGGAACAAAGCAAGGCTCGTGGCGAAAGGCTACTGTCAAGCTGAGGGAATAGATTTCGATGAGACATTCGCTCCAGTTGCAAGATTGGAGGCAATCAGACTATTCCTAGCCTACGCAACACATCAAAGATTCAAAGTCTATCAAATGGATGTGAAGTCTGCGTTCCTGAATGGCGTACTGAAAGAAGAACTCTATGTAGAACAACCGCCCGACTTTCAGCAGGGACATCAGGTTTATAGACTCAGAAAGGATCTATATGGGTTAAAACAAGCACCCAGGGCTTGGTACGATACCCTATCAGAGTTTCTTCTTCAGAAAGGTTTTCAGAAAGGCACAGTAGATCACACGCTGTTCAGCATTCGACTGGAAGACGACTTATTACTCGTGCAGATCTATGTAGACGACATTATCTTCGGATCGAAGAACGTCGTCATGTGTCAGCAGTTTGAGAAAATGATGAAGGACAAGTTCGAGATGTCAATGATGGGTGAAATGAACTATTTCCTCGGCTTTCAAGTCAAACAATCTAAAAAGGGAACGTTCATTAACCAAGGCAAATACACTCGAGACCTCATCAAAAGATTCGGTTGCACATCCGGCAAACCTATCAAGATGCCGATGAACACGAATATGAAAATCGATCTTGATAAAGAGGGAGTATCAGTAGACCAAAGTGAATTTCGTGCAATAATTGGTTCCTTATTATATCTAACAGCTACTCGTCCTGACATAACTTATCCTTGTAGGTGTCACGCTCGATTTCAGGGCGAATCCTAAGCGAGCCACATGGACTCAAAGAAAGAAGATTCTCCGCTACCTCAGAGGCACACCTGACATAGGTTTATGGTATCCAGCTGATGATAATATTAAACTAATTGGCTATTTTGATGCTGACTGTGCAGGATGTAGAATTGACCGAAAATCAACTTCAGGAACTTGTCAGTTCCTAGGCGATGGTCGATCTCATGGTTTTCAAAGAAGCGGCACTCGGTAGCCACGTCAACTATTGAAGCCGAATACATGGCCGGCGGAAGTTGTTGCGCCCAAATCCTTTGGCCGAGACAAAGGCCTAAGAGACTATGACGTCATTCGGAATGAAGTGCCGATATTCTCGCGACGATGCCGGTGCTATTGCAATCACTCAGAACCCTGTACTTCACACGATATGCAAGCACGTGGACATTAGGCATCACATCATTCGTGACCATGTCGAAAAGAAGGATATCAGGATGGAAAAGATCCATACTGACAAACAAAGGGCTGATATTCTCACCAAGCCTCTAGCTGAATCCAGATTCAAAGAACTTTCAGTAGAGCTAGGTCTGCTGGACCCTAC
The DNA here is from genome assembly GCA_028984105.1 of Lavandula angustifolia. Classification (NCBI taxonomy): domain Eukaryota; kingdom Viridiplantae; phylum Streptophyta; class Magnoliopsida; order Lamiales; family Lamiaceae; genus Lavandula; species Lavandula angustifolia. Next base: position 31,004,523 of record CM054803.1, read on the forward strand.
TGACCCCAGTTAGTAAGAGTCTTCAGGAGAGGACCATTTCAGTAAGGGGGAATGTTCACTCTCAGTACTCAGTATAATCAGTACGTAGAGAATCAACAACCATCTACACGAGGTATCAGCTGACTACGATGTTCAGCTGACAGGTTTGCGTATCTCTACTCAGTAGTAACTAATAGAACAGTATTCTGCACTTATAATTCAGATTCAGCATGGTATTAATTATCTTAAAGTTTGTCATTTAATGAAAACGACTCTCATTTAATGCACGACATTCTATGCATAAGTATGCTGAATTCTGTCACGCATTTAATGCATGTCCTATCATAGTTACTACTTAGGCAAGTTACAACTGGCTTTGACTTAGGCGGCTACTGTGATCATTACCTTGTTTATAATATCCAATCTTAACCGTCCATATCATGAAGCAGATTTAAATTTGGCCTTTGATCGAAAACTGTTCACCTTCACGTTAGATATATATTTTCGATCATATATTAGAAACCGCCATTATTATATCTTCAAATCCTTTGCTCCGAAAATTCTGAGATCTCTAGCAATCCTTTACTTGCATCTTATCTTCTCTATTCTCAGAATTTTATCGGTATGATTATTAAATCTGTTACTATACTTCATTATCTCTTTTCAGTATCGCTATACTAACTGTTTTATGAACAAACGATACTGATAATCTTTTCTTGTGACAGATAAAATGGCAGATCTTTCTCTCGTCTCCCCAGGGAACATGCAGGAAATCTTAGATAAAGACCGTGTCTTGTGCGAACCAGTCATGGAGTTTGACGCCTGCGACCTTGACTTCATGGACGAGATTTTCTCGTATCTGAGAGCGTCTGGATTGAAGCAGTTCCTCTCAAGGAAGCCTACCTTCTTCCTTCCTCGACAGGTGTCTCAGATATACCTCAACTCAGATTCGATATCTGGAGACATCATTGGACGTTTTGCCGTCCACTCCATAGGCGATGCCTCTATGCAACTGAAGCGGATCTCAATTAAAGAAGCACTGAGGAGAAGCTTCGCTTTGCCTGCTGAAGGAGTTAGCAATGTTGGCTACAACGATGACAGGATAGACGACTATCTATCTATATTCTGCGGAAAGCCTACCACATTCAGAGCGGCCTTCCCAAAGAACAGTATGCTGCCCCAGTTCCTTGCACTAGCTTATATAGTCACGCAGCTACTGACAAGCCAAGCGGGTTCATTCGATCAAGTATCGAGACCCAAGATCCAGCTCATGATGGCAATATATGACAAAGCAAAAATCAACTGGACGGAGTTCTTTCTTCGAGAGTTCATGGTTCAAGCTGCCAAATTTGATAAGGCGGCGTGCAACCCGACAAAGAAAAGGCAAGCCGTTGTATGGACTAAAGCTGTCCATCATGATACAAGATTTCTGTGGAGATGACCAGATCACCTTTGAGGACAAGGTACACTTTAATGTAAAGAAGATCAGGTTCCACAACAGAACAACTGCTCTTCAGCAGATCGGTTCAGGACCGTCGCTTCAGCAAACCACGCCTACCAAGAAGAGGTCTCCTCTAGCGAAAGTTTCTAAGGCATCGGCTAAACGTCTGAAGAAAGCCATCGCTGATGTCCCTACTGAATCCGAGGCGTGCACGGAGGAAACTATCGAACAACCAACTGCCGAACAGTGCACGAACATGCTACTTGAACGACTACTCAGCCTATACCGCTAATAGATGAGTCAGAGTCCTCCGAGGAGACTCATTCGGTGGAGAAGGCCGTCTCCACTGAACAGACTCAAGAAGTGGATCAAGGGGTTCCAGCTGAACCTAGCCAGAGTGCTGATATACAAACTCTGGAAAGCCCGCTTGATATTCCACCACTCAGCACTTTGCCATCTGGCAAAAAACAGGACGTCCGCCATAGATCTTGACGACTCAGAAACGGCGTCTGAGCAAGAATCAATCGGAATGGAAGCCTCAGCGCTCAGATCGCAAGCATTCCGAGAGATAGCTGACCAAATACCGGAGATCGCTGGCCACCGAGGACTTGGTGTTAATTGCTAGACAGAGCCGGGCTCCACATGCTCCTAAGGTTCCGGGAGTGGCATCCAGCGGCTTCGCCTCATCCTTCACTACTCCTGTGACCAATTACATCAGGAGGAGCAGCACCTAAGGCAGCAGATAGGCTACTTCAGGCCTGTTGACCTAGGTAACTTCGATGATCTGAGGGCCGCGATGCCGGCCTTTGCCGCACGATAGGCGGCGGACTTCGAGCTCGGCCCCTCGAGATGGGTCTGACCACGACGGTCAGGACCCACCCCATGATTCAGGCCCTAGGAAGCCTGATGAGGGAGTACCCCAGGACAAGGATACAACTGCTGAACCTTCTGATCTACCGCTCGGTATCCTTGGGCTCGTGAAGTCGGCGGCGGCCGGTACTTCAACGTCTGCGAGCACGCTCGGCTCTTGCTAACATCTCAGTTTGAAGTAGCGCCCAGCCCCAAAGGCCGATGCTCAAAGTCCATGGCCAAGGCACTGAAAAGCCAAGGAGCTCAGAACAGAGCTCTAGCCAAAGTTGTCCATAGAGTATGGAAGAAAACTGCTGAAGCCACTAGCGCTGAGCTACAGGGGCTGAAAACCTCTCTATCCGACTCAGCTGCCCCTGATGTCTCTTCCATTGTCTCAAATGTGCTGGCAAAGCAGAGACAGGACTTTGAAGATCAGCTCAGAGTGATTCAGGAGGGATAGGCCAAACTGCTTGAAGAATTCAAGGCCTCTCAGTCCACTCATACTGAATCAGTCTCAAACCTATCCCAGGCCACTGAACTCAGACTCAACAATATTCAACAGGCCCTTGAAGGAAAGGTTTCTGAGAAGCTGAATGATTTTAAGGCTGCAGCTGACCTCTCCCATAAATTCTACGAAAAGGAACTCGCTACTGAGAGGAATGAGCTGCATGAGGCCCTGACAAAGATCAATGACAAACTCGAAGAATTGTCAGCCTCCTACAAAAGCCTCAATCTCCGAATATCCACTCCTACCCCGGCTGTAATTGATGATGCCAAAAAGGGGGAAGGAAAGGATAAAAGGGAAGAAAAGAAAGACAGTGAAAAAGGGGACAAGTCAACCCCCAAGATGACCCTGACTAAACCCACAGCCAAATTCACTAAGGGGGAAGCTCCACTGAAGCCCGCCAAGGAAACCAGGTCAGTAGCAGACGCAAGCGAAGTTCTGACTATTACTGCTACTGGACCAGCTGAAGAGACCCAGGGTGTCTCCGCTGCGAGCACAGTAGAGACCGGCCCAAGTGGCTCTGGAACAGCTACTCACGCAACCCAGACTCCTACTGATATTATTAAGGAGGTTGCTGAGTATGCTGAACAAGATGATTCAGAAGAGGAAGAAGCCCCTCCACCACCACCTGTTCCAGGCAAAGGGAAGAAAGTACTGAAACTCCCGACCCCTCCAGCAAAGAAATCAAAGAGATACATTTCTACTGAAGAGGAGGCTCAGATAGCAGCTGACGAGAAGCTTGCTAGGGAGGTAGCCAAAGCTGAGGCTGCCAACAAGCCTAAAGCAAAGACCTCTCAAGGCAAAACTAAGGCACCAGCTCGAGGCGGAAAGAAAACTGCTAGGTTGCCTCCAAGGAAGCTCAAGATTCATGATGATGAAGATAGAGAAAAGGAAAAGGAGCAACAGCAGAAGAACACTGAGAAGCAGGGTACATCCAAAGAGAAATCCAGTACCCCTGCTGAGTCAGAAGACTCTCCTCACCAACCTTCTTATATGAGATCCAAAGAACAAGATGCTGAGATCGAAGCCATTTTCGCTCAGATGGATAGGTATCTCTACAAAGGAGAGGAAGCTAGACAGATAGAAGCTGCCAGACAGAGAATACATATGGCAGACCTTGAGGCACTGAGAATTCGTACTGAACAAGAGGCCAGGCTGAGAGTACCTTCAAAAGCTGATATTCCTTATCGATACAGAAGGTTCAGGAAGCCAGCTGATCTGAAATCGCATAGATGGCCAAGGACAGACGATTGGATGCCTACTCAGTTTACTCAGAGATGGGAATCTGCAAAGATAGAGTTTATCAAGCGCAATTATTTCTGGAGGTTCTGGCCAGACAAGGCTAAGACTGATGCCTACACAGAATGGATTATGATAACAGAACCGGATCTATACGTATACTTGCATAAAGCCGTATCTGAAGTTATAGAAGTCAGTGTTCCTGAGCCCAAAATCATACCTCCGCCAAGAAGAAATGATGACTCAGTCCATCATGGAGTAATAGAAAAGGAAGTGAAGAATGCTGCCGCGAACAGAGGACTTGAAGAAGATGAGCCAGCAGACTTCGCTGAATACCTGAAGCTGAGGAAGAACTCATACAGAATGTATGGCTTGCCCCTGCCTGAGTCAGAATCGCAAAACTTTATGGACAGGATCAAGCAGTACAAGCGTTCTTAGTATTAGATTTCTTTATCTTCCTAGCTTAGAAAGAGATGTAATGTACTGAACTTACATATCTTATATATACATTCTCTTTTGGCTCAGACAATATCTTATTGTCTAAACAGCCGTGTTTATTTTTATGCTTAAACACTCAGAATCACTGAAGTGATTGCTGACTCACACACTCACTTTATCTTACTTGTCAGCTTATTGCTTCTCTAGATCTGATAGTCTAGTTGTTGTGTTTCGGGGGAATTGTTTAGATAGAGGGAAACTGTTTTGCCCTGCTCCCCTCAGTAGACTAGAACTTGAAGAACAAACTCCACTGATCCTACTTGTAATAATGTAAGGAGCTCTGTTTGTGATAGTTTAGTGTTAGCATAGATGATAGGTTTTGGCATCATCAAATAGGGGGAAATTGTTGGGTGATGATTTTATCCTCAGCACTGTTATACTTAGTGGGAAATGATTCTGTCTTCCGCACTGACCGTAAGCTCAGTAGCCTCGTGCTCTGTACTTATCTAAAGATTTGAAGATCCCAAAACCCTATCTTGATTGATGAACCATTCCCGTGTAATTGTTTTGTCTCTGAGGTTTCAGACTCAGTAGACACTCTGCTCTGGTTAAGGCGGTCAGCAGCTTATCAACCTCAACACCAGAAGTAGAAGACTCAGTATTTACTAGACTCAGCAGGAGCAGTATACTGAAGGAGTCAGTAGAACTGAACTCAGCAGGAGTAGTTCACCGAACTCGTAGCCGACCATCGGAGAGTACCCTCGGCGACTCTCTGCCGAATGAAGATCGGACTCGGCAACGAACGGCAGGCTCTTACGAACGCGTCGGACACTTTTTGAATATACAATCAGTATTGTCAAGTACGAGGAAAAGAGAAGTCAACTTCAGTATGCCTCGAAGTCTGTTCCGTCTCAACCACTCCATAATCCTCGACAAATGACAAGCATACACGTGTCTCTACCTACTAAAGCTGCAAGTCAACATATTTCCAGAAAAGGAGGGAAAGGACACTGTTACATCCTTCAAAAAGAGCCGTTAGCTACCAAAAGAGAGAGAAAGGAAGATCGTCTCCAACGGATCTTTTCCAATCTCTGCTCTATAAATAGAGGGACATTTCAAGCTTTGAATGAGAGAGAGAGAGACGAATGCGCATAAGCTTAACGACGAAAACAAACACGAGCATTCAAAAGAGCTAGAACCAAAAAACCCTAAGTCTTCCGCAAGAATTTGAAGATCTATCTCCGGCGAAAGACTACATTCTCAGCTCATAAGGAACCAAGCTAAACTGTTAGAAGAGCCTCTAGTATTCAAATCGACGATACACGAACCTAAAGCTTATTTCAGCTGTTCGTCGATCTAGAAGCCACTCTCTCATTCCCTATCCCTCTAACCCTAAGCTCAACAGAATATACTTATAGCTTAGACGAAGGAGTTCATATTTGAACCCAATCCTTATTGTAAAAGGACTCCTTCATAGTTGGAGAAGTTTGTCAAACACTTTAGTTTGATACCGTTGTAAACTGGGACTTGCTCGGTATAATCCCCAAGCTACGGCTTTGTCCTGTGTACAAGCTGACTGAGACTAACTCAGTATAATAAATAGCCTCCTGAACTTTTCGGGACAGTGGACGTAGGATCGATTGATATCCGAACCACTTTAAAAATCTGTGTCTTGTTATTTCTTTCTGATTACTGTTGAATTAATTTTACTGTTCATACTGAAAACCTACATTAAAATCATACAACTGTCTCATCATACTGAACTGTCTATTTGCTGAACTGAGACTTGCTAAAACGGTTTTTTCCACTCAACTGATTTGGGCCTACACTTTTCCGCACCGTTGAACTCTACTTGTTTGATACTGAATTCTGACTCAGTCAGCTAGCAGATCTCAGTAGAGTCAGACTCTTTGCCACACACGATTCAGAACAGCTATTTGGTCTGCTGAATTATTTCAGTAGGGCACTTTCCTGAACAGGACTGTTCGTGTTCGAAGTTGAGAAAATCGGTTTCAGGTGTATTCACCCCCCCCCTCTACACCTGACCGTACACTCGGGACCAACATAAACATAGATTCATTACCCCTTTATCCTAAATTGAGCAAGGGCTTGTATTTTAAACTTAATCTATCCCCATATTTAAGATATAAATATCCGTTAATTAATTAAGATCACTGATAGCTTAAATTAATTAACATCTTATTATGTTCCTGAGTAGTACCACTCGATCTCCTTAACACACCGGAACTTAATCAACCGACTGGGTTTAGTGTGCTAATCCTTATGAGTTCCTCAGGGGAAATTATCAACCCATTTTACTAGGATACGGTTGCAAGATACAGACAACCAACCTGAGCCACAAATAACTACTAACACCCAAGATACATAGATCCGGTCGCGATAACGTTCACCATAGTAGGTCAAAGTTATATATAGCCAAATGCGCTCAGCTAAAGTCTTACCAACCTTAAGACCAGCTAAGACACTGAAATCTTGGTTCTGCACTAAGGTCAGTCAGGAGAACACATCTCACTGTGATCCATCAATACACCACCTTAAGTGTACCAGTAAAGACAAGCAACCAAGACAAGCCACTTCTTATCTAAACTGCAGCTTAAACCGACAACTTATCCTTAAGTTGTCTCAGCTGTGATAACTGTTTATATCTTGCCAGTTCAACCAATTTGGGTATTCTTCTGTGATACCCGACACACTACACAAATCAACTTTTATACAAGATAAATGATTACATGTGCAAATATAAATTTATCAGAGAGGAGAATACAATAGTGGTAAGGATAAAACACATTGTATACAAGCATAAAATTTACTTTCAGTATACAAAATCCCAACAATTCTCCCACTTATACAAAAGTAAACTTTTAGTTTACAATGTGTCAGTTCTAGGTACAAACTTGTACTCAGCTATCTATCCTATATATCACTACATCTTCTCTTACTTATACAAAAGTTTCTGTAGTCCTAAGTGAGAGGCATCTCTACCACTCCTAAGCCACGAACATGCTTCTCGTAAGCCGGAAATGGTAAGCTCTTCGTGAAAGGATCTGCAAGGTTGTCTTCAGTTCCAATTTTGTTAATCACCACGTCTCCTCAATGTAAGAATTCTCGTATGATATGGTACTTCCTGTCTATGTGTTTAGACGCCTTGTGGGATCTAGGTTCCTTTGAATTTTCCACTGCACCCGCATTATCACAAAAAATTGTGATTGCCTTAGGAAAATTCGGAACAATATCAAGATCCAGGAGGAAATTCTTGAGCCAAACTGCCTCTTTAGTGGCTTCTGAAGCGGCCACATACTCTGCTTCCATGGTTGAGTCCGCAATGCATTTCTGCTTTGCACTCCTCCATGAGATGGCTCCACCTCCCAAGGTAAACACATATCCCGAGGTAGACTTCATCTCGTCTCTTTCAGCCTGGAAATCCGAGTCTGTTTAACCCATAGGAACTAAAATGTCTGACTGGTAAATAAGCATATAATCTCTAGTCCTTTTAAGGTACTTAAGAATGTGCTTTACTGCAGTCCAGTGCTCCTGTCCAGGGTTAGACTGATATCTTGAGACCATGCCTACAACATATGAGATATCTAGTCTCGTACAAAGTATTACATACATGAGGCTACCTACAGCTGAAGCATACGATACTAGCCTCATACTTTCTATCTCTTCAGGCGTTTTAGGACACTGATTCTTTGATAGAAAAATGCATGTCTGAAAGGTACTGAACCTCTCTTGGCATTTTGCATGCTAAAATGAGCAATAACATATCAATGTAGGATGCTTGTAACAAGCTTAACATTCTTTTTCTGACGATCTCGGATAACCTTGATCCTAAGGATGTAAGCAGCTTCACCTAAATCCTTCATTTGAAACTACTCGGATAACCATGTCTTTACGTCTGATAACACTTCAACATTGTTGCCAATGAGAAGGATGTCTTCTACGTAAAGTGCAAGAAACACCATTGATCCGTTAACAGAGATACGGTACACACACACCTCGTTAGGATAGGATACAAATCCATAGGATTTGACTACCTCGTCGAAATGATGGTGCCATAATCGGGAAGCTTATTTAACTCCATAAATGGAGTACCTAGGCTTTCAAACTAGATGATCTTCGCCCTTCTTCACATAACCATCTGGTTGTTTCATGTAGATATCTCTACCTTTTTCAAGGTGATCCTTTAGGAATACGGTCTTGACATCCATTTTCCAGATCTCTAGGTTCATGTGAGCTGCTCTGGCAAGGAGAATCCGAATGGACTTGATCATTGCTACAGGCGAGAAGGTCTCTTCGTAATCGATGCCTTCTTTTTGGGTAAAACCCTTCGCCACTAGCCTAGCCTTAAATGCCACGATCTCTCCATTCGGTCCTATCTTTCTCTTGTATACCCACTTACTACCAATAGCCTTGAAACCCTCAGGTAGTTCAGTGATCTCGTATACATCCATATCAGTTATGGACTTAAAATTCTGTGTCCATGGCGATTCACCAGGAATCTGCATCTATATCTCCCACTGCTTCGTTGAAGGTCCAGGGATCAACGGTATCCTATTCATCTGTCGGGAGATGATCAGACGTCTCCCAGTGAACATATACCGAATAGGTGTAAATATCACCCTCCCACTATGTCGAACAATACCAGGCGCTGTGTTAACAGATTGTGCAATTACTCGTGGAGTACTATCTTGCACAACTGGTTGTTCAAGTGGAACTCGACCACCTTGTAATTCCTCAAGGATGATGTCGACTCGAGACTTATGGTTACTAATGTAATCCTCTTCTAAGAACCGAGCATTAGTGCTAACAACGATCTTCTGTTCTTTAGGATCATAAAAGTATCCACCCTTCGTTTCATTCGGATACCCTATGAACAACATCACTTCTTAACGTGATTCCAATTTGTCAGCTTGCCTATTTAGCCCATAAGCAGGACAACCCCAAATCCTTAAGTGGTGCAAACTAGGCTTATGCCCGTTCCACAACTCGAAAGGGGTCTTTTGTACCGACTTGGAAGGCACACGGTACAACAAGTATGCTGCAGTCTCTAGGGCATACCCTCAAAAGGAAACTGGCAAAGTTGGATAACTCATCATGGACTGAACCATCTCTAAGAAAGTCTGGTTCCTTCTCTCTGACACAACATTCTGCCGAGGCGTGCTCAGTGCTTTCAGTTGGGATGTAATCCCACATTCTGTCAAGTAGTTCTTGAACTCATTAGATAGGTATTCCCCACCACGATTAGATCGGAGTGTTTTGATTTCTTTACCTAACTTCTTCTCCACTTCTGCCTTGAATTCCTTAAAGGTTTCAAAGCAATCCGACTTGTGGGGAAGAAGGTAAACATATCCATACCTCGAGTAATCATCAGTAAATGTGACGAAGTACTCATACCCTCCACAAGTTTGTGTAGACATTGGCCCACACAAGTCAGAATGTATCAAACTTAGTACTTCTGTGGCTCTATAGCCCTTTGCCTTAAAAGGCCTAGTCACCATCTATCCTTCCAAAGGGTTCGCAAGTTGGAAATGGTTTGTTTAACTTGGAGAGACACCAATGATCCATATTCCACCAACCTTTGAATCATGTTAAGATTGATGTGACCTAGTCTTAAGTGTCACACGTAAGTTTGGTTTACCTTAGAGGATTCTTTCCTCTTCTTAGAATTTGATGCTGAAGAAGCAACATTAACAGAATTACGCGGTTTAGAAGGAATAGTATATAAAGATCCATTTAATGGCCCACCATAGATAAAATCATCGTCTATCATGATAGAAACTTTACTATCAAAACTTGATTTATATCCATCCATGATGTAGAGTTTTGAAACAGAAATTATGTTTCGCCTAAACTCAGGCACATATAAAACATCTTTAAGTACTAAATCTGAACTATAAAAAGATAGATGTAAATCTCCAATGGCAATTGCAGGAACTCTCGATCCATTGCCCATTGAGACTACCACCTCGCCATCGTTCAATTGCTTTTTCTGCAAGAAACCTTGGAAGGTGTAACAAACATGATCAGTTGCGCCCGAATCCACTACCCACTCGTGAGTAGAAGAGGAAACTAGAACAGTCTCAGTTACAAGAGCGACTCGTGTCTCTTTCTGTTTTGCATTGACATCTGGATTATATTTCTTCTAGTGTCCTTTCTTACCACTCTTGAAGAAAATTCCTTTCTCCTTTGACATTCGCATGTCGCCGGTAAGGACCGTCTTCTTAATCCCACTGCTCTTCTTAAAATGACCACCCTTTCGGCTCTTTTCTGGTCTCCGCCTTCCGGAAGATTCCTTGAGCTACTAGGGATATTCAAGACTTGAGCACTCTTGCCCTTTCATATAACCTCTTTGACCGCTACCAAAGATTTGGGTAACTTACTCATTGTAAACTCGTTCTTAGACATAGCAGTCCTAAAACAAAAGTTCTTATAAGACCATTGCAAAGCATTTATTGGAGAGGTAAGATATCTCTTCCACTCTATGAAATTATTTAAAATGGTTAAACTTGTTAGGGTTTAGTTGGTGAGACTGTTTAGAAACTCGAAAAATTTTCGAACAGACATATCTGAAAAATATAATAAAAGCATTTGAGAAAGTTATATTTGCACATAATTCGTAATTAACCATCATTGTATCCTTTTGAAAAACCAATGATAGTTAAATACTCGAATAACCCTAGAGATCACACTCATAAGCCACTCAGGTGGACGTTTACTCGTGTACCCCTAGACCAAGCTATATACCTAGCTCTTTAATTCCAATCCACGTCTAAGTTCTTAAGACGAATGAAATTAATAATCCGATATTTGTGGACCATGTCACTATTAATATTAAAACGCGGGAAGGGACTTCTCAGGAAGTTATACCCGCGGTGACATCTAAGCTTTGACCATTAATTTGACTGAATTAACATCGAATTCTCGAAATTAACATACTTACGAGAACCATACCGCATTCAATTTTGATTTAATTGGCCATCTTATTTAATTATTATCTGCTAGAGTACTCGTGTTTACTAGGCACGTAAGCCACAGAGGTGGACGTTTACGGCTTCCGGCGGCAGACGCGCGACTGTCGTGCCTTCCCCGATCCGATGCCGCCGCTCTTGTCGTCCCCAGCCGCCTTTAGACAAGACCCATACGTTTGGGCGGCCCAATTTCGGCGACAATTGCCGCCGCCGCGACGGGAATTAAGCGAATTTCATATCACGTCACCGGCGAGCTTCGCTGCTTAAATTCGTACTTCTCTACAGATTTAACAACCACTTGGACTGCTTAAATTCGTACTTTCTCATACTTCTCTACAGATTTAACAACCACTTGCACTTCACTTTTAATTGATATGAACTGCACTTGAAAAGATAGGAAATGCACTTTCAATTTTAAAAAATTGCACTTTGGATTATTGTGGACTGCACTTTGAATTGATTTGTGCTGCATTTCGAATTATTATGTGATGCACTTCGAAGTAAAATGAACTGCACTTTTAATTATTGTGGACTGCACTTCGAATCATTATAGACTACAATTTGAAAAATTAGGAGACATTTTTAATTGATTCAGACTGCACTTTGAATTATTATAGGATTCACTTTGAATTGAAAACTTTATACGAACTTCTTGAAAAATAGGAGATGCACTTAGAATTGATATGGATTGCACTATGAAAATATAGGAGATGCACTTTGAATTAAAATGAACTGTACTTTGAATTGATTTGAACCGCATTTTGAATTATTATGAGATGCACTTCGAATTTAAATTAATTGCACTTTCGAATTAAAATCAACTGCATTTTGAATTATGCGTGTGCGTTTTCGTGGGTGAAGATGAAATATTTAGGTTTTGAATAAAAATAGAAATCTTGTGGCGTTAGAATCTGTTTTGTATCTCGAATAGATTCAAATTTTAAATTAGAAAAGATAAAAGGTAGTAGAATTAGGCGGTTACATAGGTTTTATCAATTATAAAACATGTGAAATATACCCTTAAGTGGTATTGATTTGTCCTGTAAGTGCAATTCACTATTTTTATCTCAAATTAAATCTAAATATCTGATTCATCAAATTAAATGATTAGGATTTGTTCACACGTTCTAACACTAAAGGGGTGTTCGCACCTGAACAAACCCCTAAATTATTAAACTTTAGTGTTTGGTAGAAGTAAGAAGTGATTACTTAAAATAATTTTTTTGTGTTTGGTTTAATTTTAATAAAGTTAGGGAAAGTTAAAGTTAATCATAAAACTAGGTAAAAAGAAGCAGATATTCTAGGATTATTTTTCTCTATTATATCTTAGGTATTTTTTTCCTCAATGGGCGGATTTTATATATCGACTCCCTTAAACAACATATACATCGATATTTTACAAGAACTTTCAAGCAAGTTTTTCGTCTTTTCTCCATGTGGGGTTTATATCATCTTTCTTCTAGTTACAGTTCATCTCAAACTATCTTATCTTTCTCTTTCTTTTTATCATCAATATATTTTTCGATATGCACAAATTTCATAATCAATTTCAAAGATTGCAAATGTTTGTGAAGATATTTGTATACATCAATTGGTGATTTATGAGAATATACGTATTTCTGTACTTTTGGTCATGCTGATGAAGTTGTTATTGGAATGGTAATGAAGCCGTAGCCTGAAAAGCTAGAGGACAAAGAATAAAACGGAATGACTTTAGAAGCAACCCATACAGCAAAAAAATATTCCAATTTGGTTTGATCATAATTACGCAATAATTAATTCTCAATTGTGGGCAACAAGAGCGTGCCGGAGCCCATCATCGAAGTTAAAAGGGAGATTAGGCTAATCTATTTTCCTCATAATTATATTTAACGGAATCACATTTTCTAATAATTTTATTTTCTTGAGAATCATATTTGTCATAATCAAATGGGTCTATAAGTAATTAATTCTAATGCCATCATTATGCTCATAAATATTTATATGTTCTCATAAAACAAAACATATATGTAATAAAAAAAAATGTAGCATGTCAAAACTCGTCTTCTTATTCATTTTAGTTAACTTGAAACCGATTCATATTATTTGATATATAATCACAATTTTCACATTCTAGGTATAAGTAATCGATAATTAGGAATAGCCATAAGATGTCTAGCCCTAGCGGTGACCACACCAAAGTGCTCAGACATGTCCAAATTACTAGGCTTCATACCATCAGGAAGTTCCCAATCAAAGCAGTGTATTAATTGTGCGCCAACACTATTTTCACAACCATGAGCCCAGCTGCTGTCCGGGGCAGCCCCTTCTGCCGGAACCATTGGTTATGAGTTCGAAATGACGGCCCTTCGCGTCTATATCACTACTAATGAATCTCTTGCTTAGGCCAGACATTAGGGTCTCTTCCGATAGCCCACACGTTCACTAGAATTCGTGATTTTCACTACAAAATTTTCAGTGTTTACCGACGGAAAAAACACGGGTCGGCGTTTACCGATGGAATACCGACGGAAATTCAAAAATATTATTTATCGACGGATTACCGATGGATTTTTCCGTCGCTATTTCATCATCTCAGGTATTACCGACGGATTTAGCGACGGAATTTTCCGTCAGTATTTAGCAACGGAAAATTCCGTCGGTAATCCGTCGGTGAACTTAAACTTTTGCATCCCACATCGAAATTTTGACAAACATTTTCCACCTTTATATATCAAACTAGCTCATTAGCCATTAAGAATCATGCTATACATGTGCGCACGCGCGCACACAAGCCTCCACCACCGACCACTGTCACCCCCCGACAACCGCCTGCTACCAACTCCGATAGCTGGCGGGTCAATTGTCGGCTTAATTTCAAAAATTCATCGACAGGTTTAGCGACGGATTACCGACGGAAAATTCTGTCGGTAAATACTGATGCACATCAAAATCCGTCGTTAAATTTTACCGACATGCTCTATAACGACGACTTATTTTCCGTCGGTAAATCATTTACCGAAGGATTTTTAATTTTACCGACGGAATTTTTCGTCGGGAAAAGACAATTTTTTTTGTAGTGTTTTTGGGTATGGAAAAGCCATCCAACACGCAGTCCTCCATGGGTTCGTGAGTCATGATGGGCACCACCGGATGGAGACGCATGGCTTCCTTCACCACGCGATCTAAGTATTCAGAGTTTGTGGAGATGTGATTCTTCTACCATTTGATCTAATCCCACCACGGATTCCAATTCTTGCTGGAGTTTCTTCATAACTGTTGGGTGGCTCATTATTTCTGACATCGCCCACCCTATTCTTGATGATGAAGTATTCGTTCCTGCTATAAGCAAATCCTAGAGGATGTAAAATCTATGAATTTCATTGCCAAGAGATAGAAAACCTTAATTGACAAAATTTATTACAAAGAGTAAGGCCTTGACATGGCGGCTGTCGAATTCAAACCCAGCCTCTCCTGCTGGGTTTAATTATACTTACTCTTTATGGCTTATTTAAAGTATTATATTCTTCTTCTATGAATAACTGCTATATTCTTTATATTTATTCAAAAAATATAATACATGATCTTATTTTGACACACTAAATTTAGTTGGTGAAAATTATGAAGACTAACAATATCTAGCATAGGAGTTAATTAAGTATTTAAATGATAGTTTATGTTGGGAGATGATTCAATCGCTCCTCAACTCATTGGGAGATAACTCAGCAGCCCAGTGCTCTGAATATTTGCTAAAGATTTGAAGATCCCAAAACCCTACTTTGGCTGATGAACCATTCAGTTGTAATGTGTTGTTCTGTCTCTGAGGTTTCAGAGTCAGTAGACACTCTTCATTTGGTTTAGGCGCTCAGTAGATTACTAGCCTCAGTACCAGAAGAAGAAGACTCAGTGATCTTGGACTCGGCGGGAGCAAGATATGCGAAAGGAGTCAGTAGAACTGAACTCAGCAGGAGTAGTTCACTGAACTCAGAGTTGATCTTCAGTAGAGCTAACTCAGCAGGAGCATGCTACTCAATATAGATCAGACTCAGCAACGGCTAGACAGTCTTCTAAACTGTCAGAATTTACTAAGTCAAATCAGCAGAGTCATACGAGGAAGAGAGAAGTCAGCTTCAGATCTGCCTTGAAGTCTGTTCTGTCTCACCTACTTTCTTCATCCTCGACCAATGACTAGTGGCCAGCTCTCTACTTTCTGATTAAAGCTGCAAGTCATCAACTTTCCAGAAATGGAGGGAAAGTACTCTGCCACCATTCTTTGAAAGAGCCGTTAGCTACCCAAAAGAGACAGACACAAGGATCGTCGTCTCCAACGGATCTATCCTTGTCTCTGCTCTATAAATAGGGGGATACAATTCAAATTGATGCTCACGACCGAACCTACGAATACAGAGAAATCTAAGAACTCAAGAGCATTCACGAGCAACTCTAAACGACCTAAGTCTTCCACAAGAAGTTCAAAGAGAAATCTCCGGCGAAAGATGACATACCTGCTCATAGGGAACCAAGTTGAACCCGAGTATAGAGCCCCTAGTATCCAAGCGACTGAATACGAACCCAAGTCCAAACTTAAACTGTTCGTCGCTCTAGAAGCCTCATTCCCTATCCCTCTAACCTAAGCTCAACAGATCTTATCAAATGGATGTGAAGTCTGCGTTCCTGAACGGCGTACTGAAAGAAGAAGTGTACGTAGAACAGCCTCCCGGCTTTCAGTAGGGACATCAAGTCTACAGACTCAGAAAGGCTCTGTACGGGTTAAAACAAGCACCCAGGGCTTGGTACGATACCCTCTCTGAGTTTCTTCTTCAGAAAGGTTTTTAGAAAGGCATAGTAGACCGCACATTATCCAACATTCGACTGGAAGATGATATCCTACTTGTGCAGATCTACGTAGATGATATAATCTTCGGATCGAAGAACGTCATCATGTGTCAGCAGTTTGAGAAAATGATGAAGGATAAGTTCGAGATGTCAATGATGGGAGAGATGAATTATTTCCTCGGTTTTCAAGTCAAACAATCTGAGAAGGGAACGTTCATCAATCAAGGCAAATACACTCGAGACCTCATCAAGAAGTTCGGTTGCACATCCGGCAAACCAATCAAAATCCCGATGAACACGAACATGAAGATAGATCTTGATAAAGAGGGAGTATCAGTAGACCATACTGAATTTCGTGCTATTATTGGTTCATTATTATATCTAACTGCTACCCGGCCTGACATAACTTATGTTGTAGGTGTCTGCGCTCGATTTCAGGCGAATCCTAAGCAGAGTCACATGGACTCAGCAAAGAAGATTCTCCGCTATCTCAGAGGAACACCTGACATGGGTGTATGGTATCCAGCAGATGATAATATTGAACTAACTGGTTACTCTGATGCTGACTATGCAGGATGTAGAATTGATCGAAAGTCAACTTCTGGAACTTGTCAGTTCCTTGGCAGTAAACTAATTTCGTGGTTTTCAAAGAAACAACATTCAGTAGCTACGTCAACTATTGAAGCTGAATATATGGCTGCCGGAAGTTGCTGCGCCCAAATCCTTTGGCCGAGACAGCAGCTACGCGACTATGATGTCATTCAGAATGAAGTGTCAGTCTTCTGCGACAGCTCCAGTGCAATTGCAATCACTCAGAACCCTGTACTTCACACTAGATGCAAGCACGTGGACATCAGACACCACTTCATTTGTGATCATGTCGAGAAGAAGGATATCAGAATGGAGAAGATCCATACTGACCGTCAAAGGGCAGATATTCTGACCAAGCCTCTAGCTGAAGCAAGATTCAGAGAACTTTCAGTAGAGCTAGGTCTGTTGGACCCTACTGACTCCAGTCAGTAAGTAGATTCAGGAGAGGAGCATTCAGCAAGGGGGAATGTTCACTCTCACTACTGAGTAATTTCAGTATGTAGAGACTCAACAACCATCTACACGAGGTATCAGCTGATTACGATATTCAGCTGACAGGTTTGCGTATCTCTAATCACTAGCCAATGAAATATTATGTGCATCTATAATTCAGATTCAGTTTTGTATTCAATGCCTTAGAAAATGTCATTTACTATAACGGTTTACATTAAATACACGACATTATATGTAAAGTATGTTGAACTCTGCGGCGCATTAAATGCATGTCGTATCAAGGTACTTCTTTGGCTATTTACAACTGTATTTTGACTTAGGCGGCTAAATTGATCATTATCTATTTTATAACATTAAATCCTAGCCGTCCATCTCAAAAAGCTATTTCAAACTGAACCGTGGATTTATTAATTGTTCATCTTATTTAACATATATAAACACGTTCAAAGTTAGAATCTGCCATTTTCGCTCTGCAATCTTTACGAACCCTAGATTTTCTGAGAATTTTCTTCTGACTCCTTGCAAACTTTTCTCAAATCTCTCAGAAAACTCTTTGGTAAATCTTTAATGAATATTCAACATCGTATATGATATTTTTAATACTTTACGCTCGAGACTGATACTTCTTCTTTGGAGAATATTAAACATGGCAGGATCATTCGTCAATGTTCCCCTGGACATGAAGGAGATCCTTGAGAAGGATCGAGTCTGGTGCGAACCCATGATGGAATTCGACGTCTGCGAGCTCGACTACATGGAGGAGATTTTCGACGTTCTCAAAGCGACCGACTTAGAGGGATTTCTATCAAGGAAGTCGTCGTACTTCCTCCCTCGACAGATTGTTGAGTTGTATCGGAACTCAGAGTCGGCTGAAGGGGACATCAGATGCAAATTCATAACTCATACAGTTGTCGACCCTTCCCATGCTTATTCCGAGATCAAAACAATGTCTGTGAAGGAAGCTCTTCAGCGCAGCTTCAAACTTCCCAAGGAGGAATTCAGCACAGTGGGCTACAAAGATGACATGATGGATGAATATCTTGAGATCTTCTGCGGGAAGCCAACTTCTTTCAGAGCAGCATTCCCAAAGAATGCCATGCTCCCAAAATTCAGAGCCCTCGCCTACATCGTCACCCAGATTCTGACGAGTCAGGCCGGATCTTTTGATCAAGTATCTAGGCCAAAGATACAAATGATGATGGCCATATACAATCACACGAAGATCAATTGGACTGAGTTCTTCCTCAAAGAATTCATGACGCAGTCCGCCAAATTCGACAAATTAACCCAACGCCTAGCAGTGAAGGGAAAATTATTATATGGACTGAAGCTGTCAGTCATGATAGAAGACTTCTGCGGATCTGACAATGTGGTGTATGCTGATAAGCAATATTTCAACCCGAAGAAGGTCAGATTCTAGAGCAGGGCAGCGGCCCTTCAGCAGATTGGGTCTGGGCCTACTAATCCCAAGATCGGAGCATAGAAGACCTCCACTCCTATGAAGAAGAGGTCACCTCCCAAATCTACTCCCAAGACGTCGACCAAGAGACTGAAGAAAGTCAGTAAGGTCGTGACAGAGGTTGTTGCTGAACTACCTCTGCAGCTGACGGACGAGGCTGAGTCCTCAGAGAAAACTCACTCAGTGGAGAAGGTCGTCTCCACTGAACGAGATGAGACAGTGGACCAAGGGGTCGAAGCTGAACAGATTCCTACGACTGAGAGCCCCTTGGATATTCCTCCACTAAGCAGCATTTCGTCTGTTGAGAAGCAACCGTCTCTGATTGAAGTCTAAGATTTCGAGACTGCTTCTGAGTCAAAATCGACCGGGATGGAGGCATCTGCTCTGCAATCAAGAGCCTCTTGAGAGATTGCTGAACATATCCCGGAGATAGCCAGCCACACTGACCTTATCATACTGGCAAGGCAGGCTAGACTCCATATGTTGATCAGGTTCCAGGAGTGGTCTACTCTGAACAAGCTGATCAAACACCACTCCTGTGAACAGCTCCACGAGGAGGAGCTGATGATAAGGAACAAGATTGTCTACTCAGAGCCATCTGACATATGTTCCTTAGATGACTTGAGGGCTGCCATGCTAGCCATGCTGAATGATCGCCAACCAGTCTCAGCAACGGCATCCTCAGATGGGTCTGACCCCGATGGTCAGGACCCACCCCGTGATTCAAGCCCTGAGAAGCCTGATGAGGGTACTCAACTTGTAACGCCCCAATTTTCGTAACCTTTTCAAGGGGACGCCACCTCGTGCTTAACATGCATATTTCAATTCTTTCAAAACATTTTCATGGAAAAGATTAATTGAAAAACTCAATTTATTTTAATACTCAGCGGAAGTCTTAAAATAAAAGCAAGTGCAACAATTAGTTTTCGAAAATAAAATACACAGTTCATGATAAAACTAATTTTAATGCAATAATAAGTTTCTTAAAATCCTTCATCGTGTAACCATCACCACCAACACCTCTACGCATCGGCCGAGCCATTTCCTGAAAAATGTTAAAATATAAGGGGGTGAGTACGACTACTCAGTGGGAAATACACTTATCCAAACTGTATAATATATATTATGGAAAATTAGAACATGTAAGAATTACGTAGTCACACAGACCACCGAGTCAACTTCGACTCTAACATTTAAACGGATCAACTTCGATCCCGGTCAACTTCGACCATAAACATGTGTACCGATCAACTTCGATCGCGGATCAACTTCGATCGCGGATCAACTTCGATCCCGGTCAACTTCGACCATAAACCTTTATACCGATCAACTTCGATCGCTGATCAATTTCGATCCTTCCTTATCATGCCTGACATTAACTCATAAATATTGAGTATAAAATATAATAAGGATAAATGTAGTGTAAGAATACTTCCCCACCTTGACCTTGGCTTTGAAGAAAAAATTATGGATATCAGATGTTTAAGTCTTGCGCGCCGGTCCTAAACATGGAATTAAATCTTAATAATTTGCACATAATTTGCACATGGAATTTCATGCATGCATCAACAATTTAAATAAACAAACATATATTGATTCAAACACGAAAACAACTTCACCAAGGCCCCAACCCAATTTCATAAGCACGCAGTATTCAAGACAGTTAAAACAAAACAGAAGGTTGACTTCATAAGCATGCAACTTACCACGATAATAAGTTTAATCATAAACATTAAATTTCACAACTCCTAACAATTTCCGATGCAAAAATCCTAATACCTGACAAATTATATATATATCTTGTTGACCACATGACCATATTAATACCCTAGGCCTAAGATTGACACATATGTTCTCCTAACGATTAATATAGTCAGAAGATAATAATGGACGTTGGTGTTGAACTATAAAACAAGTTTATGTCCTCATAGGCAAATAAATAAAAATTTATTTTGGAACTTAAATAATTCTAAATTAAATTCTCGACAGCAAAGGAAAACAATAGTTGACTTCATAAAATTATAATTATAATATTCTATAGTTAAGATTAAGTTGCTGACTAAAAAAACTATCATTCAGAAAGAAAAGTAAATGATTTCACGTATTGCCACCTTCTTTTTTTTTTTTTTTTTTTACGAAACCCACATGTAATTAAGAGGAAAATATATTCATATACTCAAGAAATGCAACGACAAAATTTTCAAAAAGATATAATAATAATGTAGAACAAGGCAATTAATTATATGTACTAACATAATACAGAATCTAAAAAAAATACATTAAAGCACAAATTCAAATTTTAATAAATCTATTGTTTTGTCCTATAAAGGAAAAAATGAAAAATTACCTTGAAATAAATTTGTAGAAACTTGAGTCGGAATTTTTGAAAACGGAGATGTAAACAAGGAGAAAATATAAGGAAGAATTTCTCGTAGATTTTCGAATTATACTTGGCTGCGTGACCAAATTAGCAGCCCACCTCAATTTATATATAGTTTCAAGGTTTTCCGATTAGATTAAGTATACTCAAGATATAATAATATATATATCATATATTTATTTATTCTAATCCTAACAACCCACGTTGATATAGAATATTCAAGTAAAATATATTTTCTTATCCTATCCTAATAATAGATAAAAGAAGTTAAGATATCGACGTAACAAAATTAGGATGAAATTGATATTGAAAAGAAAACTAAAAAACACTTATTGAATGAAATTAACAATTTATAATTATAATAAGCCCATAACAAACACGTTAGACAATTACATCATGGATAAAAATGAAAGTTTTCATAATCATTCATCATTTTTTTTAATTAATTTATAAGGCGCGATTTACAGAACTAAAACACTTGATAACATGCATGAATAGATATGCAATGCATTTTATATGGAAAATTTCCGGGGTGTTACACAACTGGACAAGGATGATCCAACTTCCACTGCTGAACCTCCTCTCAGCATCCTTGGACCAGGTCAGTCGGAGGCTGGTACATCAATATCAGCAGAACCAGCTCAGCTCTTACTTGAGTCTGCGTTTGAGGTAGCGCCCAGCCCTAAAAGCCGACGATCGAAGTCAGTGGCTAGGGCCCTGAGGAGTCAAGGAACTCAAAACAGACTCCTCGCCCGTGCCGTCCACAAGACGTGGAGGCAAACCACTCAGGCTCAGAGTGTGGAGATCAAGGGGCTCAGAACTTCTATTGAAAACACGCCTGCCCCCGACTTCTCAACAATCCTGACTGAAGCACTCGCCACTCAACGAGCCAACTTCGAAGAGCAACTGAAGTTGATGGAGGCTGGCCAAGTGAAACTTCTGGAAGATTACAAGGCCGCCCAGTCAGCTCACGCTGCATCCGTCTCTTCTATCTCTCAGGCCTCCGAACTCAGAATCCAAACAATTCAGAAGGCTATGGAAGATAAGGTCGATCAGAAGTTGCAAGATATTCAGACAACAGTAGACGCCTCTCATAAGAAGTACAACGAACAACTAACAGATGAGAGAAACGAGCTGCATGAGAGACTCACAAAGCTGCAGTACGCATTGGATGATCTTTCAGCAGCCTATAAGAGTCTAGATAAGAAGGAACAGATTCACACCCCTGGCTTATTTGCTGATGCCAAAAAGGGGGAAGGAAAACTGAAGATAACTGAAGGGAAGGAGAAGGTACTGAGAGTACCTAAAGGAGTAAGTACAGTGACTGGAGCAACTCAGAGTCAGCAATCTGCTCCCACTGGTTCCTCTACTCAGACTGCACAAGGCGAGGCCCAGGGTGGCTCAGCAGCAGGAGATGTAGTGCCTGCTGAGACCGGCCCAAGTGGCTCAGGACCCAAGGATTCTGCTACTCAAGCAACTCAGACACCCAGTGATATAATCAAGGAGAATGCAGAGGAGGACTCAGAAGAGGAAGAGGTTCCTCTGCCTCCTCCAGTCTAAGGAAAGGGCAAGAAAGTACTGAAGCTTCCCACTCCTCCCTCGAAGAAAACTAAAAGATACATCACTCCTGAGGAAGAACCTCAGATAGCTGCAGATGAAAAGCTTGCCAGAGAAATTGCCGAAGCTGAGGCTGCCAATAAGCCAAAGAAAAAGCCAGCCAAAGGCAAGACTAAGGCCCCAGCAGGAGGTAGGAAGCCTGGGACAAGGCTGCCTCCAAGGAAATTAAAGCTGAGTGATGAGGCTGACAAAGAGAAAGAGAAGGAACAGCAGTAGAAATCTGGTCAGCAGGGAACTTCAAAAGAAAAATCATCTACTCCTGCTGATTCAGAAGAAGAAGAGCATGTACCCTCCTATGTCCCCTCAAAGAAACAAGAGTTAGAAATGCAAGAGATATGGGATCAGATGGAGAGGTATCTAGACAGAGGAGCTGAAGCAAGGCAAATAGAAGCAGCAAGAGAAAGGCTCAGATTGGCAGATCTAGAAGCTCTGAGGCTGAAGGCTGAGAAGGAAGCAAGCCAAAGGATTCCTGAGAAGGCAGATATCCCTTATAAATACAGAAGAATCAGGAAGCCTACTGACCTTAAGATTCACAGATGGCCCAGAGTGGATGAATGGATGCCATGGGAATGGACACAGAGGTGGGAGTCACTTAAGGCAGACTACATCAAGAGATACTACTTCTGGAGATACTGGCCTGAAATGCACAAGTCCATCGCATTTGTTGAATGGCTTCTGAAGACTGACCCAGAGATATTTGCTAGAGTTCAGAAGGCCATAGCAGATAAAATTGATGTCAGGGTCCCAGCTCCAAGGATCATGCCTCCCCCACTGAAGCTTGATGGCTCTGTTCATTATGGGGTGATTGAGAAAGAGATTAAAGATGTTGCCCAAGCAAGACACTTAGATGAAGATAACCTTGAAGCTTGTTATCTTGAGGGGGAGTAACAAATTGTAAATAATCCTAAAGATTAGATTGACTCCTAAAGGTCAAATGACCCTAAAGATCAAATGGTTGTACTCTTTTTTCCTTTATAAGTTTTTCCCAAAGGGTTTTCTTAGTTAAGGTTTTTAACGAGGCAGCCAATGCAACAAACGAGTAAATGAGTCATTGAGATTGATTCATAAAAGAGACAATGCAACACATGATCTCCAAAAGAGTGGCGGCACCAACATCCATCAAATTCGCTCAAGTGACAATCTAGCGGATTCTTTTACAAAGGCATTACCAACGTCAACATTAAAGAAATTGGCACATAAGATTGATATGTGTCAATTCAAGGATCAAGAATGACTATATTGAGGTGGAGCAGCTGTACTCTTTTTTCTTCGACCAGTTTTTATCTCATTGGGTTTTTATGGCAAGGTTTTAACGAGGCAGCAATTTCTGTTTTAGGGATGGTCCATCAAGTGGGAGTGTTGTAGATAAGATTTAGTATATATATGATGACCATATCTAAACCCTAGCAGCCTATCTTGTACTCTATAAATAGAGGTCTGCACCCTCATAATAATATATATCTATTTTTCGTCTTCTCTATTATTCTCTTATTCCATATAGTTTATAACAAAGTTCATATTAATTCAATATATTTCTCATTCTTCGAGTTTTATCAAGGCTCAACTCATAACAACAAACACAAATCAACATAACATTAATACCATGACTAACCAATCTACAAAATATTATATATAAATAATAAGTCTATCGTTTTAAAACATTTCAAATCAACATATCTAAAAATTATCAATGCAAATTTGCAAATGCTATAAATTACTTAAATAATTAAAAAGTAAACAAATACTTAAAAAAGTATGAAAACAACAATCATCAACAGTTATTTATCATTCCAAACATTATTTATTCGAAATACTAGATACTAGTATGAGTAAAACATATAGTTGCAAAGTGATTTTCCATAACATTAGATTAATATGTTTGAAGTCGATAAGAAGGTATAGCCACAAGGTGGCTAGCTCGGGAAGTGACTATACCAAAGTGCTCAGACATGTCCACATCACTTGGTTTCATGTCATTAGGAAGCTCCCAATCAAAACAATGCACCAATTGAGCCAACACCAATTTGAAAAGCATGAGGCCTAGTTGCAGACCCGGGCAGCCACGTCTGCCGGACCCAAATGGTAGCAGTTCGAAATGGCGGCCCCTCGCATCTATATCGCTGCCAATGAATCTCTCTGGTGAAAAGGACTCAGGGTTCGGCCAAACATTAGGATCTCTTCCAATAGCCCATACGTTCACTATGATTCGTGTCCCTTTAGGTATATGAAAACCGTCGATCTTGGTGTCTTCCATGGATTGGTGAGGGACTAATAGTGGTGCAACGGGATGGAGGCGGAACACTTCCTTCACCACACAGTCTAAGTATGGGAGTTTATCAAGATGTGATTCATCCACCATTTTATCCAATCCCACTACTGATGACAATTCTTGTTGGAGTTTCTTCATTGTTGATGGATGCCTTATCAGTTCTGACATTGCCCATTCTGTTGCTGTGGCTGATGTATCCATTCCCGCTACAAGCAAATCCTACATGAATACACAAAAGGCTTAATAAGATGAGTGTTATGATGTGGCTCAAATCCTATTCCTTAAAGGAAATTGACTTTATCCCACATCGAATAATTAATGAAGTTTGTCATTAATTTCACCTATAAATAGATAGGTTCTCTAATTGTTTTAAGTGTGTTTCTATGTATCATAACCCACATGTTATGTGATTAGTTAGTTGGACTAATTGACCATATTTTTGTGGGTATGCATTTTTGGGCCTAGGACCATATTCTGGAGGCCCATTTTGTATTAACCTCTATATTAGTGGATTATTTCTCCGCCGCCCGTGGATGTAGGTCGATTGCCCGAACCACGTTAAATTCTTTATGCCTATTTCTTTTTCTCCTTGTGTTATTCTTTATTATTGTCTCGGTTGAGTTTCCACGAACCCGTTCGTTACATTTTGAGGGTCCAAAGATCCTAACAAGTAGTATCAGAGCTAAGGTTTGGCTTGTGTTGTGACAATGACAATAACAAAGACTGTGGTCGAGAAATTTGAAGGCTTTTGAAGGAGGTGGAGTATGTTTGAGAGGAAGCACCATGACGTGAAGTTTCACATTCTTGTTCGTGGGACGCTGCGACTTTGTTGGTATTCTGATTTGGATTAAGCTCATTGAGGCTTTTGCGGAGGCGGTGGAGCAAAATCGTTTTGTGTTCGCGATTAGAATTTGGTCGATGTGAAGATTTATTATGTTGGATTGAATATTGGAGTTTTCGCCACGGTGAAGATTGTTATGATGTGGCTCAAATCATATTCCTTAAAGGAAATTGACTTCTATCCCACATCGAATAATTAATGAAGTTTGTCATTAATTTCACCTATAAATAGATAGGTTCTCTAATTGTTTTAAGTGTGCTTCTATACATCATAGCCCACATGTTATGGGATTAGTTAGTTGGACTAATTGACCATATTTTTGTGGATATGCGCTTTTGGGCCTAGGACCATATTCCGGGGGCCCATTTTGTATTAACCTCTTTATTAGTGGATTGTTTCTCCGCCGCCCGTGGATGTAGGTCGATTGACCGAACCACGTTAAATTCCATGTGCTTTTTTCTTTTTCTCCTTGTGTTATTCTTTGTTATTGTTTCGGTTGTGTTCCAAGAATCCGTTCGTTATATTTTGAGGGTCCAAAGATCCTAACAATGAGCATAATTGTAGATAAGAAGCTCCAAGAGAAAGAATCAATATACCAGGAGTACGGCCTTGATGTGGGTGCGATCAAATTTGAATTCAGCTTCTCCAGACTCCATGATAGCCATCATCGTATCAACGAAGTCGTCAGTATTCTCCTTCTTCTGTCGCTTGTCTTGAACGTGATTTTCGATGATTTTCTCTAGGAAACCATCAAAGATGTTGCTCAACCGTTCCATCTGACGATTCATTCCTTGGAGATCAAGAACCCCAATATATGGAAAATAGTCTGCAAGATTAAACTGCGCGGCCAGATTCACCGTCTCCGCAAAAACAGCTTTGAACCCTTCCTTATCCAACTCGTTGTCGGAATATTTCCTCCCGAGAATCATCAAACAGTTCATATCCCCATTGACGGCGGCGATCTTGAGGCTGAGGTTGACGGCCTCCCTGCACTCAGCAGCCTCTTTCATCGAACTTATCATCAGATCGACCTCCGCCTTTCTCATGGCCTCAAATTGGCTGATCCTGGCGTTACTCAGCAGCTTCAAGGTGCAGAGTTTTCGCATGCTCCGCCAGTACGAGCCGTACTGCCCGAAAACCATGCCCTTCTGCCCGTAAGTCATCCGCCCCACGGCATCATTGGGAGGCCTGCTGGCGAAGTTGAGATCGTGGGTCTTGAGAACGAGCTCAGCTCCTGCAGGAGACGATACGACGACTGCAGGTGAAAAACCAAAGCGCAAGCCCATGATTGGGCCATGCTTTCGGGCTAGCCGACACAGATCCTGATGAGGATTCTTGCCAAGCA
Source organism: Lavandula angustifolia (assembly GCA_028984105.1). Taxonomy (NCBI): domain Eukaryota; kingdom Viridiplantae; phylum Streptophyta; class Magnoliopsida; order Lamiales; family Lamiaceae; genus Lavandula; species Lavandula angustifolia. Next base: position 31,031,733 of record CM054803.1, read on the forward strand.
AGTGGAAATGGCCTAAAATGGGAAGCCCCTTCGGTCCCGGAGGCAGTCTTTTACCGTTTCTCCGGCCGAGAAGGAGATAAACTAATATAATCGCCAATAAAACTGTCCAAATCCATGCCATCTTTCTGGTTAACTGCAACTTTAGAAATAGAGTTTCATGTGTTGCTGGTAGAGTATTATGTTACACAACCTCTAATTATGATATGGAAGGCCATTTAATACGAAATTATCAGGAAACGGAACACATCACCTTCGAAGGTTAACAGGCAAATTAGAATTAATATTTATTGCTACACAAATATTATTTTGCAGTAATTTTCTTTCAAAGTTGCATAATTTTATATACATAATCTGGTAAAATTCCATACGTATTATATAAATGTTATATGATATTGTATTAATATATATAACAATATTCATTTACTTAAATTACTATTATAATTCAATCATAATATCATTTAACAAATATTTAAACATTTTATTATAAACATTAACAGTAACAATAAATTATTTTTGTGATTGATAATAGGCTTGTTTATTTTTTATTGTTTACTATATCGTATACGGATTTCATGCATATAAATATCATACAAGATGATGTTGATAATAAACGAAATATAAAATAGCAGTAAATCCTATAGATTAATATTTAGGTTCTTCAAGTCGTTTCTTATTTTAATATTAGTTAATCTGGAGAATATATAATATAAGATATTTAATATTGTTAGGATTTTTGGACCCTTAAAAACATAACGAAGAATTATTGGAACCAAACCGAGGCAATAACCAAGAATAACACAAAGAGAAAAGAAATAGGCACATAGAATTCAACGTGGTTTGGTTAATAAACCTACATCGACGGGCAGCAGAGAAACAATCCACTAGTATAGAGGATAATACAAAATGGGCATTCGGAATATGATCCTAAGCCCAAAAGTATATATCCACAAAAACATGGTCAATTAGTTCAACTAGCTAATTCCATAAAATATGGGCTATAATTTGTAGAAGTACATTTAAAATAATTAGAGAACCAATCTATTTATAACAAATCTTCACATTGACTAAAACTCCAATCGCGAACAAATAACGATCTTGCTCCACTGCCTCCGCAAAAGCCTCAATAAGCTTAATCCAAATCGGAATATCAACAAAATGAGCTTAATCCAAATCGGAATACCAACAAAGTCGAAGCACTGCTAGAATACCCGCATGATCATCCTTTAAATCTTTAGAATTCGAATCTTCCTTGGCACAATGGCATCCCGATAAATTGAAAACTTCGCTACAAGATGCATCTTCCCGAAACATGTTCCACCCTAAACCCTAAACCAAAAAAAAAACCTTCAACTTTCTCTAACCACTATTTTTCTTATTGCCATCAAATCACACGAGTCAAACCTTGCTCTGATACCACTTGTTAGGATCTTTGGACCTTTAAAAATGTGACGAACAGGTTCTTGAAATCCGACACAGACAAGAATAAAGAATAATAGGAAGAGAAAATAATAAGATACAAAGAATTTAACGTGGTTCGGTCAATTGACCGACATCCAAGGACGGCGGTGAAACAATCCACTAATAAAGAGGAGAATACAAAATAGGCATCCGGAATATGGTCATAGGCTCAAAAGCACATACCCACAAAAACATAATCAACTAGTCCAACTAACTAATCTCATAACATGTGGGCTATGATACGTAGAAGCACATATAAACAATTAGGTAGACCTATCTATATATAGGTGAAATTAATGACCATCATCATTAATTCTTCGATATGGATAACACTCAAATAGGATCTGAGCCACAAACATACAATTATATATTTCGTCAGTCTCACTCCATTAGTCTATTATTTTTTTATTTTATTTTTTATTGTCTCACCCCATTAGTTTATTTTCATTTTTTAACATCCACTACTTTAACTATTTTAGACACAACTAACAATTTTTTTAATTTTCGTGGTGAAAAGAAATTGAACTAATAGAATGAGATGAAGCAAGTAATTCTTAATAATAGTTATAAATAAAATTATTGTTAATTTGTTTCTTAATTAAAAAAAATATAGGACTAATCTATTATATATAATAAAATCCAATGGTGTTTTAATTGCAATTGGATTTCAATTCAATTTGATTGTAAATCTTAATTTACAGTTTTGCCCTTGATTTAGATAAATCTATTATCTTATATATATAAAAACCGAATGATTTCAATTCCAAATCAATCTCAATTTCAATTCAATTGAACTTAATTGGAATTTCATTAAATTGAGGGGCAAATTATTTATTCTTTTATTTTCAATAGATACATATCTACATTAAAAATTCAATTTCAAATCAAATTGCATTTCAATCTAATTAATTTTTCAAAAAAATATTTACAAAAAATTTCTTTTAAACTCTTTAATAAATGATTTCCTTTTAAATTATTCAAAATAATCTATTATTATTTATATAAAAATAAAATTCTAATTTTAAATCAATTTAACTTTCATTAAATTTAGAGGTAAATATATTATTCTCTTTATTAATTTATAGATGCACAACTACGTCTATAAAAAACACCATTCAATTTGAATGAATCTCAATCCAAATTCATATTATTTTATAAAAACCAATTCAATCTCAATTCAATTCAATTTATATTCATTAACAATTAATAATAAAATTAATTAATAATCTATCTAATTTATCTATTATTTTATTTATCTAAAAATTGGATGTCCAATTTCTCATTATCTGAAAGCAAGGGCATTACCCTTATTTTAAAATTTGTATCTATATATTTTATATGATTTCTCATTTCTTTTGATATATTTATATTTGATTTGTTAAAAAAGAGAGTTTCATTATTAATAATAATTTAAAAAAATAAAGAAAATGAGTTATGCAATTAAAATGATATATTTTTCACTTTTTCAATTGTCAAAATAATTTTTAATGTACAAATAAATCAAATCAAGAAAGAATTCTAACTATTTACAAAAAATCCATAGTGGGCATATATTTAATTAAATATGAATTATTAATCATTCAAACATTTAATTAGTCTAATCTAAAGCTGATTATTAATTATTAACCATAGATAGGTCTGTTGGTCCCGAGTGTACGGTCAGGTGTAGAGGGGGGGGGGGGTGAATACACCTGATTCAATTTCTCAACTTCGAATACGAACAGTCCTATTCAGGATGGTGTCTGACTGAAACAGTTCAGCAGACCAGACAACTGTTCTGAATCGAGTTAAAGGCTAAGAGTACTGACTCAGCTGAGATCTGCTAACTGACTAGGTCAGAATTTAGTATCTACAGTAAGAGTTCAGTGCGCGGAATAGTGTAGGCCCAAATCAGTTTTTGTGAGAAAACGTTTTAAGTCTCAGTTCAGTAGATTAAAAGTTCAGTAGCTGAGACAGTTGATTGATTTTAAATATGATGTTCAGTATGAATAGTAAAATCAATGCAACAGTTAAGAAAGCAGTAAGAGACACAGGATTTTTAAAGTGGTTCGGATATCGCTCAAATCCTACGTCCACTGTCCCGAATGATCAGGAGGCTATTTATTATCCTGAGTTAGTCTCAGTCAGCTTGCACACTGGGCAAAGCCGCGTCTTGGTTTTTATACTGATCCAAGTCTCAGTTTACAACGATCAAACTTAGAAGTGTTTAACAAACTTTCTCCAACAGTGAAGGAGTCCTTATACACTAAGGATCAGGTTCAAAGATGAATTCCTTCATCTAAGCTATAGATAAGAACAGTTGAGCTTAGGGTTAGAGGGATAGGGAATATGAGAGAGTGGCTTCTAGATCGACGAACAGCTGAAGGTAAGCTATAAGTTCGTGTAACGTCGATTGGATACTAGAGGCTTTGTATGTCGGTTCAGCTTGATTCCCTATGAGCTAGAATGTAGTCTTTCGCCGGAAGATTGTTCTTCGAGTTCTTGCTAAGACGTAGTCCTTTGGGTTCTTTGCTCGTTGAATGCTTTCTTGATTTTTGCTCTAGATACGTGCATTCTGTCTTTTCTTCTTGAATAATCCCTCTATTTATAGTGCAGAGATTGAAATAGATCCGTTGGAGACGATCTTCTTCTCTCTCTCTCTTTTTGGTAGAAAACGGCTCTTTTTGGTGTAGGTAACAGTGCCTTTTCCTCCTTTTTCGGAAAGTGTTGACTTGCAGCTTTAGTAGGTAGGATGACACGTGTATGTTTGTCATTTGTCGAGGTGAATAAAGTGGTTGAGACAGAACAGACTTCGAGGCTAATTGAAGCTGACTTCTCCCTTCCTCGTATATGACTATGCTGATTGCATTTCAAAAAGATCTGACAGTTCAGAAGACTGTTTTCCGTGCTGAGTCTGATCCTGTAGTCAGTAGGTATAATCCTGAGGTACACTACTGAAGATCAGCTCTGAGTTCAGTGAACTACTCTGCCGAGTTCGGTTCGACCGACACTCTCGCATATCTTGCTCTCGCCGAGTCCAAGTATCACCGAGTCTTCTACACCGGTGCCGAGGCAAATAAGCTGCCGAGCGCCTTGACCGGAGCAGAGTGTCTACCGAGTCCGAAACCTCGAGACAAACAACATATACAACGGAATGGTTCACCAATCGATAGGGTTTTGGGATCTTCAAATCTTCGACAAGTACAGAGCACAAGTGCTACCGAGCTTAAGATCAGTGTCTAAGACCGAATCATTTCCCACTAAGAGTAACAGTGCTGAGGATGGAATCATCACCCAACAATTTCCCCCTATTTGATGATGCCAAAACCTATCATCTATGTCCTATCAACTATGCTAAACACTAACTTACTCAGAAACAGAGCTCCTTACAAATATTACAAGTAGGATCAGTGGAGTTGTCTGGTAAGTGCTAGACTACTGAGGGAGACAGGGCAGAACAATTTCCCCCTTTACAATAATTTCCCCCATGCAACAATTTCCCCCTAAGAGAAATTACAACTATTTTCTCATGCAACAATTTTCCCTTACTGAAGAAATAGTAAATGAAAGTCTAGTCTATCAGAAGTCTAACCGAGCAAAAAACTGACAAGAAATAAACAAGGTGTGTGTGTGTCAGTAATCACTACAGTGATTCTGAGTGTTAAAGCATAAAGCAAACACGGCTATTTAGACAACAAGTAGTTGTCAGAGCCAAAAGAAGATTTGTATATATATGATAAACAGTTAAGTACATTACAAATCTTGCTAAGCTAAGAAGAGAACTAAGGAGGAGAACCCTTAAACTGCTGAATCCGATTCATGAAACCTTGAGATTGATCTTCAGGCAGTGGGACTCCATACATTCTGAACGTGTTCTTCCTCAGCTTCAAATACTCTGCGAAGTCTGCTGGATCATCTTGTTCTAGAACTCTGTTTATCGCAGCATTCTTCACTTCTTGTTCAATCACTCCGAGATGGACTGAGTCGTCTTGTCTCCTGGGTGGTGGAATGATTCTTGCTTCAGGAACGCTGACTACTACCCCTTCAGTTACGGCTCTGTGCAAATATGGGTAAAGATCAGGTTCAGTAACAGCCATCCACTCGACGTAGGCATCACCCTTAGACATTTCAGGCCAGAATCTCCAGAAATAATTTCTCTTGATAAACTCAATCTTGGCCGATTCCCATCTCTTATTGAACTGAATAGGCATCCATTCGTCTGATCTCGGCCATCTATGTGTTTTCAGATCAGTTGGCTTCCTGAACCTTCTGTATCGGTAAGGAATGTCAGCTTTCGAAGGAACTCTCAGCCTGGCCTCTTGCTCAGTACGAATTCTGAGTGCCTCGAGGTCTGCCAAATGTATCCTCTGCCTGGCAGCCTCTAACTGTCTAGCTTCCTCTCCTCGGTAGAGAAATCTCTCCATCTGAGCGAATATTGCTTCAATTTCTGCATCTTGCTCTTGAGGCTTCTGAGGAGCTTTTTCAAAATCAGCAGAGGTACTGGATTTATCTTTGGACGTACCTTGCTGCTGAGTGCCTTTTTGCTGTTGTTGCCTCTCCCTATCTTCATCATCTTCAATTCTGAGTTTTTCGGGAGGCAATCTAGCAGGCGCTTTCTTCTTTCCACCGCGTGCTGGTGCCTTTGTCTTTCCTTTAGCAGGCTTAGACTTTGGCTTGTTGGCAGCTTCAGCATCGGCGATCTCCCTAGCGAGCTTCTCATCTGCCGCTATCTGAGCCTCCTCCTCAGCAGAAATATATCTCTTGGTTTTCTTCTTTGCTGGAGGGTCGGGAGATCCATCACTTGTTTACCTCTTCCCTGAACAGGTGGAGGTAGAGGAACCTCTTCGTCATCATCAGAGTCCTCCTCCTGTTCGGCAAACTCAGCAACCTCCTTGATTATGTCAATAGGAGTCTGGGTTGCATGAGTAGCCTGGGGTCTAGAGCCATTTGGGCCGGTCTCTGCTGTGCTCGCAGCTGGGACACCCTGGGCCTCACCTATCTGAGTCTGAGTCTGAGTCGTAGAGGACTTCAGCACAGCTTCCCCCTTAGAATATTTTGTAGATTTTGTGGTTTTTGTAGGAGTAGGCTTCTCAGTACTCTGTTTCTTGCCTTTGGTCGGCTCAATACTCTTCCCTCTTCTACTTTCCCCCTTTTTGGCATCATCAATTGCAGCCGGGGTAGGGATAAGTATTGTGTTCTGAAGGCTGTTGAAGGAGGTTGACAGCGTCTGAATTTGATTGTGGATGTCTGTCAGAGCCTCATGCAGCTCGTTCCTCTCAGAAGTTAGAACTTCATCATATTTCTTGTAAGAGAGTTCAGCTGCAGCCTTTACATCATTCAGCTTCTCAGTGATCTTGTCTTCCAAGGCCAGTTGGATATTCTCAAGTCTTTGTTCAGTGGCCTCGGATTGTTCAGTGATAGCATCAGTATGAGCCAGTTTAGAAGCCAAAAATTCATCAAGTAGCTTGGCTTGGCTCTCCTGAAAGATCTTGAGCTGAGCTTCGAATTGGACTTGCTGCTGAGCCAACGCTTCTGAAATAAGCTCAGAAACATCAGGGGCGGCTGATTGAGAGACAGAAGACTTCAGCCCCTGAAGTTCTTTAGTCGTGGCTTGAGCAGTCTGCTTCCATGTCCTATGGATAGCCTTCGCAAGATCTCGATTTTTGATCCCTTGAGCAGTTAAGGCTTTTGCCACTGATCGAGATCTCTTTGCGGTCTGGCTGGGCGCTGCTTCGAAAGTCGACTGCAGCAAGAGCTGAGCGGGCTCTGCTGAGGACGAAGCACCAGCCTTGGACTTCTCGGGAGGAAGAACGAAGGCCTCCTAGACAGAAATTTCTCCAGCCCTGACTCGCGCAGAGCTGAGAAGATCTCATCCATATACTCCAGATTGCACGAGTAGAAATCCATGGTGGGTTCAAACCACACGCGATCCTTCTCCAGAATGTTCTGCATATCCGCTGGAGATATCATAGAGATATTGGTTTCCGCCATTGTACCTATTACACGAAGTTGTTATCAGTATCGATTTTTAAATAAAACAGTTTAATACTAGATACTAATCAATAAAGATCAGCACATAAGTAACTTCATGTAGGCATACCGAGAATTTTATCGAAGAGAATGAAAATGAGGGTTTTTGCACAAAGGTATTCTCGGATTCTTAAGAGGTAAGATATGATCGAAATGTTAAGCGCGAATATGGCGGTTCTTAAGATTTGATCGAAATATGTACATATCTACAAGATGAACAGTTATCGATCTAAGGCTGAGTTTAAACCTACTTTATGAGATGGACGGTTAAGATTCAATATTATAAAAGGTAATGATCACAAAAGCCGCCTAAGTCAATGCAAGTTGTAAACATGCCTAAAGAGTAACTATGATAAGACATGCATTTAATGCGCACAGAGTTCAGCAAAGTTGTGCATAGAATGTCGTGTATTAAATGTAATCTGTTATCAATAAATGACTAACTAAGAGATATTTAAATCATGCTGAATCTCCATAATAAATGCTTATCATTATTACATTAGATACTATAGAGTAGAGATACGCAAACCTGTCAGCTGAACATAGTAGTCAGCTGATACCTCGTGTAGATGGTTTTCTGAGTCTCTACGTACTGAACTTACTCAGTACTGAGAGTGATCATTCCCCCTCACTGAAATGGTCCTCTCATGGAACCTTCTTACTGATTGGGGTCAGTAGGGTCCAGCAGACCTAGCTCTACTGAAAGTTCTCTGAATGCGGGTTCGGCCTAGAGGCTTGGTCAGGTATATCGGCCCTTTGTTTGTCAGTATGGATCTTTTCCATCCTGATATCCTTCTTTTCGACATGGTCACGAATGAAGTGATGTCTGATGTCCACGTGCTTGCATCTCGTGTGTAGTACAGGATTCTGAGTGATTGCAATGGCACTGGTACTATCGCAGAAGATCGGCACTTCATTATGAATGACGTCATAGTCTCTCAGCTGCTGTCTCAGCCAAAGGATTTGGGCGCAACAACTTCCGGCAGCCATGTATTCAGCTTCAGTAGTCGACGTAGCTACTGAGTGATGTTTCTTTGAAAACCATGAGATCGACTTTGCCGCCAAGGAACCGACATGTTCACGAAGTTGATTTTCGGTCAATTCTACATCCCGCATAGTCGGCATCGAGAATAGCCGATTAGTTCAATATTATCATCAGCCGGATACCATAAACCTATGTTGGGTGTGCTTCTGAGGTAGCGAAGAATCTTCTTTGCTGAGTCCAGATGGCTCTGCTTCGGATTCGCCTGAAATCGAGCGCATACACCTACAGCATAAGTTATGTCAGGACGAGTAGCTGTTAGATATAATAATGAACCAATTATAGCACGGTATTCAGTTTGATCTACTGATACTCCCTCCTTATCAAGATCGATTTTCATATTCGTGTTCATCGGGATCTTGATAGGTTTGCCGGATGTGCCGCCGAATCTTTTGATGAGGTCTCGAGTGTATTTGCTTTGATTGATGAACGTTCCTTTGTCAGATTGCTTGACTTGAAAACCAAGGAAGTAGTTCATTTCTCCCATCATAGACATCTCGAACTTGTCCTTCATCATTCTTTCGAATTGCTGACACATAATGACATTCTTCGAACCAAAGATAATATCATCTACATAGATCTGCACGAGTAATAGGTCGTCTTCCAGTTGAATGCTGAACAACGTGCGATCTATTGTGCCCTTCTGAAAACCTTTCTGAAGAAGAAACTCTGACAGGGTATCGTACCAAGCCCTGGGTGCTTGTTTTAACCCGTAAAGGGCCTTTCTGAGTCTATATACTTGATGTCCCTGCTGAAAGCCGGGCGGTTGTTCCACATAGACTTCTTCTTTCAGTACGCCGTTCAGGAACGCAGACTTCACATCCATTTGATAGACTCTGAATCTTTGATGTGTTGCGTAGGCAAGGAATAGTCTTATGGCCTCCAATCTTGCAACTGGAGCAAATGTTTTATCGAAATCTATTCCCTCGGCTTGACAGTAGCCTTTTGCCACGAGCCTTGCTTTGTTCCTTACTATAACGTTGTTTTCATCTCGCTTGTTTTTGAAGACCCATTTGGTTCCAATGACATGTTGATGCCGGGGTCTGTCTACAAGCTCCCATACTTCATTTCTCGTGAACTGATTCAGCTCCTCCTGCATAGCAATGATCCAGTCAGCATCGTTAAGTGCATCCTCAATATTCTGAGGCTCTTCAGTAGACAAGAAGCAGGAAAATAATGCGCTTTCTCCTTGACAGAATCTGGATCTTGTCTTGACATGTGCTGAAGGATCTCCAATTATAAGATCAACCGGTGTGAGCATCTAGCCACGATCTACGATGTTTTAACTCTTCATCTGAAATTTGATCAACAGAAATAGTAGGTGAGTTAGGCATTTCAGTTGTACTATTCTGAGATTGAAGAATTTCAGTGATAAGAGTATGATCTACTGAGTCACCAGGTTCAGGGGCATTCAGCTCAGTAACATTACTAGATGTTCCCCCTGAGTTGTTATTCTCAGTAGTGGTCTCAGTTACCTCTACGGTTTCCTTATCGACCTGAGTTACCTGGGATTGATTCTGTTCGGGAGAATCAATCTGCTCAGCTACTTGCTCTGCTGGTTGAGATTCAGTAGATTTGTCTTCAGTTTCTTCGTCTGAATCATCATCCCAACATAGCTGGATCTTTTCAAATTTGTCCTTTAAGCTTAGATCCCGTAGTCGTCTCACGATGTCCTCGAATTCGGAATTTGAGTTATTGCTCCCGTCTTCAGTAGCAAACTCGTTAAACACAACATGAGGGTTTTCCTCCACGCAAAGGGTCCGATAGTTGAATACTCTGAAAGCTTTGCTGACCCGAGAGTATCCTAAGAATACTCCCTGATCTGACTTGCTATCAAAAGTCTTCAGCTGATCTTTCCCATTATTGTGAATAAAGCATGAACAACCAAAAATATGGAAATAAGATAGAGAAGGCTTCCTGCTGTTCCATAGTTCATAAGGTGTTCTTCCATGCTGCTTCGTCAGTAAAGACCGGTTCTGAGTGTAACATGCAGTGTCCGTAGCTTCTGCCCAGAATTTGGCTGGGAGTCCTGAGTTTGCGAGTAGAGTCCTAGCTGCCTCTTTTAGAGTTCTGTTCTTTCGTTCAGCAATTCCATTCTGTTGAGGTGTGCGTGCAGCTGAAGTCTCATGTTCTATGCCTTCTGCTTGGCAGAACTCCTCCACCATACTATTCAGGAACTCAGTTCCTCTGTCAGAACGGATTTTAACAATCTTGGTGTTCTTTTCGACACTGAGCCTTTTCAGAAGCTTTGGTAACTCTGTTTTGACGTCAGACTTGTTGGCAATGAATATGACCCATGTGTAGCGCGAGTAGTCATTTATGACCACTAATGCATATTTTCTGCCTCTGATCGTCACTGGGGAGACTGGACCGAACAAATCCATATGTAGCAGCTGAAGGATTCCATCAGTGGAAGGAGATGGAACTGTTGGATTTTGATTCTTTGTTTGCTTTCCCTTCAGACATGCTTCACACTGAGTGTCTTTGCTGAATACTTCATTCGGCAGTCCCCTTGCTAGAGTGTTTCTTGCTAGCTTGTTGAGCGTCTTAAAGTTGAGATGACTGAGCCTTCTATGCCATAGCCACCTTCGCCGGCAAAGAAACAAGCTTCGTGTTCACCGAGTTCCGATCGACCACGTATATGTTCTTTTTGCGCGAACTCGATAACACCTGTTTTCCCCGTAGATTTATCAATAACATCACGAAAACCGGCGTCAAAAATCACTCTATTCGAGTTATCACAAAATTAACTAACGAGAGAGAAGATTATGTTGAAGTCCTTCAACATAGGATACTCTAGGAACGTTGGCAGTTCCTATGCTGAGTGTGCCGTATCCTCTCGTGTAGCCTTTGGCATTATCTCCAAACTCGATTCTGGGTCCATCTTCAGTAATATAATTCTTCAGTAGACTCCTTTGGTATGTCATGTGTCTTGAGCATCCGCTGTCCACATACCATGGGTCTTTATGCACCTGCAAAACAGAATTATATTCAGGTACCCTTTATTTTTGATTTTGGGTCCTTAGATGTTAGCTTTTGTAACCCAAATTTGTCTAACAACCCTGGTGGTTTCAGACAACTTCTTTCCGTTTGAGTCAACAAACTTGACCACTGGACTGGTCGAGGCTGACTTCTTAGGCTTCTCAGGTTCAGGAGTCCGGATCATCCGAGCGCGGTGGATCTGCGACCTTTGCCTTTTGTGCGTTCTTCTTCTTTTTCGACTCTTGGAACCTCCTCGACTATAGGATCATAGTAATATGACCCATACCGAGCCGGATGTGTCACCGAGGTGGTCCATACCTGATCGACCCCACTTAACTCTGCTAGTTCCCCCTTGGCCGAACCGGGGTGTGCGGGTGCCGATCTTCCGGTCAATATACGATACTTAGGATGAGGTGCTTTCATCTTCTCGTTTGTTCTTTCTTTGAGGGGTTCGGTAGATTTGCATTGATTGTTTCCCCTCGAACAAACCTATCGGTAAGATGCACTTCGAGCGAACGGGGGCGAGATGAGGAAGCTTCTCGGTTGAAGCCAAGTCCTTCCTTGCAATGCTTGGGCTTGTTGCTTGCGAGCATAGCCTCCGGCTTCTTTTCGGCGCCCATGTAACGCTCGGTCATCGAGCTCCTCCGGACATCATCACTCTTCTTCAGATGAGTCGTGCTTGGTCCGAAGTCCCGACAATTCTTGCTTCATGAGACTCGGTTCGGTATCTTTATGAGTCAAGTCATTGGTCGAACCGAAATCCGATCTTCTTGATGCCGAGACTTGGCCATCGGGAGAGTTTATCTCCTCCCCGAGTCTCAACACAAGTCCTTCGGCCTCGGTAGTAACTCTGACTCTCCCGAGAAAGTCTCTGATTCTCCACTTTCAGGGTATCCAATTCCTGAAGAGTCTTACTGAGCTACAGACTCATCTGAATTTGTTCGTCGAGCAGATCTTCGTATGCGGTCGCAACGTCCAAATTCTCTTCTGCACCCGAAATAGTGTCGTGTGTGCAATGTGAAGAGGAATTGGCCGGTTCAAGAGAGTTTACCTCATCCTCTTCTCCTCGCCATTAGGCACTTTTCGATTGTTTCTTCGACTTCAAGCTCTAGGGCCATGAAAGCCGCATCATCATCCGATGAATCCATAAAAGGAGTCGACTTCTTCCGAGTCGTCCGAGATTTCGCCCGCCTATGTAGGATTGTCTTTTCTGGGCGAATTTCTCTCTCCTTGCCTTACGTGCTGTGCGTTCAGCACTACTGAGCTCAGGACAGTCGTATTGATAGTGTCCTGGCTTCTTGCAGTTGTAACAAGCGATGACTCTTTCTTCTTTGCTTTCGCTATTCCTTGATGGTTCTGAGTCATCTTTCTTTCTGCATTCAGAAGATTGAGAATCAGGAGTGTGTTTCGACATATAATTTGACTTACCTTTCGTTTCCCGATAGGCTTTAGTCACTTTTCTGCGTCGCTCCTTCTCCTTCTGATATTTCACAGTGAGCAGCGCGTACTTCTGAGCGAGACTTCCTTCTTGTAGATCATTGAGTGAAGGTTCAGTCTTACTCGTCGTCTTGCTCGTCGCGGGAGATGTTGTGCTGACTGATGCTTTGAAAGCATGATCAATCTTTGTGTCAGCTTCAGCTCTCAGCTTTCTTTGAGGTCTGTCGAACTCAAACTCCTCTGCCTGTAATTCTGAAAAGATATGGTCAGGAGACACAGCATCTAAGTCAGAATGTCGCAAAAGAGTGGCAAAAGGTGTCCAGTGTCCGTCCAGCAGTGCCCTCAGAATCTTCAGATTCATCTCTCGGTTGCTGAATGTCTTTCCCAGCCCATTGATAGAGTTCATCGGATTGGTAAATCTGACGTTCAGATCTTCGATTTTGTCACCGGGCATGAGAGACAAGCTTTCCAGCTTTTGGAGTTCCAGCGCTAACTTGTTAGCTTTAATCTTCTGAGTCCCCCGACTCAGTAGCGCTAGGGCGTCCCAGAGTTCTTTTGCAGTCTTGCATTCCTGAACCCTGCCAAGATAAGAATCACTAAGGGTGGTCAGTATAGCGTTTCTGGCAACACGGTCTAAGTTGTGAAGCTTCTTCTCCTCAGGAGTGAAGAGACTTCTGTCTTTGGGAATCTTCTTCCCGGTCACCATTCCTCCTCCTTCAGCTTGGTCTTGAGTTACAACACTATCGATCATGGGAACGATAGGTCCTTCCTCAAGCACATCAGTCATGCTATCGTGGAGAGAAGTCAGATGAGCCTCCATTCTGACTCGCCATACTCCATAGTTCTCTACTGAGAACATGGGTACCATCCTTATACCTGACATATCAGCCATAGAAGATAAAGATATGAATGTAGAGTGATATGCAGTGAAAATATTTTCTCCGGATCCGTTCAGTAGACCAGTTTCAGAATGACAAGAGTCTTAAGAACTCCTGCTCTGATACCAATTGTTGGTCCCGAGTGTACGGTCAGGTGTAGAGGGGGGGGGGTGAATACACCTGATTCGATTTCTCAACTTCAAACACGAACAGTCCTATTCAGGATGGTGTCTGACTGAAACAGTTCAGCAGACCAGACAACTGTTCTGAATCGAGTTAAAGGCTAAGAGTACTGACTCAGCTGAGATCTGCTAACTGACTAGGTCAGAATTTAGTATCTACAGTAAAAGTTCAGTGCGCGGAATAGTGTAGGCCCAAATCAGTTTTTGTGAGAAAACGTTTTAAGTCTCAGTTCAGTAGATTAAAAGTTCAGTAGCTGAGACAGTTGATTGATTTTAAATATTATGTTCAGTATGAATAGTAAAATCAATGCAACCGTTAAGAAAGCAGTAAGAGACACAGGATTTTTAAAGTGGTTCGGATATCGCTCAAATCCTATGTCCACTGTCCCGAATGATCAGGAGGCTATTTATTATCCTGAGTTAGTCTCAGTCAGCTTGCACACTGGGCAAAGCCGCGTCTTGGTTTTTATACTGATCCAAGTCTCAGTTTACAACGATCAAACTTAGAAGTGTTTGACAAACTTTCTCCAACAGTGAAGGAATCCTTATACACTAAGGATCAGGTTCAAAGATGAACTCCTTCGTCTAAGCTATAGATAAGAATAGTTGAGCTTAGGGTTAGAGGGATAGGGAATATGAGAGAGTATCTTCTAGATCGACGAACAGCTGAAGGTAAGCTATAAGTTCGTGTAACGTCGATTGGATACTAGAGGCTTTGTATGTCGGTTCAGCTTGATTCCCTATGAGCTAGAATGTAGTCTTTCGCCGGAAGATTGTTCTTCGAGTTCTTGCTAAGACGTAGTCCTTTGGGTTCTTTGCTCGTTGAATGCTTTCTTGATTTTTGCTCTAGATACGTGCATTCTGTCTTTTCTTCTTGAATAATCCCTCTATTTATAGAGCAGAGATTGAAATAGATCCGTTGGAGACGATCTTCTTCTCTCTCTCTCTCTTTTTGGTAGCAAACGGCTCTTTTTGGTGTAGGTAACAGTGCCTTTTCCTCCTTTTTCGGAAAGTGTTGACTTGCAGCTTTAGTAGGTAGGATGACACGTGTATGTTTGTCATTTGTCGAGGTGAATAAAGTGGTTGAGACAGAACAGACTTCGAGGCTAATTGAAGCTGACTTCTCCCTTCCTCGTATATGACTATGCTGATTGCATTTCAAAAAGATCTGACAGTTCAGAAGACTGTCTGCCGTGCTGAGTCTGATCCTATAGTCAGTAGGTATAATCCTGAGGTACACTACTGAAGATCAGCTCTGAGTTCAGTGAACTACTCCTGCTGAGTTCAGTTCGACTGACTCTCTCGCATATCTTGCTCTCGCCGAGTCCAAGTATCACTGAGTCTTCTACACTGGTGCTGAGGCAAATAAGCTACTGAGCGCCTTGACCAGAGCAGAGTGTCTACTGAGTCTGAAACCTCAGAGACAAACAACATATACAACGGAATGGTTCACTAATCAGATAGGGTTTTGGGATCTTCAAATCTTCAGACAAGTACAGAGCACAAGGCTACTGAGCTTAAGATCAGTGTCTAAGACCGAATCATTTCCCACTAGGAGTAACAGTGCTGAGGATGGAATAATCACCCAACAAGGTCTAATTTAGAATAATATTGTCAGAAATAACATAAATTTATTCAAAACAAACTTTAAGTACCACAAATCATGTTAAACTAGGAGAGCAGTGTCTCGACTCACCGACTGATGACAAAGTAAGGTGAGCAGCAGAATGTTCAGTTTTTAAATTGTGTTTCTTTTTTGGGTGCCGCCGATCATCCCTTCTCTTCTCCTTTCTTTCTCCTTCCGGGGTGCATCTATAATGAACATGTAAAATATTAGATCTAAATGGGAGGGAATGCATAGTGTTATAGACTTTGTAGTCATTAATTTAGGAACTGTTACTGATTGCATCCTCTTTTTTTCATTTGTGAAGGTAATTTGCTGACATCCAATTGGTTTGCTAAGTGATGTTTGATGTTGGTAATGCTCGCATTCATATTAGATATGGATAAGTTACATTGAGGATAAATAAAAGAAACTACATGTGAATGAGAAATTAGACTATGGCGGTGTGGTGAAGAAGAAAATGGTTTCAAGTGAGTGGTACGGCTTTGAACTGTATATAAGGCAGTTCTATCTATGAACAAGCTCAAGAAATGGATATAGGATAATGTATATCATTTGTTAGTATGATCATATTAATAATATTTTAAGAAAATTGGAATTATATTTTTGGAGAATACAACTATGTATTATGCATTAATATATTCTTAAAGTGGCATTTCAAGCCATTTGGTGCATACTTGTATGTTTTATTTGTAACATTCATCATCAATTCATAATGTTGACACGTTCAACAATTAGAGTACTAGGAGATAGAATAATATAAACAATAAAATTGAATTGACACAACTTTTAACAACTTCAAGGGGATAGATTAACATATGTCATTAAACTGAATTGTTATTTTATATTAGATTTAGTAGTTAGAGTTTAATATGTATTATATAATATATCTATATATTAACTATATTAATGTTACTTCATTATAAAACTGTAATATTTTTCGTGCGTAGCACGGGTGCAATTCTAGTATATAATAAAACTCAATGGTGTTTTAATTGCAATTGGATTTCAATTCAATTTGATTGTAAATCTTAATTTACAATTTTGCCCTTGATTTAGATGAATTGATTTTTAATTTTCATTTACTCACTTACCTTTTTAATTACAATTTAATTTCAATTTTAATCTCAACTTTTAATTTTAACTTTAAGTCAATTCAATTTTTTATAATCATTTTCAATCTCAAATAAAATGTATCTATCTATCTATTTTATATGTATATAACCCCAATAGTGTTTTAATTCCAATTTTTTTATATATAAAACTCCAATTGTGTTTTAATTTCAATTGATTTTAACTAAATTTCAATTGATTTTAAATCTTTGATCACCTTTTTCCCTCTTAATTGCAATTCAATTTTAATTGTAGTTAGTTCAATTTCAATAATTCTTCATTCAATTTCAAATTAAATTCATTTCATCTTATCCTCTTTTGATTCAACTATTTTAGTTTAATTTAATTTAATCAATTTATTATTTTTACTTAATGTATAAAGTAATCTATTTTATATATTTCTTATTTTACCTTAATAATATATCAAAAAATTTAATGCAGATTTCTACAATAAAAACATATAATTTACAATGTGAATATTCTATATATATATATATAAAATACGAGCATTATATAATCAATCACAAATCATTATGAAATAATAAATATTCAATTGAATTAAATATTTATTTAGATTAAACTAAATTATGTATGTATCCCATTTATAACATATAGTATATTAAATTGCATATATATATCGACAAATTATGATAATATGATATTTCAATAAATATATACTATTTGGTAAAATTAAAAGTTATAAAGGATGCGTTATGTAAATAAAACGATACAAAATATAGACCAAGTGATAGTAGAAAATATATAATAAAAATAATGTTCAAATACACAACAAATAAAATTTAAACTCAGAGTTCTACGACACGTACATCAAAATTGCAAATCAATTAATAAATTATCAACACATAAAAAAATGTATCAAGTATATTCATGTTTTTCATTATTTTGTTATAGTACGTTGTCATTGATCAATTCCATAGGAATACATTGTTTAGGAGAAATTCCGAAAACTAGAAGATACTCTAAATAA
This sequence comes from Lavandula angustifolia, assembly GCA_028984105.1. NCBI lineage: Eukaryota > Viridiplantae > Streptophyta > Magnoliopsida > Lamiales > Lamiaceae > Lavandula > Lavandula angustifolia. The sequence goes on from CM054803.1 coordinate 31,049,446, forward strand.
ATCTTCCAAGAAATGTGTCTTCAATAAAGGTGTTTATCTAATTTCTATACTTATATCTTTAAGTAAATTAGCTTACATAAATATTTGATCCTCCAAAGTAAAATATTTGAATGTGATTCTTACTGGACGAGTTATACCATTGTCAAAATTATAAAAATTACTTACTTGAGAGTTCATACTATTCTAAATTGATGGGAGAAGAGTAGCGCCACCGATTTACCGACCTAGACGAAATCGTTGGAGAAATAAGATGGGTCGACTTTTTTCGATTTCTCTAATTGCATTTATTAGGAATTTAAATAGACTAGATTAAATATTAGAGATAGACTTTTAAAATAAAATTAATGGTCTAATTATAACTTCTAAGCAGTACCCAATTTACGTATCACTTAAAATAGTAAGACTATGTTATATAAAAGACGATCATCGAATAAGAATTTACCATTCCTTTTTTTAAAAAAATTGCAACGTAATAGCAAAAACTAAATTCGCTAAGACTCAACCAATTTCTTAGTTTAACTTTCTAGGTTTTTGTCTATGAAATATTATTAAATCATATATGTAAAATCACTTTTATTAAGAAATTATATGAAAAATACTGCAAATCTAATCAATTTTAAATATATCTATTATATATATATAAATCAAAGAAAGTCCATTTCTTAACGGCCTTTGCTTCTTATTCACATTATTTATAAAATCAACGAACAAACTTTTTTCAATTCTTTACAATGTAATGAGCGTTTGAACGAGAACAAATTGGGTCTAGATGCCTAACTATTTAGTTAGTTACAAATGTTGAGAAAAATATAGTGGGTGATGCAATTATTTTATGATTATATATATAATATTTGGTTATAGTATGTATACTTAGGGGAAGTTTGGTAAGAGGGGTTCAGAATCAAGAATCGGTATGAAATCAATAGATGATGTTTGGATTAAGACTATCGGATTCAAAATTTTGGAATGATATCTAAAAATTTAGAAATTATCAATTCCATACTATTTGGTGGGTTTGATTCCATACCATTTTTGAACTTCCTGATTATTCGTTTTGGATTTTTTTTCAATGATATTTTTTTCTTTTTCATTCTTTCATTTTTTTTATTCTTTATTTTCTTTATTTCATTATATATTTTTTTTCATTCGTACTGTTTTATTTTTTGTTCTTCATTATTCAATCTTTATATTCTCATTTATTTCATTTTATCTTATTTTTAATTTATACTTTTTAATATTTTTATAATTTATACAAGTTAAATGTAAATTAAAAATTTATGTGAAATACATGTAAATCAATGATCCTGAATCCGAAGAATTAATCCAAATAGATATATTTGAATGATTCAACTCATTCCGAAATTGAAGGGAAGCATCCTGAACCTACATCCGATTTCAAGCTGCGAACCAAACGCCACCTTAGATATTCTAGGCTAAGATTCACAACCAAATTCTTAGTTTAGTTTTCTAGATTTTTGTCTTTAACATTGTATTAAATTATATATGTAACAATCATTTTATTAAAAATCATATGAAAAATACTGCAAAATTTAATAAATTTTAAATATATCCATTATATAAATAAAAATAAAAATAAAAATCAAAGAAGGTCCATATCTTAACGACATTCACTTCTTATTCACATTATTTACAAAATCAAAAAACATTTTTTTTCCAATTATTTACAATGTAATGAGCATTTGAACGAGAACAAATTGGGTCTGGATGCCTAACTATTTAGTTAGTTTCAAATGTGAGAAAAATTTGGTGGGTGATGCAATTATTTTATGATTATATGTAAAAAGTTTTATTATAATATTGTATACTTAGATATTATAGCACTTTAGTAAATACGAAAAATATTTCAGTGACAAAAATAGTATCATCTATATCTCACCAACAAAGTTTTTATGTATGGAGAAGTAATAGCAGGACGTAGGATGTACATAAAATGCATAAATAATATCATAGTTTTATATATTAAATTTTAAAGAGTATTAATTGATAAATATTTCAGTAAATATTTTAAATTTATTCTTTTGGGCTCAATCTAACCAATACTTAGAATATTTGGCAGGATATTAGAATACCGAGGTATTTTCAATTATGAATGAAAACGACAGCGCATTAGATATGACTGATGAGTTACAATTTTTTGTATGTGATATTTCATTATAATTATAATTTAATCAAAACGAATACATATTGTCATATTGAACACTTATATTTTTCTTAAGATTAACTTTTAAAATTAAGTCAGCAAATAGTAGACATTATTTTCAAAATATTCAAGTTATGAACCACTACAACATTACGAGTAACAACAATGATTAGTTTAATATCCCCCCCCCAACCCAACCCCAAACAATACAATAATTGTTTTAAGTAATTATTTATATATATTCAAAAAACAAATGATTTATGAAGACAAAAATGGTTTTAGGAATTAAAATATATAGTGAAGAATAATGGAACATCAAGGTGTCACCAATCATGGAAAAAAAATCTAATATTACAGGGGAGGTCTTTATTTGTCCAATGAAATATTTTATTTAAATTTATTATTTAATCAATATTATCATTAGTAGTATAAAATTATTAAAAATAAATATTGACAGTGCTCTGATATGTGAGGTCTAATTTTGGTGTGATGAACGATGGTGTAGTAAAAAGAATCCAGAGTATTCCCTTTATTGTCTAAGTAGAAAAATAATGTTATCGCCGAAAGTATTATCAAATCTTATATTTGGGAGAAATTTATTGAGAAAACACTTTCTGACCAATAATAGGTTGTGTGATAACATATTTTATTATGGGAGAAAAAATAGATTCAACTATAAACACTGAAAATTCCCTGCTTGGATTCACATATATGGAAAAACTACCACCAAATCGACACATGAACAACCACTTAGATTTGCACAGCTTTATGTCTACGGTATAGAAAATGAGGTTAAAAACTAACTTAGCACAATGTAGTAAGTGAGATTTATGCAATTTAAAAATTATTTTAAGAAATGAAAAACTAACTATTTTTTCACAAAACGTGTGAATTATTTAAAATCGGACCGGCATTGACATAGACGAAATTGATGCTCAAAGTTTGGTGAAAATCCTACATATGCTAGATGAGAATAATGTTTTAGTGAAATCATGAATGAAAGAGACAAATTTGAGGAAGCACGAGTATAAAAAATAAAATTAAGGCTAATTTGAAAGAGAGAATGAGATACACGGACATATAACCTTCCTATTGTACTGGAGGTTGCTACATTGGTCATTGATGATTGTGAATAATCAATTCAAAACAAAGCACAAAGGTTTGTATGTACCACTTTTGTATACCCTTGTGTGTACCACACCACAAGGGTATTGACATGTGGCTATGGAAACCAAGATACAATATTTGAGACACAATCAGGGTTACTACAACTAATAAACCAATTGCATCCTTCATATCTTGCTTTACATTATCCTTGTAGTTCAAATAATTCTTTTCTTTTAGGCTTCCTGAGAGAACAAATGAAGTTCCAATACTTTTGAGTATGAAGAAATTATTTCAACAATTCGTGGTTGATGCATGTACAATGATAGAGTCGGCTTGATTATTATACATTCACATGATTCAAACATATAAAGTTGTTTGATTTAGGCACTGTGTTGGGAGATGATTCAGTCGCTCCACAACTTGTTGGGAGATAACTCAGTAGCCTAGTGCTCTGAAGATATGCTGAAGATTTGAAGATCCAAAAACCCTACTTTGACTGATGAACCATTCTGTTGTAATCTGTTGCTTTGTCTCTGAGAGTTTCAGACTCAGTAGACACTCTTCATCTGGTTCAGGTGCTCAGTAGATTATCAGCCTCAGTACCAGAAGAAGAAGACTCAGTGATACTGGACTCAGCAGGAGCAATATACTGAAAGGAGTCAGTGGAACTGAACTCAGCAGGAGTAGTTCACTGAACTCAGAGTTGATCTTCAGTAGAGCTGACACAGCAAGAGCATGCTACTGAATATAGATCAGACTCAGCAACGGCTGGACAATCTTCTGACTGTCAGGATTTACTAAGTCAAATCAACAGAGTCATACGAGGTATAGAGAAGTCAGCTTCAGATCTACCTTGAAGTATATTCTGTCTTACCTACTTTCTTCGGTCTCAACTAATGACGAGCGGCCAACTGTCCACTTTCTGATTAAAGCTGCAAGTCAACAACTTTCCAGAAATGAAGGGAAAGGACTCTGCCACCATCTTTGAAAGAGTCGTTAGCTACCCAAAAGAGAGAGACACAAGGATCATCGTCTCCAACGGATCTATCCTTGTCTCTGCTCTATAACTAGAGGGATAAATTTAAATTGAAGCTCATGAAAAACCGAAAAAATTGAAGAACACACGAGCATTCACGAGCAACTCAAAACGACCTAAGTCTTCCGCAAGAAGTTCAAAGAGTAATCTCCGGCGAAAGGCAACATACTTGCTCATAGGGAACCAAGCTGAACCATATTATAAAGCCTCTAGTATCCAAGCGACTGAATACGAACCCAAGTCCATACTTAACTGTTCGTCGCTCTAGAAGCCACTTTCTCGTTCCCTATCCCTCTAACCTAAGCTCCGTAGATCTTATCCATAGCTTAGACGAAGGAGTTCATATCTGAACTGATCCTTATTGTAAAGGACTCCTTCATAGTTGGAGAGTTTGTCAAACACTTAAATTGGTCTACTGAACTTATTCAGTACGACACGCTCCTGAAAAAGACTGTTCGTGTTTTAAGTTGAGAAATTGTTTTGAGGTATATTCACCCCCCCCCTCTACACTTGAACTTTTAATCTCGGGACCAACAATTGGTATCAGAGCAGGAGTTCTCTAAGACTCTTGTTATTCTGAAACTGGTCTACTTGAACGGATCCAGAAAACGTTTTCACTGCATATCATTCTTCATTCATATCATTATCCACTATGTCTGATATGTCAGGTATCAGGATGGTACCCATGTTCTCAGTAGAGAACTACAGGGTATGGCGAGTCAGAATGGAGGCACATCTGACTTCCCTCCACGACAGCATGATAGAGGTACTGGAGGACGGACCTATCGTTCTGATGGTTGATAGTGTCGTTACTCAGGACCCAGCACAAGGAGGAGGAATGGTGACCGGGAAGAAGATCCCTAAAGACAGAAGTCTCTTCACCCCTGAGGAGAAGAAGCTTCACAACTTAGACCGGGTCGCCAGAAACGCCATACTGACCACTCTGAGTGATTTCTATCTCGGGAGACTTCACGACAGCAAGTCCGCGAAGGAACTCTGGGATGCTCTAGCGCTACTGAGTCGGGGACTCAGAAGATCAAAGCGATCAAGCTGGCGCTGGAACTTCAGAAACTGGAGAGACTGTCTCTCATGCCTGGTGACTCCATTGAAGATCTTAATGTCAGATTCACGGATCTGATGAACTCCATCAACGGGCTGGGAAAGACATTCTCCTACCGAGAGATGAATCTAAAGATTTTAAGGGCACTGCCAGACGGTCATTGGACTCCCTTTGCTACTTTACTGAGTCATTCTGATTTAGATATTGTCACTCCTGACCATATCTTTTCAGAACTTAAAGCTGAGGAGTTCGAGTTTGGTCTACCTCAAAGGAAGCAGCGAGCTGAAGCTGACACCCAAGTCGAACATGCCTTCAAGCATCAGTCAGCACAGCGGCTCCAACTTCCAGCAAGGCTGAACCTTCACTCAGTGATTTACAAGAAGGAAACCTGGCTAAGAAGTATGCGCTGCTTGCCGTGAAGTATCAGAAGGAGAAGGAGAGGCGCAGAAAACTCTCAAGAGTCGTTAGAGACTCCAAGGGTAAGTCTGAGTATACACCTAAGCGCACTCCTGACTCACATACATCTGAATGCAGGAAACAGGAGGACTCGGCTCAGTCAAAAGACAGCGAGGGCAAAGAAGAGAGAGTCACTACCTGCTACAACTGCAAGAAGCCAGGACATTATCATTGTGATTATCCTGAGCTCAGTACTGCTGAGAGAGCAGCACGCAAAGCTCGAAGGGAGAAGTTCATCAAAAAGCGTCAAGCATATATAGCTGGTGAACTCTCAGACGACTCAGATGAAGTCGATTCCTTCATGGATTCATCCGACGATGAAGCAGCATTCTTGGCCGTAGAGCTTGAAGAAGACGCTGAAGAGTGTCTCATTGCAGGAGAAGAGGATGAGGTAAACTCTCACGCTCCACTTAACTCCTCTTCACACAGCACACACGACACTATTTCAGGTGGAGATGAGAATCTGGACGTGCAATCGCAAATGAAGAACTACTCGATGAGCAGATTCAGATGAGTCTACAGCTCAGTAAGACTCTTCAGGAGTTGGATTCCCTGAAAGTAGAGAATCGGAGACTTTCTCAGGAGAGTCAGGTTGCTACTGAGTCAGAAGGACTTATGTTGAGACTCAGGGAGGAGATAAACTCTCTGATGGCCAAGTCTCAGCATCAAGAAGATCAGATCTCAGTACTGACCAATGACTTGACTCAGAAAGATACTGAACTGGGTCTACTGAAGCAAGAGTTGTCAGAACTTCAGACTGAGCATGAACTGTTGAAGAAGAGCGATGATGTCTAGAGAAATCTGATGACAGAGCGTTACATGGGCGCTGAAAAGAAGCTTGAGGAGATGCTAGCCAGCAACAAGCCTAAGCACTGCAAGGAGGGACTTGGATTTAGCCATGGAGCCTCCTCATCTGCCCCCGTACGCTCAGAAAATCGGCTAGCTGATAGATTTGTTCAAGGGGAGACCATCAACGCAGAGATTCTGAACCCCCTAGCCAAGAACAAACAAAAGATGAAGGCACCTCATCCCAGCTATCAGCATTCTGATAAGAAGTTCAGTTCCAAATCACCCCAATTCAGTAAAGGGGGAACTAGCAAAGTTAAGTGGGCTGGCAGTATGGACCTCCGCAGCTGACACATCCAGATCAGTATGGATCATATTATTATGATCCTATAGTCAGGAGAGGACCTAAGAGTCAGAAGAAGAAGAAGAAAGTCGTGCAAAAGGCAAAAGTCAGCAGTCCACCTACTTAGAAGATCAGGACTCCTGAACCTATGATGCCTCAGAAGTCAGCATCGACCAGTCCCGTGGTCAAATATGTTGATCAAAGTGGGAAGAAACTTTCTGAGACCACTAGGGTCGTAAGACAGATCTGGGTTTCCAAAACTAACATCTAAGGACCAAAAATCAAAAATAAAGGGTACCGAAATATAATTTTGTTTTGCAGGTGCACAAGGACCCTTGGTATGTGGACAGCGGATGCTCAAGACACATGACATACCAGAAGGACCTACTGAAGAATTATACTACTGAAGAAGGACCCCGAATCGAGTTTGGAGACAACGCAAAAGGCTATACCAAAGGCTATGGAACACTCAGCATTGGAACCGCAACAGTTCCAAGAGTATCATATGTTGAAGGACTTCAGCATAATCTTCTCTCTGTTAGTCAATTTTGTGATAACTCGAATAGAGTGATTTTTTACGTTGGTTTCTGTGATGTCATTGACAAATCCACAGGGAAAACAGTGTTGTCAGGTTCGCGCAAAAAGAATATCTACGTAGGCCGATCGGAACTCAGCGAACTCGAAGCTTGTTTGTTGGCAAAGAACGACAACAGAACGGGGTGGCTCTGGCACAGAAGACTCAGCCATCTCAACTTCAAGAGGCTCAACAAGCTAGCTAAAAACACTCTAGCAAGAGGACTGCCGAATGAAGTATTCAGCAAAGACACTCAGTGTGAAGCATGTCTGAAGGGAAAGCAAACAAGGAATCAAAATCCTCCTGTTCCATCTCCTTCCACTGATGGAATCCTTCAGCTGCTACATATGGATTTATTCGGTCCAGTCTCTCTGGTGACGATCAGAGGCAAAAAGTATGCTTTAGTGGTCATTGATGACTACTCGCGCTACACATGGGTCATATTTATTGCCAACAAGTCTGACGTCAAAACAGAGTTACCAACGCTTCTGAAAAAGCTCAGTGTCGAGAAGAACACCAAGATTATCAAGATACATTCAGACAGAGGAAGTGAGTTCCTGAATTTGATGGTGGAGGAGTTCTGCAAAGCTGAAGACATAGAGTATGAGACGTCTGCCGCGTGCACGCCTCAACAAAATGGGGTTGCTGAAAGGAGAATAGAACACTCAAAAAAGCAGCAAGAACCCTGCTTGCACACTTAAGACTACCAACCAAATTCTGGGCAGAAGCTACTAACACTGCATGTTACACTCAGAACCGATCTCTACTGACAAAGCAGCATAAGAAGACACCATATGAATTATGGAACGACAGAAAGCCTTCTCTATCTTATTTCCATATTTTTGGGTGTTCATGCTTTATCCACAAGTTGAAGACTTTTGATAGCAAGTTAGACCAGGGAGTCCTCTTAGGATACTCTCGGGTCAGCAAAGCCTTCAGAGTCTTTAACTACCGGACCCTTTGCATGGAGGAAAGCCCTCATGTTGTTTTAAATGAGTTTGCTACTGAAGACAGGAGCAGGAACTCTAAACCAGAGTTTGAGGACATCAATAAGCAGCTACAAGATCTGAGCCTAAAAGATAAAGTTGAAAAGATCCAGCTGTATTGGGATGATGATTCAGATGAAGAAACTGAAGATAAGTCTATCGAATCTCGCCACAGCGAAAGGCTGAACAGTTGACTCTCACCGAACGAGTCAATCCCAGGTAACTTAGGTCGATGAAGAAACCCAAGTGGTAACTGAGACCTCTACTGAGGATAATAATTCAGGGGCAACAAATGAAGTTCCTGAGCTAAATGCCCCTGAACCTGGTGACTCAGTAGACCCAACTCTAGTAATTGAATTGCTTCTATCTTAGAGTAGTACAACTGAAATGCCTAACTCACCTACTATCTGTGTTGAACAAATCTCAGATGAAGAGTTGAAATATCGTAGATCGTGGCTAGATGCTCACACTTCTGACTTGATTATTGGAGATCCTTCAGCAAGCGTAAAGACAAGATCCAGATTCTGTCAAGGAGAAAGCGCATTATATTCATGCTTCTTGTCGACTAAAGAACCTCAGTCAGTTGAGATGCACTTAAGGACGCTGATTGGATCATAGCCATGCAGGAGGAGCTGAATCAGTTCACGAGAAACGAAGTATGGGAGCTTGTTGACAGACCCCGGCATCAACATGTGATTGAACTAAATGGGTCTTCAAGAACAAGAGAGATGAAAACAATGTTATAGTAAGGAACAAAGCAAGACTTGTGGCAAAAGGCTATTGTCAAGCTGAAGGAATAGTTTTCGACGAAACCTTCGCTCCAGTTGCAAGATTGGAGGCAATCAGACTATTCCTAGCCTACGCAACACATCAGCGATTCAGAGTTTTTCAAATGGATGTGAAGTCTGCGTTCCTGAACGGCGTGCTGAAAGAAGAAGTGTACGTAGAACAGCCTCCCGGCTTTCAACAGGCACATTAGGTCTACAGACTCAGAAAGCCTCTATACGGATTAAAACAAGCACCCAGGGCTTGGTGCGATACCCTATCTGAGTTTCTTCTTCAGAAAAGTTTTCAGAAAGGCACAGTAGACCACACGTTATCCAGCATTCGACTGGAAGACAATATCCTACTTGTGCAGATCTACGTAGAAGACATAATCTTCGGATCGAAGAACGTCATCATGTGTCAGTAGTTTGAGAAAATGATGAAGGATAAGTTCGAGATATCAATGACGGGAGAGATGAATTATTTCTTCGGGTTTCAAGTCAAACAATCTGAGAAGGGAACGTTCGTCAATTAAGGCAAATACACTCGAGACCTCATCAAGAAGTTCGGTTGCACACCCGACAAACCAATCAAGATCTCGATGAACACGAACATGATGATAGATCTTGATAAAGAGGGAGTATCAGTAGACCATACTGAATTTCGTGCTATTATTGGTTCATTATTATATCTAACTGCTACCCGACCTGACATAACTTATGTTGTAGGTGTCTGCGCTCGATTTCAGGTGAATCCTAAGCAGAGTCACATGGACTCAGCAAAGAAGATTCTCAGCTATCTCAGAGGAACACCTGACATGGGTTTATGGTGTCCAGCTGATGATAATATTAAACTAACTGGTTATTCCGATGCTGACTATGCAGGATGTAGAATCGACCGAAAGTCAACTTCTGGAACTTGTCAGTTCCTTGGCAGTAAGCTGATCTCGTGGTTTTCAAAGAAACAACATTCTGTAGCGACGTCAACTACTGAAGCTGAATATATGGCTGCCGGAAGTTGCTGCGCCCAAATCCTTTGGCTGAGACAGCAGCTACGCGACTATGATGTTATTCAGAATGAAGTGCCGATCTTTTGCGACAGCACCAGTGCAATTGCAATCACTCAGAACCCAGTACTTCATACAAGATGCTAGCACGTGGACATTAGACACCACTTCATTCGTGATCATGTCGAAAAGAAGGATATCAGAATGGAGAAGATCCATACTGACCATCAAAGGGCAGATATTATGACCAAGCCTCTAGCTAAAGACAGAGTCAGAGAACTTTCAATAGAGCTTGGTCTGCTGGACCCTACTGACTCCAGTCAGTAAGTGGATTCAGGAGAGGAGCATTCAGCAAGGGGGAATGTTCACTCTCAGTACTGAGTAAATTCAGTACATAGAGACTCAGCAACCATCTACATGAGGTATCAGCTGACTACGATGTTCAGCTGACAGAATATTAATCATGGCAAGATCATTCGTTAACGTTCCTCTGGACATGAAGGAGATCCTTGAGAAGGATCGCATTTGGTGCGAACCAATGATGGAGTTCGACGCCTGCGAGCTCGACAATATGGAGGAGATTTTCGACGCTCTTAGGGCGACGGGCTTGGAGGATTTTTTGTCGAGGAAGCCGTCTTATTTCCTCCCGCGACAAATTATTGAGTTGTATCTGAACTCAGAGTCAGTAGAAGGGGACATCCGATGCAAATTCATAACTCATACAGTTGCCGACCCCTCCCAAGCTTATTCTAAGATCAAGACAATGTCAGTGAAGGAAGCTCTTCAGCGCAGCTTCAAACTTCCCAATGAGGGATTCAGCACGGTGGGTTACAAGGATGATCTGATGGACGAGTATTTAGAGATCTTCTACAAGAAGCCAACTTCATTCAGAGCAACCTTCCCAAAGAATGCCATGCTCCTAAAATTCAGAGCCCTCGCCTACATCGTCACCCAGCTGCTGACGAGTCAGGCCGGATCCTTTGATTAAGTATCGAGGCCAAAGACACAAATGATGATGGCCATATACGATCACGCAAAGATCAACTGGACCGAGTTCTTCCTTAAAGAATTCATTACTCAGTCCGCTAAGTTCGACAAATTATCCCAACGCCTAGCCGTGAAGGGAAAGTTATTATACGGACTGAAGCTGTCAGTCATGATAGAGTACTTCTGCGGATCGGACAACGTTATATATGCTGATAAGAAATATTTTAATCCAAAGAAGGTCTGATTCCAGAGCAGGGTAGCGGCCCTTCAGCAAATTGGGTCAGGGCCTGCTGATCCCAAGACAGGAACTCAGAAGACCTCAACTCCTACAAAGAAGAGGTCACCTCCCAAGTCTACTCCCAAGACACCGACCAAGAGAATGAAGAAAGTCAGTGAGGTCGTAGCTGAGGTTGTAGCTGAACCACCTCTGCGGCTAAGGGACGAGGCTGAGTCCACAGAGAAAACTCTGTCAGCAGAGAAGGCCATCTCCACTGAACGAGGTAAGACAGTGGACCAAGGGGTCGAAGCTGAACCTATTCCTACCTCTCAGATCCCCTTGGATATTCCTCCACTTAGCAGCATTCCCTCTGCTGAGAAGCAACAGTCTCCGATTGAAGTCGAAGATTCAGAGACTACTTCTGAGTCAGAATCGATCGGGATGGAGGCGTCTGCTCTGCAATCAAGAGCTTCCCAAGAGACTGCTGAACATATTCCGGAGATAGCTAGCCACACTGATCTTATTATACTGGCAAGGCAGGCTAGACTCCATACGTTGATTAGGTTCTAGGAGTGGTCTACCCTGAACAAGCTGATCAAACACCACTCCTGCGAACAGCTCCACGAAGAGGAGCTGATGATAAGAAACAAGATAGGCTACTCAGAGCCATCTGACATCTGTTCCTTATATGATTTGAGGGCTGCCATGCTTGCCATGTTGAACGATCGCCAACCTACCTCAGCAACGGCGCCCTCAGATGGGTCTGACCCCGATGGTCAGGACCCACCCCGTGATTCAGGCCCTGAGAAGCTTGATGAGGGAACTCAACTGGACATGGATGCTCCTACTTCTACAGCTGAACCTCCACTCAGTATCCTTGGACCAGGACAGTCGGAGGCTGGTACCTCAAAGACAACAGAACCAGCTCAGCTTCTACTTGAGTCTGCGTTCGAGGTAGCGCCCAGCCCTAAAAGCCGACGATCGAAGTCAGTGGCCAGGGCCCTGAGGAGTCAAGGAACTCAGAATAGACTCCTCGCCCATGCCGTCCACAAGACGTGGAGGCAGACCACTCAGGCTCAGAGTGCGGAGATCAAGGGGCTCAGAACTACAATTCAGAACACACCTGCCCCCGACTTCTCAACTATACTGACAGAAGCACTTGTCACTCAACGAGCCAACTTCGAAGAGAAACTAAAGCTGATGGAGGCTGCCCAGGCTAAACTTCCGGAAGAATACAAGGCCGCCCAGTCAGCTCACACTGCATCCATCTCCTTTATCTCTCAGGCCTCCGAGCTCAGACTCCAAACAATTCAGAAGGTTATGGAAGATAAGGTGGATCAGAAGTTGCAGGACATTCAGACGACAGTCGACAACTCTCACAAGAAGTACAGCGAACAACTAACTAATGAGAGGAATGAACTGCATGAGAGACTTGTAAAGCTGCAATATGCATTGGATGATCTTTCAACAGCTTACAAGAGTCTGGATAAAAAGGTACAGCTTCCCACCCCTGGTCTATTTGCTGATGCCAAAAAGGGGGAAGGGAAAGTGGAGGTACCTGATGGGAAGGAAAAGGTACTTAGAGTACGAAAAGGAGTAAGGACAGTGGCAGGAGCAACTCAAATTCAGCAATCAGCTCCCACTGCCTCCTCTACTCAGACAGCACAAGGCGAGGCCCAGGGTGTCTCAACAGCAGGGGTTCTGCTACTCAAGCAACTCAGAAACCAAGCGATATCATCAAGGAAATTGATGATTATGCAGAGGAGGACTCAGAAGAGGAAGAGGTTCCTCTGCCTCCTCCAGTGCAAGGAAAGGGTAATAAAGTACTGAAGCTTCCCACTCCTCCTAAGAAGAAAGGTACAAAAAGATTCATCACTCCTGAGGAAGAAGCTCAGATAGCCTCAAATGAAAAACTTGCTAGGGAGATTGCCGAGGCTGAGGCTGCCAACAAGCCAAAGAAAATGCCAGCCAAAGGCAATACTAAGGCTCCAGCAGGAGGAAGGAAGCCTGGGACAAGGATGCCTCCAAGAAAACTGAAGCTGAATGATGAGGCAGACAAAGAGAAAGAAAAAGAACAGCAGCAGCAGCAGACATCTGGTCAGTAGGGAACCTCTAAAGAAAAATCTTATACACCTGCTGACTCAGAAGAAGAAGAGCATGTGCCCTCCTATGTCCCCTTAAAGAAACAAGAGCTAGAAATGCAAGAGATATGGGATCAGATGGAGAGGTATCTAGACAGAGGAGCTGAAGCCAGGCAGATTGAAGCAGCAAGATAAAGGCTCAGATTGGCTGATCTAGAAGCTCTGAGGCTGAAAGGTGAAAAGGAAGCAAGCCATAGGATTCCTGAGAAAGCAGGCATTCCTTATAAATACAGAAGACTCAGGAAACCTACTGACCTCAAGATCCGCAGGTGGCCCAGAGTTGATGATTGGATGCCATGAGAACGTACTCAGAAGTGGGAGTCAATGAAGGCAGACTATATCAAGAGATTCTACTTCTGGAGATACTGGCCTGACATGCACAAGTCCATTGTGTTTGCTAAATGGCTTCTAAAGACTGACCCAGAGATCTATGCTAGAGTTCCGAAGGCCATACAGAAAAGATTGATGTCAGGGTCCCAGCTCCAAGGATTATGCCTCCCCCACTGAAGCTTGATGGTTTTGTGCATCATGGGGTAATTGAGAAGGAGATCAAGGATGCTGCCCAAGCCAGACAATTAGATGAAGATGAGCCTGTTGATTTGCCAGATATACTGAAGCTGAGGAAGATCACCTAAAGGATGTATGGACTGCCGCACCCTGAAGCAAAATCAAAAGACTTCAAAGACAGGATTCAACAGTTCAGAAGATGATATATAGCTTATGTATTCCTTGTATTTTCTGTTCTGTTTTCTTTTAGAATAGCAGTCTGATGTATTTGTACTTAAATTTCCTTATATATAAAACATCACTGTTATTCGGCCCTGACAATACCTTATTGTCTGTATGGCCCTGTTTATTTTTATACTTCACACTCATAATCACTCAAGTGATTACTGACTCACATACTCACTGTATATTTATCTATCAGTTCTTATCTTGTTAGATTCTGATCTGTTAGATTGCTTATAGAAGAGGGAAAATGTTGCTAGAAAGGGGGAAATTGCTGTTGGTTTTCTGTATAGGTTCTGATATTTCTTCCCTGATTCCCTCAGTAGTCTAGAACTTGAAGAACAACTCCACTGATTGTACTTGTAATACTTGTAAGGAGCTCTATTTCTGATAGTTATAGTGTTAGGTTTTGACATCATCAAATAGGGGGAAAATGTTGGGAGACGATTCAGTCGCTCCACAACTTGTTGGGAGATAACTCAGTAGCCTAGTGCTCTGAAGATATGCGGAAGATTTGAAGATCCCAAAACCCTACTTTGACTGATGAACCATTCCGTTGTAATTTGTTTCTTTGTCTCTGAGAGTTTCAAACTCAGTAGACACTCTTCATCTGGTTCAGGCGCTCAGTAGATTATCAGCCTCAGTACCAGAAGAAGAAGACTCAGTGATCTTTGGACTCGGCGGGAGCAAGATATGCGAAAGGAGTCAGTGGAACTGAACTCAGCAGGAGTAGTTCACTGAACTCTGAGTTGATCTTCAGTAAAGCTGACTCAGTAGGAGCATGCTACTGAATATAGATCAGACTAAGCAACGGCTGGACAGTCTTCTGACTGTCAGGATTTACTAAGTCAAATCAGCAGAGTTATACGAGGTATAGAGAAGTCAGCTTCAGATACCTTGAAGTCTGTTCTGTCTTACCTACTTTTTTCAGCCTCGACCAATGACGAGCTGCCAACTGTCCACTTTCTGATTAAAGCTGCAAGTCAACAACTTTCCAGAAATGGAAGGAAAGGACTCTGCCACCATCTTTGAAAGAGCCGTTAGCTACCCAAAAGAGAGAGACACAAGGATCATCATTTCCAACGGATCTATCGTTGTCTCTGCTCTATAAATAGAGGGATAAATTCAAATTGAAGCTCATGAAAAATCGAGAAAATTGAAGAACACACGAGCATTCACAAGCAACTCAAAATGACCTAAGTCTTCCGCAAGAAGTTCAAAGAGTAATCTCCGGCGAAAGGCAACATACTTCCTCATAGGGAACCAAGTTGAACCAGATTATAAAGCCTCTAGTATCCAAGTGACTGAATACGAACCCAAGTCCATACTTAACTGTTCGTTGCTCTAGAAGCCACTTTCTCGTTCCCTATCCCTCTAATCTAAGCTCAGCATATCTTATCCATAGCATAGACGAAGGAGTTCATATCGGAATTGATCCTTATTGTAAAGGACTCCTTCATAGTTGGAGAGTTTGTCAAACGCTTTAGTTTGATACCTTGTAAACTGAGACTTGCTCAGTATAAATCTTAAGACCAGTGTTTGTCCAGTGTACAAACCGACTGAGACTATCTCAGTATAATAAATAGCTTCCTGATCTTTCGGGACAGTGGACGTAGGATTGTTGGATCCGAACCACTTTAAAAATTACCTGTGTTCTATCTCGTTTACTGTTGCATTGATTACTGTTCATACTGAAAGCATTTATAAAATTATTCAACTGAGTTTCAGCAAAGCTTAATCGTGTGCACTAATATACTGAAACTGTTTTCTTAAAAAACGTTTTCTAAACTCAACTGAATTTGGGCCTACACATTTCCACACTATACTAAACTTCAGCTGAACGGTACTGAATTCTGACTCAAGTCAGCTAGCTGGCCTCAGTAAAGTCAACCACTCTGCCACACGAATGAGAACAGCTTATTTGGTCAGCTGAACTTGGTCAGTACGACACTCTCCTGAAAAAGGACTGTTCGTATTTTAAGTTGAGAAATTGTTTTCAAGTGTATTCACCCCCCCTTTACACCTGAACGTTTAATCTCGGGACCAACACACTGATTAGAGGAGAAACAAATTCGTCCAGACATGGTAAACATCTAATTTTACCTTCAAGCTTTATTGGTAGGGCTCGATACATGATACAAAATTACCAAGATACTCATATACGGATAGGTATTAAGATTTATTTATCACATTAATTTATAATCCAAAATAGTTGGAGATAGATATGAAACATAAAAAATCCGTGCGGATGCACGGGTACTGCACTAGTTATTACTGTGATAGCGTATTTAATAAAATTTTATTTTCATCCAACTTGCAAATTGCACATATTAATTAACTCAAGGGTATTCAGGAACATTATGAGTAAAGCACATAATTGCAGCATCACACCACAAATGTGATGCTAACGTAACATGGAATTCAGGCGATAAGTAGGAAGAGCCACAAGATGGCTAGCTCTAGAAGTGACCAATCCGAAATGCTCGCTCATGTCCAAATCATTCGAATTCATACCATTCGGAAGCTCCCAATTAAAGCAATGCACTAGCTGCGCCAACACAATTTTGATCAGCGTGAGGCCTAGTTGCAGCCCAGGGCAGCCCTGTCGACCGGAACCAAATGGTACGAGCTCGAAATGGCGGCCCCTCACGTCTATATGGCTACCAATGAACCTCTCTGGTGTGAAGGACTAGGGGTTAGGCCAAACATTCGGATCTCTTCCAATAGCCCATATGTTTATCATAATTCTTGATTTATTTGGTATGTGGAAACCCTCGAGCTCAACATCTTCGATGGATTCACAAGGAACTAAAAGGGGTGCCACGGGATGGAGACGTAGCGTTTCCTTCACCACACAATCTAAGTATTGGAGTTTATCAAGATGTGATTCTTCCACCATTTGATCCAATCCCACCACTGATGCCAATTCTTGCTGGAGTTTCTTCATCATTGATGGATGCCTCATCAATTCTAACATTGCCCATTCCGTAGTTGTGGCGGAAGTATCCATTCCTGCTATTAACAAATCCTGCATAAACGTAAGACTGTAAGAGGTTGTTTTTTTTTTTCCTTTTATAAGATGAGAATAATTGCCTATGAAAATGCAGCTCCTAGAAAGAGAATCAAGTACCAGGAGCACGACCTTGATGGGGCTGCGATCGAATATGAATTCAGTTTCTCCAGATTCCATGATATCGATCATCGTATCAACAAAGTCACGTGTCTGCTTCTTCTCTCCCTTGTCTTGAACGTGATTGTCAATGATTTTCTCTAAGAATACGTCAAAGGTTTGGCTCAAATTCTTAGCCCTACGATTCAGGCCTTGAAGATCAAGAATCCCATTATACAGAAAATAGTCGGCAAGATTCAATAGTGCGGGTAAATCCACCGCCTCCGTGAATAGAAGTTTAACCAGTCCTCATTCAAATCTTCGTTGGAATATTTCCTTCCAAGAATCATCAAGCAGTTCATATCCCCATTGACGCTGGAGATTCTTGCGTTGAGATCGACGACCTCCCTTCGCTCAGCAGCTTGTTTCAACGAACTTACCAGCATCCCAATCTCGGCCTTCCTCATGGCCTCAAATTGGTCGATCCGGGCATTACTCAGCAGCTGCACGGCGCAACGTTTTTGCACGTTCCGCAAGTACGAGCTGTAGGGCCCGAAAACCAAGCCCTTCTGGTTGTAGCCTATCTGCCGTGCGGCTTGGTTGCGAGGCCTGCTGGCGAAAACGAGATCGTGAGTCTTGAGAATGAGCTCAGCTGCTGCGGGAGACGACACGACGACTGTAGGTGCAAAGCCAAAGCGCAGGCCCTGTTGATTATTTAAACTCAATTAATTAATTAATTCTAGAAGGATGTATAGAAGATAAGCACCTACATCACCTACTTTGTGGTTAAGGAATGCATACAATGCTTCCACATCATCAACAATAAAGGCAGTGGAATGGATGGTTGGAAAATCATCCTTCTTAATTAAGGAAATAGCAAGAGTGATCAAGAGAGAGACATGTGGCCATCGTATAGAAGTTCCCAAGTTACTTTGCCAACCTACACATCTATAAATAGGAGTAGTTATTAGTTATTCTAATGTATGAATAAATAAAAAAATTAGAATCAAGTTAGAAAGAAAAATAGAGAGTGTGAGAGATAGAAAGAGCTGAAGCTCTTGTTCTTGTTCTTGTTTTTTGTAAGAAAGAAGTTTTTGTTGTGCCGTAGCACGTATGTTGTAATATTTCCAAGTTTTAGTATCGAAACACCCAATATATTTGGTATCAGAGCCATACGATCCTACGTACGGCGTCAACGTTGAACATGGTTCAACCCCAAATTCCCAAATTGGAGAAACACAATTATGGGAATTGGAGTATTCAAATGAGGGTCTTGTTACAATCACAAGACTTGTGGCATATTGTCCAAGAGGGTTATGTTGAACCTGCTTCTAAAGAAGAACAACCTCAAAGAAGCAAGGAAACGAGATAAGAAGACTTTGTTTAATATCTATCAAGGTATTGACGAAACCACGTTCGAAAAAGTTAGTGCTGCCACCACGTCAAAATAAGCCTGGGAGATTTTGAAAAATTCATTCACGGGTGTTGACAAGGCACTACGACTTCGACTCCAAATCTTACGTGGCGAGTTTGAAAGTCTGACCATGTCTGAAACAGAAAATATTTCAGACTATTTCACAAGAACTTTGGTTATTGTAAATCAAATGAAATGACACGGGGAGGAGATCGAAGATGTTCGTGTGATTGAGAAAATTCTTCGATCCTTGTCGTCTAAATTTGAGCATGTAGTTGCAGCTATTGAAGAATCCAAAGATCTTAGTACCATGTCCATCGATCAGTTGCAGAGTAGTTTGGAGGTTCACGAGCAGCGCATGAAGAAGACGCCCACTGTTTCGCTTGAGCACGCACTAGAAGTGAAGATGTCAGTTAAAGACGATAAGAAGTTTGAGCTATCGACATCCCGTGGCGGATATAATCGAGGCCGAGGTCGAGGTTATCGTGGCAGAGGAGAACGTGGCCAGAACTAGAATTATCAAAGTGAGGGAGGACGACAAAGTTTTACCTACCGAAGTAGAGGTCGAAACACTTATGGTCAGCGAGGATGAGGAAGAGGACCGCAAAGAGGCAGTTATTCTCAACCATACAATCAGCAAGGGTTTGATAAAAGAAATATTGAGTGCTATAAGTGTCACGAATTCGGGCATTATAGCTATGAATGTCCTGGAGCAAGAAATACCCAGACAAATCAGCAAGTCAATTATGCCGAAGGTGGAGGCAATAATGAACACGTAACATCAACTTCTCTATTTATTCATAAAGGCCTGGAAGGTGATCAATGCAGTACGCAGTACTTGGATACTGGAGCTAGTAATCATATGTGTGGGAACAAGGAATTCTTCGTGGAGCTGAACGAGACATCTTATGGGGATGTTACTTTTGGAGATTCCCCAAAAGTTGAAGTAAAAGGGAAAGCTGATTAAGTTGAAGAATGAATCATGGTTTTATATATGATGTCTATTATGTGCCTGCCATGAAAAGCAATATTTTGAGTCTCGGTCAATTGTTGGAAAATGAATTTGATGTTACTCTAAAGGATTCCTATCTTACTATCTTTCATGCTCGTCGTAATTTGGGTGCACGTGTAAAGATGTCCAAAAATAGACTATTTGCGTTGAATATGAAACATGATATGTTGAAGTGCTTGAAAGCTGTTGTTAAAGATGAATCGTGGCTATGGCATTTGCGCCTTGGACATTTGAATTTTGGTGGTTTAAAGCTTCTATCCACCAAGAATATGGTGAAAGGACTGCCACGTGTTGATCATCCTAATGAAGTTTGTGAAGGTTGTATACTTGGCAAACATCATAGGCCAAGTTTTCCTAATGAAAGGAAATGGAGAGCATCACACCCGTTAGAGATTGTTCACACAAATGTTTGTGGCCCTTTGAATCCTGTTTCTACTGGAGGTAATCAATACTTCCTCACATTCATTGATGGTTGTTCTAGAAAGACTTGGGTGTATTTCTTGAAAAGCAAATCAGAAGTGTTTGAAGTGTTCAAAGAGTTCAAAACTCTTGTTGAAAGACAAAGCGGGCACCACATGAAAGTTCTAAGATCCGACCAAGGTGGCGAATTCACATCAGATTTATTCGAGAACTTCTACAAGGAACATGGAATCGTCCACCAACTTACACCTGCATTTACACCCCAATTGAATGGCGTTGCAGAAAGAAAGAATCGGACGATTCTTGACATGGCGAGGAGCATGATCAAAGGGAAAGATTTACCTCGAGAATTCTGGGCTGAAGCTGTAGCAACAACTGTATACCTTTTGAATCGGTGTCCCACTAAAAGTGTTCGAAACATGACACCAGAAGAAGCATTGAGCTCATTTAAGCCAAGTGTTGCGCACCTGAAAGTTTTTGGTTGCATTGCATATGCAAAAAATCCTGAAGCTAGAAGAATTAAGCTTGATGATAAAGGTGTAAAGTGCATCTTAGTGGGATATGGTGATCGAACAATGGGTTATAAATTGTATAATCCACTCACGAAGAAGGTAATTATAAGTCGTGATGTTGTGTTCGAATAAGATCAAGCATGGAGCTGGGAAGATAAGGAAACTAATAGAAGGTTAGAAAGTGAACCAGATCAGCCAGAAGTTGCACGTGATGTTGAAGAACCAGAATCACCTACATCATCGTCGGGTCCAGGAGGAAAGCCAAGAAGAATTCGAAATTTGAGCGATATCTATCAAGCTACTGAAGCTGAGGAAGAAAATGTAAATCTTATTTGTCTCTACATGGATGTTGATCCTATAGCTTATGCAGATGCTGCGCAAGAAGAGAAATGGAAGATTGCAATGGACGAAGAGATTAATGCAATCGAGAAAAATGATACCTGGTCGTTGACAAAGTTGCCAAAAGACAGAAAAGCAATTGGTGTTAAATGGGTTTATAAAATCAAGAGAAATGTTAATGGAGAGGTGCAAAGGTACAAGGCAAGGTTGGTGGCGAAAGGATACAGACAGAAAGCAGGAATTGATTACAGTGAAGTATTTGCTCCTGTTGCTCGTCTTGAAACGATAAGATTGTTTATCTCACTAGCCGCCCAACACAAATGGAAGATTTATCAGCTTGACGTAAAGTCAGCTTTTTTAAATGGTTTTCTTGAAGAAGAAATTTATGTGGAGCAGCCTGAAGATTATGTGAAACGAGGACCTGAAGATAAAGTTTACAGATTGAAGAAAGCTTTGTACGGGTTGAAGCAAACACCACGTGCTTGGAATTACCGAATCAATGAATATTTCCTGAAGGATGGTTTCGTGAAGTGCCCCTATGAACATGCATTGTACCTGAAGAAAGATGCTACAGGTAACATGTTATTTGTTTGCCTCTATGTCGATGATCTGATATTTACTGGAAATTGTGAAGGAATGTTTGATAAATTCAAGAAGAGCATGATCAAGGAGTTTGAGATGACTGATATTGGCTTGATGGCACATTTCCTCAGAATTGAGGTAGTGCAAAGTGAAGAAGGGATATTCATTTCGCAAAGCTCTTTTGCGAAACAAATTCTGGAGAAATTTAAAATAGAGTCTTGTAATCCTGTTAATACTCCTGTAGAGATTGGACAGGAATTGAGAAAGCACGATGGCGAAGCTCAAGCGGATCCAACATATTTCAAAAGCCTAGTTGGGAGTCTAAGGTATCTAACGTGTACTAGGCCTGATATTCTTTATGGAGTTGGATTAATTAGCAGATATATGGAAACTCCTACACAATCCCATTTGAATGCTGCGAAAAGGATTCTATGGTATATTAAAGGCACTCTAAATATGATGGAGTGTTTTATCCTTCCAATCAAGAAGTTAAGCTCATTGGTTACTCAGATAGTGATTGGGGAAGAGACATGGATGAAAGAAAAAGCACTATCGGCTACTGCTTTTATATTGGAGATGCCGTTTTTACTTGGTCGTCAAAGAAACAAGCCATAGTTACACTCTCGACATGCGAGGCTGAATATGTTGCAGCAAGTTCTACAGTGTGTAATTCTATTTGGTTGAGAAATTTATGGAATTTTCTGGGATTTGCTCAAGAAGGCCCGACGGAGATATATATTGATAATAAGTCCGCCATAGCACTTGCAAAGAATCCAGTGTTTCACGAAAGAAGCAAGCATATTGATACTCGTTATCATTTCGTTCGGGAGCATGTATGCAAGAATGATGTGGAGTTGGTCTACTGCAAGTCACAAGACCAAGTTGCAGATATTTTTACGAAGCCGCTGAAGCATGATGATTTTAGAAGATTGAAGTTCATACTCGGAATGAAGTCCCTGAAGAATTGAGTTTAAGGGAGGATGTTGATTATTTAAACTCAATTAATTAATTAATTCTAAAAGGTTGTATTAGAAGATAAGCACCTGCATCACCTACTTTATGGTTAAGGAATGCATACAATGCTTCCACATCATCAACAATAAAGGCGGTGGAATGGATGGTTGGAATATCATCCTTCTTAATTAAGGAAATAGCAAGAGTGATCAAGAGAGAGACATGTGGCCATGGTATAGAAGTTCCCAAGTTACTTTGCCAACCTACACATCTATAAATAGGAGTAGTTATTAGTTATTCTAATGTATGAATGAATAAAAAAAAGAAAAATAGAGAGTGTGAGAGATAGAAAGAGCTGAAGCTCTTGTTCTTGTTCTTGTTTTTTGTAAGAAAGAAGTTTTTGTTGTGACGTAGCACGTGTGTTGTAATATTTCCAAGTTTTAGTATCGAAACACCCAATAGGCCCATGATCGGGCCGTGTTTTAAGGCTAGGCGACACAGATCATGGTGAGGATTCTTGCCAAGCAAGTGGAAATGGTCAAGAATGGGAAGCCCTCTCGGGCCGGGAGGGAATCTTTTCCCATTTCTCCGGCCGACAAGTTGTTGAAGGAGATAAACTAATATGATTGAGGTTAAGGTCCATATCCATTCCATCTTTCGCAGTGAAGGATGAATTCTTGCCTATGAAGATGCCTACATTAAACGTTTTACTCAACGAAAAGAATGAATTAGTAATCTTATATACTAATTTTTATTTTATTTATGAAATACTAATTTGGAAGGACATTAAATACGAGCTTATCAGGAAGAGAAAAAAACTCATCTTAAAAAACGAAAAGGAAATTGTAATAAATATCAACGAAATTATCTGCTGTTCGACCTTTTTGTGTCAGTCACTAATAAAATGATAATACATATTTTTATCAGTGACTTCTATATTAAGATCTCCGTGAGCATGAGGTACTGCGTGGCTTTGTAAACCTACGAATAAGAATTTAAATTTAAATTATTGCAACTTTTGATATGCTTTCTATTTGAAGTGAAGCCAATTCTTTTTAAGGTTGCATAGTTAATTATTTGAGCATAAACTTAATTAAGAAGATACCAGTTTTCTGTAATAACAATAACATTTTAAATTAGAAACCTAGCACGTGAATTTTGAGGTGTACTATTGTTTAATCTGGGCCAATCTTATTAGAGATGGACTTATGTGTATCATGTTGCACATGCAACATGATCCAATTTCTAATTTTGACCAGGTTTGACCCATTAATAAAAAAAATTTAAAACACCAAATTAAAACCTACTCCTGCTCCTCACACTCCTTCCCCTCTCTCTCGCCCTATTCGCCTTCATCCTCCAATGGCGCGGCGGCGGAATCAACGATCCAATCTCGCGATGGTCTCCCGACGATGTATATACTGCGATGCCTACAGCTCTCGTGGAGACGCGTGGTGGTGCGGAAGTGGCTCAACATCAGCAACTCGGATTACTCTGCGGATACCGAATCATACTCCGATGTGGAATCAGGTTCTGATCCCGATTCCGATTCGTCATTCGTTTTTATTCAACCGCTTGTTTTTTCTCACTCTTCACGTTTTGCAGACATTTGTGATCGGGTCGGAGAGTCGCGGTTCAAGAATGAGAAGCTAATTGGGAATAATAGGGTTGATGCCGCTGGTAATGTGCTTTCCTTCTTCGTTCTAATTTTCATTTCTGACAATGTTGTGTCCAGCCATTCTGATCCGATCAATGTTGCAAGTTATTACCCTTCATTCAATTTCTGGAGTAATTAGTTAGAGATGAAGCATGTGGTGAAGTGGTTGCTGTATTTTATTAGGCATATATACATCGTAAAGCCGAGTATGTTTCTTATAATTGGAGTATCTTTCTGAAGTAGCCAAGTGGTCTCCAATTCTCTGTTTGATGTCAAATGTTTCTTTCAATGGCCTGGTCATTTTAACGATATTGCGCAAATAAAAGACACAGTTGATTGGTCTGCTTCCCTTTGAGTGTTAATACTGCGGATTTTATTGCTGATATTATGTCTGACCTTATTGTCCTTCAAGTTCATTTCCTTATGTCTTCGTGATTTCCTTTATGCATATATGTATTACAACAAGTACATTAGCTTTTGGTATTATTGGTAATTAATACTTTTGTTTAGTATGACTGATCATGATTGACACGCATAGCAGAGACAATTGACACTCTGTTCTCTATTGTGAATTATAACTTAAATAGACACTCTACTCATCATTGACATGTTCTTTTATCGTAATTGACACGCACAACAGAGACAATTGACACTCTGCTCTCTACTATGAATTATGACTTAAACAGACACTCTGCTCATCATTGACACGTTCTTTTATCTTGATTGACACGCACAACAAAGATAATAGACATTCTGCTCTCTTACTGTAAATTACGGCTTAAATAGACACTCTGCTCATCATTGACACATTCTTTTGTCATTATTGACACGCACAATAGACACAATTGACACTCTGATCTCTACTGTGAATTATGGCTTAAAAAGACACTCCGGTCATCATTGACACGTTCTTTTGTCATGATTGACACGAATAACACACACAATTGACACTATGTTCTCTACTATAAATTACAGTTTAAACGGACACTCTGCTCATCATTGACACGTTATTTTGTCATGATTGACACAAACAGCATATACAATTGATACTTTTTTCATAAACAAATGATATTTTTTTCGAAACAAATCGCATTTTTTTCAAAAATAATTGATAGTCAATATATGATACTTTATTCAAATACAAATGATACTTTTGATTGTTATGATTGACACTTTGGATAAAAAACAAATGACACATTTATTCACTACAAATGACACGCCTTACTTATCAAAAAAATAAAAAAATTTATTTGTTACTATTGACATTTTTGTTTGTTATAATTGATACTTTCGTATGCAAAGAGTGACACACTCGTCCTTAAAATAAATGGGGAAAAACGTTAAAAAAAAGAAAAAAATAAAATTTAAATTTTTTTTGTTTGTTGCGATTGACACTTTTGTTTGTTACGATTGACACTTCATATGCAAGGAGTGACACGTCCGTCCTTAAAATATAGAGGAAAAAAACGTAAAAAAAAAATTAAAAAAAAAAGTAAAAAAAATTAAATTTAAAAAAAAAAAGATTAATGATGTCACGCTGACATCAGCGAGTCAACACGGGTCAAATAGAGTAAACGGGTCAAATACGGGTCAAAGCGGGTCAAAATTGGATAATTGAATCATGTTGCATGTGCAACATGGTGCACACAAGTTTTTGCCATCTTATTAATATTTGTCATCGTAAATTATTAATTATATAATCCCAAAGTTAATCTAAATGGTCCAAATTAAAATTTATATAATTTTTGTTTATATAGTATATATATATTCATTTATTATCTTATAGATATTAAATATGTTACATAAATGTTATTGTACTATTACAAATATTGTATAACGATAATATAGAACGAGAGATAAATTAAATGAAATCGAAGTTCAAAGTTGGGAAAGGGGTGGAAGGAAAAAGAAAACGGGGAAAGATAACTAAAAATTTCAAACAGAAAGTCATTAAGAGAGTTCGTTTTCCAAATGTTCCCCAACCGATCGGCCCCGAAATCCGAATAATGAGTCTTATTAGCCGTGCATGCGTGTGAGGCTAATGGCTAAAATTAATCTTAGCAAAATTGACATGTATATAAACTATAGTAATTAAAGATTTTACGGTTGTGAATCTACTTTTTTTTTTTTTTTTTTTTTCTAGGTTGTTCAATAAAATTTTAAAATTAGTTAAACTGATCCTTCCGTCTATTAATTTTCAATCGATCATTGTTAATAATTATAACATGGAAAATAAATTTTATATATATCTTAATAATAGTTGGTAATAAATAAAATAAGGGATGATTTCTGATTTAGCCACCGCACTCAATATAGAACAAATATATCACCTTTATAAATTACTAAACAAAATAACAAAAATTACAAACTATCTCACTTTTCAAACTGATTCAGTCAGATTCCAATGATTTTCGATTTGATTTTACGAATTTTATAGTCCAGTAATGATTGGAAACTACGCAAATAATGGAGTTTTCGAAAATTACGCGGTCCTGATCTTGTACTAATCAGGCCCGGCTCTCACTAACGGAGTCATGATCACCTTTTGTATCGTTTTGCGCCAACAAGTCTCGATCGATGTCATGCTCAATTTTATTGGAATTGAATTTAATTACAAAAGATAATCGTGACTCCGTTATTGGATAGACAGTCCTGCATTCGTACCTAACCCACTTCTAGTTATCCTACAATCGCTTAAAATTAATTACACAGACAAAATAAGCATTTAAAACACGTTACCACTACATAAATACATGTTTACACTTCGCCCTAAACCGTTATATTAATATGCGACGTATTATGCGAAGAAAGAAAAAACTCAGAACGTAGTCCAACAAAAAAAGTAATATTTAGTCTCAGTACACTAGAATATTTATGATCAGACTGTTTTGAAGTTATATGTTGTGATTATTCATGAAAAACAAACTAGTATTACAAATGCAATATGAATAACCTAGTTTTTTGAAATAAAAACCAATAAAGTCAATATGAACACGAAAAACAAAATGCAATCATACTATTCTCTAGTAAAGAACTTATTGATACATAAGATGCAGTCGTGATTTTACAATTATCTTAACACTACTAAAATAAATCAAACTACTCCGTTTTATACCTAAACGAAATAACTATATTATAATCATAGTTATACCGTGAGTTAACTTTTTTTTATGTTATTCACGCGACTTCACATATACATTAAGGTAATCTCATACTTATATATCTATTATCCCCCTAATATATTAAGTTAATATCATACTTATATATATTAAGCTAATTTCATACTTATATATATTAAGCTACTCTCATACTTATATATCAAATCCATAGTTATGAAAAAATATCAACAGACGATAAAATAAATAAATATTACTAGTTGCATGCCATCTCGTCTAATTGCAAACGGAATAAATATTAGTGCATGCCAACTAAATGCATGCCAACAAAATTATTTCATTTACGGTGCATGTCAACTTAATGCATGTCAGGCATGCCATCTAAATATTATTTCATACGACATTCACTATTAAATATGTCTATAAGTAAAAAGTCAAAAGTCTGATTAGGAACCAGTTGATTAGGAATTATTTTAGAAAAATAATGATTAGGAATTATTTTTTTCTAATTGTTACGTGACATTAAATATGTCTATAAGTAAAAAGTAATTGTTTAGTCCATTTAAATATTATGTTTATCTTATTCAATATTACAACTTATGAATATTAAATATTATGTTCATCTTCTTCGTTAACACCAAATAAGTTCACACCACGGAAAGTTAGTTCAGAATTAACGAAAATCAGTAAATTCAATTCACGAAAATCCCTAAATTAAATTAATGAAAATCCCTAAATTAAATTAACAAAATTCCATAAAATAAATTATCAAAATTAACGATATAAATGTTATATTTTAATCAATTTCTCCCCTTTATTACTGGAGGATCTTGCAATATTCGGGAGGGCACGATATACATGTAAAGATTTGCAATATTAGTCAATTAAATCTGAATAATGTTAGAAAAAGGAGACGAAAAAATTTTGAGCCGCACGATATACAGTCAAAAGACTTGCAATATTAGTCAATTAAATCTGAATAATGTCAGAAAATGGAGACCAAAATCTTCTAGAGGGCACGATATACACTCAAAAGCTTATATGAAATACACGAAATTCTGGGGCCAACGATATACACTCAAAAGCCTAACGAAACTAAATTCACGAAATTATGGGGCCAACGATATACACTCATAAGCTTAACAAGTTGCCTAGATTAAAATAATGAAATTGCCAAAATTAAATTTACGAAATTGCCGAAATTATTTCACGAAATTGCCTAAATTAATTTCATGAAATTGCCATAATTAAAGTCACGAAGTTCCCTAAATTAAATTATCAAAATTGCCTAAATTCAATTAATGAAATTGCCTAAATTAAATTAACGAAATTGGCTAAATAAAATTAATGAAATTGCCTAAATAAAATTAAAAAAATTGCCTAAATTAAATTCATGAAATTGCCTAAATTAAACTAAAAAATTCCCTAAATTAAATTATCAAAATCGTCTAAATTCAAATAACGAAATTGCCTAAATTAAATTGACTAAAATCCCTAAATTAAATTAACGAAATTGCCTAAATTAAATTAACAAAATTGCCTAAATTAAATTAGCAACAATCCCTAAATCAAATTAATGAAATTCGCTAAAATAAATGATCGAAATTTTCTAAATTAAATTAACGAAATTGCATAAATTAAATTGACGAAATTCCTTAAATTAAATTAACGAAATTCCAAAAGTATACCTTCAAAAAAACAAAACCCTAAAAATATTACAATTTTCTACAAGAATAAAATCAGTTCTAAAATTATTAACGAAATTCCAAAAGTATATCTTCAAAAGTATATCTTCAATATATTACAATTTCCCACAAAATTTATAAAAATATGTTGGGATGAAGATTAGTAGACCATATTTATAGATTTGAAGATCCCCAAACCCCTAGCTGAATGATGAACCTTCGTTCTTGTAATAACTTAGTTTGAGTTCAGCATGTTAAGAACTCAGTAGGCTAGAGTTTAGTAGCTGCAGAGTTCAGTAGAAGACCTTGCACTCAGCTAATGGACTCAGGATCGAAGAAGTAAGTTGGTCGGCCGACCACCAACTGAATCTCCACCGAAATTTGTGGCCATGCACTGAATACTCGAAAGCGAGTCAGTAGGAAGTCACTTCAGTTGAAGGTCCGAGGATTCATAGAAAGTCAATCCTGATGTTTAACAAGTCTCACCTATCAATCTACCTCGACCAATAAGGAGCCGACATCACTTTATCTTTTCTAACAAAAGCTGCACCTAGACTGAAAAAGAGGCGTATCTCTACAGTGCACCTACTCATCAACGTTCAAATTTGAGAGCCGTTTTCCTTGTCGTTTTGACACGTGGCTAGACCCATCTCCAACGGATTTATTCACAGTCGACGACTATATAAGAGGAGAGTCTTCATGCAGAGACAAAACTGGGAACCAAAGCTATCGACGCACAAAACTCTTGTCACTCAAACGAAGAATCCGGTGAAGAACTAGCATTCATAGAGGAACATTTTAGTTCGTTACTCAGAGTTATTGTTGGTCCCGAGAGTACGGTCAGGTGTAGAGGGGGGGTGAATACACCTGAAACCGATTTTCTCAACTTCGAACACGAACAATCCTGTTCAGGAAAGTGCCGTACTGAAATAATTCAGCAGACCAAATAGCTGTTCTGAATCGTGTGTGGCAAAGAGTCTGACTCTACTGAGATCTGCTAGCTGACTGAGTCAGAATTCAGTATCAAACAGGTAGAGTTCAGCGGTGCGGAAAAGTGTAGGCCCAAATCAGTTGAGTGGAAAAAACCGTTTTAGCAAGTCTCAGTTCAGCAAATAGACAGTTCAGTAAGATGAGACAGTTGTATGATTTTAAAGTAGGTTTTCGGTATGAACAAGAAAATCAATGCAACAAGAATCGAAAGCAATAACAAGACACAGATTTTTAAAGTGGTTCGGATATCAATCGATCCTACGTCCACTGTCCCGAAAAGTTCAGGAGGCTATTTATTATACTGAGTTAGTCTCAGTCAGCTTGTGCACAGGACAAAGCCGTGGCTTGGGGATTATACTGAGCAAGTCCCAGTTTACAAAGGCATCAAACTAAAGTGTTTTACAAACTTCTCCAACTATGAAGGAGTCCTTTTACAATAAGGATTGGGTTCAAATATGAACTCCTTCGTCTAAGCTATAAGTATATTATGTTGAGCTTAGGGTTAGAGGGATAGGGAATGAGAGAGTGGCTTCTAGATCGACGAACAACTGAAATAAGCTTTAGGTTCGTGTATCGTCGATTTGGATACTAGAGGCTCTTCTAACAATTTAGCTTGGTTCCCTATGAGCTGAGAAGGTAGTCTTTCGCCGGAGATAGATCTTCAAATTCTTGCGGAAGATTTAGGGTTTTTGGTTCTAGCTCTTTTGAATGCTTGTGTTTGTTTTCGTCGTTAAGCTTATGCGCATTCGTCTCTCTTTTTTTTTAAGGCTTGAAATGTCCCTCTATTTATAGAGCAGAGATTGGAAAAGATCCGTTGGAGACGATCTTCCTTTCTCTCTCTTTTGGTAGCTAAAGGCTCTTTTTGAAGGATGTAACAGTGTCTTTTCCCTCCTTTTCTGGAAATATGTTGACTTGCAGCTTTAGTAGGTAGAGACACGCGTATGCTTGTCATTTGTCGAGGATTATGGAGTGGTTGAGTCGGAACAGACTTCGAGGCATACTGAAGTTGACTTCTCTTTTCCTCGTACTTGACAATACTGATTGTATATTCAAAAAGTGTCTGACAGTTCAAAAGACTGTCTACCGTTGCTGAGTCTGATCTTCATTCAGTAGAGCGTCAGCTGAGGGTACTCTACTGATGGTCAGCTCTGAGTTCAGTGAACTACTCCTGCTGAGTTCAGTTCTACTGACTCCTTCGATATCGTGCTCTCGCCGAGTCCAAGAAATACTGAGTCTTCTACTTCTGGTGCCGAGGCTGATAAGCTACTGACCGCCTTAACCAGAGCAGAGTGTCTACTGAGTCTGAAACCTCAGAGACAAAACAATTACACGGGAATGGTTCATCAAGCAAGATAGGGTTTTGGGATCTTCAAATCTTCAGATAAGTACAGAGCACGAGGCTACTGAGCTTACGATCGAGCTTGAAGACGTAATCATTTCCCACTAAGTATAACAGTGGTGAGGATAAAATCATCACCCAACAATTTCCCCCTATTTGATGATGCCAAAACCTATCATCTATGCTAACACTAAACTATCAGAAACAGAGCTCCTTACATTATTACAAGTAGGATCAGTGGAGTTCGTTCTTCAAGTTCTAGTCTACTGAGGGGAGCAGGGCAAAACAGTTTCCCTCTATCTAAACAATTCTCCCGAAACACAACAACTAGACTATCAGATCTAGAGAAGCAATAAGCTGACAAGTAAGATAAAGTGAGTGTGTGAGTCAGCAATCACTTCAGTGATTCTGAGTGTTTAAGCATAAAAATAAACACGGCTGTTTAGACAATAAGATATTGTCTGAGCCAAAAGAGAATGTATATATAAGATATGAAAGTTCAGTACATTACATCTCTTTCTAAGCTAGGAAGATAAAGAAATCTAATACTAAGAACGCTTGTACTGCTTGATCCTGTCCATAAAGTTTTGCGATTCTGACTCAGGCAGGGGCAAGCCATACATTCTGTATGAGTTCTTCCTCAGCTTCAGGTATTCAGCGAAGTCTGCTGGCTCATCTTCTTCAAGTCCTCTGTTCGCGGCAGCATTCTTCACTTCCTTTTCTATTACTCCATGATGGACTGAGTCATCATTTCTTCTTGGCGGAGGTATGATTCTGGGCTCAGGAACACTGAATTCTATACCTTCAGATACGGCTTTATGCAAGTATACGTATAGATCCGGTTCTGTTATCATCATCCATTCTGTGTAGGCATCTGTCTTAGCCTTGTCTGGCTAGAACCTCCAGAAATAATTGAGCTTGATAAACTCTATCTTTGCAGATTCCCATCTCTGAGTAAACTGAGCAGACATCCAATCGTCTGTCCTTGGCCATCTATGCGATTTCAGATCAGCTGGCTTCCTGAACCTTCTGTATTGATAAGGAATATCAGCTTTTGAAGGTACTCTCAGCCTGGCCTCTTGTTCAGTACGAATTCTCAGTGCCTCAAGGTCTGCCATATGTATTCTCTGTCTGGCAGCTTCTATCTGTCTGGCTTCCTCTCCTCTGTAGAGATACCTATCCATCTGAGCGAAAATAGCTTCGATCTCAGCATCTTGTTCTTTGGATCTCATATAGGAAGGTTGGTGAGGAGAGTCTTCTGAGTCAGCAGGGGTACTGGATTTCTCTTTGGATGTACCCTGCTTCTCAGTATTCTTCTGTTGTTGCTCCTTTTCCTTTTCTCTATCTTCATCATCATGAATCTTGAGCTTCCTTGGAGGCAACCTAGCAGTTTTCTTTCCGCCTCGAGCTGGTGCCTTAGTTTTGCCTTGAGAGGTCTTTGCTTTAGGCTTGTTGGCAGCCTCAGCTTTGGCTGTCTCCCTAGCAAGCTTCTCGTCAGCTGCTATCTGAGCCTCCTCTTCAGCAGAAATGTATCTCTTTGATTTCTTTGCTGGAGGGGTCGGGAGTTTCAGTACTTTCTTCCCTTTGCCTGGAACAGGTGGTGGTAGAGGGGCTTCTTCCTCTTCTGAATCATCATGTTCAAGATACTCAAGCAACCTCCTTAATAATATCGGTAGGAGTCCGGGTTGCGTGAGTAGCCGTTCCCGAGCCACTTGGGCCGGTCTCGCTGTGCTCGCAAGCGGAGACACCCCCGGGTCTCTTCAGCTGGTCCAAGAGCGGCAAATAGTCCGAACTTCGCTTGCGTGCGCTCCGACCTTGGTTTCCTTGGTGGGCTTCAGTGGAGCTTCCCCCTTAGTGAATTTGGCTGTGGGTTTAGTCAGGGTCAGCTTGGGGGTTGACTTGTCCCCTTTTTCACTGTCTTTCTTTTCTTCCCTTTTATCCTTTCCTTCCCCCTTTTTGGCATCATCAATTACAGCAGGGGTAGGAGTGGATATTCGGAGATTGAGGCTTTTGTAGGAGGCTGACAATTCTTCGAGTTTGTCGTTGATCTTTGTCAGGGCCTCATGCAGCTCATTCCTCTCAATAGCGAGTTCCTTTTCGTAGAATTTATGGGAGAGGTTAGCTGCAGCCTTAAAATCATTCAGCTTCTCAGAAACCTTTCCTTCAAGGGCATGTTGAATATTGTTGAGTCTGAGCTCAGTGGCCTGGGATAGGTTTGAGACTGATTCACTATGAGTGGACTGAGAGGCCTTGAATTCTTCAAGCAGTTTGGCCTGTCCCTCCTGAATCACTCTGAGCTGATCTTCAAAGTCCTGTCTCTGCTTTGCTAGCGCATTTGAGACAATGGAAGAGACATCAGGGGCAGCTGAGTCGGATAGAGAGGTTTTCAGCCCCTGAAGCTCAGCGCTAGTGGCTTCAGTAGTTTTCTTCCATACTCTATGGACAGCTTTGGCTAGAGCTCTGTTCTGAGCTCCTTGGCTTTTCAGTGCCTTGGCCATGGACTTTGAGCGTCGGCCTTTGGGGCTGGGCGCTACTTCAAACTGAGATGTTAGCAAGAGCTGAGCAGGCTCTGCAGACGTTGAAGTACCAGCCGCCGACTTCACAGGCCCAAGGATACTGAGCGGTAGATCAGAAGGTTCAGCAGTTGTATCCTTGTCCCGGGTACTCCCTCATCGGGCTTCCCGGGGCTCGAATCATGGGGTGAGTCCTGACCGTCGTGGTCAGACCCATCTGAGGGGGCTGAGCCTGAAGTCTGCTGCCTATCGTGCAGCAAGGCCAGCATCGTGGCCCTCAGATCATCGAAGTTACCTAGGTCAGCAGGCCTGGAGTAGCCTATCTGCTGCCTTAGGTGTTGCTCCTCATGATGTAATTGGTCACAGGAGTAGTGAAGGATGAGGCGAAGCTGTGGGTGCCACTCCTGGAACCTCAGGAGCATGTGGAGCCTGGCCTGTCTAGCAATTAACACCAAGTCCTGGTGGCCAGCGATCTCCGGTATTTGGTCAGCTATCTCTCGGAATGCTTGAGATCTGAGCGCTGAGGCTTCCATTCCGATTGATTCTTGCTCAGACGTCGTTTCTGAATCGTCAAGATCTATGGCGGACGTCCTGTTTTTCAGCAGATGGCAAAGTGCTGAGTGGTGGAATATCAAGCGGGCTTTCCAGAGTTTGTATATCAGCACTCTGGCTAGGTTCAGCTAGAACCCCTTGATCCACTTCTTGAGTCTGTTCAGTGGAGACGGCCTTCTCCACCGAATGAGTCTCCTCGGAGGACTCTGACTCATCTATTAGCTGCATAGGCCGAGTAGAGTGTTCTCAGAAGCATGTTCGGTAGCTTTGTTCGGCGGTTGGTTGTTCGAAGAGTTTCCTCCGGTACTGCCTCGGATTCAGTAGGGACATCAGCGATGGCTTTCTTCAGACGTTTAGCCGATGCCTTAGAAATTGTCGCTAGAGGAGATCTCTTCTTGGTAGGCGTGGTTTGCTGAAGCGACGGTCCTGAACTGATCTGCTGAAGAGCAGTTGTACCGTTGTGGAACCTGATCTTCTTTACATTAAAGTGTACCTTGTCCTCAAAGGTGATCTGGTCATCTCCACAGAAATCTTGTATCATGATGGACAACTTCAGTCCATACAGCGGCTTGCCTTTTACTGTCAGGTTGTACGTTGCCTTATCAAATTTGGTAGCTTGAACCATGAACTCTCGAAGAAAGAACTCCGTCCAGTTGATTTTTGCTTTGTCATATATTGCCATCATGAGCTGGATCTTGGGTCTCGATACTTGATAGAATGAACCCGCTTGGCTTGTCAG
Source organism: Lavandula angustifolia (assembly GCA_028984105.1). Lineage (NCBI taxonomy): Eukaryota > Viridiplantae > Streptophyta > Magnoliopsida > Lamiales > Lamiaceae > Lavandula > Lavandula angustifolia. The sequence continues at coordinate 31,084,733 of CM054803.1, forward strand.
TAGCTGCGTGACTATATAAGCTAGTGCACGGAACTGGGGCAGCATACTGTTCTTTGGGAAGGCCGCTCTGAATGTGGTAGGCTTTCCGCAGAATATAGATAGATAGTCGTCTATCCTGTCATTGTTGTAGCCAACATTGCTAACTCCTTTAGCAGGCAAAGCGAAGCTTCTCCTCAGTTCTTCTTTAATTGAGATCCGCTTCAGTTGCATAGAGGCATCGCTTATGGAGTGGACGGCAAAACGTCCAATGATGTCTCCAGATATCGAATCTGAGTTGAGGTATATCTGAGACACCTGTCGAGGAAGGAAGAAGGTAGGCTTCCTTGAGAGGAACTGCTCCAATCCAGACGCTCTCAGATACGAGAAAATCTCGTCCATGAAGTCAAGGTCGCAGGCGTCAAACTCCATGACTGGTTCGCACCAGACACGGTCTTTGTCTAAGATTTCCTGCATGTTCCTTGGGGAGGCGAGAGAAAGATCTGCCATTTTATCTGTCACAAGAAAAGATTATCAGTATCGTTTGTTAGAGGTCTCAGAATTTTTGGAGCAAAGGATTTGAAGATATAGCGATAAAAGATAGTATAGCGATACTGAAAAGAGATAATGAAGTATAGTAACAGATTTAGTAATCATACCGATAAAATTATGAGAATAGAGAAGATAAGATGCAAGTAAAGGATTGCTAGAGGTCTCAGAATTTTCGGAGCAAAGGATTTGAAGATATACTAATGGCGGTTTCTAATACATGATCGAAAATATATATCTAACATGAAGGTGAAGAGTTTTCGATTAAAGGCCAAATTTAAATCTGCTTCATGATATGGACGGTTAAGATTGGATATTATAAAGAAGGTAATGATCACAGTAGCCGCCTAAGTCAAAGCCAGTTGTAACTTGCCTAAGTAGTAACTATGATAGGACATGCATTAAATGCGTGGCAGAATTCAGCATACTTATGCATAGAATGTCGTGCATTAAATGAGAGTCATTTTCATTAAATGACAAACTTTAAGATAATTAATACCATGCTGAATCTGAATTATAAGTGCAGAATACTGTTCTATTAATTACTACCGAGTAGAGATACGCAAACCTGTCAGCTGAACATAGTAGTCAGCTGATACCTCATGTAGATGGTTGCTGATTCTCTACGTACTAATTATACTCGCATGCGAGAGTGAACATTCCCCCCCTTACCGAAATGGTCCTCTCCCCGAAGACTCTTACTGACCGGGGCTCGGTAGGGGTCCAAGCAGACCTAGCTCTACTGAAAGTTCTTTGAATCTGGATTCAGCTAGAGGCTTGGTCAGAATATCAGCCCTTTGCTTGTCAGTATGGATCTTTTCCATCCTGATATCCTTCTTTTCGACATGGTCACGAATGAAGTGATGCCTAATGTCCACGTGCTTGCATCTCGTATGAAGTACAGGGTTCTGAGTGATTGCAATAGCACTGGTACTGTCGCAGAATATCGGCACTTCATTCTGAATGACATCATAGTCTCTTAGCTGCTGTCTCAGCCAAAGGATTTGGGCGCAACAACTTCCGGCAGCCATGTATTCAGCTTCAGTAGTTGACGTGGCTACTGTGTGCTGCTTCTTTGAAAACCATGAGATCAACTTACTGCCTAGGAACTGACAAGTTCCTGAAGTTGATTTTCTGTCAATTCTACATCCTGCATAGTCAGCATCAGAATAGCCAGTTAGTTCAATATTATCATCAGCTGGATACCATAAACCTAGGTCAGGTGTGCCTCTGAGGTAGTGGAGTATCTTCTTTGCTGAGTCCATGTGGCTCTGCTTAGGATTCGCCTGAAATCGAGCGCAGACACCTACAGCATAAGTTATGTCAGGACGAGTAGCTGTTAGATATAATAAGGAACCAATTATTGCACGAAATTCAGTTTGGTCTCATCGATACTCCCTCTTTATCAAGATCGATTTTCATATTCGTGTTCATCGGGATCTTGATAGGTTTGCCGGATGTGCAACCGAATCTTTTGATGAGGTCTCGAGTGTATTTGCCTTGGTTAATGAACGTTCCCTTTTCAGATTGTTTGACTTGAAAGCCGAGGAAATAGTTCATTTCACCCATCATTGACATCTCGAACTTGTCCTTCATCATTTTCTCAACCTGCTGACACATGACGACGTTCTTCGATCCGAAGATAATGTCGTCTACATAGATCTACACGAGTAATAAGTTGTCTTCCAGTCGGATGCTGAATAGCGTGCGATCTACTGTGTCTTTCTGAAAACCTTTCTGAAGAAGAAACTCTGACAGGGTATCGTACCAAGCCCTGGGTGCTTGTTTTAACCCATATAGAGCCTTTCTGAGTCTATAAACCTGATGTCCCTGCTGAAAGCCGGGCGGTTGTTCTACATAGACTTCTTCTTTCAGTACGCCGTTCAGGAACGCAGACTTCACATCCATTTGATAGACTCTGAATCTTTGATGTGTTGCGTAGGCTAGGAATAGTCTGATTGCCTCCAATCTTGCAACTGGAGCGAATGTCTCATCGAAATCTATTCCCTCAGCTTGACAGTAGCCTTTTGCCATGAGCCTTGCTTTGTTCCTTACTATAATGTTGTTTTCATCTCGCTTGTTCTTGAAGACCCATTTTTTTCCAATGACGTGTTGATGCCGGGGTCTGTCAACAAGCTCCCAAACTTCGTTTCTCGTGAACTGATTCAGCTCCTCCTGTATAGCTATGATCCAGTCAGCATCTTTAAGTGCATCCTTAATCGTCTGAGGCTCTTCAGTAGACAAGAAGCAGGAATATAATGTGCTTTCTCCTTGACAGAATCTGGATCTTGTCTTGACTTTTGCTGAAGGATCTCCAATGATTAGATCTGGAGTGTGAGCATCTAGCCACGATCTACGATGTTTCAACTCTTCATCTGAAATTTGATCAACACAGATAGTAGGTGAGTTAGGCATTTCAGTTGTACTATTCTGAGATTAAAGCAATTCAGTAATGAGAGTGTGATCTACTGAGTTTCCAGGTTCAGGGGCATTCAGCTCAGGAACATTAATAGATGTTCCCCCTGAGTTGTTATTCTCAGTAGTGGTCTTAGTTACCTCTAAGGTTTCTTCATCGACCTGAGTTACCTGGGATTGACTCTGTTCAGGAGAGTCAATCTATTCAGCTACTTGCGTTGCTGGTTCAGATTCAGTAGGCTTATCTTCAGTTTCTTCATCTGAATCATCATCCCAACAAAGCTGGATCCTTTCAGGTTTGTCTTTTAGGTTCAGATCCTGTAGCTGCGTACTGATGTCCTCAGATTCGGACTTAGAGTTATTGCTCCTGTCTTCAGTAGCAAACTCATTAAAAACAACATGAGGGCTTTCTTCCACGCAAAGGGTCCGATAGTTGAATACTTTGAAAGCTTTGCTGAGCCGAGAGTATCCTAAGAATACTCCCTGATCTGACTTGCTATCAAAAGTTTTCAGCTGATCTTTCCCATTATTGTGAATAAAGCACGAACAACCAAAGATATGGAAATAAGATAAAGAAGGCTTCCTGCCGTTCCATAGTTCATATGGTGTTCTCTTATGCTGCTTTGTCAGTAGAGATCGGTTCTGAGTATAACATGCAGTGTCAGTTGCTTCTGCCCAGAATTTGGTTGGGAGTCCTGAGTCTGCGAGTAGAGTTCTTGCTGCTTCTTTGAGTGTGCGATTCTTTCGTTCAGCAACCCCGTTCTGCTGAGGGGTGCGCGCAGCAGATGTCTCATGCTCAATCCCTTCGGTATTGCAGAACTCCTCTACCATGGAATTAAGGAACTCAGTTCCTCTGTCAGAATGAATTTTGATTATCTTGGTGTTCTTCTCGACACTGAGCTTTTTCAGAAGCGTTGGTAACTCTGTTTTGACGTCAAACTTGTTGGCAATGAATATGACCCATGTGTAGCGCGAGTAGTCATCGATGACCACTAAAGCATGTTTCTTGCCTCTGTCGTCACTGGAGAGACTGGACCGAACAAATCCATATGTAGCAGCTGAAGGATTCCATCAGTGGAAGGAGATGGAACAGGTGGATTTTGATTCCTTGTTTGCTTTCCCTTCAGACATGCTTCACACTGAGTGTCTTTGCTGAATACTTCATTCGGCAGTCCTCTTGCTAGAGTGTTCCTTGCTAGTTTGTTGAACGTTTTGAAGTTGAGGTGGCTGAGTCTCCTATGCCAAAGCCATCCCGTACGGTTGTCGTTCTTCGCCAACAGACAAGCTTCAGGTTCTGCTGAGTTCCAGTCAGCTACATATATATTCTTTTTACGCGAACCTGATAACATTGTTTTCCCTGTGGATTTATCAATGACATCACAGAAACCAGCGTCAAAAATCACTCTATTCGAGTTATCACAGAATTGACTAACAGAGAGAAGATTATGCTAAAGTCCTTCAACATATGATACTCTAGGAACTGTGGCAGTTCCAATGCTCAGTGTTCTGAATCCTCTTGTGTAGCCTTTTGCATTGTCTCCAAACTCGATTCTGGGTCCTTCTTCAGCTATATAATTCTTCAGTAGGTTCCTTTGGTACGTCATATGTCTTGATCATCCACTGTCCACATACCAAGGATCTTTGTGCACCTGCAAAACATAATTATATTTAGGTACCCTTTATTTTGCTTTTGGGTCCTTAGATGTTAGTTTTAGTAACCCAAATTTGTCTTACGACCCTGGTGGTCTCAGATATTTTCTTTCCACTTGAGTCAACATACTTGACCACTGGACTGGTCAAAGCTGACTTTTTAGGCTGTTCAGGTTCAGGAGTACGGATCTTCTGAGCTGGTGGACTGCTGACCTTTGCCTTTTGTGCGATTTTCTTCTTTTTCTGACTCTTGGAACCTCTTCTGACTATAGGATCATAGTAATATGACCCATACTGAGCTGGATGTGTCAACTGAGGTGGTCCATACTGATCAGCCCACTTAACTCTGCTAGTTCCCCCTTGACTGAACTGGGGTGTCTTGGTACTGATCTTCTGGTCAGAATACTAATGCGTAGGATGAGGTGCTTTCATCTTTTGTTTGTTCTTTGCTGAGGGGTTCAGAACATTTGCATTGATTGTTTCCCCTCGAACAAACCTATCAGCAAGACGCACTTCTGAGTGTACGGGGGCAGATGAGGAAGCTTCCTGGTTGAAACCAAGTCCTTCCTTACAGTGCTTGGGCTTGTTGCTTGCAAGCATAGCCTCTAGCTTCTTTTCAGCGCCCATGTAACGCTCAGTCATCAAGCTCTTCCAGACATCATCACTCTTCTTCAGTGTGTCGTGCTTGGTCTTAAGTCCTGACAGTTCTTGCTTCAGTAGACTCAGTTCAATATCTTTCTGAGTTAAGTCATTGGTCAAAACTGAAATTCGATCTTCTTGATGCTGAGACTTGGCCATCAGAGAGTTTATCTCCTCCCTGAGTCTCAACACAAGTCCTTCGGCTTCAGTAGCGGCCTTACTCTCCTGAGAAAGTCTCTGATTTTCCACTTTCAGGGTATCCAATTCCTGAAGAGTCTTACTGAGCTGCAGGCTCATCTGAATTTGTTCGTCTAACAGTTCTTCATAAGTGGCAGCAACGTCCAAATTCTCATCTGCACCTGAAATTGTGTCGTGTGTGCAGTGTGAAGAGGAGTTAAGTGGTTCATGAGAATTTACCTCATCCTCTTCTCTTGCCATTAGGCACTTTTCAGTAGCTTCTTCAGCTTCAAGCTCTAAGGCCATAAAAGCTGCTTCATCATCCGATGAATCTATGAAGGAGTCGACTTCTTCTGAGTCCTCTGAGATTTCGCCTGCTATATAAGATTGTCTCTTTTTGGCGAATTTCTCTCTCATTGCCTTGCGTGCTGCGCATTCAGCTCTACTGAGCTCAGGACAGTCGTATTGATAATGTCCTGGCTTTTTGCAGTTGTAGCAAGCGATGACTCTTTCTTCTTTGTTTTCGCTATCCTTTGATGGTGTTGAGTCATCCTTCTTTCTGCATTCAGAGGATTGTGAGTCAGGAGTGCGTTTTGGCGTATAATCTGACTTACCTTTAGTGTCTCGGTATGCTTTAGTCAGTTTTCTGCGCCTCTCCTTCTCCTTCTGATACTTCACGGCCAGCAGCGCGTACTTCTGAGCGAGACTTCCTTCTTGTAAATCGTTGAGTGAAGGTTCAGTCTTACTCGTTTTCTTGCTCGTCGCGGGAGATCTTACGGCCGATCGATGCTTTGAAAGCATGGTCAATTTTTATGTCAGCTTCAGCTCTTTGCTTTCGTTGAGGTCTGTCGAACTCAAACTCTTCTGCCTGAAGTTCTGAAAAGATATGGTCAAGAGAGATAACATCTAAATCAGAATGGCGCAATAAAGTGGCAAAAGGTGTCCAGTGTCCGTCCGGCAGTGCCCTCAGTATCTTGAGATTCATCTCTCGGTTGTTGAATGTCTTTCCCAGCCCGTTGATGGAGTTCATCAGATTCGTGAATCTGACATTTAGATCTTCTATTTTGTCACCGGCATGAGAGACAAATTTTCCGGCTTTTTGGAGTTCCGGCGCTAGTTTGTTAGCTTTTATCTTCCGAGTCCCCCGACTCGGTAGCGCTAGAGCGTCCCGCAGTTCCTTTGCGGTTTTGCATTCCTGAACCCTGCCAAGATACGAATCACTTAAGGTGGTTAGTATAACGTTTCTGGCGACACGGTCTAAGTTATGAAGTTTCTTCTCCTCAGGAGTGAAGACACTTCTGTCTTTGGGAATCTTCTTTCCCGATCACCATTCCTCCTCCAACAGCTGCATCCTGAGTCACGACGCTGTCGATCATAGGAATGATAGGCCCTTCCTCAAGTACTTCAGTCATACTGTCGTGGAGGGAGGTCAGATGTGCTTCCATCCTGACCCGCCATACCCCATAGTTCTCTACCGAGAACATAGGTACCATTCTTATACCTGACATATCAGCCATGAAGAATAATGATATGAATGTAGAGTGATATGCAGTTTTTCGGATCCGTTCAAGTAGACCAGTTCAAGATAACAAGAGTCTTATAGAACTCCCGCTCTGATACCAATTGTTGGTCCCGAGAGTATGGTCAGGTGTAGAGGGGGGGGGGGTGAATACACCTGAAACCGATTTTCTCAACTTCGAACACGAACAGTCCTATTCAGGAAAGTGCCGTACTGAAATAATTCAGCAGACCAAATAGCTGTTCTGAATCATGTGTGGCAAAGAGTCTGACTCTACTGAGATCTGCTAGCTGACTGAGTCAGAATTCAGTATCAAACAGGTATAGCTCAGCGGTGCGGAAAAGTGTAGGCCCAAATCAGTTGAGTGGAAAAAACCATTTTAGCAAGTCTCAGTTCAGCAAATAGACAGTTCAGTAAGATGAGACAGTTGTATGATTTTAAAGTAGGTTTTTAGTATGAAAAGTAAAATCAATGCAACAGTAATCAAAAAGCAATAACAAGACACAGATTTTTAAAGTGGTTCGGATATCAATCGATCCTACGTCCACTGTCCCGAAAAGTTTAGGAGGCTATTTATTATACTGAGTTAGTCTCAGTCAGCTTGTGCACAGGACAAAGCCGTGGCTTGGGGATTATACTGAGCAAGTCCCAGTTTACAAAGGCATCAAACTAAAGTGTTTGACAAACTTCTCCAACTATGAAGGAGTCCTTTTACAATAAGGATTGGGTTCAAATATGAACTCCTTCGTCTAAGCTATAAGTATATTCTGTTGAGCTTAAGGTTAGAGGGATAGGGAATGAGAGAGTGGCTTCTAGATCGACGAACAGCTGAAATAAGCTTTAGGTTCGTGTATCGTCGATTTGGATACTAGAGGCTCTTCTAACAGTTTAGCTTGGTTCCCTATGAGCTGAGAAGGTAGTCTTTCGCCGGAGATAGATCTTCAAATTCTTGCGGAAGACTTAGGGTTTTTGGTTCTAGCTCTTTTGAATGCTTGTGTTTGTTTTCGTCGTTAAGCTTATGCGCATTCGTCTCTCTTTCTCTTTTTCAAAGCTTGAAATGTCCCTCTATTTATAGAGCAGAGATTGGAAAAGATCCGTTGGAGACGATCTTCCTTTCTCTCTCTTTTGGTAGCTAACGGCTCTTTTTGAAGGATGTAACAGTGTCCTTTCCCACCTTTTCTGGAAATATGTTAACTTGCAGCTTTAGTAGGTAGAGACACGCGTATGCTTGTCATTTGTCGAGGATTATGGAGTGGTTGAGATGGAACAGACTTCGAGGCATACTGAAGTTAACTTCTCTTTTCCTCGTACTTGACAATACTGATTGCATAAAAAAGTGTCTGACAATTTAAAAGACTGTCTGCCGTTGCTGAGTCTGATCTTCATTCAGTAGAGAGTCAGCTGAGGGTACTCTACTGATGGTCAGCTCTGAGTTCAGTGAACTACTCCTGCCGAGTTCGGTTCTACCGACTCCTTCGATATCTTGCTCTCGCCGAGTCCAAGAAATACCGAGTCTTCTACTTCTGGTGCTGAGGCTGATAAGCTACTGACCGCCTTAACCAGAGCAGAGTGTCTACTGAGTCTGAAACCTCAGAGACAAAACAATTACACGGGAATGGTTCATCAATCAAGATAGGGTTTTGGGATCTTCAAATCTTCAGATAAGTACAGAGCACGAGGCTACTGAGCTTACGGTCAGTGCTGAAGACAGAATCATTTCCCACTAAGTATAACAGTGCTGAGGATAAAATCATCACCCAACAGTTATCCTTGTTCCCCTTCTCTTATCTAACCGAGCTCAATTATAATACTCATAGCTTAGAAACCCCCAGGGAGTTCACATTCTTGTGAAAACGTTCTTATTGTAAGTATTTCCTCATAGTTGGAGAAGCCTCAAACTCTTTAAGTTCGAAAACCCTTGTAAAGTCACTACGACTATAAGTAGAGAATCTCTCTTCTGAACAGATCACTGAGAACTTGCTCAGTATAAGCATCAAGTTTGTATCTGTCTTGAGAACAGATCACTAAAACTTGCTTAGTATAAATATAACAAGTATCCTGCTTTGGTCAGGACAGTGGACGTAGGACCCAGTGTGTCCAAACCACTTTAAAAATCTGTGTTGATTTACAACTTCCCTTAACTGATCAATTGCATTAAAACTGTATTTCATCAAACTCAGCATAAAACAGATTTTCTAACCGAGGCGTTTGATAGGGCCTACACTTCCGCACACAACTCTGATACTGAACAACTGTTCGACTGACTCAAGTTAGTAGAGCTGAACTTAGTAAAAGAAATCTGTGCCCAAGTAATCGTAAAAGTAGATATGGCTATCTCACTTAGTTCAGTAGCAAACTCAGCAAGAGTTGACTTTCGCGTTTGAGAAAAAAAATCTATATTAAAGTGTATTCACCCCCTCCCCCTCCTCCTCCCCCTCTACACCCGAACCACGTCTCAGGACCAACAATTGGTATCAGAGCGTTGTTCTTACAGATCATCGTTTTCTGAAACTGGTCTATCTCGACCAAAGATCCTAGGAAAACCCGTTTTCACTGCATCTTGCATCTCTTCATTGCATCCTATATCCTATCTTTTCACTGGCTGAAATTTTAGGGATTAGGACGGTACCCATGTTCTCGACTGAGAACTACGCGGTATGGCGAGTGAGGATGGAGGCACATTTAACCTCGCTGCACGACAGTATGACCGACGTCCTGGAAAAAGGACCTATTGTTCCGATGATCGACTCAGTCGAACTTGCATTGGACGGAACACCAGGTGCCAGAACCGATCCGAAGGTCGCCAAGGACAAGAGCCTCTTCACTCCTGAGGAGAAGAAACTGCATAATCTCAACCGAGTCGCTCAAAACGCAATACTGATGACAATTAGTGACTCATATCTCGGGAGAGTACATGATTCCAAGACTGCAAAGGAGCTATGGGATGCTCTCGCAGTACTGAGCCAAGGAACTCCACAGATCAAAGAGAACAAACTAGAGTTAGAGCTGCAGAAACTCGAGACATTCGCTATGCTTCCTAGGGAGTCCATAGACGATTCACAAATCAGATCAACTTCATCAACGGACTTGGGAAAACATTCAGCTACAAGGAGACCAACAAAAGATTCTAAGGGCTCTTAGCAGGCCCAAGTGGTATTCTTTTGCTACGTGTATGAGGAGATCTGACTTGAATTCTTTTACTCCTGATTATGTGTTTTCAAAGCTGAAAGCAGAGGAGTTCGAATTCAACCTCCCACACACCCCCGGTGCCAAAGCTGAAGTGTCAATGGATCATGCATATAAGGCATCAGCTAGCACTCCCAGAGCAAGTCCCTCAGCAACAAGCCAGTCAGCTAAAAGCTCAGTAACAATACCTACTACTGACAACTTGGCTGAAAAATATGCTCTCCTTGCTGTGAAATACCAGAAGGGGAAAGAGATTGTTGGTCCCGAGATAAACGTTCAGGTGTAGGGGGGGGGGTTGAATACACCTGAAAACTTTCTCAACTTAAAACGCGAACAGTCCTATTCAAGAAGATGTTGTACTGAACAGGTTCAGTAGACCAGATCAGTTGTTCTGAATCGTGTGGCAGAGTGACTGACTTTACTGAGGCCTGCTAGCTGACTTAGGTCAGAATCCAGTAACGTTCAGAAGAAGTTCAGTAGAGTGCGGAAATGTGTAGGCCTAATTTAGTTGAGTTAGAAAATATTTTTAGAAAAACTGTTTCAGTATATTAGTGCAGTCTTTTAAGCTTTGTTGAAACACATTTGAATGATTTGAAAGATATTTTCAGTATGAACAGTAATTAATGCAACAGTAAAATAAAGCACACAGAACACAACAATTTTTAAAGTGGTTCGGATCCAAGAATCCTACGTCTACTGTCCCGAAAAGATTAGGAGGCTATTTTATTATACTGAGTTAGTCTCAGTCGGTTTGTGCACTGGACAAACACTGGTCTTAGTGATTATACTGAGCAAGTCACAGTTTACAAGGTATCAAACTGAAGTGTTTGACAAACTCTCCAACTATGAAGGAGTTCTTTACAATAAAGAATAGTTCAAGGATGAACTCCTTCGATCTAAGCTATAGATATGGTCTGCTGAGCTTAGGTTAGAGGGAATGGAACGAGAATGAGGCTTCTAGAGCGACGAACGGTAAGATATAAGCTCTGGGTTCGTGTTCAATCGCTTGGATACTCGAGCCTATAAGTCTGATTCAGCACGGTTCCCTTTGAGCAAGAATGTGGCCTTTCGCTTGGAATAGCTCTTTGAAGATCTCGCGGAAAGCTTTAAGTCGATTCGAAGATGCTCATAATTGCTTGTGTGTTCTTGATATGTGTCGTGAGCTTTGATTTGAATTCTTCCCTCTATTTATAGATGAGAGGCATGGAAAGATCCGTTGGAGACGATGATCCATGTGTCTCTCTCTTTTGGGTAGCTAACGGCTATTTCAAAGAATGGTGGCAGAGTTTTTTCTCTCTATTTCCGGAAAAGTGTTGACTTGCAGCTTTAATCAGAAAGTAGACAGCTGGCTGCTCGTCATTGGTTGAGGCTGAAGAGAGTAGGTGAGATAAACAGAATTCAAGACTGATCTGAAGCTAACTTCTCTGTACCTCGTATGACTCTGCTGATTCTACTTATAAGATACCTAACTGTTAGGAGACTGTCTGGCCGTTGCTAAGTCTGATATACGTTCAGTAGCGTACTCCTGCTGAGTCTAGCTCTACTGAAGATCAACTCCAAGTTCAGTGAACTACTCCTGCTGAGTCCAGTTCCACTGACTCCTTTAAGTATGCTACTCCTGCTGACTCCAGCACTACTTAGTCTTCTTCTCATGTTACTGAGGCTGATAGTCTACTGAAGAATCAGCAGACAGAACTTAACGCCTGAACCATATATAAAGGATGTCTACTGAGTCTGAAACTCTCAGAGATAGAGACAGAACAAATACAACTCAATGGTTCACCAATCAAAGTAGGGTTTTGGGATCATTCAAATCTATGAGCACTATGCTACTGAATCATCTTCCAACAATTTCCCTCTATTTGATGATGCTAAAATCTAACACTATAAACTGTCAGAAACAAACTCCTTACAAATATTACAAGTAGAATCAGTGGAGATGTTGATCAAGTTCTAAACTACTGAGGGAGAACAGGAGAGAAGTATCAAAACCTATTCAGAAATCTAACAACGAATTCCCTCTGAACATCCTAATACAATAACTTCCCTCAAGCTTCGAACCAGAACAGATCTATCAGCTAACCAAGAACAGACAAACACAGATATCAATAGTGAGTGTGTGAGTCAGTAATCACTTAGGTGATTCTGAGTGTTAAGCATAAACAAATAAGGCCATGAAGACAATAAGGTATTATCGGGTCGAACAGCAAAGATGTTTTATAGATATGAAAATTCAGTACATTACATCACTTGCTATTCTAGAAAACAAAATAAGATACAAAGAAGCTAACATCTATCTCCTGAACTGCTGGATCCGTGCTTTGAAATCTCTTGACTTCTCCTCTGGCAACGGCAATCCATACATCTATAGGTGTCTTTTCTGAGCTTCTGTATCTTCAGCATATCAGCAGGAACATTTTCTTCAAGATCTAAGACTTTGATAGAATTGCTGACCTCTCCTTCTATTACTCCAATATCTAGAGATCCATCAAGCTTCAGTGGAGGAGGCAGCGGTCTTGGAACAGGGACTCTGACATTTTCTTTTTCAGCTAAGGATTTCTAGACTCTTGCATAGATCTCAAGGTCACTCACTAGAAGCCATTCAACGAATGCAGTAACCTTGTCCATGTCGGGCTAAAAGTTCCAGATGAAGTATCTCTTCACAAATTCAGCTTTGAGAGTTTCCCATTTTTGAGTCCGCTCCCATGGCATCCAATGATCAATCATTGGCCATCTATGGATCTTTAGATCAATAGGCTTCTTGGCTCATCTGTACCTATACGGAGTCTCAGCTTGTTTGTCAGGTACCCTCTCTCTCGTCTCTTTCTCAGTCCTTATTCTCAGAGCTTCTAAGTCAGACTGCCACAGTCTTTCACGAGCTTCTTTGATTTGTCTGGCTTCAACAGTTCTGTCTAGAGCCCTTTCCATCGTGTCCCACATCTCTTTCATCTCTAACTCTTGTTCCTTAGAGGGGACGTACGACGGTGCATGTTCCTCTTCTTCTTCTGACTCAGTAGGAGTTTGAGATTTTGACTTGGTTTCACCCTGCTGTCCAGTTTGCTGCTGCTGCTGTTCCTTTTCTTTTTCCTTAGCGGCCTCATCGCCGATTTTTAGCTTTCTAGGGGGTTGCCAAGAACCTTGCTTCCTTCCCCCTTGGACCTTAGTCTTTGTATTCGCAGGAGATTTCTTAGGCTTATTTGCAGCCTCTGCCTCAGCAATTTCCCAGGCGAGCTTCTCATCTGCCTCGATCTAAGCTCTCTCCTCGGGACTAATGAACCTCTTAGCTCCTTTATTTGGTGGGGTTGGGAGTTTCAGCAGTTTCTTCCCCTTACCTGCCAACGGAGGAGGCAGAGGAGTTTCCTCCTCATCATAGTCCTCCTCAATAAAGTCAGCAACCTCCTTGATATGTTCATTGGAAGTTTGGGTTGCTGAGTCTTTTGGTCCTGAGCCGCTTGGGCCGGTCTCAGCAGGCTCTACATCTCCTGCAGCTGAGACACCCTAGGCCTGACCTTTGCCATGGGAGTCAGTAGGAGCGGATTGACGTCCACATGCTCCTCTTACTGATATAGTCCCCCTCGGTGCCTTCATTGTCCTTTCCCTTTCCCCCTTTTTGGCATCATCAACTGAGCCAGGGGTAAGGACCAAAATCTTCTTATTCAGACCTTCGTATGCCGTGGCCAGCTGATCCAAAGCTGCCTGCATTTTCTCGAGGCGGAGGTGGAGTTCATTCCTTTCTTCGATAAGCTCATCGCCATACTTCTTATGTGAAGAATCCACCACGGTCTGAATGGCCTACAACTTAGCATCCATCTTTTCTTCTAGAGTCTTCTGGATAGTTTGAAGTCTGAGCTCGGAGGCTTGACTCATTGAAGAGATGGATTCAGCATGGGCTGACTGAGCTGACTTAAAATCTTCGAGTAGTTTCTTCTGGTTAGCTTCCATCAGCGCTTGTTGCCTTTCGAACTCTGCTCTTTCAGTGGATAGAGCATATGAGAGAATAGTGGAGAAGTCCGGAGCCAGTGTGATCTGAATAGAGGTTCTGAGCTCCTTCATCTCCTCACTCTGAGCTAGAGTCGACTGTTTCCACGTCTTGTGGACAGCCTTGGCCAGAAGTATGGACAGAAGTTTGTTATGTGCGCCTTAACTTCTCAGGGCCTTGGCCACAGTCTTGGAGCGTCGGCTTTTGGGGTTGGGCGCTACCTCGAATGCAGACCCCAGCAGAAGCTGTACTGGGTCCACGGTCTGAGAGGTACCAGCCGCCGACTTGACTTGAGGGAGGATGCTGAGTGGAATTTCAGCAGATGAGGGTTGGGCACCCTCCTCCAGTTGAGATCCCTTCTCAGGGCCTGAATCACTGGGCGGGTCCTGATCATCAGGATCAGACCTGTCTGAAGGTGCGGCTGCTGTAGTCGGGACACGGTCATTCAGCATGGCCAGCATCGCCGCCCATATGTCCTCCATGGAGCAGAGATCCGCAGGCTCAGAATAGCCTATCTTCTCGCGAATAATCAGCTCCTCCTCATGGAGTTGTTCGCAGGATGGTGTTGGATCAGCTTGTTAAGAGTTGACCACGCCTAGAACCTGATCAGTGTATGAAGCCTGGCCTGCCTTGCGAGAGCAACCAAGTTAGAATGACTTGATATCTCTGGGATGGCCTCTAAGACTTCTCGGGGGGCTCTGGTTTGAAGAGCTGAAGCGTCCATCCCGATTGTCTCGGCTTCAAAAGTTGTCTCTACTTCTTCGACGGTGTCTTCTGAGCAGTTTTGGGAGGCGACCTCTTCTTGGTCAGGGTGGTGGACTTCTTCGATCCTTTCTTGGGCTCGGTAAGCCCTGCTCCAATTTGTTGTAGGGCTGCTACCCTGCTGTGAAAGCGGATCTTCTTTGGGTTGAAGTACCCCTTGTCAGCATATGCGATGTGGTCAGCACCCCAGAGGTCCTTTATCATCACTGTCAGCTTCATCCCATAGAGAAGCTTCCCTTTGACAGTGAGACAACTCATGGCTTTATCAAATTTTGCAGCCTGAGTCATGAACTCTTTTAGGAAGGATTTTGTCCAGTTGACATGTGCTTTGTCATAAATCGCCATCATCATCTGTAGCTTAGGTCTGGACACCTGATCAAATGATCCCGCTTGGCAAGTCAAGATCTGAGTGACTATGTACGCCAACGCTCTGAATTTCGGCAACATTGAGTTCTTCGGGAAGGTAGCCCTGAACGATGTGGGCTCGCCACAGAAGATCTCCAAGTACTCGTCCAGCATATCATCTTTGCATCTCGTCACACTGATACTTGTGTTGGGCAACTGAAAGCTCCGCTGAAGAGCTTGCCTTATTGACATCTGTTTGATTTCTGAATCTGCGCGAGTAGGATCTATCACGTGATGGATGAGAAAGAGTCCCACAATATCTCCATCATCCACTGAGTTGGAGTTCAAATACAGCTTCGATACTTGTCGTTTGAGGAAGAAGGCCGGCTTCCTCGATAAGAATCCTTTAAGGTCAGACGCTCTCAGCGCCTCGAAGATCTCGACCATGAAGTCCAGATCACAGGAGTCGAACTCCATGATTGGCTCGCACCAAACACGGTCTTTCTCCAGGATTTCTACTAGGTCGCCCGGGGCAGCAACAACAACATTCGTAGAAGCCATGTCTATAATCTGCAAAACGAGACATCAATATCGAAAAAAAAAATATAGCAAATAATCTTAGAATACTGAATATGCATGTAAGTTTACCGTAGAGATTTCTGAGAGATTATGAAAGAAGTTTGCAAATAGTAGATTAAATTCTCAAAAAGTTTTAGGGTTTAAGGTTGCAGAGCGAAAATGGCGGTTTTCAGACTTTGAACGTGTTTTATATGATCAAGAAGGTGAACAGTTTTATATCAACGGTTCAGTTCAAATCTGCTTTATGAGATGGACGACCAAGATTTAATGTTATAAAATAGGTAATGATCAAAATAGCCGCCTAAGTCAAATTAAAGTTGTATATAGCCAAAGAAGTAACTTGATTAGACATGCATTTAATGCGCCGCAGATTTCAGCATACTTAGCATAGAATGTCGTGTATTAAATGTAAACCGTTATATTAAATGACATTTCCTAATGCATTGAATACGAAGCTGAATCTGAATCATTAATGCATAAAATATGACATTGGTTACTGAGTAGAGATACGCAAACTTGTCAGCTGAACATCGTAGTCAGCTGATACCTCGTGTAAATGGTTGCTGAATCTCCATGTACTGAATAAGTTCAGTACTGAGAGTGAACATTCCCCCTTGCTGAATGCTCCTCTCCTGAATCCACTTACTGACTGGAGTCAGTAGGGTCCAGCAAACCTAGCTCTACTGAAAGTTCTCTGAAACTTGCTTCAGGTAGAGGCTTGGTCAGAATATCGGCCCTTTGGTGGTCAGTATGGATCTTCTCCATCCTGATATTCTTCTTTTCGACATGATCACGAATGAAATGGTGTCTGATGTTCACGTGTTTGCATCTAGTATGAAGAACAGGGTTCTGAGTGATTGCAATTGCACTGGAGCTGTCGCAGAAGATCGGTACTTCATTTTGAATGACGTCATAGTCGCGTAGCTGCTGTCTCAGCCAAAGGATTTGGGCGCAACAACTTCCGGCAGCCATGTATTCAGCTTCAGCAGTTGACGTCGCTACTAAATGTTGTTTCTTTGAGAACCATGAGATCAGCTTACTGCCGAGGAACTGACAAGTTCCAGAAGTTGATTTTCGGTCAATCCTACATCCTGCATAGTCAGCATCAGAATAACCAGTTAGTTCAATATTGTCACCTGTTGGATACCATAAACCCATGTCATGTGTTCCTCTGATATAGTGGAGAATCTTCTTTGCTTAGTCCATATGGCTCTGCTTAGGATTCGCCTGAAATCGAGCGCAGACACCTACAGCATATGTTATGTCAGGTCGAGTAGCAGTTCGATATAATAATGAACCAATAATAGCGCGAAATTCAGTATGGTCTACTGATACTCTCTCTTTATCAAGATCAATTTTCATATTCGTGTTCATCGGGATCTTGATTGGTTTGCCGGATGTGCAACCGAAAAACCTGATGAGGTCTTGAGTGTATTTGCCTTGATTGATGAATGTTCTCTTCTCAGATTATTTGACTTGAAAACCGAGGAAATAATTCATCTCTCCCATCATCGACATCTCAAACTTATCCTTCATCATTTTCTCGAACTACTGACACACGATAACATTCTTTGAGCCAAATATAATGTCATCTACGTAGATCTGCACAAGTAATATGTCATCATCCAATCGAATGCTGAATAATGTGCGGTCTACTGTGCCCTTCTGAAAACCTTTCTGAAGAAGAAACTCAGACAGGGTATCGTACCAAGCCCTGGGTGCTTGTTTTAACCCATACATAGCCTTTCTGAGTCTATAAACATGTTGTCCCTGCTGAAAGCCGGGAGGTTGTTCTACATAGACTTCTTCTTTCAGTACGCCGTTCAGGAACGCAGACTTCACATCCATTTGATAAACTTTGAATCGTTGATGTGTTGCGTAGGTTAGGAATAGTCTGATTGCCTCCAATCTTGCAACTGGAGCGAAGATTTTGTCAAAATCTATCCCTTCGGCTTGACAATAGCCTTTTGCCATGAGTCTCGCTTTGTTCCTCACTATGACGTTGTTTTCATCTCGCTTGTTATTGAAGACCCATTTAGTTCTGATCACATGTTGATGTCGGGGTCTGTCAACAAGCTCCCATACTTCATTTCTCGCGAACTGGTTCAACTCCTCCTGCATAGCTATGATCCAATCAGCATCCTTAAGTGCGTCCTCAACTGAATGAGGTTCTTCAGTAGACAAGAAGCAGGAATATAATGCGCTTTCTCCTTGACAGAATCTGGATCTTGTCTTTACACTTGCTGAAGAATCTGCAATAATTAAGTCAGAAGTGTGAGCGTCCAGCCACGATCGACGATGTTTTAACTCTTCATCTAAAATTTTATCAACACAGATAGTAGGTGAGTTAGGAATTTCGGTTGTACTATTTTGAGATTGAAGCAATTCAGTTCAGGGGCATTCAGCTCAGGAACTGCATTTGTTCCCCCTGAATTATTATCCTCAGTAGAGGTCTCACTTACCACTTGGGTTTCTCCATCGACCAAAGTTACCTGGGATTGACTCTGTTCAGTAGAGTCAATCTGTTCAGCTACGTCTACTGCTGACTGAGATTCAGTAGTCTTATCTTCAATTTCCTCTTCTGAATCATCATCCCAACACAGCTGGATCTTTTCAACTTTATCTTTTAAGCTCAGATCCTGTAGCTGCTTACTGATGTCCTCAGATTCTGATTTTGAGTTTCTTCTCCTGTCTTCAGTAGCAAACTCATTAAAATCAACATGAGGGCTTTCCTCCACGCAAAGGGTCCGGTAGTTAAAAACTCTGAAGGCCTTGCTGACCCGGGAGTATCCTAAGAAGACTCCCTGGTCTGACTTGCTATCAAAAGTCTTTAACTGGTCCTTTCCATTATTGTGGATAAAGTACGAACACCCAAAAATATGGAAATAAGATAAAGGCTTCCTTCCTATCCATAATTCATATGGTGTTTTCTGATGCTGCTTTGTCAGTAGAGATCTGTTCTGAGTGTAACATGCAGTGTCAGTTGCTTTTGCCCAGAATTTAGATGGGAGTCCTGAGTCTGCGAGCAGGGTTCTTGCTGCTTCTTTGAGTGTTCTGTTCTTCCTCTCAGCAATCCCATTTTGTTGAGGCGTGCGCGCGAGAGACGTCTCATGCTCTATGCCTTCAGCTTTGCAGAACTCTTCCACCATCGAATTCAGGAACTCAGTTCCTCGGTCTGAATGTATGGTTTTGGGGTTCTTCTCGACACTGAGCCTTTTCAGAAGCGCATGCAACTCTGTTTTGACGTCAAACTTGTTGGCAATAAATATGACCCATGTGTAGCGTGAGTAGTCATCAATGATGATGAACAAATTATAATTCTCGCAAGTGCACAAATTGGTGTAATACCTAATCTAGCAACTCCCGAGGTCGATCTCACAAGGACTCAACTGGGTTCTAATTATCCTAATTATTTCACTATCTACTTGGTCCTAAACTGGGTTTGGTTTATCCTAAATTACGAAATTAAAATAGCAAGATAGTAAGAAAACAAATAAAAGCGAAGCAAATTGGATAATGGGTGTGGTTTCAAGATTGATGAAGAGTGCGGAGGTTTAACAACCACTATGCCTAAGATGATCGATTCATTCCCATTCTCTAGCTAGCATTTATGAATTTCTTTTGTTGGTTCATCCACTAAGGCTCTAAGGATTCCGTATGATGGCAGGAGATCTCTAATTTATAATTCTAAGGGTCAATCAAGTGATCATACCATGAACCTAAGGATCGTATCATGCTCAAGGATTTAAGGAACCATCTAAACTATCCCAAACCAATGGTGAAAATCTAGACACTTAATTACTGGTCTAAATAAATAACCGGGTATGATGCGCCGTATTATCTATCACCTATATTCTCTACTATTATCTAAGATGATGGCCAGTCACATTAAAGAATCATAGAGAAATCAAAAGCAGGCTCAACAATTAAGAAACAAAATAATTCATTCATTGGAAAACTTGGGTTTGAATCAATTCATCAAAAACATAGGTCCTGCTAAACCCCCACACAAGGGAATTGAGCTACTCATATTCGCAGGAAAATAACACAAAAGATGCAAAAATAATCCGTAGAATTCAAGTATCAAAAACCCTAAACAAAACTGAGAAGGAATAATACAACCTAGAATCTAGCGGATTGATCCTCGCGCTTGGTTCTCGGGTTGTGGTCTTCAATCTTCGTCTTGAATCTTCAACGTAGGGATGCCTTGGGTGTTTCTCTGCTTTGGAGGGTGGAAAAAGTCGGAATTATGGTGTGTGGTCCGAAGGAAAGAAGTCCGGACGAGTTTATTTAGGTTTTGGGCCGAAAAAAAAGGTTTTTGTACTGTAAAAGACGCGGACCGCGGTCCAGTACAAAAGGCGGACCGCGGTCCGACCTGTTCTGTCAGCGCACTCCCGTCTGTAATTTTCTGCACTGACCAATATTGGGAAAAACGTGATATCTCCTTCGATAACCGTTGGATCGTCCCAAAACTTTGCCACACTGTTCCTAACACATAGAAATACGATGTGGACGGTGGAGATCGGATTCTAAGATAGTTAGATCCGTCTGCCACTTGATTTTCCAACTGCCTTATTACACGAGCTCCGAAACACGGTTTCTTCAACATCCGGCTTCAAATCTTCTTCATTCTTCATCCAAACAACTACATCTTTGCCAACAATGCATCAATGGTCATGATTTCTTTCATTTTGGTGCCAAATACCACCAAATATGCTCAAAACGCGCGAGAAACCTACAAAACCAAAAACCATCGAAAGTATACAATTCTAAGCAAAACAAAAGCTAAAAATGAATAGAAAACAATGTAAATAAGAATAAAAAGAACACGATGAGATGGTATAAATACCAGTCATGAAACCCCCCAAACCTAAGCTTTTGCTTGTCCTCAAGCAAAGAAACAAGATAAAAGAAAGACTATGACTAAATATCAAAAAGATGAACATAACAATTCAAGCCTAATTCAGTTTTTTGGAAGAACACATCATTAGCACGTGAAAATCATTCAAGCTTGATGCCACCTTCAAAACAAAATAGAACATAGATGTAGTGTAGTCCCTCTCCAGAAATCTGTATCACTCAAACACTCAAGTGTATAAGGGTAAAATCATCACTCAAACTCAACCCTAGGAGAGCATCTTCATAAGCTTGCAGATTGTCTAATTCTACTCATAATGAACACAATTCATGGCAAAGATCTCGAAGGTCTTACTTTGGTTGTAGTGGGGCTAATGCATGTAATAAAAAGGTAGGGAAGATATAGGAAAAGTGACTCATAATGTACGAACAATCAAGGGATCTAGTATAGCAACCAAATGATGATATATCAAAATAAACCTCTAAAACCAACCACCTTTGAATCACTCATAATCAAACAAATCAAGACTCCCCAAGTTCTCACTTTTTCCAAAATAAACTCCCTTTTTCATCTTCATCATTTTTTTTCACTTTTTTTTTTATCATCTCTCAACTCTAACATATGTCATTAATAAACCCCCTTTCAATCAAAGTTGGGAGTATAGGCACAAGTCTCCCATATTCTATCCAATTGTTTACCTGCCAACTCTTTACCAATAATTAAATAAGGATTTCAACATACTACGGTGTCATCAAGTTTGATACCAGGCTGGATAGGATTAAAAAATAATTCACATCAATCTCACTTTTTACCAAAAAAATTGTCCCTTGATCACCAAACCCTCACAAGCCTCCATTTCCTCCCCTAAGCACAAATGACTCTACTAGATCCTCGGTTAAGGCTAGATAGGCTAGGTAATTTAAGTGGAGGTACATGAATAAAAAGGAAACATTAAGCTCAAAGGGGCTTACTAGGTTTATGTTCAAGGTAGGAATAATATTTGGCTCTGGCTAAAGAACGAGATAGTGCCTAAGATCATATCAATGCCATATACGAAAAGTGTTCAATAAACTTCAAACAGACTCAAAGCAAGTTCTAAATGTTCTCCCTAAAGCGAGTATCACACATGAAAGAAATTGAGACCGACATAGGATTTCGTCAGTTCACAATTGGCTCAAATTCTCACAAAAGGCTTTTGGACTACCATATTTTTACACCCTACATGTTCGAAAATTTTATCATGCTCAAATTCAATCCAACAATGCTTCAGCAAACAAAAATTTTAAGGCAAGAAATGCATAATCATCAAATAGCATAAGTCATAGTAGTTCAAATATCTAGTACATGGAGAATCATCAGAATCATAATAATATAGATCAAATCAATAGGCTTCAAGATTCTACATACCCCCCCAAACCTATCTGCGAGCTAGTCCCTAGCATGAAAATAGAGTGAAACAAAGAAAATTGGGTAAACGAATCTTTCTAGAGAGTAAAACATGATTCTGGTATGTGTAGCTACCCATCTCAGATGAAAATCCCGGGCTGGCCCCCTCACAATCTCCCCAAGTTGCTCCTCATTGAGTCGATTGTTGCACTATAGGAACCTGATAAAAACTTGAAAGGCTATTTAGAAAACAATAATGTTCACGCCCAGTTAGCCTTCCTAGCATTTTATCAATAAATAAAAGAGGAAATGGATCATGTTTTATAAAAAACTTCATCTCCCGGTAGTCTGTACATATCCTCCATATGGTGGTCAACCAAGTATGTACGAACATTTGTTCGCTATTTCTTACTTCATCCAGCATCACGGGGTTGAGTCTTCTTTCAGGCTTCTTAACAGATTTGATATCATCTTCCAAAATCTTTGTTGAAGAGATCTTCAATCTTATCTCCTCCTCCTCACATACTCCCTCTTTAGTGTCTTGTGTAAATGCTGCTTTTGTTTTATCCTCCGTGAATCCCTGTAAATGAGATTTCTGCTCTAAAGTGTGAGTGCAGTCATTATCATTAAACTCATCAAGAGAATGGACAGATAGAACAAGCGAAGAAAATTGGTTACCATGTTTAACGTCCTTAAGATGATCCGAGAATGGAACAGGAGGTCTATATGGTTTGATTATTTCTTCATTCCTCTTTTCATTCTCCTTTTCAACTTTCTCCGTAGTTACCAAATTTTCTTCCTCTTTCTTGGGATCTCCATCCACCACTTCTTCAGGCATTTCTTTATCCTTTCCTGCACAAAGTGGAAGATCATCAAAGATATAATCTGAATTTTCATTCACATTACTACTTGTCAAGGATGGGATGACTTTTGCGGGCTCCATATGTACAGGAAGCTCACATTGTTGACTCCTTATCTCAAGTATATCATTGACTATATTCCCAACATGAGTCTCAATGTTCTTTATGTTCTTTGCGTATTTTCAGAGATTTTCTATGGTAAACTTTATGTTCTATAGCACTTGTACTAACTTACTCTATTTTCAAGTACTAATATTTGATTTTGCAGATTAAGACATGGAGAACATCTCAGTTATCGTTCCTGTGAACATTCTGGAGATCCTTGAGATGGATCGTGTTTGGTGTTAGCCCGTAATGGAGTTCGACTCCAGCAAACTTGAGGTGTTATACGACGTTTTTGATGCTCTCAGAGCATCTGGACTGGAACGCTTCTTGTCAAAGAAGCCATCTTATTTCCTCCCGCGTCAGATTGCTAAATTCTACCTCAATATGGAGGAGGTAGATGGAGACTTATTCTGGTCTTTCGTCGCTCATAGTGTTCCTGACGCATCGAAGACCTATTCTTAAGCCAAGAGAATGTCAGTAAGGGAAGCTTTGGAAAGGAGTTTTCAACTACCCAGCAATGGGATGAATCCTTCTGGATACAAGGATGACCTCCTTGATGAATACCTCATGACGTTCTGTGGAGAGCCGACCACATTTCGAGCAGCTTTTTCGAAAAACAACATGCTCCCACAGTTTCGGGCCTTAGCGTATGTTGTTACGCAAATATTGACCAGTCAGGCCGGCTCCTTTGATCAAGTGTCCAGGCCAAAGTTGTAGATGATGATGTCTATTCATGACAGGGCCAAGATCAACTAGACATAATTTTTCTTAAAGGAATTTCAGACGCAATCAGCTAAGTTCGATCGATCTATTGGTCGTCTGAGTGCTAAGGGTAAGCTTCTCTATGGGATAAAGCTATCAGCTATGATCGAAGATTTTTGTGGAAATGATCAGATCACAATCGCTGACAAAGCATATTCAACCCGAAAAAGATCAGATTCCACAGCCGCGCCGGTGCTCTTCAGCAGATTGGCGCCGGTGTCGCTGAAGAGGGTAAGGGAAAGAGGAAAGCCCCTACTCCTGTTAAGAAGGTTACTACCCCTCAGAAGAAGAAGCAAAAGAAGGTTTCTGAGACAGATGTGGTAGTAGCCCAGAGCGCTTTCAGACTAAGAGATGAGTCAGACTCTATTGAGAAGACAATCTCAGTAGAAAAGGCTGCTTCAGGTCAGAAGGCAGCCTCCTCACTTGAAAAGAGGACTCAGTAGAACATGGGACTGCTCCTGAAGTTACATCTCCCACGTCCAGGTCTCCACTGGATGTCCCCCCTATCAGCAGTCTCCCCTTTGTTGAGAAGCCAGAATCTCCAATTGATTTAGATAAGATGGAGACTAGCACTGAATCGTCTACTTGGAAGGAACGTTCATAAAGTCTGGAAAAAGGCTACGATAGCTCAGTGCGAGGAACTCAGGGCACTGAAAGCTTCGGTTCAAAATACTCATGTCCCTAACTTCTCATCTATCCTCAAGGATGCTCTAGCCGCACAGAAAGCTGATTTTGACGCTCAGCAAGTATCCATTCAACAATCGATGACTGCTGCCCATACTACTCTTTTTGAATCTTTCAAGGAAGCGCAATCAGATCATCTGACCAGAATCTCCACGCTCACTCAGGCTCATGAATTCAGAATCTCTAATATTCAGAAGGAGTGTGAGGTGAAGATAGATGCTAAGCTGAAGGAAATCCGAGACCTTGTAGACTCCTCTCACCGCAAGTATGGTGAAGATCTCATTACTGAGAGGAATGATCTACACGAAAAATTCGAAGGTCTTCAGAAAACTTTGGACAAGCTTAATACTGCCTATCAAGCGCTCAATTCAAAAGTTGTCTCACTTCCCACCCCTGGCATATTGGATGATGCCAAAAGCGGGAAAGAATAGTCAATGGGATAAGGTCAGTTCAGGGGATCCAAGTTATATCTGATCCAACTTTCTTGATTCCACTGAATGAGGGGGAAGAGTTTGAGACAGGTATGACCCAGGGTGTCTCAGGCACAGGAGATGTAGGTGCTGAGGCTGGCCCAAGTGGCTCAGGACCCAAAGAGGCAGGAACAGGCACTTCTGACTCTCAGAAACATATTAAAGAAGTTGTCGAATTCCTGGAGGGGGACATGGAAGATGAAGAAGAGCCTCCTCTGCCTCCACCAGTATCTGGAAAGGGAAAGAAAGTACTGAAGGTTCCTGCACCTCGCCCTAAATCCTTGAAAAGATATATCAGCCCAGCTGAACAAGCTCAGATAGAAGCAGATGAGAAATTAGCAAGAGAGCTTGCTAAGGCTGAGGCAACAAATAAGCCGAAGAAGGCTCCCACTAAGGCCAGAACCAAGGTTCCTGCAAGGAAACCAACTAAGAGGACGGCTGCCAAGAAGCTTACCCTCAGTTATGAAGCTGATAAGGAAAAAGAAAAGGAGAGGGAAGCTGAAAAGAAGAAAACTACTGAATCCCAACAGCAAGGACAAAAGAAGAGAGTTGAGCCTACAATCGAAGAAATGATTAACTTCAGCATTATCGCTCTGGAAAAAAGAGCTGAATATCACCATCTTGAAGAATTCAGAAGGCAAGAAGCTCTAGCAAAAGGGAAGGCAGCTGAAGTGGCCAGAGAAGCTGAGAGGCTTAAGCCAAGACCTCCTCCACCGAAGGACAGGGATATTCCATCTACCTAAAAGTTCAGGAGAGGCCGAAGACCCAATGATCATAAGATACATAGGTGGCCTCAAGTTGATAAATGGATGCCATGGGAGAGGACTCAGCTGTGGCAAACTCTCAAAGCTGAATTTATCAAACGCTACTATTTCTGGCAGTTTTGGCCTGACACTTCGAAGAATGATGCCTTTGCTGATTGGATTTATAAATGTGACAGTGAGATCTACAATATAGTCGAGAAAGTCATTGAAATGTTCAAACTCCGGCTTTCAGGACTCTGCCCCCACCTCATAAACAAGATGGATCTCTGTACATAGGTGTGATTCAAGGCGAAGTCAGAAGAGCAGTCTTAGCTATGGATCTTGATCCTAACGATTCTGAAGATAAACAGTAGATTCAGAAGTTGAGAAGAGATACTTTCAAGATGTATGGTCTCCCTCTGCCCGAAGATAAATCGAAGGACTTAAAGGCAAGGATTTTGCGCTTCAGGAAGCCGTCTTGATAGTTCTATCTTTAGCTCCTAGTGTAGCAAGTGATGTAATTGTACTGAATTTCTCCTATATATACATCAACTGTTACTTAGCCTGACAATCTCTTATTGTCCCCATGGACTACTTTGTCTTACTTTATCAATCAGAATCACCTAAGTGATTACTGACCCACACACTCACTGCTTAACTGTGTTTGTCTGTTTTTGCTCAGTTTGATTGGTGTCTAGGAGGAAATTGTGTTGGGAGAATTTTTAATGAGATAATTTTGTAAACTCCCAACTGTCCTTAGTAGATTAGAAACTTGAAAGTGCAACTCCACTGATTCTTCTTGTAACATTTGTAAGGTGTTTGCACTTGATAGTTTATAGTATTAGATATATGTTAGTGATAGATTTTGGCATCATCAAATAGGGGGAAATTGTTGGAAGATGATTCAGTAGTAGAATGTTTAGAAGATTTGACTGATCCCAAAATCCTATGTTGATCGGTGAACCATTCCTTTGTATTTGTAATGCCTTGATCTCTGAGAGTTTCAGACTCAGTAGACTTGCTTTCAACATGGTCCCAGGCTCAGAAGTTTTGTCTGCTGAACCTCAGTAGACTTTTCATCTCAATACCAAGGAGTGAAGATTCAGTAGTGCTGGACTCAGCAAGAGCAGCATACTGAAAGGTGTTCAGGAGTCAGTAGAACTAGACTCAGCAGGAGCAGTTTACTGAACTTATAGTTTTGACCCTCAGTATAGTTAAACTTAGCAGGAGTATACTACTGAACCCCTGGTCACACTCAGCAACGGCCTTACAGTTGCCTTAACTGTCAGTGATCTTCAAAGAATAAATCAGTAGAGTTGTCCGAGGTCATACACATAAGAGAAGTCAGCTTCAATATCTACCTTGAAGTCTGAATGTCTCAACAACTTTCTACACCTTGACCAATGACAAGCAGCCAGCTGTTAAAGTAACTGATAAAAGCTGCAAGTCAACCACTTTCATGGAAAAGATAGTGGACTCTGCGCGATTTCAAAAGAACCGTTAGCTACCTAAATAGAGTGACACGTGCACAGTTTGTCTCCAACGGATCCATCCATAGCTCACCTCTATAAATAGAGGGAAAATCAAATTGTTGAAGGGACACAATAACAACAACGGCACACGGCATACGACCATCGAGCAAAAAGAACACAAGCTTTCCGCGACGAACTGCGGAGAAAACAACCAACCGCGAAATGCACTCATACTGCTCTAAGGGAACCCAAGCATTTATAGAATCAAAGCCTCTAGCATCGAAGTGAAGAACACAAACCCAGAGAGATTATTCCTCACCGTTCTTCACTCTAGAAGCCCTTTCTTGTTCCCTTTCACTCTAACCTAAGCTCAACTGAATTTATCTATAACTTAGAATCGAAGGAGTTCATCTGAACTCTTCTTATTGTTAAGAACTCCTTCATTGTTGGAGAAACATTCAAACATATTTTTGTTTGACTTTGTAAATTGAGACTTTCAAGATGAGAAGACTCAAACTAAGAGGAAGTTCTTACAAATAAGAACAGTTTTACAAGGATGTGAACTTCGTCGAGGTTCCTAAGCTAAAGATATTACAATGAGCTTGCTTAGATAAGAGAAGGGGAACAAATATAAACTCTAAGTGATGAACTAAAGAGGTTCTTCAATAAACGCTAGTTCTTCACTGGATTTTGCGTTGAGATTGCTAAGAGTTTGTGCGTAGATAGCTTGGGTTCCCGGGGTCGTCTCTGCATGGTGACTTCTCCTATTTATAGTCGTCGATGGTGAATAGATCCGTTGGAGGGAGGTCTAGCCACGTGTCGATACGACAAGGAAAATGGCTCCTTTAATTTGAACGTTGTTGAGTAGGTACACTGTAGAGATTCTCCTCTTTTTCAGTCTTAGAGCAGTATGTGGTGTAGGATATTGTAAAGTAAAGGTAGATGAGGCCTAAGGAGGTTGTGCATGTTCGTGTGTGTATTTTTATACTCCCTCTGTCCCACTCATTTTGCAACATTTTCCTTTTCGGGCCGCCCCACTCATTTTGCAACATTTTCTAAAATAACAAAAAATGAGTGGACCACAATCATCCTAAATAAGTGGATCCCATTATATTTTACTTTACACCACTACTTTACACATTTCCCCCACTATCTTAAAATCCGCACCCAATCTCAAATGTTGCAAGATGAGTAGGACGAAGAGGGTATAAAAGTTGGTATCTCAAAATAGGAAAATTCTACCTTACACCGAATAACTTAAGCTGTAGATTTTATAGTGTAGAACAATATCATCTCATTTATTTTTAAAAATAGTAATTATTTATAAAATTTAAAACATGATTATTGTG
Organism: Lavandula angustifolia; assembly: GCA_028984105.1. NCBI lineage: Eukaryota > Viridiplantae > Streptophyta > Magnoliopsida > Lamiales > Lamiaceae > Lavandula > Lavandula angustifolia. The sequence continues at coordinate 31,113,198 of CM054803.1, forward strand.
TTGTTGATCTACACTGTAAAGTCTAAAAAACCTGGTCTAGGTATATTTTTCCCTCAAACTAAGTGGCCAATTGCTCAATATTACCGATAACATGTAATGTAGTTGGTATTCTCACTTTTGCGTAAGTGATTGCTATATAATTGGTTTAGTATTCAGTTTCCATTATTCAATTGCTCAATTTTTAAATGTCAAATGACTTATTTGCCCCAATTGTCAAGGATGTATCGTTTTTTATCCTCAAACTATGAATGAGCACGATTCCATTAATATATATATATATATATATATATATATATATATATATATATATGGATCATGAGTTTTTGTTGGTCCTGAAACGTGATTCAGGTGTAGAGGGGGGGGTGAATACACTTGAATACTAATGCTTTTATCAAACACGAAAGTCAGCTCTAACTGATTTTGCTACTGAACTGAGTCAGGTAGCCAGATATGCTTTCAGATTACGTGGGAAAAGATTTCTTCTACTGCGTTCAACTCTACTGACTTGAGTCAGTTGAACAGTCGTTCAGTATCAGAGTTGTTTGCGGAAGTGTAGGCCCTATGAAATATCTCGGTTGGAAAACCGGTTTTATGCTGAGTTTGATGAAATACAGTTTTAATGAAATATGATCGGTTAAGGAAAGCAGTAAATCAACTGTTGGGAGATGATTCAGTCTTCTCACAATCAGTTGAGACATAACTCAGTAGCCCTGTGCTCTGAATAGTTGCCAAAGATTTGAAGATCCCAAGACCCTATCTTGGCTAATGAACCATTCAGTTGTAACCTGTTTTGTTTTGTCTCTGAGGTTTTAGACTCAGTAGACACTCTTCATCTGGTTCAGGCGCTCAGTAGATTACCTGCCTCAGTACCAGAAGAGGAAGACTCAGTAATACTGGACTCAGCAGGAGCAGTATGCTGAAAGGAGTCAGTGGAACTGAATCAGCAGGAGTAGTTCAATGAACTCAGAGTTGATCTTCAGTAGAGCTGACTCAGCAGGAGCATGCTACAGAATAGAGATCAGACTCAGCAACGGCTGGACAGTCTTCTGACTGTCAGGATTCTCTAAAGTCAAATCAGCAGAGTCAATACGAGGAAGAGAGAAGTCAGCTTCAGATCTCATTGAAGTCTGTTATGTCTCACCTACTTTCCTGAACCTCGACCAATGACAAGCAGCTAGCTGTCCATATTCTGATCAAAGCTGCAAGTCAACAACTTTCCAGAAAATGGAGGGAAAGAACACTGCAACCATACTTTGAAAGAGTCGTTAGCTACCCAAAAGAGAGAGACACAAGGATCGTTATCTCCAACTGATCTATCCTTGCCTCTACTCTATAAATAGAGGGATACAATTCAAATTGAAGCTCACGAAAACCTAAGACCAACACGACACAGACGAGAATACACGAGCATTTACAGGCAACAAAAACGTCCTAAGTCTTTCGCAAGAAGTTCGAAGAAGTGATCTCCGGTGAAAGACGACATATCTACTCATAGGGAACCAAGCTAAACCCGAAATATAAAGCCTCTAGTATCCAAGCGACTGAACACGAACCCAAGTCTATACTTAACCGTTCGTCGCTCTAGTAGCCACTTTCTCATTCCCTATCCCTCTAACCTAAGCTCAGCTGATCATATCTATAGCTTAGACGAAGGAGTTCATATCAGAACTGATCCTTATTGTAAAGGACTCCTTCATAGTTGGAGAGTTTTTCAAACACTTAGTTTGATACCTTGTAAACTGAGACATGCTCAGTATAAATCTCAAGACCAGTGTCTGTCCAGTGTACAAACCAACTGAGACTATCTCAGTATAATACATAGCCTCCTGATCATTCGGGACAGTGGACGTAGGATTGTTGGATCCGAACCACTTTAAAATAGCCTGTGTTCTGTGTTCGTTTTTCTGTTTTAACTGTTGCATTGATTACTGTGCATACTGAAAATATCTTTCAAATCATTCAACTGAGTTTCAGCAAGCTTAATCGACTGCACTAATATACTGAAACTGTTTTGTTAAAAACGTTTTCTAAACTCAACTAAATTTGGGCCTACACATTTCCGCACTACTGAACTTTATCTGAACGGTACTGAATTCTGACTCTAGTCAGCTAGCAGGCCTCAGTAAAGTTAGTCACTCTGCCACGCGATTCAGAACAACTTATTTGGTCTACTAAACTTGTTCAGTACGGCACTCTCCTGAAAATGACTATTCGTGTTTAAAGTTGAGAAATTAGTTTTCAAGTGTATTCACCCCCCCCCCCTCTACACTTGAACGTTTATTCTCGGGACCAACAATTGGTATCAGAGCAGAAGTTCTCTAAGACTCTTGTTATTCTGAAACTGGTCTACTTGAACGGATCCAGAAAACGTTTTCACTGCATATCATTCTTCATTATATCATTATTCACTATGTCTGACATGTCAGGAATCAGGATGGTACCCATGTTCTCAGTAGAGAACTATGGAGTATGGCGAGTCAGAATGGAGGCTCATCTGACTTCCCTCCACGACAGCATAGCAGAGGTTCTAGATGACGGACCTATCGTTCCAATGGTTGATAGTGTCGTAACTCAGGACCCAGCACAAGGAGGAGGAATGGTGACCGGGAAGAAGATCCCTAAAGATAGAAGTCTCTTCACCTTGAGGAGAAAAAGCTTCACAACTTAGACTGAGTCGCCAGAAACGCCATACTGACCACTCTGAGCGATTCTTATCTCGGAAGAGTTCAGGACTGCAAGTCCGCGAAGGAACTCTGGGATGCTCTAGCGCTACTGAGTCAGGGGACTCAGAAGATCAAAGCGAACAAACCCGCCCTAGAACTTCACAAGCTGGAGAGACTGTCTCTCATGCCTGGTGACTCCATTGAAGATCTCAACGTTAGATTCACGGATCTGATGAACTCTATCAGCGGGCTGGGAAAGACATTCTCCAACCGAGAGATGAATCTAAAGATTTTGAGGGCATTGCCAGACGGTCACTGGACTCCCTTTCCTACTTTATTGCGACATTATGATTTAGATATTGTTACTCTTGACCATATCTTTTCAGAACTTAACGCTGAGGAGTTCGAGTTTGGCCTACCTCAACGGAAGCAGCGAGCTGAAGCTGACACCCAAGTCGACCATGCCTTTAAAGCATCAAACAGCACAGCAGCTCCGGCGTCTAGCAAGGCTGAACCTTCACTTAGCGATCTACAAGAAGGAAACCTGGCCAAGAAGTACGCGTTGCTTGTCGTGAAGTGTCAGAAAGAGAAGGAGAGGCTCAGGAAGCTCTCAAGAGTCGTCAGAGACTCTAAGGGTAAGACTGAATATACACCTAACCACACTCCTGACTCACATACTTCTGATTGCCAGAAATAGGAGGACTCAGCTCAGTCGAGAGACAGCGAAAGCAAAGAAGAAAGAGTCACAACCTGCTATAACTGCAAGAAGCTAGGACACTATCAGCATGATTGTCCTGAGCTCAACACTACTGAAAGAGCAGCACGCAAAGCTCGAAGGGAGAAGTTCATCAAGAAACGATAAGCATATATTGCCGGTGAACTCTCAGACGACTCAGTTGAAGTCGACTCCTTCATGGATTCATCAGATGATGAAGCGACATTCATGGTCGTAGAGCTTGAAGCTGAACAATACGTTGAAAAGTGTCTCATGGCAGGAGAAGAGGATGAGATAAACTCTCACGCTCCATTTAACTCCTCTTCACACTGCACACACGACACTATTTTAGGTGTGGATGAGAATCTGGACGTCGCAATTGCATACGAAGAACTACTCGACGAGCAGATTCAGATGACTCTGTAGCTCAGTAAGACTCTTCAGGAGTTGGATACCCTGAAAGTGGAGAATTAGAGACTTTCTCAGAAAAGTCAGGTTGCAACTGAGTCCGAAGGACTTGTGTTGAGACTCAGGGAGGAGATAAACTCTTTGATGGCCAAGTCTCAGCATCAAGAAGATCAGATCTCAGTACTGACCAATGACTTGACTCAGAAAGATACTGAATTGAGTCTACTAAAGCTAGAGCTGTCAGGACTTCAGATCGAGCATGAATTACTGAAGAAGAGCGATGATATCTGGAGGAACCTGATGACAGAGTGGTACATGGGTGCTGAAAAGAAGCTTGAGGCGATGCTAGCAAGCAACAAGCCTAAGCATTGCAAGGAGGGACTTGGATTCAGCCATGGAGCCTCCTCATCTGCCCCCGTACGCTCAGAAAATCGGCTAGCTGATAGATTTGTTCAAGGGGAGACCATCAACGCAGAGATTCAGAACCCCCTAGCCAAGAACAAACAAAAGATGAAGGCACCTCATCCCAGTTATCAGCACTCTGACAAGAAGATCAGTACCAAATCACCCCAATTCAGTCAAGGGGAACCAGCAAAGCAAAGTGGGCTGATCAGTATGGACCTCCGCAGCTGACACATCCAGCTCAGTATGGGTCATATTACTATGATCCTATAGTTAGGAGAGGACCTAAAAGTCAGAAGAAGAAAAAGAAAGCCATACAAAAGGCAAAGGTCAGCAGTCCACCTACTCAGAAGATCAGGACTCCTGAACCTGCAAAGCCTCAGAAGTTAGCATCGACCAGTCCAGTGGTCAAATATATTGATCAAAGTGGGAAGAAATTGTCTGAGACCACCAGGGTCGTAAGACAGATCTGGGTTTCCAAAACTAACATCTAAGGACCCAAAATCAAAAATAAAGGGTACCTAAATATAATTATGTTCTGCAGGTGTACAAGGACCCTTGGTATGTGGACAGCGGATGCTCAAGACATATGACATACCAAAAGCACATACTGAAGAATTATACTACTGAAGAAGGACCCCGAATCGAGTTTGGAGATAACGCAAAAGGCTACACCAGAGGCTATGAAACACTCAGCAATGGAACCGCAACAGTTCCAAGAGTATCATATGTTGAAGGACTTCAGCATAATCGTCTCTATGTTAGTCAATTTTGTGATAACTCGAATAGATTGATTTTTGACGCTGGTTTCTGTGATGTCATTGCTAAATCTACAGGGAAAACAGTGTTGTCAGGTTCGCGAAAAAAGAATATCTATGTAGCTGACTGGAACTCAGCTGAACCTGAAGCTTGTTTGTTGGCAAAGAACGACAACAGAACGGGGTGGCTCTAGCACAGAAGACTCAGCCATCTCAATTTCAAGACGCTCAACAAACTAGCTAGAAACACTCTAGCAAGAGGACTGCCGAATGAAGTATTCAGCAAAAACACCCAGTGTGAAGCATGTCTGAAGGGAAAATAAACAAGTAATCAAAATCCTCCTATTCCATCTCCTTCCACTGATGGAATCCTTCAGCTGCTACATATGGATTTATTCGGTCCAGTCTGTCCAGTGACGATCAGTGGCAATAAGTATGCTTTAGTGGTCATTGATGACTACTCGCGCTATACATGGGGCATATTTATTGCCAACAAGTCTGACGTCAAAACAGAGTTACCAACGCTTCTGAAAAAGCTCACTGTCGAGAAGAACACCAAGATCATCAAGATACGTTCAGACAGAGGAACTGAGTTCCTGAATTCTATGGTGGAGGAGTTCTGCAAAGCAGAAGGCATAGAGCATGAGACGTCTGCCGCATGCACGCCTCAACAAAATGGGGTTGCTGAAAGGAAGAATAGAACACTCAAAGAAGCAGCAAGGACCCTGCTCGCAGACTTAGGACTCCTAACCAAATTCTGGGCAGAAGCTACTGACACTGCATGTTATACTCAGAACAGATCTCTACTGACAAAGCAGCATAAGAAGACACCATATGAATTATGGAACGACAGGAAGCCTTCTTTATCTTATTTCCATATTTTTGGGTGTTCGTGCTTTATCCACAATAATGGGAAGGATCAGTTGAAGACTTTTGATAGCAAGTCAGATCAGGGAGTCTTCTTAGGATACTCCCGGGTCAGCAAAGCCTTCAGAGTCTTTAACTATCGGACCCTTTGTGTGGAGGAAAGCCCTCATGTTGTTTTTAATGAGTTTTCTACTAAAGACATGAGCAGGAACTCTAAACTTGAATCTGAGGACATCAGTAAGCAGCTACAGGATCTAAGCTTGAAAGATAAAGTTGAAAAGATCCACCTATGTTGGGATGATGATTCAGATGAAGAAAATGAAGACAAGTCTACTAAATCTCAGCCAGCAGCAGTAGTAGCTGAACTGATTGACTCTACTGAACAGAGTCAATCCCAGGTAACTCAGGTCGATGAAGAAACCCAAGTGGTAACTGAGACCTCTACTGAGAATAATAATTCAGGGGGAACAAATGAAGTTCCTGAGCTAAATGCCCCTGAACTTGGTGACTCAGTAGACCCCACTCTTGTAACTGAACTGCTTCAATCTCAGAATAGTATGACTGAAATGCCTATTTCACCTACTATCTGTGCTGAACTAATTTTAAATGAAGAGTTGAAACATCGTAGATCGTGGCTGGACGCTCACACTTCTGATTTGATTATCGGAGATGCTTCAGCAAACGTAAAGACAAGATCCAGATTCTGTCAGGGAGAAAGCGCCTTATATTCCTGCTTCTTGTGTACTGAAGAACCTCAGTCAGTTGAGGATACACTTAAGAAAGCTGATTGGATCATAACCACGCAGGAGGAGCTGAATCAGTTCACGAGAAACGAAGTTTGGGAGCTTGTTGATGACCCCGGCATCAACATGTGATTGGAACTAAATGGGTCTTCAAGAACAAGTGAGATGAAAACAACATTATAGTAAGGAACAAGGCAAGACTCGTGGCAAAAGGCGACTGTCAAGCTAAAGGGATAGATTTCGACGAAACTTTCGCTCCAGTTGCAAGATTGGAGGCAATCAGACTATTCCTAGCCTACGCAACACATCAGAGATTCAGAGTTTATCAAATGGATGTGAAGTCTGCGTTCCTAAACGGCGTGCTGAAAGAAGAAGTCTATGTAGAACAGCCTCCCGGCTTTCAGCAGGGACATCAGGTCTACAGACTCAGAAAGGCTCTGTATGGGTTAAAACAAGCACCCAGGGCTTGGTATGATACCTTGTCTGAGTTTCTTCTTCAGAAAGGTTTTCAGAAAGGCACAGTAGACCGCACATTATTCAGCATTCGACTGGAAGACGACATTTTACTTATGCAGATCTACGTAGATGACATAATCTTCGGATCGAAGAACATCATCAGGTGTCAGCAGTTTGAGAAAATGATGAAGGTCAAATTCGAGATGTCAATGATGGGAGAAATGAACTATTTCCCCGGTCTCCAAGTCAAACAATCTGAAAAGGGAACATTCATCAATCAAGGCAAATACACTCGAGACCTCATCAAGAAATTCAGTTGCACATCCGGCAAACCAATCAAGATCCCAATGAACATGAACATGAAAATCGATCTTGATAAAGAGGGAGTATCAGTAGACCATACTGAATTTCATGCTATTATTGGTTCATTATTATACTTAACAGCTACTCGACCTGACATAATTTATGCTGTAGGTGTCTGCGCTCGATTTCAGGCGAATCCTAAGCAGAGTCACATGGACTCAGCGATGACGATTCTCCGCTATCTCAGAGGAACACCTGACATGGGTTTATGGTATCCAGCTGATGATAATATTGAACTAACTGGTTATTCTGATGCTGAGTATGCAGGATGTAGAATTGACCGAAAGTCAACTTCTGGAACGTGTCAGTTCCTTGGCAGTAAGCAGATTTCATGGTTTTCAATGAAACATCACTCAGTAGCGACGTCATCTGCTGAAGCTGAATATATGGCTGCCGGAAGTTGCTGCGCCCAAATCCTTTGGCTGAGACAGCAGCTACGCGACTATAATGTTATTCAGAATGAAGTGCCGATCTTCTGCGACGGTACCAGTGTAATTGCAATCACTCAGAACCCAGTACTTCATACGAGATGCAAGCACGTGGACATCAGACACCCCTTCATTCGTGATCATGTCGAAAATAAGGATATCAGGATGGAGAAGATCCATACTGACCACCAAAGGGCAGATATACTGACCAAGCCTCTAGCTGAAGCCAGATTCAGAGAACTTTCAGTAGAGCTAGGTCTGCTTGACCCTACTGACTCCAATCAGTAAGTGGATTCAGGAGAGGAGCATTCAGCAAGATGGAATGATCACTCTCAGTACTGAGTAAATTCAGTACGTAGAGACTCAGCAACCATCTACACGAGGTATCAGCTGACGACGATGTTCAGCTAACAGGTTTGCGTATCTCTACTCAGTAGCCAATGAAATACTCTGTGCATTTATGACTCAGATTTAGCTTCGTATTCAATGCCTTAGAAAATGTCATTTAATATAACGGTCTACATTAAATACACGACATTCTATGTAAAGTATGCTGAACTCTGCGGCGTATTTAATGCATGTCGTATCAAGTTACTTCTTTGGCTATTTACAACTGTATTTTGACTTAGGCGGCTAAAATGATCATTACCTATTTTATATCATTGAATCCTAGACGTTCATCTCAAAAGCTATTTCAAACTGAACCGTGGATTATTAATTGTTCATCTTCTTTAACATATATAAACACGTTCAAAGTTTAGAAACCGCCACTTTTACTCTGCACATTTTCGAACCCTAGTTTTTTTGAGAAAATCCTTGCCTCCTTACAAAACTCATTCTCAAAACTCTCAGAAAAATCTTTGGTAAACTTTTCATTATCATTCAGTATCGTATATGTTAATTTCAATATTTTTTTTGTTCGATATTGATCTCTTGTATTTGCAGATTACTGAATATGGCAGGCAAAGAGGTTCTTGTTCCAAATGATATGCAAGAAATCCTTGAGAAGGACCGTGTCTGGTGCGAGCCTATGATGGAATTCGACGCCTGTGAGCTTGAATATATGGAGTACATCTTTGAAGCCCTCAGAGCGACTGGTCTAGAGGGTTTTCTGTCAAGGAAGCCATCGTACTTCCTTCTGCACCAGATTGCTGAGCTTTATCTGAACTCAGAATCTATAAAGGGCGATATCCGATGCAGATTCGTCGTCTATTCAGTTGGTGATCCCTCCCGTGCAGTTCCTGAGATTAAGGTGATGTCGATCAAAGAAGCTCTTCAGAGAAGCTTCCATCTTCCCAATGAGGGTTTCAGCACTGAGGCCTACAAAGACGATCTGATGGATGAGTATTTAGAAGAATTCTGCAGGAAGCCAACCACATTCAGAGCAGCATTCCCAAAGAATGCCATGCTTCCTCAGTATAGAGCGTTGGCCGACATAGTGACTCAGTTGCTGACGAGTCAGGCCGGGTCCTTTAATCAAGTGTCTAGGCCAAAGATTCACTTGATGATGGCCATTCATGATCGTGCTAAGATCAATTAGACCGAATTCTTCCTGAGAGAATTCATGACACAGTCCGCAAAATTCGACAAGTCCACCCTATGCCTAGCTGTGAAGGGAAAACTATTATACGGGCTGAAGCTATCAATAATGATAGAGGACTTCTATGGAACGGACAGTATCACATTTCCTGACAAGCAGTACTTCAATCCGAAGAAGGTCCGTTTCCAGAGCAGGGCAGCGACCCTTTAGCAGATCGGATCAGGGCCTGCTGATCCCAAGATAGGAGCTCAGAAGACCTCCACTCCCACGAAGAAAAGGTCCCCTCCTAAGTCTACTCCAAAGACTCCGACCAAGAGGCTGAAGAAATTCTATGAGGTCGTACTGGAAGTAGTGCCAGAGGTAGTGGTTGTTGAACCACCTCTACAGTTGAGAGACGAGTTAGAGTCCTCAGAAAAGACTCCGTCAGTGGAGAAGACCGTCTCCATTGAACGAGGCGAAACAGTGGACCAAGGGGTCCAAGCTAAACCAATTCCAACCTCTCAGAGCCCCTTGGATGTCCCTCCACTGACCAACATTCCTTCTGCTGAGAAGCAGCCGTCTCCTATAGAAGTTGAAGATTCGGAGACTGCTTCTGAGTCATAATCGATCGGGATAGAGGCTTCAGCTCTGCAATCAAGAGCCTCTCGAGAGATAGCTGAAAGGATCCCGGAGATAGCCAGCTACAGTGACCTCATCTTACTGGCAAGGCAGGCTAGGCTCCACATGCTGATCCGGTTCCAGGAGTGGTATACTCTGAACAGACTCATCAAACGTCACTCCTGCGAACAGCTCCATGAGGAGGAGCTGATGATAAGGAGGAAAATTGGCTACTCAGAGCCATCAGATGTCTACTCCTTAGAAGATTTGAGGGCTGCCATGCTAGCCTTGCTGAATGACCGCCAACCTATTTCAGCATCGGCACCCTCAGATGGGTCTGACCCCGATGGTCAGGACCCACCCCGTGATTCAGGCCCTGAGAAGCCTGATGAGGGAACTCAACTGGACAAGGATGCTCCCACATCTACTGCTGAACCCCCTCTCAGCATCCTTGGACCAGGTCAGTCGGCGGTTGGTACCTCGAAGTCAGCAGAACCTTCTCAGCTTCTTCTTGAATCTGCCTTCGAGGTAGCGCCCAGCCCGAGAAGCCGACGCTCGAAGTCAGTGGCCAGGGCCCTGAGGAGTCAAGGGACTCAGAACTGACTCCTCGCCCGCGCCATCCACAAGACATGGAGGCAGACCACTCAGGCTCAGAGTGCGGAGATCAAGGGGCTCCGAACGATGATTCAGAACACGCCTGCCCCTGATTTCCCCACGATCCTGAATGACGCACTCGCCACCCAATGAGCCGACTTCAAAGAGCAACTGAAGTTGATTCAGGTTGGCAAAGCAAAGCTTCTTGAAGATTATAAGGCCACCCAAACACCTCATACTGAATCAGTCTCTTCCATCTCTCAGGCCTCCAATCTCAGACTCCAGTCTATTCAGAATGCAATGGAAGAGAGGGTTGATAAAAAGTTGCAGCACATCCAGACAGCAACCGACGCCTCTCACAAGAAATACAGCGAACAACTGACTGAGGAGAGGAACGAGCTGCATGAACGACTAACAAAGCTGCAGTATGCCTTGGATGATTTATCAGCAGCGTACAAGAGTCTGGACAAGAAGGTATCTGTTCCCACCCGTAGCGTATTTGTTGATGCCAAAAAGGGCGAAGGAAAAGGGAAGATACAAGAAGGGAAGGTACTGAAAGTACCGAGAGGAGTGAGGACAGTGGCAGGAGCAACTCAGAGTCAAACTGATCCCACTGGTCCCTCAACTCAGCCTGGCGAGGCCCAGGGTGTCTCAGCAGCAGGCGATGTAGTGTCTGCTGAGACCGGCCCAAGCGGCTCAGGACCCAAGGACTCTGCTACTCAAGCGACCCAAACACCATCTGACATAATCAAAGAAATCGCTGAGTACGCAGAAGAGGAGTCAGAAGAGGAAGAGGTTCCTCTGCCTCCTCTAAAAGGTAAGAAGATTCTGAAACTTCCAACCCCTCCTGCTAAAAATAAAGGACCTAAACGGTATATTACTCCGGAGGAAGAAGCTCAGATTGCTGCGGATGAGAAATTAGCGAGAGAAATTGCCGAGGCTGAGGCTGCAAACAAGACAAAGAAGAAGCCAGCCAAAGGCAAAACCAAAGCTCCAGCATGTGGCAGAAGGACTGGACCGAGATTGCCTCCAAGGACTCTCAAGCTGAGTGATGAGGCAGACAAGGAGAAAGACAAGGAAAAAGAAAAGCAGCAGACAATTGGTCAGCAGGGCACTTCAAGAGAAAAATCAACAACTCCTGTTGATTCAGAAGAAGAACCTCATGTACCCTCCTATGTTCCCTCGAAGGAACAAGATCTTGAAATGCAAGAAATTTGGGCTCAGATGGAGAGGTATCTATACAGAGGAGAAGAAGCAAGGCAAATAGAAGCAGCTAGAGAAAGGCTCAGACTAGCAGACTTGGAAGCTCTGAGGCTGAAAGCTGAAAAAGAAGCAAGCTAGAGGATTCCTGAAAAGGCGGACATTCCTTACAGATACAGAAGATTCAGGAAGCCTACTGACCTCAAACTCCACAGATGGCCAAGAGTTAATGAATGGATGCCATGGGAAAGAACTCAAAGGTGGGAGTTACTGAAGGCTGATTACGTCAAGAGATATTACTTCTGGAGATACTGTCCTGAAAAGCACAAATCCATCGCATTTGCTGAATGGCTTCTGAGGACCGACCCAGAGATATTTGCTAGAGTTCAGAAGGCCATAGCAGACAAGATCGATGTCAGAGTTCCAGCTCCAAGAATCATGCCGCCCCCACCGAAATTAGATGGCTCTGTTCACTATGGAGTGATTGAGAAAGAAATCAAAGATGCTGTTGAAGCCAAATGCTTAGAAGAAGATGATCCTGCTGACTTTTCAGAGATACTGAAGCTGAGGAAGATCACCTATAGAATGTATAGACTGCCCCTTCCTGAATCTAAATCAAAGGACTTCAAAGACAGGATTAAGCAGTTCAGATGATAGTTAGCTTCTGTATTTCTTGTAAAATTTTTTCTATCTTTTCTTAGAATAGCAGTTGATGTATATGTACTGAACTTCTTCATATATATAAAACATCACTGTTGTTGGCCCTGACAATTCCTTATTGTCTATATGGCCTTGTTTGTTTTTATGCTTAACACACAGAATCACTCAAGTGATTACTAACTCACACACTCACTAAAATTATATATATTCTGTCAGTTTTTACCTTGTTAGATTCTGATCTGTTAGACAGCTTGGATGGGGGAAATGTTTTTAGACAGGGAGAAATTGCTGATTAGTTTTCTGTATAGTTTCTGATATTTCTTTCCTGATTCCCTCAGTAGTCTAGGACTTGAAGAACAACTCCACTGTTTCTACTTGTAATACTTGTAAGGAGCTCTGTTTCTGATAAGTCATAGTGTTAGGTTTTGGCATCATCAAATAGGGGGAAAATGTTCGGAGATGATTCAGTCTTCTCACAATCAGTTGAGACATAACTCAGTAGCCCTGTGCTCTGAATAGTTGCTAAAGATTTGAAGATCCCAAAACCCTATCTTGGCTGATGAACCATTCGGTTGTAACCTGTTTCGTTTTGTCTCTGAGGTTTCAGACTCAGTAGACACTCTTCATCTGGTTCAGGCGCTCAGTAGATTACCAGCCTAAGTACCAGAAGAGGAAGACTCAGTAATACTGGAGTCAGTAGGAGCAGTATATTGAAAGGAGTCAGTGGAACTGAACTCAGCAGGAGTAGTTCACTGAACTCAGAGTTGATCTTCAGTAGAGCCGACTCAGCAGGAGCATGCTACTGAATAGAGATCAGACTCAGCAACGGCTGGACAATCTTCTGAATGTCAGGATTCTCTAAAGTCAAATCAGCAGAGTCAATACGAGGAAGAGAGAAGTCAGCTTCAGATCTCATTGAAGTCTGTTCTGTCTCACCTACTTTCCTGAACCTCGACCAATGACAAGCAGCCAACTGTCCATATTCTGATCAAAGCTGAAAGTCAACAACTTTCCCGAAATGGAGGGAAAGGACATTGCAACCATACTTTGAAAGAGTCGTTAGCTACCCAAAAGAGAGAGACACAAGGATCGTTGTCTCCGACGGATCTATCCTTGCCTCTACTCTATAAATAGAGGGATACAATTCAAATTGAAGCTCACAAAAACCTACGACCAACACGACACAGACAAGAATACACGAGCATTCACGGGCAACAAAAAAGTCCTAAGTCTTTCGCAAGAAGTTCGAAGAAGCAATCTCCGGCGAAAGACGACATATCTGCTCATAGGGAACCAAGCTGAACCCGAAATATAAAGCCTCTAGTATCCAAGCGACTGAACACGAACCCAAGTCTATACTTAGCCGTTCGTCGTTTTAGAAGCCACTTTCTCGTTCCCTATCCCTCTAATCTAAGCTCAGCTGATCATATCTATAGCTTAGACGAAGGAGTTCATATCTGAACTGATCCTTATTGTAAAGGACTCCTTCATATTTGGAGAGTTTTTCAAACACTTAGTTTGATACCTTGTAAACTGAGACTTGCTCAGTATAAATCTCAAGACCATTGTTTGTCCAGTATACAAACCAACTGAGACTATCTCAATATAATACATGGCCTCCTGATTATTCGGGACAGTGGACGTAGGATTGTTGGATCCGAACCACTTTAAAAACGCATGTGTTCTTTGTTCGTTTTTCTGTTTTAACTGTTGCATTGATTACTGTGCATACTAAAAATATCTTTCAAATCATTCAACTGAGTTTCAGCAAGCTTAATCGACTGCACTAATATACTGAAACTATTTAGTTAAAAACGTTTTCTAAACTCAACTGAATTTGAACCTACACATTTCTGCACTACTTAACTTTATGTGAACGGTACTGAATTCAGACTCTAGTCAGCTAGCAGGCCTCAGTAAAGTCAGTCACTCTACCACGTGATTCAGAACAACTTATTTGGTATACTGAACTCGTTCAGTACGACACTCTCCTGATAAGGACTGTTCGCGTTTAAAGTTGAGAAATCGGTTTTCAGGTGTATTCACCCCCCCCCTCTACACTTGAACGTTTATTCTCGGAACCAACATAACACATCATATTTTTAAAGTGGTTCGGATACACTGGGTCCTACGTCCACTGTCCTGATCAAAGCAAGATACTTGTTATAGTTCTCAGTGATCTGTTCACATGACAAATTCTCTACTTATAGTCGTAGTGACTTTACAAGGGTTTCAAACTTAAAGAGTTTGAGGCTTCTCCAACTATGAGGAAGTTCTTACAAAAAGAACGATTCACAAGAATGTTAACTTCCTCGGGGTTTCTAAGCTATGAGTATTACAATTGAGCTCTCTTAGATAACAGAAAGGGAACAAGGATAACTCCAAGTGACGAACTAAAAGGTTCTTCTTTGAAAACTAGTTCTTCACTGGATTCTTCGATTGAGTGTTAAGAGTTTTTATGCGTCGATAGCTTTGGTTTCCTGTGTTGTTTCTGCATGAAGACTCTCCTCTTATATAGTCATTGATTGTGAATTGATCCATTGGAGAGGGGTCTGGCCACAAGTCAAAACGACAAGGAAAATGGCTCCTTAAAGTATGAACGTTGATGAGTAGGTGCACTGTAGAGATACGCCTCTTTTCAGTCTAGGAGCAGCTTTTGTCAGAAAAGATAAAGCACTGTCGGCTCCCTATTGGTCGAGGTAGATTGGTAGGTGAGACTTGTCAAACATCAGGTTGATTTCCTCTGAATCCTCGGACCTTCAACTGAAGTGACTTTCTATAGACGTTCTTCTGAGTATTAGTGCATGGGCACGAATTCCTATGCAAATTTAGTTTGTGGTCGCCTGACCAACTGACTTCTTCGATCCTAAGTCCATCAGCTGAGAGCAAGGTCCTCTACTGAACTCTACAGCTATAAACTCTAGCCTACTAAGTTCCTGACATGCTAAATCAAACTAAGCTATTACAAGAACGAAGGTTCATCATTCAGCTAGGGGTTTTGGGATCTTGAAATCTATAAATATGTTATACTGAATCTTCATCCCAACAATTTCCCACTATTAGATGATGCCAAAACGTTTTACATCTTCTATCAACGAAACATGCTAAGGTTAAGAGCTACTACTACTGAGTAAAGATCTATTACAATGAATGCTCCAGCCAACATAACAAAGTTGACTAAATAATGAAAAGAAGGAATTAGAGCAATCATAAGTAAGAATATATCAAAGATGTCTTATGTTATCAAGCAGTGTATCAAGTCCACATCAAATTAACACAGTTATAGAATGTTGAATGTGTCAGAACTTAATACTATTGACATAGTTATAGTATACTGAAGATATCAGAGATTCTACTGAAAAATCTCAGAGCTAAAAAGCAAGTTAACACATTCAAGAAATATTAGGGCCAATACAGAAAAAAATAATCAGAGCTCAGAATATATCATACTTCTTAGTAGCTAGTCATCTAAGTAAATTCAGTTCCTAATAATATCTGAAAAACAAGTGTCCCTATAAAGCAAGTTCCCCCTAAGAAACAATTTCCCCTTATATTCATATATAAGAGCCCTTCCCCTAAGTAATAGCAAGGTATCAGAGAAGATCAGAGCAAAAACAAATAATCAGGGAATAATCCTAAGGCAGATAAGCATATAGGTCACATAGGGTCAGATAGTATGAAAGTCTGATATCTGATCACTGAAGTGAAAGAAAAAAATAATAGCCGTAAAGACAATGAGTAGTTGGCAAGGCTCAAAGTGATATATGTCATACATGAGAAAAGAATTACAATACAAGACATGCTATCATTAGAAAACTAGACTGGGAGAGAGAGAGGTCAGCTCGGCTTCTTCTTGAATTGTTGCATGCGAGCACGAAAGTCAACAAACTTCTTCTCCGGAAGTTCAAGGCCATAACCTGAATAAACTCTGCTCCTTAGGGCCTTAATCTCCACTAAGTCTTCTGCATCATCTTTGTTTAGATCTTCGCTTATGATGGCATCCTTGATCTCTTCTTCAATCTCCTTCTTGCAGATGTTATCTTGATGAGTGAGTAGAGGAGGAAGAATCCTGAACGGAGGTGCCTTAATCGTTTTGCCAGATTGATCAAGCTAAGTCGGAATCTCAGAGAGGAGGGATGGGTTTGCAGCTGTTAGAAATTCGTTGAAGAATGTGTCACCATCTGTAGAATCTTCATTGTCGACTTTCTAGATATAAAATCTTTTGAAGAAGTCCACTTTCAGCTGTTCGCACTTCTAATTCAGTTTGAGAGGTGCCCAGTCATAAGTTCTCTTGAAAATGATCATCTTTACTTCACTCACCTGTTCCCTTCTCCTGAAGTACCTAGAAGAAGTAGGTATACTTCTGTCCTTCACGGGAACCTGTCCCTTGCTTCTTTCTCAGTCCACAGCCTGAGGGCCTCTAGATCAGCTAGACAAATCCTTTCCCTAGCTTCTCTAATCTTCCTGGCCTCAGCTCCAGTGCACGCTCGACTGTGTCCCATATTTCCTTCATCTCAAGCTCTTACTCCTTGGAGGAGACAGTGGAGGGCACATGCTGTTCTTCTGAGTTAACAGGCGATGAAGATCTGGATTTAGATGCACCTGACTTCTCTATTTTGGACTGTTTGGGTTGAGCAGTTGCTGAAGATCTAGATTGTCTGGGAATAGTAGATCTAGTTCGAGTCGGCGCTGGAGTACGGATCTGTACTCCCTTCTTGGCTGTCAGCTTTTTCTTAGCATCCTGCTCTTCAAGTTCTCTAGCCAGCTTAAGATCAAAAGCTATATGTTCCTCTCGTGACCTGAACTTGAGTTTCTTCTCCTTGGACGAACTGGATTCAGTAGGGGCCTTACCCTTGCCTTTGTCGGATTTCTTGGCAAGAGGTGGTGATTCTTCAGTAGGCATGCTTTCAATGTACTTGTCCACCTCAGCCACATCCGCATCAGTACGCTCCATAGTAGGGGCTTCCCCCTGAGTTGAACTCGATTCTGTATCCTGTTGTTCTTCTGCCTTGAGGAGGGCTCTGAGCTGAGCAGATCTAGACTTTTCCCCTTATTGGCATCATCAATTAGCGTAGCCAGGGCAGTAACCTTGTTCGTCAGTCCTTCTACTGAGGCCTTGACAGTCGTCAGACCTGAGGGAATGTTTGAGGCCACATCCGTATAAGACTCCCATCTCTGATTATGCTCTTGATTAATAGCCTTCAGTAGAGCAGCTTTAGACTAGTCAAAACACGTGAGATAGTCTTCCACAGCATCAGCAACAACCTTCTTAATCTCTTGGCAGGAGTCGTGTTGGTTAGTCAGTACTTTAGAAACACTTTCTGATGTAAACTTGTAACGATCCTCGACTACCTTCTGGACATGACCTGTTGCAGCAACCATTTCTTAAGAGAACATCTTGACTTGCGACTGCAATATGTTTTGGAATTGAGCAATTAGGTCTGTCTTATGTGCCTCAAGTGCTTTGGTGAGGATCTCGTGCATTGATAGAAATTGGAGTGCTGATCCTCTACACTTCAGTAGTAAGGTTAGTCAGCGTCTTCATCTGAGCCTCAGTGAACTTACTCCACTTAGTGTTCACATCATCGGCAAGATTCCTGTTCTTATGGGCTTGACGCTTGATAACCTTATTGATTGACTCCGTTCTGAAGTCCTTGAGCTCAGCAGCTTGATATCTGCTTTGTTTCTCCGGTTGAGTCTTGGACAGAATCGCGATGATCGGGCCATATTTTGGAGGAGGTGTCGGCTGATCATCCTCGGGAGTGTTACCCTCAGCAGATCCTCCCAGGTCTGCATCCTTAGGTGAGTCAGTAGTAGGAGGAGTAGGAGGCGACAGTTGAGTCTGAGAAGATGACTCGCCCTGAGATCTGATGCGGAGAAACATCATCATGGTAGCCTTGAGATACTCTAAGGAGGCAATATCGGCTGGCTCGCCATAGCTAATAATCTCCTGAAGGTGCAGTTCCTCTTGAACAAACTCAGCTACCGTCAGCTCGCGGATCTTCTCTTTAACCAGGTCCCACTCTAGGAATTGCATACGCATCTACACACGAGCCCGGATAGCTATGTCCATGAGATCCTAATGGGCTTGGATCTCGGGGATCTCATCAGCAACCTCTTCAGTGGCTCTGCTCTTAGCCAGAACAATGGAGGTTGGGATGGAAGAGGAGACCTCAGCAAATGGGGTCGATTCAGCTGGAGCCTCTGGCCGAATCTCCTCTGAGTTTACTCTCTTCACCTTCTCCTTTAGGGTCACATCCTTTTTACCAGACCCTGAATCTTCTATGGAGATGTGTGAAGGGGTGACTTAAGACTCTATTTTCTTTACCGTCTTGCGCTTCTTGTGTTGAGCCGGCTGAGTAAGGCATGGATCCTGAGCGATCTCCAAATGACGTTTAGAAGCAAGTCCTCGCACTATTGAATTCTCAGCGGATGCTGAATTCAGAAAATTTATCACCTCCTGATCAAAGTAGAAGGTTTCAGCGAATGAAACTCTCTCTGGGCAGTCATCTTCGATTATTATACTGACTTTTGAGCCATAAAGGAGTTTGCCTTTTGGGATCAGTTGCATGTCTTCCTCAGAGTCAATGAATTTCAGAGACTGGGCTTTGAACTCAGAGCGAAAGAAAGCATTCCAGTTCACGTGGGCTGCGTCCATGATCGCCATCATTATCTGGACACAGATGCGAGAGAGTTGGTCATAGGAGCCCGCTGAACTTGTCAAGATGTGATTGACCACATACACCAAACCACGGTACTGAGGCAACAACTGACTCCTGGGAAAGGCAGCTTGGAAGACTATATTCTCCTGACCACTGAATCGGTAGAGATAGGCATCAATCTCGGATTCCTTATACTTAGCAAGGGGAATCCCTTCGTCTTCAAGGTCAAAACTGCGACGAAGACGATTCACAATGTCAATCTGAATGGCCTGGTCCTCCCACTGATTCGGGCGGACCTCATGCCGAGAGAGGATGCAGGAGATCTCGTTGGAAGAATCATCCTCTCTGAAGTTCAAATAGAACTCGACAACCTGACGGGGCAGGCTCTGACGCGGAGCCCTGGAGAGAATCGGTAGAAGATATGAGTTCTAGAGTGCGTCGAATATAGGAACCCTGCACTCTACACCACAAGTCCTGTAAGACAGGACGGGTTTGAACAGAACCCTCTTCCCAGAGACAATTTCCTGAACATCTACAGGAATCAGCACGTCGCTTACGCGAACTGTTGCCATCTTGTATAATTGAAATTTGTCAGCTGAACATCGTAGTCAGCTGATACCACTTTGACGATACTGAGTATTTCAGCAGTACTAAGAGTAAGTTCCCCCTTACTCAATATTTCCTGGATTGTTTACTGAATCGAATTTGTAGGATCCAAAAGACTTACTTCTACTGAGAGATCGTTGAATCTGGTCTCAGCTAGAGGTTTGGTCAGGATATCAGCTCTTTGCTTATCAGTGTTGATCTTCTCCATTCTGATATCCTTTTTCTCGACATGATCTCTGATAAAGTGATGACGGATGTCCACGTGCTTGCACCTTGTATGTAGAACGGGATTCTGAGTGATTGCAATAGCACTGGTACTGTCGCAG
The DNA here is from genome assembly GCA_028984105.1 of Lavandula angustifolia. Lineage (NCBI taxonomy): Eukaryota > Viridiplantae > Streptophyta > Magnoliopsida > Lamiales > Lamiaceae > Lavandula > Lavandula angustifolia. The sequence continues at coordinate 31,133,186 of CM054803.1, forward strand.
TAGATCGGCACTTCATCTTGATGAATGACGTAGTCTCTCAGCTATTGTCAAAGCCATAGTATCTGTGCGCAACAGCTTCCGGCAGCCATATACTCAGCTTCAGTAGTGGACGTTGCTACTGAGTGTTGTTTCTTTAAGAACCACGATATGAGCTTGCTACTGAGGAACTGACAAGTTCCTGAGGTTACTTTCTATCGATTCGGCAACCTGCATAGTCAACATCATAATAACCAGTTAGTTTAAGATTTTCATCAGCAGGATACCATAATCCAACATCAGGTGTTCCCTTCAAGTAACGAAGAATTCTCTTCGCTGAATCTATATGGCTCTTCTTGGGATTCGCCTGAAATCTCGCGCATACACCTACACCAAAAGTTATGTCAGGTCTGCTTGCTGTAAGATATAATAAAGAACCAATAATAGCACAATAGTCAGTTGAGTTAACAAATACTCCCTCTTTATCAAGATCAATCTTGAGATTGGTGTTCATGGGTGTCTTTACTGACTTGCTGGATTCGCAGCCGAATTTCTTGATGAGATCTCTTGTATATTTGGCTTGATTAATGAATATTCCCTTCTTTGATTGATTGACTTGAAGTCCAAGGAAATAGTTCATCTCTCCTATCATTGACATTTCAAACTTCTCTTTCATCATCTGCTCGAATTTCTGACATATAGTCAGATTTCTTGATCCGAAGATGATGTCATCCATGTAGATCCGCACCAGTTGGATGTCTTCTCCTAACTTGATACTGAATAGGGTGCGATCCACTGTTCCTTTCTAAAAACCTTTTAGAAGTAGAAAGTCTGAGAGCGTTTCGTACTAAGCCCTGGGTGCTTATTTTAACCCATACAAAGCTTTCTTAAGTCTGTAAACCTGATGGCCCTGCTGAAAGCCGGGCGGTTGTTCAACATAGACTTCTTTCTTCAGTACGCCGTTCTGGACAACTAACTTCACATCCATCTGGTAGACTGTGAACTGCTGATGTGTTGCATAAGCTTGGAATAGACGAATGGCTTCCAATCTTGCGACTGGGGCAAATGTTTCGTCGAAATCAATTCCTTCAGATTGGCAATATACTTTGGCAACGATTCGAGCTCTTCTGTCCTGAAGTGGAGGCTTGGACAAACCTATCAGCCAGCTTGGTGGAGCTCTTCTGTCCTGAAGTGGAGGCTTCAACCAATTCCTTTTTTACTGGCATATGATCTTTGAGATCGTAACAGCTTCACCAACTTCTCATTGGCTCCAATGTATTGCTTGGTCATCAAGGTTCTCCACACTTCATCACTCTTCCTTAGAGCTTCATATTATGTTCTGGCCCGTGTGAGCTTTTCCTTGAGATTAGCAATTTCAGTCTCTTTCTTAGATACGTCTTTGGACAGTAGTGAAATATGTGCTTCTTGGTCTTGAGACTTAGTTATCAGAGAGTTATTCTCTTCCTTCAATCTCAGAGCAAGTCCTTCAGACTCAGTAGAGTCATGTCTTCTCTTTGAAAGTCTCTGATTTTCTACTTTCAGGATATCCATCTCTTGAATCGTCTTGCTGAACTGCTGGCTCATCTGAATTTGCTCTTCAAGCAAATCTTCGTACGCAAGAACCACACCCAGCGGTTCTCCTGCAGCAGAGCTTGTGTCGTGTGTGCAAGGTGACGAGGGACATATAATGGGTTCAGAATTTACCTCAACCTCTTCTCCGGCCATCAGACACGGTTCAACATCTTCTGTCTCGATTGCCATGAATGCAGCATCGTCATCAGACGATTCCATGAATAGTTCGTCATCGCTTGAGCAATCGGCAACTCTACAGCTATGTAGGCTTGCCTTTTCTTGACGAACTTGTCGCTTCGAGCTTACGTTTCAGCTCTTTCGGTCGCTGAGAGTTCAGGACATTCGTACTAGAAGTGTCCTGCAATCACGGACAGCTTCAGTATTCCTGCAATCAGTATTCCTGCAATCAGGTAGAGGTTTTGTTTCACTTTTCGAGTGAATGTGATCTCTCTTACCTTGATATTTTTGGGAAGCCTTTTTCATCTTCCTTCTGAACATCTCTTTCTCCTTCTGGTATTTCACAGTAGCAGTAGGTATTGTTAATGAGCTTCCAGGTGTCTGGCTTGTTGCTGAGGGACTTGCTCTAGGAGTGTTAGCTGATGCCTTATACGCATGATCCAATGGCACTTCAGCTTTAGCACCGGGGGTGTGTGGGAGGTTGAATTCAAACTCCTCTACTTTTAGCTCTGAAAACACATAATCAGGAGTAAAATAATTCCTAGCCAGATCTCCTCATACACATAGCAAAAGAATACCACTTGTGCCTGCTAAGAGCCCTTAGAATCTTTGGGTTGGTCTCCTTCTTGCTGAAAGTTTTCCCAAGTCCGTTGATGATGTTGATCTTGTTTGTGAATCGAGCACTAAAATCATCTATAGACTCCTTAGGAAGCATAGCGAATGCCTCGAGTTTCTGCAGCTCTAACTCCAGTTTATTCTCTTTGATCTATGGAGTTCCTTGACTCAGTACTACGAGAGAATCCCATAGCTCCTTTGCAGTATTGCAATCATGTACTCTCCTGAGATAAGAGTCACTGAGTGTCACCAGTATTGCGTTTCAAGGGACTCAGTCGAGATTATGCTTTTTTCTCCTCAGGAGTGAAGAGGCTCTTATCCTTGGTGACCTTCAGACCGGTTCGGGCACCTGTTGTTCTGTCCAATACAAGTTCGACTGAGTTAATCATCGGAACAATAGGTCCTTTCTCCGGGACGTTGGGCATGCTGTCGTGCAGCGAGGTTAAATGTGCCTCCATCCTCACTAGCCATATCGCGTAGTTCTCAGTCGAGAACATGGGTACCGTCCTAATCCAGATAGGATATAGGATGCAATGAAGAGATGCAAGATGAAGTGAAAATGGGTATTCTTAGGATCTTTGTTCGAGATAGACCAATTTCAGAAAACGATGATCAGTAAGAACACCGCTCTGATACCAATTGTTGGTCCTGAGGCGTGGTTCAGGTGTAGAAGGGGGCGGAGTGAATACACCTGAATACAGATTCTTTTCTCAAACGCGAAAGTCAGCTCTAACTGAGTTTGCTACTGAACTGAGTCAGGTACCCAGATATGTTTTCAGATCGCATGGGCAAATATTTTTTCTACTGAGTTCAGCTCTACTGACTTGAGTCAGTCGAACAATCGTTCAATATAAGAGTTGTGTGCGGAAGTGTAGGCCCTATCAAACGTCTCGGTTGGAAAATCAGTTCTATGCTAAGTTTGATGAAATACAGTTTTAATGCAATATGATCGGTTAAGGAAAGTAGTAAATCAACACAACAGATTTTTAAAGTGGTCCGGACACACTGTGTCCTACGTCCATTGTCCTGACCAAAGCAGAATACTTGTTATATTAAAACTGAGCAAGTCTCTGTGATCTGTTCTCAAGCAGATACAAACTTGATGATTATACTGAGCAAGTTCTCATGGATGTGTTCACAAGACAGATTCTCTACTTATAGTCGTAGTAACTTTACAATGGTTTCAAACTTAAAGAGTTTGAGGCTTCTCCAACTATGAGGAAGTTCTTACAATAAGAACGATTCACAAGAATGTGAACTTCCTCGGGGTTTCTAAACTATGAGTATTACAATTGAGCTCGCTTAGATAAGAGAAGGGGAACAAGGATAACTCTAAGTGAGGAACTAAAAGGTTCTTCTATGAAAGCTAGTTCTTCACTAGATTCTTCGATTAAGTGTTAAGAGTTTTGTACGTCGATAGCTTTGGTTCCCGGTGTTGTCTTTGCATGAAGACGCTCCTCTTATATAGTCGTCGATTGTGAATAAATCCGTTGGAGAGGGGTCTAGCCACGTGTCAAAACGACAAGAAAAATGGCTCCTTCAAATTTGAACGTTGATGAGTAGGTGCACTGTAGAGATACGCCTCTTTTTCAGTATAGGAGCAGCTTTTGTCAAAAAAGATAGAGCGATGTTGGCTTCCTATTGGTCGAGGTAGATTGGTAGGTGAGACTTGTCAAACATCAGGGTTGATTTCCTCTAATAATAATAATAATAATAATAATAATAATAATAATAATAATAATAATAATAATAATAATAATAATAATAATAATAATAATAATAATAATAATAATAAATCGTTGGTACATGTTGGGAGATGATTCAGCAGTAGATTGTTTAGAAGATTTGGCTGATCTCAAAACCCTAATTTGATTGGTGAACCATTTCGTTGTAATTGTAACGCCTTCAGCATGGTCCAGGCACAGAAGTTCTGTATGCTGATCCCTCGGTAGACTATCCGCCTCAGTACCATAGAGTGAAGACTCACTAGTGCTGGACTCAGCAGGAGCAGCATACTGAGAGGTGTTCAGACTCAGTAGTGTTGGACTCAGCAGGAGCAACATACTGAATAGAGTCAGTAGAACTGGACTCAACAGGACCAGTTCACTAAACTCAGAGTCGACCTTCAGTAGAGTTGGAGTCAGCAGGAGTATACTACTGAACCTCAGGTCATACTCAGGAACGGCCTGACAGTATCCTTGGTTTTCAGGTGATCTTCTATGTTAAATCAGTAGAGTCGTCTGAGGTAGTTCACATCAGAGAAGTCAGCTTCAGTATCTGCCTTGAAGTCTGTGTGTCTCATCTACTTTCTACGCCTCGACCAATGATGAGCAGCCAGCTGTCAAAGTTCTAGTAAAAGCTACAAGTCAACCACTGTCCAGAAATGGAGGAAAAGACTCTGCGCGACTTCTAAAAGAGCCGTTAGCTACCCAAAGAGAGTGACACGTGGACAGTTCGTCTCCAACGGATCTATCCATGGCTCACCTCTATAAATAGAGGGAAAATCAAATCGAAGAAACATACAACTCTTACGAGTAACGAACGAACAAGTTACAAGCTTTCCGCAAGAACTTCAGAGAAACACTCAACGCTAAAGGCGACTACTTTGCTCTAGGGAACCAAGCTGAATAGAATCAAAGCCTCTAGTATCCAAGTGATCGAACACGAACCCAGAGAGATTATTCCTCATTGTTCATCACTCTAGAAGCCACTCCTTGTTCCCTTCCCTCTAACCTAAGCTCCACTGAAATATCCATAGCTTAGACCCGAAGGAGTTTATATCTTGAATTGTTCTTATTGTAAAGAACTCCTTCATTGTTGGAGAGTTTGTCAAACTTTATAGTTTGATTCTTGTAAACTGGGACTTGCTCAGTGTAATCTTCAAGGCCGTGTTTGTTCAGTGCACAAATCATCTGAGACTAACTCAGTATAATAAAATAGCCTAGTGATCTTTTCGAGACAGTGGATATAGGATTGTTTTATATCCGAACCACTTTAAAATCCCAGTGTTCATTTACCGTTGCATTGATTTACTGTTCATACTGAAACCCGTTTTACAAAATCATACAACAGAGTTTCAGCAAAGCTTAAACTGAGTGCACTAACCTACTGAAACAATTTTAATAAAAATGTTTTCAACTCAACTGAATCGGGCATACAGTATTCCGCACGCTATTGAACTCTTATTGAACGGTACTGAATTCTGACATCAGTCAGCACGCGATCCTGTTCAGCTTGCCTGGTTTACTGAATTTATTCGACAGACACTCTCCTGAATTGGACTGTTCGCGTTTTAAGTTGAGAAAGTTTTCAGGTGTATTCACCCCCCCCCCCCCCCCCCCTACACCTGAACGTTTATCTCGGGACCAACAATTGGTATCAGAGAGGGAGTTCTTTAAGACTCTTGTTATCTGAAATTGGTCTACTTGAATGGATCCTGAAAACATTTTCACTGCATATCATTCTTCATTCATATTATTACCCAACATGTCTGATATGTCAGGAATCAGGATGGTACCCATGTTCTCAGTAGAGAACTACGGGGTATGGCGAGTCAGAATGGAAGCTCATCTGACCTCTCTCCACGACAGCATGACAGAGGTCTTGGAAGACGGACCTATCGTACCCATGATCGTTAGTGTGGATCTCCAGGATCCAACACAAGGAGGAGGAATGGTAACCGGGAAGAAGGTTCCAAAAGACAGAAGACTTTTCACTCCAGAAGAGAAGAAGCTTCACAATCTTAACCGGGTTGCCAGGAATGCCATACTGACCACCTTGAGCGACTGATATCTCGGAAAAGTTCAGGACTACAAGTCCACCAAAGAACTCTAGGACGTTCTAGCGCTACTGAGTCGGGGGACTCAGAAGATCAAAGCTAACACGTTAGCGCTGGAACTCCAGAAGTTGGAGAGACTGTCACTCATGCCCGGTGACACGATTGAAGATCTTAATATCATATTTACGGATCTGATGAACACTATCAATGGGCTAGGAAAGACGTTCTCCAACAGAGAAATGAATCTCAAAATCTTGAGAGCATTGCTAGACGGACATTAGACTCCCTTTGCTACATTGCTTAGACATTCTGTTCTTGATATTGTTTCTCCTGATCATATATTTTCAGAATTGAAAGCTGAGGAGTTCGAGTTCGGTCTACCACAGAGGAAGCAGCGAGCTGAAGCTGACACTCAGATAAACCATGCTTTTAAAGCATCTGTCAGCACAGCAACTCCAGCGTCTAGCAAAGCTGAGCTTTCAACCAGTGACTTACAAGAAGAAAGCTTAGCTAAGCAATATGCACTGCTTGCCATCAAATATCAGAAGGTAAAGGAGCGGCAAAGAACACTTTCCAGAGTCATCAGAGACTCAAGGAGTATGTCTGATCACTCACCTAAGCGCACTCTAGAACCACATACTTCTGAATGCAGGAAACAGGAGGATTCTGCACAGTCGAAAGACAGTGAGAACATAGAAGGCAGAGTCACCTCCTGCTACAACTGCAAAAAGCCAGGACATTACTAGTATGATTGTCCTGAGCTCGGTACAGCTGAAAGAGCTACACGAAAAGCTCGAAGGGAGAAGTTCATCAAGAAGCGACAAGCCTACATTGCTGGTGAACTCTCAGACGACTCAGATGAAGTCGACTCCTTCATGGATTCATCAGACGATGAAGCTGCCTTTATGGCCCAAGAGCTTGAAGAAGATGTTGAAAAGTGTCTAATGGCAGGAGAAGAGGATGAAGTAAACTCTCACGAACCATTTAACTCTTCTTCACACTGCACACAAGATACTATTTCAGGTGCAGATGAGAATTTGGACGTCGCGATTGCCTACGAAGAACTACTCGACGAGCAGATTCAGATAAATCTGCAGCTAAGTAAGACTCTTCAGGAGTTGGATACCCTGAAAATGGAGAATCAGAGACTTTCTCAGGAGAGTCAGGTTGCTACTGAGTCGGAGGACTTGTTTTAAGACTCAGGGAGGAGATTAACTCTCTGATGGCCAAGTCTCAACAACAAGAAGATCTGATCTCAGTATTGACCAATGACTTGACTTAGAAGGATACTGAATTGAGTCTACTGAAGCAGAAATTCTCAGGACTTCAGACCGAGCATGAAACTCTCAAGAAGAGTGACGATGTTTGGAGGAACCTGATGACAGTGTGGTATATGGGAGCCGAGAAAAATCTTGAGGTTATGCTAGCCAACAACAAGACCAAACACTGCAAGGAGGGACTCGGGTTCAACCATGGAGCCTCCACATCTGCCCCCCACACACTCAGAGAATCGGCTGACTGATTGGTTTGTTCAAGGGGAGACAATCAATGCTGAATCACTGAACCCCCTAGCAAAGAACAAATATAAGATGAAAGCACCTCATCCGAACTATCAGAAATCTGATAAGAAGATTAGTTCAAAATCACCCCAGTTTAGTCGAGGGGGAACTAGCTGAATCAAATGGGCTGATCAGTAATGGACCGCCACAGCTGACACATCCTGCTCAGTATGGGTCGTATAATTATGATCCTAAAGTCAGAAGAAGAAGAAAAAGCCGTTCAGAAGGTTAAGGTCAGCAATCCACCACCTCAGAAGATCAGGACTCCTGAACCTGTAAAGCCTCAGACACTGCAAGGAGGGACTTGGGTTTAGCCATAGAGCCTCCTCATCTGCCCCCATACGCTCAGAGAATCGGCTGACTGATAGGTTTGTTCAAGGGCAGACGATCAATGTCGAATCAGTGAACCCCCTAGCAAAGAACAAACAGAAGATGAAGGCACCTCATCCGAACTATCAGAAATCTGACAAGAAGATTAGCTCAAAATCACCCAAGTTCAGTCAAGGGGGAACTAGCAGAGTCAAATGGGACTGATCAGTATGGACCTCCGCGGCTGACACATCCAGCTCAGTATGGGTCATATTATTATGATCATATAGTTAGAAGGGGCTCCAAAAGTCAGAAAAAGATGAAAAAGGCCCGTCAGAAGGCTAAGGTCAGCAGTCCACCACCTCAGAAGATCAGGACTCCTGAACCCGTAAAGCCTCAGAAGTCAACATCAACCAGTCCAGTGGTGAAGTATGTTGATTAGAGTGGAAAGAAACTGTCTGAGACCACCAGGGTCGTAAGACAGATTTGTGTTTCCAAAACTAATGCTTAAGGACCTAAAATCAAAAATAAAGGGTACCTGAATATAATTCTGTTTTGCAGGTGCACAAGGACCCATGGTATATGAACAGCGGATGCTCAAGACACATGAGGTACCAGAGGAGTCTACTGAGGAATTATATTACAGAAGAAGGACCTAGAATCGAGTTTGAAGACAACGCAAAAGGGTATACCAGAGGCTATGGAACATTCAGTATTGGAACCACCACAGTTCCAAGAGTATCTTATGTTAAAGGACTTCAACATAATCTTCTCCCTGTTAGTCAATTTTGTGATAACTTGAATAGAGTGATTTTTTACACTGGTTTCTGTGATTTCATTGACAAATCTACAGGGAAAACAGTGTTATCATGTTCGCGCAAAAAGAACATATACATTGCTGACTGGAACTCAGCAGAACCTGAAGCATGCTTGCAGGCGAAGAATGACAACAGAACAAGGTGGCTCTGGCACAGAAAACTCAGTCATCTCAACTTCAACACGCTCAACAAGCTTGCTAAAAACGCTCTAGTGAAAGGACTGTCGAATAAAGTGTTCAGCAAGGACCTCAGTGCGAGGCATGCCTGAAGGGAAAGCAAATGAAGAAGCAAAATCCACCAGTTTTATCACCTTCCACGGATGGAATCCTTCAGCTCCTGCACATGGACTTGTTTGTTCCAGTCTCTCCTATGACGATAAGAGGCAAGAAGTATGCTTTAGTGGTCATTGATGACTACTCACGCTATACATGGGTCATATTTATTGCCAACAAGTCTGATGTCAAAACAGAGTTGCCTGCGCTTCTGAAAAGGCTCAGTGTTGAGAAGAACACCGAAATTAGAAAGATACGCTCAGACAGAGGAACTGAGTTCCTGAATTCGATGGTGGAAGAGTTCTGCAAAGCTGAAGGCATAGAGCATGAGACGTCTTCCGCGCGCACGCCTCAACAAAATGGGATTGATGAGAGGAAGAACAGAACACTCAAAAAAGCAGCAAGAACCCTGCTCGCAGACTCAGGACTCCCATCTAAATTCTGGGCAGAAGCGACTGATACTGCATGTTACACTCAGAATAGATATCTACTGACAAAGCAACATCAAAAGACACCATATGAACTATGGAATGGCAGGAAGCCTTTCTTATTTTATTTCCATATTTTGGGGTGTTCGTGCTTTATCCACAATAATGGAAAGGATCAGTTAAAGACTTTTGATAGCAAGTCAGACAAGGGAGTCCTCTTAGGATACTCTCTAGTCAGCAAGGCCTTGAGAGTTTTTAACTACCGGACCCTTTGCATGGAGGAAAGCCCTCATGTTGTTTTAAATGAGTTTGCTACTGAGAACAGGAGCAAAAACTCAAATTCAGAATCTGAGGACATCAGTAAACAACTATAGGATCTAAGCTTAAAGGATAATGTTGAAAATATCCAGCTTTGTTGGGATGATGATTCAGAAGAGGAAAATGAAGTCAAGACTACTGAATCATAGCCAGCAGCAAATGTAGCTGAACAGATTGATTCTACTGAACAGGAATCAATCCCAGGTAACTCAGGTCGATGAAGAAACCCAAGTGGTAACTGAGACCTCTACTGAGAATAACAACTCAGGGGGAACAAATGAAGTTCCTGAGCTGAATGCCTCTAAACCTAGTGACTCAGTAGACCCAACTCTTGTCACTGAATTACTTCAATCCTAGAATAGTACAACTGAAATGCCTAACTCACCTACTATCTGTGTTGAACAAATTTTAGATGAAGAGATAAGACATCGTCGATCGTGGCTGGATGCTCACTCTTCAGACCTTATTATTGGAGACCTTCAGTAAGTGTTAAGTCAAATTCCAGTTGTAAATAGTCATTATGTGTTAACAGTTCGAGAAAATGATGAAGGATAAATTCGAGATGTCGATGATGGGAGAGATGAATTATTTCTTCGGATTTCAAGTCAAACAATCAGAGAAGGGAACGTTCATCAATCAAGGCAAATACACTCGAGACCTCATCAAGAAATTCGGTTGCACATCCGAAAAACCAATCAAGATCCCGATGAACACGAACATTAAAATTGATCTTGACAAAGAGGGAGTATCAGTAGACCATACTGAATTTCACACTATTATTGGTTCTCTATTATATCTAACTGCTACTAGACCTGACATAACTTATGTTGTAGGTGTCTACACTCGATTTCAGGCGAATCCTAAGCAGAGCCACATGGACTCAGCAAAGAAGATTCTTCGCTATCTCAGAAGAACACTTGACATGGGTTTATGGTATCCAGCAGATGATAATATTGAAATAACTGGTTATTCTGATACTGACTAAGCAGGTTGCAGGATTGACCAAAAATCAACTTCAGGAACTTGTCAGTTCCTCAGCAGTAAGCTCATCTCATGGTTCTCAAAGAAACAACATTCAGTAGCTACGTCAACTACTGAAGCTAAATACATGGCTGCCGGAAGTTGCTATGCCCTAATCCTTTGGCTGAGACACCAGCTACGCGACTATGACGTCATTCAGAAAGAACTGCCGATCTTATGCGACAGCTCCAGTGCCATTGCAATCACTTAGAACCCTGTTCTTCATACTAGATGCAAGCACGTGGACATCAGAACCCACTTCATTCGTGACCACGTCGAAAAATGGATATTAGAATGGAGAAGATCCATACTGACCATCAAAGGGCCAATATACAGACCAAACCTCTAGCTGAAGTCAGATTCAAAGAACTTAAATTAGAGCTAGGTCTGTTGGACCCTACTGACTCAAGTCAGTAAGTGGATTCAGGAGAGGAGCATTCAGCAAGGGGGAATGCCTACTCTCAGTACTGGACTCATTCAGTACACAGAGATTCAGCAACCAACTACACGAGGTATCAGCTGACTACGATGTTCAGCTGACAGGTTTGCGTATCTCTTTCAATAGTCAACCAGTAATTAATGTTGTTATGATATTTATTCAGCATTGTATTCAATGCCTTAGAGAATGTCATTTATTATAAATGGTTTCATTAAATGCAAGACATTCTATGCTAAGATTGCTGAACTCTGCTTTGCATTAAATGCATGTCATATCAAGTTACTTCTATAGGCTATTTACAACTGGAATTTGACTTAGGCGGCTATTTACTCATTGCTTTATATAAAATCGAATCTAGACCGTCCATCTATTAAAGCGGGATTTAAACTGCACCGTTGATATAAAAATTGTTCATCTTCAAGATCATATTTATCAATGAATAAGACTCTGAAACCGCCATTTTAACTCTGCTCTAAACCCTAAAATCTCTGAACTTAGAAATTATTTTCTTGCAATCTGCATTAACTTTCAAACAGAGATTATTACGGTAAATTTTATGTTTATTAGTATTCATGCTTACTTACTGTATTATTCAATACAAATATTATGTTCTGCAAATTCAGTTATGGCTAAAGCAAGTAGTGTTTCAATTGTTTCACCCGTCAACATGATCGAAATATTGGAGAAGGATAGAGTATGGTGCGAGCCTATCATAGAGTTCGACACTTGCGGGTTTGATATCATGGATGAGGTATTTGATGCACTCATAGCATCAGGCCTCGAAGGATTTCTGTCGAGAAAGTCGGCGTACTTCCTCCCTAGGTAGATCTCAGAGATGTACCTCAACTCAGAAGAGATTGATGGCGATATCATTGGCGCCTTCATTATCCATCACGTCGCTGATCCTTCCAGAGCCGATGCTGAAGTGAAGCAGATGTTTATTAAGCAGGCTCTTCAGTGAAGCTTGCCAGATAGTGGAATCAGTATAGCAGGGTACAAGGACGACTTATTGTATGAGTACATGGAAATATTCTGCGAGGAGCCAACATCTTTGAGAGCCGCATTTCCAAAGAATTCTATGCTCCCTCAGTACCGTGCCCTCGCATACATAGTCACGCAAATCCGGACGAGCCAAGCAAGCTCCTTTGATCAGGTGTCCAGACCGAAGCTACAGATGATGATGGCTGTATATGACAGAGCCAAGGTCAACTGGACTGAGTTTTTCCTCAATGAGTTTCAGACACAGGCCTCTAAGTTCGACAAGTCCACATGGTGTCTGAGCGCCATAGGAAAGCTCCTGTATGGGATGAAGTTGTCGGTGATGATTGAGGATTTTTGTGGAGACGACAACATCACATACGCAGATAAGGGTTATTTCAACCCTAAGAAGATCCGCTTCCATAGTAAGGCTGCTGCGCTTCTGCAGATTGGGGCAGGGCCAACTGAAGTAGGGAAAGGGAAGTGGAAGACTTCCACTCCTACCAAGAAGGGGGCTACTCCTCAGAAGAAACAGAAAAGATCTTCTGAGAAGGAGGTAATTGTACCTCCCTTCCGACTAAGAGACGTCTCAGATTCATCTGAGAAGACAGTCTCAGTAGAGAAGGTTATCTCAGCAGAGAAGACAGTCTCAGCTGAGAAGGTAGCCTCAGCGGAATAGGGGACCGTACCTGAGCCTTCAACTCCAACATCTCAATCCCCGTTAGATGTTCCCCCTCTCAACAGTATTGCATCAGCTGAGAAGCCCATATCTCCAATCGATGTAGATGACATGGAGACCAGCACTGAAGCTGAAACTATTGGGTATGAGGCTGACGCGCTTCAGAACAGAGCCACCCGAGAAGTTTCAGAGGCCATTCCCAAAATCACAAATCACACTGACTGGGTGACAATTGCTCAGAAGGTCAGGCTTCAGATGCTGATACGGTTCCAGGACTGGATCACCCTTGATCGACTGATTCGATTAAAGTCCTGCGAACACCTGAATTTCTAGGAGCTGGAAATCCGCCAGCAGATAGGCTACTCCGAGCCTGTGGATATCAGCTCCCTCGAGAACCTAAGGGCAGCTATGCTGGCTCTTCTTGAAGATCGCATGCCTTCAGCAGCCGCTGCCTTCAGAGGATCAGGACCCACCCAGTGATGCAGGCCTTGAGAAGCCTGTTGAGGGTACTCAACTGGAGGAGGGAGCTCAACCCTCAGCTGACCTACATGTCAGCTCCCTCCCTCTAGGTTCGGCGGCAGGTGGAACCTCTCGTGCTATAGACTCAGAACAACTTCTGCTGGAGTCTACTTTTGAGGTTGCGCCCAGTGCCAAAGGCCGACGATCTCGAACTGGAGCCAAATCTCTGAAGAGTCAGGGGACTCAGAACCGCCTCTTGGCGAAGGCCGTTCACAGGAGCTGGAAGAAGGCTACAATAGCTCAGAGTGAGGAAATCAGGGAGCTGAAGACAACCATTCAGAATTCACCCGCTCCCGATTTAACTAACATTCTCACTAACTCTCTAGCCACTCAACGTGCTGAGTTCGAAAGACAGCAAGCATCACTGACGGCTGCCCAGACCTCTCTTCTGGAAACATTCAAGGCAGCGCAGCTAGAGCACTTCAACAATATCTCCACACTGACTCAGGCCCATGAGCTTAGAATTGCATCGATCCAGTAGGCCTGTGAGGAGAAAATTGATGCCAAGGTGAAGTCGAATGAGGAGTTGGTCGATTCCTCTCACCGCAAGAATGGTGAAGATCTGATTATCGAGAGGAATGATCTCTACCTGAAGTTCGTGAGTATGCAGGAAGCTTTGGATAGGTTGGCAGCTGCGTACTCAGCCTTGAACAGCAAGGTAGTTCTCGTCCCAACCCCAGGCGCAATAGATGATGCCAAAAAGGAGGAAAGGACAATGAGGGGGAAGAAGTCAGTATCTGGGACTCAAAGCCAATCTGCTCCCACTGACACCTCAGGAACGGATATGGGTAAGGCCCATGGTGTCTCCAGCGCAGGAGATGTAGTAGGCGCTGAGACTGGCCCAAGTGGCTCAGGACCTAAGGAATCAGCAACGCAGACTTCTTCTGAGCATATTTAAGAAGTTGCTGAATTCCTAGAGGAGGACTCAAAAGAGGAGGAAGAGCCTCCTCTGCCTCCACCAGTGTCGGGCAAGGGGAAGAAGCCTTTGAAGATCCCCACCCCACTGAAGAAAGGGATAAAGAGATACATTAGCCCAGCTGAGCGATCCCAAATAGAAGCAGATGAAAAGTTAGCAAGGGAGCTAGCTGAGGCTGAAGCTGCTAATAAGCCTAAGAAGGCTCCTGCTAAGGCTAAGACCAAGGTTTCAGCAAGGAAACCAGCCAAGAGGCCTCCTCCACGTAAGCTTAAGATCAGCGATGAGGCTGATAAAGAGAAGGAGAAAGAGCAGGAAGCTGAGTAGACTGCCATTGATTCTCAGCAGCAGCAGCAAGAAAGAAAGAAAAAGAGTTAGGCCAACCATTGATGAAATGATAAATTTTAGTATTATAGCTCTGTACAAAAGAGCTCAATACTATTAGATTGAGGAGTTCAGGTGGCAAGAAGCTATAGTAAAGGAGAAGGTTGCTGAAGCAGCCAAGGAAGCTGGACGACTGAAGCCCAGGCCTCCTCCGCCGAAAGACATGGAGATTCCGTATAAGTACAGAAGAGGCGGGAGACCAAATAATCAAAAAAATCACAGGGTGGACAAGTGGATGCCATGGGAGAAAACTAAGCAGTGGGAGACACTGAAGGCAAAATTCTTCAAAAGATACTACGTTTGGAGATTCTGGCTTGAGTCTCACAAGAATGAAGCCTTTGCTGACTGGCTCTTCAAATACGACATGGACATCTACAACATGGTTGAGAAGGTTATTGCTGACACAGAAGACGTTCACGCCCCTATTTTCATACCTCTACCTCCACCTTAGAAACTAGATGGCTCTCTCTATATAGATGTGATAGAAGGAGAAGTCAGGAATGCAGCTGTGGCACTTGAGCTCGATGCCAATGATCTTGAAGATGTGCCCAAGATTCAGAAGCTGCGGAAAGACACATTCAAGATGTATGGACTCCCTTTGCCTGAAGATAAGTCTAAAGATTTCCAGGCAAGGATTCAGATGTTCAGAAGATAGCTCTTGGTAGCCTTTCTGTTTCTAATAGATAGCAAGAGATGTAACTGTACAAAACTTTCTCATATATATAAATGCATCTTTGCTGTTTGGTCTGACAACACCTTATTGTCTCTATGGCCTGTTTATTTATTTTAACACTCAGAATCACCTAAGTGATTACCGACTCACACACTCACTTGCTATATATCTGTGTTTGTCTGTTTTTGCTTAGATTGATAGATTCTATTTGAGGGAAATGCTGTTAAGTATTTCTATATTTTCTTTGTCCCTCGGTAGATTAGAACTTGATGTACAACTCCACTATTCTACTTGTAATATTAGTAAGGAGCTCGTATCTAAGAGTTTGAAGTCTTAGGTTTTGGCATCATCAAATAGGGGGAAATTGTTGGGTGATGATTCAGCAGTAGATTGTTTAGAAGACTTGGGTGATCCCAAAACACTAATTTGATTGGTGAACCATTTCGTTGTAATTGTAAAGCCTTGGTCTCTGAGAGTTTCAGACTCAGTAGACTTTCCTTCACCACGATCCAGGCAGAGAAGTTCTGTCTGTTGATCCCTCAGTAGACTATCCGTCTCAGTAGCATAGAGTGAAGACTCAATAGTGCTGGACTCAGCAGGAGCAGCATACTGAATAGAGTCAGTAGAACTGGACTCAGCAGGAGCAGTTCACTGAACTCAGAGTCGACCTTCAGTAGACTTGGACTCAACAGGAGTATACTACTGAACATCATGTCAGACTTAGGAACGGCCTGACAGTCTCCTTGATTATGAGATGATCTTCTATGTTAAATCAGTAGAGTTGTCCGAGGTAGTTCACATCAGAGAATTCAAATTTAGTATCTGCCTTAAAGTTTGTGTGTCTCAACTACTTTCTACGCCTCGACCAATGACGAGCAGCCAGCTGTCAAATTTCTGGTAAAAGCTGCAAGTCAACCACTGTCCAGAAATGGAGGAAAAGACTCTGCGAGATTTCTAAAAGAGTCGTTAGCTACCCAAAGAGAGTGACACGTAGACAGTTCGTCTCCAACGGATCTATCCATGGCTCACCTTTATAAAAAGAGGGAAAATCAAATCGAAGAAACATATAACACTTACGAGCAACGAACGAACAAGTTACAAGCATTCCGCAAGAACTTCTGAGAAACACTCAAAGCAAAAGGCGACTACTTTGCTCTAGGGAACCAAGCTGAATAGAATCAAAGCCTCTAGTATCCAAGTGATCGAACACGAACTCAGAGAGATTATTCATCATTGTTCATCACTCTAGAAGCCACTTCTTGTTCCCTTCCCTCTAACCTAAGCTCCACTGAAATATCCATAGCCTAGACCCGAAGGAGTTCATATCTTGAACTGTTCTTATTATAAAGAACTCCTTCATCGTTGGAGAGTTTGTCAAACTTTATAGTTTGATTCTTGTAAACTGGGACTTGCTCAGTATAATCTGCAAGGCCGTGTTTGTCCAGTGCACAAACCAACTGAGACTAACTCAGTATAATAAAATAGTCTCCTGATCTTTTCGGGACAGTGGACGTAGGATTGTTTGATATCCGAACCACTTTAAAATCGTTGTGTTCATTTACTATTGCATTGATTTACTGTTCATACTGAAAACCGTTTTACAAAATCATACAACAGAGTTTCAGCAAAGCTTAAACTGAGTGCACTAACCTACTGAAACAGTTTTAATAAAAAAGTTTTAACTCAATTGAATCGAGCCTACACTATTCCGTACGCTACTGAACTCTTACTGAAGGGTACTGAATGCTGACATCAATCAGCTAGCAGGCCTCAGTATAGTCAGTCACTTTGTCCACGCGATCCAGAACGGCTTGTCTGGTTTACTGAATTTATTCAGCAGACACTCTCCTGAATTGGATTGTTCGCGTTTTAAGTTGAGAAAGTTTTCAGGTGTATTCACCCCCCCCTCTACACCTGAAAGTTTATCTCGGGACCAACAGTACAATTAATCAAAAATCCGTCCAGTTCACATTTTTTGAAAGATTAACCATGACAAAATAAAATCCATTAATAATTTGATTATAGAATTAAGAAAACATGTTTGATGCAAATTTGTGCAAGTTGCAAATTTATATTTACAATATCTATTTATGAATTTATACATTCTAATTCTAGTTGTCTCTCAATTATGTATACATTGTTAATCTAAAATTACTTGCATTTTTTGTGCGGAGATTTATAGAAAAATGTAAATATGATTGAAGTTCTAATTCCAATTCCAACTCATTCATTTGAGTTTGAGACCATCAGCTTCGAATCCCAAGTTATTCTAATGTATATTCCTCAATATTTTATAATTAATAGCATAAAAAATAATACATATCTTAGAATACAGACTAAAAAAAAATTACTTTAAAATATCAATAATGATGAAAGTCGGACTTTTAAACAGTTTACTTAACTGCCGGTGTATCAAAATAGAGACGGTTACCCCAACTTTTTAGAAATTAGAAAAATACTTGATCAATTAGTTCGGTTAATCGATCCGTTTCATTTTTGATTTTGTTTGCTCAGCCTTAAGGATTATAAGCTTATTTACATCTTCAGCAACTTGATAACCCATACAGTTCACTTTCCGTATCTTATAATTTCATCTCTCACTATTAAGTTTATTATTTTAATACTTATTATCATAGAAAAGTAAAAACTGGCAACTATATAATTGATCCTAATTTGCATTCACATATCTATTATTCCATACATTATTTATTTCAAATGGTAAAGTAGTGTTAATGCAAACACAGTCACAATGTTATACCACATGGAATTTAATAAGTTGGCAGTCGACAAGAAGGTACGGCCACAAGATGGATAGCTCTAGAAGTGACCAATCCAAAATGCTCACTCATTCCAAATCATTGGGTTTGATACCATCCGGAAGCTCCCAATCGAAGCAATGGACAAACTGCGCCAGAACCAGTTTGATCAGCGTGAGGCCTAGCTGCAGCCCAGGGCAGCCCCGCCTGCCGGAACCCAATGGTATGAGCTCAAAATGACGGCCCTTAACGTCCATATCGCTACCAATGAACCTCTCTGGTGCAAAGGAATCTGGATTAGCCCAAACTTTAGGATCTCTTCAGATAGCCCATAAGTTCACCATAATTCGTGACTTCTTAGGTATGTGGAAACCTTCGAGCTCAGCGTCTTCAATGTATTCGTGAGGGATCAAGAGCGGTGCCATTGGATGGAGACGTAGTGTTTCCTTCACCACACAGTCTAAGTATTGGAGTTTTTCGAGATGTGACTCATCCACCATTTGATCCAATCCCATTACTGATGTCAATTCTTGCTGGAGTTTCTTCATCGTTGATGGATGCCTCATCAGTTACGACATTGCCCCTTCCGTAGTGGATGAAGTATCCATTCCTGCTATCAATAAATCCTGTAGGAATATACAAAAACTTGTTTTTTTTTATGGCATAAGATGAGCGTATTTCAGCCCCGATAAGTAGAATTGATAAAGATACCAGGAGCACGGCCTTGATGTGTCGGCGGTCGAATCTAAATTCAGCTTCTCCGGACTCCATGATAGTGTTATTAAAAATTAGGTGTATAGAAATAACGACAATAAAACCAAATGTTAGTATAAATACTATAACAACATAACAAACAACATATGAAAAATTGAATAGCGAAAATAACGAAATGCAAACCGAGGCAAGAGTTAGACTCTCTCTCCGCAAGACGATAATGCTCCGCTACTTGGTGCAAGCGGTCTATAGCACTCGTCTCCAAGATACAACGGTTTTTCATTACGAGTAGTTGCACTACTTCTCGTAATTCCGGCGAACTACTTGATATCTCGTGACTAAGAAAATATGAACATATAAATGTATGTAATGGAAAGGACATAAAAGAAATGGAAGATGTATTAAGTTATTGTCTTCTAGTTCTCGCATGGAGTGGTCTATTTATAGACCAAGAAGTGCCTCTTCCCAAAGGTTGCATTGTTTGGCATGCATGCAACGTTTGAAACCTTGTGTCCCTCCACCAACCAATCGACACATCTCTTCCACAAACCAATGCAACTTTACATGATTCACATGCAACGATTTATTTAATCAAAGTGTTTCATATAAGCAACCAACATGTCTCTTCTATGCCACGTTTCAAATTTAATAATCTAATTAAAAATTCTAACAGATAGTCATCATTGTATCAACGAAGTCGTGTGTTTGCTTCTTTGCTCGTTTGTCTTGAACGTGATCGTCGATGATTTTCTCCAAGAATCCATCAAAGACATTGCTCAACCTCGTCATCCGACGATTCAGTCCTTGAAGATCAAGAACCCCAATATACGGAAAATAGTCTGCAAGATTAAATTGAGCGGCACATTCATGGTCTCCGAGAAGAGAGCTTTGAACCCATCCTCATCCAATTCTTTATCGGAGTATTTCCTCCCCAAAATCATTAAGCAGTTCATATCCCCATAGACGGCGGAGATTCTGGCGCTGAGATCGACGGCCTCCCTCAGCTCAGCAGCTTGTTTCATCGAAGTTACTAGCAGCCCTATCTCGACCTTCCTCATGGCCTCAAATTGACTGATCTTCAAATTACTCAGCAGCTGCAAGGTGCAGAGCTTTCGCATATTCCGCCAGTATGAGCCGTATGGGCTGAACACCAAGCCGCTCTGTGAGGCCTCGTGTCGAGGCCTGCTGGCGAAGACGAGATCGTGGGTCTTTGAGAATGAGCCCAGCTCCCGCAGGAGACGATACGACGACTGCAGGTGAAAAGCCGAAGCGCAGGCCCATGATGGGGCCGTGTTTTCGGGCTAGGCGACACAGATCTTGATGAGGATTCTTGCCCAACAGGTGGAAATGGCCTAAAATGGGAAGCCCTCTCGGGCCCGGAGGCAGCCTTTTCTGGTGTCTCGGGCCGAGCAGTTGCTGAAGGAGATAAACTACTGTAATAGCCAATAAAACCGTCCAAATTCGTGCCATCTTTCTGAGTTATTTTGGCTTCTTTAGTTGGATCAACTCTGGGTTGTAAAGGTTCACTATCTTGATTGCAACTTTAGAATTTAATGTGTTGCCGTATTCTTCTTCGGTAGCTGGTTGAGAGTATTTGTTTTGGGCAACGTCTAAAGTTATCTTCTTACTATGAGACTGTCACGCAAAATAATGATATTATATTTTTTCTATTGTGTTCTTATTTAATTGAGAAATTTGGAAGGGCGTTCTTAAATAGGAAGTTATCAGTAAGAAAATAACTCAATTATATAGTTAAACCTCAATAAAATAATGTTTGATAAAGTAATAACATCGCTTAGATAATAATTTCTTTCGATCACGATTTGAGTCAATGTATTAAAGTAATAATTTTTCTAAATGCATTAAGTAATAAAAAAGTTTAAATTTTTAAGGTCCCAATGAAAATATAAAGTACTCCATCTGTCCAAACGAGCTGTGCTCGTTTTCCTTTTTAGTTTGTCCCACTCATCTGTTCCTGTTTCCAAAAAAAGCAAATTTTTACACACAATTACTCACTCTCTTTTTATGGGACCCACCACTCCACTCACATCTAACAACTCTCCTTAATCTACGTGCAAAAAAGAAATGAGCACAGCTCAATGGGACGGAGGGAGTAATAATTACTGATTTCAAAAAATATATATAGACATTTATAATACCACAGTAGTACAATAATCAATTCTTATGAATATATGCTTCCATGGTTATTATTTTTTCTTCCCACATAAACCAAAATTATCATCTTTAACTTTTACCAAAGTATAAACAACTTCTGAATATTTTGTTCATGTTATAAGAAGTAATGATTTAAGGTGATTATTGCTTGAAATAAGCTTTTTAATTATATAATTGGAATAAATGTACAGTTAAACCTCTTTAAAGTACTCTCTCCGTCCCATTTTAAACGACTTGTTTTCCTTTTCTCGACGTCCCATTGGAAATGAACCGTTTCCTAAAAAGAAAATAATTTTCCTCATATTTTATCATTTCTGTCACCAAACTACTCTCATTAGATTAATCATTTTTTCTCTCATACTTGATTATCTGCTTTTTCACTATCACACTCATCTTCTCTCTTTTACTTTATCATCTACTCATCTCTCATACTTTATCTTCAACTTTCTTAATTCTCGTGTCCATTTGAAATGGGTCGTTTCAAACGGGACGGAGGGAGTAATATACTTGGCACCGGAAAAAAAAAATTCCTTTAGAGAAATTATTCAATTATCGATTCATTTATCGATAAATGAATATTTATTGCTTTAGAGAGAAATTTACGATATAAAATAAGTTAAATGTGTGCATTAAACTTTTTTTTTTTTAATAACTTTATTATGTAAACATTAAAAAATATAAAAATTTAGTATTTGCTTTAGTAAAATCATGTTGAAAATAAAATTTAATATACACTAATTATAAAACAAGTCATTATTCAATTTTAGAAAGGTTCAATAGTTTTATAAAAGAACAATCATATACATAAAAAAATGAAAAGTTTATTTTTGCTTATACTAAAATTATCCAAGAAGTATGTTATTGGCATTGCAAGATTCATTCAACATAAAATGATCTATTGAAACTGAAGTCCTTGAATTAGATGAAGATCTCAAACACTAGGTAATATCATCTTTAATTTATGCCACAGAAATGCTATGGATATTGAAGATCTTTTAGCTATCGAGTATGGTGAAACTATGGAATTACCGATGAATGAAGAGATTATTTCAAAGCAATAACCACCTTAAATAATTATTTGGTACAACGTAAGCAAAATATTCAGAAGTTGTCTATACTTTACAGAAAGTTAAGGATGATAATTTTGGTTTAGTGGGAAGAAAAAATAGCTATGGAAGCCTATATTCATAAGAAATTATTATTGTACTACTGTAGTATTATAATTGTCTATATATTTTTTCTGAAATCAGTAATTATTACTTTATATTTTCATTGGGACTTTAAGGATTTAAAAAGGTTATTACTTAATGCATTTAGCGAAATTATTATTTTAGTACAATGGCCCACGTCGAGACCGGAATAAATTATTATCTTAGCGAGGTTATTACTTCATCGAGGCTTAACTGTACTATCATTTTGTTTAGGATCATCCTCTTCATCATCATTACCATTCGTAACTGTTTCAACAATTTTTTCATTCATCGGTAATTCATAGTTGCATCATTCTCGATAACTGAAATATCTTGAACATTCATAGCATTTCCGTACCATAAATTTGAGATGGCATTATCTAATGTTTGAGTTTTTTATCTAATTTAAGGACTTCGGTTTCGGTTGATCATTTTCTGTTGAACGAATTTTATAATACCAAAAATATATTTATACGATAATTTTAATATAAACAAAAATAAACTTTTCTATTTTCTTTATGTATATAAGTTTTGTTCTTTTATAAAACTATCGAGTTTTTTTTAAAATTGAATCGTTGGACTTGTTTTATAATTAGTGCATATACTAAAGAAAAAATTAAATGTACATTTTTAACATGATTTGACTAAAGTAAATATATATTTTTTTTAATGTTTACACAAATTAAGTTATTAAAAGAAATAAGTTGAATACATACATTTAACTTGTTTTATATTGTAAATTTATCTTTAAATTAATAAATACTCATTTATAGATAAATAAGTAATTTAATATATTATCGATAATTGAATAATTTTATTAAATGAATATTTTTTCTAGTTACAAGTATATTATTTAAAGAGATTTAACTTGTATAAGGTGATTGAAATTATTTAAGATGGGGACGTGACCATGTGGCTTCGTATCCCCGACGAAATTAATTGATTTATTGCATAACTTTTGATATGATATCTACTAGTACTATTTGATTTTATTCCAATTTTCTTTGAAAGTCAGCGTTGTTATCGAGCAGAAACTCAATAAATTAAAAAGATATTGTTTTTGTTGACCGACAACGTTTTAAACTAGTGGACACGGAGTCACAAGTTACGTCACTTGTATAAGGTGATTGAAATTATTTAAGATGGCGACGTGACCATGTAGCTTCGTATCCGGGCGAAATTAATTGATTTATTGCACAACTTTTGATATGATATGTTGTTATGAATCAGTGATTGATTAAATCATCATTTAGAGTTATTTTGAATTGTCATTAGTAGTTCATGTATTAATTATTTCGGTAATGGGGGAGATCATAGTGATTTATCATTATGGAATTGAAGATCCCAAAATCTGTCTTCTACCCTTAGTTTGTTGTCTTTCGAACTAGATGATGTAATAGGCTAGACTGTTCTTATTTTCGTTATCTGTTTATGTCTAAGTCCTGTAAGGGGTATTTGTTGGTCTGAACTTCAGTATGAAGTTAAATTCCAGAACCCCATGTCATCAGTCTGTAAGAGCTCGTGTTCTCAGGTCTCCAGCTGACCATTATCAGTAGAAGATCTCTATCAGCTGACCTCCAATGATGACACAGTATATAGCTCAGTTCCTTCAGAGTCACCAGCTGACTGCACTCAGTAGAAGACCTTTTATCAGCCGACTCAAATGAAGAAGTCAGTACGATCGTGCCAGATTTACTGTATCCGACAGGAAACAACGACCCGTCCTTTAATGACATTCGAAAGTCAGCAGAGGATCATACGAGGATGAGTGAGAGTCAACTCAGATAAAGACTGATGTTTGACAAGTCTCACCTACCACATACCTCGACCAATGAGAAGCAGTCTAAGTCTTACCTGCTCTGACCACTAAAGCTGCTCTCATGGACAGTGACCAACTACTCTGCGACGCTACTTCGAAAATTATGCCCGTTTTTCTTGGACTTTTGTGAGACGTGGCATCGTCTTCTCCAACGGACAAATGTCTGGGTCACGACTATAAATAGAGAAGCATTTCCAAGCTCAACGCACGGGATATCAAAGGGAATACACGCTCAAAGCTTTCAAACTCTCTAGTGCTTTCACGACGATCCAACGAAGAACTTGCCTAGTTGAAAATCTTTAGTTCTTCTCTCTAGAGTTTCTTTAGATCCATCTTCTCTATCTAAGCTCAACTGTTACATCCATAGCTTAGAACCTTCGAAGGAGTTCACATTCTGTGATTGTTCTTATTGTAAGAACTCATTCATAGTTGGAGAAAATCCCCTCCCCTTCAAACTTCGGTTTCATTTGTAAAGTTGCTAAGGACTATAACTTAGAAGGGTCTGTCCAGCGCACAGATACCTTGCTGAGGCTTGCTCAGATTAATCAACAAGACCTCCTGTTCAGCAGGACCGTGGACGTAGGATCTTGCGTATTCGAACCACGTTAAAAATTGTTTGTGTTATTTACTGTTTTATTGCATCGCTCTCAAACCGATTTACAAACTCATACTTTGCATAAAACGTATTTAAAAGTGCACCAGCCAAAACATATTTGGTTTGCGAAAACACGTTTTCAAATCGAGACGAAGTCTATCGGGCCCTACACTTATCCGTACTAACTCTTCACCTGAGGTTTTAATACTTACAAAAGTCAGTAGGACAAAACTCAGTAGTTGAGTCACTCTGACCCGTGATCAGAAGGTTACTATTTGACAATGTTCATCAGTCGCAACATACAGCTCAACTGTCATTCGCGTTTGAGGAAAAACTTGTACTCAGGTGTATTCACCCCCCCCCCCCTCTCTACACCTGACACTGTTCATCAGTCGCAACATACAGCTCAACTGTCCTTCGCGTTTGATTTTATTTCAATATTCTTTGGAAGTTAGAATTGTTATCGATCCGAAACTCAATTAATTGTCCCCTAGGATCCATAGCGATTAAGTGGATAATTTGTGGTTGGAAGGTTATGGGTTCAAAATCCACTAACATCGTTATGTGTGAGTCACTCACCTAGGCTAGCCTATGGTGGTTAAACTCTCCTATTGTTTGCAGACTAGAACACAATAACGAAATTTACCCAATGTGCACAGACTAAAGTACAAGCGCGAGATTTACCTAGTGCGCAGATTGCGGCTGCAGTTACTCTCGTCATAAAAAAACTCAATTAATTAAATAGATAAAGATATTGTTTTTGTTGACCGACAACATCTTAAACTAGTAGACACGGAGTCAGAAGTTACGTGCCACGTGAATTTTCGGAAGTAGTATAGTGAATCTGGGATAATGTGTATAAATTTGAAATCATGCACGAACTGTACTAATTAAATAAGTCATTATTTAAATTAAACAACTAAAAAATATTCTTTCACACGTTTAATACCGGTTGCACATCATCCAAAAAAATATTCTTTCACACGTTTCGGTAATTGCGCAAGTCCTATTAGGCGTGCGTGCATGTGACGCTAAGAAGTCGGACTTACGATGTCATCTGTGTAATCTTAAATTAAACAACTAAAAAGTTGCTGGGGATTTTTATCTTTAAGTGATGATAAATTGGTCTTGCAATTAATAGTAATGACATTATTTATAACACTGTGTGATGTCGTATGCATATTGTTATAAAACTGAAATTGTAATGAATTGTATTCACAAGATTATTATATAGAGATGATTATCTCTATTTATAAAGGACTAATCACAATAAATATAACTCCTAATCCATCTAAGGCCCCGTTTGGCTTACAGAAAGGAATGGAATCGGAATCAGGAATCAAACATGAAGGAATGAAATGAAAGGAATGATACCTGAATCATCTGTTTGGTTTGCTGAAGGAATGAACTTAATTCCATTCCATGTTTGGTTTACCGTAAGGAATGGAATAAATTATTTTTTTAATTAAATATTTTTTATGTTATATTATAATTAAATATTATGAAAAAAATACCATATATATGTAGAAGAAGAAACACATTACATATCTTATATGCTCAAAAAGCAACAATAAACCAAAGCTTCTACATAATTCAGAGCAACAACAAAATACAGAAGCGTAAATCCAGTCGGCAAGCAAAATCCAGCAAGTTTCAGTCGGCAAGCAAAATCCAGTCGGCAAACAAAATCCAGCAAGTTTCAGTCGGCAAGCAAAATCCAGTCGGCAAACAAAATCCAGAAGCTCAAATTCAGCAAACAAAATCCAGCAAGTTTCAAAAGCAACAAAATACAGAAGTAATGCGCGAACAGGCGCGGCGGCGAGGCGGGCGACGGCAAGACGGGCGCGGCGGCGAGACGGGCGCGGTGACGGCGGCGAGACGGCGCGCGGCGGCGGGTGAGACGGGCGCGCGCGGTGAGACGGGCGCGGTGACGGCGGCGAGCGCGCGGCGGCAGGCGAGCGGCGGGGTGACGGCGGCGAGAGCGGGCAGGGTGACGAATTTTGGAGGAAGAAATTTTTTGGGGAAGATAATTTGGGGGAAGAAGAAGTAGCGGGAGTGAGGAGAGGGGGGAATGAAAATCTCAACCCCTCAATTTTGAGGGGTTTGAGGAAAGTCCCCAAAAGGGGGATGAAGGGGGGTTCCGATTCCATTCCATTTCGAAATTTAACGAAACAAACACCGAGAATGGAATGATTCCTTTCATTTGATTCCTCATTCCATTCCTTCTCCCCAACCAAACGGGGCCTAAATACATTGAGAATACATATTAGGAATGATTGCATGATTGCATGTGTTACGCCAGTGTTCTGCACCTTCCATATATATAGCTAATACTACCCTGCTGGAAACTTATCTTGAATCCGAGAAAAGAAGTAATTGATCTCGTAAATGAGTAAATGCAGTAGCAGGCAAAGGCTTAGTGAAGATATCCGCTAACTAAGCCTTGGCTGGAATATGTCCGACTGTGAGAGATCCATCAGCAACTTTATCCCGTATGAAATGAACATCCACCTCAATATGTTTCGTTCGTGCATGAAACACTGGATTGCTAGCAAGAGCCACGACACTCTTGTTGTCACTCCATAATTGTGATGAAGGATGAATAGGTAATCCAAGCTCATAACATAAGGAGCGGAGCCAAATCATATCAGAAGTAGCATTAGCAAGAGCCCGATATTCAGACTCCCCACTACTTCGAGCAACATCTTGTTTCTTAGAGCACCAAGTGAGAAGATTCGATCCTAGAAAAATACAATGATCGCCGGTTGATCTTCGATCATCGATACAACTGGTCTAATCCGCATCGGCATAACCAATAAGACGAGTTGATGAACTATGAGAAAACACAAGGTGATGGTGTATAGTTCCTTGAAGATATCGTAGTAGCTTTTTGCAAGCGGACCAATGCAACTTGGAACGATGTTGAAGAAACTAACTGAGGACCATTGAAGCCAATTTGCCTATTTGCAATCGAAGTCTTTCTTTCATACATTTCAGTGGTTGCGCGAGTCTTATTAGGCGGGCGTCTATGTGACTATGTGAGGCTACCGATGTGTTTGCAAGAGCTTATTTTAAGAACTTATTTGTTTTTTGACCGCATAAGCAGTTTTCTAATATTTGCAAAACCAGTTTTCTGTGTTTGCTTTGTTAAGCAGTTTCTTTTGAGCACCTATTTAGATATTTTTTAGTGCATAAAGCACCATAATTTTTGGATTTACCAAAAATAATGCTTTTAAGAATTAATTCCAATAACTCCCCGATTTTGCTTAAAATTAATTATTTTCAACTTTAAGGAAAATCAAATAAGAAGTGCTTGTAATAAGCAGTTGCAAACACACCCTAAAGATCGAACTTACGAAGTCAACATTTTAATCTTGAATTAAACAAATAAAATGTTATCTTTAAGTAATGATAAATTGTTTTGTAATTAATTATAACGATAATTATTTCTAATTGTACTATTCAATTCCTGGTTTTGGCTTCCGTTTGGGCAATTTAGCGATATTTTTTGGGCTATTTTGCATTAGATTGAGCTAAAGTGGCATATGACGAAAATGTAAAGTGACAACGTTTCTAGTGAATTAAATGTGAGTTTTAGAGCTATTTTTGGACGTGAATTGAAAAGAAATGAAATGGGATTCTTTGAGAGAAATGAAGAGAAGATATGAAAAGATTAGGGTGACTTTATCCAAGAAAATCTTTCCATAATTAAGAGATTTAACCTAATTATTGAAGAGAGGGAGAGACAACCCTATAAAGGGTAGAGAAGAGCACGGATTTCAGAGCATGATAAAAATAGGTTTGAATATTATTTTTGTTCTGTCCAATTTTACCATACACTTGTCCAATCGTCTAATATAATATGCGTAACTAAATAGTTAGTGGTCCGGCGAAAATGTGAAACACACATGCACATCTGTGAGATTATAGAAATTACAATTAACCTTATAGATTTCGAATTGATTATGGGTTATGGAATTGGGTTAATAATCTTGGCTTGATCACTTTAGGTTGATTTAATTCGTCACAAATTTAATACTTCCATCATTTCTTGTGGAATAAGATTAGATAAGTAGCAATGTTTTTTTCGAACAACTATATTATTCAGTAGGAGTTTATTAGATGCTCAATATACGAGTAGGCTCCTCAACTTGGTTTTCCTTAGTTCTTAAGGGTGTCTTGGCGCTAAAAATATTAGTTGCACATAGCGTAGGTTGTATCTAGACTACAGAAGTAGTAGTTTCAATGTCTATAATGGCGGCTATAAGATACGTGTAAGTTTAACTACAGTGACCTAAATATATATATATACATATACTCATATAGAGAGTGGATTATGTGAGAACTCATATTTAACGATAGAACTGAGAACCTAGCATAATCATTATCTGTTTTATTCAAAATCTTTATGTTTTTATAAGCAAAAACCTTATAATTTTACATTTTTCATAATTCTTATATGTTTTATGCAGAAAACAAAAAAGTATAAAATAACATGATTTTTTGCATAAAATATATAAGGATTATGCATAGTTCGTAGTTCTCACGTTAAGTGTGGTTCTCACCAGATCCATACAACACACACACACACACATGAAGGAAATAAGGAGAGGAAAAATTGTACCTTCCTCCACGTATGTTGTTGCAGCTCTGATTGTTGCTCCCGATCAAATCTTCTGATCTGTGTCCCGACCTTTTTTTTTCTCCCTCTAGGTGGTCAGAGAACTGGAGAAAATAATATTTCTATATCTCTTCAAACTCGTGTGTATAACGTGTGAGTATGAATATGTGTGTTCTGATTATGAACAGAATACTAATATATATAGGCTTCAGGAGCAAATATTATATTAATATTTGTAGCCCATTAATTTAATTATATCCCTAATGGGCTTCTACATAATTAGCCCATACTATAATTAATTAATCTATTGGGCTACTAATATTTATCAATTAATTGACCCAGCCAATTAATTCCAGATAAATAAAATTATTAATTAATGTAAAATGCATTAACCCATTAATAATGATTTCTAAGAGACAAGAAATAACTAGGCAACTAATTGGGCCAGATCAGGGATCTAATACAAGATATAAAACAAGGTCTCAAATTAATTAATTATCTATGCTCAGTCCATAACAAAATTAATTAATAAACACAGATTCATTCCACTAGAGAATCCGTGCTGACTTACCCTTTTATCCCAAATTGAGCAAGGGCTTGCATTTTAGACTTAATCGATCCCCGTATTTAAGATAAAAATATCTGTTAATTAATTAAGCTCTCTGACAGGTTAAATTAATTAACATCTTATTATGTTCTTGAGTAGTACCACTCGACCTCATTAACACACCTGAACTTAATCAACCGGCCGGGTTTAGTGTGTTAATCATTACGAATTCCTCAGGGGATATTATAAACTCATTTTACTAGGATACAGTTGCAAGATACAGACAACCAACCCGAGCCACAAAATAACTACTAATACCTAAGATACGTAGATCCGGTCGCGATGACGTTCACCTTAGTAGGTCAAAGTGACAGATAACCAAATGCACTCAGGTGAAGTCTTACCAAGCTTAAGACCAACTGAGTCACCGAGATCTTGGTTCTCCACTAAGGTCAGTCAGGAGAACACATCTCACTGTGATCCATCAATACACCACCTTAAGTGTATCAGTATAGACAAGCAGTCAATACAAGCCACTTCTTATCTAAACTGCAGCTTAAAACGACAACTTATCCTTAAGTTGTTTCGGCTGTGATAACTGTTTATATCTTGTCAGTTCAACCAATTTGTGTAGTCTTCTATGATACCCGACACACTACATCAATCTAACTTTTACACAAGATAAAGGATTACATGTGCAAATATATATATTTATCAGATAGGATAATGAAATAGTGGTAGGGACAAAAACACATTGTATACAAACATAAAACTTGCTTCCAGTATACAAAATCCCAACAATAGGTTCTATTAATTTATCACTGAAGTTCCAAATTAATCTTGGTTAATTAATCGTGTTAGTTAATCTAAGATTGATCGCCCTAGGTTAGTTTAATTTATAGCTAATTTAGTACTTCTATCGTTTTCACGTGGGATTAGGCTAAATCAGTAGCACAATTATTCTTAGAACAATATGATTAATTTTGTAGGAGACTATTAGATGCCCACTATATGAGTAGGCTCCTAAATTAGGTTCCCTTAGTTCTTAAGACCGATTAGATGTTAAATCTATTGATAGTCCATGAACGTAGGTTGCATCTAATTTACAGAAGTAGTCGTTTCGAATCCCACCATGGCAACTGCCAAATAATAAATGGGAAATAGGGGACGTGTCAGTTTAATTACGGCAGTCTACAACTAATTGATTTCTAGGGATTAATTCACTTTAAGTGTCAATGATCGGACTTGTGTGTGTGAATCATCTAGTTGGATCCATTCCTTTGCATACATTTATTCGCATATTTATTTATGCTATTTAATTTCTTGCATTAGGATTTAGAAAACCTTTAAAATTGCGTGGTCGTTAACCAAACCTCTTAGATTAATAGAAATTTTATGATTAAAATCTATGTTTCTTGTGTTCGATACATGTTTAACAATGGTGATGGCGATGAGAAGAGCAGCGTCGACGCCGATGGACGAGGAAAGAGCGGCAGCGATGATGGTGAGAGTGGCAGTGGAAGTAGCTGTGGAGAGCCGGATACGGTGGTGGGAAGACGTAAAAATATTTGGTAAGATTTTATTGTTTTTTACCCTAATTCATTGATAACTTTTGATAAAAAAATATCTTGGCCAAATTGGTCCTAGAATATTAATTCTGAAAATACTCTCTTAGGCGGGCGTGTATGTGACTATGTGAGGCTACCGGTGTGTTTGCAAGAGCTTATTTTAAGAACTTATTTGTTTTTTGACCGTATAAGCAGTTTTCTAATATTTGCAAAACCAGTTTTTTGTGTTTGCTTTATTAAACAGTTTCTTTTGAGCACCTATTTAGATATTTTTTAGTGCATAAAGCACCATAATTTTTGGATTTACCAAAAAGAATGCTTTTAAAAATTAATTCCAATAACTCCCCGATTTTGCTTAAAATCAATTATTTTCAACTTTAAGGAAAATCAAATAAGAAGTGCTTATAATAAGCAGTTGCAAACACACCCTAAAGATCGAACTTACGATGTCAACTTTTTAATCTTGAATTACACAAATAAAATGTTATCTTTAAGTAATGATAAATTGTTTTGTAATTAATTATAACGACAATTATTTCTAATTGTACTATTCAATTCCTGGTTTTGGCTTCCGTTTGGGCAATTTAGAGGTATTTTTTGGGCTATTTTGCATTAGATTGAGCTAAAGTGGCATATGACGAAAATGTAAAATGACAACGTTTCTAGTGAATTAAATGCAGTTTTTAGAGCTATTTTTTGACGTGAATTGAAAAGGAAAGAAAGGGAATTCTTTGAGAGAAACGAAGAGAAGATATGAAAAGATTCGGGTGACTTTATCCAAGAAAATCTTTCCATAATTAAGAGAGGGAGAGACAACCCTATAAAGGGTATAGAAGAGCACGGATTTCAGAGCATGATATAAATAGGTTTGAATATTATTTTTGTTCTGTCCAATTTTACCATACACTTGTCCAATCGTCTAATATAATATGCGTAGCTAAATAGTTAGTGGTCCGGCGAAAATGTGAAACACACATACACATCTATGAGATTATAGAAATTATAATTAACCTTATGGATTTCGAATTGATTACGGGTTATGGAATTGGGTTAATAATCTTGGCTTGATCACTATAGGTTGATTTAATTCGTCACAAATTTAATACTTCCATCATTTCTTGTGGAATAAGATTAGATAAGTAGCAATGTTTTTTCGAACAACTAGAATATTCAGTAGGAGTTTATTAGATGCTCAATATTCGAGTAGGCTCCTAAACTTGGTTTTCCTTAGTTCTTAAGGGTGTCTACGTGCTAAATATATTAGTTGCACATTAGCGTAGGTTGTATCTAGACTAGAGAAGTAGTAGTTTCAATGTCTATAATGGCGGGTATAAGATACGTCTCAGTTTAACTACGGTGACCTATATATATACATATATATATATATATATATATATATATATATATATTTTATATATATACTCATATAGAGAGTGGATTATGTGAGAACCCACATTTAATGGTAGAATTGAGAACCTAGCATAATCATTATCTGTTTTATTCATAATCCTTATGTTTTTTATGCAAAAAACTTATAATTTTACATTTTTCGTAATTCTTATATGTTTTATGCAGAAAACAAAAAGCATAAAATAACATGATTTTTTGCATAAAATATATAAGGATTATGTATAGTTCGTAGTTCTCACGTTAAGTGTGGTTCTCACCAGATCCACACAACACACACACACACACACATGAAGGAAATAAGGAGAGGAAAAATTGTACCTTCCTCCACGTATGTTGTTGCAGCTCCGATTGTTGCTCCCGATCAAATCTTCTGATATGTGTCCCGACCTTTTTTTTTCTCCCTCTGAGTGGTCAGAGAACTGGGGAAAATAATATTTCTATATCTCTTCAAACTCGCGTGTATAACGTGTGAGTATGAATGTGTGTGTTCTGATTATGAACAGAATACTACTCCCTCCGTCCCATAATTCTTGTCCCTTATTCCTTTTCGGGACGTCCCACAATTCTTGTCCACTTTCCTTTTTTAGTAAATTATTACACACAACTTTTTTGTGGGACCCACAACTTTATACCAATCTACACACAACTAACAACTCCCCTTAAAAACCGTGCAAAAAGCAAATTGGACAAGAATAATGGGACGGAGGGAGTAATATATATAGGCTTCCAGAGCAAATATTATATTAATATTTGTAGCCCATTAATTTAATTATATCCCTAATGGACTTCTACATAATTAGCCCATAATATAATTAATTAATATATTGGGCTACTAATATTTATCAATTAATTGACCCAGCCAATTAAATCAAGATAAATAAAATTATTAATTAATGTAAAATACATTAACCCATTAATAATGATTTCTGAGAGACAAGAAATAACTAGACAACTAATTGGGTCAGATCAGGGATCTAATACAAGAAATAAAGCAAGGTCTCATATTAATTAATTATCTATGCTCAGCCCATAGCAAAATTAATTAATAAATATAGATTAATTCCACTAGAGAATACGTGCTGACTTACCCTTTTATCCCAAATTGAGCAAGGGCTTGCATTTTAGACTTAATAGATCCCCGTATTTAAGATAAAAATATTTGTTAATTAATTAAGCTCACTGATAGCTTAAATTAATTAACATCTTGTTATGTTCTTGAGTAGTACCACTCGACCTCATTAACACACCTGAACATAATCAACCGACCGGGTTTAGTGTGTTAATCCTTACGAATTTCTCAGGGGATATTATAAACCCATTTTACTAGGATACAGAGTCAAGATACAGACAACCAGCCCGAGCCACAAATGTTGGTCCCGAGATAAACGTTCAGGTGTAGAGGGGGGGTGAATACACCTGAAAACTTTCTCAACTTAAAACGCGAACAGTCCCTTTCAGGAAGATGCCGTACTGAACAGGTTCAGTAGACCAGGTAAGCTGCTCTGAATTGCGTGGCAAAGTGACTGACGTCACTGAGGCCTGTTAGCTGACTTTGGTCATAATTCAGTACCGTTCAGCTAAAGTTCAATAGGGTGCGGAAATGTGTAGGCCCAAATTCAGTTGAGTTAGAAAATGTTTTTAAGAAAACTGTTTCAGTATAGTAATGCAATCTTTTAAGCTTTGCTGACACACAGTTGAATGATTTTGAAAGATATTTTCTATATGAACAGTAATCAAAGCAACAGTAAAACAGAGCACACAGAACACAAGCAATTTTAAAGTGGTTCGGATCCAACAATCCTACGTCCACTGTCTCGAAAAGAACAGGAGGCTATTTTATTATACTGAGTTAGTCTCAGTCGGTTTGTGCACTGGACAAACGCTGGTCTTGATATTTATACTGAGCAAGTCTCAGTTTACAAGATATCAAACTTATGTGTTTGACAGACTCTCCAACTATGAAGGAGTTCTTTACAATGAAGAACAGTTCATGGATGAAATCCTTCATTCTAAGCTATAGATGCGTTCTGCTGAGCTTAGGTTAGAGGGAAGGGAACGAGAAAGTGGCTTCTAGAGCGACGAACAGTTAAGTATAAACTGTGGGTTCGTATTCAGTCGCTTGGATACTAGAGGCTTATGATCTGATTCAGCTCGGTTCCCTTTGACCAGGTATGTCGCCTTTCACTTGGAATAACTCTTTGAAGTTCTTGCGGAAAGCTTTAAGTCGATTCTGAGTTGCTCGTGAATGCTCGGGTGTTCTTCTTTTTCTAGGTGAGCTTCGATTTGAAATCTTCCCTCTATTTATAGAGCAGAGACATGGAAAGATCCATTCGAGACGATGATCCATGTGTCTCTCTCTTTTGGGTAGCTAATGACTCTTTCAAAGTATGGTGGCAGAGTCCTTTCCCTCCATTTCTGGAAAGATGTTGACTTGCAGCTTTAATCAGAAAGTGAACAGCTGGCTGCTTGTCATTGGTCGAGGCTGAAGAAAGTAGGTGAGACTAACAGACTTCAAGGTAGATCTGAAGCTGACTTCTCTATACCTCGTATGACTATGCTGATTTGACTTATGAGATCTCCTAACAGTCAGAAGACTGTCTGGCCATTGCTGAGTCTGATCTATGCGCAGTAGCATACTCCTGTAGAGTTCAGCTCTACTGAAGATCAACTTTGAGTTCAGTGAACTACTCCTGCTGAGTTCAGTTCCACTGACTCCTTTCGCATATCTTTGCTCTCGCTGAGTCCAAGATACTGCGAGTCTTCTTCTCATGGTACTGAGGCTAATAGTCTGTTGAAGAACCAGCGGACAGAAATGAACGCCTGAACCATGAAGAAAGGATGTCTACTGAGTCTGAAACTCTTAAAGACAAAACAAACAAATACAACTGAATGGTTCATCAGTCAAAGTAGGGTTTTGGGATCATTCAAATCTACTGAGCACTAGGCTACTGAATCATCTCCCAACAATTTCCCCCTATTTGATGATGCCAGAACCTAACACTACAAACTGTCAGAAACAAACTCCTTACAAATATTACTAGTAGAATCAGTGGAGTTGTTCTTGAAGTTCTAGACTACTGAGGGAGTACAGGGAAGAAATATCAGAATCTATACAGAAATCTAACAACAATTTCTCCCTTTCTAACAACAATCTCCCCCTATAAATCTTAATAAAATAGGAATCTATCAATCTAAATAAAAACAGACACACACAAATATATTCAGTAAGTGTGTGAGTCAGTAATCACTTAGGTGATTCTGAGTGTTAAGAATAAATAACAAGGCCATGTAGACAATAAGGTATTATCAGGGCCGAACAACAATGATGTTTTATATATATCAGAAAGTTCGGTATAGTACATCAGCTGCTACTCTAGAAAGGAAAATCAAGATACAAAGAAGCTAACAGCTATTTCCCGAACTGCTGGATCCGCGCTTTAAAATCTCTAGACTTCTCTTCAAGCAGGGCAATCCATACATTCTGAACGTGTCTCTTTTGAGCTTCTGTATCAGCAACATATCAACAGGATGTGTCTCATCAAGATCATGGGCTTGAACTGCACTTTTGACCTCTCCTTCTATAACACCAACATGCAATGAACCATCGAGCTTCAGTGGAGGGGGCAGAGGTCTAGGAGCTGGGACTCTGACATCTATCTTCTCAGCTAGGGCCTTCTGAACTCTGGCATATATCTCAGGATCGCTTTTCAGAAGCCACTGAGCAAAGGCTGTAGCCTTGGCATGTTAGGCCAGTATCTCCAGATGTAGTACCTCTTCATAAAATCTGCTTTGAGTGTCTCCCACCTCTGAGTCCGCTCCCATGGTATCCATGTATCGATTCTGGGCCATCGATGAATTTTGAGATCAGTAGGCTTCCCGAGTCTTCTTTATTTGTAGGGAATATCAGCCTTCTCAAGAACCCTCTCTCTAGCCTCTTTCTCAGTCCTGATCCTCAGAGCTTCTAGATCTGCGAGTCTGAGCCTCTCTCTTGCTTCACTGATCTGTCTGGCTTCAGCTCCTCTGTCTAGATACCTTTCCATCTGGTCCCATATTTCTTTCATTTCTTGCTCTTGGGCTTTAGAAGGGGCATAAGATGGAATATGCTCTTGCTCTAGGTCCTGAGCCGCTTGGGCCGGTCTCAGCAGGCACTACAGCTCCTGCTGCTGAGACACCCTGGGCCTGAACTGGGTTTCAGTAGGAGCAGATTGTTGAGTCTGAGTTGCTCCCTTAACTGACCTGATTCCCTTTGGAGCCTTTGGTATCCTTTCCCTTTCCCCCTTTCTGGCATCAGCAAATGGGCCGAGGGTAGGAACCTGCACCTTCTTATTCAGACTGTCGTAATCAGAGGCCAGCTTATCCAAGGCGGCCTGCAGTTTTGTGAGGCTTTCGTGGAGTTCATTCCGCTCTTCAGTAAGCTCTTCTCCATATTTCTTATGGGAATTCTCCACTACAGTCTGAATAGTTTGCAACTTCTGATCCATCTTTTCTTCCATACCCTTTTGAATATTCTGGAGTCTGAGCTCTGAGGCCTGACTCATGGAAGATATAGATTCAACATGGGCTGACTGGGTTGCTTTATAGTCTTCAAGAAGTTTTGTCTGATCAGCCTCTATCAGTTTTTGTTGCTTCTCAAACTCGGATCTCTGAATGGCTAAGGCGTCTGTCAGTATGGTAGAGAAGTCAGGAGCTGGAGTGTTCTGAATAGACGTGCGAAGCTCCTTCGTCCCTCACTCTGAGCCTGAGTAGACTGCTTCCATGTCTTGTGGACGGCTCGGGCAAGAATTCGGTTTCAAGCACCCTGACTTCTGAGTGCCTTTGCCACAGTCTTAGAATGTCGGGTTTTCGGGCTGGGCGCTACCTCAAATGCAGACCCCAGTAAAAGCTGTACTGGGTCCGCGGTCTGTGAGGTACCAGCCGCCGACTGACCTGGTGGGAGGATGCTGAGTGGGATTTCAGCAGTTGTCGTAGGTGGGGCATCCTCCTCCAGTTGAGATCCCTCAACAGGCTTCTTAGGGCCTGAATCATGGGATCAGACCCATCTGAGGGAGCGGCTGCTGAAGCTGGAATTCTGTCGTTCAGCAGGGCTAGCATAGCCGCCCTCAGATTATCCATAGAGCAGAGATCCGCAGGCTCGGAGTAGCCTATCTTCTCGCGGATCAGTAGCTCTTCGTCGTGAAGTTGTTCGCAGGAGTGGAGTTGGATGAGTCTATTCAGAATAGACCACGCCTGGAACCTGATTAGAATATGAAGTCAGGCCTGTCTGGCCAAAGTGACTAAGTCGGAGTGACTTGCAATCTCAGGAATGGCTTTTGAGACATCTCGGGAGGCTCTGGATTGAAGAGCTGAGGCCTCCATCCCGATGGTCTCTACTTCTAATGCTGTCTCCGAATCTTCGATTTCTATTGGAGACGACTCTTTCTCAGCAGACGGAATGTTGCTGAGAGGTGGAATGTCCAAAGGGGTTTAAGCAATAAGAGTGACAGGTTTAGCTCCTGCCCCTTGTTCTACTTCCTCTCCCTTTTCAGTGGAGACGACCTTCTCCACTGAGACAGTCTTTTTTGAAGACTCTGCCTCGTCTCTTAGTTGCAGGGGAGGTACAACTACAGCTTTACTGACTGTCTTCTGTTTCTTGGTCGGTGTTTTCTGAGCTATTTTGGGAGGTGACCTCTTCTTGGAAGGAGTAGAGGTCTTCTGAGAGCCTTTCTTGGGCTCAGCAGGCCTTGAGCCGATCTACTGAAGGGCTGCCGCCCTGCTCTGGAACCTCACCTTCTTCGGGTTGAAGTACCATTTGTCAGCGTATATAGCGTGGTCAGCACCACAAAGGTCTTCTATCATGACCGTCAGCTTCATCCCGTAAAGGAGCTTTCCTTTGACAGCTAGACAGTTTAAGGTCTTATCGAATTTTGCTGCCTGGGTCATGAATTCCTTCAGAAAGAATTCTGTCTAGTTGATCTGTGCATGGTCATATATCGCCATCATCATCTGAATCTTCGGTCTGGACACCTGATCGAATGACCCAGCCTGACTAGTCAATATCTGCGTGACTATGTAGGCTAACGCTCTGCACTGAGGCAACATGGCATTCTTCGGGAAGGCAGCCCTGAACGTCGTAGGCTTGCCGCAAAAGATCTCTAGATACTCATCCATGAGATCGTCCTTGTATCCAACGGTGCTGAAACCGGTGCTGGGAAGCTGAAAGCTCCGCTGAAGAGCTTCTTTAATGGACATATGCTTTATCTTCGATACAGCACGAGCGGGATCTACGACGTGATGAATGACGAATTGGCCTCGGATATCACTGTCTACTAACTCAGAGTTCAGATAGAGCTCTGAAATCTGTCGCGGAAGGAAGTAAGACGGCTTCCTTGAGAGGAAGGCTTCCAGCCCTGAAGCCCTCAATGCGTCGAAAATATCCTCCTTGAAATCCAGTTCACACGCGTCGAATTCCATGATTGGCTCACACCAAACGCGGTCTTTTTCGAGGATTTCAGTCATATTGACCGGGGTGATGACTGATCCTATCATGATTTTAATCAGCAAAAGAAGATGTCAGTATCAAAGAAAGAATAAGATCAAGAAATCTACGTAATACTGAATATGCATGAGATTTACCGAAGTAATTTCTGAGAGGTTTTAATAGAAGTTAGCAAAGAGTGAATGCTTTTTCTCAGAAAATATCTAGGGTTAAAAGTTGCAGAGTAAAATGGCGTTTTTCTAACTTTTAACGTGTTTTATATATGATCAAGAAGATGAACATTTATTAATCCACGGTTCAATTTAAATCTGCTTTATGAGATGGACGGCTAAGATTTAATGTTATAAAATAGGTAATGATCAACGTAGTCGCCTAAGTCAAATTATAGTTGTATATAGCCAAAGAAGTAACTTGATTAGACATGCATTTAATGCGCCGCAAAGTTCAGCATACTTAGCATAGAATGTCGTGTATTAAATGTAAACCGTTATATTAAATGACATTTTCTAAGGCATTGAATACGAAGCTGAATCTGAATCCTTAATGCACAAAATATTTCATTGGCTACTGAGTAGAGATACGCAAACCTGTCAGCTGATCATCGTAGTCAGCTGATACCTCGTGTAGATGGTTGTTGAATCTCTATGTACTGAATAAGTTCAGTACTGAAAGTGAACATTCCCCCTTGCTGAATGCTCCTCTCCTGAAACCACTTACTGACTGGAGTCAGTAGGGTCCAGGAGACCTAGTTCTACTGAAAGTTCTCTGAATATGGCTTCAGCTAGAGGCTTGGTCAGAATATCTGCCCTTTTATGGTCAGTATGGATCTTCTCCATCCTGATATCCTTCTTTTCGACATGATCATGAATGAAGTGGTGTCTGATGTCCACGTGCTTGCATC
This sequence comes from Lavandula angustifolia, assembly GCA_028984105.1. Lineage (NCBI taxonomy): Eukaryota > Viridiplantae > Streptophyta > Magnoliopsida > Lamiales > Lamiaceae > Lavandula > Lavandula angustifolia. The sequence goes on from CM054803.1 coordinate 31,173,384, forward strand.
TAGTATGGAATACAGGGTTCTGAGTGATTGCAATCGCAATGGAGCTGTCGACACTTCATTCTGAATGACGTCATAGTCACGTAGCTGCTGTCTCAGCCAAAGAATTTGGGTGCAGCAACTTCCGACAGCCATGTATTCAACTTCAGTAGTTGACGTCGCTACTAAATGTTGTTTCTTTCAAAACCATGAAATTAGCTTGCTGCTAAGGAACTGACAAGTTCCAGAAGTTGACTTTCGATCAATCTTACATCCTGCATAGTCAGCATTAGAATAACCAGTTAGTTCAATATTATCATCTGCTGGATACCATAAACCCATGTCAGGTGTTCATCCCCGATAGCGGAGAATCTTCTTTGCTGAGTCCATGTGGTTCTGCTTAGGATTCGCCTGAAATCGAGCGCAGACACCTACAACATAAGTTATGTTAGGTCGAGTAGTAGTTAGATATAATAATGAACAAATATTAGCACGAAATTCAGTATGGTATACTGATACTCCCTCTTTATCAAGATCAATTTTCATATTCGTGTTCATCGGGATTTTGATTGGTTTGTCGGATGTGCAACTGAATTTCTTGATAAGGTCTCGAGTGTATTTGCCTTGATTGATGAATGTTCCCTTCTCCCATCATCGACATCTCGAACTTATCCTTCATCATTTTCTCAAATTGTTGACAAATGATGACGTTCTTTGATCCAAATATTATATCATCTACGTAGATCTGCACAAGTAAGATGTCGTCTTCCAGTCGAATGCTGAATAATGTGCGGTCTACTGTGCCCTTCTAAAAACATTTCTGAAGAAGAAACTCAAACAGGGTATCGTACCAAGCCCTGGGTGCTTGTTTTAACCCATACAGAGCCTTTCTGAGTCTGTAGACCTGATGTCCCTGCTGAAAGCCGGGAGGCTATTCTACATAGACTTCTTCTTTCAGCACGCCGTTCAGTAATGCAGACTTCACATCCATTTGAAAAACTCTGAATCGCTGATGTGTTGCGTAGGTTAGGAATAGTCTGATTGCCTCCAATCTTGCAACTGGAGCGAAAGTTTCGTCGAAATCTATCCCTTCGGCTTGACAGTAGCCTTTTGCCACGAGTCTCGCTTTGTTCCTTACTATAACGTTATTTTCATCTCGCTTGTTCTTGAAGACCTATTTAGTTCCGATCACATGTTGATGCCGGGGTCTGTCAACAAGCTCCCATACTTCGTTTCTTGTGAACTGGTTCAGCTCCTACTGCATAGCTATAATCCAATTAGCATCCTTGAGTGCGTCCTCAACTGACTGAGGTTCTTCAGTAGACAAGAAGCTGGAATATAACGCGCTTTCTCCCTGACAAAATCTGGATCTTGTCTTCACACTAGCTGAAGGATCTCCAATAATCAAGTCAGAAGTGTGAGCGTCCAGCCACGATCGACGATGTTGCAACTCTTCATCTGAAATTTGTTCAACACAGATAGTAGGTGAGTTAGGCATTTCAGTTGTTCTATTATGAGACTGAAGTAATTCAGTTACGAGAGTTGGGTCTACTGAGTCACCAGGTTCAGGGGCATTCAGCTCAGGAACTTCATTTGTTCCCCCTGAATTATTATCGTCAGTAGAGGTCTCAGTTACCACTTGGGTTTCTTCATCGACCTGAGTTACCTGGGAATGACTCTGTTCAGTAGAGTCAATCTGTTTAGCTACTTTGCTGCTGGCTGAGATTCGGTTGTTTTATCATCAGTTTCCTCTTCTGAATCATCATCCCAACACAACTGGATCTTTTCAACTTTATCTTTTAGGCTCAGATCCTGTAGCTGCTTACTGATGTCCTCAGATTCTGATTTTGAGTTCCTGCTCCTGTCTTCAGTAGCAAACTCATTAAAAAACAACATGAGGGATTTCCTCCATGCAAAGGATCCGGTAGTTAAAAACTCTGTAGGATTTGCTGGCTCGGGACATTCCTAATAAGACTCCCTGGTCTGACTTGCTATCAAAAGTCTTTAACTGGTCCTTCCCATTATTGTGGATAAAGCTCGAACATCCAAAATTATGGAAATAAGATATGAAAGGCTTCCTTCCATTCCATAATTCATATGGAGTCTTCTTATGCTGTGTAACATGCAGTGTCAGTTGCTTCTGCCCAGAATTTGGTTGGGAGTTCTGAGTCTGCGAGTAGGGTTCTTGCTGCTTCTTTGAGTGTTCTGTTCTTTCTTTCAGCAACCCCATTTTGTTGAGGCGTGCGCGCGGCAGACGTCTCATGCTCTATGACTTCAGTTTTGCATAACTCCTCCACCATTGAATTCAGAAACTCAGTTCCTCTATTAGAACGTATCTTTATAATCTTGGTGTTCTTCTCGACACTGAGCTTTTTCAGAAGCGTAGGCAACTCTGTTTTGACGTCAGACTTGTTGGCAATAAATATGAACCATGTGTAGCGCGAGTAGTCATCAATGACCACTAAAGCATCCTTTTTGCCTCTGATCGTCACTGGAGAGACTGGACCGAATAAATCCATATGTAGTAGCTGAAGGATTCCATCAATGGAAGGCGATGGAACAGGTGGATTTTGCTTCTTTGTTTGCTTTCCCTTCAGACATGCTTCACACTGAGTGTCTTTGCTGAATACTTCATTCGGCAGTCCTCTTGCTAGAGCGTTTCTAGCTAGCTTGTTGAGCATCTTGAAGTTGAGATGGCTGAGTATTCTGTGCCAGAGCTACCCCGTTCTGTTGTCGTTCTTCGCCAACAAAGAAGCTTCCGGTTCAGCTGAGTTCCAGTCAACTACATAGATATTCTTTTTGCGCGAACCTGATAACACTGTTTTCCTATAGATTTATCAATGACATCACACAAACCAGGGTAAAAAATCACCGTATTCGAGTTATCACAAAATTGACTAACAGAGAGAAGATTATGCTGAAGTCCTTCAACGTATGATACTCTTGGAACTGTGGCGGTTCCAATGCTGAGTGTTCCATAGCCTCTGGTGTAGCCTTTTGCGTTATCTCCAAACTCAATTCTGGGTCCTTCTTTAGTAGTATAATTCTTCAGTCGGTCCTTCTGGTATGTCATATGTCTTGAGCATCCGCTGTCCACATACTAAAGGTCCTTGTGCACCTGCAAAACATAATTATATTCAGGTACCCTTTATTTTGGATTTTGGGTCCTTAGATGTTAGTTTTGGAAACCCAAATCTATCTCACGACGCTGGTGGTCTCAGATAGTTTCTTTCCACTTTGATCAACATACTTGACCACTGGACTGGTTGATGCTGACTTCTGAGGCTTCACAGGTTCAGGAGTCCTGATCTTCTGAATTGATGGACTGCTGACCTTTGCCTTCTGAACGGATTTCTTCTTTCTTTTCTGACTTTTGGGTCCTCTTCTGACTTTAGGATCATAGTAATATGACCCATACTGAGCTAGATGTGTCAGCTGTGGAGGTCCATACTGATCAGCCCATTTAACTCTGTTGGTTCCCCCTTGACTGAACTGGGGTGATATTGAGCTAATCTTCTTCTCAGAATGCTGATAGCTGGAATGAGGTGCCTTCATCTTCTGTTTGTTCTTTGCTAGGGGGTTCAGGATCTCAGCATTGATAGTCTCCCCTTGAACAAATCTATCAGCTAGCCGGTTCTCTAAGTGTACGGGGGCAGATAAGGAGGCTCCATGACTGAATCCAAGTCCCTCCTTGCAGTGCTTAGGCTTGTTGCTGGCTAGCATTGCCTCAAGCTTCTTTTCAGCGCCCATGTACCGCTCTGTCATCAGATTCCTCCAGACATCATCACTTTTCTTAAACATTTCATACTCAGTCTGAAGTCCTGACAACTCTTGCTTCAGTGGACTCAGTTCAGTATCCTTCTGAGTCATGTCATTGGTCAGTACTGAGATATGATCTTCTTGATGTTGAGACTTGGCCATCAGAGAGTTAATCTCCTCCCTAAGTCTCAACACAAGTCCTTCTGACTCGGTAGCAACCTGACTCTCCTGAGAAAGTCTCTGATTCTCCACTTTCAGGGTATCCAACTCTTGAAAAGTCTTACTGAGCTGCAGGCCCATCTGAGTATGCTCATCTAGTAATTCCTCATATGCGATCGAGATATCCAGATTTTCTTATGCACTTGAAATAGTGTCGTGTGTGCAGTGTGAAGAGGAGTTAAATGGAGTGTGAGAGTTTACCTCATCCTCTTCTCCTGCCATGAGACACTTTTCAGCATCTCCTTCAAACTCTACGGCCATGAATGTTGCTTCATCATCTGATGAATCCATGAAGGAGTCGACTTCATCTGAGTTATCTAAGAGTTCACCAGCAATATATGCTTGACGCTTCTTGATGAACTTCTCCCTTCGACTTCATCTGAGTCAACTTCTCTGACGACTCTAGAGAGTTTTCTGCACCTCTCCTTCTCCTTCTGATACTTCACGGTAAGCAGTGCGTATTTCTTAGCTAGGTTTCCTTCTTGTAGATCACTAAGTGAAGGTTCTGCCTTGATAGACGCGGGAGCCGCTGTGCTGACTGATGCTTTGAAAGCATGGTCGATTTGAGTGTCAGCTTCAGCTCGCTGCTTCCTTTGGGGTAGACCGAACTCGAACTCCTCAGCTTTTAATTCTGAAAAGATATGATCAGAAGAAACAATATCTTGGTCAGAATGTCTCAGTAAAGTAGCAAATGGAGTCCAATGTCCATCCGGCAGTGTTCTCAATATCTTGAGATTCATTTCTCGGTTGGAGAATGTCTTTCCCAGCCCGTTGATGGTGTTCATCAGGTCTATAAATCTGATGTTAAGATCTTCAATCGTGTCACCAGGCATGAGAGACAGTCTCTCCAACATCTGAAGTTCCAACGCCAGTTTGTTCGCTTTGATCTTTTGAGTCCCCCGATTCAGTAGCGCTAGAGTATCCCAGAGTTCCTTCACGGACTTGCAGTCCTGAACTCTTCCGAGATAGGAATCACTCAGGGTGGTCAGTATGGTATTTCTGGCAACTCGGTCTAAGTTGTGAAGCTTCTTCTCCTCAGGGGTGAAAAAACTTCTATCTTTGGGATCTTCTTCCCGATCACCATGCCGCCTCCTTGTACTGGATCCTGAGTTTCGACACTATCAATCATCGGAACGATAGGTCCGTCCTCCAGTACCTCTATGATGCTGTCGTGGAGGGAAGTCAGATGTGCCTCCATTCGGACTCGCCATACCCCGTAGTTCTCTACTGAGAACATGGGTATCATCCTGATTCCTGACATATCAGACATTGAAAATTGTGATATGAATGAAGAATGATATGCAGTGAAAACATTTTCTAGATCCGTTCAAGTAGACCAGTTTCAGAAAACAAGAGTCTTAGAGAACTCCTGCTCTGATACCAATTGTTGGTCCCGAGATAAACGTTCAGGTGTAGAGGAGGGGGTGAATACACCTGAAAATTTTCTCAACTTAAAGCGCGAATAGTCCCTTTCAGGAATATGCCGTACTGAACAGGTTCAGTAGACCAGATAAGCTGTTCTGAATCGCGTGGCAGAGTGACTGACTTCACTAAGGCCTGTTAGCTGACTTAGGTCAGAATTCAGTACCGTTCAGCTGAAGTTCAGTAGGGTGCGGAAATGTGTAGGCCCAAATTAAGTTGAGTTAGAAAATGTTTTTAAGAAAACTGTTTCAGTATAATAATGCAATATTTTAAGCTTTCCTGAAACACAGTTGAATGATTTTGAAAGATATTTTCAGTATGAACAGTAACCAATGCAACAGTAAAAACAGAGCAGACAGAACACAAGCAATTTTAAAGTGGTTCGGATCCAACAATCCTACATCCACTGTCCCAAAAAGATCAGGAGGCTATTTCATTATACTGAGTTAGTCTCAGTCGGTTTGTGCACTGGACAAACGCTGGTCTTGAGATTTATACTGAGCAAGTCTCAGTTTACAAGGTATCAAACTTAAGTGTTTGACAGACTCTCCAACTATGAAAGAGTTCTTTACAATGAAGAACAGTTCAAGGATGAACTCCTTCGTTCTAAGCTATATATATGGTCTGCTGAGCTTAGGTTAGAGGGAAGGGAACGAGAAAGTGGCTTCTAGAGCGACGAACAGTTAAGTAAAAACTCTAGGTTCGTATTCAGTCGCTTGGATACTAGAGGCTTATGATTTGATTCAACTCGGTTCCCTTCGAGCAGGTATGTCGCCTTTCGCTTGGAATAACTCTTTTAAGTTCTTGCGGAAAGCTTTAAGTCGATTCTGAGTTGCTCGTGAATGCTCGTGTGTTCTTTTTTTCTAAGTGAGCTTCGATTTGAAATCTTCCCTCTATTTATAGAGCAGAGACATGGAAAGATCCGTTGGAGACGACGTTCCATGTGTCTCTCTCTTTTGGGTAGCTAACGGCTCTTTCAAAGTATGGTGGCAGAGTCCTTTCCCTCCATTTCTGACAGCTGGCTGCTTGTCATTGGTTGAGGCTGAAGAAAGTAGGTGAGACAAAAAGACTTTAAGGTAGATCTGAAGCTGACTTCTCTATACCTCGTATGACTCTGCTGATTTAACTTATGAGATCTCCTAACAGTCAGAAGACTGTCTGGCCATTGCTGAGTCTGATCTATGCGCAGTAGCATACTCCTGCAGAGTTCAGCTCTACTGAAGATCAACTCTGAGTTCAGTGAACTACTCTCGCCGAGTTCGGTTCCCACCGACTCCTTTCGCATATACTCCTCCTGCTGAGTCCAGTACTACTGAGTCTTCTTCTCATGGTACTGAGGCTGATAGTCTGCTGAAGAACCAGCGGACAGAACTGAACGCCTGAACCATGAAGAAAGGATGTCTACTGAGTCTGAAACTCTCAGAGACAGAACAAACAAATACAGCTGAATGGTTCATCAGTCAAAGTAGAGTTTTGGGATCATTCAAATCTACTGAGCACTAGGCTACTGAATCATCTCCCAACAACAAATAACTACTAACACCTAAGATACGTAGATCCGGTAGCGATGACGTTCACCATAGTTGGTTAAAGTGACAGATAGCCAAATGCACTCAGCTGAAGTCTTACCAAGCTTAAGACCTGCTAAGTCACCGAGATCTTGGTTCTCCACTAAGGTCAGTCAAGAGAACACATCTCACTGTGATCCATCAATACACCACCTTAAGTGTACCAGTATAGACAAGCAGCCAAGACAAACCACTTCTTATCTAAACTGCAGCTTAAAATGACAACTTATCCTTAAGTTGTCTCGGCTGTGATAACTGTTTATATCTTGTCAGTTCAACCAATTTATGTAGTCTTCTATGATACACGACACACTACACCAATCTAACATTTAAGTATGGAAAGAATTTGATATAATATACTTTATATTATATCTTTCCATACTTAGAAGACCTAATTCTACAAGGAGGGGATAAGCATATATATGGGAGATGAGAGGCGCCGCGGACTGGATACGAACACACGCATATACATGCACTCACGTCGACACATTGAAGGAATTTTAATACATTCATCATCATCGTTCTACACCAATTATCCAACGCTAGCAAGAGGGGAGGAGAGATTATTTTATTAATCATCCATATCATCTTCACGCTGCCAACAAGGAGGAGAGATTATTTTATTTTATTTTATCATTCCATTATATCATCAACTTCATGCCGAGAGAAGGAGATCGAGACCGAGGGTTTTAAATCAGAATTTCAGACTTGTTATTTCAGAATTTATTCCGTTGATCGTAGTTTAGATTTGGAGAAAACAACATGTTCCTCCTTCTGTTTCCGTTTTCGAATTTGGATGCTTCCGTATTTATTTCCTGTTGGATGATTTGAAGACTTAATTTGGTATATTTTAATTCCTTAGGTTTAATTTCATTTCAATTCGTGTTTAGTTGATTTCGTAATAGTTTAGATTTTCGTGTATAATTATTTCTTGATTTTCAGCATGTTTTGTGTTCTGTCCAGCAAACCGGTCTGTCTGGCCAATCTGGCCGATATGCGTGGCTAAGTCTTTTTAGGGCCGGTGAGATGTGAAACACACACCACCATATTTTCGTAAGACTAGGGCTTAAAATTAATCACTTAGGTTCTGAATTAATCTAGGTTAATTAATTGAATTAATTAATTTAGGCTTGATCACCCTAGGTTAGTTTAATTCATAGCTAATTAAGTACTTCCATCGTTTCTCGTGGGATTAGGCTAAATAAGTAGCAAATTTTTCTTAGGACAATTGGATTAATTTGCTAGGAGACTATTAGATGCCCACCATACTAGTAGGCTCCTAAATTGGGTTCCCTTAGTTCTTAAAGCTGATTAGGTGTTAAATCTATTGATTGCCCACCAACGTAGGTTGCATCTAATTTAGAAAAGTAGTCATTTCAATGCCCACCATGGCGATTACCGAATAATTAAGGGGGAATAGGGGATATGTCAGTTTAATTACGGTGTACTACAACTAATTGACTTAAGTGGATTAATTAATTAATAGTGTCAGTGGTCGATTGTGAGTTTGTGTGAATCCTCTTGTTGGACCCGTTTTATTTGCATAAGTTTACTTCGTGTTTTATACCTGCTATTTACTTACTTTTGTTTTAGGTTAGAAAATTCTCAAAACTTGCGTGGTCGCTAACTAAACCTTGATTAATAGAAATTTTAGGTTTAAAATACTCCGTTCCATGTGTTCGATACCTGTTGCTATACTAATTCTAGTTCTAGCAATTTTGCAGGATTATTTGGTGTAAACAACGATCACCGAATTGGCGCTGTTGCCGGGGAACGATGTTTTCTTTTAGCTTATTTTTCCTACTGATCTTTCGTGCTTTTTAAGTGTTGCATGAGCAGGTCTTCCCGCCCTTTTCTACACTTCGATCCAGAAATTGAAAAGACTGCGAAAAGGAACTGGAAGGCAACAAAGCTGGAAAAGCAACCAGTGTTGTCACAAGCAGAAACAGGTCCAACTGGCCAGACAGCGGAAAGAACCAGCGAGTCAGAGTCTGAAATCGGTCCGACTGGTCAGATAGACCCATTTTCTGAGGACAACAATTCTGATTCTGAAGAAGAAATCATGGCTGAAGAAGAAGGAGCCAATCTGAAGATGAACTCAGGTTCGAGGAACTTGGGAGAGGACTTGCCCGGACCAATCAACATAATCACCACTGAGCAGATAGATGTGAAGTTGAATTTGGTCGCGGCATGTCCAAAGTTTTATGAGAAGCTGAACGAGAATCCTTTTGCTTTTCTGGAGGGATTCAATCAGGTCTGTGATCTGCACAGGCAAGGTCATTTGTATGCTTTCAAGCTGAAAGCATTCCCTTTTACTCTTCAAGACGGAGCTCGAGCATGGTTTTCTGGACTTCGACCTAGGTCGATTACTACTTGGGCTCAGATGTGTCAAACATTCCTGGATAAGTATTTTCCTCAATCAAAGACGAATGTTCTCAAAAAGGAGATTTCCGAGATTACTCAAGAGCTTGACGAGTCCTTTGGAGCATACTGGGAGCGATTTGGGAAGCTAGTTGATAGCTGCCCAAACCATGGTTTTTTTGATGTGGATCTGATGCAATGCTTCTACCAAGGAATGACAGATGAGTCCAAGACCATGGTGAATGTCGGATTGAAGGGTAGCTTTGCTAATAGCTACTACACTAATGCGAAGGCAATCATTGAAGGCCTTGCCCAGTCTACATCACAATACAAAGGACCAAGGATGCAAAGGAAATCTGTGAACCTTTCGAGTGGAGACTTTCTAGACGATCTTGATATGAAGGTTGTGATGAAAATGGAGGAAAAGTTCAGCCAACTCGAAGATAAATTGGATCGTCTATTTAAGGAGAGGAATCCTCCTTCCTCTTCCTCTTCATCTGCGCGCACAATGGCTGATCACACATTTGGTGCATGTGGTCAAAGAGGGCACACATCTCTGCAATGTCAAGGTGAGGATGTTAATGCAGCCGGCAATTGGAATGGACAGAACAAGGATCATCCGAACTTAAGGTGGAGACAAGATGATCAAGCGCCACAACTGCCAAGGAATCCTCCACAACAGTCATTCCAATAGCCTACATACCATCATCAACAATATCAGTCACAACAGCAATAAGGGTTTAAACAACCCTACAGACCTCCACATTAAAGGCAATTCCCGCAGCAATTTCAGCAGCAGACTGGCCCGTCTGGCCAGACAGACCAGAGCAGTTCGTTGGAGAAAATGATGGCTGAAATGATTACTTCACAGAAGAATGCCATTGCATACCAACAACAGATGCAAGAGGAGTTTACTCAGACCAAGAGGGATAACCAAAGCACCTTCGAGAATTTATCCAAGCAGATTTCCAAGTTGAATACTTCAATTCAAGAGATAAGAGGAAGTCAAGGGCAATTGTCGTCTTAAACCGAGCCTAATCCGAACTCCCACAATTACAATCATATCATGTTGTGGAGTGGGAAGGAGTTGTCCGAACCCTTACCGAAGGTGAATTCTAAAAAGACTCAATCTGCAGTAGACAGGGCCGAGCTGACCAGACTGAGCATTCTGACAAAATAGAGAAGGTCGAACTGCCCAGACAGATCCGACAGAATTGCAGAATCTGGCTGATGGAGAGCAGACTGACAGAGAAGGTCAGACTGCCCAGAAAGACCCGACAGAACTACAGAATTTTACAGATGAAATTCTGCCAAGCAGAGAAGGCCGATCTGCTCAAACCGACCCTAATACTGCCATATCTCCACCGTTTCATAAGGCATTGGAGGGGAAACGAACACCGAACAAGGACTATATGGACTATGTGAAGTTGTTTGGGAAGCTGGAAATCAACATACCCTTCTTGGAGGCTGTGAAAATTCCCCAATTTGGGAAATTTGTCAAAGATTTCATCACATGCAAAATCCAGCAGTCCGGGAAAGTGTTGATGGACACATCGGTGTCAGCAATTATCCAGAAGATGCTCCCTACAAAATACGTGGACCCAGGTATGTTTACTCTAACTTGTCTTATAGGAAATGTGATGGTTAAGCAGGCTATGTGTGACTTAGGTGCATCAATCAATGTCATGCCACTTTCTGTGTATAATCAATTAACTGGAGTTGAATTGGTGTCTAGTAGGGTGATTATACATCTTGCTGATAGATCATGCATTGCACCTATTGGTTTACTTGAAAATATCCTTGTTAGAATTAACAATTTTGTCTATCCTGCTGATTTCTATGTAATAGATACGAATGATAGGCAAGTTGAGGGTACTGTTGGTGTTTTGTTGGGTAGACCATTTTTGAAAACTGTGAAAGTTGTGATTGATGTGGATGAAGGTTCTATTAGTGTGCGATATCATAATGTGTGCGATATCATAATGAGATTTATGTTCATCATATTGCTAGTGCACTTAAGAAACCTTATGATCATGAGAATGAAATGGCTTTATCTACTGACGAGATTGAGGAATATCTTGAGACGCATTTGTTACAGGATAAGATGGAACTTACTCTCATCAAGGGGTTGACTGATCTCGACATTAAGGATATGAGGGATGAAGAGATCCGAGACAGCATTAAGGCACTCTATGCATCGCCAGAATTTGCTACTGTCAGCAGTATCGCCGAACTGCCCAGACAGGCCGAATCTGATAAAATTCTTCCCTCATTGGTGAAGCCACCAGTTCTCGAACTGAAGCAACTTCTAAAGCATCTGAAATACGCCTATCTTGGAGATGATTACACGCTGTCAGTCATCATTAGCAAGGAGTTAAATCAAGACCAACGGGAGGCCTTATTGGAAGTTTTGAAGAAGCATAACAAGGCGATTGGCTGGACTTTAGCCGACATCACTGGCATTAGTCCTGACATCTGTACTCACTCGATTCACATGGAGCCTGATAGTAAGCCATTCCGAGATCACCAACGGAAATTCAACCCTAACATGCGAGAGGTGGTGTTGAAAAAGGTACTAAAGCTTCTTTCCATGGGTATCATTTACCCTATTTCTGATAGCAAATGGGTGAGTCCCGTTCATGTGGTACCGAAGAAGTCTGGCTTTCAAGTTGTGGAGAACGAGAAGAATGAATTTGTGCCAATGCGATTGGTGACTGGATGGCGTATGTGCATCGACTACAGGAAGTTGAATGAAGCCACACGGAAAGACCATTTTCCGTTGCCCTTTATTGATCTGATGTTACAGAGACTTGCGGGGCAAGCCTACTTCAACTTTTTGGATGGCTATAGCGGCTACTTCCAAATTCATGTGAAGGAGGAGGATCAAGACAAGACCAAATTTACTTGTCCCTTCGGCACTTTTGCATATAGACGTATGCCATTCGGATTGTGTAACGCACCGGGCACCTTTCAAAGGTGCATGATGAGCATCTTTTCGGACTTGATCGAGGATTGCATTGAGGTATTCATGGATAACTTCATGGTCTACAGGAATTCATACACGGGATGCTTGAAGAATTTAGACAAAGTCCTTGCTCGGTGTGTGGAGAAGAACTTGGTACTTAACTATGAGAAGTGCCATTTTATGGTGGCCGAAGGTATTGTACTAGGTCACGTGGTTTCTAGCAGAGGGATTGAAGTGGACAAAGCCAAAGTCGACCTGATTGCGAAGCTACCGCCTCCTACATCTGCGAAGGAGATCCGAGGTTTTCTAGGGCACGCCGGATTTTATCGGCGTTTCATCAAGGACTTTGCAAAGGTAGCTCAACCACTCACAAGGCTTCTACAACAGGATGTTGAGTTTGTATTTGATGATCAGTGTAAGGAGGACTTCGACCTCCTTAAGAAGAAGCTCACCACAGCCCCAATAATGCAGCCTCCCGATTGGAATAAGCCCTTTGAGATCATGTGTGACGCATCCGATCGGGCTGTAGGAGCAGTTTTGGGGCAGAAAAATGGAAAAGAGAGCCATGTCATCTACTATGCTTCGAAGACACTTAACCCAACTCAATGTAATTACTCTACCACGGAGAAGGAGTTGTTGGTTATTGTCTTCGCATTCGACAAGTACCGATCTTACTTGCTTGGTTCCAAAATTGTGGTCTACACTGATCATGCTGCCGTCAAACACCTTCTATCCAAGAAGGAGTCCAAACCTCGTTTGATTCGATGGATACTCTTACTTCAAGAGTTTGATTGGGAGGTAAAGGACAAAAGGGGAGCAGAAAATCAAGTGGCATACCATCTAAGCCGTTTGATCCAAGAGAAAGATGAAGAATCAATTAAGGAGACTTTTCCCGAGGAGTATCTGTATGTTATTCCTGAATCTGTCTCCAGTCTGGCCAGACAGGCCCCTGCTCAGTGTTTTTCAGTCACTACTCAGCCACGGCTCCGATTGGCCAGACCAGTCGATTCTGCTCCAGAATGGCTAAATGCCTTGGGTAAGATTTCTAAACTCCCTTGGTTTGCTAACATAGTTAATTACTTGACTTCCAAGAAGCTCCCTTCCGACTTCACGCATGCCCGGATTTGCTATAGGGAGCCTAATGGTATTGTTAGATTTTATCCACCGGGACCTCGAGTCCCGAGTGCTGCTCCCCATATAGGTTCGCAGGTCCCTATCGATTCGGTCCAGGAGTTGAGGGCCGAGGTTGTTGCTCTTCAGCGGCGCTATGATGATTTGGAGCGCACGGTTCTCTCTCGCCTTCCGCCTCCGGGCGATAGGTGACGCCATTTTCCCTACTTTTGTTTTTGTTTTTATTTTCTTGTTATTTGTGTTTGTGTTTTCGTGTTTGTGTCTATGTTTTGTTTTTCCTTTACTTGCTCGTTTGCAACGATCAAGTGTAAGCAGGGGTAGTTTGTTATGTATTTTTGTCATGTTCTTTGTCCTTTTTATTTGTCTTTTCTTGCGTGAGGGCACACAAGGGGTTAAGTGTAAGGAGGGATGTCTTTACGTCGTTTCACTTTGTGTCGTCCTTTCTTTTGTGTCGTCGAAGCATGCCAAAAATTGAAGTTGTTGATGCACTCTTGTTCTTTGTTTAAGCATGTTAGATTTGTGCTTTATGTTTCAATATGCAAGCATGTAGTTGTTGTGAAGAGTAGGACTTGGTGCACATTTGTATGTGATTTGGGATGACGAATAATAAGTGAATTGTGGATCGAATTTTACACATACTCCGTATATTAGACTTGAGCCTTTAAAGTATGACACTTCCTACTAATTTCATTGAGAGTGTTTGTTCATGAAGTTGCAATAAAAGTGAGCCACTTGTGATAAGTGATAGGAGGCACTAGGGATTGAGCCATTTAACCGCGACAATATTTTTCCTACCTTGCATTATCCCCTAGTGAGCTAATTTGAGCCTTGCCCTATTCTTGGATTTAGTCAGAAAAATATAAACCAAGGCCTTTTTACCTTTTCTTTTTCCCATGTCATTGTATGTTTTACAAGCTATTTGAGATTGATCATATAATATTTTATTGCCTACTGATTTTTCTTGCTACCGTACTTGCTTGTTGCAAAATAATAGTTGACCGGAATTGTGTATGAATAGAGGTATTCAAGGTCAGTTCGATTATAGTACCCGGAATTTTCGTGTGTAATTTGCTGCTGTTTAAAAAAAAACAAAAAAAACAAAAAAAAAATCCGAAACAGTATTCAGTAAGGGTGCTCGTGAATAATTTGGTAGCAGCTGTTATGATGTTCTTTTATTGTAGGCATTATTTTTTTTTTCATTTTTGATTATCTCGAATTTAGCAAGTATTACATGCATGACATTGATGTACATTTTGTGGAGCTTAAAACCCCTAGGACCCTACCAACAAAAATTTGTTTATGTCCTAAGCCCCATTACAACCAAAGAAAAATACCTCCTTGATATTGCAGTTGTGACAATCTTTTATCGTGACAGATGGACTATTTTCTTTGAGTGGCTTGACCGGACTTAGATTAGAGAGTGTTGAGTGAACCGTGAGGATGATCCACTTTTGCTTAGGTTTTTGACCGAGTTGATATTTGTGTGCTTAGTCTTAAATTTGCAACTCTACTTGTTTAATGAGATTTATATTTGCATAGTTTGACATGTTTTGCTAGTTCTTTGAGTGTGGAGATTACGGATATGATTGGTATTGCTTCTTGTTTTGTTTCGTGTCGTGTTCTTGTCCTTGTCTTTGTGTTGTTTCTTTTCTTTGTTTCGTGTCTTTGTCTTGTCTTCGTCCTTGTCTTTTTATTTTAGAGTCTTGAGTCTTTAGGGATTGATGGAATTTGGATAGTACGTATACTTTTGTTTTCCTTATACTTGAGGGAAAGTATGGTCTAAGTGTAAGGAGGTTTGATAGGTCTTAATTCGTACTATCCATATCCCGTTTATTTTGGCGATACTTTGGCCGTTGGATTGCGTTTTGGTGTTTGTTTTGCAGTTTCTTATAATGATGTGGCGGTGACGAGGTGTTGATGTGACGGAAGCAAATTAAAGGTAATATAGGCTTAATCCGGAAGAAATTATAAGGGAAAATTAAGTATGGAAAGAATTTGACATAATATACTTTATATTATATTTTTCCATACTTAGAAGACCTAATTCTACAAGGAGGGGATAAGCATATATATATGGGAGATGAGAGGCGCCGCGGACTGGATACGAACAGACGCATATACACGCACTCACGCCGAAACATTGAAGGAATTTTAATACATTCATCATCATCATTCTACACCAATTATCCACCGCTAGCAAGAGGGGACGAGAGATTATTTTATTAATCATCCATATCATCTTCACGCCGCCAACAAGGAGGAGAGATTATTTTATTTTATCATTCCATTATATCATCAACTTCACGCCGAGAGAGGGAGATCGAGACCGAGGGTTTTAAATCAGAATTTCAGACTTTTTATTTCAGAATTTATTCCGTTGATCGTAGCTTAGATTTGGAGAAAACAACATGTTCCTGCTTCCGTTTCCGTTTCCGAATTTGGATGCTTCCGTATTTAATTCCTGTTGGATGATTTGAAGACGTAATTTGGTATATTTTAATTCCTTAGGTTTAATTTCATTTCAATTCGTGTTTAGTTGATTTCGTAATAGTTTAAATTTTCGTGCATAATTATTTCTTGATTTTCAGCATGTTTTGTGTTCTGTCCAGCAAACCGGTCTGTCTGGCCAGTCCGGCCGATATGCGTGGCTAAGTCTTTTTAGGGCCGGCGAGATGTGAAACACACACCACCATATTTTCGTGAGACTAGGGCTTAAAATTAATCACTTAGGTTCTGAATTAATCTAGGTTAATTAATTAAATTAATTAATTTAGGCTTGATAACCCTAGGTTAGTTTAATTGATAGCTAATTTAGTACTTCCATCATTTCTCGTGGGATTAGGCTAAATAAGTAGCAAATTATTCTTAGGACAATTGGATTAATTTGCTAGGAGACTATTAGATGCCCACCATATTAGTAGGCTCCTAAATTGGGTTCCCTTAGTTCTTAAAGCTGATTAGGGGTTAAATCTATTGATTGTCCACCAACGTAGGTTGCATCTAATTTAGAGAAGTAGTCGTTTCAATGCCCACCATGACGATTACCGAATAATTAAGGGGGAATAGGGGATATGTCAGTTTAATTACGGTGTACTACAACTAATTGACTTAAGTGGATTAATTAATTAATAGTGTCAGTGATCGATTGTGAGTTTGTGAGAATCATCTTGCTGGACCCGTTTTATTTGCATAAGTTTACTTCGTGTTTTATTCCTGCTATTTACTTACTTTTGTTTTAGGTTAGAAAATTCCCAAAACATGCGTGGTCGCTAACCAAACCTTGATTAATAGGAATTTTAGGTCTAAAATACTCCGTTCCCTGTGTTCAATACATGTTGCTATACTAATTCTAGACGCAGCCAATTAATTCCAGATAAATAAAATTATTAATTAATGTAAAATACATTAACCTACTAATAATAATTTTTGAGAGACTATAAATAACTAGGCAACTAATTGGGCTAGATCAGAGATCTAATACAAGAAATAAAGCAAGGTCTCAAATTAATTAATAATCTATGCTCAGCCCATAGCAAAATTAATTAATAAACACAGATTCATTCCACTAGAGAATCTTTGCTGACTTACCCCTTTATCCCAAATTGAGCAAGGGCTTGCATTCTAGACTTAATCGATCCCCGTATTTAAGATAAAAATATCTGTAAATTAATTAAGCTCACTGACAGCTTAAATTAATTAACATCTTATTATGTTCTTGAGTAGTACCACTCGACCTCATTAACACACCTGAACTTAATCAACCGGCCGGGTTTAGTGTGTTAATCCTTACGAATTCCTCAGGGGATATTATAAACCCATTTTATTAGGATAGAGTTGCAAGATACAGACAATCAACCCGAGCCACAAATAACTACTAACACCTAAGATACGTAGATCCGGTCGCGATGACGTTCACCTTAGTAAGTTAAAGTGACACATAGCCAAATGCACTCAGCTGAAGTCTTACCAAGCTTAAGACCAGCTAAGTCACTGAGATCATGGTTCTCCACTAAGGTCAGTCAGGAAAACACATCTCACTGTGATCCATCAATACACCACCTTAAGTGTACCAGTATAGACAAGCAGCCAAGACAAGCCACTTCTTATCTAAACTGCAGCTTAAAACGACAACTCATCCTTAAGTTGTCTCGGCTGTTTATATCTTGTCATTTTAACCAATTTGTGTAGTCTTCTATGATACCCGACACACTACACCAATCTAACTTTTATACAAGATAAAGGATTACATGTGCAAATATATATATTTATCAGATAAGAGAATGAAATAGTGGTAGGGACAAAAACACATTGTATACAAGCATAAAACTTGCTTCCAGTATACAAAATCGCAACAATAAGTTCTAATAATTTATCACTGAAGTTCCAAATTAATCTTGGTTAATTAATCGTGTTAGTTAATCTAGAATTGATCGCCCTAGGTTAGTTTAATTTGTAGCTAATTTAGTACTTCTCTCGTTTTCGCATGGGATTAGGCTAAATCAGTAGCACAATTATTCTTAGAACAGTATGATTAATTTTGTAGGAGACTATTAGATGCCCACTATATGAGTAGGCTCCTAAATTAGGTTCCCTTAGTTCTTAAGACCGATTAGATGTTAAATCTATTGATTGTCCATCAACGTAGGTTCCATCTAATTTACAGAAATAGTCGTTTCAATGCCCACCATGGCAACTGCCAAATAATAAAGGGGAAATAGGGGACGTGTCACTTTAATTACGGCAGCCTACAACTAATTGATTTCTAGGGATTAATTCACTTTTAGTATCAATGATCGGACTTGTGTGTGTGAATCATCTAGCTGGATCCATTCCTTTGCATACATTTATTCGCATATTTATTTATGCTATTTAATTTCTTGCATTAGGATTTAGAAAACCCTTAAAATTGCGTGATCGTTAACCAAAACTCTTAGATTAATAGAAATTTTATGATTAAAATCTATGTTTCTTGTGTTCGATACATGTTTAACAATGGTGATGGCGATGAGAAGAGCAGCGTCGACGCCGATGGACGAGGAAAGAGCGGCATCGACGATGGTGAGAGTGGCAATGGAAGTAGCTGTGGAGAGCTAGATGCAGTGGTGGGAAGACGTAAAAATATTTGGTATGATTTTATTGTTTTTTACCTTAATTCATTGATAACTTTTGATCAAAAAAATATCTTGGCCGAATTGGTCCTAGAATATTTATTCTGAAAATACTCTCTTAATAATTTAACATATTTTTTAGAATTGCATTGACTAACCATTGACTAATGGAAAAATTAACGGAAGGACCAATTTGGCCAAAATCTAAAATTTTGAGGACCAATTTGGCAAAGAAATTCGATTTAGGATCGATTTGGCCAAAAATCACAAACGTGAGGACCATTGAAGCCAATTTGCCTATTTGTAATCGAAGTCTTTCTTTCACACATTTCCGTGATTGCGCGAGTCTTATTAGGCAGGCGTCTATGTGACTATGTGAGGCTACCGATGTGTTTGCAAGAGCTTATTTTAAGAACTTATTTGTTTTTTGACCGTATAAGCAGTTTTCTAATATTTGCAAAACAAGTTTTCTGTGTTTTCTTTATTAAACAGTTTCTTTTGAGCACCTATTCAGATATTTTTTAGTGCATAAAGCACCATAATTTTCGGATTTACCAAAAATAATGCTTTTAAAAATTAATTCCAATAACTCCCCGATTTTTCTTAAAATCAATTATTTTCAACTTTAAGGAAAATCAAATAAGAAGTGCTTATAATAAGCAGTTGCAAATACACCCTAAAGATCGAACTTACGATGTCAACTTTTTAATCTTGAATTAAACAAATAAAATGTTATATTTAAGTAATGATAAATTGTTTTGTAATTAATTATAACGACAATTATTTCTAATTGTACTATTCAATTCCTGGTTTTGGCTTCCGTTTGGGCAATTTAGCGGTATTTTTTGGGCTATTTTGCATTAGATTGAGCTAAAGTGGCATATGACGAAAATGTAAAGTGACAACGTTTCTAGTGAATTAAAAGCGTGTTTTAGAGCTATTTTTGGACGTGAATTGAAAAGGAAAGACAGGGGATTCTTTGAGAGAAACGAAGAGAAGATATGAAAAGATTAGGGTGACTTTATCCAAGAAAATCTTTCCATAATTAAGAGATTTAACCTAATTATTGAAGAGAGGGAGAGTGATGGACACGCAGTTCCGTCGCTGTTAGAACCGCGCGCACCGAATAAATTTATAAGTAAGAACACCTGCGTAGAGACTATACTGGACGAGTACAGTGACAAGCAAGTGGTCGATCCTCAGGGAACGGGTGATTAAGCAACAAATTCAACTGACCTAAAGGGTTTGGCTAGCAGCCACCATAAATTTTGGATGTTCTATAACTAGGCGGAAAGATAACATAAAATAATCAACAGTCAAATAACAAGTTATAAAAGCAATCCAGCCAAGGTAATTTCACACCACCCCCTGTCCGATCCTAGATTACTATGTGAATCAGTTTAGTTAAGATTATCTGGCTAGGACGCTGTGTTGAGCACAGGGGCGTCCATTCCTTCTATTACGTTGGAACTGCCATGTTGAGCATAGAAACAGTCCCCTACCCAGGTGACTACCCTACCTTGTTTAGCAATGACTAGGGAGGCACTAAGGAGCATTAAGAACAAAGGAACCAAATCAAGGCATCTACCGATGTTTAGCCTTCAAAGCAGAAAACCCAGCTAGTCTACGTCTGCCCAAAAAGAAGTGTACCTGCCCAGGTTGATCAGATCTAAGCAGTTCTCAACTATCTCAAACAGAGTTCAACTAAAACCTTTACTCAACCAATTATCAAGCACGTTTTCACATCTCACGGATTCTTAGGGGTGGTGTATGTTGGTCCCGAGAGCACGTTTAGGTGTAGAGGGGGGGGGGGTGAATACACCTAAAACCTATTTCTCAACTTGTAACACGAACAGTCCCGTTCAGGAGTGTGCCGTACTGAAAGAGTTCAGCAAACCAAATAGCTGTTCTGAATCGTGTTAAGCCAAAGAGGTACTGACTCTTCTGAGATCTGCTAGCTAACTAAGTCAGAAATCAGTATCTTCAGATGGAGTTCAGTGGTGCGGAAATGTGTAGGCCCAAATCAGTTGAGTGGAAAAACATTTTCTTAAAAACAGTGTTGGTCCCGAGAGTGAGTTCAGGTGTAGAAGGGGGGGGGGTGAATACACCTGAATCCAAATTTCTCAACTTCGAACACGAACAGTCCTATTCAGGAAGATGCCATACTGAAATGATTCAGCAGACCAGACAACTGTTCTGAATTGTGTTAAAGGCTAAAAGGTCGACTCGGCTGAGATCTGGCTAACGGACTAGGTCAGAATTCAGTATCGATCAGCAAGAGTTCAGTGCGTGGAATAGTGTAGGCCCAAATCAGTTTTTATGAGAAAACGTTTTAAGTCTCAGTTCAGTAGATAAGAAGTTCAGTATACTGAGACAGTTAATTGATTTTAAATACGATGTTCAGTATGCACAGTAAAATCAATGTAACAGTAAAAGAACGTAAGTAAACAACACAGATATTTTTAAAGTGGTTCGGATATCAACAATCCTACGTCCACTGTCCCGATAGATCAGGAGGCTATTTATTATACTGAGTTAGTCTCAGTCAGCTTGTGCACAGGACAAAGCCGTGGCTTGGGGATTATACTGAGCAAGTCCCAGTTTACACTTCTATCAAACTTAAAGTGTTTGACAAACTTCTCCAACAGTGAAGGAGTCCTTATACAATAAGGATTGGGTTCAAAAGTGAACTCCTTCGTCTAAGCTATGGATATATCGGTTGAGCTTAGGGTTAGAGGGATGGGGAACAAGAATGTAGCTTCTAGAGCGACGAACGGCTGAGGTTTAGCTTTAAGTTCGTGTCACGTCACTTGGATACTAGATGCTTTGTTGACGGTTCAGCTTGGTTCCCTTATGAGCTTAGAGGTAGTCTTTCGCCGGAGATAACTCTTTCGATTCTTGCGGAAGACTTAGGCTTTTGGAATTCGCTCGTTTGAATGTTCGTGTGTGTGTTCGTTTCTTTGTTAGCTCGTGAACTCGTCTACTTCAAATCTTGAATGATCCCTCTATTTATAGAGAAGAGATTGAGAAAGATCCGTTGGAGACGATCTTCTTCTCTCTCTCTCTTTTTGGTAGCAAACGGCTCTTTTGGCGTAGGTAACAGTGCCGTTTCCTCCTTTTCCGGAAAGTGTTGACTTGCAGCTTTAGTAGGTAGGATGACATGTGTATGCTTGTCATTTATCGAGGTGGATAGAGTGGTTGAGATAGCACAAACTTCGAGACAAACTGAAGCTGACTTCTCTCATCCTCGTATATGATAATGCTGATTGTCTTTCAAAAGATTTTGACAGTCCTGAAGACTATCTGTCGATGCTGAGTCTGACCTTGTATTCAGTAGATAGACAGCTGAGATAAGTCTACTGAAGATCAGCTACGAGTCCAAGGGAACTACTCTCGCCGAGTTCGGTTCGATCGACTCTCTCGATATCGTTGCTCTCGCCGAGTCCAAGATCACTGAGTCTTCTACACTGGTGCTGAGGCAAATAAGCTACTGAGCACCTTGACCAGAGCAGAGTGTCTACTGAGTCTGAAACCTCAGAGACAAACAACATATACAACGGAATGGTTCACCAATCAGATAGGGTTTTGGGATCTTCAAATCTTCTAAACAGTTCAGAGTACATAGGCTACTGAGCTTGGTTCAGTATAGAAGATAGAATCATTTCCCACTGAGTGAAACAGTGCTGAGGATAGAATTATCACCCAACAAACAGTTTTAGTTCAGAAGAGTGAATCAGATAAGTATGCTGAAACTTAGTTGAATGATTTTAAAGATATGATATTCAGTATGAACAGTTAAAATCAATGCAACAAGAAATAAGAGACACAGAGATTTTTAAAGTGGTTCGGATGCATAGGATCCTACGTCCACTGTCCCGAAAGGTCAGGAGGCTATTTATTATCCTGAGTTAGTCTCAGTCACCTTGTACACAGGACAAAGCCGCGTCTTGGAATTTATACTGAGCAACTCTCAGTTTACAACGGGTATCAAACTAAAGTGTTTGACAAACTTCTCCAACTATGAAGGGGTCCTTTTACAATAAGGATAAGGTTCAAAGGTGAACCCCTTCGTCTAAGCTATGGATAAATTCAGTTGAGCTTAGGGTTAGAGGGATAGGGAACGAGAAAGTGGCTTCTAGATCGACGAACAGCTGAGTTGTAGCTTTGAGTTCGTGTATCGTCGATTTGGATACTAGAGGCTCTTATATCTGTTTAGCTTGGTTCCCTAAGAGCTAGAAGGTAGTCTTTCGTCGGAGAATGTTCTTCAAGTTCTTGCGGAAGACTTATGCGATATTCTGTTTTTGCTCGTTTTTTCATTTTCTTGCTCGCGAGTGTGTTGGCTCGTTCGTTGCTTTTTGGCTCTCTGCATGCTTGAAAAACTTGAATCATCCCTCTATTTATAGAGAAGAGATTAGGAAAGATCCGTTGGAGACGATGATCCCTTTATCTCACTCTTTTGGTAGCTAACGGCTCTTTTGAAAAAGGTGACAATATCCTTTCCCTCCTTTTCCGGAAAGTTGTTGACTTGCAGCTTTAGCAGGTAAGGACAGGTGTTGGCTTGTCATTTGCCAAGGTTTTGCAGAGTAGTTGAGACAAAACAGACTTCGAGGCATAATGAAGCTGACTTCTCTCTTCCTCGTATTTGACTATGCTAATTGTTGTTCAAAAGATCGACGGTTCGTAAGGCATGCTGCCGTTCTATCGAGTCCGATCTCGTAGAGAGTACTTGAATTTACTCTGCCGAAGATCAGCTCTTAGTTCGATGAACTACTCTGCCGAGTTCGGTTCCACCGACTCCTTCGATATCTTGCTCTCGCTGAGTCCAAGTGCATACCGAGTCTTCTACATCCGGTGTTGAGGCCGACAATCATCGACCGCCCGAACCGAGTGCAGAGTCTACCGAGTCCGAATCCTCGTGAGACAAAAACAATTAAAAAGGAATGGTTCACCAATCAGATAGGGTTTTGGGATCTTCAAATCTTCATGGGATCACTCAGGGTATAAGCCTACTGAGTGCATTTCAGTACGGAAGATAGAATCATTTCCCACTATGTAAAACCGTGCTGAGGACTGAATCATCACCCAACAGTGTCTCATTACCTCGGCCAGATCTGGGAAATTAGCTACACATATTTACTAAGGACATAAAACTAGGCATGTAAAAATAAAGCATGAAGCAGATCTGAAACTTAAGGTTGAAACAGCAAACTTTCGTAAAACAGCAAAGAACTAGGCTAATTGTTGTTCAAAAGATTTGACTATGCTAATTGTTGTTCAAAAGATCTGACAGTTCTGCAGACAGACAGCAGATGGGATAATTCCAAGACAGAAATTCCACTCGGCTAGACTCAACTTATACCAAACATTTAAAAGGCGGAAGGTTATACATCGATCATTCACAGACTCGAACCTTTCTATTCTAAAGGAAGAACATAACTCAGGCACCAATTCTTCGTACATTTCAGCATGCGGAAACACGTTATTAATATTCAACAACCATGACCAGCCTATGGTCTCAAATTTTTCTATGAACTCATCATGAATGCCCAAACCTTGTAAAATAGTAGGGTCAAAGTATCTACCTGAAGACAAGGCTTTCTGTCGGTTTCCTCCTTGACGCATTTTCTTGTCCGGGAACTGCTTCAACGCCTTCACTTCTGCGCTGGAGTTGAACTCAACCACTCGCCGTCCTTCTTCTGAAAATAGTTGCGGATTCTGGAAGTAGAAGGTAGGCTCTGTTCCGTGCTTATGCAGGTTAAACTCCTCTACTCCAGGGTAGGAGCGTAGAGGCTGCGAGTTGATAGGGACATCTCCTCTACAGGAGGAGAGTCAAGGATTTCAACTGGCGACCGAGGCAGCGTACGCACTGGCGACGGTGGTGGTTCAGCAACCTCAGCGGTGCTGGGCTCTGTTGGCTCCAGAATGGCATCGTCTGGTTGTTCGGGAGTGGTATTCTCTGTGGATTTTGAGAGAAAGGTTGAGGATGGCGAGAGAAATTAAATGAAAGAGAGGGTTTCTTGGTAGTTGATATGGAGAAAGAGCGGGATATGAAGGGGTGCGTCTGTGCTGATGTGACGTTATGAACAGTAGCAGACGCCTCCCTTCACTTGGTTAGGTCGAAATAAGATTATTTTAATCCTATTAAATATTTGCAAAATGGCCCCTCCGCCTTTCTACAGTAATCTATTCTCCGGCATTTGCAATCAAGTCCCTCGCATCTTTGTCTTTGCTCCGCTACCCCTCTGCAATATCCACCAAAAAGAAAAACAAAAAATAAATTAAAATAGGGAAAATACAGAATTGAAAATAAACAATAAAATAGCGATAAAAATCCCCTATTGGCAGGCAAAACACTTAGAGGTTCAAAAATGAGGGGAATGCCTTCCAGCGCCAGAGTTTATCGTCCTCGGCTGGATGTTCTTCTGAGTAATCAGAGGGAAGGTGGGCATTGGAGGACCATGCAGTCCCTCTCCTCCAATTGACTATGATCGCGGTAAGCTTTCAAGCGGTTTCCATTAACGGTGAATGGTTGGGTTGTTGACGATCCTACGATCTCCACGGCTCCACTAGGCCAGACACGAGTGACCCTGAACGGCCCTATCTATCTGGACCTCAACTTCCCAGGCATAAGCCTGAGCTTCGATTGAAATAACGGCACGAGTTGTCCGACTTGAAAACTCTTCCCCCGAATGTTCTTATCATGCCAAATTTTGGTTCTATCTTTGTACCAACTGGCTACATCATAGGCTTCCAGTCACAGTTCTTCTAATTCCTGCAGTTGATACTTCCTTTCTTGCCCACATTGAGTGTGCTGCATGTTCATCTGCTTGACAGCCCAGAAGGCTTTATGCTCTATCTCCACCGGCAGATGGCACATCTTTCCAAAAATTAACCTGTAGGGAGACATCCCAAGAGGTGTCTTATAAGCAGTTCGGTATGCCCACAAGGCATCATTGAGCCGAATGCTCCAATCTTTGCGAGTTGGGTTGACTGTTTTCTCCAGAATCTGCTTAACTTCCCTATTAGAAACTTCTACTTGGCCATTTAATTGTGGGTGATATGGTGTGGACAAGCGGTGCTGGACTCCATACTTCTTCATTAGAGCCTCAATGGTCCAATTGCAGAAGTGTGTCTGTTGATCGCTGATGACTGCTCTGGGTACTCCGAAACGGCTGAAGATGTGAGATCGTAAAAAGCTCGAGACAACCTTGGCGTCATTCATTCTGGTTGCCTTGGCTTCTACCCACTTGGAAACGTAGTCCACAGCCAGCAGAATGTAGAAATTCCCGAATGAATTGGGGAATGGTCCCATAAAATCCATTCCCCAGACATCAAAAATTTTGCAGAACCGCATGGGCTGCTGAGGCATCTCATCTCTCCTGGAAATGTTGCCTGTCATTTGGCATCTGTGGCAACTCTTGCAGAATTCATAGGAGTCTCTCTGTAGAGATGGCCAGAAAAATCCATTGTCTAGGACTTTCCTGGCTGTTCTTTTCGCTCCGAAATGGCCTCCACATGCAAGGGTGTGATTGTGCTCCAAGATACTCTTCTGCTCAGACTCAGGGGCACATCTCCGTATAATTTGATCAGCCCCGATCTTCCATAAGTATGGCTCATCCCCAAAGTAGTATTTACTATCACTCTTAAGTTTAAGGCGTTGTGCTCGAGTGAAGTGGGATGGAGTTTGCTTTGAGGTCAGAAAATTGACAATGAAGCGTACCAGGGGAGTTTGCCCATTCGGCTGACTGTGGCACAGTACGTCGCTTCTAGGCAGAAGGACGGACTTGCTATGCTCATGCTGTAGACTTCCTTGATCTCATATAGGTGTTCACATTTTAATAGAGCATTATTCTATTCGGCGAAAATGTGAAACACACATACACATCTGTGGCGAAAATGTGAAACACACATACACATCTGCGTAGCTAAATAGTTAGTGGTCCGGCGAAAATGTGAAACACACATACACATCTCTCGAATGGGGACACCATCTGTAGGTTGGAACATTCTGCTTAGGTGGTCAGCAACTCTATTTTCTGTCCCTTTCCAGTCTTTAACCTCCCAGTCAAATTCCTGAAGTAGTAGTATCCATCGAATTAGCCTTGGCTTGGATTCTGCCTTTGACAACAGATACTTCAAAGCAGAATGGTCCGTGTGGACAATTATTTTGGATCCTAACAAATAGGATCTGAATTTTTGAAAGGCGAAAACAACCGCCAATAGTACTTTCTCAGTGGTTGTGTAGTTGCATTAGGCAGGATTCAGAGTTTTCGAAGCATAGTATATGACATGATTCTCCTTGCCCAACTTCTGGCCTAAGACTGCACCGACTGCATAATCGCTGGCATCGCACATCAGTTCGAATGGTAGGACCCAATCAGGAGCTTGCATGATTGGGGCAGAGGTGAGCTTATTTTTGAGAGTGTTGAAGGCTTTCTTGCAACTATCACTGATCTCAAAAGGCACATCAAGTTGAAGAAGTTTGGTCAGGGGCTGAGCTATTTTAGCAAAATCTTTGATGAATCTGCGATAGAACCGTGCATGGCCAAGGAATCCACGGACTTCCTTGACATTGGTAGGGTATGGCAATTGAGAAATGATGTCTACCTTCGCTTTATCAATAGCTATCCCCTTTTCTGATACTATATGGCCCAGCACGATGCCTTGTTTCACCATGAAGTGGCACTTCTCGTGGTTGAGCACAAGGTTCTTCTCAACGCATCTGGCCAGAACCTTATCTAGGCTATCCAGACAGTTATCAAATGAACTCCCATAGACAGTAAAATCATCCATAAAAACTTCTATACATTTCTCGATCATGTCTGAGAAAATGCTCATCATACATCTTTGAAATGTACCTGGTGCATTGCATAGCCCAAAGGGCATTCTTCTGTATGCGTAGGTGCCAAAGGGGCAGGTGAAGGTTGTCTTTTCTTGGTCGTCGTGGCTCACATGTATCTGAAAATAACCGCTGTAGCCGTCCAGAAGCACATATATGCTTGCCCTGCCAACCTCTCGAGCATCTGGTTAATGAATGGCAGGGGGAAGTGATCTTTCCTTGTGGCATTGTTGAGCTTGCGATAGTCTATACACATGCGCCATCCAACGACTGGGCGCGTAGGGACAAGTTCCTCCTTCTCATTTTCCACTAGTTGAATTCCTCCTTTCTTGGGCACCACGTGTACCGGGCTGACCCACTTACTGTCAGAGATTGGGTAGATGATCCCCATCGACAAAAGTTTAAGAATCTCCTTGAGGACCACTTCTCTCATGTTTGGGTTCAATTTGCGTTGTGGATCTCTGCTCGGCTTACTGTTGGGCTCCATCAAAATGTGGTGCATGCAGACGTTTGAGCTGATCTTAGTGATATCTGCCAATGTCCACCCAATTGCAGTTTTGTGCTTCTCAGAATTGCAACTAGTTTGGCTTCCTCTTCCTGTGTCAGGTTACTGCTGATGATGATTGGCAATGTTTCTTTCTCTCCTAAGTAGGCATACTTGAGGTGTGCAGGGAGAGGTTTGAGCTCCAGTTCAGGTGCCTTGATAATGGATGGTAGTGGCTTTTCTGGAATCTAATCCTGGGGCAGTCCACTCACGCTGTTGGTAACTTCCAATTCTGGTTGAGAATATAAACTCATAACAGCTTCTTTGACTTCATTATCACTCATCCCTTGAGTGTATAATTCTGTCATACCTTGGGTAACAACTACCTCCATTTTGTCTCTTACAAATTCTGTTTCCAAATGATGTTGAATCATTGGAACAAAAACATCAACAGTATTCACATTCTCTGCATCGGCAGGCTTCTTCATGGTTGCATAAGTGTTGTGTATGTATTGCTCCCCATTCCATGATATGCCGATTTTTCCTTCATGTACATTGATGACTGCCCTTATGGTGTCCAGAAAGGGCCTTCCTAAAAGTACTCCAGCAGTCCCCTTTATCCTTTCATCATTGGTGTTGATGACAAAGACATTCTCTAGCAGTCCTACTAGGTAGATGCATGATCTATCTGCGAGTTGCATCACTACCCTAGTCTCTTTCAGTTCTACTCCCACTAATGTGCTGTAAACCAATAGTGGCATCACACTTATAGATGCTCCCAAGTCACACATGGCATTTAGGATCAACTTCTCTCCAATTAAGCACGGAAGTGTAAACGCACCTGGGTCTACACATTTCTCTGGGAGGTTTTTCTGTATCATCACCGAAGCTGCTTTCTACATGATCACCTTCTCTCCATCAAGCACCTTACCAGCTATAAATTCCTTCACAAACTTCGCCAATTGGGGAAACTTCAGAGCCTGAAGAAGTGGGATGTTAATTTCAGTCCTTCAAACAATGCTTTGTAGTCCATAGTTTCTGCCTTCGGCTTCGTTCTTTGTAACAAGGCAGATGGAAACGGTGGTGGAGAAATTGGCTCAATCGGCCTTTGTGTCTCCTCTTCTGACTGTATAGGCTCAGGTACACTGCTTTCCTTCCATGTTGGTGGGGGTAAGTCTCGTCCACTCCTCAGAGTTACTGCACTGGCATTCTCCTGTCTTGGGTTGATCTGAACCTGGGCAGGAATGGCTCCTTTGTCTCCTTTTATATCCCTCAGGGAGTTGGCCAATTGTTCCAATTGTTTGGATAAGGCGCTCATACCAGCCTTTTGCTCATTCTGGGAGTTTTGGAATTCATTCCATAGCTCTTCATTGGTTCTGTATGACCTTTGCGGAGCATTCTGGTTCTGAGAAGTACCTCCTCTGTGGTGTGGTGGTCTATAGGTTTGATTTTGGTTGGGTGGTAATTGATTTTGAGGTTGGGAAGGAGGTAATTGGGCTTGTTGTTGTTGTTGGTAGAGCTGTGTTTGGAAAGAAGAAGATTGGGGTTGTGTTTGATGGGATGGTGACTGTGGTTGATTTTGATAAGCTGGAGGTGGTGATTGATAACGTTATAGTGGTTGTTGGTAGAATGGTTGAGTCGGAGGAGGTACAGTTTGGTGATTATGTTGATAATTATGTTGCTGATAGTTTGGCTGTGGTGGTGGATGATATCTTTGCTGTGTCTGTTGTGGTGGATCTCCAGGTTGTCTCCAGCGGAGGTTAGGGTGATCTCTGTTCTTCATGAAATGATATCCCCCCCCCCACCGCATTGGCATCTCCCATGGTGCATCTTATGGAAGAGTGGCCCAACTCACCGCAGGCACCACAAGTCACCTCCACAGGTTCAGTTGTGGTTGGCTTGTTCACTACTTAGTTCAGCAGTCTCTCTATCTTCTCCATCCTGTCCTCGTTCCTCCTTTCATAGTCTGAGGAGGTTGCTTGGGCGACCTTCCTCACATTCTTTGCATTTTCTCTATCATATTCTTTTGTGGAGTCCACCAGTCTCTGGATATACTTCCTGGCCTCACTAACCTTAAAGTGAGTGAATCCTCCTCCACTTCCAGAGTTCACCAGGTCTTTGTACTTTATGGTTAGGCCTTGGTAGAAGAATTGAAATAACTCCCCATCTCTATACTTGTGGTTTGGGCAGTCTTCCACTAATCTGTTGAATCGCTCCCAATACTCACTTAGGGATTCATCACCTTCTTGTTGGATGCCTGAGATCTCCTTTCTCAAGGCACTTGTCTTCGTGGCTGCAAAGTAATATTCAAGAAAGGTGGTCTCCATCTGTGGCCAGTTAGCAATGGTGTCTGTGCGCAAACTTGAGTACCAAGTGTTAGCACGATCACTCAAGGAAATGCCATTAGCTTTACTTCATCTTCAGATTGCTGGCCAGTTCTCTTTTGTAGCCTGCATATCTTCTCAAACTGGTTCAAAAACGAGAAAGGGTTCTCATTCTTTTTTCCGTAAAATTTGGGCAGAGCATTCAGTACTACTACCTTGAGCTCCACTGGGTTCTCTCCATACGCAGCAATCTGCACAGGATTCCTCCTCTTCCTCGCAGTGTGCTCATTAACTTCAAGGACCTGCCTATCTTCCTCGTCCATTTCTATTGCGGATTCTATTTTTGATTCAGAATCAGATTCTTCCTTGTCAGTTTGGTCCTTCTCAGCTTGGTCAGTTTCACCTTGGGCAGTTTGGTCCTTCTCAGCTTGGTCCTCTGCCCGGACAAACTGAGTATCTCGGTCTTCAGGGCGGCTGGCTTTAGTACCAGCCTCACTCGCAGTCTCTGTATGCAGAGTTCTTTTGCCCTGCGACTCCAGTTCGGTTTGTTGCTTGCGCAACCGTATCTCCTTCCTGAGTCTCCTGGCAGTCTTCTCAATTTCAGGGTCTAGCCAGAAATTTGGGTTGAACGTGCCACTCATAAACACCTAGAAGAAACACATGGGTAGAACAAAAATAAAAAGGTCAATAGAAAAAGTAACTTAAATCTTAAAAACGCCGCTCCCCGGCAATGGCGCCAATTTGATGG
Source organism: Lavandula angustifolia (assembly GCA_028984105.1). Lineage (NCBI taxonomy): Eukaryota > Viridiplantae > Streptophyta > Magnoliopsida > Lamiales > Lamiaceae > Lavandula > Lavandula angustifolia. The sequence continues at coordinate 31,204,288 of CM054803.1, forward strand.
ACACGCAGTTCCGCTGCTGTTAGAACCGCGCGCACCAAATAAATTTATAAGTAAGAACACTTGCGTAGAGACTATACTGGACGAGTACAGTGACAAGCAAGAGCTCGATCCTCAGGGAACGGGTGATTAAGCAACAAATTCGACTGACCTAAAGGGTTTGGCTAGGTGCCACCATAAACTTTTGGGTGATTAAGCAACAAATTCGACTGACCTAACGGGTGATTAAGGGTCTTGGCCGAATTGGTCCTAGAATATTTATTCTGAAAATACTCTCTTAATAATTTAACATATTTTTTAGAATTGCATTGACTAACCATTGACTAATGGAAAAATTAACGGAAGGACCAATTTGGCCAAAATCTAAAATTTTGAGGACCAATTTGGCAAAGAAATTCGATTTAGGATCGATTTGGCCAAAAATCACAAACGTGAGGACCATTGAAGCCAATTTGCCTATTTGTAATTGAAGTCTTTCTTTCACACATTTCTGTGATTGCGCGAGTCTTATTAGGCAGTCGTCTATGTGACTATGTGAGGCTACTGGTGTGTTTGCAAGAGCTTATTTTAAGAACTTATTTGTTTTTCGTATAAGCAGTTTTCTAATATTTGCAAAACAAGTTTTCTGTGTTTCCTTTATTAAGCAGTTTCTTTTGAGCACCTATTCAGATATTTTTTAGTGCATAAAGCACCATAATTTTTGGATTTACCAAAAATAATGCTTTTAAAAATTAATTCCAATAACTCCCCGATTTTTTCTTAAAATCAATTATTTTCAACTTTAAGGAAAATCAAATAAGAAGTGCTTATAATAAGCAGTTGCAAATACACCCTAAAGATCGAACTTACGATGTCAACTTTTTAATCTTGAATTAAACAAATAAAATGTTATATTTAAGTAATGATAAATTGTTTTGTAATTAATTATAACGACAATTATTTCTAATTGTACTATTCAATTCCTGGTTTTGGCTTCCGTTTGGGAAATTTAGCGGTATTTTTTGGGCTATTTGCATTAGATTGAGCTAAAGTGGCATATGACGAAAATGTAAAGCAACAATGTTTCTAGTGAATTAAATGCGTGTTTTAGAGCTATTTTTGGACGTGAATTGAAAAGGAAAGACAGGGGATTCTTTGAGAGAAACGAAGAGAAGATATGAAAAGATTAGGGTGACTTTATCCAAGAAAATCTTTCCATAATTAAGAGATTTAACCTAATTATTGAGGAGAGGGAGAGTGATGGACACGCAGTTCCGTCGCTGTTAGAACCGCGCGCACCGAATAAATTTATAAGTAAGAACACCTGCGTAGAGACTATACTGGACGAGTACAGTGACAAGCAAGTGGTCGATCCTCAGGGAACGGGTGATTAAGCAACAAATTCAACTGACCTAAACGGTTTCGCTAGCAGCCACCATAAATTTTGGCTATTCTATAACTAGGCGGAAAGATAACATAAAATAATCAACAGTCAAATAACAAGTTATAAAAGCAATCCAGCCAAGGTAATTTCACACCACCCCTGTCCGATCCTAGATTACTATGTGAATCAGTTTAGTTAAGGTTATCTGGCTAGGACGCTGTGTTGAGCACAGGGGCGTCCATTCCTTCTATTACGCTGGAACTGCCATGTTGAGCATAGAAACAATCTCCTACCCAGGTGACTACCCTGCCTTGTTTAGCAATGACTAGGGAGGCACTAAGGAGCATTAAGAACAAAGGAACCAAATCAAGGCATCTACCGATGTTTAGCATTCAAAGCAGAAAACCCAGCTAGTCTACGTCTGCCCAGAAAGAAGTGTACCTGCCCAGGTTGGTCAGATCTAAGCAGTTCTCAACTATCTCAAACAGAGTTCAACTAAAACCTTTACTAAACCAATTATCAAGCACGTTTTCACATCTCACGGATTCTTAGGGGTGGTGTCTCATTACCTCGGCCAGATCTGGGAAATTAGCTACACATATTTACTAAGGACATAAAACTAGGCATGTAAAAATAAAGCATGAAGCAGATCTGAAACTTAAGGTTGAAACAGCAAACTTTCGTAAAACAGCAAAGAACTAACATGAACATTTAACTAAAAATAACAAGAGACAACATCGTACGAAAGCAAAGGCATTTATATGTAAAGGCGTGATATGGACAGAAAGCATGCAATAAATTAACTTAGCTGTGAATAGTAGAGGAACTTAACAACGAACATGAATGAGTAAATGTTAACATTGAAGACTGAATTTAAGAACTGTAAATAAAGCTGACCGATATCATTCACAAAAGGAAGTCTTCTCCTTGGAGAGCTTCAAGCTATTCTAGGCAGAAAAGTAAAGATGTTTTTGGAACTACATTAACGGTGGAAATTTTTTAGAGTTTTCTAGAGAGGAACGAGCTATATCCATGGAAAATGTAAGTATGAAAAGTTATATATTAGCATCGTTCCCTCCTCTTTTGTCTTCACAAAATATCTGGATTTGGTAAGTGAGAAGAACTGTAGCAGGTATGGGCTGCTGGTCAGAGTAAGGCCATGCTGTAGCTTCTAGGCCCCTAGTTCCCGCCATAAGCTGCCAGAATGATGTGGGCCGGGTTAGTGGGCTTGCTTCAGCATTTTTCTTCTCAAATTTCGGCCCACTGGATTCTGCATTAATTGTGGCCTGTTTTCAGGCCATTTCTCCGGTCTTCTGGGCAGTTTCGTCAATCTCGGCCCGAAGACTTCTAGATCCAGCAGCACCATCTTTTCTCCCAATTTTCTCTAAATCCAGGTCACTTATCTGCAATTGCATAACATAAAACGCACAAATTAAATGGATAAATGGGCTACAAATCTAGGCAGAGAGACAACCCTATAAAGGGTAGAGAAGAGCACGGATTTCAGAGCATGATAAAAATAGGTTTGAATATTATTTTTGTTCTGTCCAATTTTACCATACACTTATCCAATCGTCGAATAGAATATGCATAGCTAAATAGTTAGTGGTCCGGCGAAAATGTGAAACACACATACACATCTCTGAGATTATAGAAATTATAATTAACCTTATGGATTTCGTCCTTCGGCATGAGCATAGCAGGTCCGTCCTTCTGATGGAAACACACACACACACAACACTTGTCCAATCGTCGAATAGAATAATGCTCTATGTTGATTTAATTCGTCACAAATTTAATACTTCCATCTTTTATTGTGGAATAAGATTAGATAAGTAGCAATGTTTTTTTCGAACAACTAGATTATTCAGTAGGAGTTTATTAGATGCTCAATATACGAGTAGGCTCCTAAACTTGGTTTTCCTTAGTTCTTAAGGGTGTCTAAGTGCTAAATATGTTAGTTGCACATTAGCGTAGGTTGTATCTAGACTAGAGAAGTAGTAGTTTCAATGTCTATAATGGCGGCTATAAGATATGTCTTAGTTTAACTACGGCGACCAAAATATAAATATATATATATATATATATATATATATATATATATATATATATATATATATATATATATATACTCATATAGAGAGTGGATTATGTGAGAACCCACATTTAACAGTAGAACTGAGAACCTAGCATAGTCATTATCTGTTTTATTCATAATCCTTATGTTTTTTATGCAAAAAACCTATAATTTTACATTTTTCATAATTCTTATATGTTTTATGCAGAAAACAAAAAGTATAAAATAACATGATTTTTTGCAAAAAATATATAAGGATTTTGCATAGTTCGTAATTCTCACGTTAAGTGTGGTTCTCACCAGATCCACACAACACACACACACACATGAAGGAAATAAGGAGAGGAAAAATTGTACCTTCCTCCACGTATGTTGTTGCAACTCTGATTGTTGCTCCCGGTCAAATCTTCTTATCGATGTCCCGACCTTTTTTTTCTCCCTCTAGGTGGTCAGAGAACTGGAGAAAATATTATTTCTATATCTCTTCAAACTCGCGTGTATAACGTGTGAGTATGAATGTGTGTGTTCTGATTATGAACAAAATGCTAATATATATAGGCTTCAAGAGCAAATATTATATTAATATTTGTAGCTCATTAATTTAATTATATTCCTAATGGGCTTCTACATAATTAGCCCATAATATAATTAATTAATCTATTAGGCTACTAATATTTATCAATTAATTGACCCAGCCAATTAATACCAGATAAATAAAATTATTAATTAATGTAAAATACATTAACCTATTAATAATGATTTCTGAGAGAGAATAAATAACTAGGCAACTAATTAGGCCAGATCAGGGATCTAATACAAGAAATAAAGCAAGGTCTCAAATTAATTAATTATCTATGCTCAGCCCATAGCAAAATTAATTATTAAACACAGTTTCATTCCACTAGGGAATCCGTGCTGACTTATCCCTTTATCCCAAATTGAGCAAGGGCTTGCATTTTAGACTTAATCGATCCCCGTATTTAAGATAGAAATATATGTTAATTAATTAAGCTCACTGACAGCTTATATTAATTAACATCTTATTATGTTCTTGAGTAGTACCACTCGACCTCATTAACACAACTGAACTTAATCAACCGGCCGGGTTTAGTGTGCTAATCCTTACGAATTCCTCAGGAGATATTATAAAGCCATTTTACTAGGATACAGTTGCAAGATCCAGACAACCAGCCTGAGCCACAAATATATACTAATACCTAAGATACGTAGATCCAGTCGCGATGACGTTCACCATAGTAGGTTAAAGTGACAGATAACCAAATGCACTCAGGTGAAGTCTTACCAAGCATAAGACCAGCTGAGTCACCGAGATCTTGGTTCTCCACTAAGGTCAGTCAGGAGAACACATCTCACTGTGATCCATCAATACACCACCTTAAGTGTACCAGTATAGACAAGCAGCCAAGACAAGCCACTTCTTATCTAAACTGCAACTTAAAACGACAACTTATCCTTAAGTTGTCTCAACTGTGATAACTTTTTATATCTTGTCAATTCAACCAATTGTGTAGTCTTCTGTGATATCCGACACACTACACGAATCTACCTTTTATACAAGATAAAGGATTACATGTGCAAGTATATATTTATCATATAGGAGAATAAAATAGTGGTAAGGACAAAAACACATTGTATACAAGCATAAAATTTGCTTCCAGTATACAAAATCCCAACAATTCTCCCACTTATACTAAAGCAAACTTTTAGTATACAATATGTCAGTTCTTGTACTAACTACTAGTCAGCTGTCTATCCTGTCTATCACTGCATCTTCTCCTACTTATACAAATATTTCTGTAGTCCTAAGTGGGGGGGAATCTCTACCACTCCTAAGCCACGAAAATGCTTCTCGTAAGCCAAGAGTGGTAAGCTCTTCTTGAAAGGATCAGCTAGGTTGTCTTCAGTTTCAATTTTGTCAATTACCTCGTCTCCTCGATTTACGAATTCTCGTATATTTTGTTTAGATGCCTTGTGAGATCTGGGTTCCTTTGAATTTGCCACTGCACCCGAGTTATCATAATAAATTGTGATAGTCTTAGGAAAATTCAGAACAATATCATGATCCAGGAGGAAATTCTTGAGCTAAACTGCATCTTTCGAAGCTTGTGAAGCAGCCACATACTCTGCTTCCATGGTTGACTCCGCAATGCATTTCTACTTTGCACTCCTCCATGAGATGGCTCCACCTCCCAAGGTAAACACATAACCCGAGGTAGAATTCTTCTCATCTCTTTCAGCCTGGAAATCCGAGTCTGTATAACCCAAAGGCACTAGACTGTCGGATTGGTAAACAAGCCTATAATCTCTAGTCCTTTTAAAGTACTTGAGAATATGCTTTACCGCAGTCCAGTGCTCTTGTCCAGGATTAGACTGATATCTCGAGACCATACCTACAACATATGAGATATCTGGTCTCGGAAAAGCATTGCATACATGAGGCTACCGACAGCGGAAGCATATGGTACTAGCCTCATACTTTCTATATCTTCAGGCGTTTTAGGGCACTGATTCTTCGATAGAAAAATACCATGTATGAAAGATACTGAACCTCTCTTGGCATTGGCACTGATTCTTCGATAGAAAAATACCAACGTATGAAACGATCAATAACAGTGTCAATGTAGGACGCTTGTAACAAGCTTAACATCCTTTTCTGGCGATCTCGGATAACCTTGATCCCAAGGATGTAAGCAGCTTCACCTAAGTCCTTCATTTGAAACTGCTTGGATAACCACGTCTTTACATCTGATAACACTTCAACATTGTTGTCAATGAGAAGGATGTTGTCTACGTAAAGTGCAAGAAACACCACTGATCAGTTAACACAGATACGGTACATACACACCTCGTTAGGACAGGATACAAAATCATAGGATTTGACTACCTCGTCAAAACGATGGTGCCATAACCGGGAAGCTTGCTTAAGTCCATAAATAGACTTCTTAAGCTTCTAAACTAGATGCTCTTCACCCACTTTCACATAAGCTTATGATTGTTTCATGTAGATGTCTCTTCCTTTTTCAAGGTAACAGTTTAGGAATGTGGTTTTGACATCCATTTGTCAGATCTCTAGGTTCATGTGAGTTGCTATGGCAAGGAGAATCCGAATGGACTTGATCATTGCTACAAGCGAGAAGGTCTCTTCATAATCGATACCTTCTTTCTGGGTAAAACCCTTCGCCACTAGCCTGGCCTTAAATGTCATGATCTCTCCATTCGGTCCTCTCTTTCTCTTGTATACCCACTTGCTACCAATGGCCTTGCAGCCCTCAGGTAGTTCAGTGATCTCGTACACATCCATATCAGTTATGTACTCAAATTTCGAGTCCATGGCGATTCGCCATGAATCTGCATCTATATCTCCCACTGCTTCTTTGTAAGTCCAGGGATCCACGGTGTCTTATTCATCTACCGAGAGATGTTCAGACGTCTCCCCAGTGAACATATACCGATTAGGTGTAAATATCACCCTCCCACTACATCGAAGAGTGTCAGGCACTGTGTTAATAGATTGTGCAGTTACTCGTGGAGTACTATCTTGCACAACTGGTTGTTCAAGTGGAACTCGACCACCTTGTAATTCCTCAAGGATGATGTCGACTCGAGACTTGTGGTTACTAATGTAATACTCTTCTAAGAACCGAGCGTTGGTGCTAACAACGATCTTCTGTTCTTTAGGATCATAAAAGTATCCACCTTTTGTTTCCTTCGGATACCCTATGAACAACATCACTTCTGAACGTGATTCCAATTTATCGGCATGCCTATTTAGCACATAAGCAGGACAACCCCAAATCCTTAAGTGGTGCAAACTAGGCTTATGCCCGTTCCACAACTCGAAAGGGGTCTTTTGTACCGACTTGGAATGCACACGGTTTAGCAAATATGCCGCAGTCTGTAGGGCTTATCCCCGAAAGGAAATCGGCAAAGTTGCATAACTCATCTTCGACCGAACCATCTCTAAGAGTGTTCGGTTTCTTCTCTCTGACACACCATTCTGCTGAGGCGTGCCTGGTGTTGTTAGCTGGGATGTAATCCCCCATTCTATCAAGTAGTCCTTGAACTCGTTGGATAGATATTCCCCACCGTGATCAGATCGTAGTATTTTGATTTCTTTACCTAACTTCTTCTCCACTTCTGCTTTGAATTTCTTAAAGGTTTCGAAGCAATCCGACTTATGGCGAAGAAGGTAAACATATCCATACCTCGAGTAATCGTCAGTAAATATGACGAAGTACTCATACCCTCCACGAGCTTGTGTAGACGTAGGTCCACACAAGTCAGAATGAATCAAACTTAGTGCTTATGTGGCTCTATAACCTTTTGCCTTAAACGACCTAGTCACCATCTTTCCTTCTAAGCAGGGTTCGCAAGTTGGAACTGGTTCAACTTGGAGAGACTCCTATGATCCATATTCCACCAACCTTTTTATCCTATTTAGATTGATGTGACCTAGTCTTAAGTGCCACAGATAAGTTTGGTTTACCTTAGAAGATTCTTTCCTCTTCATAGGATTTGATGATGAGGAAGCAACATTAACAGAATTACGCGGTTTAGAAGTAATAGTATATAAAGATCCGTTTAATAGCCCACCACAGATAAAATCATCGTCTTTCATGATAGAAACTTCACTATCAAAACTTGATTTATAACCATCCATGGTGCAGAGTTTTGAAACAGAAATAATGTTTCGCCTAAACTCAGGCACATATTAAACATCTTTAAATACTAAAACAGAACTATCAAAAGATAGATGTAAATCTCCAATGGCAATTGGAGGAACTCTCGATCCATTGCCCATTGAGACTACCACCTCGCCATCACTCAATTGTCTTTTCTGCAAGAAACCTTGCAAGGTGTAACAAACATGATCAGTTGCCCCCGATTCCACTACCCATTCGTGGGTAGAAGAGGGAACCAAAACAGTTTCAGTTACTAGAGCGACTTGCGTCTTTTTCTATTTTGCCTTGAAGTTTAGAAATTAAGTTTCCAATGTCCAACCTTACCACACTTGAAACACTTCCCCTTAGGTTTTTGAACCCCTCCGGTAGGTGCTAACTTCGTGCTCCCACTACTCTTCTTGACGTTCGTAGCTTTCTTGCCCTTTTTCTGGAATCCACCTTTCGGAGGGTTTCTTGAGCTGCTAGTAGTGTTCAACACTTGGGTTCCCTTACCTTTAGTCTGACCCATGATTCCTTCTGCAGTGATTAACTCACTCGAAAGTTCATTCAGAGTGTAGTTCTTCTTTGGCATCGCTACATTTAGGCAAAAATTCTCGTATGACTTAGGTAGTGAATGCAGAATGATATCTATCTTGATCTCGAGCTCCAACATACCACCAACATTTGCAAGCCGATCTAGCAGCTCAGTCATATGAAAAATATGGTACTGCACGGATGCTCCTTCGGCCATAGTGTAGGTCGTAACCTGCCTCAAGAGATGAAATCTCTGAGATCTATCGGTCTCACCGAACTTTTCAGCCATGGAATCATATATCACTCCCGCATGGGACGTGTTATCAAACTATGAAGCAAGAGAATCGATCATGGTAGATAGAATGACAAAACAAGTCTTGTCATTATCCTCTATCCACTTCTCTGACTCCCTTATCTGCTCTTCAGTCGTCCCTTCTCCAAGGAGTTCAGGCTCAGGGGAACTGAGAACATACATTATTTTCTCAGTTGGGAACAATAGTATAAGGTTTCTCTTCCACTCTTTATGAAATTATTTAAAATTGTTAAACCCATTAGTGTTTGGTTGGTGAGACTGTTTAGGAACTCGAAAAATATTCGAACAGACATATCTGAAAAATATAATTTAAAAGCATGTACGAAACAAATATTTGTACATAATTCTTAATTAACCGTCATTGTAACCTTTTGAAAAACCAATGATATTAAATACTCGAATAGCCCTAGAGATCACACTCGTAAGCCACTCAGGTGGACGTTTAGTTGTGCACCTCTAGACCAAGCTATATACCTAGCTCTTTAATTCCCATCCACGCCTAGGTTATTAAGACGAATAAAATTAATAATTCGATATTTCTGGACCATGTCACTATTAATATTAAAACGCGGGAAGGGACTTCTTACGAAGTTGTACTCACGATAACATCTAAGCTTTGACCATTAATTTGACCGAATTAACATCAAATTCTCAAAATTGACATACTTACGAGAACCATACCGCATTCAATTTGATTTAATTGGCCATCCTATTTAATTATTATCTTCTAGAGTACTCGTATTTACTAGGCACGTAAGCCACTCAGGTGGACGTTTACGACTTCGCTCCCACTACTCAATAATAATCAAATATTGTTTTGGAAAACCCATCTCACAAAACTTGTGGTTCAAATATATAAAAGCAAGTCACTCAGGTGGACGTTTACTTATATAATTGTTCCACTTTTCTGTAGGGTCCAAATGGAGGTCTGAATTAATGTTTAATATCCAATTCGATTGGAGTCAAATTAAACATTAATTATTTTATTATTTGCTTAGTCTTTTATTTCAAAGAAGGTTCGCTATGAATCATGCATCATCACATAATTCCTAAAGTATGCAATTTCTAAACGCACATAATAAAGCGTGCTCGTGAAAAATAAACATGCTTTAAAATGAATTAAATCTTATTTACATGCTTTTCTAAGCGCAATTAATTACATAATCGCATGATAAAGCATAATAATAAATAAATGCGCAAATAGGAAATAAAACGTCATTATCGGGTTTAAAACACAGATAAAAATTAAATCTATCAATTACAAAGCCCGATCAAAATACAGATCTTCGATATCTTAAAAAATCTTCAATTTTGGAAACTGCATAAGCGCCACGTCAGCAAGGCGACTGCCACTTTTTGAACACATGGCAGCCACATCAGCTAGGGATGACATCAGCAGTCACGTCAGCATCGTCTTCCTTCTTCACCGCAGTAAATCGCCGCTGCCGCTCCAGGCCGCGCCGCAGCCCGTCGTCGACAGCAGGCGTCACCCGCGGCCTTACTATCCCCGTCTCGCCCCGCCGCCGGAATTGTCGCTGGGAGCTTGCGTAGCTGTGCGCTGTCGCGCCTCCGCCTGCGCGCGGCTGCCGCCCCCGATGCGGCCGTTCCGGCCCTCCTCCATTATTTCCAGCCATGCTCGACGTTGCCCAAAAATTTGGGCTATGATGAATCGCCGCATGGAGCCGCCGCCGCGACATGGAGCTGCGGAATTTCGCAGCCCGTCGCCGGCGAGCTCCTCCGCGCAAATTCACCACTTTCTGAGCCGCAGTTCTTTCAATTGATTATTGGGAAATGATCCTTGGACGATCTTCGGCCACCATGAACACATTCCGGCCGAAATTGTCGAACAATTTCCCTCAATTTTCAAACGATTCGCCGAAAAAAATTAGTTGTGAGCAGCAAACTTCAGACATCGATTTCGGTAGCATCTGGGATCGGATGACCCCATACGACATATTGACACGAAGATCGTGAGATGAAGAATCCAGTGGTTCAAGCGGATTGTCGATCGGACGCCGGATGCGCCGGAAATCACCGCTGCAAGATGAGGCGAAACCCTAGCCAAATTAGGGTATTGGGCCGAATTGGGGATTTCTTCTCCGTATCGATTTTTGTACCCATCGAACCAATTACAGTACAATAAACATAACAAATAAATAACTATGGCCCAATTACGAGTAGATAGTTACAACGGGGTCAAAACAGTGGCACGCAGGCCGCCCCAAGCACGAAAAAGCCCGATAACGACGGAATAAAACCTAGACATGCTCCTAAAAAGCAACAATCAGAGCTTAAACCAGGCTCTGATACCAATTGTAGGAAATAAGGAGAGGAAGAATTGTACCTTCCTCCACGTATGTTGTTACAGCTCTGATTGTTGCTCCCGATCAGATCGTCTGATCTGTGTCCGCCCTTTTTTTCTCCCTCTGGGTGGTCAGAGAATTGGATAAAATAATATTTTTGTCTCTCTTCGAACTCGCGTGTATAACGTGTGAGTATGAATGTGTGTTCTGATTATGAACTGAATACTAATATATATATATATATATATGCTTCAAGAGCCAATATTATATTAATATTTGTAGCACATTAATTTAATTATATCCCCAATGGGCTTCTACATAATTAGCTCATAATATAATTAATTAATCTATTGGGCTACAAATATATATCAATTAACATTATTAAATAATGGAAAATACATTAATATATTAATAATGATTTCTGAGAGACAATAAATAACTAGGCAACTATTTGGGCCCGATCATGGATCTAATACAAGAAATAAAGCTGAGCCTCAAATTAATTAATTATCTATGCTCAGCCCAGAGCAAAATTAATTAATAAACACAGATTCGGTCCACTAGAGAATCTGTGCTGACTTACCCCTTTATTCCAAATTGAGCAAGGGCTTGAATTTTAGACTTAATCGATCCCAGCATTTAAGATAGAAATATCGGTTAATTAATTAAGCTCACTGACAGCTTAAATTAAATAACATCTTATTATATTCCTAAGTAGTACCACTCGACCTCATTAACACACCTGAACTTAATCAACCGGTCGGGTTTAGTGTGCTAATACTTACGAGTTCCTCAAGGGATATTATCAACCCATTTTACTAGGATACGGTTGCAAGATACAGACAACCAGCCTGAGCCACAAATAACTACTAACACCCAATATACGTAGATCCGTTCGCGATGACGAAAGTGATAGATAGCCAAATGCACTCAGCTGAAGTCTTACCACGCTTAAGACCGACTAAGTCACCGAGATCTTGGTTCTCCACTAAGGTTAGTCAGGAGAACATATGTCACTGTGATCCATCAATACACCACCTTAAGTGTACCAATAAAGACAAGCAGCCAAGACAACCCACTTCTTATTTAAACTGCAGCTTAAACCGACAACTTACCCTTAAGTTGTCTTAGCTGTGATAACTGTTTATATCTTGTCAGTTCAACCAATTTGTGTAGTCTTCTGTGATACCCGACACACTACACAAATCTAACTTTTATACAAGATAAATGATTACATATACATATACATATATATATATATATATATATATATATATATTTATTTATTTATCAGATAGGAGAATAAAATAGTGGTAAGGACAAAATATATTGTATACAAGCATAAAATTTGTTCAGTATACAAAATCCCAACAACACACACACAAACATGCACATATACATACATATATATATATATATATATATATATATATATATATGGAGTGGTTCCCGTGTGAACAGCTCTTATCGTGTGAACGTGTGAACACTGCACTTTAAAGACAAACGTATTGCACTTTCAAGGTAAATATACTGCACTTTACGTACTGTACTTAAAGACAAATATACTGCACTTTAAGTACTGCACTTTAAAATGCAGTATATTTGCCTTTAAAGTGCAGTACATTTGTCTTTAAAGTGCAGTGTTCACACGTTCACACGATAACAGGTTGTTCAGATTTGAACCTCCTCATAATATATATATATATATATATATATATATATATATATATATATATATATATATATATATATATATATATTGTTGGGAGATGATGTCTCTGAGAGTTTCAGACTCATTAGACACTCTTCATTTTGGTTCAGGCGCTCAGTTCGGTCTGCTAGTTCTTCAGCAGACTATCAGCCTCAATACCAGAAGAAGAAGACTCGAATATCTTGGACTCGGCGGGAGCATTATACGAAAGGAGTCGGTGGGCCCGAACTCGGCGGGAGTAGTTCACCGAACTCGAGTTGATCTTCGGTAGAGGCGACTCGGCGGTAGTATGCTACCGAATATAGATCGACTTCGGCACGGCTAGACGGTCTTATTTGTCGGGATATATTAAGTCAAATCAGCAGAGTCATACGAGGTATAGAGAAGTCAGCTTCAGATCCACCTTGAAGTCTGTTCTATCTCACCTACTTTCTTCATCCTCGACCAATGACGAGCGACCAGCAGTCTACTCTTTGATTAAAGCTGCAAGTCAACAACTTTCCAGAAATGGAGGGAAAGGACTCTGCCACCATACTTTGAAAGAGCCGTTAGCTACCCAAAAGAGAGAGACACATGGATCGTCGTCTCCAACGGATCTATCCATGTCTCTGCTCTATAAATAGAGGGAAGATTTCAAATTGAAGCTCACCGAACGACACATACAAGAACACACGAGCATTCACGAGCAAACTCAGAAACGACTTAAGCTTTCCGCAAGAATTTCATAGAGTAATCTCCAGCGAAAGGCGACATACTTGCTCATAGGGAACCAAGCTGAACCATATCATAAAGCTTCTAGTATCCAAGCGACTGAATACGAACCCAAGTCTATACTTAACTGTTCGTCGCTCTAGAAGCTACTTTCTCGTTCCCTATCCCTCTAACCTAAGCTTAGCAGATCTTATCCATAGCTTAGACGAAGGAGTTCATATCTGAACTGATCATTATTGTAAAGGACTCCTTCATAGTTGGAGAGTTTGTCAAACACTTTAGTTTGATACCTTGTAAACTGAGACTTGTTCAGTATAAATCTCAAGACCAGTGTTTGTCCAGTGCACAAACCGACTGAGACTAACTCAGTATAATAAAATAGCCTCTTGATCTTTTCGGGACATTGGACGTAGGATTGTTGGATACGAACCACTTTAAAATTGCTTGTGTTTTGTGTTTTTACTGTTGCATTGATTACTGTTCATACTGAACATATTTCTAAAATCATTCAACTGAGTTTCAGCAAAGCATAATCGATCGCACTAATATACTGAAACTGTTTTCTTAAAAACGTTTTCTAACTCAACTGAATTTGGGCCTACACATTTCCGCACTTACTGAACTTCAGCTGAACGATACTGAATTTTGACCTTAGTCAGCTAGCAGGCCTCAGTGAAGTCAGTCACTCTGCCACGCGATTCAGAACAGCTTATTTGGTCTACTGAACTTGTTCAGTATGGCATTCTCCTGAAAAGGACTGTTCGCGTTTAAAGTTGAGAAATTGTTTTTAGGTGTATTCACCCCCCCCCCACACCTGAACGTTTAATCTCGGGGCCAACATATATATATATATATATATATAGGAAATGGTTCAAATAAGAACCTTATACTTAAGTAAGAAATATGTCGGGATAAGGATTCAGTATGACACATTTATAGATTTGAAGATCTCATAACCCCTAGCTGAATGATATACCTTCGTTCTGTAATAGCTTAGTTTGAGTTCAGTTGTTAGGAACTCAGTAGGCTAGAGTTCAGTAGCTGCATAGTTTAGTAGAAGACCTTGCACTCAGCTGAAACTCAGGATCGAAGAAGTCAGTTGGTCAGCCGACCACCAACTGAATCTGCACAGGAATTTGTGCCCATGCACTTATACTCAGAAGAATGTCAATAGGAAGTCACTTCAGTTGAAGGTCCGAGGATTCAGAGGAAGTCAACCTTGATGTTTGACAAGTCTCACCTACCAATCTACCTCGACCAATAAGGAGTCAACAACAACTTATCTTTTCTGACAAAAGCTGCTCCCAGACTGAAAAAGAGGCGTATCTCTACAATGCACCTACTCATCAACGTTCAAATTTAAGGAGCCGTTTTCCTTGTCGTTTTGACACGTGGCTACACCTCCCTGCAATGGATCTATTCACCATCAACGACTATATGAGAGAAGTCTTCATGCAGAGAAACCACCGGGAACCCAAGCTATCGACGCACAAAACTCTTAACGTTCTCATTCGAAGAATCCAGTGAAGAACTAGCCTTCTTAGAAAAACCTTTTAGTTCATCACTTAGAGTTATCCTTGTTCCCCTTCTCTTATCTAAGCAAGCCTTATTGTAATATTTATAGCTTAGAAACCTCGAGGAATTTCACATCATTGTGAAACTGTTCTTAATGTAAGAACTTCCTCCTAGTTGGAGAAGACTCAAACTCTTTAATTTTGAAACCCCTGTAAAAGTCACTACGACTATAGGTAGAGAATATGTCCTGCGAACAGATCACTGAGAACTTGCTCAGTATAAGCTTCAAGTTGTATCTGTCTTGAGAACAGATCACTGAGACTTGCTCAGTATAAATATAACAAGTATCCTGCTTTGGTCAGGACAGTAGACGTAGGACCCAGTGTGTCCGAACCACTTTAAAAATCTGTTGAGTTGATTTACTGTTTTCTCTTGCTGATCACATTACATTAAAACTTATTTCATCAAACTCAACATAAAACCGGTTTTCCAACCGAGACGTTTAATAGGGCCTACACTTCCGCACACAACTCTGATACTGAACGACTGTTCGACTGACTCAAGTCAGTAGAGCTGAACTCAGTAGAAGAATTTCTTGCCCACGCGATCTGAAAGTATATTTGGCTGTCTGACTCAGTTCAGTAGCAAACTCAGCTAGAGCTGACTTTCGCGTTTGAGAAACGAATTTGTATTCAGGTGTATTCACCCCCCCCCCTCCCCCTCCTCTACACCTGAACCACGTCTCAGGACCAACAAAATAAGAACCAATTTGTTCCATAGATCTCAGTGAATGACTATAGATTTTTTTTCATTTAATTTGATCTTTTCAATTAAAATCAATTCTAAAAGGGTGTTCTGGTAATTTCTTTATGGATCTGATTTCTTACATCTTTTTTTTCATCAATCACGTCCCATTATTTAAGTTGAGATGATCGAAATTCCTTATCTATACTGCATAATTAAAGAAACTAATCATGTGTTCTTAAAGAAAATAATCACGTTCTATTTTTTTTTTATATTGCTCTTTTTTTGCAATTATAAAAATAATATTTTTTTTGTATTATTAAATATCTTGCCATATTCAGTTTACTAATTAGTAATATTATTTATTAATTAATAATAGTAATTAATTATAAAATTATGTTCTATTAACAGTATTTACGTTATTTATTGTTGATTACTCATAAAGAAGGGCAATATTTAAAAAAGTAATCTAATAGAGCCTAATTCTTTATTAACAATATTTACGTTATCAATTAGCATCGACATTCTTAGATCTAATGCTTTATTATTTACAGCAAGTGCATATATTTTATATTAATTGATGCACAAGTATATATTATTTTATGCATAGATTTATATAATTTGATGCATAGATTTATACATTATGATGCATAGGTTCATACTTATTGATGCAAAGTTTCATAACGGTCGATGCACGTGTATATATCGAATGATGCATTTTGTTTGTATTAGTTGATGCATAGGTGTTTATTGGCTGATGCATACTTCTACAGTAGTTGATGCATAAGTTTTATGAAGCATTGATCTAATGCATACGTTTACCTAAATTTTCCAACACAAATACATATTAGATTTAAAAAATTTCCATTTTCAAGTTTGGGGAGAGAGAGTTATAGAACAAAGCTTTTTCTAATTCCATTTAAGTTTCTCACGGAGGAATTATGCATTTAATGTTATGCACTAAAAGATTGAAACTATTCCTATATTCATGAGATTTCCTAATATGGTTTTTAATACATTAGACAAATATATCCTTCTCACTAATATGATAATTAGAAATTAGGATTAAATTTGGCCATAGATTAAATTAGGATCAATCATATATAATAGTTCTTAGTTCTCATATAGAAATTGGTTCTCATGAGAACCATACCCTATATATAATGAGGGCAACCCACAGTCATTACTAAAGTACATAGAAAATATAAAAAAATGCACGTGAGTTATATCATACTTATGGGAATGGATCCCTTGTCCCACAATCCATATCCTAATATTGTCCCACATCAAAATTACCTATAATATCGTAGGGCTATACAGTGTATTACTGTGTACACCATATGACCGTCCAATTTTTTTAGGTCATCTTGTTGAGGGATAGATTGGAGTTTTGTTGGTTTTATAGTTGTATGCGATGCGGGAAAGAGGTGGTGCAATTTGGGATTTCGGAAGGTTAGGTAGATTAGTAACCAATCTCTTCGTCTTTTCATCTTCCGAATTCTTTGGTTCTTGTCCGGCTCTCTTTTTAATTTGTTTATACATCTTTTATACATGTGTTTTGCCCTGCAATTGTCTACACGAGAATGCGATGTCAGTGTCTGTATGGAGATGTAATAACATATTTAATTAGGAATGAATCTTGGTTTTATTGCACCAATTGTGATTTGCAAGTTTGACTGTTTTCTTTAATTGGCCAGAAACAATCATATACACTTTCTTAAGTAGACAGTGTGTGCTTCAAGCTGCGTCCTGGTTGTAGTGGTGTTGACTGATATCATCGTCCGTGCAGGAAATCAATCCTTTGTTGTATCTAAGTCCGCCTTATTTCAAGCTCGCTTCTTCTTTTTCGCAGATTCGTGCATCATTTGCCTAAACTACTTTTTTAATTTTATGTGAGTTCAATATGATTTGTTTCTTTATTAGCTAAGAGTACTAGTTATTACATCTCCATAGAGAAACTAAGAGCATCGAGCTTAATTTTCTACACACACAAGTTTCTGAACTTTTTTGTCTCTTTAGTTGTTAATTTATCTAAAACATTAATGCTAAGCATTAAGATTTGCATGACATTATAAATTAGTATGTATCCATGGATTACTGTACGTTATTTAATGTCCACCAAATGCATGTGGGATTTTCTAGAATTGGTTCAAGGTGTACCCTTCAAACCTTGAGGTTATTGGCGCCTATTAAAACCCAACAACCTTGATGTTATACACAAAGGATTAACGTATCATACATTCGGTTTGCTAGACGAGACGACGAAGAAATGGTGTATTGTATATATTTTTTTTTTAATATGGTTGTTAATTGTAAATATGATCTTTTTTGATTTAATATATTCATAGTAATTTTTTAATTTTTGTCCATATTTCTTTAATCTTAACTATGGATAAATGCTTGTGAAAATGCATTCAAACGCTTTTATTTGACATAAATTATTATCAATGTGTATTATCCAAACGCAAATAACTTAATGAATTTAAGTCCTTATACAATAAGTCCTTTCTTAAGTTTTTATTTAACTTATTTTTCCAAATAAGGCCTTATTCTAACGAAATAGAAATCCTAATATAACTTAACATTCACACATTATTTATATGTGCGCAGTCGATAATTAGGTATGGCCATGAGATTCTTAGCTTTAGCAGTGACGATACCAAATTGCTCAGACATGTCAAGATCACTGGGCTTTATACCATTCGGAAGCTCCCAGTCAAAACAGTGCACCAACTGCCCCACCACTTCTTTGACTACCCTCAGTGCTAGCTGCTGCCCCGGGCAACCCCGTCTGCCAGAACCAAACGGTATGAGCTCGAAATGGTGGCCCCTCACGTCTACATCACTAGCAATGAACCTCTCCGGTGTAAACGAATCGGGATTAGGCCAAACATTAGGATCTCTTCCGATAGCCCACGCGTTCACCATGATTTTCGATTTTTTGGGTATGTGGAAGCCATCCAACACGCAGTCCTCCACGGATTCATGAGTCAAGATGGGCACCGCGGGATGGAGACGCATGGTTTCCTTCACCACGCAGTCCAAATATTCGAGTTTGTCGAGGTGTGATTCTTGCACTATTTGATCCAATCCCACCACTGATTCCAATTCTTGCTGCAGTTTCTTCATAACTGACGGTTGCCTTATTAGTTCCGACATAGCCCATCCTATTGTTGCCGATGAAGTATCTGTTCCTGCTATAAGCAAATCCTAAGAGGACAAAACATATATATGTAGTTTCAGTTAATTTCATTAGATTTAACAAGATGGATCTAAATTATAGGAAACCTCAATCAATTGACTTAATTTATTACCAAGAGTACGGCCTTGACATGGCGGCTATCGAATTCAAACCCAGCTTCTCCAGACTGCATAATCGTCATCAACGTATCAACAATGTCTGCACCTTGATTCTTTTGTTGATGATCATCGATGATTCTCTGCAGAACCCCATCAATCGTCTTGCTCAATTTCTTCATTTTGCGATTCAAACCTTGAAGATCAAGCACCCCTAGATAAGGAAAGTAGTCAGCAAGATTAGATTTCCCAACAAGCCCCACAGTCTCCACGATCACCTCTTCCCTTTCGGAACCGGAATACTTCCTCCCAAAAAGCATCAAACAGTTCATATCTCCGACGAGCAGAGAAACTCGCGTACTGAGATCTACGATCTCCCTCCTTGCAGCAGCCCCTTTCAGTGACGCCACCAGCAGACCGAGCTCGAGCATTCTCATCGGCTGAAATTGGGAGATCTTGGAACTATTCAGCAGATTGGAGGTGGAGAGTTTTCGCATGTGGCGCCAATACGGGCCGTACGGCGCGAAAACTAAACCACGCTGGTCGTAGAACATATGTATGGCGGCCTCCCTACGAGGCTTGCTGCAGAAGGCGAGATCGTAGGTTTTGAAGACGAGCTCTGCTGCGGCCGGAGATGAGACGACGACTACAGGCTTGAATCCGAACCGTAAGGCCATGATGGGGCCATACTTTCGAGCTAGAGTAGATAAACTCTGGTTGGGATTCTTCCCCTGCAGGTGGAGATGGCCTAAAATGGGAAGCCCTCTCGGCCCGGGAGGAAGCCTTTTCCTGTTCCTTAGGCCGAGCAGATTTTGGAGAGTATAAACTATTACAATCGCCGATAAAACCGTCCATATCCAGCTCATCATCTTTGGGAGACGAGTTAGTTTGGCTTACTAAGATGGATATTGAGGTCGGCACTATCTTCTAGCTATATATAGACTCTTGTGGACAATCTCATGTAGGGCTCATGTGGGGTCACATAATTCAAACTACCTGCTAAAGACAAAAAAAATACTCCTAATCTTATAGAAAGTCTCTTTTATGAGGTACGAAAATTAAAAAATTTATATTATGTAGTGTATAATATTTGATTTTTAATTTATTAATTTTGATTCATATATTATTTATTTTTTTCTACAATAAAATATTTTTTATGGGATAAAGAAAAACTGGACAGAGACAAAGGGAGTAAGATGTAAGTAAGAATACCAAGCAAAACAAATAAAATAAGAAAGATTGCATATAAATGGGATCGAACCCAAATATATATATTTTTGCCATATATAAAGCCTACTTTCTTGGTTGGTGAATGGTGGTAGCTTAGAGTATTCAATATCCAAGTTATCATGATTTTTTTTTATCATGTTTCTATCTACTTTAGGAAAAAATAATTTCAAAAGGAAAAATATTAAATATGGAAAAGAAAAAAAAAAGACCAACTTCGTATCTTTGAAACGACAGGTGGTAAATTATAAAATATCGCGTCGTGAAAATTGTAATACTGCGTGCATTGATCGTATCCCGACCAATAAGAATTCAATTAGTAATTAAGTTATTGCACAAGTTTTTACTATTAAACCTCGATGAAGTAATGTTCGATGATGTTGATCCAGAGACGAGCCTTCAGTTAGCCAAATAAGCTTCCTCGACACTTGAGCAGAGAATCTGTCTATTGAGTCAGTGAACAGTAGATTCAGTATAAGATGGTGTGCGGAAGTGTAGGCCCAAAATAATTTTCGTCTGAATTTTGAAAACACGTTTTATGTTAAGTGTAATTTTAAAAGTTCAGTTATATGCAGTATGAACCATCCACTTTAACACAACTCTATCCATTTTTTTAATTTTCGTGCCGAAAAGAAACAAACAATAATGGGATGAATTAAACATTATATATAACTAAAATTTTATTATCATATCTTGTCTTATGCTCCCAAAGAAATTGAGTCCCCAAATATATGATCTGATTTTGGTTAGATAAATTGGCAAATGATCCTCAATGTTTCCTAGTTTGGAAGAATTGGTTCTTAATCTTTTGTTTTTAGTTTATTGGTCACATGTTTGCTAGTTTGGATGAAATGATCCTTCTGTTAAATTTTAAGTTAACTGTTAGTCATAGGTGCATTTATGGAATAAAAGTTTCAGGAACCAATTCATCCAATTTTTAAATAAAATTTTAACAGTTTTATTTCAAATATTTTTTTTAAATTATAACCTTTTCAAATGAATTATTTTTTTTTAAATAATTTTTTTGGTAATTTAAAAGTTTAAATAAAAAGTTAATTAAAAATAAAATTAACTGAACACTGTTAATAATTTTACAAAATTAAATTTATTGTAGACGTAGCTTCAATAATTTCATTAAGAATCGAAACACTGCAAAACTGATGGGGTAAAATTAAATTAACAATGTTTTTTAATGATTAATTAATTTTATCGTACCACTGGTTATAAAAGTGTATTACATAACTAAATTATATTTTATCCTCCATAATAAAAGCACTACATTTGGAGACATAACCATATTCCTCAGCGTTTAGAAATTAAATACTATTAATAATATAAAAAACATAATGCGCAACCACAACAAAGAAAAATTAAATTAACAATGTTTTTTTTAATTAGATTAAATCATGTGACGTTGCTACAATAATTTTATTTTTAATTTAATTTTTTTTCATACAAAAATCTTATTTGAAAAAAAAAATTGAAAAAAATTGTAATTTAAATAAATAGTTGAAAAAAAAGTTAAATTTTAATTTAAAAATTGGATGAAATGATCCCTAAAATTTTTATTCGGTAAATGCACCCATAACTAACAATTGATTAACTTAAAATTTAACAGAAATATCAATTCATGCAAACTAGCAAACAATGGGAACTAATAAACTATAAAAAATAATAACGAATCAATTCATCCAAACTAGCAAATATCGGATCATTTATGCTAATTTACATTTTGGTTCTTAGATATTCTTCCGGAAATTAAGTCACACGTTCTTTTTCACCAATAGGTGTCGCGTTACACAATTTATGATGCAACAATATTTTATTTTGCAGTAGGCTGCATTAATTATAACCACACAGAAAATATGATATTACAATTACAGTCATCATTTCAATAAATTGATGTATACCAAAATTAAATACGGTTGTTCGGGTAGAAAATGAAGTACCAAAATTAAATACGGTTTATTGTGAATTTGTGCAGGATAATGCTGGAGATGAGGATGAAATAATGGGTGAAGGCAGTTAGAAATGGAATTGGGCTGAATTTCCATGCAGACTGGGCTTATTTTCTTTATTGTGACAAAGCAGACTGGGTCGGATCTCCCGGGCCGAAATTAACAAATAAATTAGCCAAGGCTAATTTCGAATTCAAAGGATGAAGTTTCCTGCGACAACAAAAGGCATATTTGAGCCAGCTTTTCTGCAAACCCATTCAGGACAACATTTGATGCTTTGAAGAGTCTTAGGCTAGATTTACTACTGTTGGAACTTGGAATCATTCAGCCCTTGGTCACATTCAGTTTCACTTATCTTTTTAGTTTCATCTTACTTACATATTCTGCGCAGCTTCTTATTCTTTTTCTTGCATGTTTGTTTGGTAGCTAGATCTCAAAGTGCATGTTCGATATACTTCAAGTTATTTACCTACATGTTAGTTCTTGCCCACATCTCAACCCTCGAGTTAGTGAAAACCCCTTGTGTTGATTTACATGGTGTCTTTTTTCTGGCATGTTCTTTTCCTATTACCTGCGTAGTCCACAACATGCTAGCTCATCCTCTGTGAGATCTAAACGTGCTTGTAATTGGTTTCTAGGGTTTCGATTTAATATGGACAGATTGATTATATTAGCTATATATGACTTGTTTGCTCCATGTCTTTCTCCCTCATTGTTGTAACAAATTGTACTGCAACAATGTTAGAGATAGAGTCTACCGTCGAAGGTCGAAGAGGATCGAAGAGAATCGAGAGGGGATGACGGCGAGCCGTAGCCTCGTGGATCGGCCTACATGCATGGGCATGCATGGTGAAGGAGGGCATGGTCGGCGGAGTATTATTATTGCTGCTTATTATTATTCTTAGTATTATTAGTATTATTTAATTAAGCCCATGAGTAGGGCTTGCCCGTGTAAGGCCTAGTTGCTTGATACTATTATTTATATCATAGTTTCAGTAGGAATAGTTTATCTAGGGTTTGATATTCTTGGATCATAGGACGGCGCTCGATCGCTTGGCCGGAAGTCTAACTTTCGTGGGACTCATCTTTGAGTATTTCGTTTATGCAATTTCGTTTATTAATCGTAATCGTCTTTACAATCTCTTTACTCTAACAAATTGGTCCGACCTGCCGGATGGCTAATACGAGACAACAACAAATGGATTCACGGATGGATGAGTTGGAGAAGGGATTGAAAGCTTTAGATGCACGATTGTCGGGGGAGTTATCGACTATGAAAGATTTGTTGGCCTCAATTCGCGATTTGTTGACGGGATTGCTGGCGGAGAAGAACAAATCCGACGAGGGTGCCAGCGGCGGCGCGGCCTCTAACCCTAGTTTGGAGGATCACCATTCGGCGGACGGTCTGCAGTCGGCCGGTACTGACACAGCGGCAAGTTCGCCCGGCATCACTTCCGGCGCGCCTCAGGTCTCTTTACCAATGTTTGTCGGAACTGGCACG
Organism: Lavandula angustifolia; assembly: GCA_028984105.1. Lineage (NCBI taxonomy): Eukaryota > Viridiplantae > Streptophyta > Magnoliopsida > Lamiales > Lamiaceae > Lavandula > Lavandula angustifolia. The sequence continues at coordinate 31,228,221 of CM054803.1, forward strand.
GAGGGTTGGCTTACACGAGTTGTTAGCGAGGATGCTCAGGGGACTTATGTTGAGGGTATAAAGGAAGAAGTTGTTTTGTCCCCTGGACATGCGCTTTCATTTATTGCTGCAGGAGAAGAGCATCGTCATGTTGGGTCAAATAATTTCAACCTCTTCAGCAGCCGTAGTCATACAATGTTTACATTGATGATTGAAAGTAGTGCGCATGGTGATGAGTATGATGGGTTATATTCTCACAATTGAACTTGATTGATTTAACTGGATCTGAGAGCTCGAAAACTGAAACAACTGGACTACGGAGAAAGGAAGGATCATACATCAATAAAAGTCTTCTAGCCCTTGGAACTGTGATTGGAAAACTTAGTGAAGGGAAAGCGTCACATGTTCCTTACCGAGATTCAAAGCTTACTCGACTTTTACAATCATCACTAAGTGGGCATGGACATGTTTCGCTTATATGTACAATTACTCCGGCATCAAGTAATACGGAGGAAACACATAATACACAAAAATTTGCTAGCAGGGCAAAGCGTGTCGAGATATATACCTCACGGAATAAGATAATTGATGAGAAATCGTTGATCAAGCAATATCAACGGGAAATATCATGTCTCAGAGAAGAACTTGATCAATTCAAGAGAGGTGTACTAGCTGATGTTCACCCTGAAGAAATTATGGTCCTAAAACAGCAGTTGGAAGAAGGACAAGTCAAAATGCAATCAAGATTGGAGGATGAAGAAGAAGCCAAGGCAGCTCTAATGAGCGGAATTCAAAGGCTGACAAAGTTAATACTCGTGCGCGAAGTATTAGTGCAATGGCGTGGTAAGTCGGTGGACGACGCGACATGGGTAGGTGTATCCGATCTATTGAGTTAATTTCCGGATTTCAGCCTTGAGGACAAGGCTGTTTGGAAGGGGGAAGGAGTTGTTAGAGATAGAGTCTACCGTCGAAGGTCGAAGAGGATCGAAGAGAATCGAGAGGGGATGACGGCGAGCCGTAGCCTCGTGGATCGGCCTACGTGCATGGGCATGCATGGTGAAGGAGGGCATGGTCGGCGGAGTATTATTATTGCTGCTATTTATTATTATTATTAGTATTATTAGTATTATTTAATTAAGCCCATGAGTAGGGCTTGGCTGTGTAAGGCCTAGTTGCTTGATACTATTATTTATATCATAGTTTCAATAGGAATAGTTTATCTAGGGTTTGATATTCTTGGATCATAGGACGGTGCTCGATCGCTTGGCCGGAAGTCTAACTTCCGTGGGACTCATCTTTGAGTATTTCGTTTATGCAATTTCGTTTATTAATCGTAATCGTCTTTACAATCTCTTTACTTTAACAAGCAACTTATAAGTTAATTCCTCACACAGGTACAGCTAGAGATGAGCATTAAATCCGAGGAAAATACTTGCCGACTTTATGAATTAAAGGGCCCTGAGAACTTAGGTTCCATTTTAAAGATTCAGTATGCGTTCCGATGAAGCAATTGAGCTTGCAAAATGTTCAATCCAATGGTATAAGATTCAGCATATTTCCTACATCACAAGGATGGATTCTAGCATGCTAGCTACTTCATCCGCGTGTATTGTGTCATAAAAAAGAAGAATATGCCGAACACGAAACTTGTGAGATGGAAATGGGAAATTACAACATGAACAAAAAAAAAAAAACCACAGCCAAGTTCTAATCTCTCTATCCGCAAGAGAAATACGCTCTGGTAGTGTTCAGGGTTACGACGTAATCTCCCCAAAAATAAAACGGCTTCAAGTCCGGCGTAGGGCACCTCAAAACGAACGGACTCTGATAAACTAGACGGAAGGCAAGGACGAGAGGTTCAAACTAAAGAGCTAATGTACTATATAAAATGAATATGATTGTGGTTGGCGTATGAAATGCTTCTACATCATCCTATTTATAGGCAAGCTCCACCATGTAGGGATTAATGTTCGATGTGGAGGTTACAAGATCATGGCTTTGAAGGCCATCATTGTAATTGGAGGTAACACACCTCACTAGTTACCCACCATGGACATGAGTTAACGTGAAGAGATGGAGTGGAAATATGAATCATTTCATATTCTACTCCTGTGGGCTACAAAATATTTAGTAGTAATTTGTGGTAACTAGGCCCAAACAAGCCCACTTCAATTAATTTTCACTTTGCGCGTTTAACCTTGAGCAACTATTTCTCATTCATCGGAAATCCGAATTGAGAAACGAAATACACTACGATCATCTACTCAAAACGTAGTTTGGCGTTGTATATTTTATTTTGATAAACTATAAACATTTGAGGCTCGAATTTGCGGTCAAAGTTGCTGACTGTGCAGCTAACTTTTGGCATTAATAGCAGATTTTCCAATAATCTCCTACATGAGTGGAAATAGTCCAAATGCATGCATGCATGCAGACACTAAAATCAGTCCTCAAAAGACAATAAAGCATTAGGGTAGGTGGCTTGTAAACTTGAACCATCATTAGTTAGTGCTATTGAGCATATCGGCGGACTAGTGAATACTAGGTTTTGAACTATTCCTCCATCGTATATAACGAGACAATAACACTAACACTATAAAGTCTCAACCTCGTCTGTTCTCACAATGTGTCCATTTCTGGCCATGAACAACCTCTTTGGATTCATAAGTGTCAAATAGAAACGGCCCTCACTTCTCACTTACATAACTTACATAGGTGATTCTTACATGAGTATCCTGTCATACTCCACCTCCTTGAAGTATCCAAGAATCATTAAAGTCTATGACTTAACCTTATATTTATCAATTGACCCATCTACCTTGTACTTTCTTTTTATGATCCATTTGCATCTTAAGGCTTGCAACCTTCGGGTAAGTCAGCTAAGACCCAAGTGTGGTTTTGCATGACTGAGTCAATCTCACTTTAGACGGCTTCCTTTATAGACCGCGGTTCTTTATCCAAAATAAGGACTCCATAATTTGGACCAAAGTCCTCAGAAACCCTTGCTCTAGTGCTATATCTTGATTCTAAATCTTCAAGGTCGATAGAACACCTCTTACACATAGCAAGTTCTACCCTCTCATTTTCAGAACTATTTGCAATATCTCTAACTTCACCACTTGAGCTAAATTTAGCCTTATCCTTCTCTTTACAAGGATAGATATGTTTAAAGAATATATCATTCTTTGAATCAATAGTGGTTCCTACATTCATACCGGGTACGACCGACTTATGAATGACAAACCGATAGGTACTACTATTCAGTGCATATCCTATAAAGGTACAATCGACAGTCTTAGGTCTGATTGTAACTTGCTTAGGTAAAGGCACTTCTACCTTAACCAAACACCCCACACCTTGAGGTATTTATAGGAAGGTTTCCTTCATTTTCACAACTCATAGGGAGTAACATTCCTACTTTTAAACGGTGTTTTGTTTAATAAATAATTAGCCGTCAAAACAGCTTTCCCCCATATGTTTTGGGGCAATACAATTGTGAACTCTCGGGAGAATCGATGATTGCATCAAAGATGTAGTGCTAATACATCTGAGAATTCTTAATTGGCTAGTTGTAAATAGCCCAGAAATTAATTAACAAGACGTTCATCATTTCCTTTAAAGTTCGGTTCTTCCTTTCAGCAACACAATTTGAATAAGGCGAATAGGAGAGAGTGGTTTGATGAAAAATGCCACTTCATTTGCAAAATTCTTCGAAAGGAGCTACATACTCCCCACCTCTATCACTTCATACGATCTTAATTTTACAATCAAGTTAGTTCTCAACTTCTGCTTTTAAGTTAATAAAAGCTTCAATCGCATCATCTTTACTCCTTAAGAGATAAAGAGTACAATATCGAGTGCGATCATCAATAAAAGTAATAAAATACTTTTTCACATCTCTAGTTTGAACAAACTTTAAGTCACACACGTCAGTAACAAGTTCTAAAGGCTAAGTGCTCCTTTCCACATATTGAAATGGCAACTTGGCTAATTTTTGCTTCAATACAGACTTCACACTTGTTTTTGTTAAACTCATTTACTTTAAGTAGATCGAGGTTAACTAATTTGTTTATCGCATTTATATTAACATGTCCTAATCTACAATATTATAAATAAGAGCACTCAATCAAGTAGGAGGAAGCAGTTTCATTATCTTTTTTTGCCTTCACGGGACTCTTGGCGCAACACCATTACACTTAACTTGAAAAGAACCTCAAACCGGTAACATTCTCCTAAAAACTTTCCAAATTTTGACAAAATAAACTTTTCAAACTCAAAAACTTGTCTAAAGCCTCACTTAACTAGTACAAAGCCGAACACCAAATTCTTGCGGATATTTGGGACATGCAGCACCTCTCCAAGAGAAATGTTCTTTCCGGAGCTCAACCTTAGCACCACAGTACCACAATCAACTACCTCATATGAGGCTTGATTACCCATATTTAGCTTCCTCCCTTAGCAACTCGTGTACTTGGTGAAGTGATGAGTGTAATTCGCACTATATAAATTATGTCTGTTTTGGCGCCCACCTGGCCAGTTGGACCGTATTTTCTATGTTGTCTTGCAGATTTTAGTGCTGATGAAACGATGACGAGAAGATGAGGTGGCATGCATGATTTTAGGGTTAAGATACTGATTTTTGGATGAAATTGTAGAGAAAGAAGGTGAAGGATAAGGAAAGAGATGATATGGAAAGAATTGGATATGATATATCTAATTAATATCTCTCCATATCGGATATAAAAACCCTACTTCTACAAGGACAAGGAGCCGCCATATATATAAGAGAAGCGACGAACGAAAATTAACATATCTTTACACCATTCCAAGACCGATAGAGAGACAGCCGAGTTAGAGATCTATTCCTTTCGTTCTAGTTCAGATTTGGAGACACAAACGCTATTTTACTTTCGTTTCTTAGTTCAGCTTGGGAGATTTCGATTTGTGCATATCGTTTGGATGATTTGGATTCTTCATCTTGGTATCTTCTGATCTTTTAGTTTAAATTTCGTTTGCATTCATGTTTTAAATCAGTTCGTAGACTTGCTTTGATTTTCATGCAGTGTTTAGGATTCTGCCCAGTTTTACGGTCCGCCTACCCAGTCGGACCCATATGCGTAGCTAATTTCTTCTTAGGGGCTGGCGAGATGTGAAACACACACTTTAATGAATTCGTGAGATTTAGGCTTTAATAATTAATCACTTAGGTTTCAAATTAATCTTGGTTAAATAATTGGATTAGTTAATTTAGGCTTGATCACCCTAGGTTAGTTTAATTCATAGCTAATTTGGTACTTCCATCATTTCTCATGAGATTAGGCTAAATAAGTAGCACAATTATTCTTAGAACAATAGAATTAATTTGGTAGGAGACTATTAGATGCACACCATACGAGTAGGCTCCTAAATTGGGTTCCCTTAGTTTTTAAAGCTGATTAGATGTTAAATCTATTAATTGCCCACCAACCTAGGTTACATCTAATTTAGAGAAGTAGTCGTTTCAATTCCCACCATGGCGATTACCGAATAATTAAAGGGGAATAGGGATGTGTCAGTTCAATTACGGCGTCCTACAACTAATTAAGTTATAGGGGTTAATTTATCTTTAGTGTCGTTGATCGATGGTGTGTGTGTGAATCATCTTGCTGGACCCGTTTTCTTTGCATACGTTTATTTCGTGTTCATTTCCTGCTATTTACTATCTTGTTTTATGTTTAGAAACTCCCCAAAATTTGCGTGGTCGCTAACCTAGCCCTTAGATTAATAGGAATTTAATGTTTAAGATCTTCGTTCCTTGTGTTCGATACATGTTTGCTATACTGATCTAAGTTCTAGCATTTTGCGGGATTTATTTGGTGAAAACAACGATCACCATGAAGTGGCTTCGGTCACCACAAACATGTGATGTGGCAGCAATATCAATGAACCATTGCACTTGGCTCTCCACGACGTTCATTACCTCGGTGACGATAGCGGCATGATCAACCTCAGTGAACTCCTTCTCCAACATGTTCGCTTGACGAGCCTTCTTCTTCTCCGGCTTACGACAGTCCTTGGACATATGGCCAGATTTGCCACAATTATAGCACTCCCCTTCAAACTTGTGGGCTTGAACCATGCCCTTTCCTTTGTTGTTGCTATTTGGACGCCCTCTGTTGGTCCCGAGATAAACGTTCAGGTGTAGAGGGGGGGTGTGAATACACCTGAAAACTTTCTCAACTTAAAACGTGAACAGTCCAATTCAGGAGAGTGTCTTGCTGAATAAATTCAAAAGACCAAGCAAGCTGTTTTGGATCGCGTGGATAGAGTGACTGACTATACTGAGGCGTGCGGAATAGTGTAGCCCGATTCAGTTGAGTTGAAAACGTTTTTATTAAAACTGTTTTAGTAGGTTAGTGCACTCAGTTTAAGCTTTGCTGAAACTCAGTTGTATGATTTTGTAAAACGATTTTCAGTATGAACAATAAATCAATGCAACAGTAAATGATCACAGCGATTTTAAAGTGGTTCGAATATCAAACAATCCTAAGTCCACTGTCCCGAAAAGATCATGAGGCTATTTTATTATACTGAGTTAGTCTCAGTTGGTTTGTGAACTGGACAAACACGGCATTGAGGATTATACTGAGCAAGTCCCAGTTTACAAGGATCAAACTATAAAGTTTGACAAACTGTCCAACGATGAGGGAGCTCTTTACAAAAAGAACAGTTCAAGATATGAACTCCTTCGGGTCTAAGCTATAGATATTGCAGTGGAGATTAGGTTAGAGGAAAGGGAACAAGAAAGGGCTTCAAGAGTGATAAACAATGAGGAATAATCTCTCTAGGTTCGTGTTCGATCACTTGGATACTAGGGGCTTTGATTCTATTCAGCTTGGTTCCCTAGAGCAAAATAGTCGCCTTTCGCTTTGAGTGTTTCTCTGAAGTTCTTGCGGAAAGCTTGAGTTCTAGTTTGTTCGTTGCTTGCAAATCGCTCTGTGTTGTTGTATTCTTCGATTTGATTTTCCCTCTATTTATAGAGGTGAGCCATGGATAGATCCGTTGGAGACGAACTGTCCAGGTGTCACTCTCTTTGGGTAGCTAACGACTCTTTTAAGGAATCGCGGAAAGTCTTTTCCTCCATTTCCGAAAAGTTGTTGACTTACAGCTTTTACCAGAACTTTGACAGCTGGCTGCTCATTATTGGTCGAGGAGTAGAAAGTAGTTGAGACACACAGACTTCAAGGCAGATAGTGAAGCTGACTTCTCTGATGTGAACAACCTCGGACGACTCTACTGATTTAACATAGAAGATTATCTGACAATCAAGGAGACTGTCAGGCCGTTGCTTGAGTCCGGCACGGGGTTCGATAGTATACTCTGCTTGAGTCCAACTCTGCGAAGGTCGACTACGAGTTCGATGAACTGCTCTTGCTGAGTCCAGGTTCAACCGACTCCTTCGATATCTTTGCTCTGCCGAGTCCAAGCACTACTTGAATCGAACACCTCTCGGTATCTTTGCTCTCGCTGAGTCCAAAGCACTACCGAGTCTTCACTCCATGGTGCGAGGCGGATAGTCTACTGAAGGGTCAGCAGACAGAACTAAGAGCCTGAACCATGCGGAAGGAATGTCTACTGAGTCTGAAACTCTCAGAGACAAAGGCATTACAATTACAACTCAATGGTTCACCAATCAAATTAGGGTTTTGGGATCATTCAAATCTTCTAACAAATATACTACTGAATCATCTCCCGACAATTTCTCCCTATTTGATGATGTCAAAACCTAACACTACAAACTATCAGATACAGACTCCTTACAAATATTACAAGTAGAATCAGTGGAGTTGTACATCAAGTTCTAATCTACTGAGGGATAAAAGAATACATAAATAATTCTAACAACAATTCCCCCTCAAACAGAATCTTACCATTCTAAGCAAAACAAACAAACACAGATTAAGCAGTGAGTGTGTGAGTCAGTAATCACTTAGGTGATTCTGAGTGTTAAATTAAATAAACATGCCATAGAGACAATAAGATGTTGTCAGGCCAAACAGCAAAGATGTATTTATATATAAGGAAGTTCAGTACATATACATCAATTTCTATCTATCAAAAACAGAACCAAAGAAGCTACAGGAACTATCTTCTGAACCTCTGAATCCTTACCATGAAATATTTAGACTTATCTTCAGGCAAAGGGAGTCCATATATTTTGAATGTATCTTTCCGTAGCTTCTGAATCTTAGGTACATCATCAGGATCATTGGCGTCGAGTTCCAAAGCCAATATTGCCTTCCTGACTTCTCCTTCTGTTATGCCTGTGTAGAGAGAGCCATCTAACTTCTGAGGAGGTGGTAGAGGTTTAGGAGCAGGGGCCTGAACATCTTCTTTGTCAGCAATGACCTTCTCAACCATATTGTAAATTTTCATGTCGCATTTGAATAGCCAGTCAGCAAAGGCTTTGTTCTTGTGTGACTCAGGCCAGTATCTCCAGATATAGAACCTTTTGATGAACCCTGCCTTCAGTGTCTCCCATCACTAAGTCTTCTCCCACGGCATCCACTTATCCACCCGAGGCCATCTATGAATTTTCTGATCAGTGGGTTGCCTGCCTCGTCTGTATTTGTAGGGAATTTCAGTGTCATTCGGTGGAGGTGGTCCTGGCTGCCTCAGCAGCCTTCTCCTTAGCCAAGGCTTCTTGCCGCCTAAACTCCTCTATTTGGTAATATTGAGCTCTTTTGTCCAACGCTATGATGCTGAAATTAATCATTTCATCTATGGTTGGCTCAACCCTTTTTCTTTCTTGTTGCTGCTGCTGTTGTTGAGATTCAGCTTCAGCCTGCTCAGTTTGCTCAGCTTCTTGCTCTGCTTCCTACTCTTTCTCCTTCTCTCTATCAGCTTCATCGCCGATTTTAAGCTTTCTAAAAGGAGGCCTATTAGCCAGTTTCCTTCATGAAACCTTGGTCTTGGCCTTAGCCGGAGCCTTCTTCGGCTTATTTACAGCTTCAGCCTTAGCTAGCTCCCTTGCTAACTTCTCGTCAGCTTCTATTTGGGCTTGCTCAGCTAGACTGATATATCTTTTCGTCCCTTTCTACAGTGGGGTGGGGATTTTCAAAGGCTTCTTCCCTTTACCTACCACTGGTGGAGGCTCTTCCTCCTCTTCTGAATCCTCCTCAAGGAATTCAGCAACTTCTTTAATGTGCTCGGCAGAAGTTTGCGTTGCTGATTCCTTGGGTACTGAGCCACTTGGGCCAGTCACAGCGCGTACTTCATCTCTTGCGCTAGAGACACCGTGGGCCTTACCCATATCCGTTCTTGAGGGGTCAGTGGGAGCTGATTGGCTTTTAGTTGTCCCAGATACCGACTTCTTCCCCCTCACTGTCCTTTCCCCCTTTTTGGCATCATCTACTGCGCCTGGGGTTGGGATTGGAACTACCTTATTGTTCAAGGCTGAGTACGCAGCAGCCAGCCTATCCAAGGCTTTCTGCATACTCTCGAATCTCAGGTGGAGATCGTTCCTCTCGATAATCAGATCCTCACCATACTTGCGGTGAGAGGAATCGACCATCTCCTGAATCGACTTCAGCTTGGCATCTATCTTCTCCTCACAGACTTGCTAAATTGAAGCAATCCTGAGCTCATGCGCCTGAGTCAGTGTGGAGATATTGCTGAAGTGCTCTGATTGGGCTGCCTTGAATGTTTCCAGAGGTGAAGTCTGTGCAGCCGTCTGTGATGCTTGCTGTCCTTCGAACTCAGCTCGTTGAGTGGCAAGTGAGTCAGTGAGAATGGCAGTGAAATCAGGAGCGGTTGAATTCTAAATAGATGTCCTCAGCTCCCTGATTTCCTCACTCTGAGCTGTGGTGGCCTTCTTCCAACTTCTATGAACGGCCTTCGCCAAGAGCCGGTTCTGAGCTCCCTGACTCTTCAGTGCTTTGGCCACAGTCCGAGATCGTCGGCCTTTGGAGCTGGGCGCAACCTCAAACGTAGACTCTAACAGAAGTTGTTCTAAGTCTATAGTACGGGAGGTTCCAGCTGCCGACTGACCTGGAGGGAGGGAGCTGACAGGTAGGTCAGGTGAGGGTTGAGCTCCCTCCTCCAGTTGAGTACCCTCAGCAGGCTTCTCAAGGCCTGCATCACGGGGTGGGCCCTGATCATCGGGATCAGAATCCTCTAAAGGCGCAGCTGCTAAAGGCATGCGGTCATCAAGGAGTGCCAGCATTGCCGCCCTTAGGTCCTCGAGTAAGCTGATATCCGCAGGCTCGGAGTAGCCTATCTGTTGGCAGATTTCCAACTCCTCGGAATTCAGTCGTTCACAGGACTTGTATTGGATTAGGCGATCTATCCAGTCCTGGAACCTTATCAACATCTGAAGTCTGGCCTTCTGAGCTACTGTCACCAAGTCAGAGTGACTTGTGATTTCTGGAATGGCCTCAGAGACTTCTCAGGTGGCTCTGTCCTGAAGAGCGTCTGCTTCATACCCGATGGTCTCAGCTTTAGTGCTGGTCTCCATATCGTCTACATTAATCGGAGACATGGGCTTCTCAGCAGATGGGATACTGCTGAGTGGAGGAACGTCTAACGGGGACTGAGATATAGGAGTTGTAGGCTTAGGTTCGGTCCCTTGTTTCACTGAGGCTGCCTTCTCAACTGAGACTGCCTTCCCTGCTGAGGCAACCTTCTCCACTAAGACTGTCTTCTCAGATGAATCTGAGTCGTCTCTTAATCTGAAGGGAAGTATAATTACCGCCTTCTCATAAGACTTTTTCTGTTTCTTCTGAGGGGTCTTCTGAGGGGTAGACCCCTTTCTTGGTAGGTGTGGAAGCCTTCCTCTTCCCTTTCCCTACTACAGCTGGCCCTGCCCCAATCTGCTGAAGGGCAGCAGCCTTGCTGTGAAAGTGGATCTTCTTGGGATTGAAGTATCCCTTGTCCACGTACGTGATGTTGTCATCTCCTCAGAAATCCTCGATCATCACAGACAACTTAATCCCATACAGCAGTGTCCCCTTGGCACTCAGACACCATGTGGATTTGTCAGGTTTAGAGGCCTGTGTCTGAAATTCCTTGAGGAAAAACTCAGTCCAATTAACCTTGGCTCTGTCATATCTCGCCATTATCATCTACAGCTTAGGTCTGGACACCTGATCGAAGGAGCCTGCTTGGCTCGTCAGGATTTGAGTGACTATGTATGCGAGGGCACAATACTCAGGTAGCATGGAGTTATTTGGGAACGCGGCTCTGAAGGATGTTGGCTCCCCACAGAAAATCTCCAAGTATTCGTCCAATAAATCGTCCTTGTACCTCGCGAGACTAATTCCATCAACTGGCAACTTAAAACTCCGCTGAACAGCTTGCTTAACTAATATCTTCTTCACTTCAGCATCAGCTCTGGAAGGATCAGCGACATGATGGACGACGAATGAGCCAATGATGTCTCCATCGACCTCTTCTGAGTTGAGGTATAACTCTGAGATCTACCTGGGGAGGAAATACACCGATTTCCTCGACAGGAATCCTTCGAGGCCTGATGCTCTGAGCGCATCAAAAACCTCATCCATGATGTCCAACCCGCATGTGTTGAACTCCATTATAGGCTCTCACCAGACTCTGTCCTTCTCCAATATCTCTATCATATTGACGGGGGAGACAACTGAAACAGCGCTTGACTTAGCCTTAACTGAATCTGCAGAACTGAGTATTAATATTGGATAATACAGTAAATAAGCGTAAATACTAATAAGCATGAAAATTTTACCGTAATAATCTCTGAAAGATTGTTAATGCAGGAGTAAGATAGGAATCTAAGTTCAGAGATTTCTAGCGTTTAAAGCATAGTGAAAAATGGCGGTTTCAGAGTCTGTTCATTGATATATATGATCGTGAAGATGAATAGTTTTTTTATCAACGGCTCAGTTTAAATCCCGCTTTAATAGATGGATGGTCAAGATTCGATTTTATATAAAGTAATGCTCAAATTACAGTTGTAAATAGCCTATAGAAGTAAGTTAACATGGCAAGCATTTAATGCAATGCAGAGTTTAGCAATCTTAGCATAGAATGTCGAGCATTTAATGAAACCGTTTATAATAAATGACATTCTCTAAGGCATTGAATACGATGATGTATCAATATCATAACATTAATTACTGGGTTGACTACTAAAAGAGATACGCAAACCTGTCAGCTGAACATCGTAGTCAGCTGATACCTCGTGTAGTTGGTTGCTGAATCCCTGTGTACTGAATGAGTCCAGTACTGAGAGTGAACATTCCCCTTTGCTGAATGCTCATCTCCTGAATCCACTTATTGACTTGAGTCAGTAGGGTCCAGCAGACCTAGCTCTACTGAAGGTTCTCTGAATCTGGCTTCAGCTAGAGGCTTGGTCAGTATATCGGCCTTTTGATGGTCAGTATGGATCTTCTCCATTTTTATATCATTCTTTTCGACGTGGTCACGTATGAAGTGATGTCTGATGTCCACGTGCTTGCATCTAGTGTGAAGAACAGGGTTCTGAGTAATTGCAATGGCACTGGAACTGTCACAGAAGATCGGCACTACATTCTGAATGACGTCATAGACGTGTAGCTGCTGTCTCAGCCAAAGGATTTGGGCGGAGCAACTTCCGGCAGTCATGTATTCAGCTTCAGTAGTTGACGTTGCTACTGAATGTTGTTTCTTTGAGAACCATGAGATGAGCTTACTGCCGAGGAACTGACAAGTTCTCGAAGTTGATTTTCGATTAATCCTACAACCTACATAGTCAGCATCAGAATAACCCGTTAGTTCAATATTATCATCTACTGGATACTGTAAACCCATGTCATGTGTTCCTCTGAGATAGCGAAGGATCTTCTTTGCTGAGTCCATGTGGCTCTGCTTAGGATTCGCCTGAAATCGAGCACAGACACCTACAACATAAGTTATCTCAGGTCTAGTAGCAGTTAGATATAATAAAGAACCAATAATTGCGCAAAATTCAGTATGGTCTAGTGATACTCCCTCTTTGTCAAGATCGATTTTCATATTCGTGTTCATCGGGATCTTGATTGGTTTGTCGGATGTGCAACCGAATTTCTTGATGAGGTCTTGAGTGTATTTGCTTTGATTGATGAATGTTCTCTTCTATGATTCTTTCGCTTGAAATCCGAGGAAATAATTCATCTCTCCCATCATCGACATCTCGAATTTGTCCTTCATCATTTTCTCGAACTGTTGACACATAATGACATTCTCCGAACCAAATATGATGTCATCTACGTAGATCTGCACAAGCAAGATGTCGTCTCCCAGACGAATGCTGAATAGAGTGCGATCCATTGTGCCTTTCTGAAAATCTTTCTGAAGAAGAAACTCAGACAGGGTATCGTACCAAGCCATGGGTGCTTGTTTTACCCCATACAGAGCCTTTCTGATTCTATACACTTGATGTCCCTGCTGAAAGCCGTGAGGCTGTTCTACATTGACTTCTTCTTTCAGTAGCCCTACGCAACACATCAACGCTTCAGAGTATATCAAATGGATGTGAAGTCTGCGTTCCTGAACGGCGTGGTGAAAGAAGAAGTCTATGTAGAACAACCTCCCGGTTTTCAGTAGGGACATCAAGTTTATAGACTCAAAAAGGCTCTGTACGGGTTAAAACAAGCACACAAGGCTTGGTACGATACCTGTCTGAGTTTCTTCTTCATAATGGTTTTCGGAAGGGGCACGATAGACCGCACATCGTTCGAAGCATTCATCTAGAAGACAACATATTGCCGGGTGCGGATCTACGTACATGACATCATATTCGATCAAAGAATGTCATTATGTGTCAACAATTTGAGAAGTTGATGAAGGATAAATTCGAGATGTCAATGATGGGAGAGATGAATTATTTCCTCGAATTTCAAGTCAAACAATCAGAGAAGGGAACAATCATCAATCAAGGCAAATACACTCGAGACCTCTTCAAGAAATTCGATTGCACATCCGGCAAACCAATCAAGATCCCGATGAACACGAACATGAAAATCGATCTTGACAAAGAGAGAGTATCGAGACCATACCGAATTTCACGCAATTATCGGGTTCATTATTATATCTAACCGCTACTAGACCTGACATAAATTATGATGTAGGTGTCTGTGCTCGATTTAAGGCGAATCCTAAGCAGAGCCACATGGACTCAGCAAAGAAGATTCTCCGCTATCTCATAGGAACACCTGACATGGGTTTATGGTATCCAACAGATGATAATATTGAACTAACTGCGGTTATTCCGATGCCGACTATGCGGGTGCGCGTGATTGACCGAAAATCAACTTCGGGAACTTGTCGGTTCCTCGGCGATAAGCTAATCTCATGGTTTTCTAAGAAACATTCGATAGCGGCGTCAACTACTAAAGCTGAATACATAGCTGCCGGAAGTTGCTGCGCCCAAATCCTTTGGCTGAGACAGCAGCTACACGACTATAATATCATTCGGAATGAAGTGCCGATCTTCTGCGACAGCTCTTGTGCCATTGCAATCACTCAGAATCCTGTTCTTCATACTAGATGCAAGCACGTGGACATCAAACACCACTTCATTCGTGACCATGTCGAAAAGAAGGATATCAGAATGGAGAAGATCCATACTGACCATCAAAGGGTCGATATTCTGACCAAGCCTCTAGCTGAAGCCAGATTCAGAGAACTTTCACTAGAGCTAGGTCTGCTGGACCCTACTGACTCAAGTCAGTAAGTGGATTTAGGAGAGGAGTATTCAGAGGAGTATTCAGCAAGGGGGAATGTTCACTCTCAGTACTAGACTCATTCAGTACATGGAGATTCAGCAACCATCTACACGAGGTAACAGTTGGCAACGATGTTCAGCTGACAGGTTTGCGTATCTCTTTTTAGTAGCGCACATTGTATTTAATGCATTTATGATTCTGATTCAGCATCGTATTCAATACCTTATAGAATGTCATTTAATATAAACGGTTTCATTAAATGCACGACATTCTATGCTAAGTTTGTTGAATTCTGCCGCGCATTAAATGTATGTCATATCAAGTTACTTCTTTAGCTAGTTACAACTGTAATTTAACTTAGGTGGCTACATTGATCATTGCCTATTTTATCACATCAAATCCTGACCGTCCATCTGAGAAGGACCGGGTGTGGTGTGAACCGATCATGGAGTTCGACACCTACGAGCTCGAGATCATGATAGAGATTTTTGAAGCATTGAGGGCATCAGGCCTTGAGGCATTCTTGTTGAGGAAGCCGGCGTTCTTCCTTCCGTGACAAATTTTTGAGCTCTATCTGAGCTCAAATGCTGTAGATGGAGACATCGTGGGGCGTTTTATCATTCATCACGTTGCTGACCCCACCCGTGCTAATAAAGAAATTAAACAGATGTCGATCAAGCAAGCTCTTTAGAAGAGCTTTCAGCTACCCAGCTCTGGGATAAGCGTAACTGGCTATAAGGATTATTTAACAAACGAATATCTTGAGATATTCTGCGGCGAACCGACATCGTTCAGGACTGCATTCCCAAAGAACTGCATGCTACCACAGTATCGAGCCTTGGCATACATTGTGACATAGATACTGACTAGCTAAGCTAGCTCGTTCGACCAAGTATCTAGGCCAAAGCTCCAAATGATGATGGCAATATACGATAGAGCTCAGGTGAACTGGACGAAGTTCTTTCTTAAAGAATTCCAGACTCAAGCTGCTAAATTCGACAAGTACACAAACAGCCTGACTGTCAAAGGGAAGCTTTTGTATGGGATGAAGCTGACAATTATGATTGAAGATTTCTGTGGTGCTGACCACATAACCTACGCAGATAAGTCGTACTTCAATCCGAAGAAAGTACGCTTCCATAGCAAGGCAGCAGCCCTCCAGCATATTGGAGCAGGGCCTGCTGAAGCTGGGAAAGGGAAGAAGAAGACTTCCACACCCACTAAGAAGAGGTCTCCACCTCAGAAGTCTGCTCAGAATACTCCATTGAAGAAGCAGAAAAAGTCTACTGAACAAGCAGTCATTATCCCTCCTTTCAGACTGCGAGACAACTCAAAATCTTCTGAGAAGACAGCCTCAGTGGAGAAGGCAGTCTCCGCTGAAAGAGAAGCATCAGTGGAATAGGGGTCAGATGCTGAACCGACTACTCCTATCTCTCAGACCCCACTGGATGTTCCACCTCTTAGCAGTATCCCATCTGCTGAGAAGGCTCCGTCTCCAATAGACTTGGACGATATGGAGACAAGCGCAGAAGCAGAGGCTATCGGGTTAGAGGCTGAAGCTCTTCAGAATAGAGCCACCCAAGAAATCTCCGAGGCCATTCCTGAGATCACAAGTCACTCAGACTTGGTGTCCATGACTCAGAAGGCCAGGCTTCACATGCTTATTCGGTTCCAGTATTGGTTCACTCTGAACAGACTCATCCAACATCAATCCTGTGAACAGCTGAACTCAGAAGAGTTGGTGCTCCGCGAGAAGATCAGCTACTCAGAGCCTGCGGATATCAGCTCCTTGGAAGATCTAAGGGCAGCGATGCTGGCAATTCTTAACGACCGCATTCCATCAGCAGCCGCACCTTATGAGGGTTCTGATCCTGATGATCAGGACCCGCCCAGTGATGCAGGCCCTGAGAAGCCTGCTGAGGGAACTCAACTGGAGGAGGGTGCTCAACCCTCTGCTGAATTACCTCTCAGCACTCTTCCTCCAGGTAAGTCGGCAACTAGAACCTCACAAGCTGCGGACCCAGAACAACTGTTGTTGGGGTCTTCATTTGAGGTTGCACCCAGCTCCAGAGGCCGACGGTCCAGGACAGTGGCCAAGGCCCTGAAGAGTCAAGGAGCCCAGAATAGGCTCTTGGCCAAAGCTATCCACAGAAGCTGGAAGAAAACAACAACTACTCAGAGTGAGGAAATCAAGGAGCTGAGGACCTCTATTCAAAACTCAGCCGCTCCAGATTTCACAGCCATCCTCAACAACTCATTAGCCACTCAGAGAGCAGAGTTCGAGAATCAACAGGCATTGCTGGTGGCTGCCCAGAAATCATTGTTGGAAGAATATAAGGCAACCCACTCAGCACACACAGCTACAATCTCTTCATTGAGTGAGGCCACAAAACTCAGAATCCAGTCTATCCAGAAGACTTGTGAAGAAAAAATAGATGCCAAACTACAATCCATACAGACGTTGGTGGATTCCTCTCACAAGAAGTATAGTGAAGACCTTATCATAGAGAGGAACGACCTTCACCAGAAGTTTGAAACCACGCAGATAGCCTTGGACAGGCTCGCCACTGCATTTGTAGGATTGAACAAGAAGGTTGTTCCTGTTCCAACCCCTGGCTTAGCTGATGATGCCAAAAAGGGGGAAAGGACACCGAGGGGAAAGAGATCAGTACAAGGAGCAGCTGGAAGCCGATCAGCTCCTAGTGACCCCTCAGGAGCAGCAACAGGTCAGGTCCGGGTGTCTCAAGCGCCGACGATGTAGAGCGCGCTGAGACTGGCCCAAGTGGCTCAGGACCGAAGGAGCCTAAGGATTCAGCAACTTAGATACCCTCAGAACATATTAAGAAGGTTGCTGATTTCCTTGAGGAGGACTCAGATGAGGAGGAGACTCCTCTGCCTCCTCCAGTGGCGGGTAAAGGAAAGAAAAAGCTTAAACTTCCTACCCCACTGAAGAAAGGGGCTAAAAGATATATCAGCCCTGAGGAACAAGCTCAGATTGAGGCTGATGAAAAGCTTGCCAGGGAGATTGCTGAAGCTGAAGCAGCAAACAAACCTAAGAAAGCTCCGGCAAAGGCAAAGACTAAAGTCTCAGGAGGAAGGAAGCCAGGCACTAGGCCTCCTCCCAGAAAGCTGAAAATCGATTATGAGGCCGATCAAGAGAAAGAGAAAGAGACTGAACAAACTAAGAAAGCTGCGACTGATTCTCAACAACAACAATCTGAACAGCAGCAGCAGCAGCAGGAAAAGCCAAGAGCAGAGCCCACAATAGAAGAAATGTTGATCTTCAGCATGATTGCCTTGGACAAGAAAGCTAGATATTATCATCTAAAAGAATACAGGCGTCAAGAGGCTCTTGCAAAGGAAAAGGCTGTTGAGGCAGCAAGAGAAGCAGAGAGGTTGAAGCCCACGCCACCACCGCCTAAGCATACTGAGATCCCATACAAGTATAGGCGAGGCAGGAAGCCTACTGATCAGAAGATGCACAGATGGCCAAGGGTGGATAAATGGATGCCATGGGAAAGGACTCAGAAGTGGGAGCAACTGAAGGCTGAGTTTATCAAGAGGTACTATATGTGGAGTTATTGGCCTGATATGCAAAAGACCAAAGACTTTGCTGAATGGCTTCTAGTATGCGATCTAAAGATATATGACATAGTACAGAAGGCCATAACTGACAAAGAAGATTTCCAAGCCCCTTGATGGCTCACTATACACTGGATTTATTGAAGGAGAAGTCAGAAAAGCCATCTTAGCTTTAGAACTTGATGAGTCTGATCCTGCTGATGTGCTGAAGATGAAGAAGCTCCGGAAGGACACCTTTCAGATGTATGGACTACCTTTGCCAGAAGAGAAGTCTAGAGATTTTAAGGCAAGGATCCAGAGATTCAGGAGATAGCTTCTAGCCTCTCATCTTTGTATTTTGTTTTTAGAATAGCAAGAGATGTACTGTACCGAACCTCTTTCATACATATATAAAACATCTTTGTTGTTTGGCCCGACAATATCTTATTGTCTTCATGGCCTATGTGTTTATTTAAGCTTAACACTAAGAATCACCTAAGTGATTACTGACTCACACACTCACTGCTTATATCTGTGTTTGTCTGTTTTTACTTAGATTGATAGACTCTATTTGTTTGAGCATGGGGAAATTATTGTTTAGGGGGAAATTGTTGTTAGAATTCTATAATAGGTTCTGATACTTCTTCCTGTATCCCTCAATAGATTAGAACTTGATGAACAGCTCCACTTATTCTACTTGTAATATTTGTAAGAAGCTTGTATCTGATAGTTTGTAGTGTTAGGTTTTGGCATCATCAAATAGGGAGAAATTGTTGGGAGATGATTCAGTAGTATATTTGTTAGAAGATTTGAATGATCCCAAAACCCTAATTTGATTGGTGAACCATTGAGTTGTAATTGTAATGCCTTTGTCTCTGAGACTTTCAGACTCAGTAGACATTCCTTCCGCATGGTTCAGGCTTTTAGTTCTGTCTGTTGACCCTTCAGTAGACTATCCGCCTCAGTACCATGGAGTGAAGACTCAGTAGTGCTGGACTCAGCAGGAGCAGCATACTGAGAGGTGTTTATGCTCAGTAGTGTTGGACTCAGTAGGAGCAAGATATCGAAAGGATTCGATAGAAGCTGGACTCGGCGGGAGCGATTCATCGAACTCGAGTCGACCTTCAGTAGAGTTGGACTCAGCAGGAGTATACTACTGAACCCAGGTCAGACT
Source organism: Lavandula angustifolia (assembly GCA_028984105.1). Lineage (NCBI taxonomy): Eukaryota > Viridiplantae > Streptophyta > Magnoliopsida > Lamiales > Lamiaceae > Lavandula > Lavandula angustifolia. The sequence continues at coordinate 31,247,631 of CM054803.1, forward strand.
CAGCAACGGCCTGATAGTATCATTAACTGTCAGATGATCTTTTATGTTAAATCAGTAGAGTCATACGAGGTATACAGAGAAGTCAGCTTCAGATCTGCCTAGAAGTCTGTTTGTCTCAACTGCTTTCTACACCTCGACCAATGACAAACAGCCAGCTGTCAAAGTTCTGATTAAAGCTGCAAGTCAACCTATTTCCAGAAATGGAGGAGAAAAACTCTGCCAGATTCTTTGAAAGAGCCGTTAGCCACCCAAAAGAGAGTGCCACATGGATCGACGTCTCCAACGGATCTTTCCATGGCTCATCTCTATAAATATAGGGAAATCAAATCGCATCGAAGAACACCTAGAACCAGACCAAGAACCCACGAGCGATTACGAGCAAACAATTACAGACTTAATCTTTCCGCAAGAACCTCAGAAGAACACTTCAAGTGAAAGGCGACATACTTGCTCAAGGGAACCAAGTTGAATTAGAATCAATAGCCTCTAGTATTCAAGTGATTGAACACGAACCGAGAGAGCTTATTCCTCACTGTTCGTCACTCTAGAAGCCACATTCTTGTTCCCTTCCCTCTAACCTAAGCTCCACTGAACATATCCATGGCTTAGATCGAAGGATTTCATCCCTGAACTGTTTTTACTTGTTAAGAACTCCTTCATAGTTGGAGAGTTTGTCAAACACTTCAGTTTGATATTTGTAAACTGGGACTTGCTCAGTATAATTCTCAAGACCAGTGTTTGTCCAGTGCAAAACCGACTGAGACTAACTCAGTATAATAAAATAGCCTCATGATCTTTTCGGGACAGTAGACGTAGGATTGCTGATATCCGAACCACTTTAAAATCACTGTGTTCTGTTTTTACTGTCGCATTGATTACTGTTCATACTAAAAACTATCTTACAAACTCATTCAACTGAGTTTCAGCAAAGCTTAATTGATTGCACTAATATATTGAAACAGTTTTAATAAAAACGTTTTCAAACTCAACTGAATCGGGCCTACACATTTTCGCACTCTACTGAACTCTTACTGAACGGTACTGAATTTTGACATCAATCAGCTAGCAGGTCTCAGTATAGTCAGTCACTTTGTCCACGCGATTCAGAACAGCATATTTGGTCTACTGAACTTGTTCAGCAAGGCACTCTCCTGAATAGGATTGTTCGCATTTTAAGTTGAGAAAGTTTTCAGGTGTATTCACCCCCCCCCCACTACACCTGAACATTTATCTCGGGACCAACACTTTGTTCCTTACTATGACGTTGTTTTCGTCTCGCTTGTTCTTGAAAAGCCATTTAGTTCCGATCACATGTTGATGTCGGGGTATGTCAACAAGCTCACATACGTCGTTCCTTGTGAACTGATTCAGCTCCTTTTATATAGCAATTATTCAGTCAGCATCTTTAAGCGCGTCCTCAACTGACTGAGGTTCTTCAGTAGACAAGAAGCAAGAATATAGAGCACTCTCTCCCCGACGAGATATGGATCTTGTCTTTACACTAGGCGAAGGATCTCCAATGATAAGGTCCGAAGAGTGAGCATCCGGCCACGATCGACGATGTTTTATCTCATCATCTGAAATTTGTTCAACACAGATAGTAGGTGAGTTAGGCATTTTAGTTGTACTATTCTGAGATTGAAGCAATTCAGTGACAAGAGTTGGGTCTACTTAGTCACCAGGTTCAGGGGCATTTAGCTCAGGAACTTCATTTGTTCCCCCCGAGTTGTTATTCTCGGTAGAGGTCTCGATTACCACTTGGGTTTCTTCATCGACTCGAGTTACACGGGGATTGATTACGTTCGAGTAGAATCAATTTGTTCAGCCTACGTTCTTCTTGGTCTGTGATTCAATAGTCTTGACTTCATTTTCCTCTTCTGAATCATCATCCCAACAAAGCTGGATATTTTCAACATTATCCTTTAAGCTTAGATCCTGTAGCTGTTTATTGATGTCCTCAGATTCTGAATTTGAGTTTATGCTCCTCTTTGCAGTAGCAAACTCATTAAAGACAACATGAGGGCTTTCCTCCACGCAAATGGTCCGGTAGTTAAAAACTCTGAAGGCTTTGCTGACCCGGGAGTATCCTAAGAAGACTCCCTGGTCTAACTTGCTATCAAAAGTCTGTAACTGATCCTTTCCATTATTGTGGATAAAGCACGGACACCCAAAAATATGGAAATAAGATAAGAAAGGCTTCCTGCCGTTCCATAAGTCATATGGTGTCTTCTGATATTGCTTTGTCAGTAGAGATCTGCTCTGAGTGTAACATGCAGTATCAGTTGCTTCTGCCTAGAATTTAGAAGCGAGTCCTGAGTCTACGAGCAGGGTTCTTGCTGCTTCTTTGAGTGTTCTATTCTTTATTTCAGCAATCCCGTTTTGTTGAGGCGTGCGTGCAGCAGACGTCTCATGCTCTATTCCTTTAGTTTTGCAGAACTGTTCCACCATCGAATTCAGGAACTCTGTTCCTCTGTCTGAATGAATCTTTCTGATTTCGGTGTTCTTCTCGACACAGAGCCTTTTCAGAAGCGTAGGCAACTATGTTTTGACGTCAGACTTGTTGGCAATAAATATGACCCATGTATAGCGCGAGTAGTCATCAATAACCACTAAAGCATACTTCTTGCCTCTGATCGTCACAGGAGAGACTGAACCGAACAAGTCCATGTGTAGGAGCTGAAGTATTCCATCCGTGGAAGGTGATGGAACTGGTGGATTTTACTTCTTCGTTTGATTTCCCTTCAGGCATGCCTCGCACTGAGTGTCCTTGCTGAACACTTGATTCGGTAGTCCTCTCACTAGAGCGTTTCTAGCAAGCTTGTTGAGCGTCTTGAAGTTGAGATGGCTGAGTTTCTATGCCAGAGCCACCCTGTTCTGTTTTCGTTCTTTGCCAGCAAGCATGCTTCAAGTTCTGCTAATTTCCAGTCAGCAATGCATATGTTCTTTTTGCGCAAACCTGATAACACTATTTTCCCTGTAGAATTGTCAATGACATCACAGAAACCAGTGTCAAAAATCACTCTATTCGAGTTATCACAAAATTGACTAACAGAGAGAAGATTATGTTAAAGTCCTTCAACATCTGATACTCTTGGGACTGTGGCGGTTCCAATGTTGAGTGTTCCATAGCCTCTGGTATAGCCTTTTGCGTTGTCTCCGAACTCGATTCTGGGTCCTTCTTCAGTAATATAATTCTTCAGTAGACTCCTCTGGTACGTCATGTGTCTTGAGCATATGTTGTCCATGTACCATGGGTCCTTGTGCACCTGCAAAACAGAATTATATTTACGTACCCTTTATTTTTGATTTTGGGTCCTTAAGCGTTAGTTTTGGAAACCCAAATCTGTCTTACGACCCTGGTGGTCTCATACAGTTTCTTTCCACTTTGATCAACATACTTCACCATTGGACTGGTTGATGTTGACTTCTGAGGCTTTACAGGTTCAGGAGTTCTAATCTTCTGAGGTGGTGGACTGCTGACCTTAGCCTTCTGAACGACCTTTTTCTTCTTTTTCTTACTTTTGGAGCCCCTTCTGACTATAGGATCATAATAATACGACCCATACTGAGCTGGATGTGTCAGCTGCAGAGGTCCATACTGATCAGTCTCATTTGACTCTGCTGGTTCCCCGTTGACTGAACTGGGGTGATTTTGAGCTAATCTTCTAGTCAGATTTCTGATAGTTCGGATGAGGTGCCTTCATCTTCTCTTTGTTCTTTGCTAGGGGGTTCAGTGATTTGGCATTGATCGTCTCCCCTTGAACAAACCTATCAGTCAGCCGATTCTCTGAGCGTATGGGGGCAGATGATGAGGCTCCATGGCTGAACCCGAGTCCCTCCTTGCAGTGTTTAGGCTTGTTGTTGGCTAGCATCGCCTCAAGCTTTTTCTTGGCTCCCATATACCGCTCTGTCATCAGGTTCCTCCAAACATCGTCACTCTTCTTGACAGTTTCATGCTCGGTCTGAAGTCCTGAGAACTTTTGCTTCAGTAGACTCAATTCAGTATCTTTCTGAGTCAAGTCCTTGGTCAGTACTGAGATTAGATCTTCTTGTTGCTAAGACTTGGCCATCAAAGAGTTAATCTCCTCCCTAAGTCTCAAAACAAGTTCTTCCGACTCAGTAGCAACTTGACTCTCCTGAGAAAGTCTCTGATTTTCCACTTTCAGGGTATCCAACTCCTGAAGAGTCTTACTGAGCTACAGACTCATCTGAATCTGCTCGTCGAGTAGTTCTTCATAGGCAATCGCGACGTCCAGATTCTCATCTGCACCTGAAACAGTGTCTTGTGTGCAGTGTGAATAAGAGTTAAATGGTTCGTGAGAGTTTACCTCATCCTCTTCTCCTGCCATTAGACACTTTTAATATCTTCTTCAAGCTCTAGGGCCATAAAGGCAGCTTCATCGTCTGATGAATCCATGAAGGAAACGACTTCGTCTGAGTCGTCTGAGATCACCAGCAATATATGCTTGTCTCTTCTTGATGAACTTCTCCCTTCGAGCTTTTCGTGCTGCTCTTTCAGCTGTGCTGAGCTCAGGACAGACATACTGGTAATGTCCTGGCTTTTTACAGTTGTAGCAGGAGGTGACTCTACTTTCTCTGTTCTCACTGTCTTTTGACTGTGCAGAATACTCCTGTTTCCTGCATTCAGAAGTATGTGGTTCATGAGTGCGCTTAGGTGAGTATTCAGACTTACTCTTTGAGTCTCTGACGACTCTGGACAGTTTTCTGAGCCGCTCCTTTTCCTTCTGATATTTTATGGCAAGCAGTGCATATCGCTTAGCTAAGCTTCCTTCTTGTAGATCACTGGTTGAAGGCCAGCTTTGCTAGATTGTTGGAGCTGTTGTGCTGACTGGTGCTTTGAAAGCATGGTCAATCAGAGTGTCAGCTTCAACTCGCTGCTTCCTTTGTGGTAGACCGAACTCAAACTCCGCAGCTTTCAATTCTGAAAATATATGATCAGGAGAAACAATATCAAGATCAAAATGTCTAAGCAATGTAGCAAAGGGAGTCCAATGTCCGTCTGGCAGTGCTCTCAAGATTTTGAGATTCATTTCTCGGTTAGAGAACATCTTTTCCAGCCCATTGATGGTATTCATCAGATTCGTAAATCTAACATTAAAATCTTCAATTGTGTCTCCGGGCATGAGAGACAGTCTCTCCAGCTTCTGGAGTTCTAGCGCTAACTTGTTAGCTTTGATCTTCTGAGTCCCCCGACTCAGTAGCGCTAGAGCGTCCCAGAGTTCTTTGGCTGACTTGCAGTCCTGAAGTCTTCCGAGATATGAGTTGCTCAAGGTGGTCAGTATGGCATTTCTGGCAACCCGATCTAGGTTGTGAAGCTTCTTCTCTTATGGAGTGAAAAGGCTTCTGTTTTTTGGAACCTTCTTCTCAGTTACCATTCCTCCTCCTTGTGCTGGATCCTGAAGATCAACACTATCGATCATGGGTATGATAGGTCCGTCTTCCAAGACCTCTGTCATACTGTCGTGGAGGGAAGTTAGATGAGCTTCCATTCTGACTCGCCATACCCCGTAGTTCTCTACTGAGAACATGGGTACCATCCTGATTCCTGACATATCAGACATGTTCGGTAATAATATGAATGAAGAATGATATGCAGTGAAAAAGTTTTCAGGATCCGTTCAAGTAGACCAGTTTCAGATAACAAGAGTCTTAGAGAACTCCTGCTCTAATACCAATTGTTGGTCCCGAGATAACCGTTCAGGTGTAGGGGGTGAATACACCTGAAAACATTCTCAACTTAAAACGCGAACAGTCCAATTCAGGAGAATGTCTTGGTGAATAAATTAAGTAGACCAAGCAAGCTGTTCTGGATCGCGTGGACAGAGTGACTGACTATACTGAGGCCTGCTAGCTGACTGATGTCAGAATTCAGTACCGTTCAGTAAGATTTCAATAGCGTGCGGAATAGTGTAGGCCCGATTCAATTGAGTTGAAAACATTTTTATTAAAACTATTTCAGTAGGTTAGTGCACTCAGTTTAAGCTTTGCTGAAACTCAGTTGTATGATTTTGTAAAACGGTTTTCAGTATGAACAGTAAATCAATGCAACAGTAAATGAACACAACGATTTTAAAGTGGTTCGGATACCAAACAATCCTACGTCCACTCTCCCGAAAAGATCAGGAGGCTATTTTATTATACTGAGTTAGTCTCAGTTGGTTTGTGCAATGGACAAACACGGCCTTGAGGATTATAATGAGCAAGTTCCAGTTTACAAGGATCAAACTATAAAGTTTGACAAACTCTCCAACGATGAAGGAGTTCTTTACAATAAGAATATTTCAAGATATGAACTCCTTCGGGTCTAAGCTATGGATATTTCAGTGGAGCTTAGGTTAGAGGAAAGGGAACAAGAAGGGGCTTCTAGAGTGATGAACAATGAGGAATAATCTCTCTAGGTTTGTGTTCGATCACTTGGATACTAGAGGCTTTGATTCTATTTAGCTTGGTTCCCTAGAGCAAAGTAGTCGCCTTTCGCTTTGAGTGTTTCCCTGAAGTTCTTGCGGAAAGCTTGAGTTCTAGTTTGTTCGTTGCTCGCAAATCGCTCTGTGTTGTTGTATTCTTCGATTTGATTTTCCCTCTATTTATAGAGGTGAGCCATGGATAGATCCGTTGGAGACGAACTGTCCACGTGTCACTCTCTTTGGGTAGCTAACGGCTCTTTTAAGGAATCGCGCAGAGTCTTTTCCTCCATTTCCGGAAAGCTGTTGACTTGCAGCTTTTACCAGATCTTTGACAGCCGGTTGCTCGTCATTGGTCGAGGCATAGAAAGTAGTTGAGACACAAAGACTTCTAGGTAGATACTGAAGTTGACTTCTCTGATGTGAACAACCTCGGATGACTTTACTGATTTAACATAGAAGATTATCTGACAATCAAGGAGACTGTCAGGCCATTGCTGAGTCTGACCTAGAGTTCAGTAGTATACTCCTGCTGAGTCCAACTCTACTGAAGGTCGACTCTGAGTTCGGTGAACTGCTCCTGCTGAGTCCAGTTCAACTGAATCCTTTCAGTATGCTGCTCCTGCTGAGTCCGACACTACTGAATCTGAACACCTCTCGGTATATTGCTCTTGCTGAGTCCAGCACTACTGAGTCTTCACTCCATGGTACTGAGGCGGATAGTCTACTGAGGGATCAGATAGAACTATGAGCCTGGACCATGCTGAAGGAAAGTCTACTGAGTCTGAAACTCTCAGAGACTAAGGCATTACTATTACAACGAAATGGTTCACCAATCAAATTAGGGTTTTGGCATCAGCCAAATCTTCTAAACAGTCTATAGCTGAATCATCTCCCAATACCCTCTTTTGGAGTTATTGGAGTTTCCGCCCTTCTCTATGAGGTAGACTCTCGGGTCCAAGGGTGTTTTTCCCTTTCCATCTTGCTTCCTTACATCGGACTGAATGCGGAGCTTGAAAACGAGTTTTTCAAGCGTCATTTCCTTTCGTGTGTGCTTCAAATAGCTCTTGAAGTTCTTCCAGCTCGGGGGAAGCTTTTCGGTCACGATCCCACAGTGAAAGCACCTGGCAAAAGCATTCCTTCGGTAGGGTCATCATGGACAATGAGTTAAAACTCTTGTAGTTGGTCCATGATTGGTCATGAGTCCACCACTTTGTAGTCCAAAAACATGGCAACTATAAAATTCTCTGTACCTACATCATCACTACAGTAGTTCTTTTCAAGTGTCTCTCATATTTCTTTGGAAGTTTTTACATTGGCATACACGCTATATAAGTTATCTTCTAGTCCACTAAGCAAAAAAATTTAGAAAATTGTCTGAATTAAGAAAATTTTCGTAGGCTATGCGGCCTTCAATATTTTCTTTGGTGTCACTTGGAGGAGTTGCAACATTCTTTCTCGGGGTAATGAACCTTAGTATTGTCAAATAAAACATGTTTTGTTGCCATCTCTTGAAGTCAGCTCCACCAAACTTCGGCGGCTTCCTGGCAGTGGGTAACACTCTAGATGAGTGTAGAGGTGCCGTCAGTATCAGGGTCGAGCCCGACACTGAAGACATGTGAAGGAATTTTGTATACTGGAAGCAACCTTTTTGCTTGTATATAATGTGTTTTTCCTTTCCACTATTTTTATTCTCCTATCTGATTATTTATATTCGCGCATGTTGGTCCTTTATCTTGTATAAAAGTTAGATTGTGTAGTATGTTGTAGATCACAGAAGACTGCATAATTGGTTAAACTAACAAGATATAAACAGTTATCACAGCTGAGACAACTTAATGACAAGTTGTCGGTTTAAGCTAAAGTTTAGACAAGAAGTGGTCTGTCTTGGCTGCTTGTCTATACTAGTACACTAAAGGTGGTGTATTGATGGATCACAGTGAGACGTGTTCTCCTAACTGACCTTAGCGGAGAACTAAAGATCTCGGTGACTTAGCTAATCTTAAGCATGAAAAGATTTCAGATTAGTGCTTATAGCTATCTATCACTTTGACTTACTATGGTGAATGTCATTGCGACTGGATCTACGTATCTTGGTGATAGTAGCTATTTGTAGCTCAGGTTAGTTATTTGTATCTTGCATTTGTTCCCTGTTAAATGGGTTGATAATATCCCCTGAGGAACTCATAAGGATTAACACACTAAACCCCTTCGGTTGATTAAGTTCATGTGTGTTAATAAGGTCGAGTGGTACTACTCAGGAATATAATAAGATGTTAGTTAATTTAAGTTGTCAGTGAGGTTAATTAATTAAAGGATATTTGTGTGTGAAAAAGTTGTCCTCTTCCATGGTTTGTGAACTTGTTGAATGAAACTTAGGATGAAGAAAAGGGGTAGTAATTGAGTCTTTAGTTAAACAATTCACTATATTAGACTTGAGTCCTTAAGAGTAGAGCACTCTCTACTTACTTCTTTTTGTGAGAAGGACATTCACAAAGTTGCAATATCGATTGTGTCACATGTAGCAAATGATAGAAGGCACTAGGATGCCCCCAATTTGGCTTGAGTTTCATCACCCAACCCTACATTTCGCCTAGTGAACCAACTTGTGCCTTACCCTTTTCTTTCAATCAATCGGTTTAAAGTATTAGCTAAGGCCATTTTGAGACCTTCTCTTGACCCTATGCATGCCATTGCAATGGATTATAAGCTCACAAGAATGATTGTCCAGAATCAATGTAAGCAGAATTGTTATAATTATATGATTGGAGCCTAGGTACCCCTTTAGATCCCACCAAAAGAAAAAAAAATGATCGATCCCTAAGCCCCATTACACCAAATGAGAAGAACTTCTTGAGCTGCAAAAGTGACCTTTTTATATTGTGACTGCGTGAATACTTGATTTTATGAGTAGCTAACCGAACTAGTGTAGGGAGTGTTGAGCGAAACTGTGAGCTAGACTCATTTCCTGCCCAATTTGGATTAAGTTGACAATAATGTTCCTAACTGTGGGGAGTGCAGCCTATTACTTTCAAGGTTGAGATTCACTATGATTATGGACTGATGTTTTTGGTAGGGAATGTTGTAAGAATTGACATCTGGTTTACTTGACTTTCCAGTCTGTTAGAGTCTTTTTTTTTTTTGGTATCCTCTATTCCTATTCCCTTTCTCATTTTTGTTTGAGTCTTGTTCTTTGCAGTTGAGTCTTTTGAGTTTGTGTCGTGTCTAGGGAGTTGGAAAAAAAACAAAGTAGCACACTCATGCTATTAGATTCTTTATATACTTGAAGGCAAGTATAGCTTAAGTGTGAGGAGGTTTGATGAGTGTTATTTGCTACTCCGTTTTTACCGGTTTTGTGCGCGGTTTTTGGCTACTTTCTGTGCGGGATACTACTAGAAGAAGGATATTCAAGTGGAAAATCGCAAAAGCTCAATGAGGACAAGTGTAGAGTGAAAGACACGAATCTGGGCATATTTCATGCAATTTCATTTGCATTCGTGTTTTAAATCAGTTCGTAGAGTTGCTTTGATTTTTGTGCAGTTAATTTCCAAGTTTCAGCATGTTTAGGGTTTTGCTCAGTTTTACGGTCTGCCTGCCCAGTCGGACCCATATGCGTAGCTAAATTCTTTTTAGGGGCCGGCGAAATGCGAAACACACACTTTAATGAATTCGTGAGACTTAGGCTTTAATAATTAAACACTTAGGTTTCAAATTAATCTTGGTTAATTAATTAGATTAGTTAATTTAGGCTTGATCACCCTAGATTAGTTTAATTCATAGCTAATTTAGTACTTCCATCGTTTCTCGTGGTATTAGGCTAAATAAGTAGCACAATTGTTCTTATAACAATATGATTAATTTGGTAGGAGACTATTAGATGTCCACCATACGAGTAGGCTCCTAAATCGGGTTCCCTTAGTTCTTAAAGATGATTAGGTGTTTAATCTATTGATTGCCCACCAACGAAGGTTGCATCTAATTTAGAGAAGTAGTCGTTTCAAAGCCCACCATGGCGATTACCGAATAATTAAAGGGGAATAGGGGATGTGTCAGTTTAATTACGGCGTCCTACAACTGATTGATTTATATGGATTAATTTATCTTTAGTGTCGATGATCGATTGTGTGTGTGTGAATCATCTTGCTGGACCCGTTTTCTTTGCATACGTTTATTCCGTATTCATTTCCTACTATTTACTATCTTATTTTAGGTTTAGAAACTCCCAAAATTTGCGTGGTCGCTAACCAAACCCTTAGATTAATAGGAATTTAATGTTTAAAATCTCTGTTCCCTGTGTTCGATACTTGTTTGCTACATTGATCTAAGTTCTAGCATTTTGCAGAATTTATTTGGTGAAAACAACGATCACCAGTATATAGCTTGGTCTAGGTAAATGTCCACCTACGTGGCTTACAAGTGTGATCATTAGGGCTATTCGAGAATTAAACATCATTGGTTTATAAAAAGGTAATAATGATGGTTAAGTATAAATAATGTGCGAATATAGGTTTCTTACATGCAATTTTATTTAATTTTTCAGATATGTCGATTCCATCTATTGTTTCCGATCGTACCAACCGACCCCTAACTAACTTCAAAGAGTGGAAGAAAAATCTTACCTTCCCAAAAAATGCTCTGGCAAGGTCCTATAAGAACTTCTGTCAAAGATAGAGATTACTCTGAGTAAGTTACTCAATTCTTTGGTAGCGGTCAAAGATGTTATAGGAAAAGGTAAGGGTTCTCAAGTCTTGAACATCACTTGTAACTCAAGCAATCCTCCGAAAGGCGGACACCATAAAAAGAGCAGAAATGGTGGTCAATTCAAGAAGAGCAGTGGAAGTAAGAAGACGGTCTTTACTGGTGACATGCGAATGCCAAAGGAGAAAGGAAGGTTCTTCAATTATGCTAAAAAGGACACTAGAAGATTTATTATCCAAATGTCAAGGCAAAACAGAAAGAGATGTGAGTTGCTCTTGTAACTGAGACTGTTCTAGTTTCCTCTTCTACCCACAAATGGGTATTGGATTCGGGAGCAACTGATCATGTTTGTTACACTTTGAGAGGTTTCTTGCAGATAAGGCAATTGAGCAATGGCGAGGTGGTAGTCTCAATGGGCAATGGATCGTGAATTCCTGCAATTGTCATTGGAAATTTACATTTATCTTTTGATAGTTCTGTATTAGTACTTAAAGATATTTTATATGTGCATGAGTTTAGACGAAACAATATTTCTGTTTCAAAACTCTACACCAGGGATGGTTATAAATCAAGTTTTGATAGTGATATTTCTATCATGAAAGACGGTGATTTTATCTGTGGTGGGCCATTAAGCAGATCTTTATATACTATTTACTTGCAAACCGCGTAATTATGTTAATATTGCTTCCTTATCATCAAATTCCAAGAAGAGCAAAGAATCTTCCAAGGAAAACCAAATTTATTTGTGGCACTTAAGACTAGGCACATCAATCTAAATAGGATTCAAAGGTTGGTGGAATATGGATCATTGGAGTCTCTCCAAGTTGAACCATTTTCAACCTGTGAATCCTGCTTAAAGGGAAAGATGGTGACTATGTCTTTCAATGCAAAGGGTTATAGAGCCACAGAAGTATTAAGTTTGATACATTCTGACATGTGTGGGCCTATGTCTATACAAGCTCGTGGAGGGTATGAATACTTCGTCACATTTACTGATGATTACTCGATGTGTGGATATGTTTACCTACTTCGCCACAAGTCGAATTGCTTTGAAACCTTTAAGGAATTCAGAGCAGAAGTGAAGAAGAAGTTAGGTAAAGAAATCAAAAAACTGCGATCCGATGTCGGTAGCCTCATGTATGGGATGCTTTCTACGAGATCGGATATCTCATATGTTGTGGGCATGGTCTCAAGATATTAGTCAACCCTGGAAAGGAGCACTGGATTGCGGTCAAGCATATTTTCAAGTACCTTAAACGGACTTGAGCTTATAAGTTTGTCTACCAGTCAGACAGTCTAGTACCTTTGGGTTATACAGGATCGAATTTTCAGGCTGACATAGACGAGAAGAAGTCAACCTCGGGTTATGTGTTTATCTTGGGAGGTGGAGCCATCTCATAGAGGAGTGCAAAGCAGAAATGCATTGCGGACTTAATCATCGAAGCAGAGTATGTGGCTACTTCAGAAGCCTCGAAAGAGGCAGTTTGGCTTAGGAATTTCCTCCTGGATCTTCATATTGTTCCGAATTTGCATAAAACAATCACAATTTATTATGATAATTCAGGTGCAGTGGCAAATTCAACAGAACCTAGATCTCACAAGGCATCTAAACACATAGACAAGAAGTATCACGTTATACAAGAATTCGTAAATTGAGGTGATGTTTTGGTAGAGAAGATTGGCACAGAAGAAAATCTAGTTGTTGGTTCCAGTACGATTTCAGGTGTATGGGGGGGGGATACACCTGATGTCAAACTTTGCTTTTTCAAATCAGAGAGGCTGACTGGTAGTGAGTCAGTCTGAAAATGCGGAAAATATGTTAGGCCCCTTCAGAAAGATGATTTTCTTAATGCAACAGTTAAACTGATAATTGTGCGGTGAATAGTAAGCTGAAAATAATAAAATAATAACAGACACATATTTATAGTGGTTCGGATTCACAAGATAGTATTTCCACTCTTATGCTATTTTAGCAGGAATCCACTACTGGATACTCGTAGACTGACGAGTGAAGATCAATACAAATTATCAATCTATCAAACTATCAATCAAATTATCAAACAATTTATCAACTTCGATCGAACAAGAGATTGGGTGGGGTTTTAGTTGTGTTCAACAACGAGAATATGAAACAGTCTCTACTCCAAGCTTATGATAAGCTATGAATACTTTGAGTAGGAATAGCAGGGATTTTCTGGCAAGAGAACTTTAAATGAATAGAGAAAGGACTTGTTCTTTTACTTGAGAGTATACTTGAGCTTCTTGAGATTCCGTAACCTCTTTAGGAGAGGTCTTCTGCTATTTATAGGCGAGCTAGGGGAATGATCTGTTGAACAAGATCGATCTCCTATTGGCTCCTATTGACAACGGTCTCATGCATTGAATGCATGGACACGTGTCGCGCTCCGCTTGGCTCTGCGGATCATGTACGAGGTACTGTTCTGTCTCCCTTTGACTAGGGCTGACATGGCGGCCTGAAATTGGTCAGTGTTGATTCTGATATTGTCGTCTTCCTTCGTTTAGTATGTATTTTGAATAACGTGCCTTGTACCTTGTATAATCTATTTCGAATAACACGGTTTGTACCTTGTTCAATGCGGTCTGGTGAAGATAACGGTCTGAGGATAGTTCAGCCTAAAAGGTGTCAGCTCGAAGGCTGGATTTAGTTGGTTCCACAAGCTGATCTATCATAATTTCAATAACCAAATCGAAAAACATAAACATTCAGCCTGACTATATAGACACAGGCTGAAATAAACCTATTAAGTTACATAAGACTAGTTTATCAATCAAATACGGGTTTGGGATCATTCAAAACTTATATTATTTCTCAAAAACTAGCTGATCCTTTCACGAAGAACTTGTCTATCCAAGCTTTCAGGAAGCATGTTCGTGGTTTGGGAGTGTGTGAGATGTCCTCCACTTAGGACTGCATAAACTTTTGTATAAGTATGAGAAGTAGTGATAGATAGCTTAGTTAGTATTTCTGAATGGACACATTATATACTAAAAGTTTACTTTAGTATAAGTGGGAGAATTGAAGGGATTTTGTATACTGGAATCAACCTTTTTGTTGTATACAATGTATTTTTCCTTTCCACTGTTTTTATTCTCCTATTAGATTAATTATATTCGCACATGTTGGTCTTTTATCTTGTACTCCCTTCGTCTCATTCAACATGACACGTTTCTTTTCGGCGTGAGAATTAGGAAAGTGGATGATAAAGTATGAGAGAGAGGTAAATGATAAAGTAAGAGATAGAAGATGAGTGAGTTTGTGAGAGAGTAAATGATAAAGTAGGAGAGAGAAATAATAAGGTAAGATAAATAAATGAAAAAGTAGGAGAGAAAAATAAAAAAGTAAGAGATAATTTAGTAATATTTTTTAAAGTTATTTCCTTTTAAGGAAGCGTGTCATTTTAAGTGGGTCGTCCCGAAAAGGAAAACATGTCATGTTAAATAGGATAAAGGGAGTATAAGAGTTACATTATGTAATGTGTTGTAGATCACAGAAGACTGCACATGCAATTAATTGAACTAACAAGTTATAAATAGTTATCACAACTGAGACAACTTAAGGACAAGTTGTTGCTTTAAGCTGCAGTTTAGATAAGAAGTGACTTGTCTTGGCTGCTTGTCTATACTGGTATACTGAAGGTGGTGTATTGATGGATCACAATTAGATGTGTTCTCCTAACTGACCTTAGTGGAGAACCAAAGATCTCGAACAACGAATTTGGTTTTGAGCTTGATAAGATTTCAGCTGAGTGCATTTAGCTATCTTTCACTTTGACTTATTGTGGTGAATGTCATCGTGACTAGATCTACGTATCTTAGGTGCTAGTAGTTATTTGTAGCTCAGGTTGGTTATCTATATCTTGCATCTGTATCCCTATTAATAGGGTTGATAATATCCCTTGAGGAACTCGTAAGGATTAGCACACTAAACTCGGCCGGTTGATTCAATTCAGGTGTGTTAATAAGGTCGAATGGTGCTACTCAGGAATATAATAAGATGTTAATTAATTTAAGCTGTCATTGAGCTTAACTAATTAACGAATAGTTGTTTTTTAAATACGAAGATCAATTAAATCTAAAATAAAAATTCATGCTCAAGTTGGGATAAAGGGTTAAGTCAACATCGATTCTCTAGTGGAATGAATTTGTATTTATTAATTAATTTTGCTCTGGGCTGAGCATATATAATTAATTAATTTGAGGCCCAACTTTATATCTTGTATTGGATCATTGGTCAGACCAACTAGATGCCCAGTATATATTCTGCTCTCTCGGGAATTATTATTAATAGATTAATGTATTTATACATTATTTGATATATAATAATTATTTATCTGGAATTAATTGACCGGGCCAATTAATTGATAAATAAGTGGCCCAGTTATTATTAATTATCTTATGGGCTGATATTAATTTATTTGAAGTTCATTAGCAATATAATTACTAATGGACCACGATTGATATATAATAAAACACGTTCAGTATTTTTTCATTTTACGTCAATTCATTTTTCACTAAAACAACCGTGAGTTGAGAACGTGAAAAATAGAGAGAACATAAATTCAATTCCTCTCAATTCGCCGTCCACGCGGAGGAGAGGAAGGGCTGAGACACAATCCAAAAGCTCCAGACACAAGCATAATCAGAGTCTGACCAAGGACGCAGGTAAAAATTCATTCTCTCAATCTATCAAATAGCATTGAAGTTAAATGTCGAGTAGTGGCATTAGCACGGTCAAGTCCAATTCTTGCATCGGTGGCAACGGACATGGCTGCAAGAGTTGGATTAGGAGCCATGGACTTGGGCACGCCAAAAGCAAGAGTTGGAATCGGGACATAAACCGTCAAAGGCGGAACGACATTGTCGGAGGAAGCAATGACATTGGAAGCAGCGCCGGTGGTGGTAGAGCCAACGGCGGTGGCAACCGCGGCATTGGTGGCGGCGGCGGCAGTAAAAGATGCAGACGCCATTTCCAAGCTATAGGAGTGTGATAATTTATGTTCAAGTTATGTCGGCAACAAGGTCAATATTTCTCTTGTGATTGTGATAAAAAAGGGCAATCTGCCGAATACAAAACCCGTGGAATGGAAATGAAAAATTACAACTTGAACAAATAATAAAATAGAACCACAGCCAAGTCGAGAGAATCTCTCTATCCGCAAGAGAAATACGTTCTTGTAGTGTTTACGGTTACATCGTAATCTCTCCAAAGATAAAACGGCTTCAAGTCCAGCGTACTGCTTACGATTACGACGTAATCTGCAAGATCATGGCCATGAAGGCCATCATTGTAATTGAAGGTTACACACCTCTCTAGTTACCCACCATGGACGTGAGTAAAGGTGAAGCGTTGGAGTGGAAATATGAATCATTTCATATTCTACTCTTGTGGGCTACAAAGTATTTAGTAGTAATTTGTGGTAAACTAGGCTCAAACAAGCCCAAAGCCCACTTCAATCAATTCTCACTTTTTGCTTTTAATTTCGAGCAACTATTTCTCACTCACCGAAAATCATAATTGAGAAACAAAATACACTACAATCAATCATCCACTAGAAATGTTGTTCAACGCTGTATATTTTATTTTTATAAACTATCAACATTCAAGGCTCAAATTCACGGTCAAAGTTGCTGACTGTGCAACTAACTTTCTGCATTAATTGCAGATTTTCCAAACATATTGGTGTATATATATATATAGTATAGATATATAGATATACGGTGCTTAGGATCACTGCTGATTTTTATAGTTTCAGTTTTCACTAGTGTTTCTAATTTTCTATTATGCTGCCAGGTGCAAACAAGTATGTTTATCCTCCTGAGCCGATTGATGTAGGTCGAGTTCTGAGAGGTGATACTGGTTCGAAAGGCCTAAAGATCACGTTAACAACCGTTGGCCCCGTCGAGCAAGGTTAGTGATTAGTCAGTTATAGTTATGTAAGATAAGAAATTGCTTGATGATATCTGTATCATATTATCTCATGTAGTCATACACATACAGTGGCGGACGCAGGATTTTTTATAAGGGGAGGCAAAGTATAACTTCCATAATAAAATATAAAAATATTATAACAAAATATACCGTACAATTAAAGATTGATCTACAATTGGCCTCGACGATTCGACATACTTTGAAACTTCTCAATAATGACTTCATTATAAACACCACTAAATATTTCTTTCTCAATGTAAATCACGACGTTGTCGTTCATCCATTCATCGCCCATTCGGTTGCGCAGCCGGTTCTTCACAATCTTCATAGCAGAGAATGCTCCTTCCACAGTAGCAGTTGCAATGGGTAAAACTAATACCAAAGTTAAAAGCTTGTAAACCAACGGGTATACCCTATTTTTCCCGGTTTCAACCATTCGTTTTGCAAGATCTCCAAGCCCTTTTATATCAGAATTATAAAATGTTAAGCGCACATCCAATACAAAATTTTCAAGTTGATCCGGCAATGCTAAAACATCAGTACCTTGAAAGTCATTTGGATTAAATTCTGTTAGTCGAACTAATTTCTCTCTGTCAAAAGCTTTGAAAGAGTTTGACGGGTTCAAACAAGCAACATAAAGTAGTAATTCAGTGTTTACCTCATTGAATCGACTATTTAACTCAAGCAACTCATTGAAACTAAGGAGTGGTGACTGGACCGACTGATGAGTGGTGAGTGAGGAGTGAGGACATTGAAGGCGCCGGCACCGCGGCGGTGGTGGGCTGGTGGCGCGGCGGCGGCGAGGGGTTGAGCCAAAGATGAATTGCTCAAAAGTGAAACTCAAGCTGCGATTACTTCTGAGGAGTGAAACTCAAAAGTGAAACTCAAAAGTGAAACTCAAGCTGCTCAAAAGTGGAACCCGGGGTTTGTGATTTTGTGAAACTCATGCGGCGGTGGTGACGTGGTGTGGTGGACGGAGGGCTTTTTGTATTAATTATTATAAACTATGAGGCTTTTTGTATCACAAGCGGCTGTGGTGATTGTGGTAAATAGATTTGGTCATTTAAATATTATTTTAAATTATTTATTAAGATTGGGATTTGGGATAAATAATTTTTAAGAGAGAAAATATTTTATCCCTTTCATACCTTAATATATAATATTTAAATAGATTGGGATTTGGGATATAGAATATTACAAAAATACATGTTGGTACTAAATATAATATTAAAATTTGTTTTATTTTTGAATTGAATTATAAATCTGGAATAAAAATATAAAACACAAGGGCATAATTGACATTTCATATAAAAAATTGAGGAGAGGCAATTGCCTCCCCTTGACTATAGGTGCATCCGCCACTGTACACATATGTCATATTCTCTATTCTCCGTCGACAGCCTCGGACTTGGGAAGTTACGTGGATGCACTTCTGCGGAAACCAAATCTTGACTTCAGCGTGGCACTCTACTGATTTAATGTTCAATCTTAATAGTATTGTAAGTTCATGTTTGTTAGTTAATGCACTGATAATTATCAAATGTTGCAGGTAGTTATCTCCTAAATGAATGGAAATAACTATTCATCACATTCAGTGCATTTGTTTCACATTGGTAAACAAAGATTAACCTAAACAGAGGTTGTATCACAAAGGCCACGTAATCCTACTCAAGGTCTATGCATTTGAATTTCCATCTTCATCGACATTTAAGCCAATATCCCGAGTTTCAAGCACACTTAAATACTATAGTTAGGAAATTTTAACAGAAAAGAAGAGCTTTCCACACTTGTTAACTTTGTTCATGTTGCTTCAAATTGAGCTTCTAGTCCGAGTCCAGAAAAGGCCAGTCTTTCTTAACCTTTCATCTGTGCAGCGCTTCACTACTTACTCTGCAATTTGTGACTACATTCTATATAACAAATATTACCATCCTTTTTAGCTATGTGGATTCAGAGGAGGCAGCAACTCTGCTGCAACGTCACTATTTTGGCAAGTCCAGAAAAGGCCAGTCTTTCGTGCTTTTTTTTATTCAGAACGAGAATGAAGCGGAGCCCTTACATTTGCCAGGAAATACGCTTTGGACTGCAATTTAGTAGCTTGTTTATTGAGCCGTTTGCACAATCATAACTGCACTAGATCAGAGTTACTCTATGCAACTATGGTCTAAACAGAAGTTGAACAACTGCAGGTGTTTCTTGCTGGTCCAGATAACGATGCTTTGCTGCAAAGACTGACTTCTTCTTAGCTTTTGACTAATGGTAGTTGCTCTTCCAAGTGTGCGCGTTTTTCCGTCCTGCTATTTTTCGTGTGGTGATGATATGATGTGGTTTGGAATTCTAATATTGGCTTGGTTGCATTTGTTCTAGGCATGGTTTTTTGGTTGGCCTCAGGCATTTGCTGTAATAACAATTCTTTGTTTTGGCTAATAATCAGTTGTTTATTGATCTGCACACGGGCATGATCACAATATCGTGCAAAGCAGTTAAATGATGTGCTAGTCTAAATGTAATATTGCACACGCTGCATATGTATCCTACAAAATATTACTTAAATTGATTTGTAACTATATTGAATTCAGGGTTTGTCTACTGTGCAACCGGTTGCACACGCAACCGGGTAATTGCCCCAATTCAACTGACCCGGATCCACACAATAAAAAACCATATCCCTATATAACCCTTTCTCCTCACATTTACCTCTCCTCTCTTCCGCAGCGCCCCTCGCTCTCTTACTATCATCCTCATCAAAAGCCTCTGCAATTCGTCGTCGCCTTAAGCGGCAAAATCAACGAGTCAGGAAACAGAGAACAGGACTTCAAGCTCGATCTCCGCCTCTTCATCAACATGTTGACGCCGCTGAAATAGTTTAGTATAGAACAGATGAAATGAATAATGTGTTCTTATTAACTTTTTGTTTCGAATCATTTTCTGATGTAGTGCTTCAAAGATGATGTATTTCCTTCTCAATTTGTTGATTGAGACTGCTAGTTTTGGATAGTCATCTATAATCCTCCAGTCGCGAGTCTATTTTTGGTTGCTGTCTCTACCGCCGTCCATCAATTATTCATGACTTCTGACAGTGCGAGACCAAGGTACACAAGGTAAAATTTTATGTTGACTTTGAATGGAAGAAAGTGGATTTGTCTGCTAATGATCTCCCATCTGTATATAATTAAATTTGCTAGTAAAGTGTGGTTTTGCTTCGGTTTGTTAGGTGCACGTTTCTTAATCTTGATTGACACTCTACTTTAGTGTGGTTGACATTTTGAAATAAATGATAAATTTGTTAATAACAATTGACACTTCTTTCATATACATATGACACTTTTTTCGAAATAAATTAATTTTTTTCAAAATTCAAACATTATTTTCGCTTTTGAGATAAATGACAAATTTGTTCACAACAATTGATACTTTTTCGAAACAAATTATATTTTTTTCAAAAATCAAACAGTATTTTCGCTAAATAAAAAAAATGAACGAAACAAAAAATTCAAGTATGAGGGCTTGGACATGAGACCTCTTTGTTAAGGGTTTGAAGAACTAACCATTGGGCTACAAGCTATTATTAAATTATAAACATAAATATAATTATTACTTTATTGCGTGTCGGATTCTGATTGGGTAATTGAGCTGGAATTGGGTCCGCATGCACCCCGACTGCATGTGCAAGTCTTTGTGTGGAATTTATTACCCTAGAAATATCAAATGAATTGTGTTTATCCTAATAGAGACGGAGTAATTTAACAATTCTTAACTTTTAAATTAGTATATACATATTTTTAGAATTTTTTTTAGTATAATTTGGGTGGATAAATATATTGAGAAATTGGTAAATGTACATAAATATCACAAAAAAAATACTGAAAATACCGATTTTATCAATATGTTGTGATTTCGGATTTTATCAATATGCCGATTTTTATATATGGCGGTTTATTAATGCATACCGAACCTTCAATTCCAAATTAATTATCAATAATTAATTAAGATCATATCATTTGATGATGACATTGTGAATGAGATTTTATGTATTAAATTATTTGATTATTTTTTTATCTTTGATTTATTCATAAATAAATGCATTAAATTTCACTCAAATACTACTTATATATATTATTGGTAATTTAATGTATTATAATACACTTAAAAATTAAAACTGAAACTAAACGTCAAAACTAAATGTCTAATTGTCTAAAGACGCTAAACCTAATTCAACTTGCTGGACGAACTAATCAAGCCCTTCCTGAGTTTTGTTGTTCAAGTCAGCTATTAGAGATAATTTACAGAATAGTTGCTTTCAATTATTTTTATACTTTTAGAGATAGGAAGAAGCATCAAAATCTTAAAGTTTGTTTCATAAGTCTGACGTAGTTGATGTGGGTGAGCAAATTTATGTGTTTAATTAGTTTTCAGATTTAATTTTGTTTGCAAATTGTTCTCTTTGTGTCCTTACGAAATTTGTCAAAATTGGCACCAATACTGAGAACCGATCCTTTGGTAATTTTTAAAATTTCGTTATACAGTATTTTTATTGCATACCGAAATTCGATATGATATTACCGAAAAGATGATACATATCAATAAACAAAATTTTTAATCCCGAATTTTTGATATACCACACGGAGTTGTACGACATCGATATGAAAAAAATTTCAATTTTGTATGCGGTATGGTAAAAAAGATTCAGAATATTTTACCGAACAACCCTAATTAGCAATACCACCCATTATTGTTTGATTAATTTATTATTTATTTTATTTTATTGAGTAGCCTAAACCTATTCTATTAATATATTTATATGATAGCCATTTTAGAAGAGTTTATTTTAAACATAGACGATATAATATGAGGTGAGTTCCATTGAGAACACCAATCAGTTTAAGATATAAGAACAATTATTGATCATTAGATCAAGTCAATAGATGGATGAGATTTAATCTAGACATCAATTACTTGAATTGCACGTATACTTATAAGATTCTGCATTAAGACCAATTTAGTAACATATTGATTATAATAATCCTAAAATTATTTTGTATCCCACTCAGTATCTCATTCACTCCAAAAACCGTTCCTCATTCTCACAATCTTAAAGTTCGCCATTCTTTCTTTCATTATGTACTTTGCGGCAGTTTTAACTGAAATCGACGCGCTGCCCGAGAGCAACGACAGGGTAGGCGGAGAAGACAACTTGAGCGAAATTTGTTTTCACTGCAAATTCTTTAGTGCTTAGCCTTTGGGGAACCTATCTCCGGCTCAAATCTAGGATGGTTAATCCCAGTCCGGCAACACGTTAGAATACTACGACACCGTATATTTGGCGGCAAGCAAAACTGATAATGATTGGACCTCAAGCACTGACCACTACGTTAAAAGCAATTGTTGGTGATGAAGGCGCAATTTTTATTCCTCATTGCATAGCAGTCAGCGCCAGGGATCGAATGATGCTCTCTTGGGATGAACATAAATTGTTGGGATAAGTTTATATGATAAGATTTGAAGATCTCAAAACCCCTAGCTGAATGATGGACCTTCAATATTGTAATAGCTTTGTTTGAGTTCAGCTGTTAGAACTCAGTAGGCTATAGTTCAGTAGCTGTAGATTCAATAGAAGACTCTGCACTCAGCTGAAGAGTAAGAAGTCAGTTGGTCTGTCAATCACCAATTAAATTTGCGAAGAAAATCGAGCCAGCGACTGAAGTGTTCAGACGAATATCGATAGAGGACAATCAGGCGACAGTTCGAGGATTAAGAGGAAGTCAACTCAGTCTACATTGAGTTGAACAAGTCTCACCAACTCTCATGTACCTCGACCAATAAGGAGCTGACAGCGCCTTACCTGCTCTACCATAAAGCTGCTCCTAGCCGGAAAAAGAGGAAATCTCAACAGTGCCTCTACTCAACGTTCAAATTACATATGGTTGTTTTTCTTGTCTTATTCGACACGTGGCTAGACCCTCTCCAACGGATCTATTCACAAATCGAAGACTATAAATAGAGAAGTGTCTCCATGCAGAAAGAACACAACACCCGGAACCAAAGCGAACAAAGCTCAAGAACTCTAGCGAACCTTCAAGCAATATACAAACGAAGAACTTGTTCATAGATTAGATATCTTTTAGTTCTTCTTTCTAGAGAATTATTGTTCCCTTTCTCTATCTAAGCGTGCCTATTATAAAATCAATAGCTTAGAACCTCGAAGGAGTTCATATCTTTTGAACTGTTCTTTCTTGTAAGAACTCCTTCACAGGTGGAGAATCTCTAACCTTAAAGGTTAAGAAGTGTAAAGTCACTACGACTATAATTAGAATCTGTCCTGTGCACATATAACTGAGACTTGCTCAGTATAAGCAAACAAGTTTTGAATATGTCCTATGAACAGATCACTGAGATTTGCTCAGTATAAATAATACAAGTTCTCCTGCTTAGTTCAGGACAGTGGACATAGGACCCTATGTGTCTGAACCACTTTAAAAATCGTTGTGTTGATTTTTACTGTTTCATTGATATAACTATTCATTCAGCATTCAACCGAGTTTTAATCAACTTGCATAAAAACGGGTTTTCAACTGAGACGCATATTTTAAAGGGCCTACACTTCCGCACACAACTCTTGTACTGAATTACTGTTCACTGACATAAGTCTGTAGGACCGTACTCAGTAGGAGAATATTTAGCTACGCGATCTAGAAAGTATATCTGGCCAACTAACTAGTTCAGTAGCAATCTTCAGCTAAAGCTGACTTTCGCGTTCTGAGTTTGAAAGTATATTCAGCCCACGCGATCTAGAAAGTATATCTAGCCAACTAACTAGTTCAGTAGCAATCTTCAGCTAAAGCTGACTTTCGCGTTCTGAGTTTGAAATTGCATAAGGTGTATTCACCCCCCCCTACACCTGAAAAGCGTCTCCGGACCAACAATTGGTATTAGAGCGGTGTTCATCTAAGATCATCATTTTCTATTTACTGGTCTTAACTCGAATAGATCCTTGAAAACCGTTTTCTCTGCACTTGCATAGCTCTTCACAACATCCTATACCATATTCTACATCATGTCTGACTTTTCAGGTATCAAGATTGTACCCATGTTTTCGGTAGAAAACTATGCGGTATGGAGGGTGAGGATGGAGGCTCAACTTACATCGCTGCATGACAACATGGCCCACGTTCTTGAGAAAGCCCCTATTGTTCCTAATATTGACAGTGTTGAAATCGTATTTGAAGGAGCAGCAGGCGCTAGAGCCGACCCGAAGGTCCCCAAACACAAGAGTCTCTTCACACCTGAAGAGAGGAAGTTGCACAACCTAGACCGAGTCGCATGTAATGCAATACTAACAACTCTTAGTGACTCATATCTTGGCAGGGTGCACGAATGCAAGACAGCAAAGGAGCTATGGGATGCTCTAGTTATGTTGAGCCAAGGAACTCCGCAGATAAAGGAAAACAAACTGGAATTAGAGCTACAGAAGCTAGAAGCATTCGCTATGCTTCCAGGAGAGTCCATTGATGATTTTTGTGTTAGATTCACAAATCAAATAAACATCATCAACGGACTGGGGAAAACATTTAGCAACAAGAAGACCAACATCAAGATCTTACGGGCTCTTAGCAGGCCCAAGTGGTACTCTTTTGCTACATGTTTGAGGAGAACTAATATGAACTTTGTTACTCCTGATTATATATTTTCAGAGTTAAAAGCAAAGGAGTTCGAGTTCAATCTTCCACATACCCCCGGTGCTGAGACTGAAGTGCCAATGTATCATGTATATAAGGCATCAGTCAGCACACCCGGAGCAAGTCCCTCACGCGCAAGTCAGTTAGCTAGAAACTCAGTAACTATACCCTCTGCTGACAACTTGGCTGAGAAGTATGCTCTCCTCGCGGTAACATACCAGAAGGAGAAGGACAAATTCCGGAGAATGAAGATGAAGAAATATTCAAAATATCAAGGTAAGAGAGATAATAGTCACTCGAAAAGTGAAACTAAACCTCTACCTGATTGCAGGAATACTGAAGCGGCTCCCACTGGACATGACAATACACCTAGAAGGGAAGTCAGGAGCTCAGTATGCTACAACTACAAGAAACCAGGATATTTTCAGTATGAATGTCCAGAACTCTCAACAGCTGAACGAGCTGAAAGGCAAGCCTGACGTGACAAATTTGTCAGAAAGAGGCAAGCCTACATAGCTGGAGAGTTATCTGACTGCTCAAGCGATGCAGAGCTTTTCATGGAACCATCAGATGATGATGATGCGTTCGTCGTTATTGAAGCAGAAGACACTGAACTGTGTTTCATGGCCGAAGAAGAGGCTGAGGTAAATTCTGACCCTAATATATGGCTCTCTTCACCGTGCACACACGACACGAGCTCATTTGCAGATGTGGTTCTTGTATACAAAGATCTGCTCGAAGAACAGATCCAGATGAGCCAACAGTTCAGCAAGACTATTCAGGAGATGGAACTTTTGGTTCAGCTTTCTTCTTCTTCTGAACCTTAGGGCTTTTGACTCTTGGCTCATAGTAGTACAATCCGTACTGAGCTGGGTGAGTCAGTAGTTGGTGGCCATACTGTTCAGCCCACCTGACCTTCTTGGTTCCCCCTGAGTTTGATCTTGGTGTCTTGGGGCTAGAACCATAGGTCACTTTCCTGTTTCTAGATTGAGGTGCTTGTATCTTCTGCTTATTCTTTGTCTTAGAGGATGTAAATTGTGCATGTTGAGTTATCCCCTGGACAAACCTATCAGTCAGCTTGTTGGAGCTCTTCTATCCAGAACTGGAGGCTTCACATGTGTAACCAAGTCCTTCTTTGGTGGCATGTGGTCTCTGTGCTCGTAGTAGCTTCTCCAACTTCTCCTTTGCTCCAATATATTGCTCTGTCATCAAGGTTCTCCATACCTCATCACTCTTCCTTAGAGCTTCATATTCAGATTTGGCATGTGCGAGAGTTTCCTTGAGATTAGCAATTTTTGTCTCTTTCTCAGAGATGTCTTTGGTCAGCACTAAGATTTGTGCTTCTTGATCATGAGACTTAGTCATTAGAGAGTTAATCTCTACCTTCGCCTCGTAACAAGTCCTTCGGACTCGCAGAGTCATGACTTCTCCTTGAAAGTCTCTGATTCTCTGCTTTCAGGATATCCATCTCCTGAATTGTCTTACTGAACTGCTGGCTCATCTGAATTTGCTCTTCAAGCAAATCTTCATATGCAAGAACCACATCCAGCGGTTCTCCTGCAACAAAGCTTGTGTCGTGTGTGCCAGGTGAAGAGGGGCATATAGTGGATTCAGAATTTACCTCAGCCTCTTCTCCGGCCATTAAACACGTTTCAGCATCTTCAGTCTCAATTGCTAAGAATGCGGCATCGTCGTCAGAAGATTCCATTAACAGTTCTTCATCGCTTGAGCAATAGGACAACTCTCCAGCTATGTAAGCTTGCCTCTTGTTCATGAGTTTGTCGCGTCTGGCTTGCCTTTTAGCTCTTTCAGCTGCTGAGAGTTCAGGACATTCGTATTGATTGGTGTCCTGGCTTCTTGCAGTTGTAGCATACTGAGGTTCTGCTATCCCTTCTGGATGTTTCTTTTTGTTCCACAGGGGCAGCTTCAGTATTCCTGCAATCAGGTAGAGATTTAGATTCACTATTCGTGCGATGATTATCTCTCTTACCTTGATATTTTTGGGAAGCCTTTTTCATCTTCTGTCTAAACATTTCCTTCTCCTTCTGGTATTTCACCGCAAGGAGAGCATACTTCTCAGCCAAGTTGTCAGCATTTGGTATGGTCACTGAGCTTCCAGCTGACTGGCTTGTTGCTGAGGGACTTCCTCTGGGAGTGCTAGCTGATGCCTTGTAAGCATGATCCATTGGCACTTCAGCTTCAGCACCGGGGGTGTGTGGGAGGTTGAACTCGAACTCCTCAGCTTTAAGTTCTGAAAATATATAATCAGGAGTAACAGAATTCAGGTCAGTTCTCCTCATACACGTAGCAAAAGAATACCACTTGGGACTGTTGAGAGCCCTTAGAATTTTAGTGTTGGTCTCCTTGTTGCTGAATGTCTTCCCCAATTCGTTGATGATGTTGATCTGGTTTGTAAATCGAGCGTTGAGTTCATCTATCGACCCCCCTGGAAGCATAGCGAATGCCTCGAGTTTCTGCAGCTCTAACTCCAGTTTGTTCTCTTTAATCTGTGGAGTTCCTTGGCTCAGAACTGCAAGAATATCCCATAGCTCATTTGCTGTCTTGCAGTCATGTACCCTTCCGAGATAAGAGTCACTGAGTGTCATCAATATAGAATTGCAAGCAACTCGGTCAAGGTTGTGCAGTTTCTTCTCTTAAGGAGTGAAGAGGCTTTTATCCTTCGCGACTTTGGGTCCAGTTCTGGCACCTCCTGCTCCGTCCACTACAAGTTCGACTGAGTCAACCATCGGAACAATGGAGCCTTTCTCCTGAACATTAGTCATGCTGTCGTGCAGCGAAGTAAGATGTGCCTCTATCGCTACGCGCCATATCGTATAATTTTCTGTTGAGAACATTGGCACGGTCCTAATCCTTAAAATATCAGCCATTGATAGAAATAGGATATAGGATGCAATGAAGAGATGCAAGATGCACTGAAAATGGGTTTTCTAGGATCTTTGTTCGAGATAGACCAGTTTCAGAGAACAATGATCAGTTAAGAACATTGAGCTCTGATACCAATTGTTGGTTCTGAGACGTGGTTCAGGTGTAGAGGGGGGGGTGAATACACCTGAATACAAATTTCGTTCTCAAACGCGAAGTCAGCTCTAGCTGAGTTTGCTACTGACTGAGTCAGGAAGCCAAATATACTTCAGATTGCGTGGTTCTACTGATTTCAGCTCTACTGACTTTAGTCAGTCGTTCAGTATCAGAGTGTGTGTGTGCGGAAGTGTAGGCCCTATCAAACGTCAGGGTTAGAAAACACCGGTTTATGCTGAGTTTTATGAAGTACAGTATTGAATGCAGTATGAGCAGTTAGAGAAAAGAGTAAATCAACATAGCAATTTTTTTTAAGTGGTTCGGACACACTGGGTCCTACGTCCATTGTCCTGACCAAAGCAGGATACTTGTTATATTTATACTGAGCAAGTCTCAGTTGGTCTGTTCACTGGACAGACACAAAAACCTGAAGCTTATACTGAGCAAGTTCTCAGTGATCTGTGCGCTGGACAGATTCTCTACTTATAGTCGTAGTGACTTTTACAGGGGTTTCAAACTTTAAGAGTTTGAGTCTTCTCAAACTAAGAGGAAGTTCTTACAAATAAGAACGGTTTCACAAGGATGTGAACTTCCTCGAGGTTTCTAAGCTAAAGATATTACAATGAAGCTTGTTTATATAAGAGAAGGGGAACAGATATAACTCTAAGTGATGAACTAAAGTGGTTTTTCAATGGACGCTAGTTCTTCACTGGATTCTGCGTTGAGAGTGTTAAGAGTTTGTGCGTAGATAGCTTGGGTTCCCGATGTCGTCTCTGCATGGCGACTTCTCTTATTTATAGTCGTCGATGGTGAATAGATCCGTTGGAGGGAGGTCTAGCCACGTGTCGAAACGATAAGGAAAACGGATCCTTTATTTTGAACGTTGGTGAGTAGGTGCACTGTAGAGATTCTCCTCTTTTTCAGTCTGAGAGCAGCTTTTGTCAGAGCAATAGATCGTTGTCGGCTCCTTATTGGTCGAGGTAGATTGGTAGGTGAGACTTGTCAAACATTAAGGTTGAACTCTAGCCTACTGAGTTCTAACAACTGAACTCGGCTAAGCTATTACAGATATAAAGGTACAATATTCAGCTAGGGTTTTGGGATCTATCAAATATATCCATCTACTGAATCCTTATCCCAACACAAATTAATATCTTTTGTTCTTCACACAGTATGGATCTGAATCACCCTGAATTTTCCATTTCCAAACAATTTTTTAGTTCTCAGTATCAACAAAGCTCCTAATATTATCTAAATTCTATCTCTTCAAATCTGAACCAAATTCTTGCCTCTCATTTCATGTCTTCTTCACAAAATATTTCTCGCAGTTTGTTTCCAGGCGAACAATGTCCAAATAAAAATCCAGGGGTCCTAAAAAATTCTTGGTGTGTGAAAGAAGATGTAGCATATGGGACATCAACCGATGTCGTTGATGAATAGTCACAGATGAGTGAAACTATGACAAGGGATTTTCTCATATATACGAAGGTGTAATTTCTTGCTTTGGTGTCACGTACCTCAGGAGGCCTGATGAGCAAGATTTGACAAGATTACTCAATATTGGGGAACAACGTGGTTTCCCTCGGAATGATTGGTAGTATTGACTGCATGCATTGGCAATGGAGAAATTATCCGAATGAGTGGGCTGGACAATTTACAGGCAAAAGTGGAGCACCAACAATCATTTTGGAAGTTGTTGCATCTTATGATTTATAGATATGGCATGCATTTTTTGGAACACCAGGTTCAGGAAATGATATCGACGTAGTACACCGATCTCCCATTTTTAATGATGTTTTAGAAGGTCAATCATCAAATGTTAGTTATTTAAAGAATGGTCGCCAAAAGATTGAGCATATTATCTAACTGACCGCATATATCCATCACGGGCTGCATTTGTTAAGTAAATTATTGTTCCACAGCTCCCAAAGCACAAGTTGTTCGCTCAACACCAAGAGTCTGCTAGAAAGATGTCGAACGAGCATTTGGAGTTCTACAAGCTTGTTTTACATTTATTTGACATTCATGTCTTGTTTGGGACAAGGATTTAATGGGAAAATTATGATGGCTTGTATTATTATGCACAATATGATAGTTGAAGATGAAAGGGAGTTGTACCTAAATTATTATGATATTGCAGAATTTCTTACGGATATACCTCCAAGTGTACAAGTAGAAGAAGATGAACCGTTTCACTACTCTAGTTCACGCATTATAAGTCTTCTCTCGCATATGGTTAATAGAGACCAACTTCTAAATAAAGAAGCTGATATCGCCCTTCGGAATGACTTGATTGAGCATATATGGTCGATATTTGGCACTTATGTAAAATATACATTAGTAGTATCCATTTTGTATTTCATTCATCTATTTGTAGCTCGATTATATATTTTGATTTACGTATTTTTAATCTTCTTGTAATCTTCAATTTTAGCAAGTATAAACTTTTTGTTTGCATGGTGATAATTTTTTGATTTTAATTCCTAATTTTAAATAAAATTTCTAATTATATAGAATTGAAAATGAATTTTAATTTAATAAAAATATTATCGATAGTAATTAGTTAAAATTAAATCAAAAAGAAAAATTAAAGTTAAATTGGTTGTGAGTTATTGATGGAGGACATAAATTAAATTAGATAGTGGATTGTGTTAGGTTATGAGTCAGTGGTTTGTCTTAAAAACCACTTAGAGGATACTTAATATTATTTTATCGAAGTTCTTGTAATAGGACTTATCTGTTTATCGGTAATGGGGGAAATCATAGTGCTTCATGCTATGGAATTGAAGATCCCAAAACTCGGCTTGTATCCTTTGTGTAGTGTCGATAGGACTAGATGATGTAATAGGCTAGACAGATTATATTTTTCATTATCGTTTTTGTCTAAGTCCTGTACGGGGTAAATGTTGGATTGATCTTCAGTAGGAAGTTTACTTTCCAGAACCTCACATCATCAGTGTAAGAGTTTATGTTCTCTAGTCATCAGCTGACCCCGCTCAGTAGAAGACATCTCATCAGCTGACCGACATCAGTAGAAGAACACGGTATTCAAAGCTCAGTACCTTCAAGAGTCATCAGCTGATTCCGCTCAGTAGAAGACATCTCATCAGCAGACTCAGACGAAGAAGACATAGATCTTATCGTGCCCATCAGTATCCGACAGGAAACGACCCAGCTTTAACTTCATTCGAAAGTCAGCAGAAGATCATACGAGGATGAGTGAGAGTCAACTCCGATGAAGACCGATGTCTGACAAATCTCACCTACCACAAACCTCGACCAATGAGAAGCCATCTAAGCTCTACCTGCTCTGACCTACTAAAGCTGCTCTCAGGCACATTAACCAACAACTCTGCTGCAACAATTCGAACT
This sequence comes from Lavandula angustifolia, assembly GCA_028984105.1. Taxonomy (NCBI): domain Eukaryota; kingdom Viridiplantae; phylum Streptophyta; class Magnoliopsida; order Lamiales; family Lamiaceae; genus Lavandula; species Lavandula angustifolia. The sequence goes on from CM054803.1 coordinate 31,278,788, forward strand.
TATGGTCGTTTTCCTTGGACGTTTGTGACACATGGCATCGTCCTCTTCAACGGGCAAATGTCTGGGTCACAACTATAAATAGAGAAGTATTTCTGAGCTCCACGCACGGGATATCAAAGGGATTACACGCTCAAGCTTTCGAAACACTCTAGCGATTTCAAGAAGATCCAGTGAAGAACTTGCTTAGCAGAATATTTTTAGTTCTTCTCTCTAGAGTTTCTTTCTTTAGATCCCTCTTCTCTATCTAAGCTCAATCGTTCATATCTATAGCTTAGAACCTTCGAAGGAGTTCACATTTGTGACTGTTCTTATCGTAAGAACTCCTTCATAGTTGGAGAAAATCCCCTCCCCTTCAAATTTAGGTTTGAACTGTAAAGTCGCTAAGGACTATAACTTAGAAGGGTCTGTCCAGTGCACAGATACCTTGTTGAGGCTTGCTCAGATTAATCAACAAGACCTCTGTTCGCTCAGCAGACCGTGGACGTAGGATCTTGCGTATCCGAACCACGTTAAAAATTGCTTGTGTCGTTTACTGTTTTATTGCACTGCATACAAATCTTTTACAAACTCATACTTTGCATAAAACGTATTTGAAAAGTGCACTAGCTAAAATAATTTGGTTTACGAAAAACACGTTTTCAACTGAGACGAAATCTACCGGACCCTACACACTTATCCGCACAAAAGTCTCCGACTGAGAATCAAGTACTGACAAAAGTCAGTAGAAGAGACTCAGTAGCTGACTCACTCTGACCCGCGATCAGAAGGTTACTATCTGGCACTGTTCATCAGTTGCAATCTACAGCTCAGCTGTCCTTCGCGTTTGAGAAAAAGAACTTGTACTCAGGTGTATTCACCCCCCCCCTCTACACCTGACTCTCGTCTCCGGACCAACAATTGGTATCAGAGCAACGGTGTTCTTCTGATCATCAGTTCTGAAACTATTGGTCTTCTCGAACAGATCCTGAAAATATTTTTCACTGCACAAGCATCTCTTCATACATCCTTATACTCTCACCCATAATGTATGATATGTCAGGTATTCGGATGGTGCCGATGTTCTCTGTGGAGAACTATACGGTATGGCGCGTAAGGATGGAGGCACACCTTACATCGCTGCATGACAGCATGACTGACGTCCTAGAGACATGACCTATCATTCACATGATCGACAGTGTTCAGTTTGCCAACGTGGGAGGTGTAGGAGCACAGACCGGTGCTAAAGTTGCTAAAGATAAATCAGCCTTCACGCCTGAAGAGAAAAAGCTGCACAACCTCGACCGAGTTGCGCGGAATGCAATCCTGACTACGCTCAGCGATTCACACCTCGGGAGGGTGCAAGATGCAAAACGGCAAAGGAACTTTGGGATGCCCTGGCTGTACTGAGCCAAGGAACCCCGCAGATCAAAGAAAACAAGCTCGAGCTAGAGCTACAAAAGTTCTACACTTTTGCCATGGAGCCCAACGAAACCATTGACGAACTTAGCGTCAGATTTACAAACCAGATCAATGTGATCAACGGGCTGGGGAGGACGTTCACCAACAAAGAGATGAACACAAAGATCTTGAGAGCGTTGCCTCGACTGAAGTGGCTTCCTTTTGCTACTTATTTACGTCGCTCAGATCCTAATGCTCTAACTCCTGATGTTATATTTTTAGAATTAAAGACGGAGGAATTTGAGCACAGCCTACCCCAACGATGTTCCAGTGCTCCAGCTGACACTCAAACAGATCATGCCTACAAAGCAACAGTCAGCAAAACTGGAGCCAATCCTATTTCTTCCAGCAAGACAGTAGCTACGACAGATGCTAAGTCTTCCGAGACACCTGCTACTGATCAACTTGCACTCATGGCTCTTAAATATCAAAGAGAAAAGGAAAGAGTCAGGAAGCTGAAGAAATATCACAGAGACTCTCCCTGAGGTAAAAAGGATTATCGAAAAAGGGAAGAATCTAAATCATCTACAGATTGCAGGAACGCAGAACCTGCTGCTAGTCCATCCAACGACTCAGCTGGAAAAAGCAGCAGAACATCTGTATCCTACAACTACAAAAAGGAGGGACACTATCAGTACGACTGTCCCGAACTCTCAGCTGCTCAACGAGCAGAACGGCAGGCCAGACGCGAGAAATTTGCCTCGAAGAAGGCAGGCCTATATCGCCGGAGAGATATCCGATGACTCAATTGAGGAAGATATATTTATGTATTCTTCTGAAGATGAAGCTGCATTTGTCGCTGTTGAGGTCGGAGAATCAGATCCTGAATCAACAGCTGAATATTGTCTGATGGCCGGAGAAGAGGCCGAGGTAAACTCGAAACTTAATATAACCTCCTCTTCACATAGCACACACGACACGTCACAGATGAACCTATAGACGTGGTACAAGCATATGATGATCTACTAGAGGAGCAGATTCACCTGAGTAGAGAGTTCTGCAGAACTATTCAGGAACTGGAACAGGTAAAGGCTGAGAATCAGAGACTTTCTTCTGATTGTCAGGTCTCTACTGATTCGGAGAATCTAGTTGTGAGACTCAAGGAAGAGATTAAATCTATTATGACTAAGTCTCAGCTTCAAGAAACTCAGCTATCAGTTCTGACCAAAGACAATTCTGAGAAAGATACTGAAATAGCCCGACTCAGTCAGAAGCTCGCAGAAGTCGAAAAGGATTATGAATCACTTCGGAAAAGTGATGAGGTCTGGCGAGGACTGATAACTGAACAGTGCCTAGGAGCTAAAGAGAAGTTGGAAAGCATGCTCAGAGCGCAAAGGCCACTAGCCATGAAAGAAGGACTTGGCTACACTCATGAAGCTTCCACTTCAACATCAAAAAGCTCAGAAATGCTGGATGATAGGTTCGTCAGAGGAAAAGCTCAGATCACCGAATCAACACCTCAGGCGAAGAACAAACAGAAGATGATTGCACCTCAGCCGAGCAACAAGAAACAACTGACCAATGGTTCTAGCCCCAGGACACCACGATCGAATTCAGGGGGAACCAAGAAGGTCAGGTGGGCAGAACAGTACAGTGAACCACTATATGAACATCCAGCATAGTATGATTCGTACTACTATGAGCCTAGGGTCAGGAGGAGCACAAAGACTCAGAAGAAGAAAGCTCCTGAACCCAAAACTGCCAGAAAGTCAGTATCTCCAAGTCCTGTGGAGAAGAAGGCTGACAAGGTTTAGAAGAAAAGTCTCAGACTCCTAAGGTCCCGAGACAGATCTGGGATCTGAAATCACCCACTAACACTTAAGGACCCAAACTGAACCAAAGGGTACCTAAAAATGTTTCTATTTTGCAGGTGCATAAGGACCCTTGGATTGTGGACAACAGCTGCTCAAGACACATGACATATCAAAAGAGCCTGCTGACCAATTACGTACAAAAAGATGGTCCCAAAATTGAGTTTGGTGACAACTCTAAAGGCTATACAAGGGGATAAGGAACACTGAACATTGGGACTGCTTCAGTTCCAAGAGTAACATATGTTGAAGGACTTCAACATAATCTCCTTTCGTCGATCCAATTCTGTGATAATCTGAATAGAGTTATCTTTGACGCTGGTTTCTGTGATGTTGTTGACAAATCTACAGGGAAGACAGTGTTATCAGGTTCGCGGAAGAAGAATATCTACGTTGCAAATTGGAAAACCGCAGAACCTGAGGCTTGCTTACTTGCTCAGACGAAATCCAGTGATAAAACAGGATGGCTGTGGCACAAAAGACTCAGTCACCTGAACTTCAAGACTATGAACAAGCTAGCCAAGAAATCTAAAGTCAGAGGACTGCCTAATGAAGCGTTTATCAAAGATAGAAATTGTGAGGCATGCTTGAAGGGAAAGCAGACAAAGAAAAGCAATCCACTAATTCCGTCACCTTCCACTGATGGAATCCTTCAACTGCTACACATGGACTTGTTTGGGCCAGCCTCTCCAGTGACTATAAGAGGCAAGAAGTATGCCCTCGTCATTGTTGATGATTATTCTCGATATATGTGGGTCATCTTCATAGCCAACAAGTCTGATGTCATGACTGAGTTACCCAATCTGCTGAAGAAACTCAGTGTGGAAAAGGACATCAAGATACAGAGACTTCGCTCAGACCGAGGAACTAAATTTCTCAACTCAGTAGTAAAAGAGTACTGCGATAAAGAGGGCACGAGACATCAGCAGCTCGCACCCCTCAGCAGAACGGACTTGCTGAACGTAAGAACAGAACACTTAAAGAAGCAGCAAGAACGCTCCTAGCAGACTCTGGACTACCCTCAAAGTTCTGGGCTGATGCTACTGACACCGCCTGTTACACTCAGAATCGCTCACTACTTACACAGCAACACATGAAGACACCTTACGAACTGTGGAAAGGGAGAATTCCTTCTATTTCTCATTTCCATATCTTTGGTTGTCCTTGCTTTATTCACAATAATGGGAAAGATCAGTTGAAGGCCTTTCATAGCAAATCTGATCAAGGAGTATTCTTAGGATACTCTCGAGTCAGTAAAGCCTTCAGAGTCTTTAACTATCGGACTCTTTGCGTGGATGAAAGCCCTCATGTTGTTTTTGATGACTTTGTTGCTGAGGATAGGAAATCGAAGAAGACAAATACTGAAGATGTCAGCAGCAAGCTACAGGATCTCGCACTGAACGATAAAGCAGAAAAGATCCAGCATTGTTGGGATGATGAGTCAGACGATGAGGAAATCCAGACCCATCCCGGAAGAATTGTAGCTAACCTGGTTGATTCTACTGAAAATAATCAACATCAGGTAACAACGGTCGATGAGGAAGCCCCAGTGGTAACTGAGACCTCTACTGAGAATATAAACTCAGGGGGAATGACAAATGTTCCTGAGCTAAATGCCCTTGAACCTGGAAACTCAGTAGATCCTAAACTTCTTACTGAATTGCTTCAGTCACAGAATAGCACTACTGAAATGCCTAACACTCCTGTTGACTGTGCAGAAGTAATCTTAGAAGAAGAAGCCAAACTCAGACGTTCATGGCTTGACGCTCACTCTTCTGATCTTATCATAGGAGATCCATCAGCAACAATAAGGACGAGATCCAGATTAAGCCAAGGAGAAAGTTCGCTCTACTCCTGTTTCTTGTCCACTGAAGAACCTCAGACGATAGAGGATGCTCTTAACGGTGCTGACTGGATCACTGCTATGCAAGAAGACCTGAACCAGTTCATTCGAAACGAAGTTTGGGAGCTTGTTGACAGACCTAGACATCAGCACGTGATCGGCACTGAGTGGTTCTTCAAAAACAAGCGAGATGAAAACAACGTCATTGTCAGAAACAAAGCTCGACTAGTTGCCAAGGGATACTGTCAAGCAGAAGGAATAGACTTTGATGAAACTTTCGCTCCAGTTGCCAGATTAGAAGCTATTCGTCTGTTCCTAGCCTATGCAACGCATCAAAGAGTTAAAGTATATCAAATGGATGTAAAGTCAGCGTTTCTGAACGGCGTACTGAAGGAAGAAGTCTATGTGGAACAACCGCCCGGCTTTCAGCAGGGACATCACGTGTACAGAGTTCGAAAAGCTTTGTATGGGTTAAAACAAGCACCCAGGGCTTGGTACGATACCCTACCGTACTTTCGCTTCGTAAAGGTTTTCGAAGGGGACGAGATCGTCACTCGTTCAACATCAAGTCGAGATGACATCCTACTGGTGCAAATCTACGTGGACGACATCATTTTCGGTTGCAGAAACGTGACTATATGTCAACAATTCGAGAAAATGATGAAGGAGAAGTTCGAGATGTCCATGATGGGGAGATGAACTATTTCCTTGGATTTCAAGTGAAGCAATCACCTGAAGGAATATTCATCAACCAAGCCAAATACACTCGAGACCTCCTGAAAATATTCGGCTGCGACTCAAGCAAGCCAGTTAAGATCCCCATGAACACAAATTTTAAAATTGATCTAGACAGAGAGGGAGCTTCTGTTAACTCTACCGATTATAGAGCTATTATTGGTTCTTTATTATATTTAACAGCAAGCAGACCTGATATAACTTATGTTGTAGGTGTATGTGCAAGATTTCAGGCGAATCCCAAGCGAAGTCATTTGGACTCAGCAAAGAAGATTCTGCGATAGCTGAAAGGAACACCTGACGCAGGGTTATGGTATCCTGCTGATGATAATCTTATACTAACAAGTTATTCTGATGCTGATTATGCAGGATGCAAGATAGATCGAAAGTCAACTTCTGGAACATGTCAGTTCCTAGGCAGCAAGCTGATATCATGGTTTTCAAAGAAACAACACTCAGTGGCGACGTCCACTACTAAAGCTGAGTACATGGCTGCTGGAAGTTGCTGTGCCCAGATCCTTTGGCTTCGACAACAATTGCGAGATTATGGAATTACTCAAGATGAAGTGCCCATCTACTGCGACTCCACTAGTGCGATTGCTATAACTCAAAACCCAGTTCTTCATACAAGATGCAAGCACGTGGACATCCAACACCACTTCATCAGAGACCATGTCGAGAAGAAGGATATCAGAATGGAGAAGATCCATACTGACAAACAAAGGGCAGATATACTGACCAAACCACTAGTTGAGAACAGATTCAGAGAATTATCAGTTGAGCTAGGTCTACTGGATCCCACTGAGTCTTGTCAGTAGGAGGAAACAAGATCGACAGTCGAAGACTCGCACTTTGATTCGGTCGGGTGAATCATACAAGCATACGATAGGGGGGAACATGGTTATCAGCACTACAAAGATCCTCCTGAGTCATAACGGTAACCAGCTGATCGTAAAAGTTCAGCTGAAGAGGTTTGCGTAGTTAAAATATTTAATATTCTCAGAAGCATGCTCGCATTTATTATATCAGTCGTTTGCATTTAGTAGATAATGAACATTTATTTCCCGACATTAAGTTTTTAAGGTTTAAGTCAGTAGAAACCGTTTTCATTTAAAAAGCTTAGACTTTAATGCTGCCTGCAACGCATTTAATGCATGTCTTCTCACCTTACTTTATCTGCGCATATCTTACGTGGGTCTAGGTTAGAGGCGGCTAATATAATCATTCTGTTTATAACATCAGATCACAGCCGTCATTAAAAAGCGAGTTTTCATCTCAACCGTCCGATTAAAACCGATTGATCTTCATATCTTATAAAAACTCTCGCCTTCTCCTCTAATCTATCTTTTTTCGCCATTATCGCACTTAGAGCAACCGCAAGCATTCAGTTTTCGTTCTCTTCAAACTGTTTCTGTTTTACACTCGTGCTCCTTGTCTACGGTAATTTCTTAATCTTCTGCTTAAACTCAAATCTAACTTACTCTATTTTCAAGTGCTAACGAGCTTTTTGCAGATATCAATGGCGATTGTTTTGACCCCACCCCACATTGAGGAGATCATCAAGTCTAGGGTTCAATTTGAACCGACGATGGTGCTCCATCAGGCAGACCTTCCTTACTTAGAGCCCGTTTTCTCGGCTCTTGAAGAGTCTGGCCTTGCGCTTCTAGTGACGAAGCATCCGCGATCGTATCTCCCCCGCCAGGTGGCAGAAGTTTACTATAACTGGCGTTCGGTGGAAGATACAGATGGAGAGATGTCCCAGATCGCTTATATGAGGGAAGTGGCCCCTCAAAAGTGGGAATCCAGCCACGCCGATTACATTCCTTTATGAACAAGATCGGTGTCCTAGCAAGAAACAAAAGACACAATTCAATTCAAGTGGGAAAGGGAAATCAAGGATAGGATCAAGCACACACTAGGAGGAGCTCGATCATCTTAACCGCATGACTTCTGATTTTGCAGGTTTTATGAACCGCATTAGTGGTCGTCTTGGAAGCATGGCAGCAACCATGAATAACAACTACGAACTTGAGCTTAAGGCAGCTGACGAAGTGCGAGCTTCTCGACGGGGTTTGGCGAAGGAGATGGATGTTATTCCCGGATTGACTAAAGCTCAAGGATTTAGAGCAGCAAATTTGATCGGAGAAAGGCCAAGTATGATGGATATTTTCTATTCCCTTGATTCGGTCGAGTCAAAGAAGGAATATGTCCTTGAGCTTCTCAAGTTTGATTAGATTATGTTAGATTTAATTATGTATGACTGATTTATGTTTGTTTATGTTTATGTATGACTGACTACTATGGTTTTTATTTAAATTTATGTAAGACATTCTCATTTTATGTTCAATTAGATTTTTTTATGTTTAAATTTTATTTTTTTTGTTTCAAAATGTTATAATATATAATAGAATATGATATTTTGTGTACAAATTTATTTAACAAATTTATTAAGTTGATTCCATTCCTTCAGTCAAACCAAACAGGTTTTGGAATCAAGTTCATTTCTGCTGCAACCAAACAACTGTTTTCAGGAATCATTCCTTCATTCCATACCTCCAGGAATGATTCCTAATTACGATTACATTCCTTTCTGTCAACCAAACGGGGCCTAAGTATGGATCCGAGGATGTTAAGAAAATAAGTAAAGGAGATGGAACAGGAGAGTAAGAAAAAATAAGGAATTAATATTAATACAAATAAAAATAGAAACTTAATGTTTGGCAGTGACACATTATTCTCTGCTTGCTGAAGTATCTACTGGACAGCATGTTTAGATTCTTACTTGTTGCATAGATTCTAACGAAAAAGTGAAAAAAGAAAAAAAAATTAATTCAGGTTTTAATGGCCAAATACATCCCATGATACTCTTGTGACCCAATCGTAACCCTCCATTTTCCTCTCCACTGGTTTCGGCTCCTGCCTCGTGTCACTTTTCCATCCTCAGCCTCACATTCTCTAAAATTTAAACAAAAAAAGAAAATAAGAAAATGCCAACTTCCATCCTCGACCACCATTCTCCCTTTCCAATTTGCAGTTTTCGCAATCTAATAAATAATGAAACTTTGAGTTTTGTGGGGTTGAAGAATTGAAAAGATGGCTGCTTTACCAAGAAATTTCGCAGTTTTGCCTGAGCACATCTTTCTTTCTCCTCAAAGCCCCACTAAAGTGCTCAAGCTTTCTATCTCTAGAACCCATGGCTTTGAGTCTAGATGCAATATCAAGATCCTAGGAACTAGAATTAGGGCTGTTAAGAAAGAGGAAATTACCGTTCTTGATGAGATAGATAAAGAATTGGAGACTAAGGTAAATGGTAACGCGAATGGGAATGGTTATGGTAATGGGAAATTCTCTTACGGTAATGGTTCCGCTGGGACTTATTCTAATGGGAGTGCGAAAGTTGGGGGTTTAAATGGGAGTTTGATTAACTATGTAACTGGGAATGGGAATGGGAGTGCGGCTGCTAAAACTGGAGTGGAAGTAGTGAAAGTGGATGAAGTGATTAGTGGGAAGAAGAAGACTGTTGAAGAGATAGGGCTAGAGGATGCGTGGTTTAAGCGAAAAGGACAAGATCAAGTGGAGGTACGCTGAGATTTCGTGATATTCGAGGCTATCATGTTGTTTCTTCATATATTCAAATTTGATGTTATGCATAAACTTACGCAAATTTTCGTTTTATTGGGTTCGAATGCAGTTGCTATGGTAGTATGAACTCGTCGTTTTAACTGGCTCTATCTAACTATGAGCGCGTTGTTAGTTTTAAGAAACTAAGGTTTAATGATCTTTTTCCTAGAACAGTGGATGCCTGATGTCTTCATCATGGGTGGAGATATTCCAGAATTCCGTATTTTTATGACTCTATTTGGATGCATTTGTGGTAGGAATGTGAAAACCCGGTTATGTATTAATCCCTCCATCCCATTGATAATTGCCCCTTGGCTTTCCGGCATAGGAATTAAGAAAGTAGAGTAGGTGATAAAGTAAGAGAGAGAAGATAAGTTAGATGGTGAGAGAGTGGATGATAAAGTAGGAGAAAAAATATAATAAAATAAGAGAGAATGTAGTATTTTTTTCTTTTTTTTTAGGAAAGGGGCCATTTCAAATGGGACAAATCGAAAAGGAAAAAGGGTCATTATCAATGGGACGGAGGGAGTACTATTTTGAGTGCCAAATTTACCTTGAAAATAATGTTCTTTACAGGTATCTGTTGCCCCTGGTGGCCGATGGAACAGATTCAAGACATATTCAACTATTCAGAGGACACTGGAAATATGGGGATTTGTTCTTAGCTTTATATTCAAGGTTTGGTTAAGCAATAAGAAGTTCTCATACAGAGGTTAGCTAGTTCAGCTAAAGTATTTTAGTTCCAAAATCTAAGAGAGTGTATGCTTTTCTTGTGTGTGTTGTATTAGCTCACTTTGAAGTCTAAGAGTCTCGATGGGAAAATTTAGTGTGCTGGCTATTATACCGAACCCATTGTCCCAAGATACATACGAATCTTTAGCAAAATTGTCCAAAGTGATATAAACTGTCTCTATAACACAATTGCCATGTTTAATTTGTTCTAGTGATTTTCCCTTCCACTCTATTGACCCGTCATAGTTCTAAGGAAACGTATAGGGCTGAGACTTCCCCAAAACGAGTAATTGTGTTTCTGTGGTTTAGCAGCTACCTGTGCCAAATTATGATGAGTGTTCTTTCTCTTTCTTTAAAGAAGTGAAATATCAATAGACTTGTATGGTTATAATGTCGTTTAATCCCTAAAAAAAGAAGATAATATGGTGATAGGACTTTCTCAGTATGATGCCGTAACAAACCTTTCATGGTGTTACAAGCTTGTACTACTAGACTATTAGCTTCTATTTCTTAAGAAATAAGAACCAGTGGCTCAAATTAGGATGCTTTCTCTGAGTTTGTGTGATGGTTTGTCCTCTAGTTCTGTGTGATTTCTCTGATAAATCACTCAACTTACTATTTGGATGGGATGATTTTTTTACCTGATTTATATGTTATATAAGGGATAACACTTCCATGTATAGGTGGAATGACAGAGGAAAACAAATCTCAGAGGCGAAAAGCACTGGCCAAGTGGTTGAAGGAAAATATTTTGAGACTGGGTCCTACTTTCATTAAAATTGGTCAACAGTTCTCTACTAGAGTAGACATACTACCTCAAGAATATGTTGATCAATTGTCAGAGCTCCAGGTAAAACTATTTTATCTGAAAATTCATATCCGCCATTCTCCCTTATACAACAACAATTTATGAGATAAGTGTGTTCTCATTGCATAAATTAAATTGAGAACTTCTCCACTTCTATCCTACTCGTCTCGATCATCTGCCTGATCGATGTTTGCTAGTTTGGAGCTACTTGTTTAACATATCACAAACAGAGTTTGCTACTGTTAATTTGTGTAGCAATTTTATACAACAAACATTTCTTAAGATGATCTTTTCATTTATTTCTTGGTTAAAATATTGAATTTCACTAGCAAACATAGTAAGAAGAAAAAAGTTAATGGCATCTCATTCATTATTTGCATCAGTCTGCATCTGCTTGCTCTTTTTGGCTCTGCAGACCTTCTTCCTTCACAACCTCTTCCTCATTTATGTGTCCTAGTAATTTATCATTTTATATGACATAATTATACTTAACTATAAATGGCCCGACAGAGATAATTTGCATAGCTACTTCGTGCAGGATCAAGTCCCTCCTTTTCCGTCAGCAACTGCTGTATCAATAGTTGAGGAAGAACTTGGATCTCCTCTGGATGATATATTTCAAAGATTTGACCGAGAGCCAATTGCTGCAGCAAGTCTTGGTATTTTATCACCATTGATGTACTGTGATATATTAATATTTTCCCTATTTAGGAGTCCCTCCGTCCTATTAGTAATGTACTGTCCCATTAGAACTGTCATGTTTTTTAAAAAGGCAAAGAACTTGTGGACTGAAATTAACTACCCAAAGTCAAACAATACACCACAAACACCACTTTCTTAATCTTTGTGCGCAAAATAAACATGACGTTACTAATGGGATGGAGGGAGTACTACCTAAGAGTTATTTATCGGACTAATAATTCCAATTGTAGGTCAGGTTCATCGTGCTAAACTGAAGGGGGAAGAAGTTGTTGTTAAAGTACAGAGACCTGGCCTGAAGGATCTCTTTGACATAGACCTGAAAAACTTGAGGGTTAGTTCGATTTTTACTGTTCCTTGATTCAGGTCCATATGCTAGTTATCACTTTAAGGCAACTTTGCATGAGCAGCTGACCATAGTAATCATCATGCCTATGGAACAAAAACAAATATATAGGAATTACGCTAAATTTTGTTTCATTTTTCTTCAGGTGATAGCGGAATATCTCCAGAAGATAGATCCAAAATCGGATGGTGCAAAAAGGGACTGGGTTGCTATATATGACGAATGTGCAACTGTCTTGTACCAGGTAACAAGTTCCTCACAACTAGAATGTTTAGGTGGCTAACTTGTATGTGGCAACACATACTTATTACAACGCAGATTTATACTTGAAATGTTTCGGTTAGGTCAGTAAATATTGAAGCTAACATTTTGTGTAATTTGTATCTAAAATAAGTATGATTCAACAATTTGCAGGAGATTGACTACACTAAGGAAGCTGCAAATGCAGAGCAGTTTGCAAATAATTTCAAAAACATGGATTACGTTAAAGTCCCAACTATAAATTGGGAGTACACAACCCCCCAGGTTTGACCTTTTAAAATTGTTGAAAATTTTAAGATTTAGATGTTTAATGTAATATAATTTTGACTAGATATTCCATATATTGTAGGTTCTAGTGATGGAATATGTTCCCGGGATCAAAATAAACAGGATACAAGCTCTTGATCAGTTGGGTGTTGATCGGAAGAGGTATTAGCCTCGTGCTCAACTTCTTTGCAAAGTATCTGTTGAATGTTAAATTATTGATGTTTGTTAATTCTCATTAGGTTGGGCCGATATGCTGTAGAATCATACCTGGAGCAGATACTATCGCATGGCTTCTTCCATGCTGACCCAGTGAGTACTCCCATCTACTTGTTGTGCCGTGATACTGATCTGTATGCTTATCAAACTAACATGTCTGGCTTCGAATTTTCTTTTGCAGCACCCCGGAAATATTGCTGTGGATGATGTTAATGGTGGAAGATTGATATTTTACGACTTTGGAATGATGGGAAGGTGTATTTCCTCTCTGCATTCCAGTAGAAAAGCATATGTTTCATTGCTCATGATTTTTTATTTAATTCTTGATTATCTTTATTAAAAGAAATAAATCCTCAGCCTTAAATATTTGCAGTATAAGTCCAAACATCAGAGAGGGACTGCTCGAAGTATTTTATGGAGTTTATGAGAAAGATGCTGATCAGGTTATTTTCTCTAAGTTTGGATTTGTTCTGCATAACTGCATGCCTGATATCTCTCATTTCCAAGTCAATATGTTATTGTTTTTTTTGTTAACGGAGATGCTTGCTTTAATTTGGTGCAGGTTCTTCAAGCAATGGTTCAAATGGGTGTTCTGGTACCAACTGGAGATATGACCGCTGTAAGACGAACTGCACAGTTCTTCCTTAACAGGTTTTCATTTCTTTCTAGTTCATGCTTCTTCTGGCCAAATTATGTTAATATAGAAATAGGCTTCAATTTGCTTGTCCCTCTCAATGTAAGAAATTGCGGACTGCAGCTTTGAAGAGCGGCTTGCAGCACAAAGAAGAGAGAGAGAAATGCAAACTGCGGAACTTGGATTCAAGAAGCCACTCACCAAGGAGGAAAAGATACAAAAGAAGAAACAACGTCTTGCCGCAATCGGTTAATCACTAATATCGATGAATTTATTAACAACTATTATGCTTGTCATTTCTAAAGTAGTTTTATTCTTTCTTTCTAATCTTAGGTGTGTTATGTGGTGTCAAACATCAGGTTGTTTGTACTAGAAACCTTTTTTTTTTTTTTGTTTATAGGAATCAGTCGAACTCAATGTATTTGTATTTGTATGTGTACTTTTACTGTTTTAAGTAACGAGTCAGGTCATTCGATATTAACTTAGCTGCATTTGCTGATTGGAAAATATGGTTTGTACTTTTAACAGGTGAAGACTTGTTGGCTATTGCAGCAGATCAACCCTTCCGGTTTCCTGCCACTTTTACTTTTGTCGTTAGAGCCTTTTCAGGTAATTCATTACCGTTCTTACTACAATGCTGACATATTCTGTTAGTACTGCTATTTACTGAAGTCATTTATCGGCACAGTGTTGGATGGTATTGGGAAGGGACTGGATCCTCGATTTGATATCACTGAGATAGCTAAACCGTAAGTATTATATAAATTGGAGTTCAAGTCCTAGATCGTCATTCTTTTTACAAACATACATTCCATGGACAACCACAGCTATGCTCTTGAATTGTTAAAGTTTCGGGAAGCTGGCATTGAAGTTATTATAAAGGCAAGATTTCGATCTTAGACAAGGATTAGATGCAATCGAAAGGAAAGAAGGTTGCTAAATCTTGATGTTATCTGTTTCTAGGACTTGAAGAAGGGATGGGATAGACAAGCTCGTGCATTTTACAACCTTTTCAGGCAGGCTGATAGAATTGAAAAGCTTGCTGAAATCATACAACGACTGGAGCAAGGCGATTTGAAGCTTCGCGTACGAGCTTTGGAATCCGAGAGAGCCTTCCAACGCGTTGCAACCGTACAAAGCACCATTGGGAGTGTAAGTTTGTGTATACTGACTTCATATTCCTTCTTGTTCGGCCTCACTCTAAACGTATCAAAGTGGTAAACGACAGGCGGTTGCTGCTGGAAGCTTGATCAATTTGGCGACAATTTTATACGTGAACTCCATCCAAGTTAGTGGTTCAAGTTCATGTTTTTAATTTGTAGTATTCAATCACGTATGGCTCCCTCTTTAACAGTAATTTCCTGTGTTCAGATGCCTGCTACGATTGCGTACGCTCTCTGTGCATTTTTCGGCTTGAAGGTTTTGATCGGCATGCTGAAGGTCAAGAAGTTAGACCAAAGAGAGAGGCTTATCACCGGTACTGCTTAGGGAAATTGTAAGAAGCTTGTATAAGTTTAACATGGTAGTTTTACTAGGTTAAGGATTGAGATTTTTGCAGCCGAAGGTTCCTTAAATTAGTTGTAAGATTGAATCTCAGATGTTTGAGATGTTATACTAAATGAAATATAGTTTTATCAAATCTTTGCCGTCGATTCTTCAGTTCAAAATAAATTAATATCTTAGGTGGATGCAATGGGCTAGAAACTCGTCTTAGAAAAGTGTGATTTGTTTATTTATTTTTTATTATCTCCGGAATTCTACATTCCATCTACTCTCTCATATTCTTCAATTTCTTGATAAAACCAAATTCTTCTATTCAATTTTTTTTTTGGTTTTAGGTTATCATTTTTAATCGTGTTTTGCTTTTCATTCTTTAGTTGATATTGATAATTAGCATTGATTAATTTGAAAAAAAACACTTAAAATCAAGATTTTAACTAATCTAGATTCGGTCTGACATGTAGCAAAATATTGGTCTGCCGCTAGCATCTTCTATTCTATTTTTTATGTTTCAATACATTGGTGGTGACATATGTATATGTATTAAAATTGAATTAATTATTTCAATTAATAATATTTTTGAAATAAAAATACACGTGTCACCATTTTATTAGTCGGACATATATTAAGACAATGGATTAGAGCATCTCACCGCCATACACCACACAATATCATTTTCTATTTTTGTGCCTAAGAAAATAAGACTTTTCAATGAGTATCAATTAGAGGTGTTACGGTACGGCATACCGCCCAAATTTTCTCATACCGCATACCGTGTCCGAAAACATGCGGTATGAGAAATTGCATACCGTTACCATACGGTCATTGCGGTATACCGTTGATCGGTATGCCGTAAGTGCGGTATGAGCAAGTATTCATACGGTTGCCATACCGGCCGTGCGGTATGCCTTACCGCATATCGGTATACCGATACAATGAGGTATACCGAAAGCAACGGTATACCGAAAGAACACCGGTATACCGAAGCATAAAGTATACTGAAAAAAAAACCTGTTAAAAATAAGAATATAAAGATGAACAAATGCAGAAAACATACAATTTTCGTCCAACAAATTACATTCGTAAATATCTAAGATAATGAATAGATGCAGAAACCAAAAAACCCAACAAGGGCACCATCCAACATCTCACAACAATCCAAATGCAAAAAACAGAAAACCCAAACAAGAGCACAATCCAACATCAAACAATCGAAAAGTCTACTAAATAATGTAATAATGTTATTAAGATGATGTTATTAATATAATAACGTTATTAAAATGTTACTTTAGTATCATTTTCAATTCATACAAAAGTATATATTATATCTTAGTTTTATAATAATATTATGAAATACTTTATAATATAACTATACCTTTAAAAAATAAAATATGAACTCTTTATGAAACATGGAAGTAGAGATCTCTTCTTTTGAAAAAGGAACTCATTTTTCGGAAAACATGAAGATGTCATATTTTCTTTTTTCTTTAATAATAATATCTATATTATTATATTTTAAAGTTCTTCATGATATTTTCAATTCCTCCTTCGTAGTAACATACATTTAAAAAATAAAATATGAACTCGTTATGAAACATGGAAGTAGAGATCTCTTCTTTTGAAAAACGAACTCATTTTTCGGAAAAACATGAAGAGGTCATATTTTCTTTTTTCTTTAATTATATAACTATATTATTATATTTCAAAGTTCTTCATGATATTTTCAATTCCTCCTTCGTAATAGACTTTTTGTGTTCCGTTTTCGACACAAAAATTAGAAAGTAATTTCAAATAGCATTTCATACAAAAGTATATATTATATCATAGTTTAATAATAATATCATGAAATACTTTATAATATAACATACATTTAAAAAATAAAATATGAACTCTTTATGAAACATGGAAGTAGAGATCTCTTCTTTTGAAAAACGAACTCATTTTTCGGAAAATATGAAGAGGTCATATTTTCTTTTTTCTTTAATTATATAACTATATTATTATATTTCAAAGTTCTTCATGATATTTTCAATTCCACCTTCGTAATAGACTTTTTGTGTTCCGTTTTCGATACAAAAATTATAAAGTAATTTCAAATAGCATTTCATACAAAAGTATATATTATATCATAGTTTAATAATAATATCATGAAATACTTTATAATATAATATACCTTTAAAAAATAAAATATGAACTCTTTATGAAACATGGAAGTAGAGATCTCTTCTTTTGAATAACGAACACATTTTTCGGAAAACATGAAGATGTCATATTTTTCTTTTTTCTTTAATTATATATCTATATTTTTATATTTCAAAGTTCTTCATGATATTTTCAATTCCTCCTTCGTAGTAGACTTTTTGTGTCTCGTTTTTGACACAAAAATTAGAAAGTAATTTCAAATTGCATTTCATACAAAAGAATATATTATATCATAGTTTTATAATAATATCATGAAATACTTTATGAACTCTTTATGATTTTCGTAATGACTAATGTAAGTAAATATCACTTTTTAATGTATCTAAATTTTAAAATATTAAATTTGCATTTAAAAGATACTATATTACAAAATATATATGGTATGTTTTCGGGTATGTGGTATATACCGTGATCGGTATAGATCGACATACGGTATCATTTCGGTATGCGGTATATATTGTGATCGGTATAATTTGGTACATGGTATGTGTCATAACATCGGTACATACCGGTAGTTCGATTTCAAACGGTATCTATCGGTATACGGTATGTACCGTTACTTTCGGTATGTACCGTATCCACGGTATGCTACGGTATACCGCGGTATAGAAAAATCAATACCTTTACCGTACCAAAAATCTTCGGTACGGTATGAAAATCTCGGTATACCAAAAAAATCGGTATTTCGATATATTTTCGATACGGTATGGGCGGTATACCGATTTTTCGGTATTTTTGAACACCCCTAGTATCAATTATAAACACAATGACTAGCTACTGAAATCTATTTGCTTTGTTGATTGGAGGTGCTTTATTAGGCACTCGAGATGAAGATTTCGGGCTTTTTTTTATCCTTTCTAGTTTCTTGGAGGTAAGGATGGTTTTTGGATTGTGATGAGGGATAACTGATGATTAACTTTGTTATGTCTAAAGCCCACAATATGTTTGATAAATTGTCTGTGTAGTGTGTCTGTCGATTTTGCTCATGAACTTGGATGTATTGCTATTTGTTAATGCTCTATTCTACTGGTTTTTGCCAAATTCTTGGAACCAAGCTGCCGCCTCTATGTATATACTACGTATTGATCAATCAACTTTTCCATCTTACTTGCTTGGAAAACTTTACGGATTTAAAATCGTTTTCTTATTTATTTCCCTCTTGCTGCATCCATTTAACATATCCAATATTCCAATTTTACTTGTTTTTTTTTGTCTGAGAGCTATTTCATGTGCTGCACTGTAGGCAATAAAAAGACTACGCCTTCTGACTTTGGACTTTTGAACCATAATGCTGAAGTTCAAGCTGGCTCTTCAGTTCCATTCTCTACTTGTATCACCTTTATCACTCAGTCGTTGCTGGGACCCCTGCATGCCACTTCTACTTTTCATCCAGGAAAAGGCTTACTCCTCAACCCCTATCACAAACTCTGGAAACTTTGTTTTGGCTGAATACCTCACTACCTCACTAAAGATTCCCAAAAGCAAGGCCGATGCAGTCTCCAAACGTTTCCCATCCATCAATTCGTCTGACAAGCCCGAAGCAGTAGTTCGGTTTTTCAAAACTCTTGGTTTATCTGATATACAAATCCATTCCTGTCTCCAAGTTCAACCTTGCATTTTATTTCTTGACGTCGAAACGAACCTCAAACCAAAGATAGCATTCTGTCAAGAGTTGGGTCTATGTGGGCCTCATTTGGGAATGATCATCTCCAAGAATCCATGTCTTTTGGTTGGCAGTCTGGATAAAAAGCTGAAGCCTAGCATTGGGGTCATCAAGGAAGCTCTTGAACTTAATGGAAGTCAAAACAGTAAGAAATATATCAGTGATCTTCTATTCCGTGTTCTTTCAAGGTACCCGTGGTATATTGGCAGTAATTCAAGATTACTTTCTAACGTTACCTATTTGAGAGATTGTGGAGTCGTTGGTACTCAGATAATCATGGTGTTGAAGACCGAACCTAGGCTCTTTAACTTGCCCGATGCACAACTCAAATGTCTTGTTTCACGAGTAACAAACATGGGTTTTGAAATAGGATCGAGGATGTTTGTTTATGGTATTTGGGGTCTCTATTGCAATAGTGATGAGACTATCAATAGAAAGGTTGAATTGTTCCAGAGTTTTGGTTTCTCTAGGGATGAAAGCAGTGAAGTAATCGTGAGGTCACCTGGCCTCCTCAAGACATCAGAGGCAAAGTTAAGATGTGGCTTTGAATATTACCTGCATACTCTTAAGCTCGAAAAATCAATTCTGTTATCTTTACCCCAACTTTTGTGTCTTAGCATGGAGAAGAGAGTGATTCCACGATGCAAATTACTGGAAACATTGAAGGCAAGGAGTCTTTTAAAGAAGGAACCAAGTTATGCTACATGGTTAATTTTGTCAAATAAGTTGTTTGTGGACAAGTATATATTGAGGTTTGCAGATGATCCCAAAGTATTGCAGGTTGCTTATGACAACCACCTTTTGGAATCTCCAAAAGGTTAAATGTCAACTGCCAGTTTTTTACCCCATTTCATGGATAGGGCCTTGTTTCATTAACACTTTTTCTTTTTATGTAATTTATTTTGTTATATTGTTTGCACTTCGTAATATTCGTTAATCAATTGTAGTTTCTTGTTCTGTTTCATTTCAATGAAGCTGTTTACTATGTTTCCAGCACCTACAGAATTCTGGTTGCAGAGAGTCAAAAAAAAGAGCAAACACAGGATTCGACCCGGCTAGATTTACACGTCTGGATTTTGTTCATATCATATCATGATGGATGTTTGTTCTTCATTTTCTTTCCTATCCTTTGATTGGCCAACTGTTAGGCCTTTTACGCATTTTGATCCTTTTGTTGTGATGGTAGTATCCTCTTTCGATGCTTCATCACCTGACGATGTACATATATATTTTTTGATATAGACAGGTTGGGGGTCTGCCTAACCCCCCACCCGTTCAGGGTGTTTGATGTAAAAAAAAAAAAAAAAAAAAAAAAAAAAAAAGCAAACACGGAAAGGGAAGAAAATCGGGGCTGGCATTTTTAATATTTGATACTCCTATCAAGTTAAAACTATTAGCTAGCTATGATGATATTGAGCTTGACCTTGAAATAACTTTGATCCCTCTCTTGATCTTATGATACATGAACTTACTTAGCCTGTCTTATTCTTCTTGAACAAAGAAAAGGCAGCCTTGAAGTTGCATGTTTACAGCATTTACTGTTTTCAGGGAGCAAATTCTTGACAGTTTGCTTCAAAAGCTAGCTTTGCAGCCGAAAGGTAGGAACTGCCATGAGATGATTGGCCCTTGCAACAAGGGCAAACTCCTTGGTCATGTCCAGCTCCTTTGGCTGCATGCCATTTGGCAGCTTCCAATCAAAGCAATGGACTAATTGTGAAACAATTAGTCGAACTTGGATGAGCCCCAGTTGCATTCCGGGGCAACCTCTTCTCCCAGAACCAAAAGGGAGGAGCTGGAAATGCTGTCCCACTGCCAGCAAACCTCTTAGGTATGAACTTCTCCGGATCAGTCCACACATTTGGATCGCGTCCAATTGGATACGCGTTGATGATGATTTTTTATTCCTTTGGTATGTTATAGCCGTTAACCGTGCTGTCTTGGATAGAATAGTGAGGAAGCAGCAGTGGAGCCACTGGATGCAGCCTGAAGGTTTCCTTCACAACCATGTTGAGATAATCGAGTTTGTCGAGGTCAGACTCCTCAACCATCCTCTTCAATCCCACCACTTGCTCCAATTCTTGCTGTACTTTTTCCATTACTGGTGGATTTCTTAACAATTCTGAGAGTATCCATTCAACCGTTGATGCTGTTGTGTCCACTTTCACCAGTTGGGTGAGGATGAAGAAGACAAATGTGAATTGATGGAGTTGATTTCGATGGTTATGTTTCTTTGTGATGCTTGTTAAAATATATTCATAATCTATTTCTCACTCACTGAAAATCGAAATTGAGAAACTCCTCTATACTACATTTAAATGCAGATTTTCCAACAATGCTTACAATGTGGTTGTCCGGATGTGGATTTTCATAAATGCGAAGTCAGACAAATCATGCGCCTTCAATAATAAGCTAAAGACGTTTGTTCTAGTTTGTTAAATTTCCTCCTTGGTGATGTAGTCACTGTTTGTGCATTATTGTAGGCTTGTAGCTTATCTAGTTCTAGATAAATGTATCTTAGTACAATATACAGTTGTCTTAGATACTATTTGGTAATTTGGGTTGGCGTGAAAATCTAGGAAATACACCCACATTTACTCGGAAACATTTTTCTATTTAATAATTTGGGTTCTTATGTTTTACAATAATAATGATTTTGGAAGTATGACATGTCATTTACATGACCAATATAATATAAATAGATCATTTTGACCACATGTGCATATTATCGATGGGAAACGAAAGGTATTTGGATGCAAGAATATAATGGCGTAAATGTAGTGGAAACTAAAGTGCACGAATGAACAGTTTGAAAGTGGGGATTTGATCGGGAAGTAGTCAAATGCTTATTATTCTCCTACTAATTATGAAATAGAAGTAATTGCAGTGATATGAGTCAGTGGTCAAAGAGATAATTGTTAGGGGATACATAAGATATGACTCAGTAGATGTTTCTGCATAGTTCATAAAATAAAGGAAAATTGTAAAATATGTAGAGACTACTAACAGAAGAGATTGTAAGTATGAGTCAGTGATTTTTGGGGGAAACTGTAGAGATACTAATTTGTATTGTTATGAGGAATTGAAGATCTCAAAACCCCTGTCCTAACCCCTGAGTGTCTGATGAACCTACATGATGTAATAAGCTTGATCTGCTTTGATCCTCATAGATTATTTTTGTCTAAGTCCCGTAAGGGGTAAATTGTTGGACCGAACTTCGTAGAGAAGTTAAAGTTCCGTAACCCCAAGTCATCGGTTTAGTAAAGCTCATTAGTCTTCAGAGTCAGTCGCTGGAAGCACTCAGTAGAAGATCATCCTTTAGCCGACTCAGATAGAAGACTCAGTACGATCAGCCTTGAACTACTGAAGGAGCTGCAACTCAGTTACAAACAGTAC
This sequence comes from Lavandula angustifolia, assembly GCA_028984105.1. Lineage (NCBI taxonomy): Eukaryota > Viridiplantae > Streptophyta > Magnoliopsida > Lamiales > Lamiaceae > Lavandula > Lavandula angustifolia. The sequence continues at coordinate 31,300,956 of CM054803.1, forward strand.
GAGAAAAATCGACAGTCTGATCTTTATCAGTCGGATGTCAACTGAGGAATACTTATGTTCAAGGTTCAAAGGAAGTCAACTCAGCTAGAAGACTGTTGTCTGACAAGTCTCACCTACCGCCACACCTCGACCAATGAGAAGCAAGCGAAGCTTACCTACTCTGACACAAAAGCTGCTCTCACGCACACAAAGTCAACCACTCTGTGGCAACATTCAAAAGTTATATGGTCGTTTTTCTTGCAGTCTTGTGACACGTGGCATGGTCCTCTCCAACGGATCTATGCATGAGTCTCAACTATATAAAGAGGTCGTCCACAAGAGACCAACGTTCATAACACGAACCAACGGGAACAGAAACGCTTTGAAGCTCACGAATACTTTCTCAAGCACTCTAGAAAACTCACTCTTACATCCAAATAAGAACTAGAAATCCCGGAGATATCCCCGTAGTTCTTCTCTACAGTGGTTGTTCCCCGATCTCTTTTCTAAGCCATCATTGTTAGATCTTAATCTTAGAACTTTAAAAGGAGTTCACTTTTAGTGAATCGTTCTTATTGTAAGAACTTCTTCATTGTTGGAGACAAAATCCCTTCAAACTTCGGTTTGAGTTCGTAAAGTCGCTAAGGACTATAACTTAGAAGGTTCTATCCAGTGTACAGAAACCTTGATGAGGCTTGCTCAGATTAATCATCAAGACCTCCTGTTCAGCGGTGCGTGGATGTAGGATCTTGCGTATCTGAACCAAGTTAAAAATTGCTCGTATCATTTACTGTTTTATTGCATCTGTGTTAAAACTGTTTGCAAAATCATTATTTCAGTAAAACAGCTTTAATAGTACACTAGCCAAAACTGATTTGGTTTGCATAAAACATTTTTCAAATAGACGAACTAAAACTGGGCCTACACTATTCCGCACAACATTCATGTACTGAATTTCTCAGTACTGACATCAGTCAGTAGAACGAGTTCAGTCCTTGAATCACTTTGCCCCGCAATGAGAAGGCCTAACTGTCAACTGAACCCGTTCGGCGAAGAAACTCGATCAAGGCCCGACCTTCGCGTTTGAGAAAAAACTTGGACTCAGGTGTACTCACCCCCCCTGCCGCCCCCCACACCTGATACTCGTCTCCGGAACCAACAATTGGTATCAGAGCGGTGTTCTTTTGATCATCATTTTGAAAACTTACTGGTCTACTCGAACAAATCCTGAAAAATATTTTCACTGCACGAGCATCTCTTCACTTATCCTTATATTATCTTCTTAACATGTCTGATATGTCAGTTCTCTGTAGAGAACTATACAGTATGACGCGTCAGAATGGAGGCTCACCTTACATCGCTACACGACAGCATGACTGATGTCCTCGAGATAGGACCAATCATTCCCATGATTGACAGTGTAGAACTTGCTGCTGTGGGAGGTCTAGGAGCATAGATTGGGTCAAAGGTTCCCAAAGATAAAGCCGCCTTCATGCTTGAAGAGAAGAAATTGCACAACCTGGACCGAGTTGCGCAGAAAGCAATCCTGACAACGCTCAGTGATTCACACTTCGGGAGAGTGCAAGATTGCAAGAAGACGAAAGAACTTTGGAATGTCCCCGGATGTACTGAGCCAAGGAACCCCTGCGGATCAAAGAAAACAAGCTCGAGTTGGAGCTTCCAAAGTTTGAGACATTCGCCATGCATCTCAATGAATCCATTGATGAGCTTAGCGCTAAATTCAGAAACCAGATCAATGTGATCAACGGGCTGGGGAAGACGTTCACCAACAAAGAGATGAACACCAAGATCTTAAGAGCACTGCCTCAACTGAAGTGGATTCCTTTTGCTACTTATTTACGTCGCTCTGATCTAAATGCTTTAACTCCTGATGTTATCTTTTCAGAATTAAAGAGAGAGGAGTTCGAGCACAGTCTACCCCAAAGAAGCGTAAGCGCTCCAACTGACACCCCAATCGATCATACTTTTAAAGCAACAGTCAGCACATCAGGAGCTAGCTTTAGTTCAGCAAGCAAGTCAGTTGCAACCACAGTACCGAAATCCACTACTGAGGATCTTGCTGAACGATGCGCGCTTCTGGCTCTGAAGTACCAAAGGGAGAAGGATATAGTCAGAAAGCTGAAGAAATACTACAAAGATTCTTCTTCAGGTAAGAAAGATAACCATAAAAAGAAAGAAGAATCTAAACCTTCTCCTAAATGTAGGGACACGGAGACTACTGCTAGTCCATCCAACGACACATTTGAAAAGGGTGGCAGAACCTCTATGTGCTATAACTGCAAAAAGAACAGACACTATCAGTACGATTGTCCGGAGCTCTCAACCGCACAACGAGCTGAACGGCAGGCCAACAGAGACAAATTTTCCTGGAAGAGGCAAGCCTATTTTGCCGGAGAGCTATCCGACAACTCAATCGAGGAAGATACATTCATGTACTCTTCTGAAGATGAAACTGCATTCGTGGTTGTTGAGGTCGGAGAAATTGCACCAGGTGTGAGGGCTAATGTGGCATAGGAGTAGGAGTAGGAGTGGGAGTGGGAGTGGAAGTGGAAGTGGAAGAAACATGCATGGCCATCAAATGATCGAGTCGATGAACCAACTCGCGTTGTTGTGTAGCCGCAATATGGAGATTTTGGTGCAAGGACGCGATCTCTTCTTGCAAGGTCGTGATCTCATCTTGCATGCGACCTACTACTTTGGTAAGTTGTTGAAGAAGGTTCAATGATATTTTTTTAACAATGAAAATGGAGTGTGTGTTGGTCCAGAGACGAGCTTTAGGAGCTGAGGGGGAAGGAGGTGAATACACCTGAATGCAAATTCTAAAACTCAGAATGCGAAAGTCAGCTTTAGTTGAAAGTTGCTACTGAACTTTGTCAGTTAGCCAGATATGTTTTCTTGATCGCGTGGGCAGAGATTCTCCTACTAAGTATAGTCCTACTGACTTATTCCAGTGAACAGTAGTTCAATACAAAAGTTGTGTGCGGAAGTGTAGGCCCTTAAAATATGCGTCTCAGTTGAAAATCCATTTTTATACTTGTTTGATTAAAACTCATTTGGATGCTGAATGAACAGTTAGATCAATGGAACAGTTAAAATCGACACAACGATTTTTAAAGTGGTTCGGACACACAGGGTCCTACGCCCACTGTCCTGAACTAAGCAGGAGATCTTGTATTAATTATACTGAGCAAGCCTCAGTTGATCTGTTCACAAGACATATTCTAACTTGTTTGCTTATACTGAGCAAGCCTCAGTCAATCTGTACGCAAGACAGATATCTACTTATAGTCGTAGTGACTGTACAAATCTTAACCTTTACAGATTAGAGTTTCTCCAACTAAGGAGGAGTTCTTGCAATAAGAACAGTTCAATAAAATGAACTCCTTCGAGGTTTTAAACTATTGAGTATTACAAACACGCTTAGATAGAGAAAAGGGAACAATGATTCTCTAGAGAGAAGAACTAATAAGATTTAAGTCTAAGAGCAAGTTCTTCACTTGAATATCGCATGTAAGTTTGCTAGAGAGTGTTTGAGCTTTGATTGCTTTGGTTCCCGGTACGTAGTCTTTCTGCATGAAGACCATTCTCTATTTATAGTCTCCGATTTGTGAATAGATCAGTTGGAGGGAGTCTAGACATGTGTCGAATAAGGACAAGAAAACGACCATAAATAATTTGACCGTTAAGTAGAGGCACTGTAGAGATTTTCTCTTTTTCCGGCTAGGAGCAGCTTTATGGCAGAGCAGGTAAGACGTTGTTGGTTCCTTATTGGTTGAGGTCTATGAGAGTTGGTGAGGTTCATTCAAACTCAAAGTACGATGAGTTGACTTCCTCTTAATCCTTGGACCTTCACCTGATGTTCCTCTATCGACATTCGTCTAAACACTTTAGTTTGCTAGCTTGATTTCCTTTGCAGATTAATTGGTCGATGGCTGACCAACTGACGTCCTCGATACTGAGTTCTTCGGCTGAGTGCAGAATCTTCTACTAAATCCACAACTACTAAACTCTAGCATACTGAGTTCTAACAGCTGAACTCAACTAAGCTATTACAATATCGGAGGCCCATTATTCAGCTAGGGATTTTGGGATCTTCAAATCTTATCATATACACTCATCCCAACAGTGTGATCTAAAGTGAACGAAAATACTAATATTTATATGGGGAGATGATCGCATTAAATCTCCATCAAATCGAATTCGCTCGGAGAAAATCCAAATTGATGGAGAAAATTTCATCATCGCACATCTTAGCGATGATCGAGAAGATCATCACATTAAATGTTTGTTTCTTCTCCAGTCTACGATTTGGTGTAATGGCACCATTGTTATAACTCCCATCCAATTTTACATAATACTCTAGTCTACTAGCTTAATCATGAACCTACTAGGGTTTATTGATTTTCGTGTAAATGAATAGTCGTGTTCCACCTTCTCGCATTCCGTCTAGATCAGAATCGCCTAGTCGCATTTCACCTTCTCACATTCCGTCTAGCTGGATTCGTCGTCTAGATCGGGTTCATCTAGGTCGAGTTTGTCTAGTCGGGTACGTCTCGTCTAGTCAGGCTAGATCAGGTTCGCCTAGCCTGGTTCGTCTAGTCGGTTTGCCTAGTCACCTAGACCCCTCCAAACCCTCTAAACCCTCTAAACCCCAAACCCTATTGATCCCTAAACATCTACACATAACTACTCTTATAGGAACGAAAATTCATAATAACAATAATAAAAAAAAAAGTATACTTTATGTAGTATACTTTAGTAATCTAAAATTACAAGTAATATTTTCCTAAAAATATACTCAAAGTTGACTCGAAGATATTCATTTAAAATACTTATGTATATTTATATATATATATATATATATATATATATATATATATATACTTAGAATTCAAATAATAATTATTAAACACGTTATATGGCATTATTCATTTGTCATGTTTAGAAGTATTATTTTTTAATTTAAAGGATTACTTTCGATATTATCCAAAATAGAATCTTACGATATCGTCCAAAATAGAATCTCGTCCGTTGATTCTCTCGATCCAACGGTGGTGATATTATTTAAATCTTTTAATTGAAACTTGCTCGATTACGATTATGATTGCGATTGCGGGCGAATCTTGTCCCTTGATTATCTCGATCCAACGTCCATGACATTATTTAAATTCTTTTAATTAGAACTTGCACGATTACGATTACAATTACGATTACGATTACGATTGTGGGAGAGTCTCGTCCATTGATTGTCTCGATCCAACGACCGTGATATTATTTAAATTCTTTTAATCGAGACTTGCACAATTATAATTACGATCACGATTATGGACGAGTCTCATCCCTTGATTGTCTCAATCCAATGGTCATGATATTATTTAAATTCTTTTAATCAGAACCGTCACGATTATGATTACAATTATGAAAAGACTGGTATTTATAGGGGGGAGATGATCGCATTAAATCTCCATCAAATCGAACTCGCCCAGAGCAAATCTAAATTGATGGAGAAAATCTCCTCATCGAATATCTTAGCGATGATCGAGAAGATCATCACATTATTATTTAAATTCTTTTAATCGAGACTTGCACAATTACAATTACGATCACGATTGTGGACAAGTCTCGTCCCTTGATTGTCTCGATCCAATGGCCATGATATTATTTAAATTCTTTTAATCGAACCCCGCACGATTATGATTACGATTATGAAAAGACCGGTATTTATAGGGGGAAGATGATCGCATTAAATCTCCATCAAATCGAATTCGCCCAGAGCAAATCCGAATTGATGGAGAAAATCTCATCATCGAATATCTTAGCGATGATCGGAAATATCATGACTTTAAATGTTTGCTTCTAATTTGAAATACATTAAATGTTTGATGATCTAATTCATATGTGTGATATTGCAATTTAATGATATTAGAGGATATTGCAAAGCAAAACGTATGTATATATTCAAAATTAAATAATAGTAAAGTATTCGTCTAGATAATAATTGTGTAATGTATTCGTGGAAATGGTTGTAACGTATTCGCTGAAATTGTCAGCTAACATAAAAATTTCATTGACTAACGATCCACTAAAGAAAAATTTAACGGATGGACCAATTCATTCAAACTAACATAGTTTTGGGACCAATTAATTAAAAAGTAAAAATTAGGATCAATTCATACAAACAAACATAGTTTGGGGAATATCTGTTGGGATGAGATTCAGTATGATAACATTTGAAGATCCCCAAACCCCTAGCTGAATGATGAGCCTTCGATAATGTAATAGCTTAGTTGAGTTCAGCATGTTAGGAACTCAGTAGGCTAAAGTTCAGTAGTTGGTGCATTCAGTAGAAGATCCGCCACTCAGCCGAAGGAACTCAGTATCGAAGAAGTTAGTTGGATAAGCTATAACCAACTGAATTACGAGATAATTCAGTTGAAGGTCCGAGGATTCAGAGGAAGTCAACTCACCATACACTTGGAGTTTGAACAAGCGTCACCTAATCTCATAACCTCGACCAATTAGGAGCCGACAACACTCTACGTGCTCTGCCATAAAGCTACTCCTAGACTGAAAAATAGGAAATCTCTACAACGATATTCAAAATGGATATGGCCCTTTTTCTTGTCTTATTCGACACGTGTTTAGACTTCCTCCAACGGATCTATTCACAAATCGAAGACTATAAATAGAGAAGAGTCTTCATGCAAAGAAGACATCGGGAACCAAGCATTCAAGCGATCAATTACTCTAGCGAACTCAAAGCGAAACACAGCGAAGAACTTGTTAATTTGAAGATCATTTTAGTTCTTCTCTCTAGAGATCCTTTAGTTCCCCTTCTCTAACCTAAGCGTGCTTATTGTAATATCAATAGCTTAGAAACCTCGAAGGAGTTCATCTTTGTGAACTGTTCTTATTGTAATAACTCCTTCATAGTTGGAGAAACTCAAACCTTTCACGGTTGAGAATTGTAAAGTCACTACGACTATAAGTAGATATCTGTCCAGTACACAGATTAACTGAGACTTGCTCAGTATAAGCAAACAAGAATGTATCTGTCCAGTGAACAGATCGATTGAGACTTGCTCAGTATAAGCTAATCAAGAACTCCTACTTTGTTCAGGACAGTGGATGTAGGATCTTGTATATCCGAACCACTTTAAAATTGTTTGTGTTGATTTACTGTTACATTGATTATTGTTCACACTTGCATAAAACTGACTTTAAATCAAACCACATAAAACGGGTTTTTCAACTGAGACGATATATTTCGGGCCTACACTTCCGCACACAACTTCTGATACTGAATTCTATTTACTGACATAAGTCGGTGGGCGTACTCGATGAGACGAACTCTCTGCCCACGCGATCCAGAAAGTTTCATTGGCCAACTGACTAACTCAACAGACTAGTTCAGTAGCAACATTCAGCTAAGTTGGACCAACACTATCCATGTTAATTTGTCTTTAAAAAATGGACGAAGTTTGTAGTGAAGCATCAATTCTAAATGTACGAATTTCTCTAAGTCGAATGTGTCACAAATAGTAGCCCTAATACAATTTATAGATTATATAATACTCCCTCCGTCCCATTCATAATGTCTTGTTGGGTTTCGACACGGAGTTTAAGATAGTGGGTGTAAAGGTTAATGTAGTGGTGGAAAAATATAAAATAGTGGGGTCCACTTATTTAAATAATTGTGGTCCACTTATTTCTTTCCATTTTAGGTATGAGACAGTATGAGTGGGACAACCCGAAATGGTATACATGACAGTATGAATGGGACGGAGGGAGTAAGCACTTCCGATACAGTGAAACACCGTTACGTAATGCTTTTGTAAGTAGATCTATTGCGTAATGGTAGCTCGTTCGATTCCCGAACAAAAAGGTTGCGTGTTCGATTCACGTCAGGTTTGTTTACAATTCTTTTTTTACCCGAATTTTAACGGAATTGATTAATTCGTCTTATTTGTTCTGTAACACCCCAAAATTTCCTAAATAATAATAATAATAATAAAATGCATTTGTAATTTCATGCATGATGTCTTGTGAATAAGTCCCATAAGTAGCGCCATAGAGTTTAACTAAACGTGATTTGTTAAGTGCTTTAGCGCTGTCTAAATTAGTAGATTAAATCATGAAGTTATTTATGTGCTTTAAAATATATATATATATATATATATATATATATATATATATATATATATATATATATTACGTGTTTATTTTAGATCCTATCTAAACAAATAAAAAAATTCAATCCATCAAACCATTTGAGATCTTCCGAACTTAGGATGACCAATTAACTAGGTAACATAACAATTTAATTGAAGATAATATTTTCTTTTCCTTAACCACGTAATCATTATTTAGATATAAAAAGTCTGTCATAATCTTTAGTGGATATATATATACGGTTATGTTTAGATAATGTATCCTAGTTTTACGCCATGACTACCGTTTTTTTAAAAAAAAAATAACTTAATCTATCTAATATATTTGATCCGGTTCTCTCTTTACAGAATATATATATAGATAGGCAATTTAATACCGGTTCCCAAAAACTCCCAAAACAATTATATTCTATTCGACGCTTCACGCATTATTTGGGTTCTCTCCACTTTTGTTGATTCCAAGATTTTTCCAAAGTAGCATATACTTCAATTCAAGGTATTTTCCTAGATCAACCTAGATTTAATTGAGTAGACGTTAGTAATAGGCTAACTATTTGATTCTTGGAATGTTGGAATAACTTGTTGTGAGTTAAGATTTTTATTATTCCTTAGGAGATTACATAGACTTATACCTCCTGTTTCATCTTGCTGCATGAATCCCTTTAGAGTCAGTGAGTTATTTCTATAATTTTCTTTGCACTTTAGGAATAATAATCATAATTAGGATCGCTAAGAGATTCATGATTAATAATAAATAAATGTTTTGATGCATGAATATGGGAACATTTTTTTTTGGTAAGTACTTATTGTGAGTTCTTTAAAATTTAAAAACGTTTCATGAAATTTATGATTTTGAGCCGAGAGTATCTTTTTAATGCTAAAAAGGGAGTTTTGGATTTTCCTCTTAGTTTCTTTTCAAAAATATAATTTATTAGCCTTTAAATAGTGATAACAAGCTTGATTTTGTAGTCTGCCAAGATAATGTTCCGGGAAATGTTATCGTTTTGGTCTAGTTAATGTTAATATTTTTCGATGTCAATAATGTTTTTGGTTTAGAATATATATAAAACAAATAATAATAATAATGAAATCTTTGCGTTACTTTACGTGGCCAGCTTGGTTAATTTTCAATTATAATATAATGTATTGCTGATTAATAGGCTATAGCTTTGGATATTTTTTTTTATATATGATGTGATTTTCCAAATTTTAATTACTTGTACGTGCATCAATTTCAAATCATTAAGTATAAGTTATTTAAATGTTTAGGACAAGCGCGCAAGGCTTAATCACCGGATATACATTTTTCATTCACTTAAAAAGGTTAAGGTGGAGAATGTTACCGTTTATCTTTATTATACATTGTGCTCGATATTACATGTGATTATGACAGGCATGAAAGACAAGGGTCGAAGTTGAGCCCTAGGATCGAAATCGGACCTAAATGAAAGGAAGGGTCAAAATCGGGCCCTAGGATCGAGATCGGATCCTCTATGAAAATCGGTCAAAATCCGGCCGTCAGTCGAAATCGGACTGTTTGAAAAGTTCATGTGGTCTGTGTGGTCAATTACAAGTTCATGTGAGTGCTGTGGCCGAGTATCTCTTTGCATGATCTAATTTTCCATGTCTTATCAGTGTGATTTATAATTTTGGTAAATGTGTACTTCTCCCACTGAGTAGTCGTACTCACCCCTATATATTTTTACCTTTTCAGATCATGGTCCGGCAGGTGCTTGAAGTGGCGGATGGTAATGGTCACACATGAAAGAATCTAAATCACTTTTTACCGCATTAATTTAGTTTTTCTCATGAACTATGCATTTATTACTGTTTAATTTCGTAAACTAGATGATGCACATGTTTTTGATTTAAGACTTCTGCTTTTATGAAATGCATTAAAACCTTATTATTTTTATAAATCTATTATTTTTAAAAATTAAATTGAGAAAATTAAATGTTATGCACGAGTTGACATCCCCTAAAAAGTTATGAAAATTGGGGCGTTACATGTTCAGCTGTTGAGTAGCACAGAATTTACAAACAAAACAATAATATGCAAAAAGAAGCTATTTTATTGGTATATACAAAGAGACAGTCATGCCTGGGAATTTACATATTGAATCTAGACATAACATAAAGAAATTATATTTAGAATCGTAACAAAGACAAAAAAAGAAAACATATATCCACACACTTCCTCCTCATAAATCACCTAATCATATTCACAAATCTTCAATGCCAGGAAGCAGATAAAAAATGTGCAACTCACATTATGCTTGCTAATGCTAATAACCATATACACCACCGCATCGCAAACACTCAGAGTACTTCTACGACGACTCACGAGGCCTAGACGACCAGAGTGAACTCAACGCCCGAAGGCGTTGGAAGTACTCACCCAAGGCCAGAAGCCCTCGGGCTGCCTGCCGAGTCGTGAGGATCCGCAGTATCTGCTGTAGAGTTTCTTGCCGGAGATGATCTGCCTGTGTTGCATGTGAAGGAACGTAATGTCAATGTGAATTATGACATTTTGAAAAGTACTAGAGGATTATCAAGTCTATTATTACCTGACCAACGAATCTGACCAGATGTTCTAATTTCTCTATGGCAGCACCAATCTGAGGCAGATAGTTGCCTTCACCCAGCTGCTTGGCTATGGCTTCGCCAAGGATTTGGTGGAGCTTCTCCATTCCTTGTGATAAGGCATCTTCTGCTTGCTGACATGACTGTGCGAGATTACCGAGATCCAAACGTTGTTGTTCTAACAATGGCTCCATATGTGGCAACAGAACCTATTTCCAAATGTAAATTACAACCTTAATACATACAAGTTTTGGTTGAGATGATAAGAAGATAAGAAGAGTCTAAGATGAAATGTGGATCACCTTTAGAAGTTCTGAGGGTCGGAACCCGCCTATCCAGAAGAAGAAACGCTCAGCGGATGTTTTCCACATGCCGGACATAAGGTAGAATACATCAGCTTTGGCAGCTGTGGCTTTCATGGTGAAGAGATCAAAATAATGCCTCATTCCGCTATCAACAAATATTCTCAGCTCCCCATCTTTGATTCCTGAATGCAAAGCATTCCTCAAATCGGATAGTTGTCTATCTTGTTCTTCCACCCAGTGACCATACTCCATTTCAAATGCAGCAATGCCTGCAAAGTACAATAAATGAAGCTTAGTCAATAACTGAACCATAAGCAGTTTAATGTCTATCTCTGCCACTCGGTTTTAAATTGAAGATGAGTTGTATGTTTCTGGAATTAAGAATAGCAGACCTTCCATTTCTATAGCATGTATGTGAGTAACAGTTTCCAGAACATATATGATATATAACAGCATACAACCAAATGTGATATTTTAAGTATAAGGAACATTGAAGCACAATTCTCTAAGTCCTATGTTATATTAAGAAGCAATTGTTGCAGCATCCGAATGATAGGCTGCTGATACGGTATATTAATCACGTATGACCATACGAACCTGGGTTAGTACTCCCGGCATAACCTAGCGGACTAGTATCTAAAGCACCTCCAGTATACATACCCTGCATCAGTAAGTTCTTTATTTTATGCAAACTATGAAATTTGAAAAGTGTAGTTCAGTAAGTAAATTATGGTAGTGATTATCCAATTACCTGTTGTCGGGCACGGCCAAGCTCCTGTTCTAACTGAAGAAGCCTTAACTTACTGCTTTCTAATTGTTGAACATAAGCCTGCAAACCATTCTTAGTCAGTCCAAAATAAAGGTGTAGCCATCCATTTATAGAGACAGCATTCAGATATTACAAAGGATCAGTAATTAAAATTCGTATTTGACATAGAGTAAGATTTGCCAGACTTATCAAACCTTTTTCCTTAGACGACTTTTACGAGCAGCTTCGCGGTTCTGTGCTAGACGCCTGATTACCTACAATCCAACCTCCAATTGTCACCAGGATTCAGAGCATTCAACTTTTAGAACTAATGGATTTTAGCAACATGGGAAACACATACAAAGTCGAAATCATGAGGGAGAGTTAAAATGATTTCGGAATTGGATATCTCAAAAGATGAGTAGAGAAGATACACTTTCCACTATTTCAGTCATTTTTCAATCCACTATAACAATGAGCTACCACAGACCATCAGAAATTCTTTTCCATATATACGAAAATCAAATGCCTCTATATATGGTCTCTCTACACTTGTAGAGATTCTAGACCTATCAATGTTTGTAATCCATCTGACTCTGTTGGCCAACCGAATGAAGCCACAGAAACACCAGAATGTCTGAATAAATTTACCTTATCATTTGGTTTGCTCGCTTCTTGGTCGTACTTATTTGAAGGTCCAGCAGTTCCATGTGAAGTATCCTCTGACTACACACATATGTATAAGGTCAGCCAACAAGCTGGATGGAGTGACATGAGAAAACAAGTCTACAGACATGAACTACAATTCAGTTAACTGCACCTGGTTATCTAGTTTAGGGTCAACCTCCAGCATGATTGGTGAAGATGCATCCAGACAACTGTTTCCTTTGAAATCTCCCCACATGGCCATTTGATGGATTGGCTCGTATATGCCCATCCGTCTTGAGGGAACAAACTGTGTAGAAGTCGAATTCATCTTTGTTGGCTGCTGATGAAACCAAGAAACACAATGGAGTCAGCCAATCAAGTCCGATGTTAGCCCATCTATCTCATTTGATTAGTCCATGAACCACTACGCAAATAAATGATATAATCGAAGATCAAGATAAAAGCTTTATAGCAGAATGGCTCCCCTTTTTAATCAAAGGAACTTTTTCAGACATTATCATTCATTACATTACAAGGCAGAAAATCTCCTTTTCAGTAAGAATGATTACTAAACATCACCTTAACTAGTTTATCACAATGAAGAAGGTAGAAATCAAACTCAGACTTCACATATTTCATCTACCCCAACTCAATTAAATGGAATCTCGCCAACAAAATCATGAACAGCATCTGATCCTCTGAATTTTATATATAGAACCTAAACTTCTGCAAGCTAAATTCAGCATAGTTTCAACCGATGCTAAAGATTCTCACAAATTGGTGAAGAAGCATCTACCTTCAAATCGATGCTGATAAAATCTTCTACAATCACAAAACTAAATAAATAAACCCACACCATGCATAGTTCACAAGCACAAGCTCGTATGACTGTCTGTGCAGGTTTAAACAAGCATAAAATTCGTCAACGACTGGAGATATTCTTGATCTTGATTAAAAAAAACCAATCAAAGAAATCAACAACACAAAAATCTTATCAAAGCATGGAAACTAATATCAAGAATCTGATATTGGAAGCAGCAAGTAATCACCCCAAACTGATAGCTGCTTCCAAATTATTTTCCTCTCGACCATTTAATTACTTTTATATTCTCAAAAATGAAAAAACAAATATTCTTAAAAAAAAAAAACCTTTGCTTTTTGAGAGGAGAACTAGAAAAAGGCCGGCTTCTGTTTAGAAGAAGTAAAGCAGCTGAAACTAAACAAAGTTGTTCAAGACTCCATTTTTCACGCTGGGTTTGCTGCAGCGAAGAAGTAGAAAAAAGAAATAAAGAAAGAAGAGAATATGAACGAGTGAAGGCAACACCTTTTTTCAAATAATTTGCATATTTAAATGGGAAATAAACTATTCTATTAAAAGAAAAGGATCTGTTACAGCACTTGCCTATAGACTATAATACAATTTACTATTATTGTATTGCGTTTGTGTGTTGGGGGTGGGGAAGACTGTGTGAAGGGATATTATACTAATTTGTAGTTGATGTGCGTTGGAGCAATGTGTGTCTTAATCGTCTGCTACAGTCAATGAAGGAGAGAGAGAGAGAGAGAGAGAGAGAGAGAGAGAGAGAGAGAGAGAGAGAATTAAAATAAAATGGTGAGATATCCACTAGGAAAGAAACATGCAAGCAACAGTGTTTGTATTTGTAGTATTATGCTTACACTTTAAATATGCGCACCAGGTCACTCTCACTACTATGCTTACTTGCCCATTGACCTCATCATCCACCCCAACCCGGGGCCCAACCCCCTAATATCTAAACTAAATTTAAAAAAAAAAAATCCAATAATATTTAGTTTTATGGTGACTAATACGATAAAGAAAAGTTTTGGCATGGAGCGTGTACAGCACTTCCGCAGAAGAGCGTGGTGCGAATTCCTTTTTAAATGATTTAGCGGGAAGTGAAGTGACGGAAGCAAATTGTTGCCGTAAGTGTCGTCACGCTCCTTCTTACACCTGAAGACGAATCACATATATGCCCCCTCAGCAATCCGGATCCTCTGGCCCAAAATTCATATCCCACTCAGTGGCCCACCAATCACGCGGCGCCACGCATGTATTGGTGGGCCATGTTAGCAATAAAAACTATTTTAGTTATAAAAGGGTGGCCCACCAATGCACGCGTGGCGGGGCGTGATTGGTGGGCCACCGAATGAGCCACCGAATGTTGGGACAGAGGATACTGAGCGGCCCCTCAGAATCTCTTTGAAATTATATTCATTATTAATTATCATGAAACTCTAAATCTTAGTAAATATTCAATTAATCCAAGAAATTATACGACCACTAATCGTGTTCTTCACTTTAAATTAGTCTAATCTAACTCTTGACTATTCATACCACTTTTATAATTGAGAAGGACTAGTGTGCATCATGTTGCACATGCAACATGATCCAATTTTCAATTTTGACCCGATTTGACCGGGTTTGACCCGATTTTCTATTTTATTAAAAAAATTTAATAAATAAATGTTCAATCTCTCTCTCGTCTCCTCTCCTCCCCCACTACCCCTTTCTCTCTCTCCTCTCTTTCTCTTTCTCTCTGCATCTCACCTCTCTCTCTCTCTCTCTCTCTCTCTCTCTCTCTCTCTCTCTCTCTCCACTCCCCTCTCTCTCTTTCTCACTCCCCCCTCTCTCTCTCTCTCCACAGTCCTTCCTATCTCCGCCGCGGTCACTCCGCTTCCGATCTCTTCGCCTCCGCCTCGCTCTCTCCGATGAGGACTTGCCGGAAACCGACCTCGTCGAAAAACAAGTTTGAAGGGGAGATGATTTTCCTTCATCCGCCGCGAGCGGCGAGAACCGTTTGCCGATTGTTAACGATTTGGAGTTGACGAGGAAGAAATTCGGCGCGTCGAGCATCAACTCCGCCGCCTTGATCGGGTGGCGGAACTGGCGAATCTCGCCGCTGGGGAGAATCACCCTCGCCGACTTAGGGCTTCGCAGTTTGGGAGCAACGAAAGCGCAGGAAGAAACGTAATTCCCCATACTTCTTGGTAACGGTTCTGATCTCTCTTTCTCGCTCTATAAATAGTAGTAATAAATACTATAGTTGTTTTAATTGGTCGATATCGGAGTCTAGGGGAGATGGTAATTTGTAGGTGGAATAGAAGAATTCAATGAAATTATGTTGTTTTAAAAAGAGGAGATATGGGCGTTCACACGTTTTGGGGAAAGAATGGGAATTAATAATTAATTGGGAGTAGAAAAGTAAGAAGTAGAAGTGTTTTAAAAAGGATTCTCCGAAAATCAAATCTTCAACTGATCTACTTCAGGTACTCACGCATTCGGATATGCTTTGAGGTAACCGAAGAATAAGTCAGATGTGTTTTCTTTTTAAGGAGAAATTTGTTTGTTTGCCAAGTGCCCTAATTCCCCACTTTTGCTTGCATTTTCCAAGTGGTCTGCTGTTTTTATGCTGATTCATATACCATCTTATGTTTCTCAGGGGAGAATGAAACATGTTTTTCTTAGATTAGTTTGGTTCGAGTGATGCATGATCTAGTTTCTTACAATTTTATGATAACTGAAAGTTTGGAGTTTGATTTATTTACGTTTTTATTTTTCGAAGAGTTGTTGGGGGGAAAGATGAGATCTTCATGGGCAGATACTGTTGATAATGTAGCTAATGGATCTTCCGAAAAGGCTTAGGCTTAGGATCTTCCGCAATGTATTCCGACAACATGACTTGTTTTTGGTTCGATTTTTTTTTCTTTTGGTTTTGTTGGATATGAGTCAGTAGATGATACTCAGCTGTTGTTCGGTTAAAAGAAAATTGGGGGAAATCATAGTAGTACTATGGAATTGAAGATCCCAAAACCTAGCTGATATCAGTAGATTAGTGTGTCATTAGGATTAGCTGATATATAGGTTAGACTTGTTGTAATCGTTTTTATATTCTTGTCTAAGTCCTGTACGAGGTAGTTGTTGAACTGATCTTCTGTCGAAGATACTTTTCAGAACCCCACGTCATCAGTGTAATCGCTTGCGTTCTTCAGACATCAGCGAGTAAACCTCAGTAGAAGCCAACCCAAAGCGGTGATAAGCCATCAGCAGAAGAACTCATGCAAGCACAGTACCTTCGCAGTCGCCAGCTGACCTACTCAGTAGATGCCCTGTCAGCCGACTCAGCTGAAGAAGACAGAGACTTTTCAGTCTACTGTATCCTACGGAAAGCGACCCAACTATTCAAGTCTTTTCGAGAAGTTCAGCAGAAGACATACGAGGTTGTTGAACGGTCAACTCTGACATTCTCACCAACTACAAACCTCGACCAATGAGAAGCCGACAACGCTTACCTACTCTACACAGTAAAGCTGCTCTCATGAACAGTGCATTAACTGCCCTGCTGCAACAAGTTCGAATTATGGCCGTTTTCCTTGGAAGCTTGTGACACGTGGCATTGTCGTCTCCAACGGACATATGCCATAACTCACAACTATAAATAGAGAAGTTTTTGAAGCTCCGAGTGACGAAATTTCGAAGGGACAAGCTCAAGTTCACAAACGCTCTAGAACACTCAAAGATCATCCAGAGGAAAACTTGCGTACTTAGAAGATTTCTCAGTTTTTCTCTCTAGAGTTCTTAGATCCCTTTCTTCTCTAGACTAAGCTCATTGTCATATTTATAGCTTAGATTCGAAGGAGTTCACATTTAGTGAATTGTTCTTATTGTAAGAACTCCTTCTCAGTTGGAGAATATTCCCTTCCCTTTCAGACTTAGGTTTGGATTGTAAAGTCGCTAAGGACTATAACTTAGAGGGAACTGTCCAGTGCACAGTATCCCTGCTGAGGCTTGCTCAGAATAATCAACAAGTTCTCCTGCTTTGTTCAGGACCGTGGACGTAGGATCTTGCGTATCCGAACCACGTTAAATCGCTTGTGTTCTTTTACTGTTTTATTGCATAGCATTCAACTGTCTTGAAAATCATAAGCTTGCATAAAACGTATTTTATAAAGCGCACAGCCAAAAGATTTAATTTGCTAAAACGTGTTTTCAAAAGAGACGAATTCCGAGCCCCACACTTTCCGCACAACAGTCTCCGACTGATTCTCAAAGTAATCGACAACGATCGGTAGGAGAGAGCTCGATGGGCCGACTCACTCTGTCCCGCGATCGAAGGCTTATTTGGCACTGTTCATCAGTTGCAATAATCAGCTCAGCTGACCTTCATTGAGAAAAAGAAACTGAGCTCAGGTGTATTCACCCCCCCCCTCTACACCTGACTTATCGTCTCCGGACCAACAGGTTTTGGTGTCAGTTGAGAATTCTTTTGATGAATTGAAACAGGATTTGCTTTTGGTTTGATTATTGAACAATTTTGGTGCTCCATATGGTTTCTGAATGTTAATTTGTGTGCATTTTCGTCTAGAAATGTATCTTTGCTCCTTCGCTTCTGAGTTTGTTAAGATTTTATCGTGACACGTTCTTTTATCATGATTGACACGCACATCAGAGACAATTGACACTCTGCTCTCTACTGTGAATTATGTCTTAAACAAACACTTTGTTCATGTTGGTCCGGAGACGATAAGTCAGGTGTAGAGGGGGGGGTGAATACACCTGAGCTCAGTTTCTTTTTCTCAATGAAGGTCAGCTGAGCTGATGATTGCAACTGATGAATAGTGCCAAATAAGCCTTCGATCGCGGGACGAGTGAGTCGGCCCTCGAGCTCTCTCCTACCGATCGTTGTCGGATTCTTTGAGAATCAATCGGAGACTGTTGTGCGGAAAGTGTGGGGCCCGGAATTCGTCTCTTTTGAAAACACGTTTTAGCAAGTTAAATCTTTTGGCTGTTGATGAGTCGTTTTCGTACTTAGTGATTTCAGGCCGAAAAGTGCGTCAATTGGCCAACCGGTGCGCTTGCAGTGGCGTATTATGCAGGGTTTTGGTGCTGACGTGGCATGATGAAGAGGAAATTAATTGGCGCGTTTTGGTGAAGAAAAGGCGCGGAAAGTCGCGAATTAAGGCACGGTTATTAGGATAGGGAAAGATCAAGAAAATATCTTTTGGTGGTTAAGGAAAGATCTTGTTTCCTTATCCACCCAAATCTTTTCCTTATCCTAATTTAACCTACCTTGAAGAGGAAGAAAAGGAGGAGTATATTAAGAGATGTTGAGGGACGAAAATCACACGCCATAGACACACGAGACAGCCATTCGAACACGTCCCAACATCCCGAGCTCACATTCCAGCCATTGCTCCCTTCCGATCCCAACCGCCGACTGCCGCCGCACCATCGCGCCGCCGAACTGCCCAAGCCGAAGACCATTTCCGAACAACCTTCCGAACCAGCAACCAGATTTCGTAGCTAGTAGTTGAAGAAGAAACAACATTTAAATTTCCGTCTTTCATGTTCTTTAAACTCCGTAGCTTAAATTCTAGTTTTATTTCGTTTTGCATTTAATCGTTTTTTCTAGGAACTTAGAAATTTCAAATTCGAACCTCTTGTTATTTCAATTTAAGATTTTAGTTAAATTTCGCAAGTTGTTATTTTCTGCTATTTCGCATCTTAATAAGTTTAAATTTAGAATTCATGCATGCTAGATTTAGGGTTACTCGTTTTCATGTTTCTGTTCTGCAAACTGTCCCAGTTGTACAACCGAATCATCAGCATGAGTAGCTAAACTTTTTAGGGTCCGACAGAATGTGAATGCACACGTGAACAGTACATGAGGCTTAGGTGCTCATAATTAATCAAAAGGGTTTCGGGATAATTCGAATTAATTAATCGGCAAGTAATTTAGGCTTGATCACCCTAGGTTGCGCGATCAGTAGCTAACTTAGTACTTCCATCGTTTCTCGTGGAACAAGGCTAGGTAAGTAGCGAAATTATTCGTAAGAGTAATTGGATTAAACCGATAGGAGACTATGAGATGCCCAACATACGAGTAGGCTCCTATACTAGGCTCCCTTAGTTCGATAAAGCTGTCTAGCTATTAAATCTATTGATTGCCCAACAACGTAGGTTGTAGCTAGGTTAGGGAAGTAGCCGTTTCGATGCCCAACATGGCGGTTACCGACTAAGTAAGTGGGAGTGAGGATCACGCAATTTAAGTTACGGTGGTCCATAACTAGTAGATTCTTGAGATTAATTCATTTTATGTGCCAAGGATTGGAATAACGTGTGCATGAATATTCTGCTGGACCTGCCTTTCAATTGCCCAGTTCATTCACTTTAAATTCCGTTTTCTGTTTTTATTCTTGCTTTTAAATTTACAAGTTCTTAGTTTAATAGGAATCCCAAATCTTGCGTGATCGCTAACCAAAACCCTAGATTAATAGAAGAAATAAAGTGTCTAGTCGTCCGTTCCCTGTGTTCGATACCTGTGAAACTATACTGATATAATTCTCTGATTTTTGCAGGATTATTTGGTGCAATACAGCGATCACCAGCTGTGCGCTTTATAAATACGTTTTATGCAAGCTTATGATTTTCAAGTCAGTTGAATGCTATGCAATAAAACAGTAAAAGAACACAAGCGATTTAACGTGGTTCGGATACGCAAGATCCTACGTCCACGGTCCTGAACAAGGTAGGAGAACTTGTTGATTATTCTGAGCAAGCCTCAGCAGGGATACTGTGCACTGGACAGTTCCCTCTAAGTTGTAGTCCTTAGCGACTTTACAATCCAAACCTAAGTCTGAAAGGGAAGGGAATTTTCTCCAACTGAGAAGGAGTTCTTACAATAAGAACAATTCACTAAATGTGAACTCTTCGAATCTAAGCTATAAATATGACAATGAGCTCAGTCTAGAGAAGAAAGGGATGTAAGAACTCTAGAGAGAAAAACTGAGAAATCTTCTAAGTACACAAGTTTTCCTCTGGATGATCTTTGAGTGTTCTAGAGCGTTTATGAACTTGAGCTTGTCCCTTCGAAATTCCGTCATTCGGAGCTTCAAAAACTTCTCTATTTATAGTTGTGAGTTATGGCATATGTCCGTTGGAGACGACGATGCCACGTGTCACAAGCTTCCAAAGAAAATGGCCATAATTCGAACTTGTTGCAGCAGGGCAGTTAATGCACTGTTCATGAGAGCAGCTTTACTTTGTAGAGTAGGTAAGCGTTGTCGGCTTCTCATTGGTCGAGGTTTGTAGTTGGTGAGAATGTCAGAGTTGACGTTTCAACAACCTCGTATGTCTTCTGCTGAACTTTTCGAAAAGACTTGAATAGCTGGGTCGCTTTCCGTAGGATACAGTAGATTGAAAAGTCTCTGTCTTCTTCAGCTGAGTCGGCTGACACGGCATCTACTGAGTAGGTCAGCTGGCGACTGCGAAGGTACTGTGCTTGTTTCTGTTCTTCTGCTGATGACTATCAGCTGGGAGTAGTCTTCTACTAATGATTTGTCAGCTGATGCGCTGTCTTCGACTGAGTGGAAGATCAGCTGCTGACTGAAGAACACAAGCGATTACACTGGGGTTCTGAAAAGTATCTTCGACAGAAGATCAGTTCAACAATTACCCCGTACAGGACTTAGACAAAAATAATAATCAATATATCAAGTCTAACCTATACATCAGCTAATCCTAACGACACACTAATCTATTGATATCAGCTAGGTTTTGGGATCTTCAATTCCATAGTACTACTATGATTTCCCCTAATTTTCTTTTAACCGAACAACAGCTGAGTATCATCTACTGACTCATATCCAACAATTTCCCCCTAATTGATGATGCCAAAACCTCTACCTCTACCTCTTAAACTTCTCAAGTCTATAAAAGATGCTATCCTACTGACAACAATTTCCTCCTTACAACAATCTGAGGAAAAAAAATAAAGGAATATCAATACTTCAGTAGGTGGGAGATAGGCAAAATCGAGAAACCGATCGAGTGTGTGTCGATCACTTAGTGATCGGTCGTGCAAAACACGATGCAAAGAGCTGGAAGACAATGAGTAATTGTCTAACAAGCAATAGGAACTGATATATATAATCAATGATGTACAAGCTCCTACAGCTATTACAACAGAAATCAAAAAGAAGAAATCACTGCTGACGCTTGAAGCGTTGAGTCCTTTCCTTGAAATCAGCAGACTTCTCAACAGGAGGATCCAGGTAATAATACTTGTAAACTCTGATCCCGATCTCCTCGGATTTCTTCATTGTCAAGAGGATTATCGGCAAAGAAACCCGGATGGAAAGCGGCTTCCTCTATCTCTCTCTCAATGTCTTTCGTGCACGCGATCCACTAGCGTTCTTGGCGAGGAATACGTCGAAAGTCGGGGCACGGAAGGGAATATTCTCGTTCTTCCATAATCGTGTCACCCGATCTCCGAATGAGACATCAAATCTCGAGATTAGTTCGTCGAATAACTGATCAGCGGGACGATCGAGAGGATAAATGCGCCATACAAAATAGCACTTTAATAAAATCCTCTTTCGGCCTTTCCCAATGGACGTTCATATCGCCGGCACCCATTTATCCACATGCGGGATAGGAATATTCTTAACATATGGGCCCTCGATGAACTTGGATCCTCTTGGGATCCGCCTCCTCGGATCAGTGCGGCTTGAGAGATAAGCTACGCATTTTCGCCAAGTCAGCTATCCTTTTCTTTTCGCGGAGTGCGGCCGCTCTCTTGTCTCCTCGCCCGAGACTCGAGACCTTGCGGCCGTCGCCTCCCGTGTCGCTTGATCTTACCGCTATCCGCTCAGGTGTTAGAGTAGAAGTGGGAATACTCTGAGCAGTAGCTTGGATCTCAGTCGGAAGAGCCTTAGCAAAATTTGCTTGGGCTTTCTTCTTCTGCTCTTCGACCGACCCGACCTTTTTCTTGCCTTTGCCCCTAACAGCTTTGCCCTTGGGCTTCTTTGCTGCTTCTGCTGCCTCTTCAAGCTGACGCTCATGGTCGAGCTTATCCTGCAGCTGTTGGGCAATATTGAGGTCATAAGCCTCTTGCTCCGCTTTTGATTTGAACTTATGGACCGGGGAGGAAGGAGGAGTAGATACAGTTGCAATCTCCTTCCCGGGCCTCTGCGGTGGCAATTGTTCAGGCTCAGGCTCTTCTTCTTCTATCTCCTGCTCAATAAAGTTTGCTACTTCTTCAATGTGAGCGAGGAAGAGGAGATGGGGGTTGGCTGAAGTGGAAATTCTAGGAGAAGGACCTCAGAAGAGTTCTTATCCTGAGTAGTAGAGGGTCCTTCCTCCTGAGCCCTTTCCCCCTGAGTCTGTGCGGGTTCTTCAGCTGTGGAGGGTCTCTCCTCCTGAACCCTTTCCCTGATTATCTGTACATCATCTGTATCCATTTCAGATTCATCTTTTATTATACCTTCCCCCTTTTTGGCATCAGCAGCCTTATCAAGGTTAGTACGGATAGCTGTGACTTCTTTCTCGAGCTTGTATACTAAGTCCTTGATCTGAGTAACTGTAGAGTCGAAGTCCTTGACCAAGTCACAGTACTGCTCCCAGTCCTTCTCTTGAGCTGCCCTAGATCGATTGAGATGAGCAACTGACTCCTGGCGGAGTTTCAGCAGGGCTAGATCATTGGATTCCTTCATCTCCTTCTGAATCTCGTTCAAGGCCTCAGCCTGTTGCTTAATAGCAGTCTGGAGGCTGCTTGTAGCCAACTTGTTCCGCTCATCCATTTGAGCTAGGACTGTTGTGAGAGCATGAGTCATTGCTCGGTAAATATTTTGTCTTGAGCTTGGAGCAAGAGAATCGACTCGTGCGGATAGATCTGCTATCTGCGCTATCAAAACCTGCTCGATCATCTCCTTAAAATCAGGCTGCGAAGGAGCCTCTTGAGGAGTGGAGATGCCGGGCTAGCTTATTCGAGCTATCGATGCGCGCCTTCGTATACTTCTCCCATTTGATATGGACGTCTTTGGCGAGAAGTCTCGCTTTTTAGCTCCTTGGCGTCCGATCGCCTTATTCACCGATTTGGAGGACACGGAACCAATGGGTTGAATGCAGTACGAGCTTGTTCCGAGCCTTTGATCGAAAACACGAGGAGTCTGCTCCCGACCGTACTTGAAGCGCCCGAGCCTCACCCGATGTACCGGGGGTGGTGATTGGCTCTTCTCATGGGGAGTTGGTCCCTCGCAGAGCCTCCCAACTCTGCATCCTTGGGGTTGCCTTCCATCTCCCGATCTTGTTCTTGGTCATCACCCTCATCAGCAGGAGGAGATGGAGGCGGAGCATTATCAGCAGGAGCTGTGGTACGCAGGCTAAGAAGATAGAGCATAGCAGCTCAAAGATCCTCGAAGGACGCCAAATCAGCCGGCTCCCCGAATCCGATCTCTCGCTCGTAAATCTTGCTCCTCTCGTCAATAGATCGATGGCCGATCGAGTTTTTGCAAAATCTATCGAATATCCCGGTTTAAGAACCTCGAGTAGCATCCGAACTCTTGCCACGATGGCAATGTCAACCAAGTCTTCATGCTCGGCTATCTCCCGGAATCTGATCGTGAATCTCAGCTGTAGCACGTAGACGAGTGGTATGAGTTGTTGTCCATTCAGTCTCTTCAGTTGGCTCTCGAATGTCCGACTAAGTGTCATCGGAGCTGATGACTTGAGCTTTATCCTTGAGGGTGGCTCCTTCCATCCCTGTGTCGGAGTCCAAGGTTTGCTCATCTTGAGGTGGAGGAGGAGCCTATTCTATGACAGTTATCGGCTGAGCCACAGTGACCTCAGCTGGTCGTGGCTTGATAAGCCTCCTCCTCTTGGACACATCAGCGGGAGATGGCAGGGCAGGAGCAGCTCTCTTCTGCTCAGGTGGCCCTTTGCCAATTGACTTCTCCGTTGCTTCTTTAGTCTTAAACTTTATCAGCTTAGTGTTGTACAACTTTGAGTCTTCAAAAGCTGAGTTCATCTGTACAACACTCTCTATTAGGACTGACATCTTGGTCCCGAATAGAAGCTTACCCGTACTGGCCAACCTCCTCTCGCCAGTGGGTAGAGTAGTGAATTTCTGGGCCTGGACTTTCATCTGAGTCGTGTAATAGTCAGCCCAGTTCACTTCTACTCCGTCGTCAATAACCATCATCAGCTGAATCCTTGGCTTGGACAGTTGATCATACGATCCAGCTGAACTTGTCAGTATGTGCGAGACCACATACGCTAAACCTCTGTACTGAGGTAGCAAAAGATTCCTCGGGAGAGCTGTCTTGAACGTCAGATCACTGCGTCCACAGAACTTTTGTACATAGGCATTGATCTCCCTCTCTTTATATCCGATAGGTGAGATACCAGAATTAGGAAGCTTAAACGCGAGGACTAGAGCCTCTCGGATGTTGAAGGTGTGCTGAGTCGGCTTCCACTTGTTCGGAGTTGTTTCTCTCATGTATGAGAAGGAAGCTTCTTCTCCTCCCAGCACCACCGAGTTCCAGTTGAAATATGCTTCTGCCACTTGCCTTGGCAGATGGGCACGCGGATGCTTGGTCACAAGGGTCTCCAACCCTGACCTCTCCAGAGCATCGAACATTGGCTCCAGATACGGCATGTTCACCTGGCGGAAAGCCATTGTGGGTTCGAACTGAATCCGGATGGCCATGATCTCCACTATTGGTTCAGGAGTCTGTACGATCGCCATAGAAATCTGCAAAACAGCTTGTTAGCACTTGAAAGTAGAGTAAGTCAGTAGTTGTCAGCAGATTTGAATACATTACCGAGTATTAGAGCTTGAGAGATGCACAAGCAAAGCAGTTATAAGAAGTTTGAGATGGAAACTGATTTGCGATAAAAGCTCTTAGGATTTGATAATGGCGAAAAGTGAGGAAAAAGATAGAAGATGAAAGATTTGTATAAATTGGCTTGATTGCAAGTTTCAATCCAACGACTGAGTTTTAATCTTCCAAAAACTATTAACGGCTAAGATTTAATGTTATAAAAGGAATGATTACCAAAGCCGCCTAAAACATAGATCTACGTAATAAAGGTAAGTGAGAAGACATGCATTAAATGCGCGACAGACAGCATTAATTACTCAGTTTATGCAAGTGAAAAGGTTTCCTACTGACCTTTCCTTAAACTATTAAAGGCGGGAAATGAATGCACATTAACTGCTGAGTGTGAGCGACTGATGCAATAAATGCGAGCATGCTTCAAAAAAATAAGTACACAAAATTACGCTGAACTTATCAGCTGAACTTATCAGCTGGTTACCGAACCTCTTCAGCTGAACTTATCAGCTGGTTACCGTTATGTATAAGGAGAATGGTTGTCATGCTGATGACTATGTTCCCCCTTGCTGTGTACAGTGTGACTTTCCCAACTGAGTCACTGTACTTAGTTATCTGACCTGTCGTACTGATTCCTTATGCTGATACCAATTGTTACCAATTGTTGGGCAATCATGTTCTCAGTAGTCGGCATCTACCGACGCATCTCGATAGGGATCCAAGAGACCTAGCTCAACCGATAGTTCTCCGAACTTTGTTCTCGGCTAGTGGTTTGGTCGGTATATCTCGCCCTTTGCTTGTCGGTATGGATCTTCTCCATCCCGATATCCTTCTTCTCGACATGGTCTCCGATGAAGTGGTGTCGGATATCCACGTGCTTGCATCCGGTATGTAGAACCGGGTTCCGAGTTATGGCAATTGCACTTGTGGAGTCGCGGTAGATGGGCACTTCATCCCGAGTTATACCATAATCTCTAAGTTGTTGTCGAAGCCAAAGGATGCGGGCACGAAGCAACTTCCCCGCAGCCATGTGCTCGGCTTTAGTAGTGGACGTTGCTGCCGAATGCTTGCTTCTTTGAAAACCAAGAAATCGACTTGCACGCTTAGGAACCGACAAGTTCGGAAGTTGACTTTCGATCTATCCCGCATCCCGCATAATCGGCATCGAAATAACTTGTTAGTATTAAGTTATCATCGGCGGGATACCATAACCCAAAGATCGGGTGTTCCTCTTAAATAGCGCAGAATCTTCTTC
Organism: Lavandula angustifolia; assembly: GCA_028984105.1. NCBI lineage: Eukaryota > Viridiplantae > Streptophyta > Magnoliopsida > Lamiales > Lamiaceae > Lavandula > Lavandula angustifolia. The sequence goes on from CM054803.1 coordinate 31,327,299, forward strand.
GGCGAGTCTAAATGACTTCGCTTGGGATCCGCTTGGAATCTTGCGCATACACCTACGGCAGATAAGTTATGTCGGGACGGCTAGTCGTTAAATAAAGTAAAGAGCCTATAATAGCTCTATAATCGGTAGAGTTAACGAAGCTCCCTCTTTGTCTAGATCGATTTTAAAGTTCGTGTTCATGGGGATTTTTGACCGGCTTGCTTGGAGTCGCAGCCGAATCTCTTGAGAAGATCTCGAGTGTATTTGGCTTGATTGATGAAGATTCCTTCGTGTGATTGCTTCACTTGAAATCCAAGGAAATAATTCATCTCTCCCATCATGGACATCTCGAATTTCTCTTTCATCATCTTCTCGAACTGCCGACATATGACTTCGTTTACGCAGCCGAAAATGATGTCGTCCACGTAGATCTGCACCGGTAGAATGTCATCTCCCGACTTTATGTTGAATAGGGTGCGATCTACTCGTCCCCTTCGAAAACCTTTTACGAAGTAGAAAGTCTCGATAGGGTATCATACCAAGCCTTGGGTGCTTGTTTTAACCCATACTGAGCTTTCCTAAGTCTCGTACACTCGATGTCCCCGCTAAAAGCCGGGCGGTTGTTCCACGTAGACTTCTTCCTTCAAGATGCGCCATTCGTAAAAGCTGACTTCACATCCATCTCGATATACCTTAAATCCCCGATGTGTTGCATAAGCCAGGGAAAAGACGAATGGCTTCCAATCTAGCGGCCCGGAGCGAACGTTTCATCAAAGTCAATTCCTTCTGCCTGACTGTATCCTTTAGCAACTAGTCGAGCTTTATTTCTGACGATGACGTTGTTTTCATCTCGCTTGTTCTTGAAGACCCACTTAGTTCCAATCACGTGCTGATGTCTAGGTCTGTCGACAAGCTCCCAAACTTCATTTCGACGAACCGGTTCAGCTCTTCTTGCATAGCAATGACCCGATCAAGATCTTTAAGTGCGTCCTCTATCGATCGAGGTTCTTCTGTAGACAGAAAACAAGAGTAAAGTGAGCTTTCTCCTTGACTTAATCTTGATCTCGTCCTTATAGTTGCTGATGGATCTCCAATGATAAGATCTGAAGAATGAGCATCGAGCCACGAACGCCTGAGTCGGGCTTCTTCTTCTGATACTACTTCTGCACCGTCGGTAGGTGTATTAGGCATTTCGAGTAGTGCTTTTCGTGATCGTAGCAATTCAAGTAAGAAGGTTAGGATCTACCGAGTTTCCGGGTTCGGGGCATTTAGCTCAGGAACATTAATCGTTCCCCCTGAGTTTACATTCTCAATAGAGGTCTCAGTTACCACAGGGGCTTCCTCATCGACCGATGTTACCTGTTGTTGATTCGGTTTGGGAGAATCAACTAGGTCGGCTACTTTGCTTGTTGGTCGAGTCCGAATTTCTTCATCGTCGACTCATCATCCCAACAATGCTTTGGATCTTTTCAGCTTTATCATTCGATCCGAGATCCCGTAGCTTGCTTCGCCGACATCTTCGATATTTGACTTTGTATCTTTCCCCGTTCTCGAGAACAAATTCATCAAAAACAACATGAGGGCTTTCCTCCACACAAAGAGTCCGATAGTTAAAGACTCTCGAAGGCTTTTTCGACTCGGGAGTATCCTAAGAATACTCCTTGATCAGATTTGCTATCAAAGACCTTCAACTGATCTTTCCCATTATTGTGGATAAAGCAAGGACAACCGAAAACATGAAAATGAGAAATAGAAGGAATTCTCCCTTTCCACAGTTCGTAAGGCGTCTTCATGTGTTGCTGTGTCAGTAGTGAGCGATTCTGAGTGTAATAGGGGGTGTCAGTAGCATCAGCCCAAAACTTTGAGGGTAGTCCTGAGTCTGCTAGGAGCGTTCTTGCTGCTTCTTTGAGTGTTCTGTTCTTACGTTCAGCAAGTCCGTTCTGCTGAGGGGTGCGTGCAGCTGATGTCTCGTGCTTAATTCCCTCTTTATCGCAGTATGTCTTAACTAATGAGTTTAGAAACTCTGTTCCTCTGTCTGAGCGTATCTTCTTAATCTTGATGTTCTTTTCCATACTGAGTTTCTTCAGTAGATTAGGTAACTCAGTCTGAACATCAGATTTGTTGGCGATGAAGATGACCCAAGTATATCTCGAGTAGTCGTCTATGACGATGAGGGCATACTTCTTGCCTCTTATAGTCACTGGAGAGACTGGCCCGAATAAGTCCATGTGAAGCAGCTGAAGGATTCCATCAGTGGAAGGTGACGGAATAGGTGGATTGCTACTCTTTGTTTGCTTTCCCTTCAGGCACGCTTCACAATTTCGGTCTTTGATAAATGATTCGTTGGGTAGTCCTCTGACTTTAGAGTTCTTGACAAGCTTGTTCATGGTCTTGAAGTTCAGGTGGCTGAGTCTCTTGTGCCATAGCCAGCCTGACTTGTCACCTGATTTAGTCTGTGCGAGCAAGCAAGCCTCAGGTTCTGCGGTATTCCAGTTTGCAACATAGATGTTCTTCCTCCGCGAACCCCGATAACACCGTTTTCCCTGTACATTTGTCAACAATATCACGAAAACCGGCGTCAAAGATTACTCGTTAAGATTATCACGGAATTGATCGATCGAAAGGAGATTATGTTGAAGTCCTTCAACATATGTTACTCTTGGAGGCGTGGCGGTCCCCAATGTTCGGCGTTCCGTATCCCCTTGTGTAGCCTTTGGAGTTGTCACCGAATTCAGTCGGGACCATCTTCTTGTACGTAGTTGGTCAGCAGGCTCTTCTGGTAAGTCATGTGTCTCGAGCAGCCGCTGTCCACTATCCATGGGTCCTTATGCACCTGCAAAACAGAGACATTTTTAGGTACCCTTTGGTTCAGTTGGGTCCTTACTGGTTAGTGGGTGATTTTGGAACCCAGACCTGTCTCGGGACCTTAGAAGTCCTAGACTTCTTCTGAACCTTGTCAGCTTTCTTCTCCACAGGATTTGGAGATGCTGACTTTCTGCTGATGATTTTGGGTTCAGGCGCTTTCTTCTTTTGAGTCTTAGCGCTTCTCCTGACCCTGGGCTCATAGTAGTACGAGCCATACTGAGCCGGGTGCTCGTACAGTGGCTCCTTGTACTGTTCTACCCATTTGACCTTCTTGATTCCCCCTGAATTTGATCGCGGTGTCCTGGGGCTGGAACCTTTGGTCAGCTGCTTGTTGCTACTCGGCTGAGGTGCAATCATTTTCTGTTTGTTCTTCGCCTGAGGTGTGGTGTCGGCAGCTTGCACCTTTCCTCGACGAACCTATCGGCCCGAGTTGCTTGAGCTTTTGGAGGTGGAAGCTTCGTGGGTATAGCCAAGGCCTTCTTTCACGAGCGGTTGGCCGTTGTGCTCTAAGCATGCTTTCAAGCTTCTCCTTCGCTCCCGGTATTGTTCGGTCATCAAACCTCTCCGGACCTCGTCACTCCTTCCGAGTGAGTCTTAGTCATTCCAGTACGTCGCGAGCTTCGACCGAGCCGGGCAATTTCGGTCTCTTTCTCGGAATTGTCCTTGGTCGGGCCGAGATCCGAGTCTCTTGAAGCTAAGACTTAGTCATAAGAGATTCAATCTCTTCCTTGAGTCTCGCAACTAGATCCACCGACTCGGTAGAAACCCGACAATCGAAGAAAGTCTCCGATTCTCGGCCTTTACTGTTCAAGTTCATGGATGGTTCTGCTTTGAACTCTCTCGGTTCAGAATGTTTGTTCCTCTAGCGGATCGTCGTAGGCTTGTACCACATCTAGAGGATCATCCGTGACCGAGCACGTGTCTTGTGTCTTTGTGTGAAGAAGAGGTAATAATGTGTTTAGAATTTACCTCGGCCTCTTCTCCGGCCATCGAGACGGTATTCGGGCCGACTCATCGGGAACTGTCTCTGCGACCTCAAGCTGCGATGAATGCGGCTTCGTCTTCGAAGAATACATGAATGTATCCTCATCAATTGAGTTGTCGGATATCTCTCCGGCTATATAGGCTCGCCATCTCTCGGCGAATTTCTTTCTCTGGCTTGCCGTTCTCGCTCTTTGAGCGGTGAGAGTTCGGGACAATCGTGCGATAGTGTCCCTCCTTCTTGCGGTTGTAGCGGTGGATGTTCTGCTTTGCTCTTACCAACCGAGTCTTTAGACGGACCGGCGGCAGAACTCCGATTTCCCGCATTCGGTAGAAGGATTAGATTCTTCTTTCTTATGATAGTCTTTCTTACTCGAAGAAGAATCTCGATTGTATTTCCTCGGCTTTCGACTCTCTCCTTTTCCCTTTGATATTTGAGAGCCATCGGTGCTAGGCCGGTCGGGGCCTGAAGTCTCGAGAAGACTTTGCTGCGATGTGGCCATAGCTTTGCTTGAGGAAATAGGCTTGGCTCCGTATTCTTGATCGTTGCCTTGAAGGCGTGATCGAACGTGTGTCACCTGGAGCGCTTAAGCACTTTTGGGGTAGGCTATGCTCGAATTCCTCCGATTTTAATTCTGAAAATATAACATCAGGAGTTAGAGCATTTAGATCAGAGCGACATAAATAAGTAGCAAATGGAAGCCACTTCTGTCGGGGCAACGCTCTCAAGATCTTGGTGTTCATCTCCTTGTTGGTGAACGACCTCCCCAGCCCATTGATGACATTGACTTGATTAGTGAATCTGACACTCAGCTCGTCAATGGTTTCAGTAGGCTCCATTGCAAAGGCGTCGAACTTCTGAAGCTCTAGTTCGAGCTTGTTTTCTTTGATCTGAGGGGTTCCATGGCTCAGTACAGCCAAGGCGTCCCATAGCTCTTTCGCCATCTTGCAATCCTGTACCCTTCCGAGGTGTGAATCACTGAGCGTAGTCAGTATGGCATTACGTGCAACTCGGTCAAGGTTGTGCAGCTTCTTTTCTTCAGGCGTGAAGGCAGTTTTATCTTTGGGATCCTTAGCACCAGTTTGTGCTCCCACGCCCCGCTGTCGATCATGGGAATGATCGGTCCTGACTCTAGGACATCTGACATGCTGTCGTGGAGTGACGTTAAGTGTGCCTCCATACGTACGCGCCATACCGTGTAGTTCTCTATTGAGAACATCGGTACCATCCTAATACCTGACATATCAGACATCGTAAGAGTAAGAGTATGAGGATGCTGAAAAGATGCTTATGCAGTGAAAACGGTTTTCAGGATCAGTTCGAGAGGACCAGTATTTCAGAACCGACGATCAGTTGAACACCGTGCGCTCTGATACCAATTGTTGGTCCGGAGACGATAAGTCAGGTGTAGAGGGGGGGGGGTGAATACACCTGAGCTCAGTTTCTTTTTCTCAATGAAGGTCAGCTGAGCTGATGATTGCAACTGATGAACAGTGCCAAATAAGCCTTCGATCGCGGGACGAGTGAGTCGGCTCATCGAGCTCTCTCCTACCGTGGCGTTGTCGATTACTTTGAGAATCAGTCGGAGACTGTTGTGCGGAAAGTGTGGGGCCCGGAATTCGTCTCTTTTGAAAACACGTTTTAGCAAGTTAAATCTTTTGGCTGTGCGCTTTATAAATACGTTTTATGCAAGCTTATGATTTTCAAGTCAGTTGAATGCTATGCAATAAGACAGTAAAAGAACACAAGCGATTTAACGTGGTTCGGATACGCAAGATCCTACGTCCACGGTCCCGAACAAGGCGGGAGAACTTGTTGATTATTCCGAGCAAGCCTCGGCGGGGATACTGTGCACTGGACGGTTCCCTCTAAGTTATAGTCCTTAGCGACTTTACAATCCAAACCTAAGTACGAAAGGGAAGGGAATTTTCTCCAACTGAGAAGGAGTTCTTACAATAAGAACAATTCACTAAATGTGAACTCCTTCGAATCTAAGCTATAAATATGACAATGAGCTTAGTCTAGAGAAGAAAGGGATGTAAGAACTCGAGAGAGAAAAACTGAGAAATCTTCTAAGTACGCAAGTTTTCCTCTGGGTGATCTTTGAGTGTTCTAGAGCGTTTATGAACTTGAGCTTGTCCCTTCGAAATTCCGTCATTCGGAGCTTCAAAAACTTCTCTATTTATAGTTGTGAGTTATGGCATATGTCTGTTGGAGACGACGATGCCACGTGTTACAAGCTTCCAAAGAAAACGGCCATAATTCGAACTTGTTGCAGCAGGGCAGTTAATGCACTGTTCATGAGAGCAGCTTTAGTGTGTAGAGTAGGTAAGCGTTGTCGGCTTCTCATTGGTCAAAGTTTGTAGTTGGTGAGAATGTCAGAGTTGACCGTTCAACAACCTCGTATGTCTTCTGCTGAACTTTTCGAAAAGACTTGAATAGCTGGGTCGCTTTCCGTAGGATACGATGGGCGAAAAGTCTTTGTCTTCTTCAGCTGAGTCGGCTGACACGACATCTACTGAGTAGGTCAGCTGGCGACTGCGAAGGTACTGTGCTTGTTTCTGTTCTTCTGCTGATGACTATCAGCTGTGAGTAGTCTTCTATTGATGATTTGTCAGCTGATGCGCTGTCTTCGACTGAGTGGAAGATCAGCTGCTGACTGAAGAACACAAGCGATTACACTGATGACGTGGGGTTCTGAAAAGTATCTTCGACAGAAGATCAGTTCAACAATTACCCCGTACAGGACTTAGACAAAAATAATAATCAATATATCAAGTCTAACCTATACATCAGCTAATCCTAACGACACACTAATCTTCTGATATCAGCTAGGTTTTGGGATCTTCAATTCCATAGTGCTACTATGATTTCCCCCAATTTTCTTTTAACTGAACAACAGCTGAGTATCATCTACTGACTCATATCCAACAGTTCATCATTGACATATTCTTTTATCATGATTGACACACACAGTAGAGACAATTAACATTCTATTCTCTACTGTGAATTATGGCTTAAAAAGACACTCCGGTCATCATTGACAAGCTATTTTGTCATGATTGACATGAATAACACATACAATTGACACTCTGCTCTCTACTGTAAATTACGGCTTAAAGAGACACTCTGCTCTTCATTGACACATTCTTTTATCATGATTGACACGCACAGTAGAAACAATTGACACTATGCTCATCATTGACACATACAATCATTATTTTGTCATGATTGACACAAACAACATAGATAATTGATACTTTTTTCATAAACAAATGACACTTTTTTTGAAACAAATCGCATTTTTAAAAAAAATAATTGATAGTCAATAAATGATACTTTATTCAAATACAAATGATATTTTTGTTTGTTATGATTGACACTTTGGATAAAAACACAAATGACACATTTATTCATTACAAATGACACGCCTTACTTATCAAAAAAATCGAAAAAAAATAAAAAAATTTGTTTGTTACGATTGACACTTTTGTTTGTTACAATTGATACTTTCGTATGCAAAGAGTGACACGCCCGTCCTTAAAATAAATGGGGAAAAACGTTAAAAAAAATGAAAAAAAAGGATAAAAAAATTTGTTTGTTGCGATTGACACTTTTGTTTGTTACGATTGACACTTCCGTAGCAAATAGTGACACGCCCGTCCTTAAAATAAAGAGGAAAAAAACGTAAAAAAAATAATTTTTTTAAAAAAAACGTTAAAAAATTATTTTTTTATTAATGATGTCATGCTGACATCAGCGGGTCAACACGGGTCAAATCGAGTCAACAGGTCAAAGCGGGTCAAAATTGAATAATTTGATCATATTGCATGTGCAACATGGTGCACACAAGTTTTTGCCTTTATAATTTGATTTTGACTAAAACTAGAATCAATGAATTTGCGTCTATTATCGGTTCACGATTCGAAAACGAAAGAATCAAATCTTACGTACATTCACTAAAAGATTAGATTTAGGAAAGGCAGTGAATTATTAGACAAGTATTAATATCTGCATTATAAATACATTCTATCCAAATCTAAAAAAAGTAAAATCCCTTTATTAGTGCATTATCAAATTATGTAAGAAAATAATGTTAAAATTATGGCAAATTGGCAATAAATCTATCTTAATTTGAACTTCGGCAACCTTTTTATTCCCAGCCTAACCTCAACTTTTGACCTAATGACTCTTCGAAATCCTTAAAAGACATTAGTAAACTCAAGTCTATCTGGTTGCCACCACATCTTCTCTTTCCTTTCATCATAAAATACTACAATTTGCATATATTTTGTTAATTATCCTATTGACTTTGCACAATCATTGCCGCAAAATATATATATATTATATCGTACAATTTATTGAATTTTGTATCTCTAACTTTTTTTTTCTCCCAATATATGTATATATCGTACAATGGTAAAAATGATCTATATATTGGTGTCTATCTCCTGCAATCAATCATGTTTCTACTTTTTTTTCTCTGCATGTACACTTAAACATGGAAAGTCAAAAGTGGAAAGCTTTGGGGAAAAGGAAGTATAACAATTTTTTGCATGTCGGGTGTATGTTTTAATAAAATGACATGAAAATTATGAATTTTAAGATTTTTCTCATGGTAGTAAACGCATGCAACTCTTAAATTATGTTTTGCTTTAATACTATTCTCTCTGTCTCATAGAAAGTGTCATGTTTTCCTTTTTGAGGTGTTCCACAGAAAGTGTCTTGTTTCTAAAAAAAGATATGAGTCTCATATCTTTACCAACTCAAACAAATTCAAAACAATTAATTAATTGCATAGATATCACCTATTTATCTCACAAATCAATTCTAAATAATTAATTAATTGTATAGGTCTCACATTTTTAATAACTAAAACTCTCATAAAACTCCGTGTCCCATAGAAACAAGACAATTTCTATGGGACATTATTTTTCATCATAAATTTGTCAAGTCATTTGAAATGTAAGAGTTTAAAGGTTTGTGCGTTTTCTCTAATTTGTGAGACTTGATGTTAAATTTGCAATCTGAGTAAGATATTGTGATTTATTGTTGTACACACCAGATCCATGGATATGATGGATGCTTTGGGGATTTTTTACCGTTGGATTATATTGACCCACTACTTCTCCAATTTAGTGGCCACACGTGGGAAGCACTGAGACGATACTTTGCACGTTTTAGTTAAAACTTTATTTTAATTTTTCATGTTGATGATGATGCTAACATCCCAATTTAAGATGATTAAGGTGAGTAGGTGACAATTAAATCAAGCTAAGTAGTAATTAAGTATATGGGTGTTCGGTACGGTATACCGTACTATTTTTTCCATACCGCATACCGTACCGATAAGATTCGGTATGTAAAAAAGCATATTGTTACCGTACCGATCATTTCGGTATACCGTAGTTCGGCATACCGAAAGTTCGGTATAGCAAATCTCCATACCGTTGCCATACCGCTTTTTCGGTATACCGAAAAATCAAGGTATACCGAGTATTTAACGGTATACCGTAAACTTAGTCTGTGTTTTTTTATAAAAAGGGCAAGAAAGTTATCAATATTGTTTTCTAATAAAATCATACTTTGTATGAATTTATTAATAGATAATTAATGTGATTTTTTATCGAATAAAATTTTGTCATTTAAGTGAATCTATGATATAACATTAAGATTGTTAGATATGAGTAACATATTTGTAATGATTTGTAACAACCCGTATTGAAACCCTGTAACCAATATTTTTGTACTTTTTTACACAAAATATATGCGGTATGAACTTCGGTATGCGGTATACCTCGGTATGAAAAATCTCATATCGAAACCGTACCAAAAAATTCGGTACGGTATGATACCGTATCGAAAATTACGGTATATCGAAAATTCGGTATCTTCGATATTTTTTCGATATGGTATGCCGTAACAATCCTAATTAAGTATAGGGGATTCAGCCATTTAGGCCCAAATTTTCTATATATATTCGAAAATTTTGTTATGTTGAACCCCTAGAATCACATATTTTTGTTTATATAAATTTCGGCTCTCCAATAATTATGCCGATTAAATTGAGTGGGTATAGAGGATTATTGCGATGTTGTCCCGAATCCGTAAAAGAAATGACCCACCAATTTATATTCTTAACAAGAACTTCATCCAAAGTGCTCCCATTTTCTTTCAAGTTGCCTCTTTCTCTCTCTTTCACTCTCTCTCTCTCTCTCACGCACAAGTACGTGCACTTAGGTAAAAAGAGGATACCAAAAGAATAGAAACTTCTTGCGGAGGAGTTGCAACATTCTTTTATATGTACCTTTTTGGATACTCGAATGACATCCACAGATCTTATTGCATATTTCCCCCAAATGGAATGTACATTAGTAGTGTTGCTTACTGTTTTTCAACACTATTTTGTTTTGATAAAAGTGATGGATGAGACTCAAAAAATTTTCCCTAACTATTTGATTGGCAAAAAAAGAATAAAATATAATGTTCTTATAATTAAGGGGCATCGTTTTGTTATGCAAACATCAACCAATGAGGTCACTTGCTTGCTTACCAATAATTTTTCTCACCAACAAGCCTTTTTGTTTCTTCCCACAAATCAAATAAATAAATGCAAAGAACACACGTCTGCATGCATGCCACAAAACTGCTTGTAAATAATATACATTTAGTTTGGACCTTAAGCTTCTGCACATTCAATCAAGAAGGGACAAGAATCATAGCCCAATAGTAAAATATTATAACATTAATGGTTTATCTAGTTATGGAAGAAGATAACATAACAAGAATATTTTAATAAATGGTGCTCATGGAATTTTCACGTAAAAGATACCATAGTTTCATTCTATCACAAGTGAATTTCCTTTTCATGCATCATAGGGTCCCACTTGATGTCGCTTGTCATATTTGTATCAGTATGAATGTATGTATGTATATATGAAATATGTATTATCATGGTAATCCCCAAATCTTGTGGTATCCGGATTTCTATACAATTTTTAATCTTATTTCTCTCCTAAATTGCATATTTTGCCAATTCTCTTTTGAAATTGCAGATTTTATCCCTTCTAATTCTTAATACCGTCACTATCACATTGACCTTTGTGTGTATGAAAGGAATAAAATAAGTTGGAAGTGGAGTTAATTGTAAAGTGGTATTTCCACTAAGGGTGGCTAAATTCTGATCACATATTGAGAAGATTCATTCCCATATAAAATTCCATTTAGGTGAAATTGGTTGGATTCTTCCCATGATTTTGGATGCAACTATGCGAGGTGAAGAAGGTACATGCCCTATATTTCAGAGCGGCTTGTATGTAGGACTTTCGTATACTTTTGTGTGTACCACATCACAAAGGTATTGACATGTGACATTTCTCATTAAATCAAGTGGGGTCATATTTAACACATGTCAATACTCTTGTGGTGTGGTACTGTTGGATATGAGTCAGTAGATGATACTCAGCTGTTGTTCGGTTAAAAGAAAATTGGGGGAAATCATAGTAGTACTATGGAATTGAAGATCCCAAAACCTAGCTGATATCAGTATATTAGTGTGTCGTTAGGATTAGCTGATGTATAGGTTAGACTTGTTGTAATCGTTTTTATATTCTTGTCTAAGTCCTGTACGGGGTAGTTGTTGAACTGATCTTCTGTCGAAGATACTTTTCAGAACCCCACGTCATCAGTGTAATCGCTTGCGTTCTTCAGACATCAGCTGAGTAAACCTCAGTAGAAGCCAACCCAGCAGCTGATAAGCCATGAGCAGAAGAACTCATGCAAGTACAGTACCTTCGCAGTCGCCAGCTGACCTACTCAGTAGATGCCCTGTCAGCCGACTCAGCTGAAGAAGACAGAGACTTTTCAGTCTACTGTATCCTACGGAAAGCGACCCAGCTATTCAAGTCTTTTCGAGAAGTTCAACAGAAGACATACGAGGTTGTTGAACGGTCAACTCTGACATTCTCACCAACTACAAACCTCGACCAATGAGAAGCCGACAACGCTTACCTACTCTACACAGTAAAGCTGCTCTCATGAACAGTGCATTAATTGCCCTGCTGCAACAAGTTCGAATTATGGCCGTTTTCCTTGGAAGCTTGTGACACGTGGCATCGTCGTCTCCAACGGACATATGCCATAACTCACAACTATAAATAGAGAAGTTTTTGAAGCTCCGAGTGACGGATTTCGAAGGGACAAGCTCAAGTTCACAAACGCTCTAGAACACTCAAAGATCATCCAGAGAAAAACTTGCGTACTTAGAAGATTTCTCAGTTTTTCTCTCTAGAGTTCTTAGATCCCTTTCTTCTCTAGACTAAGCTCATTGTCATATTTATAGCTTAGATTCGAAGGAGTTCACATTTAGTGAATTGTTCTTATTGTAAGAACTCCTTCTCAGTTGGAGAATATTCCCTTCCCTTTCAGACTTAGGTTTGGATTGTAAAGTCGCTAAGGACTATAACTTAGAGGGAACTGTCTAGTGCACAGTATCCCTGCTGAGGCTTGCTCAGAATAATCAACAAGTTCTCCTGCTTTGTTCAGGACCGTGGACGTAGGATCTTGCGTATCCGAACCACGTTAAATCGCTTGTGTTCTTTTACTATTTTATTGCATAGCATTCAACTGACTTGAAAATCATAAGCTTGCATAAAACGTATTTTATAAAGCGCACAGCCAAAAGATTTAATTTGCTAAAACGTGTTTTCAAAAGAGATGAATTCCGGGCCCTACACTTTCCGCACAACAGTCTCCGACTGATTCTCAAAGTACTGACAACAGTCAGTGGGAGAGAGCTCAGTAGCTGACTCACTCTGTCCCGCGATCGAAGGCTTATTTGGTACTGTTCATCAGTTGCAATCATCAGCTCAGCTGACCTTCATTGAGAAAAAGAAACTGAGCTCAGGTGTATTCACCCCCCCCCCTCTACACCTGACTTATCGTCTCCGGACCAACAATTGGTATCAGAGCAAACGGTGTTCAACTGATCGTCGGTTCTGAAATACTGGTCCTCTCGAACTGATCCTAAAAACCGTTTTTACTGCATAAGCATCTTTTCAGCATCCTTATACTCTTACTCTTACGATGTCTGATATGTCAGGTATTAGGATGGTACCGATGTTCTCAATAGAGAACTACACGGTATGGCGCGTACGTATGGAGGCACACCTAACGTCACTCCACGACAGCATGTCAGATGTCCTAGAGTCAGGACCGATCATTCCCATGATCGACAGCGTAGTATTTGCTGCTGGAGGAGGCGCGGGAGCACAAACTGGAGCTAAGGTTCCCAAAGATAAATCTGCCTTCACGCCTGAAGAAAAGAAGTTTCACAACCTTGACCGAGTTGCACGTAATGCCATACTGACTACGCTCAGTGACTCACACCTCGGAAGGGTACAGGATTGCAAGACAGCGAAAGAGCTATGGGACGCCTTGGCTGTACTGAGCCATGGAACCCCTCAGATCAAAGAAAACAAGCTCGAGCTAGAGCTTCAGAAGTTCAACGCCTTTGCAATGGAGCCTACTGATTCCATTGACGAGCTGAGTGTCAGATTCACCAATCAAGTCAATGTCATCAATGGGGTGGGGAGGTCGTTCACCAACAAGGAGATGAACACCAAGATCTTGAGAGCGTTGCCCCGACAGAAGTGGCTTCCTTTTGCTACTTATTTACGTCGCTCTGATCTAAATGCTCTAACTCCTGATGTTATATTTTCAGAATTAAAATCGGAGGAATTCGAGCATAGCCTACCCCAAAAGTGCTTAAGCGCTCCAGCTGACACACAGTTCGACCATGCCTTCAAGGCAACAGTCAGCAACACAGGAGCCAAGCCTATTTCCTCAAACAAAGCTGTGGCCACATCAGTAGCAAAGTCTTCCGAGACTCCAGGCCCTGATCAGCTAGCACTGATGGCTCTCAAATATCAGAGGGAAAAGGAGAAAGTCGAAAGTCGAGGAAATACAACCGAGATTCTTCTTCGAGTAAGAAAGACTATCATAAGAAAGAAGAATCTAATCCTTCTACTTGAATGCGGGAAATCGATGTCTCGCTTGCCGGTCCGTCTAAAGACTCAGTGGTAAGAGCAAGCAGAACATCCACCTCGCTACAACCGCAAGAAGGAGGGACACTATCGGTATGACTGTCCCGAACTCTCACCGCTCAAAGAGCGTAACGGCGAGCCGAAGAGAAAAAAATTGCCAAGCGAAGGCAGGCCTACATAGCCGGAGAGATATCCGACAACTCAATTGAAGAGGATACATTCATGTATTCTTCTGAAGATGAAGCTGCATTCGTAGCTGTTGAAGTTGGAGAGAAGGTTCCTGAGGAATCAGCTGAACAGTGTCTGATGGCCGGAGAAGAGGCTGAGGTAAATTCTAAACTTAATATTACCTCTTCTTCACACAGCACACACGACGCGTGCTCGGTCTCAGATGATCCTCTAGATGTGGTACAAGCCTACGACGATCTACTAGAGGAACAGATTCAGCTGAGCAGAGAGTTCAGCAAAACCATCCAGGAACTAGAACAGGTAAAGGCTGAGAATCAGAGACTTTCTTCTGATTGTCAGGTCTCTACTGAGTCAGAGAATCTAGTTGCGAGACTCAAGGAAGAGATTGAATCTCTTATGACTAAGTCTCAGCTTCAAGAGACTCAGATCTCAGTCCTGACTAAGGATAATTCTGAGAAAGAGACTGAAATAGCCCAACTCAGTCAGAAACTCTCAGACGTACAGAAGGACTATGATTCTCTCAGGAGAAGTGATGAGGTCTGGAGAGGACTGATGACTGAACAGTACCTGGGAGCTAAGGAGAAGCTAGAAAGCATGCTCAGAGCACAACGGCCAACTACTGTAAAAGAAGGCCTTGGTTATATTCACGAAGCTTCCACTTCTAAAAGCTCAGAATCGCTGGCTGATAGGTTCGTCAGGGGGAAAGTGCAAACTGCTGACACTACACCTCAGGCGAAGAACAAACAGAAAATGATTGCACCTCAGCCAAGTAATCATAAGAAACAGCTGACAAATGGTTCCAGCCCCAAGACACCACGATCAAATTCAGGGGGAACCAAGAAGGTCAGATGGGCAGAACAGTACAGAGAGCCATTATATGAGCATCCGGCTCAGTACGGCTTGTACTACTATGAGGCCAGGGTCAAGAGAAGCGCTAAGACTCAGAAGAAGAAAGCGCCTGAACCCAAAATCATCAGCAGAAAGTCAGTATCTCCAAGTCCTATGGAGAAGAAAGCTAACAAGGTTCAGAAGAAGAAGTCTCAGACTTCTAAGGTTCCTAGACAGATCTGGGTTCCGAAATCACCCACTAACCAGTAAGGACCCAACTGAACCAAAGGGTACCTAAAAATGCCTCTGTTTTGCAGGTACATAAGGACCCTTGGATAGTGGACAGCGGCTGCTCGAGACACATGACTTACCAGAAGAGCCTGCTGACCAACTACGTACAAGAAGATGGTCCCAGAATTGAATTCGGTGACAACTCAAAAGGCTAGACAAGGGGATACGGAACGCTGAACATTGGGACTGCCTCAGTTCCAAGAGTAACATATGTTGAAAGACTTCAACATAATCTCCTTTCAGTCAGTCAATTATGTGATAATCTTAATAGAGTAATCTTTGACGCTGGTTTCTGTGATATTGTTGACAAATCTACAGGGAAAACAGTGTTATCAGGTTCGCGGAGGAAAAACATCTATGTTGCAGACTGGAAAACCGCAGAACCTGAGGCTTGCTTACTAGCACAGACAAAATCTTGTGACAAGTCAGGATGGCTATGGCACAAGAGACTCAGCCACCTGAACTTCAAGACCATGAACAAGCTAGCCAAGAACTCCAAAGTCAGAGGACTGCCCAACGAATCGTTCGTTAAAGACAGAAATTGTGAAGCATGTCTGAAGGGAAAGCAAACAAAGAGTAGCAATCCACCTATTTCGTCACCTTCCACTGATGGAATCCTTCAGCTGCTGCACATGGACCTATTCGGACCAGTCTCTCCAGTGACTATAAGAGGCAAGAAGTATGCCCTCGTCGTTATTGACGACTACTCGAGATATACTTGGGTCATCTTCATCGCCAATAAATCTGATGTTCAAACTGAGTTGCCCAATCTGCTGAAGAAACTCAGTGTGGAAAAGGACATCAAGATTCAAAGAATTCGCTCGAACAGAGGAACAGAGTTTCTAAACTCAGTAGTTAAGACATACTGGGATAAAGAGGGAATTAAGCACGAGACATCAGCTGCACGTACCCCTCAGCAGAACGGACTTGCTGAACGAAAGAACAGAACACTCAAAGAAGCAGCAAGAACGCTCCTCGCAGATTCTGGACTACCCTCGAAGTTACGGGCCGATGCTACCGACACCGCCCTGCTATACTCGGGAATCGCTCACTACTCACTCAGCAACACATGAAGACACCATATGAATTATGGAAAGGGAGAATTCCTTCTATTTCTCATTTTCATATTTTCGGCTGTCCTTGCTTTATCCACAATAATGGGAAAGATCAGCTGAAGGTCTTTGATAGCAAATCTGATCAAGGAGTTTTCTTAGGTTACTCTCGAGTCGAGAAAGCCTTCGTGAGTCTTTAACTATCGGACTCTTTGTATGGAGGAAAGCCCTCATGTTGTTTTTGATGAATTTGTTACTGAGAACAGGAAAGAAGCAGAGTCAAATACTGATGATGTCAGCAGCAAGCTACAGGATCTCGGACTTACCGATAAAGCCGAAAAGATCCAAGCATTGTTGGGATGATGAGTCGACGATGAACAAACTCGGACTCAACCAACGATCGATGTAGGCCGACCTAGTTGATTCTATCGAACGTAATCAACAACGGGGAACATCGGTTGATGAGGAAGCCCCAGTGGTAACCGAGACCTCTACCGAGAATATAAACTCGGGGGGGAACGATTAATGTTCCCGAGCTAAATGCCCCCGAACCCCGGAAACTCGGTAGATCCTAACCTTCTTACCGAATTGCTACGGTCACGAAACGATTACTGCGAAATGCCTAACACTCCTACTGACTGTGCAAAAGTAGTATCAGAAGAAGAAGCCTGACTCAGGCGTTCGTGGCTCGATGCTCATTCTTCAGATCTTATCATTGGAGATCCATCAGCAACTATAAGGACGAGATCAAGATTAAGTCAAGGAGAAAGCTCACTTTACTCTTGTTTTTTGTCTACAGAAGAACCTCAGTCGATAGAGGACGCACTTAAAGATGCTGACTGGGTCATTGCTATGCAAGAAGAGCTGAACCAATTCGTCAGAGATGAAGTATGGGAGCTTGTTGACAGACTTAGACATCAGCACGTGATTGGTACTAAGTGGGTCTTCAAAAACAAGCGAGATGAAAACAACGTCATTGTCAGAAATAAAGCAAGACTAGTTGCAAAGGGATACGGTCGAAGGCGTAAGGAATTGACTTTGATGAAACGTTCGCTCCGGTCCGCTAGATTGGAAGCCATTCGTCCTATTCCTAGCTTATGCAACACATCAAGGCTTCAAAGTCTATCGATGGATGTAAAGTCAGCTCTTACGAACGGCGTCGAAGGAAGAAGTCTACGTGGAACAACCGCCCGGCTTTCGCGAGGGACATCAGTGTACGGACTTGGGAAAGCTCCGTATGGGTTAAAACAAGCACCCAGGGCTTGGTATGATACCCTATCATACTTTCTACTTCACAAAGGTTTTCAGAAGGGGACAGTAGATCGCACCCTATTCAACATAAAGTCAGGAGATGACATCCTACTGGTGCAAATCTACGTGGACGACATCATTTTCGGCTGCAAAAATGGGACCATATGCCAGCAGTTCGAGAAGATGATGAAAGAGAAATTCGAAATATCCATGATGGGAGAGATGAATTATTTCCTTGGATTTCAAGTGAAGCAATCACCTGAAGGAATCTTCATCAATCAAGCCAAATACACTCGAGACCTTCTCAAAAGATTCGGCTGCGACTCCAGCAAGCCAATCAAAATCCCCATGAACACGAACTTTAAAATCGTTCTAGACAAAGAGGGAGCTTCTGTTAACTCTACTGACTATAGAGCTATTATAGGCTCTTTACTTTATTTAACAGCTAGCCGTCCTGACATAACTTATGCTGTAGGTGTATGCGCAAGATTCCAAGCAGATCCTAAGCGAAGTCATTTAGACTCAGCGAAGAAGATTCTGCGCTATTTAAGAGGAACACCTGATGCTGGGTTATGGTATCCTGCTGATGATAACTTAATACTGACAGGTTATTCTGATGCTGATTATGCAGGATGCAGGATAGATCGAAAGTCAACTTTCGGAACTTGTCAGTTCCTAGGCAGCAAGCTAATTTCTTGGTTTTCAAAGAAGCAGCATTCAGTAGCAACGTCCACTACTGAAGCTGAGTACATGGCTGCAGGAAGTTGCTGTGCCCAAATCCTTTGGCTTCGACAACAACTTAGAGATTATGGTATAACTCAGGATGAAGTGCCCATCTACTGCGACTCCACAAGTGCAATTGCCATAACTCAGAACCCAGTTCTACATACTAGATGCAAGCACGTGGATATCCGACACCACTTCATCAGAGACCATGTCGAGAAGAAGGATATCAGGATGGAGAAGATCCATATTGACAAGCAAAGGGCAGATATATTGACCAAACCACTAGCTGAGAACAAAGTTCGAGAGAACTATCACCGAGCTAGGTCTCTTGGATCCCTACGAGATGCGTCAGTAGATGCCGACTACTGAGAACATCATTGCCCAACAATTGGTAACAATTGGTATCAGCATAAGGAATCAGTACGACAGGTCGAAAACCTAGGAAAGGTGACTCATTTGGGAAAGTCACACTGTACCCAGCAAGGGGGAACATAGTCATCAGCATGACAACCATTCTCCTTATACATAACGGTAACCAGCTGATAAGTTCAGCTGAAGAGGTTTGCGTAATTTTGTGTACTTATTTTTTTTGAAGCATTCTCGCATTTATTGCATCAGTCGCTCACACTCAGTAGTTAATGTGCATTCATTTCCCGCCATTAATAGTTTAAGGAAAGGTCAGTAGGAAACCTTAACCTGAGTAATTAATGTTGTCTGTCGCGCATTTAATGCATGTCTTCTCACTTACCTTTATTACGTAGATCTATGTTTTAGGCGGCTTTGGTAATCATTCCTTTTATAACATTAAATCTTAGCCGTCCATAGTTATGAAAGATTAAAACTCAGTCGTTAGATTAAAACGTGCAATCAAGCCAATATATACAAAATCTTTCATCTTCTATCATTCGTTACTTTTCGCCATTTTCATACCTTACGAGCTTTACTCGCAATCAATTTCTACTTCTTATAACTGCCTTGCCTGTGCATCTTTCAAGCTCTAATACTCGGTAATGTATTAAAATATGCTGATAACTACTAACTTACTCTATTTTCAAGTGCTAACAAGTTGTTTTGCAGATTTCTATGGCGATCGTACAGACTCCTGAACCTATAGTGGAGATCATGACCATTCGGATTCAGTTTGAACCCACAATGGCTTTCCGCCAGGTGGATATCCCATATCTGGAACCGATGTTCGATGCTCTGGAGAGGTCTGGGTTGGAGACCCTCATGACCAAGCATCCCCGTGCCAGTCTGCCGAGGCAAGTGGCGGAGGCATATTTCAACTGGAATTCAGTGGCTGCCGAAGGAGAAGAAGCCTCGTTTTCTTACATGGAGGAGACTAATCCGAACAAGTGGAAGGCGTCTCAGAAGACCTTCAACATCCGAGAGGCTCTGGTCCTCGCGTTTCAGCCTCCTAATTCCGGGAATCCCCCTATCGGATATAAGGAGAGGGAGATCAACGCTTATGTGCAAAAGTTCTGTGGACGCAGTGATCTGACGTTCAAGACAGCTCTCCCGAGGAATCTCTTGCTACCTCGATCGAGGGTTTAGCGTATGTGGTCTCGCACATACTGACAAGCTCAGCTGGATCGTACGATCAACTGTCCAAGCCAAGGATTCAGCTGATGATGGCTATAGATGATGGAGTAGAAGTGAACTGGGCTGACTATTATACAACGCAGATGAAAGCCCAAGCCCAGAAGTTCACTACGCTACCCACTGGCGAGAGAAGGTTGGCCAGTGTGGGTAAGCTTCTATTCGGGACCAAGATGTCAGTCCTAATAGAGAGTGTTGTACAGAGGAACTCAGCTTTTGAAGACTCAAAGCTGTACAACACTAAGCTGATAAAGTTTCAGACTAAAGAAGCGACTGAGAAGTCTATCGGTAAGGGGCCGCCTGAGCCGAAGAGAGCAGCATCCGCTCTGCCCCCTCATACCGAAGTGCCTAAGAAGAGGCGGCTGACTATGGCCAGACCAGCTGAGGTCTCAGCTGCTCAGCCCCTCTCTATTATTGAACCCACTCCTCCTCCTACTCAAGAAGAGCAGTTTTTAGATTCTGATACTGGCATTGAGGGTGCGACCCTCAAAGATAAAGTCCAGGTGATTAGCTCAGAGGAGACACAGTCGGACGTCAGGGAACCGACTGAGGAGAATGCGACTGAGTGGACAGCTATTTACACCACTCGTCTCCGTGCCGCAGCTGAAGTACACGATCATATTCCTGAGATCGCTGGGCACTCAGACTTAGTCGACATAGCCATCAGGGCTAGGGTTCAAATGCTTCTAAGATTTCTGAGTTGGGATATTCTAGACGACATAATCAAAACTCACTCAGTCATCTACTTGCTCGATGAGGAGCAGAAGCTATAAGAAGTAATAGAGTACAGAGAACCAGCTGACTTAGCTACTCTTGAAGATCTCAGAGCCGCAATGCTTTACCTTCTAAGCTTGCGAGAGTCAGTCCCTGGTAACACTCCTCCGCCCCCATCTCCTCCTGCTGATGATAAGAAAGATGATGATGATAACAATCAGAGGAAGGATCAGACACCCAAGGATACAGAGTTGGGAGGCTCTGCTGAGGGTTCAACTCCCCGTGAGAAGAGCAATTCACCACATCCTGATACATCAGGTGATGCTCAAGGTGCTCCGAAGTACAGTAGGGAGCAACTCCTCACATTTTCTGAGCAGAGGCTCGGAACCAGCTTGTACCAGATACAACCTATCGGTTCCGTGTCCTCAAAGTCCGTATATAAAGCCATTCGACGCCAAGGAGAGAAAAACAGACTTTTGGCTAAGGACGTCCATCTGAAGTGGACAAAGTATACCAAGGCTCGGCAACGTAGCTTAGACGGAAATAGGCTGCCGACATCTCAAAGACTCCAGTACCTACTCCTCAACCCAACTTTCGGGAGATTATTGAGGCGGCCTTAGCGGCTCGTAAAGTCGATCTAGAAGCTCGTAGTCGGCAGTTGCTCCGAATCAGCAGAAGATATTTTCAGAGCAGCTGACTCAAGCTCTCACAACTGTTAAGCTCGAAATCGATGAACGGAATAAGATTGCCATCTCTAGCCTTCAGAAATCTATTACCCAATAGGCAGAGGCTCTAAAACTTATTCAGAAAGAAATGACAGAATCGCAGGATCAGGCTCTGCTGAAACTCCGTCTGGAGTCACCGCACGACCTTAAAACATCTAGAGCCGATCAAGAAAAAGACTGGGAATTATATTGCGATCTCGTCAAGGACTTCGAATCCACAGCAACTCAGATTAAGGATTCAGTCCACAATGTGGAAAGAGACATTCAAGCCATCCGCACCCAACTCTCTAAGGCAGATGATGCCAAAAAGGGGGAAGGTATTATGAAGGATGAACCTGATACGGATATGGCTGATGTCCAAATAGTAGAGGGTGGTCAGGAGGAAGGACCCTCTAATGCTCGGACTCGGGGGGAAGGTATTCAGGGCGGAACAACCCTCAATCTGCTCATGCTCAATCCTCGGCCGCTCAGCCGAAGATACTTCAGAGGTTCTACTGCTCGAATTTCCTCTAGAACCTACACCCATCTCATCTTCTGCCGCTCACATAGAAGATGTTGCTCACTTCGTTGAGCAAGAGTCTGAAGGAGAACAGACTCCTCCGCAGAGGCCGGGGAAGGAGACTCACTCTTGCTATTACTCCTCCTTCCTCCCCCGGTCCGAAAATTCAAATCTAAAGCGGAGCAAGAGGCTTATGACCTCAATATTGCCCAACAAATGCAAGATAAGCCTTGGACCGAGAGCGTCAGCTTGAAGAAGTAGCAGAAGCAGCAAAGAAGCCCAAGGGCAAAGCTGTTAGGGGCAAAGGCAAGAAAAAGGTCGAATCAGTCGAAGAGTAGAAGAAGAAAGCCCAAGCAGATTTTGCTAAGGCTCTTCCGACTGAGATCCTAGCTACTACTCAGAGCATTTCCACTCCTACTCTAACACCTGAGCAGATAGCGGAAGATCAAGCGACCTGGGAGGCGACGCTGCAAGGCCTAAATATCAGACGAGGAGACTGTAGGGCAGCGGCTCTCCGAGAAAAGAAAAGAATGGCTGATATGGCTAAGATGATAAGCCTATCCAAGAAACCAGCAGCTGATCCCAGAAGACAAATCCCAAGAGGATCAAGGAAGAGAACACCTCTCTCCAAGAAGGACTCAGTTGTTCATGTCGATCGATGGGTTCCGGCTGAGGTTAATGATCAATGGGAAGAACTTAAAGAGCAATTTATCAAAGGCTACTATGTTTGGGGATTCTATCCTCGAGAGCAACCTATCGATCAAGCCTTTGATGAGTTCATGTTTCTCAGACAATTCGGAGCCGAGGGAACAACTCAAGGAGATCATGAAGAGACGAATATTCCGTTTAGAGCTCCGGCTTTCAGGCGCATCCCACCTCCTAGAATCTAGCGCGAGTTCTATGTACGAAGGACATAGAAGATGAGGTTAGTGCTTGCAAAGCATTCCGCTTCAACCCGAGTGTCCACCTTGTTGAAGACGACGAGGATATCCGGACTCGAGGAAGAGAATCTATTTATACTATCGTCCGGAACCTCCCATGGACAGATCTGCAGGATTCGTGGAACGCACTCAAGCCTTCAGGCCTGCGTAGTCTTTCTCTTTTCTATCTTTTGTAATAGTGATAGGAACCCGTACTTCATTGATTATATATATCGGTTCCTATTGCTTGTCGACAATTACTCATTGTCTTTCAGCTCTTTGCATTGTGTTTTCACGATCGATCACTAAGTGATCTGACACACACTCACAGTCAGTTTCTCTGATTTTGCCTATCTCCCACCTACTGAAGTATTGAAATTCCTTTATTTTTTTTCTTTCCCTCAGAATGTTGTAAGGGGGAAATTGTTGTCAGTAGGATAGCATCTTTTATAGACTTAAGAAGTTTAAGAGGTAGAGGTAGAGGTTTTGGCATCATCAATTAGGGGGAAATTGTTGGATATGAGTCGGTAGATGATACTCACCGTTGTTCGGTTAAAAGAAAATTGGGGGAAATCATAGTAGTACTATGAAATTGAAGATCCCAAAACCTAGCTGATATCAGTAGATTAGTGTGTCGTTAGGATTAGCTGATGTATAGGTTAGACTTGTTGTAATCGTTTTTATATTCTTGTCTAAGTCCTGTACGGGGTAATTGTTGAACCGATCTTCCGTCGAAGATACTTTTCGAACCCCACGTCATCGTGTAATCGCTTGCGTTCTTCGACACATCATCTGAGTAAACCTCAGTAGAAGCCAACCCAGCAGCTGATAAGCCATCAGTAGAAGAACTGATGCAAGCCCAGTACCTTCGCAGTCGCCAGCTGACCTACTCAGTAGATGCCCTGTCAGCCGACTCAGCTAAAGAAGACAGAGACTTTTCGCCCATCTGTATCCTACGGAAAGCGACCCAGCTATTCAAGTCTTTTCGAGAAGTTCAGCAGAAGACATACGAGGTTGTTGAACGGTCAATTCTGACATTCTCACCAACTACAAATCTCGACCAATGAGAAGCCGACAACGCTTACCTACTCTGCACAGTAAAGCTGCTCTCATGAACAGTGCATTAACTGCCCTTGGAAACTTGTGACACGTGGCATCGTCGTCTCCAACGGACATATGTCATAACTCACAACTATAAATAGAGAAGTTTTTGAAGCTCCGAGTGACGGAATTTCGAAGGGACAAGCTCAAGTTCACAAACGCTCTAGAACACTCAAAGATCATCCAGAGGAAAACTTGCGTACTTAGAAGATTTCTCAATTTTTCTCTCTAGAGTTCTTAGATCCCTTTCTTCTCTAGACTAAGCTCATTGTCATATTTATAGCTTAGATTCGAAGGAGTTCACATTTAGTGAATTGTTCTTATTGTAAGAACTCCTTCTCAGTTGGAGAATATTCCCTTCCCTTTCAGACTTAGGTTTGGATTGTAAAGTCGCTAAGGACTATAACTTAGAGGGAACTGTCCAGTGCACAGTATCCCTGCTGAGGCTTGCTCAGAATAATCAACAAGTTCTCATGCTTTGTTCAGGACCGTGGACCTAGGATCTTGCGTATCCGAACCACGTTAAATCGTTTGTGTTCTTTTACTGTTTTATTGCATAGCATTCAATTGTCTTGAAAATCATAAGCTTGCATAAAACGTATTTTATAAAGCGCACAGCCAAAAGATTTAATTTGCTAAAACGTGTTTTCAAAAGAGACGAATTCCGGGCCCCACACTTTCCGCACAACAGTCTCCGACTGATTCTCAAAGTACTGACAACAGTCAGTAGGAGAGAGCTCAGTAGCTGACTCACTCTGTCCCGCGATCGAAGGCTTATTCGGCACTGTTCATCAGTTGCAATTAAGAGCTCAGCTGACCTTCATTGAGAAAAAGAAACTGAGCTCAGGTGTATTCACCCCCCCCCCCTCCTCTACACCTGACTTATCGTCTCCGGACCAACAGGTACTTACAAGGATATATAAAAATAATACACACAAGCTTTTGTATCTATACTTATTCAGCATAGCTAACTATTGGCTATACCCTATTTATTGCACTTCTTACTTGCCTACTTTGGGAAATTTCTACCTTTCAATTTCACTTTTTCCCTTCACGATTAAAAAATAATAATAAATAAATAAAAATAATAATAAATTTATGTCATTTCACTCCAACAGCCTCTAGCTCCTACTAATTAAATAAAGAAATGCTCAAAAAGAACATTATATTCGACAATAAGCTGTTGACCGAAGTCGGCCATGACAG
Source organism: Lavandula angustifolia (assembly GCA_028984105.1). NCBI lineage: Eukaryota > Viridiplantae > Streptophyta > Magnoliopsida > Lamiales > Lamiaceae > Lavandula > Lavandula angustifolia. Next base: position 31,352,269 of record CM054803.1, read on the forward strand.
ATTATAGTATAACTTTAGAGAGAATTATTAAATTTAGTCTCTATTTTATTCACATTTAAGCTTAACTTATGTGTATTTATTTATACACATACTAACAGCATGGTTTTGGACTCTGGCCAAACCATACCGAGCCGCCTCATGGCCCAACCAAACCTGCCCAGTATTGTGTCATGACGTCGTCATCTTATATAGGTTCTCGGAAATTTTAAAATTTCTTACATTACAATTTTAGTATAAACTATTAAGATTTGCGATCGATTTATTTAGTCGTGAATTTCACTTATGCCTCCGATATAAAAATAAAAGGGAATGTCAAAAGTGTACATTTTAAAGTTGGAAAAGGCAAAAATGTACATGTTTTTTCATAAATGCAAAAATGTACAAAAAATATTATTTTACATTAATTGTGTGTACAGTGTTTGTGCGCAGAGTGTGTCGGTGGGTTGTTGCATAGTTTATTGTGTTGCCTCGTTTTTAACGAAAAAAGATGTGTTGATATTTAAAAAAATAATAATAATAAGACTGCATTTTTTGAGTTGTAGAAAGCTTGAACCTGTGACCTCAATATTATTCCCAAAGTAAGATACCGTTGTGCCATTTCCAAATCTCAAAAATGTTGTAACTTTTTTATTTCTAGAAGATAAGTGTAGACTAAACAAAATAAAATCAAAATTTAAGTCGCCAATAAGAATTGAACCGGAGACATGACATGTTTTTCTAGAGTATGAAACCATTGTACTAGTACCTATTCTCAAGAATATTAACGTTATTATATCTGAAAAAACCATATGCATGTTAAACCATATCTCGAGAATATTAACGTTATTATATCTGAAAAAACCATATCCAATATAAAGAATTCGAAATATTTGCTTCGTTTTCGAAATTGTCATATTTGTGATTTGCTTCGTTTTTAGTTCAATTGTGATATTAAGAATTCGAAATATTTGAAAAACCATATCCATTACTCCCTCCGTCCCATTATTAATGTCTCACTTGCCTTTTTTGATTGTCCCATTATTTATGTCCCATACCAAATAAGGAAATAAATGAGTGGACCACAATCAATCTAAGCAAGTGGACCTCACCCCTTTATACTTTTACACCACAACTTTACACATTTACCTCCACTATCTTAATTACCGTGCCCAGTCCCAATGGGACTTAAATAATGGGACGGAGGGAGTACAATATTTGAAAAATATCAAGAATTCGAAATATTTGAAAAATATATGAATTCATTCCAATATTCCAATATTTGAAAAATTTGAAGATCTTGATCAATGTTTTCGAAAATAAATTAGAAATAATGCGAAATATTAGGGTTGATAACAGAAATGAGATTAGGGTTGATAACAGAAATTAGAATATTAGAGTTCCTAATTATTATTACTTAAAACCTTGATAAATATTATCATATATATTATATAAAATCATAGATTAGTAATTATTCTTACGTAAAACCTTGATATATATTCGAAAAATATTCAAGATTATCCTATATATTATCCAATTTCGAAACTAAATAGGATTCAATATTATCCTATATATTATATACAAGTTTATATACAATATTATCCTATATAGTATATACAATATTATCATGTACTAATACTTTATATTATGAAACATAACCAATAATTGAGTTTCGTAAATAGTCTAACATTTTCAAACCCTCTTAAAAGTAGTCAACAAATCTGAACCATTGGGAGCAAGCATGCTGAAAAGAATATATGGGAACTCGTTTTTGACTGAAGGTACACGACAGGTTTTATAGTTCTTCACATCTCTTCTCTCCTTCTTCACACCTCCTCTCTTCTTCTTGACACTCCATTGCTGATCTTGTTCGTCCCACTTCACGTTGGTTCCCCCTAAACTGAGATTATTTCACATCGGAGATTAACTTCATCTCCCTCTTTCACTAAAAGGCTTCAATGGATTTCAATCCTAACAATGGACATGTTAGTTTTATTTTAGGTTTATATATTTTGGTTTATGATCTTTGTAGAGCATGCTTATAGAGAATATTTTGATAGAAATACCGTAATTAGTTTAGTCAATTTAAAGGAAAGAAATTGAATAAAATATAACATATATATTTCGTCAATTTTTCGGCCTCCAGATTTCATACTATTAAATAAGATAAGCATAATATTTACTTATAGACATATTTAATTAAACGTAGCAAATATTAAAAAATGTTTCATAATCATTATATTTCTAATAGTGGAAAAAATAATTCGTAATCAGTCTTTTTACTTTTTACTTATAGACATATTTAATAGTGAATGTGAATGCAATAAAATATTAGGGGGATAGTTTAATATATGTACCGTTTGAGATTAGCTTAAAATATTAGGGGGATAGTAGATATATAAGTATGTGGTTAGTTTAATGTATATGTGAAGTCACTTGAATAACATTAAAAAGTTAACTCACGGTATAACTATGAGTATATTATAGTTATTCCGTTTAGATAATTTGATTGATTTTAGTAGTGCTAAGATAATTTTAAAAACACGAATTCATATTATGTATCAACAAGTTCTTTACTGGAGAATAATATGATTTAATTGTGTTATTCGTGTTCATATCGGCTCTATTGATGTTTATTTCAAAAAACTAGGTTATTTATATTGCATTTGTAATACTAGCTTGTGGTTCATGAAAAATCACAACATGTAACTTCGAAACTGTCCGATCAGAAATTTTCTAGTGTACTGAGACGAAATATTACTTTTTTTTTAGGTTAGACTAGGTTCTGAGTTTTTTCTTTCTTCGCATAATACGTCACATATTAATGTAACGGTTTAGGGAGAAGTGTGAACATGTATTTATGTAGTGCAAATGTTTTTTAAAAGCTTAATTTGTTTGTGTAATTAATTCTAAACTACTACAGGATAACTGAAGGTGGGGTTAGGTACGAACGCAGAAATGTCTATCCAACTTTGAACACACATTGGAAGAATTTCATTATAGGGGATATTAGAGCGACGATGATGTCTCGCCGGTCCACGTTAATCGAGTACCGAAAAAGGATGGCGGATATGATGTGGGAGAGTTGTATCCCTTAGAATTTTTGTTTGATCTCATTCGTACTGACATTTGGGTTTGTTCGAACGTATTTCTATTTTACTTTTGTATGCGGACTTTATTCGTACTTTAGGATCTGACCTTTGTTTGGGAATATCTTAGTAATTTACTACTTGCATTTCAGTGACTTTTTTATTAATTAGAGTTCTGAACTGAAGAAAATTAAGCTTCGTACTTCGTTAATAAAACTTCATACTTCGTTAATCAAACTTCATACTTCAAATAATACATAGAAAACAAAGTAGAAATACGACACGATAAATTTAATCTTGTGTCTCCCTCTCTGAACATGTCCTCCTTGTGTGGCCTCTTTCGTGACAAACACCACACTTTCTGCTATGACCATGACTTGAGCTTGTGGAAGCCTCTGCCCCTGATCGGTAACGTCTCTGCTTTGGGCGACCGGCCTGACGCTTTGCTAGGGGTGGTAACAGTGGATCTGCATCTTGAATGTGGTCAGGAATGGTCCAAAGCTCCAATGCAGGTAAAGAATTAAAGTGGTGTTCGTATATCTCCTTGTGGTTGCTTGTAGTGTACATATTGTAAACATAGTTGTAAAATTGGTCTCCGCTCTCCCTGTCAGCGACAACATGTTTGTAAAACAACACTGTGTTAGATATATAATAAAAGATTAATAAGTGTAAAAGAATTCATACAGAATAGCAGCAGCAGCGTGGGAGCATGGCATTAGATCTATATCAAATTCCTGACACGTGCACGTTTGGTTCTCCAAGTCCACCTTATAGTTGTGATTTTTCCCGTCATTCACTTTGTATCTTCCTCTGGCGGTCAAGGTCACAATATATGAGCGTGCAAGGTCAATCTGCGCGCTTAACTTCCTCTTCGCAACGTCCACCAACGGATGGCTATTCTCACTCAGCAATTGTCACCTTTCATCCCACCATGACTCTATGATCGTTCGTATAGTGTATATCATCGAGCAAATTGGCAATCGACAAGCCCACAAAAGTCTTCCATTGAAAGACTCGACACAATTTGATGATAGAAGACTATAGCGACGCTGCGAGCATTGGGACCGTGCCCAACGTTCGGGACCAACCTCTATCAGCTTGTTGTATGCTTCTTCACTCGCCATAAGGATTGATGCCATATACTTCCTAAAGTTCGACTCACGGTATGCAGTGGTTGCCTGACGGAAGATATAGGGTACTCCATTCTTGTAAGAAGAGAGCTTGTTCTGAAGATGGACGTTGCAAAGGCAGTGAGGAACTCTGGGAAACACTGTTTCGACAACATTTTTAATACTGACGTGCTGGTCAGACACAATCAGTAGGTCACCGCTCGAACCGTACACTTGCTTAAGATTCTGCAGAAACCACGCCCAAGAGTCATTGTTCTCAATTGGACCAATGCCAATGGCGAGCGGTATAAGTTGTTCCTTGCAGTCTTTAGTAACCGCAGCAAAGAGAATGTCGGTATTCTTTCCCTTCAGGTGGGTCCCATCAACTACAATCACCTTTCTCAAATCCCACATAAATGTGGGGATGCACTGGCCCCATACAACAAACGCGTACTCGAACCTCCTGTCGCCGTCGACACAAAGATTAGTTACCGTTCCAAGGTTTGCCTGCTTCAACATGTGCAAGTATCGAGGGAGCATTTTGTACTATTCTTCGTGACTCCCATAAATCAACTAAATCGCATTGTTTCTAGCACGTAGGGCCTTATAATACTCCACCTTCACACCAAATTTCAAACGCATCTCATTGAACATGTCTCAAGTGAAGGAAAATATTAGATTAGGAATCGATACCTTCCTCCTTCGTATGTTGTCGCGGCTTTGATTGTTGCTCGTGTGTCAGATCTTTTGATCTGTGTCTCGACCTTTTTCTTCCTCTGGGTGGTCAGAGAACTGAAGAAAATAAAAATATTGTCTCTCTAAAACTCACGCGTGTGCGCGTGTAATTTCGTGTATGTGTGTGTTCTGTTTATGAACAGAATACAAATATATATAGGCTTCAAAAGCTAATATAATACTAATATATTTGTAGCCCATTAATTTAATTATATTCCTAATGGGCTTCCACATAATTAGCCCATAACAAATTAATTAATCCACTTGGTTACTAATATTTACTCCCTCCGTCCCATTATTAATGTCCCACTTGCCTTTTTTGGTTGTCCCATTATTTATGTCCCATACCAAATAAGAAAATAAATGAGTGGACCACAATCAATCTAAGCAAGTGGACCCCACCGCTTTATACTTTTACACCACAACTTTACACCTTTACCTCCACTATCTTAATTATCGTGCCCAGTCCCAATGAGACATAAATAATGGGACGGATGGAGTATCAATTAATTGTCCCAACCAATTAATTCCAGATAAATAACATTATTAAATAATGTAAAAATTACATTAATCTATTAATAATGATTTCTAAGAGACAATAAATAATTAGGCAACTAATTGGGTCAGATCAGGGATCTAATACAAGAAATAAAGCAGGGCCTCAAATTAATTAATTATCTATGCTCAGCCCAGAGCAAAATTAATTAATAAACACAGATTCATTCCACTAGAGAATCCGTGCTGACTTACCCCTTTATCCCAAATTAAGCAAGGGCTTGTATTTTAAACTTAATCGATCTCCGTATTTAAGATAGAAATATCCGTTAATTAATTAAGCTCAGTGACAGCTTAAATTAATTGACATCTTATATTCTTGAGTAGTACCACTCGACCTTATTAACACACCTGAACTTAATCAACCGGCTGAATTTAGTGTGCTAATCCTTTCGATTTTCTCAGGGGATATTATCAACCCATTTTACTAGGATACGGTTGCAAGATACAGACAACCAGCCTGAGCCACAAATAACTACTAATACCCAAGATACGTAGATCCGGTCGCGATGACATTCACCATAGTAGGTCAAAATGATAGATTGATCGTGTCCTACTTAGGCCTCTACCCACAAGTGTATGGGTGTTGGAATATAGGTGGTGAGCAAGGTCGTCTCCCAAAAGACTATGCGGCTAATCATGTAACTACTCCTATTCGGATGCTTAAACTCTATCTAGACGATAAAAACTTAGCGGGGTGATTAATCCTAGGCAATAATTGAAATAAATCTAAGCTAAGGGCAATAAAGAAGCTAAATTGATGAAAATCCAATAGAAGATATTCTAGGGGTAGATACTAATGATATGTAAAAGGATCTAGCTTACTTGAGTTTGCTACGGTTAATTACATCTATTTATGAGCGAGGTCGGATATAGCCTAACTACCTCTCGCTGAACTTAGACCGTGGATTCTAGATTAAGACTATCGTCTCCAATTCATCGAAACCCAGAATTCCCAAAAGCCCTTGAGTCTATTGCCCTCACCCGTATCCGGCAACCTCTCGGCCTATTGGAAAGAGGTGCTTGATGCTCCTAATCTAGAATTAATTCTCAACTCTCGTTTATCGAATTAGTTCCATGGATAAATCTAAATGGTGATCAATCATTCAAACAATCATTAAAAGCAAGAGCATAGAGAAATAGAGTAAATTAACCATAAGCAAATCTAGCAAACATCAATTCTCAAACAAACTCATCAAGTCTAGCCCCTAGAATAGTGAATTTAGCTACTCATGTTCTTAATTAGCAAAATACTCAAATCATAGCAAGTCAAAGACATGAGAAAGCAAGGGGAAAAGAAAATGCAAACAAATCCTAAAGCCTTGTCTTCAATCTTGATTGCTTGACTCCTTCTTCTTTAATCTTCACACAATTATCAACTTAGATGGTGGAGAATGGAAGATTTTGGGTGTTTGGGGGTGAAGGGATGGTTTTGGAGAGGGAAATGGGTGAAATTTCGTGTGGTAGGTGAGTTATGGTTGCTAGGGCTTCAAGTTTTGGCTTTATATAGTGACCCAGGTCGAAACCGGGTCAAAAACTAGATAATCCGCGAAAAAGGGAGCGGACCGCGGTCCAGTACAAAGCTCGGACCGCGGTGCGAAACTGTTTTCTTCAAAAAAAATTCAGGCAGAAGGCATCGTACCGCGGTCCAGTACAAAGCTCGGACCGCGGTCCCGTTTCTGCTGTTGCGCAACAATTTTGTTTTGGCTCGTTCTCCTTCGTTTCTTATCCAAATCTCGATCCGTTTTCGGCCACGTGACCCTAACGAGCTGAACTTTAAGGCAAAACTTACATTTTCTTCAAAATAGGTCTTCATTCTCCTGAAAAATCAATAGAAACCAACCCAAGTAGCATATTCTTCGAAAATGATGAACTATGCAAACACAACATGTACAATCATGATTTTTCTTAGTAAATAAACAACATGTAAGCTCTCTAAGACCTATAAAATCCATGTTTGTCAACCCCCCAAAGTTTAACCGTTGATCGTCTCGAACAACGAAAGAAGAAGAAGACAAAGGCAACAAACATGGAAAAGCGATACGTTGACTATAGAGGCTTCAAATTTTCTCAACAAAAATAAGTTGTAGATAAATCCCATAATCCATCTCTTGCATACACCAACAATTATCAAAGCTTGGCCAAATTGAATTCAAAATCCTCATAAAAAGGGTAAACCAATCGCTCACTCTCAAGTGTATTATGTGGGACGTGTTTACACTCAATTCAAGTCAAACATGCAATCTACCATAAGCTTGCCAATTGTCTAACCTCTCCATCGCACAATGTAAGTTCTCACTAAGATCACAAAGGTCTTTGATAAGGGTTGTAATGTTGGCTCTTTGGAATGGTGAGGAATATTTGGCTAAAGTGACTCATATAACCCAATTTGCATATAACATTTTCATATCATTTACTCATCACTTCATATGATCTTTAATCTTCATTCCCACAATTCCAACTAGCTCATATTTGACATTAAGCTCTTCTCTAACCCAAGTTACATCTCTTTTCTTTTAGCACCACTTTTTTTTATTTTTTATTTTTTTCATTCTCATGTGGGTGCATATAATTCCAACAACTGAACACTTTCAACATTTGTATCTCAAGATAACATTTTTCATTCTTACTCATTCATCATTTTTCAAAAAACCTACACCTCCAAGTCTCTTAAGCTCACATCCCTTCCCATTAGGCTAGATCAAAGAAAATGGTTAAGGCTCAAAAGGGGTGAACTAGGATATTCATGCTTGGGTCACTTCTTCGGGTAAGTGTAGTTATGAAGCATGGCCTAAGATCATCTCTTAGTCGACTTACAAACGCAACCTCAATGGCAAGTTCTAGAGATCAACATGCAAGCCCGAACAAAATCACACAAGAAAGGAGATCAACCATAAAATGTGATAGTCATAGCTCAAGTCTCACAAAGGCTCTTTGATTTCAAACTCAAAAAGGCCAAATCTCTAAAAATGGCTAAAGCATGCTCAAGACTACATATAAGACTCATAAACAACATTTTCTCAACACAAATCATAGCATCTCATCATTAGCCTCATCAACAAATCAACCAAACCATGTAAGCAAGCACCAAACATGAAGAAGCAAGACAGTAGGAGACAAGCAAACAAAAAGAAACAAAACAAGAAAAGAAAACACGCAAACTAAAGACAAAAAACATTAAAAGAGAGACAATCAAGACACGACTCCCTCCCCCCAAACTTATTGAACATGAAGGGAAGTAAGTTTGAATAAAGGAAGTGTGTTAGATTGTCGCAAACTCACCGGATTAATTTTGAGGAGGGGGATAGTCCAAGGAGATCACCATCATCTCCTTCCTTTGCTCCGGCCTAAAGTAAGCTTTCACTCTTTGACCATTAACACGAAATGGGGCTCCATCATGGCCAATCAATTCCATCGATCCATTCTTCATCACTTGACCAATAATGAAAGGTCCCGACCACTTCGACTTTAACTTTCTGGAAAAGAGTGAAAGACGAGAATTAAAGAGCAAGACCTCATCTCCGGGGGCAAACTCCCTCTTCTTGATCAACCGATCATGAAATCTCTTGATCCTCTCCTTATAAAGGCTTGAGTTCTCAAAGGCCTCACACCGAAACTCATCCAATTCATTAAGTTGGAGAACCCTCGCTTGACCCGCAGTTTTAAAGTCAAAATTCAACTTCTTGACCGCCCAATATGCTTTGTGCTCAAGCTCTACCGGTAAATGGCACGACTTCCCAAAGACCATTTGATATGGGGACATTCCAAGAGGTGTCTTGTAGGCCGTTCTATAGGCCCAAAGGGCATCATCAAGCAACATCTCCCAATTCGTTCGATTGACACTCACTGTTTTCTCTAGAACTTACTTGATCTCCCGGTTGGCAAGCTCGGTTTGCCCATTGGCTTATGGATGGTAGGCGGTAGTGATCCTATGCTTCACTCCAAATTTGGTCAAGAGGTTGACAACCCATTTGTTGGAAAAGTGGCTTCCTCCATCACTTATCAAAGCACGAGGAGCTCCATATCTCGACAAAATATGCTTTTGGACAAATTTCAACACAACTTTAGCATCATTTGTTTGAGTGGGGATAGCCTCTATCCACCTCGACACATACTCCACCGCCAACAAGATATATTGAAAACCATAAGAAGAGGGAAAAGGCCCCATGAAATCAATCCCCCAAACATCAAAAAGCTCCACTTCTATATTGTTGGTCAAAGGCAACTCATGTCTCTTAGAAATTCCACCGGTTCTTTAACATCTATCACAACCACTCACAAAGGCATAACAATCTTTGTAAATAGTTGGCCAATAAAAACCACATTGAAGTACTTCATGGCCGTGCGGTTGGCTCCAAAGTGGCCTCCACTAAGGGAGGCATGGCAATGATGAATGATGGAAGACCAATTCTTCTTGTGCTACACACTGCCGAATCACCATGTCGGCACATCTCCGGTAGAGTAAAGGTTCATCCCACATATAAAACTTGACATCATGAAAGAACTTCTTTCTTTGATAGCTTGACATATCCGGAGGTTTAACACCGGAAACAATAAAATTGACTATATCCGCATACCATGGAGAAGTGGCTTGCACTTGCAATATTTGCTCATCCGGGAAGCTTTCATTAATAGGAACTCCATGATCTTCTCCTTCCACCAGGCCTTCAATTCGAAAGAGGTGATCGGCAATCACATTCTCACATCCTCTTTTATCCCGGATCTCTATATCAAACTCTTGAAGTAATAAGAGCCATCGAATAAGCCTTGGCTTTGCATCCTTCTTGTCAAATAGATATCGGATGGCGGCATGATCGGTGTGAACAATGGACTTTGTTCCAACCAAGTAAGGTCAAAACTTGTCATATGCATACACCACGGCAAGTAGCTCCTTCTCGGTTGTGGTGTAGTTGGCTTGAGCTTTGTCAAGCGTCCTACTCGCATAATAGATCACCCGAAAGATCTTGTCTCTCTTTTGCCCCAAAGCCACCCCTACGGCAATATCACTTGCATCACACATGAGGTCGAAGGGTAGACTCCAATCCGGCACTATCAATATGGGAGCACTCACCAATGCCTTGTTAAGACACTCAAAGGCCTTCCAACAATCCTCCCCAAACTCAAACTTGACATCTTTCTCAAGCAAGCGGCTCAAAGGCTTTGAGATTTTTGAGAAATCCTTGATAAATCGCCTATAGAACCCGGCATGCCCTAAGAAGCTCCTCACGACTTTCTCATTAAATGGTGGTGGTAATTTTTCAATGGCAACAACCTTTGCCTGATCCACTTCCAGTCCGCTAGAAGACACCTTGTGCCCAAGCACAATCCCTTCCTTTACCATAAAGTGACATTTCTCCCAATTTAAGACAAGGTTGGTGTCTTCACATCTCTTCAAAACAAGGCTAAGATTATTCAAGCAATGATCAAAAGAATTACCAAAAACCGAGAAATCATCCATGAAAACCTCCATCACATTCTCAATTAATCCATGAAAAATAGCCATCATGCATCTTTGAAAAGTAGCCGGGGCATTGCATAAACCAAATGACACGCGTCGATAAGCAAAGATACCATAAGGACAAGTAAAAGCCGTTTTTTCTTGGTTCTCGGGAGCTATCATGATTTGGTTATAACCCGAATACCCATCAATGAAGCAATAAAACTCAAAGCCGGCTAGTCTATCAAGCATTTGATCAATAAAAGGGAGGGGAAAATGATCCTTCCTAGTGGCGGATAAGACCATTCTTCTCATCCTTCACAACCGTCATCGCCCCTTTCTTAGCAACCACTTGAGTTGGACTAACCCACTCACCATCCGAAATGGCAAAAATAATCCCGGCATCTAACAACTTCAAGACTTCCTTCCTAACCACCTCTTGCATTATCGGATTTAATCTTCTTTGATTTTGCCTTTTAGGTTTATACTCATCTTCCATCAAAATATTATGCATGCAAATTGAGGGGTTAATTCCCTTTAAATCTGAAATTGACCACCCTATAGCCGACTTGTATTCCCTCAAGACTCTAAGCGATTTTTCAAGTTTAATGGGAGAGAGATAAGATGATACAATTACCGGATATATCTTCTCTTCACCAAGGAAAGCATATTTGAGATGCTCGGGAAGCGGTTTCAACTCGAGGGTGAGAGTCTTCTTGTCATCCTCTTCTTCCTCTTGCTCCTCATCCTTGAGCTTCATGAAACAAGCTTCATGCTTGGGAATTTCTTGCACATAACTCATAGAAGTGGAGTAATCAACTTTTTCACCCTTGATAGTGCTCCCAACAAGAGAATGAGATGGAGATGAGCTAAGTAGGAAATCCTCTAATGGGTCCCTTGGAGATTGAAACTCCTTCGCATCTATGCAAGACTCCGCCATCTTCAACACCTTGCATTCTTCAATTTCCTTCATTCCTTCATCTTCATCATGAAATTTCAGGGCTCTAAAAATGGAGAATGTGTGGCTTTCATCATTCACCCGGAGAGTAAGCTCGCCTTCCGCCACATCAATTAGTGCGCTTCCCATAGCAAGGAATGGCCTCCCAAGGATAAGAGGTATATCCTTGTCTTCCGCCATATCTAATACAACAAAATCCACCGGGAAGATGAAATTATGCACCTTAACCAACACATCTTCCACAATCCCTTTTGGATAAGATATAGATCTATCCGCCATTTGGAGGGCGATTGTGGTTGGCTTTATCTCTCCAATCTCGAGCTTGGTGAACATAGAAAGAGGCATCAAGTTGATGCTAGCTCCAAGATCACATAAGGCTTTCCCAAACTTGTCTCTTCCAATGTCACATGGAATAGTGAAGCTTCCGAGATCCTTCAACTTGGGAGGTAGTTTCCTTTGAAGAACGACACTACACTCCTCGGTAAGATTAACCGTCTCAAATTCCGCTAATTTCCTCTTCTTGGCCACCACTTCCTTTAAGAACTTTGCATAGTTGGGCATTTGTTGCAAAGCTTCTACAAGAGGGATATTGATGTGTATCTTCTTAAAAATCTCCAAGAATTTGGAAAATTGCTCCTCCACATTCTTTTTCTTCAACCGTTGTGGAAATGGAATAGGAGGCACATAAGGAGGTGGTGGGTGATATGGAGATGGCTCTTCCATGGGTTTCTTCTCTTTGTCTTTATTTGTAGCCTTGGTAGTTTCACCACTTGGAATTTGGCTCTCCCCCATCTTAGATGATCCCTCATCCTTCTTGTAACTATCTTCCTCAACCGGCATTTTTGGACCTTCATATGAAGTTCCACTTCGGAGGTTTATCGCCTTGCAATCCTTCTTTGGATTCGTCACTGTATTGCTTGGGAATTGCCCTTTTTGATGTTGAGCATTCAAGGTATTGGAGATTTGCCCCAGTTGATTCTCTATCATCTTCAACTGAGTAGTATGATCCTCTACAATTGAGTTGGTTTTCTCCATCCTTGTTTGAGAAATTGTCATGAATTTAAGCAACACATCCTCAAGGTTAGGCTTCTTCTCTTGGTCAATAACTCCGTTGGTGACCGAAAATCCGGGAGGTGGTTGAATAGAGTTTTTTGGGTTCCCATACGAAAGATTTGGATGCACCCTTGGGCCTTGATATCCTCCTTGGTAATTATTTTGGTAACCCCCTTGTTGAGGACGAAGATTACCATAATTCCGGTTGTTATTGTTGATGTAGTTCACATCCTCAACAAGAAGTTGGGGATCCGGCATAACTTCACTCTTGGATTGGACAAGAGCATTAATCTTGCTATTCATAACGGTCAATTAGGCGGCTAACAAAGCTATCGGATCCGAGCTCGAAGTAGAAGTTGAAGACACCGGCTTCAAGATTGTCCTCTCTCCGGGCCATTGATAAGAATTTGTAGGCATATTCTCAATGATCTCCAAGGCTTCTTGGCTATTCTTGCTCTTTAATGCTCCTCCCGCGGCCGCATCCACAAGTCTTTTCATATTCCCCTTGCATCCATTGTAAAACAAGCATACCTTAGTATCTTGATCAAAGCCATGATTGGGACACTTTCGAAGCATCTCCTTGAATCGGTCCCATGCCTCATAAAAAGTCTCTCCATCCAATTGTTGAAATTGGGTGATTTCCGCCTTCAACTTCATGGTCATCCCCGGAGGAAAGAATTTGAGAAGGAATCTTTGCATCATTTCTTCCCAAGTGGCAATTGGTTCCAATGATTGATGCCACGTCTTAGCATTGTCATGGAGGGATAAAAGAAAAAGTTTGATTTTAAGAGCCCCATCCGGCACTCCGTTCTTCTTCATCGTGCTACAAATCTCCGAGAATGTAGCTAAGTGAGCATTAGGATCCTCCATCGGACGACCTCCGTATTGATTGTTCGAGATCATGGATATGAGTCCCGAATTGATCTCAAAGTTGTTTGCATCGATACCCGGACCATGCGGGCCCCCTCGTTGAATGATAGGTTGAAACACATTTATGAGTGGAGGGGGTTGTTCTCGATTCCTTTCCGCCTCTTGGTTCCTAAGTTGTTCTTGAACCAATCTCAATTGCTCTTGGAGTTGTTGAATGACATCTCCACCTTGTCCCTCCATTTGTGGAGGTTATTGTTGGTGCCTTCTTGCCTCACCTCGGTTGCGTCGACAAAAGGTATCGATTTCCGGGTTCAAAGGGTCGTATGGCAAATCGTTAGACCTTGTGTTCATGCACCTATCAACCACAAAAGATCTAACTTCAAACACAAATAATAAAAAAAAATACAGGAAAATAAATGTCTAAACTAGAATCAAGCACCGTTTCAAAATATCAGACAAATAAACTCAATAGTCCCCGGCAACGGCGCCAAAAACTTGATCGTCTCCTACTTAGACCTCTACCCACAAGTGTATGGGGTGTTGGAATATAGGTGGTGAGCAAGGTCGTCTCCCAAAAGACTATGCGGTTAATTGTGTAACTACTCCTATTCGGATGCTTAAACTCTATCTAGACGATAAAAACTTAGCGGGGTGATTAATCCTAGGCAATAACTGAAATAAATCTAAGCTAAGGGCAATAAAGAAGCTAAATTGATGAAAATCCAAGAGAATATATTCTAGGGGTAGACACTAATGATATGTAAAAGGATCTAGCTTACTTGAGTTTGCTACGGTTTATTACATCTATTTATGAGCGACGTCGAATATAGCCTAACTACCTTTCGGTGAACTTAGACCGTGGATTCTAGATTAAGACTATCGTCTCAAATTCATCGAAACCCAGAATTCCCAAAAGCCCTCGAGTCTATTGCCCTCACCCGTATCTCGCAACCTCTTGGCCTATTGGAAAGAGGTGCTCTATGCTCCTAATCTAGAATTAATTATCAACTCTCGTTTATCGAATTAGTTCCATGGATAAATCTAAATGGTGATCAATCATTCAAACAATCATTAAAAGCAAGAGCATAGAGAAATAGAGTAAATTAACCATAAGCAAATCTAGCAAACATCAATTCTCAAACAAACTCATCAAGTCTAGCCCCTAGAATAGTGAATTTAGCTACTCATGTTCTTAATTAGCAAAATACTCAAATCATAGCAAGTCAAAGACATGAGAAAGCAAGGGGAAAAGAAAATGCAAACAAATCCTAAAGCCTTGTCTTCAATCTTGATTGCTTGACTCCTTCTTCTTTAATCTTCACACAATTATCAACTTCAATGGTGGAGACTGGAAGATTTTGGGTGTTTGGGGGTGAAGGGATGGTTTTGGAGAGTGAAAAGGGTGAAATTTCGTGTGGTAGGTGAGTTATGGTTGCTAGGGCTTCAAGTTTTGGTTTTATATAGTGACCCGGGTCGAAATCGGGTCAAAAACTGGATAATCAGCGAAAAAGGGGGCGGACCGCGGTCCAGTACAAAGCTCGGACCGCGGTCCGGAACTGTTTTCTTCAAAAAAAATCGGGCAGAAGGCATCGGACCGCGGTCCAGTACAACGGTCGGACCGCGGTCCCATTTCTGCTGTTGCGCAGCAATTTTGTTTTGGCTCGTTTTCCCTCGTTTCTTATCCAAATCTCGATCCGTTTTTGGCCACGTGACCCTAACGAGCTAAACTTTAAGGCACAACTTCAATTTTATTCAAAATAGGTCTTCATTCTCCTGAAAAATCAATAGAAACCAACCCAAGTAGCATATTCTTCGAAAATGATGAACTATGCAAACACAACATGTACAATCATGATTTTTCTTAGTAAATAAACAACATGTAAGCTCTCTAAGACCTATAAAATCCATGTTTGTCATAGATAGCCAAATGTACTTAGCTGAAGTCTTACCAAGCTTAAGACCAGCTAGTTCACCGAAATCTTGGTTCTCCACTAAGGTCAGTTAGGAGAACACATCTCACTGTGATCCACCAATACACCACCTTCAGTGTACCAGTAAAGACAAGCAGCTAAGACAAGCCACTTCTTATCTAAACTGTAGCTTAAACCGACAACTTATCCTGAAGTTGTCTCAGTTGTGATCTGTGATAACTGTTTATATCTTGTCAGTTTAACCAATTTGTGTTGTCTTCTGTGATACCCGACACACTACACAAATCTAACTTTTGAACAAGATTAAGGATTATATGTGCAAATATATATATTTATCAGATAGGAGAATAAAATAGTGGTAGGGTCAAAACACATTGTATACAAGCATAAAATTTGCTTCCAGTATACAAAATCCCAACAATTCTCCCACTTATACTAAAGTAGACTTTTAGTATACAATGTGTCAGTTCTAGGTACAAACTAGTACACAACTATCTCTCAGCTATCTATCCTATCTATCACTGCATCTTCTCCCACTTATACAAAAGTTTTTGTAGTCCTAAGTGGGGGGCATCTCTACCACTCCTAAACCACGAACATGTTTCTCGTAAGCCGGGAGTGGTAAGCTCTTTGTGAAAGGATTAGCTAGGTTGACTTCAGTTCCAATTGTGTCAATCACCACGTCTCCTCGATTTACGAATACTCGTATAATGTGGTACTTCATGTCTATGTGTTTAGACGCCTTGTGAGATCAAGGTTCCTTTGAATTTGCCACTGCACCCGAGTTATCACAATAAATTGTGATAGTCTTAGGCAAGTTCAGAACAATATCAAGATCCTGGAGGAAATTCTTGAGTCAAACTGCCTCTTCAGAAGCTTCTGAAGCTGCCACATGCTCTGCTTCCATGGTTGAGTCCGCAATGCATTTCTGCTTTGCACTCCTTCATGAAATGGCTCCACCTCCCAAGCTAAACACATAACCCGAGGTAGACTTCTTCTCGTCTCTGTCAGCTTGGAAATCTGATTCTGCATAACCCAAAGGCACTAGACTGTCCGACTGGTAAACAAGCATATAATCTCTAGTCCGTTTAAGGTACTTGAGATTATGCTTGACCGCAATCCAGTGTTCCTTTCCAGGGTTAGACTGATATCTTGAGACCATGCCTACAACATATGAGATATCTTGTCTCGTATAAAGCATCGCATACATGAGGCTACCGACAGCGGAAGCTTATGGTACTAGCCTCATACTTTCTATCTCTTTAGGTGTTTTAGGGCACTGATTCTTGGATCGAAAAATGCCATGTCTGAAAGGTACTGAACCTTTCTTGGCATTTTGCATGCTAAAACGAGCAATAACAATGTCAATGTAGGACGCTTGTGACAAGCTTAACATCCTTTTCTGGCGATCTCGGATAACCTTGATCCCAAGGATGTAAGCAGCTTCACCTAAGTCCTTCATTTGAAACTGCTCGGATAACAACGTCTTTACGTCTGATAACACTTCAACACTATTGCCAATGAGACGGATGTCATCTACGTAAAATGCAAGAAACACCACTGATCCATTAACACAAATACGGTACACACACCTCGTTAGGACAGGATACAAATCCATAGTATTTGACTACCTCATCGAAAACGCTGGTGCCATAACCGGAAAGCTTGCTTAAGTCCATGAATAGACTTCTTAAGCTTCCAAACTAGATGCTCTTCGCCCTCCTTCATATTACCATCTGGCCGTTTCATGTATATGTCTCTACCTTTTTAAAGGTGATCATTTAGGAATACGGTTTTGACATCCATTTGTCAGATCTCTAGGTTCATGTGATCTGCTATGACAAGGAGTATCCGAATGGACTTGATCATTGCTACACGCGAGAAAGTCTCTTCATAATCGATACCTTCATTATGGGTAAAACCCTTCGCCACTAGCCTGTCCTTAAACGCCATGATCTCTCCATTCGGTCCTCTCTTTCTCTTGTATACCTACTTACTACCAATAGTCTTGCAGTCCTCAGGTAGTTCAGTGATCTTGTATACATCCATATCAGTTATGGACTTAAATTCTGAGTCCATGACGATTCGCCAGGAATCTGTATCTATATCTCCCACTATTTCGTTGTAAGTCCAGGGATCCACGGTGTCTTGTTCATCTGCCGGTAGATGGTCAAACGTCTCCCTAGTGAACATATACCAATCATGTGTAAATATCACCCTCCCACTACATCGAACAGTGTTAGGCGTTGTGTTAACAGATTGTGCAGTTACTCGTGGAGTACTATCTTGCACAACTGGTTATTCAAATGGAACTCAACCACCTTGTAATTCCTCAAGGATGATGTCAACTCGAGATATATGGTTACTAATGTAATCCTTTTCTAAGAACTGAGCGTTAGTGCTAACAACGATCTTCTGTTCCTTAGGATCATAAAAGTATCCACCCTTCGTTTCCTTCAGATACCCTATGAACAACATCACTTCTGAACATGATTCCAATTTGTCGGCCTGCCTATTTAGCACACAAGCAGGATAACCCGAAATCCTTAAGTGGTGCATACTGGGTTTGTGCCCGCTCCACAACTCGAAAGGGATCTTTTGTACCAACTTGGAAGACACACGGTTTAGCAAGTATGCTGCAGTCTCTAGGGCATATCCCCAAAAGGAAACTGGCAAAGTTGCATAACTCATCATCAATCGAACCATCTCTAAGAGAGTTGGTTCCTTCTCTCTGACACACCATTCTGTTGAGGCGTGCCCGGTGCTGTCATCTGGGATGTAATCCCACATTCTGTCAAGTAGTCCTTGAACTCGTTGGATAGGTATTCAAAACACCACGATCAGATCGTAGTGTTTTGATTTCTTTACCTAGCGTATTCTCCACTTCTGCCTTGAATTCCTTAAAGGTTTCAAAGCAATCTAACTTGTGGCGAATAAGGTAAACATATCTATACCTCGAGTAATCGTTAGTAAATGTGACGAAGTACTCATACCTTCCACGAGCTTGTCTAGACATAGATCCACACAAGTCAGAATGTATCAAACTTAATACTTCTGTGGCTTTATAACCCTTTGCCTTGAAAGGCCTAGTCATCATCTTTCCTTCCAAACAGGTTTCGCAAGTTGGAAATGGTTCAACTTGGAGAGACTTCAATGATCCATCTTCCACCAACCTTTGAGTCTTATTAAGATTGATGTGACCTAGTCTTAAGTGCCACAAATAAGTTTGGTTTACCTTAGAAGACTCTTTCCTCTTCTTAGGATTTGATGATGAGGAAGAAATATTAACAAAAATACGCGGTTTACAAGTAATAGTATATAAAGATCCGTTTAATAGTCCGCCACAGATAAAATCATCCTCTTTCATGATAAAAACTTCACTATCAAAACTTGATTTATAACCATCCATGGTGCAGAGTTTTGAAACAGAAATAATGTTTCGCCTAAACTCAGACACATATTAAACATCTTTAAGTACTAAAACAGAACTAAATGGACAAAGATCGCCCAACAGACATTCAAACCACTGATACTGAGGACTTGCCCTCTTCACTTTATAAGATCGTCGACACTCTAAATGCGAGAGACCAACGGCTATTGTTAGGGCGTCCTTCTTCCAAAAGATGTTGCCGTTTTCGAGAATGCCCTCTTCAATCTTCTCTATATTCGTACAACCAATGACTCCTGCTTGACCTGGCGGAATAATTTGGAACGCCCCAATTTTTATAATTTAACTAGGGACGCTACTTCATACTTAACATGCATATTTCAACTCTTTCAAAACATTTTCATTCAATAGAACCGTTGCAAAACTTAGGTCATTTTCATACTCAGCGGAAGTTTTAAATAAAAATTTACTAAGTCTAACATTTCAAAAAGAAACAATGAAAATTTCAAAAACTAAAAGCAATAATTTAAATACGACAAATTATCCTCGTGACCATCACCACCAACACCTCTACGCATCGACCGAGCCATTTCCTAAAAAATGTTGAAATGATAGGGATGAGTATGACTACTCAGTGGGAGATGTACACATTCACCAAAATTATATATCACACCGATAAAATATGGAAAATTAGATCATGGAAAGAGATACTCGGTCACACAGACCATAACCTTATCATCCGGCCCAATTCCAACCGATTTACATAGAGGATCCAATTTCGATCCTACGGTCCAATTCCGACCGATTTTCATTTAGGATCCAATTTCGATCCAAGGATCAAATTTCGACCCATCATTTCATACCTATCATAAACACATG
The DNA here is from genome assembly GCA_028984105.1 of Lavandula angustifolia. Taxonomy (NCBI): domain Eukaryota; kingdom Viridiplantae; phylum Streptophyta; class Magnoliopsida; order Lamiales; family Lamiaceae; genus Lavandula; species Lavandula angustifolia. The sequence continues at coordinate 31,372,249 of CM054803.1, forward strand.
AAATATCGAACACAACATATAATAAAGATAAACGGTAACATTCCTCACCTTAACCTTGACTTGAAGAAAAATAATGGATATCAATGTTTAAGTCCTGCACGTCGATCCTATACATGGAAATTTATCTTAATGGCTTTACATGGAATGTCATGCATGAACAATTTCAATAATTCATAGATCAAAATAATCAAACTAAAATATATATTACACATAACCTACTTATTAACATTCAACTTTAATGGTTTCATCTAGTAATAAAATTAGGTATATTAAACATACTCTTATTTCTATTGACAATTCATTCGTGGATTGAGTAATTCGTCAATTCATGAAATAAATTAATAAAATTATAAAAGTATTGTCCTAAAAATTATAGACCTCTAACATGAACAACATATATTCATCACAATAAAATGTACCATAATCAAGAATTCATTTAATAGTAACATTAAAAAATTTGTTTTTCAATCTACATGTATATTGGCAAAGAATTTGGCACATCAAGAAACAAATTAACAAATAAATAGTAAACGTGTCCTACAAATTCTATATTATTAACATGAATGAACTAACATGTATTATATCCCATTAAAATTCAGCATGGTCGAAAAAAATGTAAAGAAAACATGAAAACCAATTATTCTATCAAGCTCATGTCAAAAACTGGCAGGTTACGAATAACAATTTTAAACAAATACTTATCATGCTTTTAAAAATCTAAAAAACTAATATAGTATACTAGACATACCTAGGAAGACGATACTAAATTTTCACGATGAGAGGACGACGGTAAGATGTGTAAATAATTCTTGAAACAGTTTGCAGATATACTGACAGATTTTTGAAAATTTTATTGGATGCTATTAGAGGTGGCAAAAGGGGCGGGCGGGCCGGCCCAGCCCCGGGCCTATCGGGCCAACTTAATTTTTGGGCCCGCCCGAGCCCGCCCGGTACTTTACCGGGTCATGATTTATGAAGCCCAACCCGACCCCGGGCTTTCGGGCGGGCGGGCGGGCTTAGCCCACTAATTTATTTAATATTTTTTATAATTTTATAATTATATATTTGTTGTATAAAAATAAAATCAATATGTATAATTTAAATTAAATATATTAATGTTGAATAAAGTATAAATTATGAAGTGAGTAAATAGACTAAATAAATCATATTATTATAGATATAAGTACAATATCAAAATTCAAAGCCGTATACAAGTAAACATTACAAAAATTCAAACTAAAACAATAAACAATTTAAAATCGTCAAGTTTCAACATATATTAATTGCATTTTGAATCTTTCTTTGAGAATTTTTTCTCTCCCATCTTTTTTTTATTTATATTTATGTATTAATATTAATATTTTCTAATAATTATGCATTTTTTCGGGCTTTTTAGCCCAAAAACCCCGGGCTTTTTTAGCCCAAAGCCCATAGAAGCCGTGGTTTTTTTGGGCGGGCTTTTTAAGCCCAGCACACCTTCGGGCTTCTATTTTCAGAGCCCAATTCAACCCTTTTTTCGGGTACCCCGGGCCGGCCCATCGGGTCGGGCCCATTTTGCCGGCTCTAGATGCTATATTATGAGCGACTAAGGAGTATTTATAGGCCTAGAAATCATTATCTAAACATCCCTAATCATATAAGGTATCAAATATATTTTATCCATGTTTATTTTTGTACTTATATAATTTAGATAAAATTTATTCTCTCACCTACCATATAAGAGATTCAATCATAGTTGGATTAGGATATAGACACAATTAAAATTGATCCTAAACATGCATATCACAAATAAAATATTTGTTTTAATCATAAAACATAATATAAAATTTTCTCCTAATAACTTAATATAATAATAAATATTATATCATTTTATGAATCCTAATAGGTTTAGTAAATCCAAAATAAATAAATATTATTCTTGTCTCATAATTCTGACATCATTTCTATCTCAAGAACAAACAATATAATCATAATATGATATAAATAAACACCTTCAAAGTTCAAAATAAATTTACATAACAAAAATGATTTAATGAAAAAAAAAGTAGATGTTTTAATTTTCATTTTAATTTCTAAGGCGCGACTTACAGAACTAAAACACTTGATAACATGCCTGAATAGATATGCAATGCATTTTATATCGAAAATTTTGGGGCGTTACATAATTGGCACTAGCCAATTTCTGACTTCGTCGACAACTTCATTATCTTCGTCTTGTAGGGTGAGCGCTCTGTTTTGTGGCTGCTATAGAAGTGTCATTAGCCGGTTTAAACCGCCTTCCCCACGAATCCACGATGCAAACTCGTACATGGTTCCATAAATGTTTTTTGCGACAACATGTTCATGTTCCTCTTCCTCATCCTCTTCCTCAACCGTATAATCCTCGTCATACGCATCATCATCATCATCGTTATTATCATCAGCATCGTGATCATGTTGTTATGCTTCTTCTTGTTCCTCTTGTTGCTCTTCTTCTTCTTGCTCCTCTTGTTGTTCTTGCCTTCCAAACTCATATGCAGCTCCGCTTTGACCATATGCATCACCAAAAATATCTGGGAAACTAAATTAGCCACTTCGAACAAATGCATTGTCCAGCAAAGGGTAATCAAATGAAGGGACATAATGTCCTTGTTGTGATGTTCTGGCACAATTAGCCGGAGCCGTCAAAACGACGCACACAGTTGGGTCAGCCTCTAAGTTGATAAGTCGAACCAAGTCATCATCTGTCATCATTAATGACTTAATCAACTTTCCAGATTGAGCATGCTCCAACGAATAAAGCGCATAGGGGGTAAGCCGTGAGTTAATTTGTATACGGGCTTCGATGCTTGCTCTTATGGATGACAACGTTAATTGGTCAGTCCGAAGTGGGGCAAGTTGTTCATCCCCACCTTTGTAATCTGAACCCAAGAAACAACCTCCATACTTTATAGTTACACGTGTCCAGGTAGACATCTGGAAAGAATTAAAAAAGAAAAAAGTATCTTAGTACTCTGCAAAACCATACTCAGTACTCCGTAAACAAGACATAAGATAAAACTAACATGCAAAGAGCTAAGATAATACGTGAATTTTAAAAAATAATAATAAAAATTAATTATAATAATTTATTCCCGACTGTGTGCGTCAATTGGCACTAAGTAGATCAGTCAATTTCATCTAATTTAAAAACAATATTTAAAAAGATACATTGTATTTTTCTACTTATTTTTCTAAGAAAAGATTAGCAATTAAATTCAAATATTAAACCTAATAATATGTACATATTTACTTAAATATTGTGTAGATAATATGTAGATATTTTCATTGATTTTCGGATATAAAATTTTTGACGCGATTACATATTTTCAATGATTTCCTAAAATCAAATTTTATACCTAATAATATGTAGATATTTACTTAACTAGAGATTTGCAGTGAGATTTACATACTAATTATATCCCTAAAATCAAGCAAAAAATATAACAAATTATGGGATTGTGTCACCCTAAACAAGCGTCGTCCACCCTTGCTCTCTCGCTCCCTCTCGTTCTCTCTCTCGCGCTGTCTCGCTCTCTCGCTCCCTCTCGTTCTCTCTCTCTCACGTTGTCTTGCTCTCTCGCTCCCTCTTGCTCTCTTTAAATTCTATTTCATGGAAGAATATAAATGTGCTGCATGTGAAGACATCTCCCTCAATAGGAAAAGAATCAAATTCCTCTCCTACTGTGTATAGAGTTCTAGTCTTGTCTGCATCTTTGTGCTGCATGTGACTCTCTGGAAAAGGTAAGTGAACAGTGGTGATCTCTCTTTATCTCGCTCTCTCGCTCTATCTCTTTCCAGAATTTTTGTTTCTCTCTCTAAATAGTTCACGTTCTGGTGAACTATGATGCTTGATTAAAAACAATAATAATAATTAAAACGACAACATTATTAGCTGGACGAAAATATTCTGAGGACGAAAATGCATGTTGGGACGAAAATATTCTACTGCATGGAAATAAATTTTCTACTGCATGAAGGAAATTTTCGACGTTGCAAAAATTTTCGACTGCATGAAGGACGAAAGTGCATGCTGGGACGAAAATGAATGCATGAAGGAAACTTTCACGTTAGAAAAATATTCTCTACAAAAGTAGGAGTGAGAAGGAAAGTTGCTCACCTATTCAAGTACAAGACAAGACCCTTCCAATGCAAAAGTAGGAGGAGAGCGAAGGAGAGTTGCAACACCTACTCACCTAGGTACCTTTATAGGTTTAAAAAGCAAAAATGTATATTTTTGCATTTATGGAATGTCATGTATATTTTTGCATTTTCTTATGTTTGATATGTATATTTTTGCATATCACCCTGAAAATAATACATGTGAATCCACCCTATTTCGTTGTGGGTTTATTAGTTATGATTATTTTTTATGATAGTTTATATCTTATATGTAGATTGTTAGTTATTGCAGCTACTACTCTACTACAACAATTATAAATATAACTTGTCGCTTACTACTAATTTACCATTGTACAATTTGGTAGTTGGTAATATCAAAATTTTGCCCGATTAATCATAAGTTCATAACAAGTATAGTTGGCTTAATTTTAATTAAGAGAAAAATACACTAAACTTTGAGGGATATAACACTTTACCTCTAAGCTTTTAAACAATACATTGTACCCTGAATATGAAGCACATAATTCCTACAATTAAACTCAACCGAAAACTTTACCAACCTTTGGACGTATAACACTCTATCCTGATCTTTTTAAAAAAATGCACTATATCACTCAAACTCTTAAATATTAAAGCAGTTAACCCCAATTCATCTATAAATTGTACATTATAGGTATCAATTAAGTTAAAATGAATTAAGTTAAATATCGAACCAAAGTATTATGTTCACTTTTTAACCGCAAAAACTCATTTAGTTTTGATTTTGTTCAGTTATAACCGAAATTCCTAAAGAGAGAAGGAAAAATAATAAATTGTTATAATTTCCTTTTTAGTACTTCCTCCGTTCCATAGATGTTGTCACATTTTTCATTTTCGGTTGTCTCATAGATATTGTCTCGTTTTCTTGAAAGTCAAAATTGTGTGGCTAGAAATTATCCACATTTTGAGGGATCCACATCTCTACACACAACCAACAACTCTTTTTAAATCCCGTGACGAAAAGTTATAGGACAACATCTATGAGACGGAGAAAGTATATTAGAGAAAAAATTAATATTTTAATAAAATTACTTAAATATTTTCTGCTCGATTAACTGATTGATTAAACTTAAAATAACTTTAAATCGAAAAGTATAAAAACAAAAATAAGAAATCAAACTAAGTTTTTTTAATGTAGTTAGATTTGGCTCGAAAACTCTTATTTGGTTCAATCGATTATTCGGACAGATTACACCTGTATTGTCAAACTAATTAAATAGGTGAAGGGGGTTAATTAGTTTCATCTTGATAGTTTTGTGAGTGTCTTGTATTTTTTTTAAGGGGTATAGTGTTATATTCTTAAAAATCGGTATTAATTTTTCTGTTTAATTTAACAGTAGGGTTGTAATATGGTTTTATATTAATAAGTTAGGGGTAAAACGTTCTTCTTAAAAGGTTAGGTGTAAGATGTTATACCATTAAAGACTGGGTGTTTTACTGGCAGTATATAGGGTAGTTGGTATTCTCATTTATGTGTAAGTAGTTAATTTATAGTTGATCTAATGTTCAATTCCATTAAAATCGATTTAAAAATTAATAAAGATTGAGCGTTTAATGCATTTTTCTCATTAATTAATCTAATTAATCTAAGAGCCAAAAAATATATCACCGGTCAGCACTTACCTCACTCCCCAGTGATATTATCCGATATTTTGCTTGATCACAACGCTGCCCGGGCTGCCCGGACTCCCTCTGGGGATATTACGGTCAGCACCTCTCACCCTCACCAGTCACCACAGAATTTTCCCTTTTCTGTGATTTTTATATGTGGAAATCCCTCCTATTAGCCAAACAAAAAAAAAAAAATTTTAGCCATGTTATTAAAAAAAACACAAATCTAGCCATTTTGTCTTATTAGGCGCATTGACCGAGCAAGGGTCGATAGGGGGCCGATGGGCATTATTGGGGCCGATGGGGTCCTCGTGCTAAATTGTCCATCGACCCTCCTATCGGTTTTCTTTTCGGCCCCGAATATAACGGCCGATTTTCTTAGGGCCGAAAAGAATTGCTCCCCATCGGCCCCCCATCGGCCCCGAAAATAATTGAAGGCACGAATTTACTGCCTCTTTTTTTTCCCTTCGGTCGTTATCAGAAAAGAAAGAGAGGAGGGCCGACGTTTTTTTCCCAGCCAACAACCACCGCCGATCCAGCGCCGCCGCCGATCTACCGTCTTTGAGCAACGATCGCCAAGCCACCAACGCCGAGCAACGACTGCCGAACAGCCATGGACGCCGATCAGGTTCCAGATCTCGTCCCTTCTTAAAAAAAATTTCTTGAATTGTTATCGAAATTTGTCGATTTGGGTGTCGAATTGTTTGCTATTGTATGCCATTGCTGTGAAATTTGGTATTGATATGTCCAATTAGCAATTTTTTGTCGAATTTTTGGGTAGAAATTTGAGTCCAATTACTGTTGAATTTTTGTGAAATTTGTCGAATTTATGTCGTTTTTTTGGTTGAATTGTGTGGAAATTGAGTATTGTGAATAGAATTGGTTTGTAGTTCGTTTAATTGGGCTTTTTATTGGATTTGATTCGATAATGGCATTTTGCAGCCAAGGCCGATGAAGGGCCGAAGGGGGGCCGATGGAGGTTAAGCTCCATCGGCCCTGCCTTCGGCCCTTCTTTCGGGCCTGCTTCGGCCCTTCCTTCGGCCATTCTTTCGGCCCTTCCTTCGGCCCTTAACTCGGCCTTTTTCGGCCCTAAAAAAAGTATTTTTTTCGACTGACAGCCCGCTTACATCCGACTCCCGATTAGAGAGAAGACATTAAAAGTGACTACATACTGGAGAGATTCATTACCGGAACTGATTAAGACTGCACTTTCGAAGCGGGGGGGTAACAACTTAGTCCGGTAGTTTAGAGAGGGACAGTTTGGGCACCTTTTGAGCTGGAGGAAAGGAAAAAGTTCGGTAATAGCATTGCATCAGTTGATGTGCTACGAGGTGCAGGCACCAGCCGGGGAGGCTCGTTTTCACATATCCAGGCGAGAGCTCCGATTTTCCTAGTTGGAATATGCATTGGTGACAGGATTATTTTTCGGTCCCTCTGAATTTGATACGAATGCACCTCGCGAGCCGGGAGAGTCGACGGTATACATGAGCCTCACAAGTGGAAATCCAATAACCGGAGGCGAGCTATTGAAAATGTGGAAAAGTGAGAAGCTCCGTGAGCTCTCCCAAGATGAGCATTTGAAGGTGGCCAATGTCCTGGCACTAATGTGTTTTTTCTTCGCTCCTGCCGAGACGAAGAAGGTGGAGACCTGGATGTGGAGACTCGTGGAACGCGTTTTCATGGGGATCCTACACCTACAATGCCCTCCTCCACTACATGAGCTTCGTACCGAAGCGAATGGAGACGTTGAAATCGAAATATAATATTTATGGGCCAGTTTGGGCCCTTCAGGTACGAATAAATATTTAATTATTTTTCGACAATTTTATAGTAGTCATGATGTTTAATGGTGTTCTTGTATTTTAGATTTGGGCATATGAGGCGATACCAGATTTGGGCCAGCTGTGTGTCCGCCTAGTCAACACCGGAGGTATGCCCCGTTGTATTAAGTGGGTTTACACTGCGCCACCAAATACGGAGTGGATTAGTTTCTTCGCCACACCGGTAAATAAAATTTAAAATAATTTTTTTTATTTTACAAGTAGAAGAGTGTATTGTAACTTGTGATTACATTTTTTTTAACAGATGCAGACACCTCCCCTTGAAACTCTGATGCCTACTCCGGAGGAGCAGCTTACAGAATATTGGAGAAGGGTGAATGGAGATGATCCGATTGCTGTGACGTTTCCGAGACCCGTCCCCATACAGCCTAGGCGAGTCGATGAAGCTGGCAGTGTAGAAACTCCGGCGCCCCCTGCACGAAAGAAAAAATCAAAGAAGAAACGCGCACCGGTTTAGGTAGAGTCATCCCGTCATCGTCTGGATCAAGATTCGTCTGTTCATACTTACGACCGAGCCTTGCGGGCATTAGAAGAATGCTTCGAAAAGCGCAAGGAAGAGCTGTTAACGAAAGTGGATAAGCGGTGGAAGCTGCGGGATAATTTTTTTTCCGGTAAAGTTGGGAAACTGATCGAAAAAGTGTTCGGCACCGGCAAGAGCATGGGTACGAGCAGAGGATCCACATCCTTTAGTTTGGAGGATTGGGAAGGGGAGGATGTTGAAGACAATCCGGTGGAGGAAACATCCGCACCGCAGGGGAGGATTGTCACAGTACATCAATGGCCGAGCTGGAATGAAAGAGAAGATCAGCCACATGAAGATGAGGATTGCACGGTGCTTGGCGATGCAAATCCCTGGGATGCGGCGGCTCGAATGGTTCATCGGGGATTTGATCAAGGCCGACATAGCATGTACGAGGAGAGAGATGTTTGGGTCCCTAGACGTTGGGAGCCACTTCCTCGAGTTGAGCCACCGCATGTATAGGTATTTGACGATTGTTAAATAATTTTTATTTTTTTCATTTGTTTATGTGTGTTTGTCATATATGCAGCAACAACAGTTTATCGGTTCCGACTTCTTTGATAGGGAGGATGTACGATAAATGTATGAAAGTCAAGCTCCGGAATAGAGAATTGAAGAAAGTCAAGATCCGGTACTAACTTTATTTTAAGATTTATTTTTAATTATTTTATTAATACATCATATTTGCATTTTACAGCCCTTAGTGACTCCACGAGAGAATCCTTCTGGAGCTCCATACATGGTAGATGCCGGTGACGTTCTGAGGAGAAATTTTGAGGGGTTCATGGTCACTGGTGTTTCTGCAAAGATTACGGTGTCGCAACATGACCTCTCACATGATTTTTTCAACAGCATCCTCAACGTTAAGTCCGACATGGGGTAGACGGAGGTTGATTTGTACTTGTCCTACCTTCATCAACGGCTTGAGGTGTACAAGGATCGCTACATGTTGGCTACTCCTGATTCACATTATACGGTCATAGCAGGGTCGTCAGTTTTTGTAAGTGTTTTTTTTTTCCTTTTTTTGCCTTTTTATTTATTTTTTTTTCCTTTTTTTTATTTTACTAATATGATTTTCCTGATAATGTGTTTGTTTTTCAATTAGACTGCGCTCGCGGACACATGGAATACAAAAATTTATGTGCCCAATAGCGATTTCCATGAGTGCTTCGAGATGAGCTATGAAGATTGGATACCTAATCCGGGTTTGCTCGAGGCCGTGTTTGGAGTGGATCAAGGAATTGGCGGTTCACGGATGGCGTGGTTCAATGCAAAATTTGTAAGTGCAAAATTTGTAAGTGCTAATATTTTATTATTTTTTAACGTGTACTAATTTTTATGTTCAAATAGGTAATTTTTCCGGTGTTGGCCGCCTCGCATTGGGTAACTGTCCGCCTGAGCATTGAGTCCTGGACTTTGGAGCTTTATGACTCACTCAACAAAAAGGCCGACGCACATATTTTTGAAGTGAGGAAACAAAATCTAAAGCCGCTCCGAAAGCTCATTGGACGATTGCTAGATGTAAGTTGTCTAAAATACTTAATTTTCAATAGACTATATGTAAGTTATCTGAAATACTTACTTTCTTTTAATAGGCTTCTAGTTATTGGATGACAAATAAGTTCAACTTGACGCATCCGGGCTGGCGGAGTCCCAAATTCATCTTGATGCCGCAGACAGAACAGTTCAAGCAACCAGATTCAAACAGTTGTGGCCCATTTACATGTATGGCAATCGAAAGACTCATCAGTGGATACCCTACACCAAAGTGGGGTAATCAGAAGACCAACATCAGAAGATATCGAGAGTGGATGGCGTGGAAATGCTTCGAACAATGCTACTACGAAACCACTCATTCCGATGATTAAATGAATGTATTTTGTAATTTCGAACAATTATAATCTTGTATATTGTAATTTCGAACAATTAAAATTTTACGATTATACTTGGAACATCAGAAGATATCGGGAGTGGATGGCGTGGAAATACTTGGAACAATTTTACGATTCCATCGGAAAATGATTTTTTTTCTTGTTCTCGACCGAGGGCCGATGGAGGGCTACGATTCCATCGGCCTCGGCCCCTTTCATCCGAGGGCCGACGGCTGAAGGGCCGAGGGCCGAAGGCCCTATACGCGAATGGCCGAAAGGTGAGGGTCGAGGGGCCGAAGGGCGAAAGGCGAGGGCCGAGGGCCTATAAGCGAATGGCCTAAGGGCGAATGGCCGAGGGCCGAAGGGCCGAAGGCCGAAAGGCGAGGGCCGAGGGCCAAAGGGCCGAGGGTCGAGGGCCACATAGGGCCGTATAGGGCCGAATGGCCGAATGGCCGAGGGCCGAGGCCCTATACGGTAACTACGAAAAAGTAAACATATTACCTTGTCAAAAATTAAAAAAGTCTAGAATATAGGAAAACAAAGAACAAGGCCGCTTCACTCGTTATTTCTCGTTCCAACATTGGGGCATCTTCTCCTTGTGTGACCTTCATCTCCACAATTACCACATTTTTTTCGACGGCGAGTTCTTGAAGTACTGCCTTCAGTTCCGGAAGGTCGACGGGTATTTCTCGGACGTCCTGCTTGACGCATAATCATTGGTGGAAGAACAACAATGTCGTCTATCTCCAGTGGGACACCCCACTCATTCCGAGGAGGTAACGGATTAACTACACCAGCATATATTGCCTTCCACGATATATTGCCTTCCACGTCGCCGTCGTATAATAATCATTAATATGATTATACAAATTCTCTCGGCGATGATACAAAACGGCAACAACATGACTACACGGTAATAGGTCGATTTGCCAGACGCCACATTCACACATTTCGTCTTCAAGATTTACCCTCCACTGTCGGTCACCTTCGTCGACCTTGTATTTATTAGAAGTCACCTGGGTAACCGTAAACCTCCGTGCCAACTCAACTTCATTCCGCATCCTCAACTCACAAGCCTCAGTCAACGGATTGTTTCTGCAAATTGCTTTTACTCGTCGTTGATCGAACCATGACTCTATCATATGACGGATTACCTCGAGCATAGCAATAATTGGAAGTCGTCTAGCCTCCAACAATCGAGAATTTATTGATTCTGCAGCATTCGATGTCAGTAGACTATAACGACAGCCTTTACTGAAAAGTCTCGACCACTTCTCCGATCCGATTTCCATCAACTTTTCGTAAATTCCCGATTTCCCCGACGGATGGCATTCATTACGTCATGGAACTCTGTCGACCGATAAGCATAAGCTGCTCGATAGAACGACCGGATTACCCACTCACCGTGCATCGCAAGCTTATTCAAAAGATGGTAGTAACAAAGTTCGTGTTGTGCGTCTGGGAAAACCACACTTACCGCATTCGCTATGCTTTTATGTTGGTCTGAAACAATGACTAAACTATCATCCGTTGGAAATGCGGCTCTCAGTCGCATCATAAACCACGTCCATGAAACATCATTTTCAATGGGACCTACACCAAAAGCGAGTGGGAATATTTGCTCGTTCGCATCAAAAGTAGCTGGGACGAATAATATTCCCTTGTTTCTCCCTTTCAAATGGGTACCGTCCACCACAATAACCTTCCGGAGGTTGGTTAACCAAGTGGCTCGTAATACACCAAGCGCCATAAATAAATGTCGGAAATGACCATCCTCACCAACATCAAGATCCGTATACGTTCCCGGATTAGTTAGTTCCAACAAATGCAGATATTTAGGTAGTTTGCTGAACGAATCAGCATGCCTACCGTAAATCATCGAAATAGCTGCGTTGCGCGCTCGGAGGGCCACCCCGTACGTTGCTTATATTCCAAATTTATTCAACAGATCAGCCTGAATATCAGCCGGTTTCATTAACTTGCTTTGACGGCGTATTTTACGGGCTATATAAGCAGCTACAGCCTTCGACCTCACATTTCGTTCGCCTAGCCCGGATAAATCAGTTGTACAATTGTGCTCCGCAACCCATTTACTAACCTCCCAACACGTCTGACCTCTACAGTATGCCCGTAGCTCGAATGGACAATCAACACTTCTTCTGCACAAATATTCCAAGCGGGAACTACTCGAACGTTGCACTCTGAAATCCGCACCGTTTTCCAAATGGAATAGAGCGACAGCAGCATAAAGTTCATCTTTCGAGCTGAACATCAATCCTGCCCGCAAACTTCCGTCTACAACAGTATTCAAGTTCCGCGCCGCTAATGAATCGGCAACATCAAGGGGAACAATAGGAAGTAGCCAGTTGCTTGCTGCTTCTATGTTGTCGTATACAGTCTCCTCAATTGTTCAAGAACGATTGACTGGAACTAGCAAAGACATAAGTTGACTTACGCCACCCTCCCTCCGAATTCATGCATCAAAATCTTGTAACGAACAATTAATCAAGGCAGAAGGTATATCTTCATCCTCTTCATCATCAGATGATGAGTCCAAATCCGCCTCATCATCTGAATCCGACTCCACAAGAACATTCCTTTCGGGAGCTCGTCCGCCATCATTACTTCTACTACTTTGCCCCGCAAACCAACTAGGACCCCCGAAATTATAATTATCTTCGGGAAATTGATTCTGGTTCGGGACACCAAATTTAGGATTTTGCACTTCAGGATACACAACAAACACAATCGGCTCTACGTCGATAGAGCACAGTCGCATAAGATCAGTATCATGACCCAGAATGGCCTTCATCATCCTGCCGGTTCGTTGGGAAGCAGTAGTATAGTAAATGAAGTAGTTGAACGGAAGGGAATAAGCACTGAGCCACCGATCAATACTTTGTCGAAGATATTCGAGCGAAATATTGTTTGAAGGAATGTAAACCATGAACTCATTGCCACCGACATAATTCGACTCTGCATCGAATTGACCGTTCAATTTCACAATAATTGATCGATAATCGGCCATTTCTATCAAGTTGATGTGAAGAATTGAGAAGAGTGGAAGTGAAATGAGGAAATTTTTCGTTGATTCAACTAAATCAGCCACTCTACGTCTTATAAGAAATTTTCCAGTCAATTTTCACGTGATAATCGGATTCGTGTAGTCATTTCACCATCGGCCCTCCCATCGGCCCCCCATCGGCCCTCATTAATGTGCGGCTACTGGTGCAAATGTTGTGTATCTCTCAGATACTGCTGCAAAAGTAGCCATTCTATTTGTGTTTTTTTACCCATCGGCCCTCATTACTGTGCGGCTACTGCTGCAAATGCCTCTTTTTATATACAAATATCTGCTCTCTATAGCCTCCGGTTCATCGGACGGTCCGTAATGAAAGTTACTGATTACCTCTTTTCCTCCGGCATTTTGCTGTGTATCTCTCAGATCTCCCTATTCAGCCTCAGATCTACGCTTCTTGTAAGTTTTTTCTCGCAATTCCGGCAAAATCATCTTCTGTATTTAGAGTTCCCGAACTCATTAATGTTCGTATCTACTCAGTTTCTCAGCGTCAATTATTTAGCTTTTCGAGAGTTCACTTTGATGTGTAGTATTTTTCTGTTATATTTGCTTTTTCCTAACACTAATAATGTTAACTTTTTTCGGATTTGTAAATTATTTGTTTAACTGGACTTATTTTCAATAATATATTCTCGTGAACAAAAATTGCAGTGAGTAATGGAGATCAATTGTGGCTTAGTTAAGCTCAGTATGGTTGAGAGGAGCCGCGTTATGTATGCCGGCGCCGAAGCGGCTATGTTGGTCTCAGCTCTGGTCAAAGCTCAATTTAGGAGCCTCACCCAGGTAACCAAGAATAATTTTAATTATTCATTTGTATGTACTATGGAAAAAAGAGAGATATCAAAAGAAAAATATATGCTGAATTAAAAAATAAGGTAATTATTTAATGTTTTATTTATTACTACTACTGTCCTGCGTTCAACAACTTGTAGATCTCGGGTGTTAAATCAATCATAGAGCTGAACATACTTTAAAATAGTTTCACAAGTCATTAGTGCTCACGATTTATGATCAGCTTTTCAAATGCTCTTTCTACAACCACGTTAAAATGCTTAATTATCTTGAATTCCATAAAGTTTTTTAAGTCGATTTTGGCGTACATAAACTTTTTCAACATGATTTTCATTACATACTCTCTCCGTCCCACAATTCTTGTCCCTTTTCTTTTGGGCACGGGAATTTAAGAGAGTGGTTGGTTGTGAGTGAGATGGTGGGGCCCTTAAAAAAAGTGTGTGTAATAATTTGCTATTTTAGATAAAGGGACAAGAATTGTGGGACGTCCAAAAAAGGAATAAGGGACAAAAATTATGGGACGGAGGGAGTATTTAATATTTACAGATGTATAGAATTCATAAAGTTAATGTAGCGAATCCTGTTTCAGCCTTCAATGATAATGACTAATGAGCCCACAAGTTCTCCTTTTCTTTTCTTTTTCAATTGAAACTATCTCAACGTTTTTAACTTGTTTCGCATTAGTAATTTCACACTTATAAAAAAGTCACGTTTTCTTTTTTCGAAGGAGTACATGAAGCTGTTAATGAACCATCCCATGTTGAAAGGAGATCACCACACTCCTTGCACCTACGAGCCTATAGATGCTGAGAATGATAGTGGTGACGAATATGAATATGAAGAACAAGAGGACGATGAGGAAGGTGAAGGGAAGGATAATGGAAAGAGTTCTGCTACCAAGACAGGCGCCAATGAAGGAGTAGAAGAAAATGGCGAAAGTGAAGATGAGGATGAAGGCGCAGAGCCTGATGAGGGAGAGGATGATGACAACAATAATGATAATGATGATGATGATGATAGTGAGGAAGATGATGTTGGAAAAGACAATGAAGACGACGAAGATGAAGAGGAGGATGAGGAAGAAGAAGCCCTTCAGCCTCCCAAGAAACGAAAGAAGTGAAACAAGAAGAATAACACCAACACAGCAGACATCACGACAGATTCTGTTTCAACTTATGACTGAATTTCATAACCATGCACCATGCATGGACAAGATCTTTTATAGCATATGATGTTTAGAATGTCATTCTCTTAGTATTAGATGACATAACTATGGGAAGAAATCCTACAATCGCCTAAAAGGCAAACCACCTGCAAGACATCAGAAATCCCTCTGAATCCCACAAGACGTGCCAAAATCTTCAGTTAGTATCTAACTAATGAAATTTACAAGTATAATTTTCAAGAGCTGGTATCAATGCTCATAACTTCCTTTTCCCTAATTCTGATACTTCACGCAAACCCATAGCCACAATTCAAAATCACGAAAAACAAGGCCTAAATACTCAACCACAAAGTAAATTATCTCTATTGCTACCAATTCCTATTTGAATAGAAGCGATTACATCTCACTAAAAAAACCCTATCCAGGATATCAATCACTTTGCAATTGACGATTGTACAAGAGGAAAGATGACACTTCAGTTAAGGAACAGTATGATCGAGTCGATCATATTTATATGTACTAAAGTGACAGGGAATTCATGGAATGGTATCCATATGTTCATCACATGAAGCAAATTATCAGAGAAATTTGTGACAATTGGAAGAAAAGGAGGAAAAGAAATAAGAACCTTCGGCTCATCAGCCAGACTGACCGACACCTTAAAAATGATAAAATGAGAAGATAAAACAAAACAATTAAACACCCCAAGAAGCTAACATATCAACATATATTGAAATGATAGAAAATAAATGCATACTTCAATAGAAGCCTGTTTAATCATCTATCAAAGGCAATTAGAACACAATATATACTTCTTAGAGTAAACCAAGAGGTAACCTTACCAATGAATAAAGAAACTGAAAAATGTAAACGCCAAAATTGAATAAATAATTGCAAATGACGGTTGCACATGTTATGTCTGTCCGTCATTGCATCCAATTTCAGACTTCTGGTCATGAATGCATCACAGAAAACAATAGGTATAAATAAAACCACAAAAAGTGTGTGATTGGGAAGTTAATACTTGATGCCAAAGAATTTTGCCTTTATTCAACTGATTTCAATAAATATACAATTGTGAAATAGTCCTAAAAAAGGTTAATGGTAAAGGGTGAAAATGAGCAAATGATGAAGCTTCAGAAGCTTCAATTATAATGGACTTCCAGATGCATACACTGAGTGACTTAACAGTTGAAGTTATCTCAGGGCACATCAAGTATTCCTTAATCTAGAAAATAAATATTGAGAAAATACGAAGAAAACACCAAAAACATTATGAAACCATTGTAAACACAAATAAATAGTTTGTATGCTACCAACTGATGGAAAACAACCAACGATTCAAATGATACAATCCTGAGAACTTATTTTGGTTGGTAGACTGCTGTCATAGACATACACTTCGTATATGTTTAATTTTTTTGGCTGAAGATAGCCATACACATTTCAAAGCACTTTGAAAGTTAAAATTTCCATCAGTAACATGGGTAAACAGCAGGAAATTTCTCAACTGAGCTAAAACTTAAATCTGAAGACCAGAAAAATGCCATTAGATGGTTGAAGATTAAAGTCAGGAATAGTACACGGTAATCTCTCAGAAACTAAAAGTAAAACCTCGTTAAACAAAGGGAAAAAAAATCTCGAATATGGAATATAAATTCACAAATATCATGTAAATAACATTGGAATAAGTTGATGGAAACAAATAATTTAAAAGGAAAAAACAAATCAAACATGTAAGAATAATAACACCACATAGAGAACAAATTTTAAAGTTGAAAACATAAAATCAAGAAATCAAGAAGAGATAGAACTGTAGGAATGCTGGGATTTGCACATCACATTCTCTGGAGTTTCTTTAAATGGTTCAAAAGAAAAGAGAAGGGACACTAGAAGAAAGTTAAAGGCAAAACAAGAGAATTTTAATATCATATTCCATGGGCCAAACATTAACCCAACATTAAGACCATAGGAATTTACCACCTTGAGTGTTGTTTGCCCATCTACGTTACCATTACTCTGCAAGAAAAGACTGATGCAGGTCAAAGGCAAAATAGGAACAAATGTAGAACAGCAGTACAAAAATTTTAAAATGAATAACTGACAAAAAAAACTACTCTAGCAACAAAATGCGTTCCATTTAAATAGATTTCAAGTATTTTCACTAAATAATAAGCTTTCTGATAGACATGTACAAGGTTAACTCTATAGTGATAGATAGAGACATATGTTAACTCTAGAAGTGACAACAACTAGAGTCCCTTTCTTGTCGATATACATAATTCTTTTTAGGCAGAAAATACCGAATTGGTTAAAAGATTCTTCAGATGTTATGTCCAAAACTATATAGGAACAGCAAGAAAGAAATTAATCATCAGAAGTGGAATACTGCATAATAGAACATAAAGAAATTAATTTACACCAGCACAAGATGAACTTAAATCGATTATTGCATGATGTATGCGACATTTACATATTGTATAAAATAAGATAATGCTGAAACATGATCATACCATTTAACTTTGCGAGTAACTGCTTCCCCCAGCCCCCGGAGCCTTATCCAAGGATGAAGAACTTTGCCCAGTCGGTAAATTTGGGTATGCATATTGCAATCCCTGAAGCATCACCCCGCTTGACCCACTACCACCACCAGGAACACCATAGGCGCCTAATCCTAAGCCCTGAGCCCCTCCCGCCATCATCCCATAATACCCTCCCATTAGTGCAGCCAAGTTTGCATTTGTCATCAAGCCCCCACCATACAAAGGATTCACAAACCCTGCCTGCTGCCCCAATAAAGCCATGTTCTGCACCTGCTGAGCTGCCGCCACCGCAGCCAGCATCTGCGGCTGCACTGGCTGCAAAGCAGTCGTTATAGATGCAGCGCCACCAGCACCCAGTATCTTCCCCTCATTCGCCTTCCGGCAATGCAGCTGACTCCCTTCAAACAACTTAGTCGGCTCCTCCAACACCTTCTTAGCTCCATCCACAGCCTTGAATACGAAAATCGCATACCCTTTAAATCTCCCCGTTGTAGGGTCCATTCCCTTCGGCCCGCTTTCAATTTCCCCAAATTTCTCAAAGAAAACCCGCAGCTTCTCCGGGCTGGCGTTCAGTGGAACATTACTCACATAAATCTTCCGCTGCGGGTAATCCGACGCAGAAAATTGCTTCTGCGAAATTATACCGGCCGAGGCAGGACCTGGTGGACCCTCCGACGCCAGCTGGCACGAGATTAAACGGTTTTCAACTTGAAACCTAGGGTTTTTCAACAAATTCTGCGCAGATTTCCGTGATTTAAACGTAAGAAAAGCGTAGCCCTTACATTTTCCAGTAGCGCGATCACTCGGCACATTAAGTTCCTCAATCTCACCGTAAGCCTTGAAAACGGGCTCAATTGATTGACTAGTAGTGTCCCAACCCAGGCCGTGCACGAAGATTTTGCGGTGGCCGATGTCTTGGTCGGCGGCGGATTGCACGAGGGAGAATAGTTGATCGTCCGAAGATGAGAGATCTATCACGAGGGCGATGAGCTGTTCCTTGGAGAAAGGTTCTAGTAGGGTTTGTATATCGGTATTTGGATCGGAATCTGAGTCTGAATCGTGGCGTCCAGGCTTAGTCAGCTTGGATTTCTTTTGCTTCTTTATTTTTTTGCCCCTAACCACCGCCGACGCCTTCTTCGAGAGCTTTTGCTTTCTCGCTGTGGTTTTCGCCATTGCTAGCCAGTCGCAAATAATCTGCACCCTTAGAACTAAAAATTCAAGAAATTATATTAATTTAAATATTGTTCTGGTCCCCCAAGAAAACATCATGATAATTATCATATATTTTAATCTATCATATTTTTTTTTTATTTTATTATATTTTATTTTCTATTTTATCATCATTTCTCTTATATTCTCTTATTATTTTTAATTTAAATATTAATTATATTATTTCTAATATATTTTTTATGAATTAAATTTATACAAAAAATTGTGTGCATCAACGTCCACATGATATAATTATTCAATTTTAATATGCATTTGACCTGTTGATGTCAATATGACATCATTATTAATTTTTTGAATTTTTTGAATTTATTTTCTTATTTTATTTTATTTTTTATTTTAACTTTTTTTACCCATATTGAAAGGATGGGTGTGTCATTCATTGTCAACAAAATTATCGTTTGTTTTAAACAAAAAATTAATTTTTTTTATAATTTTTTAATAAGAAAAGGCATGTCATTCGTAATGAATAAAAATGTCGATTATTGTGAACAAATTTATCATTTATCAAAGTGTCAAAGTGTAAAAAACACTAAAGTAAAGTATCAATTAAAATTAAGGAACATGTCACTTTAATCCAATAATTACATAATAAAAATGAAGCATAAAACCCAGAAATGTTACCAAAAATGTCAATCGTAATAAACAAAAGTGTCAATTGTATCGAATAAGAGTGTCACATTGTGTCAATTGCAAACAAAAGTGTAATTTACCTTAGAGTGTCAATCATAGTGAAGTAAAGTGTCAATTATAATTAAGGAACGTGTCACTAAAATCCAGCAATTACACAATAAAATATGAAGCATAATAACCAGAAATGTTACCTAAAGTGTCAATTGTAATAAAGAAATGTGTCAATTATCTCGAAGAGAGTGTTACATTCTCATAATGTGTCAATTGGAACGAACAAACGTGTCATTTTATCTTAGAGTGTCAATCACAGTGAAGTAAAGTGTCATTTTAATCCAATAATCATACAGAACCATCGTTCAATGATTTAGTCAACAAAATATGATCATCATAATAACCAGAAATGTTACTTAAAGTGTTTTGCAATAAATAAATGTGTCATTTATTCACAAAAAGAGTCAATTATTTTGAATAAAAGTGTCATTTTTTTAAATATAAGTTGTGTTAAACAAATGACAGAATTGTTCACAACAAATGACATATTATGTTACAAGAAATGACACTTCAATAAACTAGCTAACCAATAATCTCATAGCTTTGGGTAACACTGAGTTCTGCAATACGAAGAAAGCATAAATTGCGCTCCATTAACCAGCAAATCAATTCGCAAGGATATATACTAATGAATATTTTGAGTTCCACAACATGCTATCGAAAAGTTAATGGTTCTAGCCGCCGCCAGTCTACTCGGAGGATCATTCCGCCGTGTTCTTGGCGTCAAGAATGAGGCACAACCAGATCAATGGCGTCGCCGCCAAGACATTGATGCTTTAGCAGCAGTTGTTGCGCTTCGCTAATAATGTTGATCACAACGACGTCATTGACTCCCCCTCCTCCAATTCCGCTAATCCGGTTTGTCGTTTCTTCATTTTTCTTTTTGTTTATAAAAATTAAATTAACGCAAAGATGGTGTGTTTTTGCTTAATTGACGAATTAATGCTCCATAAATCAAGCAAATGGTGCATCAATTAAAGGTCTAATGAACATCTTTGCCGGATCGTCCAGTCAAAATTCTAATCAATCTCAGCATTTCCACCACCTTTAGGTCACTTCTTTGTTTGTTCCTTCCACGTCAAATCAAATTATTTTTATTCCATTAAATTGGGCGTAATAGATGAAATTGAGATATAATGGTGTTTTTTCATTGGCGCTTTGCAACAGTCTCAGAATCTGGGAGGGACGGCGGCACCGAAAAACGGATTTTAGAGTGGGGTTTTAATTTTTTTTTATAATAGTAAATCGGGTCAAACGAGTCAAAATTGAATAATTGGATCATGTACCTACATCATGATGCACACTAGTTCATCGGTTATATTTATTATAATTGCAATTGAAAATTATAATATAAAATTATTTTTTGACAACTCTTCGGATTTAGTTGGAGGAGACTCAGACTAATAACAATCTCTAATCACAAAGACTTTAGTATAATACTTCTATACTTACTTATACGTCACACTCCATAAATGTGACATGTGACACATAGGGTCTATCATAATTGATTTTTATGTTGTTATTTAATTAAAATTTATGCCACATACTAAATATTTGTTGAGGTGGCATAGAAGGTAGTATGTATGTGGGACATGAAAATCTATCCGATCTCTAATTAGGAATTAATAAAATATTGAGAGATAGAGTTTTTTCATACGTGAAATGTTGTTAATTATACTTAAATGAAAAATCAATTAACTAAAAAAAGAAAATGCATGCATAATTTATCAATTACATAAAGTCATATATGTTAAATTGCATATTAATGTCCATCATATGTCCAAAACTTCAAGTACGCTTTTATAATATTTTTCGAAATTAATGGCCACATTCGCACCAATTGTTAATTATAACTTTATGATAGGATGACTAATTAAAAAATTTGGGGATTCCAGAATTAAAGTGAGACAAACATATAAATTATTAAAAACAAAGGGAGACTTGTAGTGATATACGAAAGTTAGGGTGCCCCCCCCCCCCAACTTTAAAATTCACCATTGGTTGTGGTCGAATTTTTGAGTTCGAAATCCAACAACATCATTATCTATGAGTCTGTTACATGTGGACCTATAGCTATGCCTAGTTTATAACACTCCCTCCGCCCCATTAAACTAACCCCACCTTCCATTTCAGATTGACTTGTTATTTAAGTCTCATTCCGAATACGAAAGAGATTATGAACCTTAATTAAGCTAAGGGTAGTTTAGTCAAGCTACAACACATGTACTCCAAACCATAACTCATAAACAAATCAAAGCCTTCTCTCTCTCCCTCTCTTTGTTCTCTCTGTGCCGATCACCTCCTCTCTGGCGAAACCCTAACTCCCAGCACCCTCCTCTGTCATGAAGGAATTCGACCACATCTCCGATCAAAATACTCCGTAGGACCCCCGCCTTCAACTAGATCGACCAATCTACTGAATAGATACTATTGGCTAAGGCAAGGAATATGCTAATCGTCGGCTCAGAGCGAGGGGGTTGTCTCCCATCCCGAAAATAGCGAGATCTGGGACTTAGTGTCCACACTGTAATATTCCAAGTTGTATTGGCCTTTCTACATTCCATCACCGCTACCTTGGGCATAGATGACAAGTAGCTCGATGTGGTAGGGGAAGAGATTAGAGTTCTTAGGGAAACAATATAGCTAAGGTGCATTGCGCAAGAGAAAGAGCTCTGGTATGAAGCGCAACTAAGAGAAATCCGAGCATGTGGCTTTTGATCTACTGCCCAGGATAGCGAGATTGGTGAGACCTTTCCCTTACTTTTCTTCATTTTTATATCCTTTATAGCTCGTTGTAGTAGTAGCACTTTATGGATGATGTGCTTGGAGGATTATGAAATGATAAGATGTTCCTCACCTAGTTTTTGTGAACAAATTAGTGATGGGGTCGAATTTGAGATTTGTTAATTAAGTTATTGAACATTGTTGCTGAAGTTTGACATATCTGTTTTAGGGGTTGACGATCAATTTGCTAGGGGATGGTGTTCTCTAGGACTGAGGGGATTGGTGTTCTGCTGCTTTAGCTTTAAATATGCTTTGTAATCTTGTTAGTTCATCACCTAGGGATTGAGGGGATTGGTGTGCAATGTCTGTAAAGTTGCTACTTATGCATATGAAAACCTTCTATAACCTTGGGATTAAGGGATTGATGTTCTATTTCTTTACCTTTAAGTGTGTTCTGTGATATTGTTGGTTAATGACCTTGATTTCTGTTTTCTATCTTGGTAGTCTATGGTTGGAAAGATTTGTGAAGCTGTTACTTATGCATATTGTTGGTCCAGAGACGAGTCTTCAGGTGTAGGGGGGGTGAATACACCTGAGTATAAGTTTCAACTCAAACGCGAAAGTTAGTGATTACTGAAGTTGCTCGCTGAATGGTTCAGCTTTCCAAACTAGCTTTCAGATCGCGTGGACAGAGTGATTTAGTCTACTGAATCTCGTCTACTAACTTTAGTCAGCATACAATAAACTCAGTATATGAATGAGTGCGGAAGTGTGGGCCCGAATTTTATCATCTCTTGTTTGAAAACTTTTTATAAAGAAATCTCTTTAAGCCGTGCTTGTGCGTTAATTCAATTTCGGAAACTCGGTTTTATGCTTTGCAAAACAGTTTATGCAGTATGAACAGTTAAGCAATAAAACAGTAAATGCACAAAGATTTTTAAAGTAGTTCAGCTATGCAAGATCCTATGTCCACTGTCCTGAACAAAGTAGGAGTTCTTGAATTAATTTATACTGAGCAAGTCTCAGTCGATCTATTCGCAAGACATATACTCTATTTATAGTCGTAGTGACTTGATCTATAAGCAGGACAGATGCTCTACTTATAGTCGTAGTGACTTTACAATTCCAAACACAAGGTTTGAGTTTTCTCCAACTAGAAGAAGTTCTTACAATAAGAACAGTTCACAAATTGAACTCCTTTGGTTTTCTAAGCAAATGATCTAACAATTATAGGCTTAGAATAGAGAAATGGGAACTGATGAGTGGTTTTTATACCATCTCACCGTGTTCTTTTTAAGCATATTTCTATCAATTTCCATCTATTTTTAGCTTTTGTTTTGTTTGGAATCGTATACTTTCTATGGTTTTTGTTTTGCAGGTTGCTTGGACATTTTCAGCATATTTAGAGGGATTTGGCACCTAAAGGAAGAAAACCATAACCATTGATGAATTGTTGGCAAAGATGGAGTTGTTTGGATGAAGAATGAAGAAGATTTGAAGTCGGATGTTGAAGGAACCGGATTTCGGAGGTCTTGAAACATGGCAGTTGAGAAATCATGTAGACGACGGGTATAAGGATCTTAGAATCCGATCTCCACTGTCCACATCGTACTTCTATGTGTTAGGAACATTGTGGCAAAGTTTCGTGACGATCCAATGGTTAACGAAGGAGATACGACAATTTTCCCAAGACTGGTCAGTTTAGGAAATTGAGATGCGGAGTGCTAGGGCGGACTGCCTCGGACCGCGGTCCGCATCTGCTGAAGCCCAAATAAATGATCTCTAGAGTGAAGAACTTTGAAGATAGATTATAAGGCTGAGTTCTTTGCTTGAGTGAGCTTTTAGTACGCTAGAGTGTTGAGTGCTTGAATGCTTTTGATTCTCGGTGTCTCCATTGTTTGAAGATCGATCTCTATTTATAGTTGTAACTTGTGAAAAGATCTGTTGGGATATATCTAGCCACGTGTCCAACACGATAAGAAAAATGGTCGTATCAATTTGAACGTTACTATAGAGAAACTCTCTTTTTCAATCTTGAGGGCAGCTTTATGTCAGTGCAAGTATAGTGCTGACAGCTGCTCATTGGTCGAGGTTGAATGTTGGGTGATGCTTGTTCAAACTCCAAGGCAGATGTTGAGTTGACTTCCTCTGATTCCTTGGGACTTTAACGGAGGTGTTCTCTACTGACATTCTTCTGAGATAGTCAGCATGTTGAGCGAT
The DNA here is from genome assembly GCA_028984105.1 of Lavandula angustifolia. NCBI lineage: Eukaryota > Viridiplantae > Streptophyta > Magnoliopsida > Lamiales > Lamiaceae > Lavandula > Lavandula angustifolia. The sequence goes on from CM054803.1 coordinate 31,396,705, forward strand.
TCCTTTGCGTATTTTCAGTTGGTTCTGAGAAACTATACTGAGTCTTCAGTACTGAGTCCATCCGGTTGAGAAGATAACTTATACTGAGCCTATCAGCTACTGAATCTATCTAGTCTACTAAGTTCCTAACAACTGAACTCAATTAAACTATTACAATATCAGGTTCTTCATTCAACTAGGGTTTTAAGATCTTCAAATCTTATCATACTGAATCTCATTCCCAACACATATTAATTACGCATATATAGCAGTTGTGACCTTCAAATTGATGGGACTTGTGTTATGTAACTTTTGCCTTTAAGTGTCTGTATTGATTAAAAAATATCCATAATGCATATCTTAGTTGATTACAAAAGATTGTCTGACTTATAGAGATTACATAGTCTACCTATATTTTTTTAGTTACAAAAGAAGTGAACCTCTTAAAATCAGCATACTAAGTCTATGTCCAAAATATTATATGCATCTTACAGAATATAAATCCCCTATCTATGTGACTTCTATCCTCCTTCATATTTCATGGATGAACCCATTCTCCAACATATAGTTAATGCAGTCGCTAACTAATTGACTTGGTAGTAAGGCATCTTGGCCTTAAGTCGGTCCTTCTTCATATCTCTACCATTCAGTATTGTGAAATTAGGAAAACCTTGTTTAAAGTGATAGGAGAGAATTCTTCAAATGAACATAAAACAAATGTGACTAACTGCTCTACATCATAGTAGACTGATTTGACTTGTATACTTTGAATAGCTCTGAACCACCCTAGATCATTCACATTTGTGTTCATTGAATTTAGAGGTTGATGAACTATTCTTATGTCAAACCAGCCGCACTAGATTTTGCCCTTAATTTCGTGTCTGCATCCTTATTGTGAGACTTTACATTGCCTTGTTGAATAAAAATCAACTTGCTTGCAAATGCTGACTACTTTGATTTGATTGCTGGAATAATCTGAAATGAATTCAATCAAGAAACATAATGTCAATCCGTGTAAAGTAAGTATGTTGGGTGATGATTCAATCCTCAGCATGATCATACTTGTGGGAAATGACTCTTATCTTCTATACTGAATCATGCTCAGTAGCCTCGTGCTCTGAACTGTTGAGAAGATTTGAAGATCCCAAAACCCTATCTGATTGGTGAACCATTCCTTTGTATTCGTATTTGTCTCTGAGGTTTCAGACTCCGTAGACACTCTGCTCTGGTCAAGGCGCTCAGTAGCTCATCAGCCTCAGCACCAGTGTAGAAGACTCGAATATCTTGGACTCGGCGGGAGCAAGATATGCGAGAGAGTCGATTGAACCGAACTCGGCGGGAGTAGTTCACTGGACTCGGAGCCGATCTTCGATAGACTTATCTCGGCGGTCTATCTACCGAATACAAGGTCGGACTCAAGAACGGCGGATAGTCTTCGGGATCGTCGAGAATCTTTTGAAAGACAATCGGCATTGTCATGTACGAGGAAGAGAGAAATCGGCTTCGATCTGTCTCGAAGTTTGTCTTTGTCTCAACCACTTCATCCACCTCGACGAATGACAAGCATACACGTGTCTTCTCACCCGCTAAAGCTGCAGTCAACCTTTTACCTAAAAAGGTGGGAAAGTACACTTTATTACCTACACCAAAAGAGCCGTTTGCTACCAAAAAGAGAGAGAGAGAAGAAGATCGTCTCCAACGGATCTATTTCAATCTCTGCTCTATAAATAGAGGGATCATTCAAGATTTGAGAGAGAATGCGCGCACCTAGAACACGAGAGAGCATTCAAACGAGCGATATTAACGACTAAGTCCTCCGCAAGAAACAACCGAGTTATCTCCGGCGAAAGACTACATCCAGCTCAAAAGGAACCAAGCTGAACCGACATAAGCTTCTAGTATCCAAGCAACTGACACAAACCTATAGCTAAACCCTCAGCTGTTCGTCGCTCTAGATAGCTACAATCTCGTTCCTTATCCCTCTAACCCTAAGCTCACTTGTTATATCCATAGCTTAGACGAAGGAGTTCACATTTGAACCCAATCCTTATTGTATAAGGACTCCTTCACTGTTGGAGAAGTTTGTCAAACACTTTAAGTTTGATAGTGTTGTAAACTGAGACTTGGATCAGTATAAAAACCAAGACGCGGCTTTGCCCAGTGTGCAAGCTGACTGAGACTAACTCAGGATAATAAATAGCCTCCTGATCATTCGGGACAGTGGACGTAGGATTTGAGCGATATCCGAACCACTTTAAAAATCCTGTGTCTCTTCTTGCGTTTCTTAATCGTTGCATTGATTTTACTATTCATACCGAACATCATATTTAAATCAATCAACTGTCTCAAAGATACTCGAACTTTTAAATCTACCGAACCGAGACTTAAAACATTTTCTCACAAAAATTGATTTGGGCTACACAATTCCGCACACCGAACTCTCACCGAACGTACCGAATTCGACCTAGTCGGTTAGCGGATCTCGGTCGAGTCGGTACTCTTTTAGCCTTTAACTCGATTCGAACGGTTATGCAGTCTGCCGAACTGCTTTTGACGGACACCATCCCGAATAGGACTGTTCAAGTTCGAAATTGAGAAATCGAATCGGTGTATTCACCCCCCCCTCTACACTCGACCGTACACTCGGGACCAACAATTGGTATCGGAGCGGGAGTTCTTTGACTCTTGTTATCTTTGAGACTGGTCTATTCGAACGGATCCAAGGGAAAACGTTTTCACTGCATATCACTCTACATTCATATCTATATTCTTCATGGCTGATATGTCAGATATAAGGATGGTACCCATGTTCTCGGTGGAGAATTATGGAGTATGGCGAGTCAGAATGGAAGCACATCTGACATCCCTCCATGACAGTATGACTGAAGTTCTTGAAGATGGACCTATCGTTCCCATGATCGATAGTGTCGTAACTCAGGACCAAGCTCAAGGAGGAGGAATGTGACCGGGAAGAAGATTCCAAAAGACAGAAGTCTCTTCACTCATGAGGAGAAGAAGCTTCACAATTTAGACCGTGTTGCCAGAAACGCCATACTGACCACCCTTAGTGATTCTTATCTTGGCAGGGTTCAGGAATGCAAGACTGCTAAAGAACTCTGGGATGCTCTTGCACTACTGAGTCGAGGGACTCAGAAGATTAAAGCCAACAAATTAGCGCTGGAACTCCAAAAGCTGGAAAGCTTGTCTCTCATGCCCGGGGATAAAATCGAAGATCTAAACGTCAGATTTACCAATCTGATGAACTCTATCAATGGGCTGGGAAAGACATTCAAGGAACCGAGAGATGAATCGAAAATTACGAGGGCACCGCCCGGATGGACACCTTGGACACCTTTTGCCACTCTATTGCGACATTCGACTTAGATGCTGTGTCTCCCGACCATATCTTTTCGTAATTACGGGCGAGAGGAGTTTGAGTTCGACAGACCTCAAAGAAAGCAGAGAGCTGAAGCTGACACAAAAATCGACCATGCTTTCAAAGCATCAGTCAGCACAGCATCTCTAGCAACGAGCAAAACGACGAGTAAGACTGAACTTCACTCAATGATCTACAAGAAGGAAGTCTCGCTCAGAAGTATGCACTGCTCGCTGTAAAGTATCAGAAGGAGAAGGAGCGACGTAGAAAAGTGACTAAAGCCTATCGGGAAACGAAAGGTAAGTCAAATTATATGTCGAAACACACTCCTGACTCACAATCTTCTGAATGCAGAAAGAAAGATGACTCAGAACCATCAAAGAATAGCGAAAGCAAAGAAGAAAGAGTCATCGCTTGTTACAACCGCAAGAAGCCGGGACATTATCGGTATGATTGTCCCGAGCTCGTAGTGTCTTTGAACGCGCAAAGACGTAAGGCAAGGAGAGAGAAATTCGCCCGAAAAGATAATCCTACATAGCCGGCGAAATCTCGAGATGACTCGAAGAGGTCGACTCCTTTATGGATTCATCGGATGATGATGCGGCTTTCATGGCCTTAGAGCTTGAAGTCGAAGAATCAGTGAAAAGTGCATGATGGCGGGCGAAGAGGATGAGGTAAATTCTCATGAACCACTTAACTCCTCTTCACACCGCACACACGACACTATTTCAGGTGCGAGATGAGAATTTGGACGTCGCAACCGCATACGAAGAACTGCTCGACGAACAAATTCGGATGAGTCCGCAGCTCAAGCAAGACTCTTCGGGAGTTGGATACCCCGAAAATAGAGAATCGAGACTTTCTCGGGAGAGTCGGGTTGCTACCGAGGCCGAAGGACTTGTGTTGAGACTCGGGGAGGAAATAAACTCTCCGATGGCCAAGTCTCGCATCAAGAAGATCGAATTTCAGTTTTGACCAATGACTTGACTCGAAAGATCTTGGCGAACCGAGTCTGCTTGAAGCAAGAAATGTCGGGACTTCGGACCGAGCACGACACACCGAAGAAGAGTGATGATGTCCGGAGGAGCCCGATGACCGAAAGGTACATGGGCGCCGAGAAGAAATTAGAAGCTATGCTAGCAAGCAATAAGCCAAAGCACCGCAAGGAAGGACTTGGATTCAGCCGGGGAGCTTCCTCATCCGCCCCGATACACTCGAAGTACGGCTTGCCGATAGGTTTGTTCAAGGGGAGACTATGAACGCAAATATACTGAACCCCCTAGCAAAGAACAAACAGAAGATGAAAGCACCTCATCCCACACATCAGCATTCTGACAAGAAGATCAGTGCCAAGAAACCCCAGTTCAGTCAAGGGGGAATCAGCAAATTAAAATTGGCAGATCAGTATGGACCTCCAAAGCTGACACATCCAGCTCAGTATGGGTCATACTATTATGAACCTATAGTCAGAAGAGGCCCCAAAGGTCAGAAGAAAAAGAAAGCCACACAGAAGGCTAAGGTCAACAGTCCACCAACTCAGAAGATCAGGACTCCTGAACCTCAGAAGCCTCAGAAGTCACATTTGACCAGTCCAGTGGTCAGATATGTTGACTCTAATGGAAAGAAAATGTCTGAAACCACCAGGGTTGTTAGACAGATTTGGGTTATGAAAACTAACATCTAAGGACCCAAAATAAAAAATGAAGGGTACCTGAATAAAATTCTGTTTTGCAGGTGCGTAAAGACCCATGGTATGTGGACAGCGGATGCTCAAGACACATGACATACCAAAGGAGTCTACTGAAGAATTATATCACTGAAGAAGGACCCAGAATTGAGTTTGGAGATAATGCCAAAGGCTACACGAGAGGATATGGAACACTCAGCATAGGAACTGCCAAAGTTCCAAGAGTATCATATGTTGAAGGACTTCAGCATAATCTTCTCTCTGTTAGTCAATTTTGTGATAACTCAAAAAGAGTGATTTTTGACGCTGGTTTCTGTGATGTTATTGATAAATCCATAGGGAAAACAGTGTTATCAGGTTCGCGCAGAAAGAACATATATGTGGCTGACTGGAACTCAGCTGAACCTGAAGCTTGCTTATTGGCGAAGAATGACAACCGCATGGGGTGGCTATGGCACAGAAGACTCAGCCATCTCAACTTTAAGACGCTCAACAAGCTTGCAAGAAACACTCTAGCAAGGGGACTGCCGAATGAAGTATTCAGCAAAGACACTCAGTGTGAAGCATGTCTGAAGGGAAAGCAAACAAGGAATCAAAATCCTCCAGTTCCATCGCCTTCCACGAATGGAATTCTTCAGCTGCTACATATGGATTTGTTCGGTCCAGTCTCCCCAGTGACGATCAGAAGCAGAAAATATGCATTAGTGGTCATACATGACTACTCGCGCTACACATGGGTCATATTCATTGCCAACAAGTCTGACGTCAAAACAGAGTTACCAACGCTTCTGAAAAAGCTCAGTGTCGAAAAGAACACCAAGATCAGAAAAATACGTTCGGATGCAGGAACCGAGTTCCTTAATTCCATGGTAAAGGAGTTCTGCAAAGCAGAAGGAATAGAGCATGAGACTTCAGCTGCACGCACACCTCAGCAGAATGGAGTTGCTGAACGAAAGAACAGAACTCTAAAAGAGGCAGCTAGGACTCTACTCGCAGACTCAGGACTCCCAACCAAATTCTGGGCAGAAGCTACTGATACTGCATGTTATACTCAGAATAGATCTCTACTGACAAAGCAAAGATAAGAGAACACCATATGAACTATGGAACGGCGGGAAGCCTTCTCTATCTTATTTCCATATTTTTGGTTGTTCATGCTTTATCCACAATAATGAGAAAGATCAGTCGAAGACTTTTGATAGCAAGTCGGATCGGGGAGTATTCTTAGGATACTCTCGGGTCGACAAAGCTTTCGGAGTATTCAACTATCGGACTCTTTGCGTGGAGGAAAGCCCTCATGTTGTTTTTAACGAGTTTGCTATCGAAGACAGGGAGCAATAACTCAAATTCCGAATCGAGGACATCGAGAAGCGGCTACGGGATCTAAGCTTAAAAGACAAATCGAAAAGATCCAGCCTATGTTGGGATGATGATTCGAGACGAAGAAACCGAAGACAAATCTATCGAATCTCAACCAGTGAGCAAGTAGGCGAGCGCATTGATTCTCCCGAACGTAATCAATCCCGGGTAACTCAGGTCGATGAGGAAACCGTAGAGGTAACCGAGACCAACACTACCGAGAATAACAACTCGGGGGGGAACGTCTAGTAATGTTCCCGAGCCGAATGCCCCCGAACCCGGTGACTCGGTAGATCACACTCTTGTTCTTGAATTACTTCAATCTCGAAATAGTACAACCGAAATGCCTAACTCACCTACTATCTCGTGTTGAACAAATTTCGGATGAAGAGTTAAAACATCGTAGATCGTGGCTAGATGCTCACACCGCCGATCTTATAATTGGAGATCCTTCAAAGACATGTCAAGACAAGATCCAGATTCTGTCAAGGAGAAAGCGCATTATTTTCCTGCTTCTTGTCTACTGAAGAGCCTCAGAATATTGAGGATGCACTTAAAAATGCTGACTGGATTATTGCTATGCAGGAAGAGCTGAACCAGTTCACGAGAAACGAAGTATGGGAGCTTGTAGACGAGACCCGGCATCAACATGTCATTGGAACCAAATGGGTCTTCAAAAACAAGCGAGATGAAAACAACGTTATAGTAAGGAACAAAGCAAGACTCGTGGCTAAAGGCTACTGTCAAGCCGAAGGGATAGATTTCGATGAGACGTTCGCTCCAGTTGCAAGATTGGAGGCAATTAGACTATTCCTAGCCTACGCAACACATCAAAGATTCAGAGTTTATCAAATGGATGTGAAGTCTGCGTTCCTGAATGGCGTGCTGAAAGAAGAAGTCTATGTGGAACAACCGCCCGGCTTTCAGCAGGGACATCAAGTATATAGACTCAGAAAGGCTCTATACGGGTTAAAACAAGCACCCAGGGCTTGGTACGATACCCTGTCTGAGTTTCTTCTTCAGAAAGGTTTTCGAAAGGCACGATGAGACCGCACTCTATTCAACATTCGACTGGAAGAAGACTTATTACTTGTGCAGATCTACGTGGATGACATTATCTTCGGTTCGAAGAATGTCATCATGTGTCAGCAATTTGAAAAGATGATGAAGGATAAGTTCGAGATGTCGATGATGGGTGAAATGAACTACTTCCTTGGCTTTCAAGTCAAGCAATTTGAAAAGGGAACGTTCATCAACCAAGGCAAATACACTCGAGACCTCATCAAAAGATTCGGCTGCACATCCGGCAAATCAATCAAGATCCCGATGAACGCGAATATGAAGATAGATCTTGATAAAGAGGGAGTATCAGTAGACCAAACTGAATACCGTGCTATAATTGGTTCTTTATTATATCTAACAGCTACTCGTCCTGACATAACTTATGATGTAGGTGTCTGTGCTCGATTTCAGGCGAATCCCAAGCAGAGTCATATGGACTCAGCAAAGAAGATTCTCCGCTATCTACGAGGAACACCTGACATGGGTTTATGGTATCCAGCTGATGATAATATTGAACTAACTGGTTATTCTGATGCTGACTATGTAGAATGTAGAATAGATCGAAAATCAACTTCCGGAACGTGTCAGTTCCTCGGCAGTAAGCTGATCTCATGGTTTTCAAAGAAACAGCACTCAGTGGCCACGTCGACTACTGAAGCTGAATACATGGCTGCTTGAAGTTGTTGCGCCCAAATCCTTTGGGCCGAGACAAAGAACGGAGAGACTATGACGTCATTCGGAATGAAGTGCCGATCTTCTCGCGACGATGCACCGGTGCTATTGCAATCACTCGAAATCCTCGTTCTTCACACAAGATGCAAGCACGTGGACATCGACATCACTTCATTCGTGACCATGTCGAAAAGAAGGATATCGAAATGGAAAAGATCCATACCGACAAACAAAGGGCGATATACCGACCAAGCCTCTAGCCGAATCCATATTCGAGAGAACTTTCGGTAGAGCTAGGTCTGCTGGACCCTACTCGACCCCGGTCGGTAATAAGGTTTCGGGAGAGGAACATTCCAGGTGAGGGGGAATGATCACTCTCGCATCGAGTAAGTTCGGTACGTAGAGATTCGAAAAACCATCTACACGAGGTATCGGTGACTACTATGTTCAGCGACGGGTTTGCGTATCTCCACTAGTATCTAATGCAACAATGATAAGCATTTATTATGTAGATTCAGCATGATTTAAATATCTCTTAGTTTGTCATTTATTGATAACAGATTACATTTAATACACGACATTCTATGCACAACTTTGCTGAACTCTGTGCGCATTAAATGCATGTCTTATCATAGTTACTTTTAGGCATGTTTACAACTTGCATTGACTTAGACGGCTTTTGTGATCATTACCTTTTATAATATTGAATCTTAACCGTCCATCTCATAAAGTAGGTTTAAACTCAGCCTTAGATCGATAACTGTTCATCTTCTAGACATGTACATATTTCGATCAAATCTTAAGAACCGCCATATTTGCACTTAACATTTCGATCATATCTTACCTCCGAAAATCCTAGAATACCGTTGTGCAAAAACCCTCATTTGCTTACTTTCACCTCCATCAAATTCTCGGTATGCCTACATGTAGTTACTTATGTGTTGATCATTATTGATTAGTATCATATATAAAAAGTTTATTTAAAAAAAATCGATACTGATAACAACTTCATGTCACAGGTACAATGGCGGAAACCAATATCTCTATGATATCTCCAGCGGATATGCAGAACATTCTGGAGAAGGATCGCGTGTGGTTTGAACCCACCATGGATTTCTATTCATGCGATCTGGAGTATATGGATGAGATCTTCTCAGCTCTGCGCGAGTCAGGACTGGAGAAATTTCTATCTAGGAGGCCTTCGTTCTTCCTCCCGAGACAGGTTGCAGAGCTGTATTTGAATTCAGACGCAGTGTCTGGAGATATAGTGGCGAGATTCGTTGCCCATTCTATCCAAAACGCCACTATGGAGCTGAAGCAGATGTCCATCAAGGATGCCTTGAAGCGGAGTTTTGATCTGCCCTCCGAAGGAACCAGTACAGTCGGGTACAGAGACGACCGAGTTGATGAATACCTTACCGTCTTCTGTGGAAAGCCCACTACATTCAGAGCTGCTTTTCCGAAGAACAGCATGTTGCCTCAGTTTAGGGCACTTGCCTATATAGTGACGCAGCTACTGACAAGCCAAGCAGGGTCGTTTGACCAAGTGTCGAGGCCTAAGATTCAGATGATGATGGCCATATACGACCGAGCCCAGATAAATTGGACGGAGTTCTTTCTCCGAGAATTCATGGCTCAGGCTGCTAAGTTCGACAAAGCATCGAACACGCTGAGCGCAAAGGGCAAATTGCTGTATGGACTCAAACTGTCCATCATGATCGAAGATTTATGTGGATCTGAGCCTATCACCTACAGTGACAAGGAGTACTTCAATGTGAAGAAGGTCAGATTTCACAACAAGACAAAGGCAGCTTCAGCAGATAGGGTCGGGACCCTCGCAATCTCTCCGAAATCAAAGTCTCAAGAGGGCTACGCCTACAAAGAAAAGAACCCCTCCCGCTAAAACTCCTAAGGCACCGGCAAAGAAACTGAAGAAAGCCGCTGAGGTGCCAGCTACTGAGGAGGTTCCACAAGTGCCTGCTGAACAGGCTCCTGAGAAAACTACTCAGCCCATGCAGCTGGTTGATGAGTCCGAGTCTTCTGAGAAGACTCAGTTAGTGGAAAAGATTGTTTCCACTGAAAGGGACCAAGGGGATGCTTCTGAAGCTCAGAGCGCAGATATTCAGCGCCTAGACGGCCCCCTTTCGTCCCTCCACTCGGCTCGGTACCTCCAACTAAAGAGCGAGACTTCACACATAGACTTGGAGTCCGAGACGCATCCGAAGGTGAATCAATCGGGATGGAAGCTTCAGGTGATTATATCCAGAGCATCCCGAGAAATTCCCGCAACTAGTTCCGGAGCTTGCCGACTACTCGAACTTGTTGCTCATCGCCAAGACAAAGCAAGGCTCCACATGTTGCTGCGACATCGGGAGTGGCCTCGTCTACGCGCCTTGTCCTCCACTACTCCCGTCGCCAGCCGCATGAAGAGGAATTGAGACCGAGAGAGGAGATAGGCTATTCGAGCCCGAAGACCTCAGCTCAATGGACAATCCCGAGGGCTGCAATGCCGGCCATGATTCATGATCAACGGCACGCCTCCGGCCCAAGACCCCTCGGATGGGTCGACCATGACGACCTACCCAGTGATTCGTGCCCCGGAAAGCCCGATGAGGGACATCCACAGGACAAGGATACCCATACCGAAACCGCTCCACCTCTCGGTATCCTTGGTCCCGAGAAGTCCAAGGCCGGTGCTTCGTCCTTAGCGAGCCCGCTCGGCTCTTGCTTGCAGCCGACTTTCGAAGGCGCCCGGCCCGGACCGCAAAGAGATCTCGATCGGTGGCAAAAGCCTTAACCGCCCAAGGGATCAAAAATCGAGATCTTGCGAAGGCTATCCATAGGACATGGAAGCGCATCGCTCAAGCCACGACTAAAGAACTTCGGGGTCAAGTCTTACGTCTCTTCATCGGCCCGCCCCCGATGTTTCCGCGCTTATTTCGTAAGCGTTGGCTCAAGAAGCAAGTCAAATTCGAAGCTCAGCTCAAGATCTTTCGGGAGGGCCAAGCCAAGCTACTAGATGAATTTTTGGCTTCTAAACTGGCTCATACTGACGCTATCACTGAACAATCCGAGGCCACTGAACAAAGACTTGAGATTATCCAACCGGCCTTGGAAGATAAGATCACCGAGAAGGCGAAAGACTTCAAGGAAGCAAATGACCTCTCTCTACAAGCAAGATAAGGAAAACCTTACCATGGAGAGGAACGAGTTGCATGAGGCTCTGACTAAGCTCCACGATCGTCTTGATGAGCTATCAACCTCCTACAAAAGTCTGAAGAAGTCAGTCCTAGTCCCTACCCCGGTGCTCATTGATGATGCCAAAAAGGGGGAAAGTGAAGGAAAAAGGGAAGGAAAGAAGAGTACTGAGAAGCCGCCTCAAACTCGGCCTCGAAGGGTGAGGCCCGGGGGGTGTTTCGGCTGCGAGCACAGCCGAAACCGGCCCAAGTGGCTCAGGGACCCCAGCAGACTACTCGGGCAACCCGGACTCCCAAAGACATTATTAAGGAGGTTGCCGAGTACGCCGAACAAAGGTGGAGGACTCAGAAGAAGAAGAGGCTCCTATTCCACCACCAATTCAAGAAGGCAAGGGCAAACAGAAGCTTAAAATTCCAACCCCTCTAGCAAAGAGATTAAGATACATATCTGTTGAGGAGGAAGCCCAAATAGCTACGGATGAGAGACTGGCCAGAGAAATTGCAGAGGCCGAAGCAGCTAACAAGCCAAAGTCTAAGCCTGCCAAAGGAAAGACTAAAGCCCCATCCAGAGGAGGAAAGAGAACCGCTAGATCGCTTCCGAGAAAGCTCATCATAACGGATGAAGAGGACAGAGAAAAGACAAGGAGCAAAGCAGAAGAATACCGAAAGGCGGGGTACATCCAAATCTAGATCTAGTACCCCTGCTGAATCGGAACAAGCTCCTCAGAAGCCTCAAGAGCAAGATGCAGAAATTGAAGAAATCTTTGCTCAGATGGATAAATATCTCTACAGAGGAGAGGAAGCTAGACAGATAGAGGCTGCCAGACAGAGGATACATTTGGCAAACCTTGAGGCACTCAGGAAGCGTACTGAACAAGAGGCCAGGCTGAGAGTTCCTTCGAAAGCTGACATCCCTTATCGATACAGAAGGTTCAGGAAGCCAAACGATCTGAAAACACATAGATGGCCGAGATCAGACGAATGGATGCCTATTCAGTTCAATCAGAGATGGGAATCGGCCAAGATAGAGTTTATCAAGAGAAATTATTTCTGGCGATTCTGGCCTGAAATGTCTAAGGCTGATGCCTATGTCGAGTGGATGACCATTACTGAACCTGATCTTTACCCATATATGCACAGAGCAGTAACTGAAGGGGTAGTAGTCAGCGTTCCTAAAGCAAGGATCATTCCTCCACCAAGAAGACAAGACGACTCAGTACATCTCGGAATGATTGAACAAGAAGTGAAGAATGCTGCGTTGAACAGAGGACTAGAACAAGATGATCCAGCAGACTTCGCCGAATACCTGAAGCTGAGGAAGAACACGTTCAGAATGTATGAAGTCCCACTGCCTGAAGATAAATCCCAAGGTTTCATGAATAGGATTCAGCAGTTTAAGGGTTCTCCCTCTTAGTTCTTCTTTTAGCTTAGCAAGATTTGTAATGTACTGAACTAGTTATTATATATATATAAATCTTCTGTTGGCTCTGACAACTACTTGTTGTCTAAATAGCCGTGTTTGCTTTATGCTTTAACACTCAGAATCACTGAAGTGATTACTAACACACACACGTTGTTTATTTACTTGTCAGTTTTTGCTCGGTTAGATCTCTGATAGACTAGACTTTCGGAGAGTTATTATTTCTCTTAGGGGGAAATTGTTGCATGGGGGAAATTATTGTAAAGGGGGAAATTGTTCTACCCTGTCTCCCTCAGTAGTCTAGCACTTACCAGACAACTCCACTGATCCTACTTGTAAAATTTGTAAGGAGCTCTGTTTCTGAGTAAGTTAGTGCTTAGCATAGTTGATAGGACATAGATGATAGGTTTTGGCATCATCAAATAGGGGGAAATTGTTGGGTGATGATTCAATCCTCAGCATGATCATACTTGTGGGAAATGACTCTTATCTTCTATACTGAATCATGCTCGGTAGCCTCGTGCTACGAACTCGTTGAGAAGATTTGAAGATCCCAAAACCCTATCCGATTGGTGAACCATTCCTTTGTATTCGTATTTGTCTCCGAGGTTTCGGACTCGGTAGACACTCTGCTCTGGTCAAGGCGCTCGGTAGCTCATCGGCCTCGGCACCGGTGTAGAAGACTCGATATCTTGGACTCGGCAGGAGCAAGATATGCGAGAGAGTCGATTGAACCGAACTCGGCGGAGTAGTTCACTAGGACTCGGAGCCGATCTTCGATAGACTTATCTCGGCGGTCTATCTATCGAATACAAGGTCGGACTCAAGAACGGCGAGATAGTCTTCGGGACTGTCGAGAATCTTTTTGAAAGACAATCGGCATTGTCATGTACGAGGAAGAGAGAAGTCGGCTTTAGTCCGTCTCGAAGTTTGTCTTTGTCTCAACCACTTCATCCACCTCGACGAATGACAAGCATACACGTGTCTTCTCACCTGCTAAAGCTGCGATCCAACCTTTTACCTAAAAAGGTGGGAAAGTACACTGTTACCTACACCAAAAGAGCCGTTTGCTACCAAAAAGAGAGAGAGTGAAGAAGATCGTCTCCAACGGATCTATTTCAATATCTGCTCTATAAATAGAGGGATCATTCAAGATTTGAGAGAGAATGCGCGCACCTAGAACACGAGAGAGCATTCAAACGAGCGATATTAATGACTAAGTCCTCCGCAAGAAACAACCGAGTTATCTCCGTCGAAAGACTACATCCAGCTCAAAAGGAACCAAGCTGAACCGACATAAACTTCTAGTATCCAAGCGACTGACACAAACCTATAGCTAAACCCTCAGCTGTTCGTCGCTCTAGATAGCTACAATCTCGTTCCTTATCCCTCTAACCCTAAGCTCACTTGTTATATCCATAGCTTAGACGAAGGAGTTCACATTTGAACCCAATCCTTATTGTATAAGGACTCCTTCACTGTTGGAGAAGTTTGTCAAACACTTTAAGTTTGATAGTGTTGTAAACTGAGACTTGGATCAGTATAAAAACCAAGACGCGGCTTTGCCCAGTGTGCAAGCTGACTGAGACTAACTCAGGATAATAAATAGCCTCCTGATCATTCGGGACAGTCGGACGTAGGATTTGAGCGATATCCGAACCACTTTAAAAATCCCGTGTCTCTTATTGCTTTCTTAATCAGTTGCATTGATTTTACTATTCATACTCGAACATCATATTTAAATCAATCAACTGTCTCAAAGATACCGAACTTTTAAATCTACCGAACTGAGACTTAAAACGTTTTCTCACAAAAATTGATTTGGGCCTACACAATTCCGCACACTGAACTCTCACTGAACGATACTGAATTCTGACCTAGTCAGTTAGCAGATCTCAGCTGAGTCAGTACTCTTTTAGCCTTTAACTCGATTCAAGACAGTTATGCAGTCTCCTTTGAACAAGCTTTTGCATGCATACACCATCCTGAATAGGACTGTTCAAGTTCGAAATTGAGAAATCGAATCAGGTGTATTCACCCCCCCCCCTCTACACCTGACCGTACACTCGGGACCAACAAAGTATGATCTGCCTTCCTAGGATGCTCATTGTTTAATATGTTCTCATTGGTGCCTTGCTAAGTATGCTTTGATAAGTGCCTTTAGTATGTTAGTAAAGTAAGTATGTTTTGTAAAGTGCAATTTGGAATTTAATTTAACACAATGACATTAATTGAGAGAGTAAAGATGTTGGTCTAAGTCTACTATTTGTAATGAATACATGTCCTTCTTGCATATCTTGCATGAATAATTAATTTTACTCACCTTCTTGATCAAGCATTCCTTGATCACCCCTTTAGTGATTGAGGGAATAGGTTTAGTCTCTAATGTGTCAGTTGCCATGTTCTTTGACTTCCTTATAGCTAGGACTTGCTAAGTTAATGAGAAAAACTAATCTTCTCATCGAATAGCACAAATCCATCAACTACAAAGATTGGACGATAGACAACACATAGAAACATGACCTGAATTGTATTATAAATGTTGTTGAACCGTAGGATATTTAGGATCCAGTCAAATTCTAGAGCTTCTAGGGAAAACTTTAACCTCACCAACTTGTTTGGTGCCATGAGATTTGGCTTGATTGCAGGCATGTGAGCTTTGACTAGACCTATTTTGGTCCATCTCCACACAATGTTTTTACTATAGTTAATTCATGTTGATAGCCTCCGTATTGTTGATCTTTCACTAAGCCCCAAACTTCGAATAAATTGAACATCTAATTGGACTCTCCCGCTTCTTGCTTTGTTAATTCTTGTGCTCTATATATGCATCAGCTCACCACTTTGTTGTTGTTTTTCTGCTGCAGCCTAAACTCGATTAATAGTTTTCAGGCAGCAGGACCATAGAAGACTAGCTTCAATGATTTTCCCCAACTCTGGCTTTCCATTTTTTAATGAAGAAAAATGAATTACACTATGAAATCTCTCTTGACTGCTTTTAGATCTTTCATTTGCCCATTACTTGTGTTTGTGAATTTTTTGTGTTTGATTAAAATGAGAATTTTTTGAATCTATTTAGAGGTTTCAAAGATGTTAAGCAAGGGGAAGTTTGAATATGTATTGTTGTGACCAGGTTTTTTGGTGGAGTATTTTGAAGTTTATTGGATTTTAATCAAGTTATTCAATTGCCACTAATTCTAATTGTTTGCCTCCGAAAACGGCTTGCAAATTTCATTAGACATTTATTCTGGATTCTAGCAACTGCAAAACATTTCAATCTTCAAACACATGAATTAAAATCGAGAAAAATATGCAACGTAAAGTAGTATGGGATACAACAAATTGAGAAAAAAAAAAGTGAAACATTTTGTTGGTCCCAAGAATAAACGTTCAGGTGTAGAGGGGGGGGGGGTGAATACACCTAAAAACCGATTTCTCAACTTTAAACGCGAACAGTCCTTTTCAGGAGAGTGTCGTACTGAACAAGTTCAGTAGACCAAATAAGTTGTTCTGGATCGCGTGGCAGAGTGACTGACTTCACTGAGGCCAGCTAGCTGACTAGAGTCAGAATTCAGTATCGTTCAGCTGAAGTTCAGTAGTGCAGAAATGTGTAGGCCCAAATTCAGTTGAGTTTAGAAAATGTTTTTAATAAAACAATATCAGTATGTTAGTGCGGTCGATTAAGCTTGCTGAAACTCAGTTGAATGATTTTAGAAAATACTTTCAGTATGCACAGTAATCAATGCCACAGTTAAAGAACAGAAAAACGAACACAGAACACAGGCAGTTTTTAAAGTGGTTCGGATCCAACAATCCTACGTCCACTGTCCCGAAAGATCAGGAGGCTATGTATTATACTGAGATAGTCTCAGTTGGTTTGTACGCTGGACAAACACTGGCCTTAGTGATTATACTGAACAAGTCTTAGTTTACAAGGTATCAAACTAAGTGTTTGAAAAACTCTCCAACTATGAAGGAGTCCTTTACAATAAGGATTAGTTCAGATATGAACTCCTTCGTCTATGCTATGGATATGATCAACTGAGCTTAGGTTAGAGGGATAGGGAATGAGAAGATGGCTTCTAGAGCGACGAACAGTTAAGTAAAGACTTATGTTCGTGTTCAGTCGCTTGGATACTAGAGGCTTTATAATTCTGGTTCAGCTTGGTTCCCTATGAGCGAGTATGTCGTCTTTCGCCGGAGATTACTCTTCGAACTTCTTGCGAAAGACTTAGAACGTTTTGAGTTTCTCGTGAATGCTCGTGTGTTGTTTTATGTGTCGTAGATAGGTTGGTTAGCTTCAATTTGAATTGTATCCCTCTATTTATAGAGTAGAGATAAGGATAGATCCGTTGGAGACGACGATCCTTGTGTCTCTATCTTTTGGGTAGCTAACGGCTCTTTCAAAGTATGGTTGCAGTATCCTTTCCCTCCATTTCTGGAAAGTTGTTGACTTGCAGCTTTAATCAGAATATGGACAGCTGGCTGCTTGTCATTAGTCGAGGTTCAGGAAAGTAGGTGAGACTGAATAGACTTCAAGGTAGATCTAAAGCTGACTTCTCTCTTCCTTGTATTGACTCTGCTGATTTAGACTTAGTGAATTCTGACAAGATTGTCTGGCCATTGCTGAGTCTGATCTATATTCAGTAGCATGATCCTGCTGAGTCGGCTCTACTGAAGATCAGCTCCGAGTTCAGTGAACTACTCTCGCCGAGTTCGGTTCCCACCGACTCCTTTCGCATATCGCTGCTCTGCCGAGTCCAAGATCATCGAGTCTTCTTCTTCTGGTACTAAGGCTGGTAATCTACTGAGCGCCTGAACCAAAAGAAGAGTGTCTACTGAGTCTGAAACCTCAGAGACAAAACAGAACATATTACAACTGAATGGTTCATCAGTTAAAGTAGGGTTTTGGGATCTTCAAATCTTCAGCAAATATTGAGAGCACTGGGCTACTGAGTTATCTCTCAACCGATTACGAGAAGACTGAATCATCTCCCAAAATTTTCCCCCTATTTGATGATGCCAAAACCTAACACTATGACTATCAGAAACAGAGTTCCATACAAGTATTACAAGTAGAATCAGTGGAGTTGTTCTTTAAGTCCTAGACTACTGAGGGAAACAGGGAAGAAATATCAGAACTTATACAGAAAACTAATCATCAATTTCTCCATGTCTAACAACATTTTCCCTCATCTAAGCAATCTAAATAGATCAGAATCTAATAAGGTAAAAACTGACAGGATAAATATATATATATTCAGTGAATGTGTGAGTCAGTAATCACTTGAGTGATTCTGTGTGTTAAGCATAAAGACAAATAAGGCCATATAGACAATAAGGAATTGTCAGGGCCGAACAATAGTGATGTTTTATATATGATGAAAGGTCAGTACAAATACATCAACTGCTATTCTAAGAAAAACAGAACATAAAAGAAATACAGAAGCTATCTATCATCTGAACTGCTGAATCCTGTCTTTGAAGTCCTTTGATTTTGATTCAGGAAGGGGCAGTCCATACATTCTGTAGGTGATCTTCCTCGGCTCAGTATCTCCGGCAAGTCAGCAGGCTCATCTTCATCCAAGTGCCTTGCTTGAGCAGCATCTTTAATCTCTTTCTTAATTACTCCATAGTGAACAGAGCCATCTAGTTTCAGTGGGGGAGGCATGATCCTTGGAGCTGGGACTCTGACATCGATTTTATCTGCTATGGCCTTCTGAACTCTGGCGAATATCTCTGGGTCGGTCTTCAGAAGCCATTCAGCAAATGCGATGGACTTGTGCATCTTAGACTAATATCTCCAAAAATAGTATCTCTTGATGTAATCTGCCTTCAGTGACTCCCACCTTTGAGTTCTTTCCCATGGCATCCATTCATCCACTCTGGGCCATCTGTGAATTTTCAGGTCAGTAGGCATCCTGAGTCTTCTGTATTTGTATGGAATATCTGCCTTCTTAGGAATCCTTTGGCTAGCTTCCTTCTCAGCCTTTAGCCTCAGAGCTTCTAGATCTGCTAATTTGAGCCTTTCTCTAGCTGCTTCTATTTGCCTTGCTTCTGCTCCTCTGTAGAGATACCTCTCCATCTGATCCCAAATTTCTTGCATTTCAAGCTCTTGACTCTTCGAGGGGACATAGGAGGGTACATGAACCTCTTCTTCTGAATCAGCAGGGGTAGATGATTTTTCCTTTGAAGTACCCTGCTGACCAGTTGTCTGCTGCTACTGCTGCTCCTTTTCTTTTTCTTTGTGTGCCTCGTCACTCAGCTTTAATGTTCTTGGAGGCAGTCTTGATCCAGATTTTCTACCACTTGTTGGAGCTTTGGTCTTGCCTTTGGGGCTTTTTCTTTGACTTATTGGCAGCCTCAGCCTCGGCAATTTCTCTTGCTAGTTTCTCATCCACAACAATCTGAGCTTCTTCCTTCGGAGTGATGTACCTTTTAGGTCCTTTCTTTTTAGAAGGAGGAGTTGGAAGCTTCAGTATCTTCTTGCCTTTTCCTGACACTGGAGGAGACAGAGGAACCTCTTCCTCTTCTGACTCCTCTTCTGCGTATTCAGTAATCTCCTTGATTATGTCACTTGGAGTTTGGGTTGCTTGAGTAGCAGAGTCCTTGGGTCCTGAGCCGCTTGGGCCAGTCTCAGCAGACACTACATCGCCTATTGCTGAGATACCCTGGGCCTCGCCAGACTGAGAGGGACCAGTGGGAGTAGATTGCTGACTCTGGGTTGCTCCGGTCACTGTCCTCACTCCTCTTGGTACTCTCAGTACCTTCCCTTCTGTAATCTTCAGCTTACCTTCCCCCTTTTTGGCATCAGTAAATACGCCAGGGTGGGAACTGGTACCTTCTTATCCAAACTTTTGTATACTGCTGACAGATCATTCAAGGCGTAATGCAGCTTTGTGAATCGTTCATGCAGTTCGTTTCTCTCTTCAATAAGTTGTTCGCTGTATTTTTGGTGAGAGGCGTTGGCTGCTGTCTGGAAATCTTGCAACTTTTTATCCACTCTATCTTCCATGGCCATCAGAATATTTTGGATTCTGAGTTCGGAGGCCTGAGAGATGGAAGAGATGGATTCAGTGTGAGCTGACTGGGCGGCCTTGTAATCTTCCAGAAGCTTTGCTTGGCCAACCTTAATCAACTTCAGTTGCTCTTCGAAGTCGGCTCGTTGAGTGGCAAGTGCTTCATTCTGTATATTGGAGAAATCAGGGGCAGGCGTGTTCTGAATCGTCGTTCTGAGCCCTTTGATTTCCGCACTCTAAGCCTGAGTGGTCTGCCTCCACGTCTTGTGGACGACGTGGGCGAGGAGTCGGTTTTGAGTCCCTTGACTCCTCAGGGCCCTGGCCACTGACTTCGATCGTCGGCTTCTAGGGCTGGGCGTTACCTCGGAAGCAGATTCAAGTAAGACTTGATAGGGTTCTGCTGACTTCGGGGTACCAGCCACCGACTGACTTGGGCCAAGGATGCTGAGAGGTGGTTCAGCGGTAGAAGTGGGTGCATCCTTGTCCAGTTGAGTTCCCTCATCAGGCTTCTCAGGGCCTGAATCACGGGGTGGGTCCTGACCATCGGGGTCAGACCCGTCCGAGGGTGCCGATGCTGAGATGGGTTGGCGGTCATTCAGTATGGCTAGCATGGCAGCCCTCAAATCTTCCAAGGAACATAGGTCAGATGGCTCTGAGTAGCCAATTTTGTTCCTTATCATCAGCTCCTCCTCGTGGAGCTGTTCGCAGGAGTGGTGTTTGATTAATCTGTTCAGAGTAGACCACTCCTGGAATCTGATCAGCATGTGGAGCCTATCTTGCCTTGCCAGTATGATGAGATCAGTGTGGCTGGCTATCTCCGGGATTCGTTCAGCAATCTCTCGGGAGGCTCTTGATTGCAGAGCTGAGGCCTCTATCCCGATCGATTCTGAGTCAGAAGTAGTCTCAGAATCTTCAACTTCTATGGGAGATGGTTGCTTCTCAGCAGACGGAACGCTGCTCAGTGGAGGGACATCCAAGGGGCTCTCAATCGCAATGATTTGTTCAGCTTCGACCCCTTGGTCCACTGTCTCGCCTTGTTCAGTGGAGACGACCTTCTCCACTGACGGAGTCTTTTATGAGGATTCAGACTCATCCCTCAGCTGCAGAGGTGGTTCAGAAACTACCTCTGGTACGACCTCACTGACTTTCTTCAGTCTCTTGGTCGGAGTCTTTGGAGTATACTTTGGAGGGGACTTCTTCTTCGTAGGAGTGGAGGTCTTCTGAATTCCTGTATTGGGGTCAACAGGCCCAGACCCAATCTACGATATCCTACTTGTGCAGATCTACTTGTCATGTTGTCCGTTCCGCAGAAGTCCTCTATCATGATAGACAGCTTCAGTCCATATAGTAATTTTTCCTTTACTGCAAGGCGCTGGGAAAGCTTGTCGAATTTTGCGGATTGCGTCATGAACTCTTTGAGGAAGAATTCGGTCTAGTTGATCTTTGCGTGATCATAAATGGCCATCATCATCTGTATTTTAGGCCTCGACACTTGATCAAAGGATCATGCCTGACTCGTCAGCAACTGAGTCACAATATAAGCCAATGCTCTGAATTTTGGGAGCATGGCGTTCTTCGGAAATGCTGCTCTGAACGTGGTTGGCTTCCCGCAGAATATCTCAAGGTATTCATCCATCAAGTCATCATTATAGGCCACGGTACTGAATCCTGAACTGGGAAGTTTGAAGCTTCTCTGAAGAGCTTCTCTGATAGACATCGACTTAATCTCTGAAGTGGCACGAGACGGGTCTCCAACTGTATGGACAACATATCTGCATCAGATATCGCCTTCTACGGACTCTGAGTTCAAGTACAACTCAGTTATCTGGCGCAGGAGGAAGTATGTAGGCTTCCTCGATAGAAATCCCTCTAAGCCGGTCGCTCTTAAGGTATCGAAAATCTCCTCCATGTATTCGAGTTCGCAGATGTCGAACTCCATCAAGGGTTTGCACCAAACGCGATCCTTCTCCAGGATCTCTTGCATATCAAAGGGGACGTTAACAACAACTCCTGCCATGTTTGTATT
This sequence comes from Lavandula angustifolia, assembly GCA_028984105.1. NCBI lineage: Eukaryota > Viridiplantae > Streptophyta > Magnoliopsida > Lamiales > Lamiaceae > Lavandula > Lavandula angustifolia. The sequence continues at coordinate 31,418,502 of CM054803.1, forward strand.
CTGCAAATCAACAGTATCAGTATAAAAAAAAAATATATTACAAGTATAGTTTACGATGCTGAATGATCAAGAAGAATTTACCGAAGAGTTTTCTGAGTTTTTGAAAAAGAGTTTGCAAGGAAACACATGCTTTTTCTCAGAAAACTAGGGTTATGAAAATTTGCAGAGTGAAAATGGCGGTTTCTAAACTTTGAACGTGTTTATATATGTTAAAGAAGATGAACATTTAATAAATCCACGGTTCAGTTTGAAATAGCTTTTGAGATAGACTACTAGAATTTAATGTTATAAAATAGGCAATGATCATTTTAGCCGCCTAAGACAAAATACAATTATAAATAGCCAAAGAAGTAACTTGATACGACATGCATTAAATGCGCCGCAGAGTTCAGCATACTTTACATAAAATGTCGTGTATTTAATGTAAACCGTTATATTAAATGACATTTCATAAGGCATTGAATACGAAGTTGAATCTGAGTCATAAATGCACAGAATGTTTCATTGGCTACTGAGTAGAGATACGCAAACCTGTCAGCTGAACATCGTAGTCAGCTGATACCTCATGTAGATGGTTGCTGAGTCTCTACGTGCGATTTTACTCGATCGCAGAGTGAACATTCCCCCTTGCTGAATGCTCCTCTCCTGAATCGACTTACTGACTGGAGTCAGTAGGGTCCAGCAGACCTAGCTCTACTGAAAGTTCTCTGAATCTAGCTTCAGTTAGAGGTTTGGTCAGTATATTTGTCCTTTGGTGGTCAGTATGGATCTTTTCCATCCTGAATCCTTCTTTTCGACATGATCACGAATGAAGTGGTGTATGTGTCCACATGCTTGCATCTTGTATGAAGTACAGGATTCTGAGTGATTGAAATTGAACTGGTGCTGTCGCAGAAGATCGGCACTTCATTCTGAATGACATCATAGTCGCGTAGCTGCTGTCTCAGCCAAAGGATTTGGGCGCAGCAACTTCCGACAGCCATATATTCAGCTTCAGTAGTTGACGTCGCTACTGAATGCTGTTTCTTTGAAAACCATGAAATCAGTTTATTGCCAAGGAACTAACATGTTCTAGAAGTTGACTTTCGGTCAATTCTACATCCTGCATAGTCAGCATCAGAGTAACCAGTTAGTTCAATATTATCATCAGCTGGATACCATAAACCCATGTCAGGTGTTCCTCTGAGATAGCGGAGAATCTTCTTTGCTGAGTCCATATGACTCTGCTTAGGATTCGCCTGAAATCGAGCGTAGACACCTACAGCATAAGTTATGTCAGGTCGAGTAGTTGTTAGATATAATAGTGAACCAATAATAGCACGAAATTCAGTATGGTCTACTGATACTCCCTCTTTATCAAGATCGATTTTCATGTTCGTGTTCATCGGGATCTTGATTGGTTTGTCCGATGTGCAACTGAACTTCTTGATGAGGTCTCGAGTGTATTTGCCTTGATTGATGAACGTTCCCTTCTCAGATTATTTGACTTGGAAACCGAGGAAATAGTTCATTTCTCCTATCATTGACATCTCGAATTTGTCCTACATCATTCTCTCAAACTGCTGACACATGATGACGTTCTTTGATCCGAAGATTATTTCATCAACGTAGATCTGCACAAGTAGGATACGTCTTCTAGTCGAATGCTGAATAATGTGCGGTCTATTGTGCCCTTATGAAAACCTTTCTGAAGAAGAAACTCAGACAGGGTATCGTACCAAGTCCTAGGTGCTTGTTTTAACCCGTACAGAGCCTTTCTGAGTCTGTAGACCTGATATCCCTGCTGAAAGCCGGGAGGTTGTTCTACATAGGCTTCTTCTTTCAGCACGCCGTTCAGGAACGCAGACTTCACATCCATTTGGCAAACTCTGAATCTCTGATGTGTTGCATAGGCTATGAATAGTCTGATTGCCTCCAATCTTGCAACTGGAGCGAAAGTTTCATCTAAATCTATCCCTTCAGCTTGACAGTAGCCTTTTGCCACGAGTCTTGCTTTGTTCCTTACTATAACGTTGTTTTCATCTCACTTGTTCTTGAAGACCCCTTTAGTTCCAATCACATGTTGATGTCGGGGTCTGTCAACAAGCTCCCATACTTCGTTTCTCGTGAACTGATTCAGCTCCTCCTGTATGGCTATGATCCAATCAGCGTCCTTAAGTGCATCCTCAACTGGCTGAGGTTCTTCAGTAGACAAGAAGCAGGAATATAAAGCGCTTTCTCCCTGACAGAATCTGGATCTTGTCTTTACGCTTATTGAAGGATCTCCAATAATCAAATCAGAAGTGTGAGCGCCCAGCCACGATCTACGATGTTTCAACTCTTCATATGAGATTTGTTCAACACAGATAGTAGGTGAGTTAGGCATTTCAGTTGTACTATTCTGAGATTGAAGCAAATCAGTTACGAGAGTATGATCTACTGAGTCACTGGGTTCAAGGGCATTTAGCTCAGGAACTTCATTTGTTCCCCCTGAATTATTATTCTCAGTAGAGGTATCAGTTACCACTTGAGGTTCTTCATCGACCTAAGTTACCTGGGATTGACTCTGTTTAGTAGAGTCAATCTGTTCAGCTACTTCTGCTGCTGGCTGGGATTCAGTAGACTTATCTTCAGTTTCTTCGTCTGAATCATCATCCCAACACAGCTGGATCTTTTCAACTTTATCTTTCAAGCTCAGATCCTGTAACTTCTTACTGATGTCCTCAGATTCTGGTTAAGAGTTCCTGCTCCTGTCTTCACTAGCAAACTCATTAAAAATAACATGAGGGCTTTCCTCCACGCAAAGGGTCCGATAGTTAAAGACACTGAAGGCTTTGCTGACTCGAGAGTATCCTAAGAAGACTCCCTGGTCTGACTTGCTATCAAAAGTCTTCAACTGATCCTTCCCATTATTGTGGATAAAGCACGAACACCCAAGAATATGGAAATAAGATAAAGAAGGCTTCCTGTCGTTCCATAATTTATATGGTGTCTTCTTATGCTGCTTTGTCAGTAGGGATCTGTTCTGAGTATAACATGCAGTGTCTGTAGCTTCTGCCCAGAATTTGGTTGGGAGTCCTGAGTCTGCGAGTAGGGTTCTTGCTGCTTCTTTGAGTGTTCTATTCTTCCTTTCAGCAACCCCATTTTGTTGAGGCATGCACGCGGCAGACGTCTCATGCTCTATGCCTTCAGCTTTGCAGAACTCTTCCACCATCGAGTTAAGGAACTCAATTCCTCTGTCTGAATGTATCTTGATGATCTTGGTGTTCTTCTCGACACTGAGCTTTTTCAGAAGCGTTGGTAACTCTGTTTTGACGTCAGACTTGTTGGCAATAAATATGACCCATGTGTAGTGCGAGTAATCAACAATGACCACTAAAGCATACTTCTTGCCTCTGATCGTCACCGGAGAGACTGGACCGAACAAATCCATATGTAGCAGCTGAAGGATTCCATCAATGGAAGGAGATGGCACAGGAGGATTTTGATTCCTTGTTTGCTTTCCCTTCAGACATGCTTCACACTGAGTGTCTTTGCTGAAGACTTCATTCGGCAGTCCTCTTGCTAGAGTGTTTCTAGCTAGTTTGTTGAGCTTCTTGATGTTGAGATGGCTGAATCTTCTGTGCCAGAGCCACCCTGTTCTGTTGTTGTTCTTCGCTAACAAACAAGCTTCAGGATCAGCTGAGTTCCAGTCAGCTACGTAGATATTCTTTTTGTGCGAACCTGACAACACTGTTTTCCCTGTAGATTTATCAATGACATCACAGAAACCAGTGTAAAAAATCACTCTATTCGAGTTATCACAAAATTGTCTAACAGAGAGAAGATTATGCTGAAGTCCTTCAACTTATGATACTTTTGGAACTGTTGCGGTTCCAATGCTGAGTGTTCCATAGCCTCTGGTATAGCCTTTTACGTTGTCTCCAAACTCGATTCGGGGTCCTTCTTCAGTAGTATAATTCTTCAGTAGGTCCTTTTGATATGTCATATGTCTGGAGCATCCGCTGTCCACATACCAAGGGTCCTTGTGCATCTGCAAAAACGAATTATATTTAGGTACCCTTTATTTTTGATTTTGGGTCCTTAGATGTTAGTTTTGGAAACTCAGATCTGTCTTACGACCCTGGTGGTCTCAGATAGTTTCTTCCCACTTTGATCAACATATTTGACCACTGGACTGGTCGATGCTGACTTCTGAGGCTTTACAGGTTCAGGAGTCCTGATCTTCTGAGTAGGTGGACAACTGACCTTTGTCTTTTGCTCGGCTTTCTTTTTCTTCTTCTGACTCTTAGGTCCTCTCCTGACTATAGGATCATAGTAATATGACCCATTCTGAGCTGGATATGTCAGCTGCGGAGGTCCATACTAATCATCCCACTTTGCTTTACTAGTTCCCCCTTGACTGAACTGGGGTGATTTGGTACTGATCTTCTTGTCAGAATGCTGATAGCTGGGATGAGGTGCCTTCATCTTTTATTTGTTCTTGGCTAGGGGGTTCAGAATCTCTGCGTTGATGGTCTCCCCTTGAACAAATCTATCAGCTAGCCGGTTTTCTGAGCGTACGGGAGCAGTTGAAGAGGCTCCATGGCTGAATCCAAGTCCCTCCTTGCAGTGCTTAGGCTTGTTGCTTGCTAGCATTGCCTCAAGCTTCTTTTCAGTGCCCATGTACCTCTCTGTCATCAGGTTCCTCTAGACATCATCACTTTTCTTTAGCAGTTCATGCTCGGTCTAAAGTCCTGACATCTATTGCTTCAGTAGACTCAGTTCAGTATCTTTCTGAGTCAAGTCATTGGTCAGTACTGAGATCTGATTTTCTTGATGCTGAGACTTGGCCATCAGAGAGTTTATCTCCTCCCTGAGTCTCAACACAAGTCCTTCTGACTCGGTAGCAACCTGACTCTCCTGAGAAAGTCTCTGATTCTCCACTTTCAGGGTATCCAACTCTTGAAGAGTCTTACTGAGATGCAGACTCATCTGAATCTGCTCGTCGAGTAGTTCTTCATATGCGATCACGACGTCCAGATTCTCATCTGCACTTGAAATAGTGTCGTGTGTGCAGTGTGAAGAGGAGTTAAATTGAGCGTGAGAATTTACCTCATCCTCTTCTCCTGCCATGAGACACTTTTCAGCGTCTTCTTCAAGCTCCATGGCCATGAATGCCGCTTCATCGTCTGATAAATCCATGAAGGAGTCGACTTCATCTGAGTCGTCTGAGAGTTCACTGACAATATATGCTTGTCGTTTCTTGATGAACTTCTCTCTTCGAGCTTTGCGTGCTGCTCTCTCAGCAGTACTGAGCTCAGGACAATCATACTGATAGTGTCCTGGCTTCTTGTTTCCTGCATTCAGAAGTATGTGAGTCAGGAGTGCGCTTAGGTGTATATTCAGTCTTACCCTTGGAGTCTCTGACGACTCTTGAGAGCTTCATGCGCCTCTCCTTCTCCTTTTGATACTTCACGGCAAGCAGCGCGTACTTCTTAGCCAGGTTTCCTTCTTGTAGATCACTAAGTTAAGGTTCAGCCTTGCTAGACGTCGGAGTTGCTGTGCTGACTGATGCTTTAAAGGCAAGGTCGACTTGGGTGTCAGCTTCAACTCGCTGCTTCCTTTGAGGTGGACCAAACTCGAACTCCGCAGCTTTAAGTTATGAAAAGATATGGTCAGGAGTAACAATATCTAAATCAGAATGTCTCAGTAAAGTAGCAAAGGGAGTCCAGTGACCGTCTGGTAGTGCCCTCAAAATTTTGAGATTCATCTCTTGGTTGGAGAATGTCTTTCCCAACCTGTTGATAGAGTTCATCAGATCCGTGAATCTGACGTTGAGATCTTCAATGGAGTCACCAGGCATGAGAGACAATCTCTCTAGCTTCTGAAGTTCCAGCGCCAACTTGTTTGCTTTGATCTTCTCAGTCCCTCGACTCAGTAGCGCTAGAGCATCCCAGAGTTCCTCCGCGGACTTCCAGTCCTGAACTCTTCCGAGATAAGAATCGCTCAGAGTGGTCAGTATGGCGTTTCTGGCGACACGGTCTAAGTTGTGAAGTTTCTTCTCCTCAGGGGTGAAGAGACTTCTGTCTTTAGGGATCTTATTCCCGGTCACCATTCCTCCTCCTTGTGCTGGGTCATGAGCTACGACGCTATCAACCATTGGAACGACAGGTCCGTCCTCTAGTACCTCTGTCATTCTATCGTGGAGGGAAGTCAGATGTGCCTCCATTCTGACTAGCCATACTCCATAGTTCTCTACTGAGAACATAGGTACCATCCTGATTCCTAACATATCAGACATGGTAGATAATGATATGAATGAAGAATGATATGTAGTGAAAATGATTTTCAGATTCGTTCTAGTAGACCAGTTTCAGAATAACAAGAGTCTTAGAGAACTCCTGCTCTGATACCAATTGTTGGTCCTGAGAATAAACGTTCAGGTGTAGAGGGGGGGGGGTTGAAAACACCTGAAAACCGATTTCTCAACTTTAAACGCGAACAGTCCTTTTCAGGAGAGTGTCGTACTGAACAAGTTCAGTTGACCAAATAAGTTGTCCTGGATCGCGTGGCAGAGTGACTGACTTCACTGAGGCCTGCTAGCTGACTAGAGTCAGAATTCAGTATCGTTCAGCTGAAGTTCAGTAGTGCGGAAATGTGTAGGCCCAAATTCAGTTGAGTTTAGAAAACGTTTTTAATAAAACAATTTCAGTATGTTAGTGCGATCGATTAAGCTTGCTAAAACTCAGTTGAATGATTTTAGAAAATACCTTTAGTATGCACAGTAATCAATGCAATAGTTAAAGATCAGAAAAAATGAACACAAAACACAGGCAATTTTTAAAGTGGTTCGGATCCAACAATCCTACGTCCACTGTCCCGAAAGATCAGGAGGCTATATATTATACTGAGATAGTCTCAGTTGGTTTGTACGCTGGACAAACACTGGCCTTAGTGATTATATTGAGCAAGTCTCAGTTTACAAGGTATCAAACTAAGTGTTTGAAAAACTCTCCAACTATGAAGGAGTCCTTTACAATAAGGATCAGTTCAGATATGAACTCCTTCGTCTAAGCTATGGATATGATCAGTTGAGCTTAGGTTAGAGGGATAGGGAACGAGAAGATGGCTTCTAGAGCGACGAACGGTTAAGTAAAGACTTAGGTTCGTGTTCAGTCGCTTGGATACTAGAGGCTTTATAATTCTGGTTCAGCTTGGTTCCCTATGAGCGAGTATGTCGTCTTTCGCTGGAGATTACTCTTCGAACTTCTTGCGGAAGACTTAGAACATTTTGAGCTGCTCGTGAATGCTCGTGTGTTCTTTTATGTGTCGTAGATAGGTTGGTTAGCTTCAATTTGAATTGTATCCCTCTATTTATAGAGTAGAGATAAGGATAGATCCGTTGGAGACGACGATCCTTGTGTCTCTCTCTTTTGGGTAGCTAACGGCTCTTTCAAAGTATGGTTGCAGTATCCTTTCCCTCCATTTCTGGAAAGTTGTTGACTTGCAGCTTTAATCAGAATATGGACAGTTGGCTGCTTGTCATTGGTCGAGGTTCAGGAAAGTAGGTAAGACAGAACAGACTTCAAGGTAGATCTGAAGCTGACTTCTCTCTTCCTCGTATTGACTTTGCTGATTTAGACTTAGTGAATCTGACAGTTCAGAAGACTGTCTGGCCGTTGCTGAGTCTGATCTAAATTCAGTAGCATGATCTTGCTGAGTCGGCTCTACTGAAGATCAGCTCCGAGTTCAGTGAACTACTCCTGCTGAGTTCAGTTCCACTGACTCCTTTTAGTATACTGCTCCTGCTGAGTCCAGTATCACTGAGTCCTTCTTCTTCTGGTACTAAGGCTGGTAATCTACTGAGCATCTGAACCAAAAGAAGAGTGTCTACTGAGTCTGAAACCTCAGAGACAAAACAGAACATATTACAACTGAATGGTTCATCAGTCAAAGTAGGGTTTTGGAATCTTCAAATCTTCAGCAAATATTCAGAGCACTAGGCTACTGAGTTATCTCTCAACCTATTACGAGAAGACTGAATCATCTCCCAACACATTTACTAACTTAATTAAGAATATAAAATGAGTAAAGAATGCGTTAATTATGTGGGCCACACTACTTCAAACTCTTTCCACTCATTTCCTAAAATTGCGTGTCCAAGTCCCATGGGACTTGCTTAATGGGATAGAGGGAGTAGTTTACATCTCTTATGTAGTTTGTAGGCTATTATACAATAGTTTAGTTTACAAAGTGTGCACTTCGATAGAAATTGTAGATTTCTTTCAATATATATATATATATATATATATATATATATATATATATATATATATATATATATAAATTAAGAAATAATAGTGACATAGTGTTGGTCCCGAGATAAACATTCAGGTGGGGGGGGGGCAATAGACCTGAAAACAATTTCTCAACTTAAAACGCGAACAGTCCTTTTCAGGAGGATGTCGTACTGAACAGGTTCAGTAGACCAAATAAGTTGTTCTGAGTCGCGTGGCAGAGTGACTGACTTCACTGAGGCCTGCTAGCTGACTTAGGTCAGAATTCAGTACCGTTCAGCTGAAGTTCAGTACGAAAATGTGTAGGCCCAAATTCAGTTGAGTTAGAAAACGTTTTTAAGAAAACTATTTCAGTATATTAGTGCGATCTGTTAAGCTTTGTTGAAACTCAGTTAAATGATTTTAAAAGATATTTTCAGTATGAACAATAATCAATGCAACAGTAAAAACACAGAACACAAGCAGTTTTAAAGTGGTTCGGATCCAACAATCCTACGTCCACTGTCCCGAAAGATTAGGAGGCTATTTATTATACTGAGATAGTTTCAGTCGGTTTGTGCACTGGAAAAACACTGGTCTTGAGATTTATACTGAGCAAGTCTCAGTTTACAAGGTATCAAACTTAAGTGTTTGACAAACTCTCCAACTATGAAGGAGTCCTTTACAATAACGATTAGTTCAAAGATGAACTCCTTGGTTCTAAGCTATAGATGTAGTCTGCTGAGCTTAGGTTAGAGGGAAAGGGAATGAGAAAGTGGCTTCTAGAGCGACGAACGGTTAAGTATAGACATTGGGTTCGTATTCAGTCGCTTGGATACTAGAGGCTTTATGATCTGATTCAGCTTGGTTGCCTATGAGCAAGTATGTCGCCTTTTGCTGGAGATTACTCTATGAAGTTCTTGCGGAAAGCTTAAGTCGTTTCTGAGTTGCTCGTGAATGCTCTTGTGTTCTTCATTTTCTAGGTGAGCTTCAATTTGAAATCTTCCCTCTATTTATATAGCAGAGACATGGATAGATCCGTTGGAGACGACGATCCATGTGTCTCTCTCTTTTGGGTAGCTAACGGCTCTTTCAAAGTATGGTGATAGAGTCATTTCCCTCCATTTCTGGAAAATTGTTGACTTGCAGCTTTAATTAGAAAGTAGACAGTTGACCGCTTGTCATTGGTCGAGGCTGAAGAAAGTAGGTGAGACAAACAGACTCCAAGGTGGATCTCAAGCAGACTTCTCTATACCTCGTATGACTGTTGATTTGACTTATGAGATATCCTAACAGTCAGAAGACTGTCAAGCCGTTACTGAGTCTGATCTATGTTCAGTAGCATACTCCTACTGAGTTCAGTTCCACTGACTCCTTTCAGTATACTACTCCTGCTGAGTCCAGAACTACTGAGTCTTCTTCTTCTTGTACTGAGGCTGATAGTCTGCTGAAGAACCAGCGGACAGAACTGAGTTCCTGAACCATATTGAAGAGTGTCTACTGAGTCTGAAACTCTCAGAGACAGAACAAACAATTACAACAGAAAGGTTATGTTGGTCCGGAGACGAGAGTCAGGTGTAGAGGGGGGGGGTGAATACACCTGAGTACTGTTTCTTTTCTCAAACGCGAAGGACAACTGAGCTGTTGGATGCAACTGATGAACAATGCCAGATAGTAACCTTCGATCGTGGGTCAGAGTGTGCCAACTACTGAGTCTCTCCTACTGACTTTAGTGAGTGGTTGATTCGCAGTCGAAGACTTAGTGCGGATAAAAGTGTGGGGCCGGGAGGTTTGTCTCAGTTGAAAACGTTATTTTCACTAGTTAAACAGTTTTGGCTAGTACACTTTATGAATACGTTTTATGCAAGATATGACTTTGTAAGAAGTTTGTATGCGATGCAATAAAATAGTAAACAACACAAGCAATTTTTAACATGGTTCGGATACGCAAGATCCTACGTCCACGGTCCTGCTGAACATGAGGTCTTGTTGATTAATCTGAGCAAGCCTCAGCAAGGTATCTGTGTACTGGACAGACCATTCTAAGTTATAGTCCTTAGCGACTTTTACAAATCAAACCTAAGTTTGAAGGGGAGGGGATTTTCTCCAACTAGGAAGGAGTTCTTACAATGAGAACAATCACTAAAAAGTGAACTCCTTCGAGAATCTAAGCTATAGATATGAACTTTGAGCTTAGCTAGAGAAGAGGGATCTAAAGAACTCTAGAGAGAAGAATTAAAGGTATTCTATTGAGCAAGTTCTTCGCTGGATTTATCTTGAATGCGCTAGAGTTGTTTTGAAAGCTTGAGCGTTTGTCCCTTTGATATCCCGTGCGTGGAGCTCAGATTTTCTTCTCTATTTATAGTCGTGACCCAGGCATTTGCCCTTTGGAGAGGACGATGCCATGTGTCACAAGCTTCCAAAGAAAACGGCCATAAATTTGAATTGTTGCAGCAGAGTTGTTGATACTGTTCATGAGAGCAGCTTTAGTTGGTCAGAGCAGATAGTGCGTTGACGGCTTCTCATTGGTCGAGGTTTGTGGTAGGTGAGACATGTCAGACATCGGTCTTCATCGGAGTTGACTCTCACTTATCCTCGTATGATCTTCTACTGACTTTCGAGTGATGTTAAAGGCTAGGTCGTTTCCTGTCAGATACAGTAGACTTGATGCAGTCTCTGTCTTCTTCGTCTGAGTCGGCTGACAAGATATCCTACTGAGTGTAGTCAGCTGTTGACTGTGAAGGTACTGAGCTTTGTATAGAAGGTTCTTCTACTGATGTCTGTCAGCTGATAAGGTGTCTTCTACTGAGGCGAAGATCAGCTGATGACTTTAGAACGCAAGCTCGTACACTGATGATGTGGGGTTCTGGAAAGTAAGCTTCCTACTGAAGATCAATCCAACATTTTACCCTATACAGGACATAGACACGAAGGATAACGAATTCAAAAACAGTCTAGCCTATTACATCATCTAGTCCTATCGACACTACACTACTGATACCAGCTGGGTTTTGGGATCTTCAATTCCATAGCATGAACACTGTGATTTCCCCCAATATTATTTTACCCAAATAAAATGCTAAGTATCATCTACTGACTCATAACCCAACAATTTCCCCCTAATTGATGATGCCAAAACCTCTATAAATTCTAAGAGAATAAGTCATAAACTACTGACATAGAAGAACTTCAGTAAAACTGAGCAATTGACTTAAGGAAATCAGCAGTTGACAGATAGGCACATCAGAGAAACGGTTATGTGTGAGTGTGTGTCAGATCACTTCAGTGATCAGTTATGATAAAGATAACACAAACAAAAGCCGTAAGACAATGAGTGATTGTCTGGCTAGAAGAAGGAACTGTAATATATGAAATGAGTTACAAGGTTCCTATCTTCTATACAAAAAATGAAGACTACTGCTAACGTCTGAACTTCTTAGTCTTGCTCTTGAAATCCGCAGACTTGTCAGCAGGAGGATCCAAACCGTAATATTTGTAGATTCTTGCACGGAGAGTTTGGATTTCCTCGAGATCACCGGGCAGCTGAGAACTGAGATCATGATGGTATGCTGCTGCGTTGACCTCGTCTTCAATCTCCTTGGTGCATAAAACACCGCGAGTGGTCCTGGGAGGAGGTACTCTTCTGAAAGCAGGAGCAACTAGTGGCAGCTTCTCCTTAGCTAGGATCAGATGAATTTGCACTCTGAGTCTGGCATTTGATTGATGAAGGAATTCATCGAAAAGTTGATCTGCCGGAATCTCAGACGGATAGCATTGATACATATAGTATCCTTTGATGAACTCGATCTTGAGTTCCTCCCATTCCTCGTTTAGATTCCACGGTATCCATTTGTCTACGTGGCGGTGAGGAGTTTTCTTCTGATAAGTAGCTCTCGGATCGCCTCGCCTGTAGTATTTGGATGACCTGGGTATCTGCTTCTTCCAGTCAATGACTGGTTCATTGGCCATCTTATCAGTAGCTTTGATGATCTTGGCCAAGTCTTCCAGTCTTTTCTTTTCTCTGAGGGCAGCTGCTCTAGTGTCTCCTTTTCGGAGATTAAGTCCTTGCAGCGTTGCCTCCCAGGTGGCTCTATCTTCTGCCTCTTGCTCAGGAGTAAGTTTGGACAATTCTTTCATTCTTTGAGCCAAGGGCTGAAGATCAGTATTAGAAGCAGTAGCTTGCTCATCCTGAGCCTTTTTCTTTTTCTGTTCATCCAGGAGCTTTTTAACTTGACTCCTGGCTATCTTAGCCACATGATTCCTCTTCTTTTTGGCCTTCTGAGCCTCCTCTTCGAGTTGTCGCTCATAGTTAAGTTCGTCTTGAAGCTTCTGAGCGACTTTCTTGTCATACGCCTCCTGCTCCGCTTTGGATTTGCGTCGGGGAAGGCGGAGGAGATGGTTCAGTAGCTTTCTCCTTCCCCGGCCTTTGCGGTAGCAGTGGCTCGTCCTCTTGGTCGACGAAACACGCGACCTCCTCTATGTGCTGAGCCGAGGATCCTTCTCCGGATCCTGCATCCGGCTCATGCACTTCAGTAGACTGGACTGTTGGGATTTGGATGATTTCAGGAGGGGGTGCTGAGCTGGTTCCAGCTAGATCAGTTGAACCTTCCCCCTTGGGAATTATCCTTGCCTTAGCTTCCCGGCCTTCGCCCACTTGAGCCCTTTCCGCCTCACTCTTATCTTCCCCTTCCCTCTTTTTGGCATCATCAGCCAGGGAGAGACGAGTGCGGATGGCTACCACTTCCTTCTCTAGATTGAAGATCATATTTTTGATGGAAGCGGCGGTGGTTTCGAAATCTTTGACGGCATCACAATAATGCTCCCGGTCATTTTCTTGATCAGTGCGAATCTGCTTGATCTGGGCTCCTGTCTCCTGTCTCAGCTTCATGAGGGATTCGTCATGGGAAGCTATCATCTCAGCTTGAATGAGCTTGAGGGCCTCCGCCTGAATGGTTATGGCTTGTTGTACACTGGAGGTGGCCATTTTGTTCCGCTCATCCATAGTTGTTTGGACCGTGGCGAGGCTCTGAGTCAGCTGCTCAGAAAATATTTTATGTTGAGCTTGAAGAAGCTGCTGACTCTGAGCGGCTAAGTCCGCTTTCTGAGCTGCGAGGGCGGTCTCGACTATCTCCTGAATATTGATAGAAGAGGTAGGAGCTTCGGAGACCTTCTTTACCTCGTTGGCAAGTTTGTCAACTTTCTCAGTTTGAGACTTTGTGTACTGAGCCCACTTCAGGTGAACGTCCTTAGCGAGGAGATGATTCTTGTCTCCCTACTTCCTGATGGCTCTGTTGACAGACTTGGAGGACACATAACCGATCGGTTTGATCTGATAGCTGCTGGTTCCGAGCCTCTGCTCAGATGTGGCGAGTTGTTGCTCTCGACTGGGTTTCGAGGCAACTGGGGCATCACCTGATGTCAACGGTGGAGGTGGTGATTTTCCCTTCTCGCTGGGAGTTTTACCCTCAGCAGATCCTCCCTGGTCTGCTTCCTTGGGTGGTGCCTGATCCACATCATCGTTATTGTCATCATTGTCGTCGTCGTGATAGGATGGCTACGATGGGCTGCTGACTTGATGTTCTGAGGATCTTAGACTGAGTAGATACAACATTGCGGCTCTTAGATCCTCGAACGAAGCTAGGTCAGCGGGTTCTCCAAACCAGATGGCTGACTGAAGGCTTTGCTCCTCCGTCAGCAAGGACAATGCTGACTGATTCATTATCAGTTCTTCGAGGATGTCCCAACTCAGGAACCTTAGTAGCATCTGTGTCCTCGCCCTGATTGCAATATTGACCAGATCCTTGTGTTCTGCAATTTCTGGGATTTGTGCAGTCACTTCTCCTGTGGCTCGGAGACGAGCCGACTGCATTGTCGTCCACTCAGGAGTTATCTCCACAGTCGGTTCAGCATTATCCGACTGTGTCTCCTCGGAGCTGATACGCTGGACTTTATCTTTCAGTGTGGCACCCTCAATGCCTGTGTCAGCGTCCAAAATGTTCTCCTCCTGAGTAGGTGGGGGAGAAATAGGCTTCGTTGGAACTTCAGACGTTCCAGCCTTGGTAAGCATTTTCTTCTACGGTGGGTCGGTACGAGGGGGTAGATCAGTAGTGACTCTCTTCAGTGCGGCTAGCCCTCGCCCGACCGACTTCTCAGCAGCGGCTCTAGTATTGAACTTGATGAGCTTGCTGTCAAAGTATCTAGAATCAACAAAGGATGCGTGATTCGATACTGAATCCTCGATCAGTACGGACATCTTCGTCCCATACAGTAGCTTGCCCACACTAATGAGTCTTCTCTCTCCTGAGGGTGTGGCGACAAACTTCTGTGCCTGAGCCTTAAGCTCAGTCACGTAGAAATCCGTCCAGTTAACCTGCACTCCATCCTCTATAATCATCATCAGCTGGAGACGTGGCTTAGACAGCTGATCAAAGGAACCGGCGGCGCTCGTCAGGATATGCGTGATGATGTAGGCGAGCCCGCGGTACTCTGGTAAGAGCTGGTTCTTTGGCAGTGCAGATTTGAATGTGATGTCGTCTCTGCCGCAGAACCTTTAGACATAGGAGTTGAGCTCCTCCTTATATCCAACAGGGGAGATCCCGTAGGCCAAAAGGTCGAATGATGCCTGTAATGCGGCCCTGATATCAATGTCGTGGTGATCGGACTCCCACTTCTGAGGGGTCACCTCTCAGGCGAACTGGGATACTTCCCCATCCGTATTTTCCACCGACCTCCAGTTGTAGAAAACTTCGGCCACTTATCGGGGGAGATAGGCTTTGGGATGCTTCGTAACGAGAAGCTCTAGGCCGGACGCTTCTAGAGTCGAGAAGATGGGCTCGAGATAAGGAAGCTCCGCCTGACGAAGAACCATCGTATGCTCAAACTGAACCTTAGACTTGATGATCTCTTCAGCATTGGGTGGGGTCATAACGATCGCCATGAATATCTACAAAAAACTTGTTAGCACTTGAAAGTAGAGTGAGTTAGAAGAGTTTTAAGCAGAGAGAAATGAAAAATTACCGTATGCAAAGAGCTTGAATGATATGCGAAATCAGTTAAGAGAAGATGAAAACTGAAGACAGAAAGCTCTTGAGGATACAAATGGCGAAAAATAGATTAGAGTGATAAGCAAGAGATTTTATAAGATATGCATATCAATCGTTTTTTATCGAACGACTAGGATTAAGTCTTGCTTTTTAATGACGTCTGTGATTTGATGTTATAAACGGAATGATTACTAAGGCCGCCTCTAACCTAGACCCATGTAAGATATGCGCAGTTAAGGTAAGGTGAGAAGACATGCATTAAATGCATTGCAGGCAGCATTAAAGTCTAAGTCTTTTAAATGAGAACGGTTTCCTACTGACTTAAACCTTAAAAAATTTAATGGCGGGAAATAAATGCTCATTAACTACTGAGTGCAAACGACTGATGTAATAAATGCGAGCATGCTTCTGAGAATGTTAAGTATATAAAACCACGCAAACCTCTTCAGCTGAACTTTTACGATCAGTTGGTTACCGTTAAGACTCAGGAGGATATTTGATGTGCTGATGACCACATTCCCCCTTACTGTGTACTGTTTGATTCACCCGACTGAATCAAAGTACTGAGTCTTCTGACCTGTCGTACTGTTTCCTTCTACTGACTCGATTAAGTAGGATCCAGTAGACCTAGCTCAATTGATAATTCTCTGAATCTGTTCTCAGCTAGTGGTTTGGTCAGTATGTCTGCCCTTTGCTTGTCAGTATGGATTTTCTCCATTCTGATGTCCTTCTTCTTGACATGGTCTCTGATGAAGTGGTGTCGAATATCCACGTGCTTGCATCTCGTATGGAGAACTGGGTTCTGAGTTATAGCAATCGCACTGGTGGAGTCGCAGTAGATGGGCACTTCATCCTGAGATATACCATAATCTCTCAGTTGTTGTCGAAGCCAAAGGATCTGGGCACAGCAACTTCCAGCAGCTATGTACTCAGCTTCAGTAGTGGACGTTGCCGTTGAATGTTGTTTCTTTGAGAACCAAGATATCAGCTTGCTGCCTAGGAACTGACATGTTCCAGAAGTTGACTTTCGATCTATCCTGCATCCTGCATAATCAACATCAGAATAACCTGTCAGTATAAGATTATCATCTGCAGGATACCATAACCCTGCGTCAGGTGTTCCCTTCAGATATCGCAGAATCTTCTTTGCAGAGTCCATATGACTTCGCTTGGGATTTGCTTGAAATCTTGCACATACACCTACAAAGATAAGTTATATCAGTCCGCTTTGCTTTGTTAAATATAGTAAAGAACCAATAATAGCTCTATAATCAGTAGAGTTAACAGAAGCTCCCTCTTTGTCTAGATCGATTTTGAAATTCGTATTCATGGGGATCTTGACTAGCTTGCTTGAGTCACAGCCGAATCTCTTCAGGAGATCTCGAGTGTATTTGGCTTGATTGATGAATATTCCTTCAGATGATTGCTTTACTTGATCCAAGGAAGTAGTTCATCTCTCCCATCATGGACATCTAGAACTTCTCCTTCATCATTTTCTCGAATTGTTGACATATAGTCACGTTTCTGCAAGCGAAAATGATGTCGTCCACGTAGATTTACACCAGTAGGATGTCATCTCCTGACTTTATGTTGAATAGGGTGCGATCTACTGTCCCCTTCTGAAAACCTTTCTGAAGCAGAAAGTCTGATAGGGTATCGTACCAAGCCCTGGGTGCTTGTTTTAACTCATACGGAGCTTTCCGAAGTCTGTACACCTGATGTCCCTGCTGAAAGCCGGGCGGTTGTTCCACATAGACTTCTTCCTTCAGTACGCTGTTCAGAAACGCTGACTTTACATCCATTTGATATACTTTAAATCTTTGATGCGTTGCATAGGCTAGGAACAGACGAATAGCTTCCAATCTAGCGGCTGGAGCGAATGTTTCATCAAATTCTATTTCTTCTGCTTGACAGTATCCCTTGGCAACAAGTCGAGCTTTGTTTATGACAATGACGTTGTTTTCATCTCGCTTGTTCTTGAGGACCCACTTAGTAACGATCACGTGCTGATGTCTAGGTCTATCAACAAGCTCCCAAACTTCGTTTCGAACGAACTGGTTCAGCTCATCTTGCATGGCAATAATCCAGTCAGCATCGTTGACTGCGTCATCTATTGTCTGAGGTTCTTCTGTAGACAAGAAACAAGAATAGAGTGAGCTTTCTCCTTGACTTAATCTAGATCTCGTCCTGATTGTTGCTGATAGATCTCCTATAATAAGATCAGAAGAGTGAGCGTCGAGCCATGATCGTCTGAGTCTGGCTTCTTCTTCTGATACTACTTCTGCACAGTCAACAGATGTGTTAGGCATTTTAGTAGTACTATTCTGTGACTGCAGCAGTTCAGTAAGAAGGTTAGGATCTACTGAGTTTCCAGGTTCAGGGGCATTTAGCTCAGGAACATTAGTCGTTCCCCCTGAGTTTATATTCTCAGTAGAGGTCTCAGTTACCACTGGGGCTTCCTCATCGACCGTTGTTACCTGATGTTGATTCCGTTCGGTAGAATCAACCGGTGCCGCCTACATCGCTCGTGGGATGGGTCTGAATTTCCTCATCGTCTGACTCATCATCCCAACAATGCTGGATCTTTTCAGCTTTGTCGTTTAGTGCGAGATCCTGTAGCTTGCTGCTGACATCTTCAGTATTTATCTTTGTAGATTTCCTGTCCTCAGTAACAAACTCATCAAATACAACATGAGGGCTTTCTTCCACGCACAGAGTCTGATAGTTAAAGACTCTGAAAGCTTTACTGACTCAAGAGTATCCTAAGAATACTCCTTGATCAGATTTACTATCAAAGACCTTCAACTGATCTTTCCCATTATTGTGGATAAAGCAAGGACAACCAAAGAGAAATAGAAGGAATTCTCCCTTTCCATAGAAGGAATTCTCCCTTTCCCATTATTCTACCTTCAAAATGAGAAATAGAAGGAATTCTCCCTTTCCATAGTTCGTAAGGTGTCTTCATGTGTTGCTATGTAAGCAGTGAGCGATTCTGAGTATAGCAGGCGGTGTCAGTAGCATCAGCCCAGAATTTAGAGGGTAGTCCAGAGTCTGCTAGGAGCGTTCTTGCTGCTTCTTTAAGTGTTCTATTTTTACGTTCAGCAAGTCCGTTCTGCTAAGGGGTGCGAGCTGCTGATGTCTCGTGCTTAATTCCCTCCTTTTCGCAGTACTCCTTAACTACTGAGTTGAGGAATTCTGTTCCTCTGTCTAAGCGAATTCTCTGAATCTTGATGTCCTTTTCCACACTGAGCTTCTTCAGCAGTTTTGGTAACTCAGTCATGACATCAGATTTGTTGGCTATGAAGATGACCCACGTATATCTTGAATAATCGTCAATAACGTCGTGAGCATACTTCTAGCCTCCTATAGTCACTAGAGAGACTGGCCCGAATAAGTCCACGTGTAGCAGTTGAAGGATTCCATCAGTGGAAGGTGACAGAATTGGTGGATTGCTGTTCTTTGTCTGCTTTCCCTTCAAGCATGCTTCACAGTTTCTGTCTTTGATAAACGATTCATTGGCAGTCCTCTAACTTTAGAGTTCTTGGCTAGCTTGTTCATAGTCTTGAAGTTTAGGTGACTGAGTCTCTTGTGTCATAACCATCCTGCCTTGTCACTGGATTTTGTCTGTGCAAGTAAGCAAGCCTCAGGTTCTGCGGTTTTTGAGTTTACAACATAGATATTTTTCCTCCGCGAGCCTGATAACACTGTTTTCCCTGTAGATTTGTCAACAACATCACTGAAACCAGTGTCAAAGATAACGCTATTCAGATTGTCACAGAATTGACTGACAGAAAGGAGATTATGTTGAAGTCCTTACTCTTGGAACTGAAGCAGTCCCAATATTCAGTGTTCCGTATCCCCTTGTATAGCCTTTAGAGTTGTCACCAAACTCAATTCTGGGACCATCTTCTTGTACGTAGTTGGTCAGCAGGTTCTTTTGATAAGTCATGTGTCTAGAGCAGCCGATGTCCACAATCCAAGGGTCCTTATGCACCTGCTAAACATAAACAGTTTTAGGTACCCTTTGGTTCAGTTTGGGTCCTTAAATGTTAGTGGGTGATTTCGGAACCCAGATTTATCTCGGGACGTTAGAAGTCTGAGACTTCTTCTTCTGAACCTTGTCAGCTTTCTTCTCTACAGGACTTGGAGATACTGACTTTCTGGCAGTTTTGGGTTCAGGAGCTTTCTTCTTCTTAGGCTGTGTGCTCCTCCTGACCCTGGGCTCATAGTAGTACGAACCATACTGTGTTGGATGCTCATATAGCGGTTCACTGTACTGCTCTGCCCATTTGACCTTCTTGGTTCCCCCTGAATTTGATCGTGGTGTCCTGGGGCTAGAACCTCTGGTCAGTTGCTTCTTGTTGCTCGGCTGAGGTGCAATCATCTTCTGTTTGTTCTTCGCCTGTGGTGTTGAGTCAGTAGCCTGAACCTTTTCTCTGACGAACCTATCAGCCATCACTTCTAAGCTTTTTGATGTTGAAGTGGAAGCTTCATGAGTATAGCCAAGTCCTTCTTTCATGACCGTTGGCCTTTGAGCTCTTAGCATGCTTTCCAACTTCTCCTTAGCTCCTAGGTACTGTTCAGTCATCACTTCTCCTTTGAGCTCTTAGCATGCTTTCCAACTTCTCCTTAGCTCCTTAGCTCGCCAGACCTCATCACTTCTTCGAAGTGATTCATAATCCTTTTCGACTCCTGCGAGCTTCTGACTGAGTCGGGCTATTTCCGTATCTTTCTCAGAAATGTCCCTGGTCAGAACTGATATATGAGTTTCTTGAAGCTGAGACTTAGTCATAAGAGATTTAATCTCTTCCTTGAGTCTCACAACTAGATTCTCTGAATCAGTAGAGACCTGACAATCAGAAGAAAGTCTCTGATTCTCAGCCTTTACCTGTTCCAGTTCCTGAATGGTTCTGCTGAACTCTCTGCTCAGCTGAATCTGCTCCTCTAGTAGATCATCGTAGGCTTGTACCACGTCTAGAGGTTCATCTGTGACCGAGCACGTGTCGTGTGTGCTGTGTGAAGAAGAGGTTATATTAAGTTTAGAATTTACCTCAGCCTCTTCTCCGGCCATCAAACAGTATTCTGCAGTTGATTCAGGATCTGTCTCTCCGACCTCAATGGCGACAAATGCAGCTTCGTCTTCAAAAGAATACATGAATGTATCTTCCTCGATTGAGTCATCGGATATCTCTCCGGCAATATAAGCCTGCCTCCTTCGGGCAAATTTCTCGCGTCTGGCCTGCCGTTCTGCTCTTTGAGCAGCTGAGAGTTCAGGACAGTTGTACTGATAGTGTCCCTCTTTCTTGCAGTTGTAACAAACAGACGATTTGCTGCTTTTTCCAGCTGAGTTGTTGGATGGACTAGCAGCAGGTTCTGTGTTCCAGCAATCAGTAGTTGGTTTAGATTCTTCCCTTTTTCGATAATCTTTTTTACCTGAGGGAGAATCTCTGTGGTATTTCTTTAGCTTTCTGACTCTCTCCTTTTCTCTTTGATATTTGAGAGCCATAAGTGCAAGTTGGTCAGTGCCAGATGTCTCAGAGGACTTTGCTTCTGTCGTGGCTACTGCCTTGCTGGAAGAAATGAGTTTGGCTCCAGTTTTGCTGACTGTTGCTTTGAAAACATGATCAATCTGTGTGTCAGCTGGAGCACTGGAACATCGTTGGGGTAGACTGTGCTCAAATTCCTCCATTTTTAATTCTGAAAAGATAACATCAGGAGTTAGAGCATTAAGATCTGATGGACGTAAATAAGTAGCAAAAGGAAGCCACTTCGGTCGAGGTAGCGCTCTCAGGATCTTTGTGTTCATCTCTTTGTTCGTGAACGTCCTCCCCTGCCCATTGATCACATTGATCTGATTAGTGAATCTGATGCTTAGCTCGTCAATGGTCTCGTTGGACTCCATGACAAATGTATCGAACTTTTGTAGCTCTAGTTCGAGCTTATTTTCCTTAATCTGTGGGGTTCCTTGGCTCAGTACAGCTAGGGCATCCCAAAGTTCCTTTGCCGTTTTGCAGTCTTGCACCCTCCCGAGGTGTGAATCGCTGAGCGTAGTCAGGATTGCATTACGCGCAACTCGATCGAGGTTGTGCAACTTTTTCTCTTCTGGCGTGAAGGCAGATTTATCTTTTGCGACTTTGGCACCAGTTTGTACTCCTATATCTCCTGCAGCAGCAAATTGTACGCTGTCGATCATGGGAATGATGGGTCCTGTCTCAAGGACATCCGTCATGCTGTCATGCAGCGATGTTAGGTGCGCCTCCATTCTCACGCGCCATACCGTATAGTTCTCTACGTAGAACATCGGCACCATCCGAATTCCTGACATATCAGACATAATGAGTAAGAGTATTAGGATGTATGAAGAGATGCTTGTGCAGTGAAAAACGTTTTCAGGATCTGTTCGAGAAGACCTAGTAGTTTCAGAACCGATGATCAGAAGAACATCGTTGCTCTGATACCAATTGTTGGTCCGGAGATGAGAGTCAGGTGTAGAGGGGGGGGGGTGAATACACCTGAGTACTGTTTCTTTTGTCAAACGCGAAGGACAGCTGAGCTGTTGGATACAACTGATGAACAATGCCAGATAGTAACCATGTGTCTCTCTCTTTTTGGTAGCTAACGGCTCTTTCAAAGTATGGTGACAGAGTCCTTTCCCTCCATTTCTGGAAAGTTGTTGACTTGCAGCTTTAATCAGAAAGTAGACAACTGACCGCTTGTTATTGGTCGAGGCTGAAGAAAGTAGGTGAGACAAACAGACTTCAAGGTGGATCTGAAGCAGACTTCTCTATACCTCGTATGACTCTGTTGATTTGACTTATGAGATATCCTAACAGTCAGAAGACTGTCTAGCCGTTGCTGAGCCTGATCTATGTTCAGTAGCATACTCCTGCTGAGTTCAGTTCCACTGACTCCTTTCAGTATACTACTCCTGCTGAGTCCAGTACTACTGAGTCTTCTTCTTCTTGTACTGAGGCTGATAGTCTGCTGAAGAACCAGCGGAAAGAACTGAGTTCCTGAACCATATTGAAGAGTGTCTACTGAGTCTAAAACTCTCAGAGACAGAACAAACAATTACAACAGAAAGGTTCTGTTGGTCCGGAGACGAGAGTCAGGTGTAGGGGGGGGGGTGAATACACATGAGTACTGTTTCTTTTCTCAAACGCGAAGGACAACTGAGCTGTTGGATGCAACTGATGAACAATGCTAGAAAGTAACCTTCGATCGTGGGTCAGAGTGTGCCAACTACTGAGTCTCTCCTACTGACTTTAGTGAGTGGTTGATTCGCAGTCAAAGACTTAGTGCGGATAAGAGTGTGGGGCCCGGAGGTTTGTCTCAGTTGAAAACGTTATTTTCACAAGTTAAACAGTTTTAGCTAGTACACTTTATGAATACGTTTTATGCAAGATATGACTTTGTAAGAAGTTTGTATGCGATGCAATAAAACAGTAAACAACACAAGCAATTTTTAACGTGGTTCGGATACGCAAGATCCTACGTCCACGGTCCTGCTGAACAGGAGGTCTTGTTGATTAATCTGAGCAAGCCTCAGCAAGGTATCTGTGAACTGGACAGACCCTTCTAAGTTATAGTCCTTAGCGACTTTTACAAATCAAACCTAAGTTTGAAGGGGAGGGGATTTTCTCCAACTAGGAAGGAGTTCTTACAATGAGAACAATCACTAAAAAGTGAACTCCTTCGAGAATCTAAGCTATAGATATGAACTTTGAGCTTAGCTAGAGAAGAGGGATCTAAAGAACTCTAGAGAGAAGAACTAAAGGTATTCTATTGAGCAAGTTCTTCATTGGATTTATCTTGAATGCGCTAGAGTTGTTTTGAAAGCTTGAGCGTTTGTCCCTTTGATATCCCGTGCATGGAGCTCAGATTTTCTTCTCTATTTATAGTCGTGACCCAGGCATTTGCCCTTTAGAGAGGACGATGCCATGTGTCACAAGCTTCCAAAGAAAACGGCCATAAATTCGAATTGTTGCAGCAGAGTTGTTGATACTGTTCATGAGAGCAGCTTTAGTTGGTCAGAGCAGATAATGCGTTGACGGCTTCTCATTGGTCGAGGTTTGTGGTAGGTGAGATATGTCAGACACCGGTCTTCATCGGAGTTGACTCTCACTTATCCTCGTATGATCTTCTACTGACTTTCGAGTGATGTTAAAGGCTAGGTCGTTTCCTGTCGGATACAGTAGACTTGATGCAGTCTCTGTCTTCTTCGTCTGAGTCGGCTGACAAGATATCCTACTGAGTGTAGTCAGCTGTTGACTGTGAAGGTACTGAGCTTTGTATAGGAGGTTCTTCTACTGATGTCTGTCAGCTGATAAGGTGTCTTCTACTGAGGCGAAGATCAGCTGATGACTTAAGAACACAAGCTCTTACACTGATGACGTGGGGTTCTGGAAAGTAAGCTTCCTACTGAAGATCAATCCAACATTTTACCCCATACAGGACATAGACACGAAGGATAACGAATTCAAAAATAGTCTAGCCTATTACATCATCTAGTCCTATCGACACTACACTACTGATACCAGCTGAGTTTTGAGATCTTCAATTCCATAGCATGAACACTATGATTTCCCCCAATATTATTTTACCCAAATAAAATGCTAAGTATCATCTACTGACTCATAACTCAACAGGTTCATCAGTCAAAGTAGGGTTTTGAGATCTTCAAATCTACTGAGCACTAGGCTACTTAGTCATACTCAATCATCTCCCAACACATAGAAAGTATGGACACTTAAAATAAATCAAAAAAAATATTATACTGAACACATATTGGATATTTTTTTAAAATATAAATAATACTAACTATTTTGTTAATTAATTTGAGGACACATCTCACTTAATTTTACTCCATAAATTTTTATGTTTGATTATGTTTTTTATACAATGGATCATGTAGGAAGAATAATTAGGAATAAGAAGCAATCTGTACATTTTATATTATTATTGGATGATTTGATTTGAATGTGCTCTGAAATATCCATTATGCATATTCCGTATATGTTTTATACAAAATGACAAAAGTGCGAAAGTTATGGGGTATAAATAAAAAAAAAGTAAAATAAGGATTATGCATTAAAAATATAAAGAGTATGCATACTTCTTACTTCCTATATAACTTTGTCTCCCTACCAAATCCATACCCTTTTATACAATGGATCGTTTCACCTTCTAATTCTTTTTAATATTGTGTCACATGTTAGTATCGTTCTGTCTCATATTATTCTATTACAATACTTCCTCCGTTCTATAGATTTTGTCCTATTTCCTAAAATATTAATATCTTGTAACTAGGATTTACTGGACATACAACTTTACACACAACTAACAACTCTCTTTAACCACCATTTATAAAATAAGACAAGATCTATGAGAGAAAGATAGTAGTATTAATTAGGGGTGTTCACAGACAGATTTCAGGCGATTTTGGGCATAAAATTAACCCACATATGTATATGCGGGTTAATTAAATTGCTAACTGTAGCGGGTGATCTTTTGGGTTGATGGTTTGGCGGGCGGTTACAGGCAGTTCAAAAGAACAAGAATATATGTCAAGTTCTTGACCCAATTTAAACAATTTAACAAAAAATGTATATAATTTTTCTTTTTATAAATATTATAATTGTTGGGAATATGATTCAGTGTGATAAGATTTGAAGATCCAAGACTCCTAGCTGAGTGATGAACCATATACTGTAATAGATTAGTTGAGTTCAATATGTTAGGAACTTAGTAGGCTAGTTAGAGTTCAGTAACTGATAAGCTCGGTAACATATCTTTATCTCAGTTGGATGGACTTAGTATCAAAGACTCAGTATGGTTGTTTAGAACCTACTAAATGCCTGTTGGACATCAGAACAAATGAATCGGCATACAGGCTAAATATTTCAGAAAAATGTCAGCAGATGACAACTCAGTAAAGGTGTCCGAGGTATCAGAGGAAGTCAACTCAGTATCTGTCTTGAAGTTTGAACAAGTCTCACCTACCTTTCAACCTCGACCAATGAGGAGTTGCCAGCACTGTACTTACACTGACAAAAAGCTGCCCTCAAGACTGGAAAAGAGACGATCTCTACAATAGCATTCAAATTTGAGATGGTCGTTTTCCTTGTCGTTTTTGACACGTGGCTAGGTCTCTTCCAACGGATCTTTCATGAGTCAAGGTTATAAATAGAGATCGATCTTCAAGCGTTGAAGATACGACAGGAACACAAAGCATTCAAGCATTCAAAGCTCTAGTATAATCAAAGCAAATCCAACGAAGAACTTTTTACAGTTTTTCACTCCAGAGTAATCTAGTTCCTATTCTCTATTCTAAGCTAACCTTGTTAGATCATACGTTTAGACATTGAAGGAGTTCATTTGTTAAACTGTTCTTATTGTAAGAACTCCTTCTTAGTTGGAGAATTTCAAACCTCGTGCTTGAAAATCTTGTAAAGTCACTAAGACTATTACTAGAGATCAAACCTCCTGGTTGACATAGGATCTTGCATATTCAAACCACCTTAAAAACTGCCTGTGCACTTACTATTTTATTAGTTTACTATTCACTCTGCATAAAGTCGATTTGCAAAAAATCATAAGTCAGATTTTCAGTAAAACTGAATATATGCACAAGCATAACTTGAACTGATTTCAATAAAAATATTTTTCAACAAGAGACGATAAAATCGGGCCTACACTTCCGCCAACTTCTTGTACTGAGTCTACTGTAGACTGACTGAAGTCAGTAGACGGTGTTCAGTATCTTGAACCACTCTACCCACGCGATCAGAAAGCTAAGTTGGCGATTTGAGTTATTCAACGAACACATTCAGTAAAAAACTGACTTTCGCGTTTGAGTTAAAACTTAGATTCAGGTATATTCACACACCCCTCTACACTTCAAGACTCATCTCTGGACCACAATAATATTCATCGTTTTGTAACAAATACTATAACAATTCTTAGATGTATGCACTTGAATGATTTTTAATGAATGTGTATATGAAGGTGTATGATGAACATTTCATTTGATAGAGTTTATCTAATGTTCATCGTGATCGATTTAGTGAGTTCGTTTTCATTTCCATTAATTATTTGGTATGCATGAATCCACAAATAGGCGTGCAATCTGGCGGTTGCCACCCTCCATCCGCCACCCACCTAGATAATGACGGGTTGCTCAAAAAATAAACCGATGGGTAATTTTAGAAAAAATAAATCGACGGTTATGAGTTATGACGGACGGTTTAGACGGGGGGAGCGGGTTAGACGGTCTCTTTGCACACCCCTAGTAATAATGCCAAGACCAGGGACGGAAACTTTTATGCTAGGGGTGGGAGCAGTGCACCTCCCACCCCTAGATTTTAACATGTGTAAAGTGAGAAAAAAATCTAAGGTGGGAGAGAGTTGATTTGCTTGTGTCTTTACACTTGTCAAAATCCGGGGTGGGAGGTGCACTACTCCCACCCCTAGCATAAAAGGAACCACCAGGGACAGTGGAGGAATTTCATAACGAGTGCGAAGACTTCTTCGCTTAGACACTTTCCCCTTCACTTCCTTGGACATCACATCCGGCTTCAAAAAATTCAAATTAAATTGGAAAAATTAAATGCAAATTTCATAGCATTACTGACTCGATCAATTTGAAACTCTCTCCGCAGATTCAGAAAACCACTCGTAGCATCACTGAGGGCGCGTTGATCGAGGCCGATTTTACTGAACTCCAATTTCTTGTTTTATCAACGGATTATGGGTGGTGAGCAGTCCGAGTCTTCGCCGTTGGTGCCGCCAGAGTTGATCACCGAGCCGCCACTGGGAATTGATCTCGAAGCGGGCCCGGACGAGCAAATTCAGTGCCGAATTTGCCTCGAGACTGAGGGTACATCTCCCCAATTTCAAGTTTTAGATTTTTTTTTTCTTTCTTTTTCAATGTTATCTTGTAGCGAGTTATGTATGGTAATCTTCGTAGGATTTTTTCTTGTGCGTGTAGGTTTCGTAATTTACCGTGGATGAATGTTAATACATCACAATTTGATTGTTTCAATTGAACTTTCGTGGCCTTATTTACTGTACATGAGATAATTTATACCTAATTTTTGTTCACATTTGTCAGCCCGTGGTGTTTGAGAGGTTTTAAGTTCTGTTCATTTAGACCGGTGATACTAACGGTCCCAGAAGCCATTGGCTGTGGTCACATCCTAGTCACTTTTGAGATGAAAGTTAACTCTTTCATTTGGAATCCATAACAGTGTCGGGCTGTTAATTGCATGGAAATTTCTTTCCAGTACTACTTATACAGTTATACTATGAAGTATGAACATTCTGCAATCAAGTTGGAGGCCAATATTATTGATATTTCTAAACTAAAATTCGTATGTACATACTGCAATCATGTTGGGGGCCAATATTGTTGATGTTTCTAAATTCACATCACTATGAACATTTTGCAATCAAGTTGGGAGCCAATGTTATTGATGTTTCTAAATTAACATCCGTACACGATAGCGAAACCAAGAAAGTCATAACCTTTCAGCTCCCAGGTTTTAATGGACTTGTTTCACATTTTGCATGAAAAATGGCTGTATTGATCCTCAAGAATGACTCCATGGATACTAGCTTGATTTAACATGAGAGATGAGTCAATGAAATTACGTTGCTTGTGAGAACTAATAAGGTTCTGGTTGAGCATTCATCGATAAACAATTAGCAATTAATGAATATTTGTGATAATTAGTTTATACAATTCATAAGAATGTTTTTTTATTAGGTAGGGATTTGATTGCTCCTTGTAAGTGCAAAGGGACTGCAAAGTTTGTCCACAGAGAATGTTTGGATCATTGGCGTGCTGTAAAGGTACGTATCACTGAAGTTAGTTTTTGTCCTTATCTTCAATGTATCTCATGACCTGGTTTACTTGGTGTTTTCTGGTAATATAGTTACTGATGGCTGATATGGATTCCACTTCTATTGCTCTTATGATGTACTTATGTTTTACTTCCTTCTATTCTATTTGTGACATTATACAGCTTTTCAGTTTCTCTATTTTCTTAGTAAAAGAAAAATTCTATGATTATTTTAGTTATAGCTGCGCCCAAAATGCTCTAATATTTACGTTGATAACTATTAAATAATCAAGGAACTATTACTGTTCCAATAGGATATTAGTCTGATTTAATTCTTACCATTATTTTTCTTCCTGCAGGAAGGATTTGCTTTTGCTCATTGCACGACTTGCAAGGCCCCTTATTATTTAAGAGTGCATGCCGTTGCTGATAGGAAGTGGCGGACTCTAAAGTTCCGATTTTTTGTCACTAGAGATATTCTATTTATCTTTATTGCTGTGCAGCTGGTAGGTCATAGGATTCTTTTTCTTTGATTTTGCATTTGTCATGTGTTTTCCCTTTTATATTTTGCATGAGAAAAATGACTCTTAGAGTAAGTGTTTGTTTTACCAAGCATTTTCTGACGCAACATGCTTAATCCTTTTTACAGGTAATTGCTCTATTGGCATACATGACGTATCTTATTGATGGTTATCAGAAATATTGGCTTCGCCTGACTTGGGGTTTTGACAATGAAATTAGTTTCTACTACATATGTGGTAAAATATATTGGGCTTATTGTCGCTCATGGAGGCCAAGGGGCATTTTTCTTATCTAGCATTTCATCTCCAGTGTGTTAAAACTTTGCTTCATGTGCACACACACTGATCTGATCTTAAATTTATTAAGTAGGATGATGCTTGGGTTGAAGCAAAGCAGTAGGCTACGCAAAAGTAAATGAAATGACTTTATCTGTTAGATCAAATCACCAATTGGGGTCTCTCTCTTTTCTTTTAATATTAATAATTTATATCCCTCTAAGTAAATACATACAGATTTTAGGATGATGATCTCAAACAAGCAAGAAAGAATTAATAGAAGTTCCCTGTATGTGCCCTATGTCCTTCCTCAAAATGATGTTTGTCAACTAGGAATCTTGTTGATTTAAAATGACACTTTGGAATATGCTTAGTTGCAACGTTTTTAGTCATGCATGCTATCTGTTAGAGACGTGATTTATCGACGAAAGATGAAGAAGAGGAACGAGGGTTTGGCGTCGTGCGTGGAAGAGACGTAGCGTGCATGGGAAGCAATCACGTACGTGGATGGCGCATGGGATCGCGTACGTGGATTAGAGTTCGATAATATCTTAGGTTATTTATGGTTTATTGCTTAGAATAATTAAGCCCATATATAGGGCTGGCCGCATATAGGCCTAGTTACCTTATTTACGTATTTTCTCTAGTATAAAATAAGGTTGATCGGGTAGAGATCAATCATCTAGGTTTTTATCTTGATCATTGTTCGGCGTATAGTTACGCTTGGCCGGGAGCTCGTCTTCCATGGGATTTGTTATCAGTTTCGTTTGCTTTTGATATTTTTACTTTCGGAAATATCGTGTTTTACAATTATTACTTGTTCGAATCTCTTTACTCTAACAAATTGGTCCGACCTGCCGGATGGCCAATACGCGACAACAAGCCGTGGATGCACGAATGGATGAGTTAGAGAAGGGAGTGAAGGCGATGGATTTGCGATTAAGTGGGGAGTTATCGTCCATGAAGGAGTCCGTCGACTCGATTCGGGAGTTGCTCAAGAGTTTGGTTGCGCAAAGGGAGTTAACGGTCGAGGATTCTGCAGGGGGTTCAACGCTGAACCCTAATCCACCGAACCCTAATTCAACGAACCCTAATTCGCCGAACCCTAATTCGGGCGATCAACATTCGACGGAAGGGGGAACTTGCACGGGTTCGGGTACGGTGGCAAGCTCGGTATCGTCCAGCACGCCTCAAGTTAATTT
Source organism: Lavandula angustifolia (assembly GCA_028984105.1). Taxonomy (NCBI): domain Eukaryota; kingdom Viridiplantae; phylum Streptophyta; class Magnoliopsida; order Lamiales; family Lamiaceae; genus Lavandula; species Lavandula angustifolia. The sequence goes on from CM054803.1 coordinate 31,448,623, forward strand.
ACCGATGTTTGATGGAACTGGCGTGGAAGGTTGGCTAACACGGGTGGAGCAGTATTTTCAGTTGCATCATACGCCTGAAGCTAGTAAATTGGATGTGGCGCTTGTGGCAATGGAAGGGGATGCCCTACCGTGGTTTCAGTGGGTACGGACGACGAGCCCAACCATGGGGTGGTCAGGATTCAAGTTGGAAATGGTTCGTATGTTTGGTACGAACCCGTTGGCCAATCCATTTGAGACACTCGTACAAACGAAGCAAACTCATTCGATAGGCGAGTACGTAACTATGTTTATTGCGCGCATGGTTCATGTGCCGGGCTTGAATGAGAAATATTGTTTAGGATTGTTTCTCAACGGACTGCGGGATGAGATTCGTTTGAAGATTCGGTCTCGAGATGCACGGACCTTATCGGATACCATCCATCTTGCGAAGGAGATTGAGCAGGAAGTTACGTTTTTGGGTGGAATCGGCGATGGGCAGTTCATCGGAACGAATCGATCAGGAAGCGTCGGCTTTCAAAGGAGGGGGACAGTCAAGCCCTAACTCTCCCGTCGCGTTTTCGAGTTCGGGATTCTCGGGCAGTAATAATCGGAGCGGATTTGTTAAGGATAAAGGAAGAGAATCAACATCTTCGATGGCGTCAACGGCGAGAGTTGGAAGTACGAATAAGAATAGGCCAGTACGGCAAATTACGCATAGGGACTATGCTGCAAAGAGAGTTGCGGGAAAGTGTTTCCGGTGCGATGAAAAGTGGTCCCCTACACATCGATGCGCTGATAAAACTTTTCAAGTTATCATCGTTTCCGATCCTGAGGAAGCAGACGATGTATTAACCATGGAGGAGGCGAATGGGATCGGCGACGGCATTGGCAGTCCGGAGCTAGAGGCAGAGGCTAATTCTATGGCTCTTACGCAGTTAGCCGCGCAGGGGTTTGATGGCCCTCAAACTATGAAACTTACGGGTTCAATTGAGGAACGACAAGTTCAGGTCATGATCGATAGTGGAGCAAGCCACTGTTTTATTTTGTCAAAGGTAGCGACTTCACTTCGGTTGTCAATTGAGAGGTCGGGTCGATCGGCTGTACGACTGGGCGATGGACGTCGATCTGCTATTTTGGGCACATGCGCGGGCGTGAAATTGAAGTTGCAGGGTATTGAATTTGGGTTGACATGTCATGTGTTTGAATTAGGGGGCGTCGACGTGGTTTTGGGTGTTTCTTGGTTGCGAACATTGGATGATGTTAGAGCTAATTGGGAACATATGACAATGAAGTTTACTTTTAAGGGCGAACCGGTTACATTAAAGGGTGATTCTTCGCTTATTCATAGGGAGGCCTCGTTGCAACAATTGATCAAGATAGGAGATGAGGGAAATCGGTGGTTGGTTTGGATCGGGATGCAAGGAGCCGCGACGGCGAAGGGTGAACAGATTGAGTGCCGATCGGTGCAATTTTAGGCCGAAAGTGACGAATTACGGGCTCAAATGGAGGCGGAATTCCCTACGGTAATGCTGCCACCGAAAGGTCTACCTCCTCATAGAAGTGTGGATCACCATATTCCGTTGAAATCGGGCACGTCTCCGGTATCGGTTCGACCGTATCGATATAGTTACTCGGCTAAAGACGAGATGGAAAGGCTTGTGCATGAAATGTTGGACGCCGGCATTATTCAACCGAGTTCGAGTCCTTACTCAAGTCCGGTGTTGTTAGTGCGCAAGAAAGATGGAAGTTGGCAATTTTGTGTTGACTATCGCCAGTTGAATAAGCAAACCATTCCGGATTTTGTGTTGACTATCGCCAGTTGAATAAGCAAACCATTCCGGACAAATACCCTATTCTATTAATTCAGGAAATGTTGGATGAATTACATGGAGCAAAGTGGTTTTCAAAATTGGACTTGCGATCCGGATATCATCAAATACGAATTGCTCCGGAGGATATATCCAAAACGGCGTTCCGCACTCATTCGGGGCATTATGAATTTTTGGTGATGCCATTTGGTTTGACTAATGCACCTTCGACATTTCAATCGGCCATGAATGATTTATTACGGGTTCACTTACGAAAGTTTGTATTAGTTTGTTTTTGATGATATCCTTGTTTACAGCCGTGATTGGAATTCCCACATGGAACACCTTCACGCAGTGATGTCATTGTTGAAGCAAAACTCGTACGTCGTTAATCCAAAGAAATGCGCATGGGGCCGATCTGAGGTCGAATATTTGGGCCATGTTGTTTCGGTCAAGGGAGTGCAAATGGACCCCGGGAAAATTTCGGCGATTTTGCGTTGGCCTCAACCTAAGTCAATTCGAGGAGTCCGAGGCTTTCTAGGTTTAACAGGTTACTACCGGCATTTTATACGGAATTATGGGCAGATGGCACGAGGTCTAACGGAGTTGCTGAAGAAAGAGCACGCGGCGCTGCTTTGGGCGGTAAGCTCAATCGGCTTTTCGGGATCTGCAGAAGGCCGTGACAACCGCGCCGGTTTTAGCCACCCCCGATTTTCAAAGCCATTTGTTGTGGAGTGTGACGCGTCCGGCCGCGGTCTAGGAGCAGTACTAATGCAGCTTGGCCGACCGTTGGCATATTTTATCAAAGCGGTGTCGGACCGAAGCTTAGCAAAATCGGCATATGAATTGGAATTGATGGCTTTGGTGATGGCGGTACAACATTGGCGGCCATATTTGGTTGGACGCCGATTTACTGTTAGGACAGATCAGAGAAGTCTTCGGTTTCTTTTAAATCAATCTGTCACAATATTATTGGGTGGCCAAACTGTTGGGATACGATTTTGAGATTGAGTATAAATCGGGGGCTGCGAATAGAGTAGCTGACGCGTTATCCCGGAGATGTGATGAGGTAGATTGTGCGGCCATTTCAGCTCCGGTATGGTTGGGGTGGTCGTTAGTCGCGGAGGAAGTGAAGTCTGATAAAGAATTGGGCGAAATATACAAAGCTGTGGCGGCAGGTTCTTTGAAGTTTCCGTGCTACCACTTGATTAACGGAGTGCTATATTATAAGGGGAGATTGGTGATAGCTAAGGGATCTTCGTTTATTCCGCGGTTATTGGAGGAGTTTCATGCAACAGCTCAAGGGGGTCATTCGGGATCATACCGAACTTACCGCCGTCTAGCACTTAGTGTTTATTGGCCTGGAATGATGAAAGATGTAACAAAATTTGTGGCCGAATGTTTGGTTTGCCAGCAACACAAATACGAGACTCGATCGCCGGCGGGGCTTCTTCAACCATTGCCGATCCCGACTCGCGTATGGGAGGATATTATTATGGATTTTATTGGAGGGCTACCCCGTTCGGGAGAACTCAATTGTGTCATGGTGGTTGTCGATCGATTGTCAAAGTACGCCCATTTTTGCGGTCTCCGGCATCTGTATACGGCGCGGGAAGTGGCGAATTTATTTGTGAAGGAGATTGTTCGGTTGCATGGGTTTCCCAAATCAATTGTTCTTGATAGGGATCAGATATTTTTTAGCGAGTTTTGGAAGACAATGTTTAAGGCCATGGGAACAAAATTGCGTATGAGTTCGGCGTATCACCCAGAAACGGATGGGCAAACGGAGGTGGTTAATAGATGTGTAGAGACTTATTTACGTTGTTTTGCTTCGGAGAGACCGAAGCAATGGAGCCGATGGCTAGCTTGGGCGGAGTATTCTTACAACACCAATTATCATGCATCTACCGGGACTACTCCATTTGAGGCCGTGTACGGTCGGCCACCGCCTTCGATTGTGGGATTTCTACCGGCTGAAGTCCGAGTCAAAGCAGTAGCCGATGAATTACGGGACCGAGATGGGGCACTTCGACATTTGAAGGAGCATATTATGCGAGCTCAAGATTATATGGTTCGGGCTGCAAATAAACATCGACGAGAAGTCGTTTTCGAAGTGGGTCAACAAGTGTTTTTGAAGTTGAGACCGTATCGGCAAAAGTCACTGTTTAAGCGCAAGAATACAAAGTTAGCGGCACGATATTACGGACCGTTCAAGGTAGAGGCACGCATTGGCGCCGTGGCGTACCGTCTCCAATTGCCGGAGGGATGTCGATTGCATCCGGTGTTCCATGTATCCCTCCTTAAAGCCGCATTAGGAGATCACGAGTGCACGGCCAAATTACCCGAGGATTGGTGGACGGTCAACTCGGAATTCGAGCCGGAATCGATTCTAAGGGATCGTTGGGTGTGGCGTGGTGATGATAGAGTGCGAGAGGTCTTGGTTCAGTGGCAAGGAAAATCGGAAATGATGCGACATGGGTGGAAGTGTCGGAATTACTAAGTCAATTTCCAAACTTCAGCCTTGAGGACAAGGCTGTTTGGAAGGATGGAGGAGTTGTTAGAGACGTGATTTATCGACAAAAGATGAAGAAGATGAACGAGGGTTTGGCGTCGTGCATGGAAGAGACGTAGCGTGCATGGGAAACAATCGCGTACGTGGATGGCGCATGGGATCGCGTACATGGATTAGAGTTCGATAATATCTTAGGTTATTTATGGTTTATTGCTTAGAATAATTAAGCCCATATATAGGGCTGGCCGCATATAGGCCTAGTTACCTTATTTACGTATTTTCTCTAGTATAAAATAAGGTTGATCGGGTAGAGATCAATCATCTAGGTTCTTATCTTGATCATTGTTCGGCGTATAGTTACGCTTGGCCGGGAGCTCGTCTTCCGTGGGATTTGTTATCAGTTTTGTTTGCTTTTGATATTTTTACTTTCGGAAATATCGTGTGTTACAATTATTACTTGTTCGAATCTCTTTACTCTAACACTATCCTAATTTCATATATCGTGCAGGAGCATTATTACTTTTTGCCTTGCTTGGATTATCTGGGTGCATCATAACTTGTTACGATAGAAGAGTGCGCAATGATCTAGCTCAACCTTGTCGAGAAGTGTGCCTTTGTTGTTGCCATCCTGGGTATCTATCTAATATCTTCTTTTGTATTTGGTTTTAAATGCTGAGCGAGAATACATTTCATCTCTTGGCCACTTTCAAAAGCCTGTGAACTTTTCTTTTCCCCGTAGGTATCCAGGCATGTCAATTAAAGAAACTACATCAAAACAAACAGAACTATAACAATAACAATCTTTCTAGTTCGACAGAAATCTAACCTTATTGAGAGCATGTGTAGAATCATCCGCTGTGCTATGTAAATTAGAGCCAAACTAAACTAACCACAAGAAGCTATAGACAAACAAACTCTTAGGCCTTGATTACTTTGGCGGACTATTGCTATATCTCTATTAGTGTTGCTACTTTGGATATGATATTTACTGATGATACATGCAGTCTGTGTGCTGATTGCCATTTGCCCGGCACTCTTTGTCTGTGGACCGATTGTACGACATGTGCTGGTGCTATTGGCGATTGTGGCTGTTTGGGAGGTGCCGGTGAAGCTGGATTGCCATTACTGTTTATAATGGCTTTAGTCGTGCTCGGTTTATTTACTGTGATTGGTATATTTTATAGCGTTTTAGTGGCAACCATGGTTGGACAAAGGATTTGGCAGCGGCACTACCACATTCTTGCAAAGAGAATGCTAACAAAAGTGAGTTTGCTCTGCATTTACTACTTCTTGCTGTAACCTAACTTCTGTTTGCATTCATTAATTACAGTTTTAAGTTTGAAAATGTTAGGAGTATGTTGTTGAGGATGTTGATGAAGAGATGGCTGGAGCTGATTGGTCTCCCCCACCTCTTCCCCTTGATCATATTCAGCAGCTTAAATCACTCCAGTTATTATGAAAACCTTCATGTACTTGTATTCATCTTTTTAGTGTTTCAACTTTCTAATAATATGTGCTTTTATTCTGAACTTATTTAACAGAAAATTAAATTAAACCATGTTAAAAGACAATAATTGAATGGGTCTGAAAAGGGAGTTTCCAGTTTGCTTTCGACGTGTATTTGACTAATCATGGCCCACATAGTAAGCAACTTTGGATGTACATTAGTAGCTTCTTAAGTTCATACACATCTGTATTGTTTTCCTTTAATACTTTGGAATAATCACACAAAAAATCACATAAAATATTTAATTGCTTTTCCTAATCTTGGTTGTTGGAGAGCATTTATTTCCAGCTAATACAGTTCAATTGCTTGACATAATTACAAGAAGTAGTTAATGTTAGCTTATGCAAAACTTGTATATAAATTCTCTGTAATTAAATAAAGTAAATCCTTGTAATGTCTACTAACAGTTTAGATTTAATAAGTCTCGAATTAACAGTATTAGAAAAAAAATTGATTTAGACAGCGAGAATTAGGTAAGACAAATGTTATGATAGCGGTTTTTATGAGCAAATAATGAAGTTGATTTCTAAAATCTCGTACTTCAGACATAATTTATGGACGAAATCAGATATTTGAGAGTGAATAGTCATTTTGTTTTTTGAATTTGGATGTCTTTACTTCAAAAATTATATATTTGGTGCCTAACCTAAGAAACACTAGCAATTTTGGTGTCTTATATTATTTTAATGATTAAATAATACTCCCTCTGTCCTATTGATAATAACCATTTTTTTCTTTTCGGTTTGTCCCATTTAAAATGATCAATTTTTAAAAAAAGAAAAAAAATACACATTCTCTCATATTTTATTATATTTCTTTTCTACTTTATCATCTACTCTTTCACCATCTTACTCATTTTCTCTCTCTTATTTTATCATCTACTTTACTTTTTTAATTCTCGTGATGAAAAGTCAATGTGTCATTATTAATGAGACGGATGGAGTAATAATGTTGATTTAAAGAAGGGTAAAATTGCAAGATTATGTAATTTTTAAATTTTTTTTTATATAATTATGATGATTTAAAACTATTAAAATAATAGGTTATGATAATTTAATAGTTTATGTTAATTTTATTTAATAGTTTAATAATTTTTTGTTTTGTTTTCAATGTTTAAAACAACTTATAGTTTATTTTAATTTATTTTAATTTTTGTAAATAATATTTTTTTTTATGTTACACAAATATTACAATGCTAAAATGAGGTCTAAAAGTCATGTCTTTATATAAATTGAGCCATATACATATATTTTTTTCATAGTAATTTTTTAATATTATTTAGTTTTTAATTTTTAAGAATATTCAATTAATAACTATATTTTAAAAAAATATTGTGCACGATTTTACGATTTTACCGCTTACTAGATCATCTTTGATATTATTTAATTATTAAATTAATAAATGACATCAAATTAGCAAATTTTTCTTTAAGTTTGAGAACTAAAATTAAAAAAAGTTGAAAGTTCACATTCATTCGATATTTGAAAGGAGCAAATATACTGAAAAAAAAGCAAGATAAATAAAAAATTATAAACCTTTTATAGCCACCTAGATTCTTTATCGATTTTCTAGACTTTTGTACAGTCGATGTCGCACTTCATTCACTGGCCAGTCCCTCTTTCTCTCTCTCTCTCTCTCTCTCTCTCTCTGCGAGCTCTGCAACTTCTAAAGCAGCCTAGAAAAGCACAAGTGGTAGTCTACGAATTCATTACAACTTAGCTTTCTCAACTATTTTGAATTTCTACTTGAAGGTTTAAGTTTCAAGATCTGATTTTTAAGTCTGTTTCTTCGTTTGTCCTCCTCAAAGAAAAAGAGCTCGACAAAGGGATTAACTGGATATGTTTCGCCTTCTGCTCCTCTTCATAGTCTTGCTGGTACCCTCTTTCTCTATCTCCCTACTTTCTTCTATGTTTTTCTTTTTTTATGGTTTGCTTTTGACAGTTATTAGCTGCCCGCTTTTGCTTTGTATGATAATACCGGATAAGTAAAAGGACTTCTTTCTTTCTCCGACAATTTTTGAAGGACTAAAATCACCACTAGCCATTTCGATTTTACTCTTAATTTTTCTAAGGTGGTAAGTATTTGTAGAGTTGATACTGTGGGAAATTTTAACTGATTATAGAAATTGGGTTAACCATAACAGAAACAAGGCAGGATCTTCTATTTTTGGTAACAAGAAATATAAAGTTGAGAACTAAGCTTTCTGTGGTGGAAATGTTTATGTGGAGAATAAGATTTATGATGGATGTAGTTGTAATAATTGGAGGAAATTATAAAAATCAATTCTTGATAAAAAAAAAAAAAATCTTAGGTTTTCGCCTAGAAAAGAAAAAAAGGATAGCAAACTTATGGTTCAATTATTGCAGCTATGCTATTAAGTGGAAGTGACAACGGAGTGTCTGAGATAAATGGAAGAACAATAATTTAACTCAATGAATGCAATGTGTTAGTATTGAACTATTTTTGAATTTGAGAAGCTTAAATCATTTTACATGTAAGCAATCTTTAAAGATTGCCATTTAAGATAGGTAAACTGATATTGTATATCAAGAACTTGTGTCTAAGAGTGGTTCAGTTATGCTATAAAAGGCTGATAAGGCTAATCTCTAGTCATACTTTTATTACTCACGACTGGCTTAGTGGCTTCTGGTTTGTTATCATGCTTAAAACACATATCTCAAGATTGTTTAAACTTTAATTAATGGCTTACCATCCTTTGCTTAAACTTTTTATTGTTGTTTTAAGCTCCTGAGAGTTCAGCTTGTGGATTGTTAACCTCTTTGAATAAGTTAAAAAGCTGAAGCTATATTTTTTCTGGCACTACTTGAACTGCGTGCATAGCTAAAACCTGCACTACCATCACTGCGTTAAACTAGTAACATGACAGTGTTCTTATCATGAAAACTACTGTTAAAGAACTTTATTTCTCTTTTTCCTTGGAGGATCGAGAAATGAACATGAGCGTGCACGTTTGTTGGATTGGGAATTAAGGCTTCTTAGAAAAACCTGAATAAGAGGTCATTTAATTTTAAATTTTACATGCCACAAGATGCTTGAACCGGAGACATTATTGCAATCTGCTTTATGTATCATGAAGGAATTATTTTATCTTCTTGGGAACATACGATTATCCCCTTCTTTAAAAAAAAATAAAAAATTAAACTTTATTGATCAAAAAGTGATGATTGTTAATATAATTCCTGTCTCAGCTTTTAGGGCCCGGGTCAAGTGGTGTAACTGAATCCATTGCTCACACAGGTAGCTTTGCAAAATTTCTTTGCTTTTTCTATACAGCATTTTTGTGATCTGCCAAAGGATTTTGGGAGAGTAGAGTTCTTTGGAAACCTAAAATTCGTAGACTTGAACACATACTGATGACCCCCTATTATCAAAATTAAGCAAAGTGATTCCTTTTAGTGATCTCCCCAAGGCAGTTACTTTCTCTTCCGTCCAAGGCACGTCACAGCATACTGACTGTTTGTGATAGTAGTTCATAACATTCTTTAGTTTCATGGTTTGCTTTATCCTTAGAGAAAGGAATAGCATTGTTATGGTTCCATTTTCCTTAGTATGAAAGATGCAATACTAAGACATTGTTTGCTTTAATGGATAATTTTATTTTTCGAGGAGAGATTGTTTAGTAAAACTAGTTATAAGGTTGAATATGATAAAAGTAATCATTATATCCTATGCTATATTCAAACCAAATTACTCAAGGGTCTCATGTTATCCTCCGTTTAGAAAACTAGGAGTAAGAGTTTGTTTTTTCTCTAACTTGTGGTTTGTATAGTTTGGCTCTAAATTCACTCAGTAAATTGGGTGCTTGAATCTACACACCTTCTCAATAAGGTTAGATTTCTGCCGTAAGCAACTAGCCACTACTACATATATCATTCACAACCGTGTCATATTGAACTAGAGAGGTTACTATTCCTTAATTTCTGTTTGTTTTGATGTAGTTTCAGTTCACCTGGGATTTTATTTAGGGAATCATTTGATTCTCTTAATTTTCTTCAGATAACAAATTTTAAAGCCACTGTTACATACTACTGTTAACAAACTTTTTAAGCTTTCTCAGAAGAAAACAAATACTGCCTTTTGTTTTGTTTCTATTTTTTTCGTGTCATGGTTCTTACAACTCATTCTCGAGTCAACTTTTTCCAGATGTTCAGGGTGCATCGTCTAGACCGGTCAAAATCAAGACTGTTAGCCATGCTGTTGCAGGTGTTTCTTACATGTTAATGTGCATAATTACGAACCCATTGAAGCTGATCCACAGTCCAGTTTATTTACTAGCTCCAATGTCTGATATTGTTGGTCAGTGGGAGGGATAGGTGTGAACTGGGGCTCCCAATCATCTCACCGCCTGCCACCGGAGAAAGTAGTGGCGATGCTAAGGGAGAATGGTATCCAAAAGGTAAAGCTTTTCGATGCTGATTATGATACATTAAAAGCTTTGGGCAGGTCCGGGATTCAGGTCATGGTCGGCATTCCCAACGACAAGCTTTCAGACTTTGCCAGCAGTTCTAAGGCTGCTGAGAAATGGGTATCAGAGAATGTCACTCATCATATCACCACCAACAATGTCATGATCAGGTCAGTTCGCCTCTCCTCTACCGACGAACAATGATAACAAAGGCATGCAATAACCTATGTCTTTCTAGGTACGTGGCAGTCGGAAATGAACCGTTCTTGGCAACCTACAATGGCAGCTTCCTAAGAACAACTTACCCAGCTCTCCGAAACATTCAACAAGCTCTGGTGAAAGCCAACCTTCATGATCAAGTCAAGGTCACTGTGCCTCAAAATGCTGATGTCTACTTTAGCGCGAGTTCCTTGCCATCAGGAGGTGATTTCCGTGCTGATATCCATGACTTCATGATCCAAATCGTCAAGCTACTGAGTGACAATGGAGCCCCATTCACAATCAACATATACCCCTTCATAAGCCTCTACATAGACTCCAACTTCCCAGTTGACTACGCCTTCTTTGATGGGAACGGTACGCCATTGGTCGACGGTGGGACTAGCTACACCAACATGTTTGATGCCAACCATGATACTCTTGTCTGGGCACTACAGAAGAATGGCTTCCCTAATATTCCTATCATAGTTGGAGAGATCGGTTGGCCTACTGATGGCGATAGAAATGCCAACTTAGAGTACGCACAGAAGTTCAACCAAGGCTTCATGACTCACATATCAGGTGGAAGAGGGACTCCAGTGAGGAGTGGTCCAATTGATGCTTATCTTTTCAGCTTGATAGATGAGGATCAGAAGAGCATCCAACCGGGAAACTTCGAACGCCATTGGGGGATACTTGGGTATGACGGACAACCCAAATACCCTCTCAATTTAGGCCTCAGCTCACAATCTCTGATCCCAGCGAGAAATGTGAGCTATTTGGAGCCAAAATGGTGCATCATGAAGCCAAATGCTAGGCTTGATGATCTGAAGGTTGCAGCGAGCGTGAGCTACGCTTGCAGCCTAGGCGACTGCACGTGCCTCGGTTACGGGACGTCGTGTGGCAGCTTGGATGCACGAGAGAACATATCTTTTGCCTTCAACAGCTACTACCAGATAAACAATCAGCTGGATGAAGCTTGCAACTTCAATGGTCTTGCAACTGTTACGAGGGCCGATCCTACTATCGGAAACTGCAGGTTTAATGTGATGATCAAGCCTTACTATGGTGGCGTAGGAAGAGTTGCAGGAGGTTTCTTGAAGATTATGGCCTTTATGCAGGTTGTGACCCTTGTTTTCTTGAATGTTTTCTGATTTTTTTGAGCTTGTTTTGTGCAAGAAATTTGCTAAAGTTGGAGGTAAATCTTGCATTGATTTATTTTTTTGGTTTATGTAAAGGAATATTAGGCATTAACATTTTCTGGGAATATTAATTTGTAGAATTGGAGGATGCCTGCCTACTTAATTGGAAATCTGGAATTTTTTCTTGTTGCATTTTACTTCTATACACTTTTCTTCTATTATGTCTTACAATCATTTCTTGACAAGAATCTTTTTATTTTTTATTTTTTTATGATTTTTTAATTTACAATGTATATGGTCTAAAATTATACTCCCTCCGTCCCGCTATTAGTGGCTCAATTGGTTTCGGCACGGGAATTAAGAGAGTAGATGATAAAGTATGAGAGAGAGAGTAGATAATAAAGTATGAGAGAGAAGATGAGTAAGATAGTGAGAGAGTATGAGAGAAATGATGATAAAGTAGGAGAGATAATATAATAAAGTAGGAGAGAGAAGATGATAAAGTAGAAGATATGATAATATTTTTTTACCAAATTAGGAAAGTGGCCACAAATAATGGGACACCCCTTTCGGGAAAGTGAGCCACAAATAGCGGGACGGAGGGAGTAGTAATCCTACATGAAGCTAAAAGACTTTGTCAAACAGGATTGTGTACTTTCGGAGTTCGTTACACAATTAGTGCAGTACCCGTGTCCGCACGGTTATTTTTTTTAATTTTAATTTTAATTTTTTATTTTTATTTTTTATATCGTATGTTATGTATTCGATTTTCATTTAAACATCAACTCTTAAGTGGTTTGAACTTTGGTTTAATTGTAATTCGTATGTTGTGTTTTTTTAACATATTTAGTAGTATTAATTGTTTACTCATTCTGTGAATGGATTTTGTCATCTCGAACACTAAGTTAATCTTATTTTGAATAGTTGTTGCAGATAATCTTCTCATTTTTGAGAAGTCATTTTCGAAAATCTAAAATGCAATGGAGCTGCAATCAAACAGTAGAAATAATATGTGCTACAAAAATAAGAGAGAATTAAAGAGCAGTAGAATAAATTAATAAAAAAATCACTAACTAAATTGGAAATTATTTTATTCTACATGGTTCTAAAATTTCAATTATAACACCAAAAAATATAAGCCTATCAGCAAAATAAATAAATGAAAATGGATGAAGTAGAAAAATTAGCAGCTGTATTTTCTATAATAAATTCAAATAGTAGTTCTTGCTCCATAGATCTCAAATGTTCTAAACTATAAATTTGTTTATTTGGTTTTAATAACCATATACTCTCAATAAGTGCCAATGAAATTCTAAAGCACAAAAAATATAATATTTAATTTCATAAAGTATTGTTCCCTAATGATTGAGTAAGCATGTTGTTGGGAGATGATTCAGTAGATAACTCAGTAGCCTAATGCTTAGTAGATTTGAAGATCCAAAAACCCTACTTTGACTGATAAACCATTCTGTTGTATTTGTTGTTCTGTCTCTGAGAGTTTCAGACTCAGTAGACACTCTTCATTTTGGTTCAGGCGCTCAGCAGATTATCGCCCTCGCACCGAAGAAGAAGACTCGCAGTACTGGACTCACTGGAGCAAGATATGCGAAAGGAGTCGGTGGACCGAACTCGCCAGAGTAGTTCACTGAACTCAGAGTTGATCTTGAGTAGAGCTGACTCAGCAGGAGTATGTTACTGAATATAGATAAGACTCTGCAGCGGCTAGACAGTCTCCTGACTGTCAGGATATATTAAGTCAAATCAGCAGAGTCATATGAGGTATAGAGAAGTCAGCTTCAGATCCACCTTGAAGTCTGTTCTGTCTCACCTACTTTCTTCAGCCTCGACCAATGACAAGCGGCCATCTGTCTACTTTCTGATTAAAGCTGCAAGACAACAACTTTCCAGAAATGGAGGAAAATGACTCTGCCACCATACTTTGAAATAGCCGTTAGCTACCCAAAAGAGAGAGACACATGGATCGTAGTCTCCAACGGATCTATCCATGTCTCTGCTCTATAAATAGAGGGAAGATTTCAAATTGAAGCTCACCTAGAAACCGAAGAACACAAGAGCATTCACGAGCAACGCAAAACGACTTAAGCTTTCCGCAAGAACTTCAAAGAGTAATCTCCAGCGAAAGGCGACATACTTGCTCATAGGGAACCAAGCTGAACCAGATCAAAAAGCCTCTAGTATCCAAGCGACTGAATACGAACCCAAGTCTATACTTAACCGTTCGTCGCTCTAGAAGGCACTTTCTCGTTCCCTATCCCTCTAACCTAAGCTCAGCAGATCTTATCCATAGCTTAGACGAAGGAGTTCATATCTGAACTGATCCTTATTGTAAAGGACTCCTTCATAGTTGGAGAGTTTGTCAAACACTTTAGTTTGATATCTTGTAAACTGAGACTTGCTTAGTATAAATCTCAAGACTAGTGCTTGTCCAGTGCACAAATCGACTAAGACTAACTCAGTATAATAAAATAGCCTCCTGATCTTTTTGGGACAGTGGACGTAGGATTGTTGGATCCGAACCACTTTAAAATTGCTTGTGTTTTGTGTTTTTTACTGTTGCATTGATTACTGTTCATTCTGAAAATATTTCTAAAATCATTCAACTGAGTTTCAGCAAAGCTTAACAGATCGCACTAATATACTGAAACTGTTTTCTTAAAAACGTTTTCTAACTCAACTGAATTTGGGACTACACATTTCCGCACTTACTGAACTTCACCGTGACATGCGAATTCCGACCTTAGTCGCCTAGCGAGCGCCAATGAAGTTAGTCACTCTGCCACGCGATTCAGAATAGTTTATTTGGTCGACTGAACTTGTTCAGTACGACACTCTCCTGAAAAGGACTGTTCGCGTTTTAAGTTGAGAAATTGTTTTCAGGTGTATTCACCCCCCCTCTACACCTGAACATTTAATCTCGGGACCAACAATTGGTATCAGAGCAGGAGTTCTGTAAGACTCTTGTTTTTCTGAAACTTGTCTACTTGAACGGATCCAGAAAACGTTTTCACTGCATATCATTCTTCATTCATATCACTATTTTCAATGTCTGATATGTTAGTAATCAGGATGGTACCCATGTTCTTAGTAGAGAACTACGGGGTATGGCGAGTCAGAATGGAGGTACATCTGACTTCCCTTCACGATAGCATGACAAAGGTACTGGAGGACTGACCTATCGTTCCCATGATTGATAGTGTCGAAACTCAGGACCCAGCACAAGGAGGAGGCATGGTGACCGGGAAGAAGATCCCCAAAGATAGAAGTCTCTTCACCCCTAAGGAGAAGAAGCTTCACAACTTAGACCGGGTCGCCAGAAACGCCATACTGACCACCCTGAGTGATTCTTATTTCGGGAGAGTTCAGGACCGCAAGTCTGCGAAAGAACTCTGGGATGCTCTAGCGCTACTGAGTCGGATCACCTAAGCCAGTAGTTGTTGAGGAGGATCCCAATGAGGCTAGCCTACTAGAAGAAGGTACCTTATAACTTTATGCTTCTCAAGTTTAAAGTTAAATAATAACTCTAATTCATGCGTTTATTTCTTGTAGAATCGACAGAGGCTAGTGTTGAATCAAGTGGTGAACCTTCATCAATGATTATTGAATGACGATTTTCTAAGTATGCTTGTTGTGTTATAACTTATATGACAAAATTTTACTAACTTTTTAATCTTGTTTTATGTAGTGTTATAAAGCTGCCAAGATGATTTTCGCCGATCATGGAAGATGGAATTGAGTATTGCGTACTTTTGTTATGTGTAATTTGAACTTCGATATTGTGTATTTGTGTTGTTATGGATTCAAGTTAATTTCTAGGATGTTGGTTGATAGTTTGGAATTTGGATATTTTCCTTTTGTGATGGCTTGTCTGTCTGCATCCTATACTTTATTTATGTTTTTAAAATTTTATTTATTGGTATTTTTTAATTTTTATTTATGAATTTAAATATATTATAAATAGGTGGTAATATTTGCGGGTAAACCCGTACCCGTACCGTATCCGTGCGGGAACAGGAATGGGTATTAAAATCAATTACCCGCAGGCGCGGGTATCCGCAAACGCTGCGGGTACCCGTCCCGCGCCCACCCCTAAATGCAACAATCGAAGTGGGAGCAACAAAATATATGGGAAAACCTTTCCAAGCAATTGTCCAAGTCAAATGCCTCACTTCTTTACATGAAGAATAGCCAAGGGCAATCACCTTCACAAACCCAACCTAATCCGAACTTCCATAATTGCAGCCACATCATGTTGAGGAGTGGAAAGGAGTTTCCCGAACTACTACCGAAGGCGAGCCCTCAAAAGAATCAATCTGAAGCAGTACAGACCGACGGGTTGGCCAAGCCGAGCACTCCGACAGAATCTATAGCAAGGCCGAATGCAGAAGAAGAAGATCAGACTGACAGGGAGGGTCTAACAACCCAGACAGAGCCTGTGCTTCCGCCACCATTTCCTGAGACGTTGGAGAGGAAACAGACACTGAACAAGGAGTATACGGATTACTTGAAGCTTTTCGAGAAGTTGGAGATCAACATACCTTTCTTAGAAGCCGTGAATATTCCCCAATTTGGAAAATTTGTCAAAGACTTCATAGCGGGTAAAATCCAACAATCCGGGAAGGTGTTGATGGATACTTCGGTATCAGCTATCATCCAAAAGATGTTGCCCGCCAAGTGGGTGGACCCAGGTATTTTTACTTTACCTTTTCTTATGGATAATGTGATGGTTAAGCAAGCTATGTGTGATTTGGGTGCATCTATCAATGTTATGCCACTTTCTATGTATAATCAATTAACTGGAGTGGAGTTAGTGGCTACTAGGGTGATTATACAACTTGCTGATAGGTCATGCATTGCTCCAACAAGTTTACTAGAGAACATCCTAGTAATAATAAAAAATTTTGTCTATCTTGCTGATTTCTATGTTATAGATACCAATGACAGGCAAGTTGAGGGTACTACGGGTATTTTGTTAGGTAGGCCATTTTTTAAGACTGTTAGGGCAGTGATTGATGTTGATGAAGTTTCCATAAGTGTTAAGTATCATAATGAAATTTATGTTCATCATATTGATAATGCACTTAGGAAGCCTTACAATCACGAGAATGAAGATGCCATTTCTACTGACGTTATTGAGAGCTTTGTCCAAGAATATCTTGAGACGCAGTTGTTGCAGGATAAGATGGAACTCACTCTCACGCATGGATTTGCTGATTTCGATGCAAAAGACAAGAGGGATGAAGAGATTAAGGAGAGCATCATGACACTCTATGACTCACCCGAAACTACTACTATTGGCAGTATCGCTCACTTGCCCAAGCAGGCGGATTCTGATAGAATTTTACCATTTAAAGGGAATCCACCAGATAAAGCTTGTTATTCTGCCTCTTTACAGAATGTGCCTCACTTTCCCAGATAGAGCGTTTACAACAGACTGTTATCTTCTGATGATCAGCCATGCATTTCAAAGTTGAAGCCCCAACCGGAAAGAGACAAGCAAAGGGCAGGAAGGGAGCAAACTTCCATCATTTGGCAAGTGGATAGGCCATCAACCAAGTGTGAGAAAGATATTTGGAGAGAGGCCTATGATGATTCCATGAGGTATAAAGACCGTGGGAAGAGATTGCATCGGATGTTCAAGGTAGTGGATGAGACTCCACCATGCATACCTCCACAAAATTGACCCTTTAAGAGGAGGTCTAGCCAAAGATTTTAAAGAAAGGCGCTACCGGAAGGAAACCCGAGTTTACTTTCGTTTATTTCCTTTGATTTTGGCTAAGAAGGATGCTATGGACTTAAGTGTAAGGAGGAAGTTTCGTCACCGGTTTAATGAGCTAAAGCGGACTGTCCTGCCCCGTCTGTGCAGGCGGGGCGATAGGTGATGCCATTATCCCCCTTTGTTTTTCTTTGTTCTTTTGCTTGTGTTTGTGTTTTTTTTCTCTTCGTGATTTATGTGTTTGTTTTGCCTTCACTTGCTCTTTGGTAAAGGTCAAGTGTAAGGAGGGTCGTTCTTGTTTTTGTTTTGTGTTTTTTTTTCATATTTCTCCATCCTTGTTTCTCTTTTCTTGCGTGAGGGCACACAAGGTTTTAAGTGTAAGGACGGAGGTCTGTACATCGTTTCACTTTGTAGTTGTCCTTTCTTTTGTGTCGTCGAAGCATGCCAAAATTTGAAGTTTTTGATGCACTCTTGTTCTTTGTTTAAACATGTTTGACTTGTGCTTTATTTTTCAATATGCAAGCATGTTAGTTGTTGTGAAGAGTAGTACCATTTACATCAGGTTCCATCTTCCAGTTTGTATTCATAGGTATCCAAACTGACTTGCTATTAGTCAAGCCGAATTTGGCTATTAAATCTCTTGCATATTTGGCTTGATTAATAAGATTCTAACAGGTGATTGCTTAACTTGAAGACCAAGAAAGTAGTTAATTTTGCCCATCATAGACATTTCGAACTGACTTATCATCATAGACTCGAATTTCTTGCATAGATTATTATTAGTGGATCCAAAAATAATACCGTCCACGTAGATCTGTGTTGGTCCCGAGAGCACGTTGAGGTATAGAGGGGGGGGGGTGAATACACCTGAAAACCAATTTCTCAACTTAAACACGAACAATCCTTTTCAGGATAGTATCTTGCTGAACAGGTTCAGCAGACCAGATAAGCTGTTCTGAATCGTGTTGGCAGAGTGACTGACTCTACTGAGATCTGGCTAGCGGACCGAGAGTCGAATCTGCATCTTGCGATAGAGTTCGGTGGTGCGGAATAGTGTAGGCCCAATTCGGTTGAGTTGGAAAACGTTTTTTAATAAAAACAGTTTCGAGAGATTAGTGCACCGCTTAAGTTCGCTGAAACTCAGTTGAATGATTTAAGAAGGCTTTTCAGTATGAACAGTTAAATCAATGCAACAGTGAAAGAGAATACGAGACACAAGACACAGAGATTTTTAAAGTGGCTCGGACACAAAAATCCTACGTCCACTGTCCCGAATGATCAGGAAGCTATTTATTATACTGAGGTAGTCTTAGTTGGTTTGTAGACTGGACAAACTCTGGTCTTGAGATTTATACTGAGCAAGTCTCAGTTTACAAGGTTATCAAACTGAGTGTTTGAAAAAACTCTCCAACTATGAAGGAGTTCTTTACAATAAAGAACAGTTCAAAGATGAACTCCTTCGTCTAAGCTATGGATATATTCTATTGAGCTTAGGTTAGAGGGATAGGGAACAATGAAGTGGCTTCTAGAACGACGAATAACTGAGTATGACTTTGGGTTCGTGTATCGTCGTTTGGATACTAGAGGCTGTATTTAACAGTTTAGCTTGGTTCCCTAAGAGCTAGAATATAGTTCTTCGCCGGAGATGAATTCTTCGAACTTCTTGCAGAGAACTTAGGCTTTTCGAGTTTGCTCATTTGAATGCTCTGTGTATGCGGTTTTTCTTTTTCTTTCTCGTTTCTTCCTGTGTTCACACTCATTTTTTCGTGAGCTTCAAATTTGATTTATCCCTCTATTTATAGAGAAGAGACTAGGAAAGATCCGTTGGAGACGATGATCCTTTGTCTCTCTCTTTTGGGTAGCTAACGGCTCTTTTGTAGCATTTGCAGAGTCTTTTCCCTCTTTTCCGGAAAGTTGTTGACTTGCAGCTTTAGTAGGTGTAGGACAGGTGTCTGCTTGTCATTGGTCGAGGTTCAGAAAGGTGGTTGAGACAGAACAGACTTCAAGGAGATTTGAAGCTGACTTCTCTCTTCCTCGTACTTCATTATGCTGATTATCTTTGAAAGATTTGACAGTTCAGACGACTGTCTGGCCGTTGCTAAGTCTGATCTTTGATTCAGTAGTGAACTCCTGCTGAGTCTGCTTTACTGAAGATCAACTCAGAGAACAGTGAACTACTCCTGCTGAGTTCAGTTCCACTGGCTCCTTTCAGTATAGTGCTCCTGCTGAGTCTAGTATTTACTGAGTCTTCTACTTCTGGTGCTGAGGCGGATAAGCAACTGAATGCCTGAACCAGAGCAGAGGGTCTACTGAGTCTGAAACCTCAGAGACAAAAACAGGTTACAACTTAAAGGTTCACCGATCAAGATAGGGTTTTGGGATCTTCAAATCTTCAGACTAATTTAGAGCACAAGGCTACTGAGTATCGGTCTGTAAAGAAGATAGAATCATTTCCCACTACATCTAATACTGCTGGGGATAGAATCATCACCCAACAATTTCCCCCTATTTGATGATGCCAAAACCTATAAACAAAAATCAACATCTAACACTATGACTAGTCAGAAACAGAGCTCCTTACAAATATTACAAGTAGAATCAGTGGAGTTGTTCTTCAAGTCCTAAACTACTGAGGGGATCAGGGCAGAAAGTCAGAATATAGAGACTAAGCATATTCTCCCTGTTTTAACAATATTTTCCCAAAATACAGCAAGTCTAACAGAATCTAGCTGAGCAATAAACTGATAGAAAATCAAACAGTGAGTGTGTGAGTCAGTAATCACTTCAGTGATTCTGAGTGTTAAGCATAAAAGAACACGGCTATTCAGACAATAAGATATTGTCAAAGCCAAAAACAGAGATATCATATATAATGTAAGAAAATTCAGTACAGATACATCTCTGCTATACTAGAAAAACAAAAGAGTACAGAAGCAAGGAATCATTTGAACTGCCTAATCATGTCTTTGAACTCTTGCGATTGAGATTCAGGAAGGGGCACTCCATACATCCTATATGTGATCTTCCCCAGCTTCAGTATCTAAGCAAAGTCCGCTGGGTCTTCTTCATCAAGGAATTTGGCTTCAGCAGCGACCTTCACTTCTTTCTCAATGACACCATAGTGAATAGATCTATCCAGTCTTCGTGGGGGTGGCAGTATTCTGGGGTCTGGGACTCCGACTTCAACACTCTCTTTGACAACTTTCTACATCCAGGCGTACATGTCTAAGTCTGCTCTCATCGTCTATTCAGTATAAGCTTCAGCTTTTCGTTATTCAGACCAGAATCTCCATAAGTAGTTCCTTTTGATGAACTCTATCTTCAGTGCTTCCCATCTCTGAGTGTATTCTACTGGCATCCTTTCATTAGTTCTCGGCCATCTGTAAATCTTCAGATCAGTAGGCTTCCTGAATTTCCTGTATTTGTAAGGAATATCAGCTTTTGAAGGAATCCTCTGACTGGCTTCTTTTTCAGTTCTGATTCTGAGTGCTTCGAGATCTGCCATTCTGATCCATTCTATGGCAGCTTCTATTTGCCTGGCCTCTTCTCCTCTATAAAGATATCTGTCCATTTGAGCCCAGATTGCATCCATTTCAGCATCATGTGCCTTAGAGGCAGTATAGGAGGGCTTGTGAGGCGGCTCTTCCTCTGAGTTAGCAGGAGTTGACGATTTCTCTTTTGAAGTACCCTGCTTCTTAGTAGACTGCTGCTGTTGCTTCTCCTTTTCCTTGTCAGCTTCATCGCCGAGTTTGAGCTTTCTAGGAGCGCGCCTTGTAGTAGATGGTCTTTTGCCGCCGCGAGCCGGAGCCTTTGTCTTAGCTTTAGCAAAGCTTAGCTTTTGGTTTGTTGGGCTACTTTAGCTTCGGCTATCTCCCTAGCTAGTTTCTCATCTGCGGCTATTCGAGCCTCCTCCTCCGGAGTAATATATCTCTTAGATTTCTTGGAGGGAGGGGTCGGGAGCTTAAGGATTTTCTTTCCTTTTCCAAGAATCGGAGGTGGAAGAGGAGCTTCTTCCTCTTCCCGAGTCCTCCTCGTCTCGCGTACTCAAGCAACTTCCTTAATGATGTTAAGTGGAGTCCGAGTTGCTCGAGTCGCTACTTCTCCGGTTCCCGAGCCACTGGGGCCGGCCTCGGTTGATGCTGCAACGCAACCGGCTGGGTTTTTTTGTGGTAGGTTCGGAGGGCAGTACCGAGACACCCCGGGCCTCACCGGTTGTGGTAGGTTCGGTAGGAGCAGATGTCCGAGCCGAGCTTGCTCCTCCTACCGACCTTACCTTCTTGGGAGTCTTCGCACCGGCTCCTTGGTGGCTTCCGCCCTTAGTTGATTTTTCGATCGCCTTTTGTCCGCTTAGCCATCCTTTCCCCCTTTTTGGCATCATCAATGATAATAGGAGGTGGAGCGGATACCTTCTTGTTCAGGCTGGAGTACGAGGCTGACAACTCGTTCAGTTTGAAGTGTATATTGGTCAGCGCCTCGTGCAGCTCGTTCTTCTCATTGATCAACTCATGCTTATACTCTTTATGAGATTGATCTGCTACAGCCTTGAACTCGTTCAACTTTTGTTCAACAGTCTCTTCCAGGACCTTCTGAATTGAGTTGAGTCTGAGCTCGTTTGCCTGAGAGATGGTTGTGACTGACTCAGTATGAGAAATCTGAGAGGCCTTGAGATTTTCAATCAACTTATCCTGGCCTTCCTGAATCAATCTGAGCTGAGCCTCGAAGTCAGCTCGCTGAGTATCTAGTGCTTGAGATATGATGTTGGAGAAGTCGTGACGTAAGATTCCGACAATGTGGTTCCCGAGTCCCCGAATCTCTGCGCTTGTGGCTTGGGCGCCTCTGTCGCCATGTCTTGTGGACCGCACGGCAAGAAGCCTCGTTCCGAGTACCCCGGCTTCGAGAGCCTTCGCCACCGACTTCGATCGTCGGCTTTTGGGGCTGGGCGCTACTTCGAACGTCGATTCTAGCAAGAGCTGAGCAGGTTCTGCAGAAGTCGAAGTACCAGCCACCGACTTCCCAGGAGCAAGGATACGGAGAGGAAGTTCAGTAGGCGCGGGAGTATCCTTGTCTGGTTGAGTTCCATCATCAGGCTTCTCGTGGCCTCGAATCACGGGCGGGTCCCGACCATCGGGGTCGACCCATCGTAGGGTGCTTAGGCCGATGCTTGGCCGACGGTCATTCAAAGATTGCCGCATGGCAGCCCCTTAAATCCTCCAAGGTTCCGAGGTCACCGGCTCGAGTAGCCGATCTCGCTCTCCGATCCTCGCTTCCTCCTCATGGAGTTGTTCGCAGGAGTGATGTGTGATGAGACGTTGTAAATTGTGCCACTCCCCGGAACCCGAGCAAAGATGTGGAATCTCGCCTGTCTCGCAATGAGAACTAGATCGATGTGGCCTGAGATCTCCGGTATGTGCTCTATGATCTCTCGGGATGCTCTTGATTGAAGAGCTGAAGCTTCCATCCAGATAGATTCTTCTTCTGAGGCTATCTCCGATTCCTCTATCTCTATAGGAGACGCCTGTTTCTCAGCTGAGGGGAGACTGCTGAGAGGAGGGATATCCAAGGGCCTCTCCAGGGTTTGAACATCTTCGACCTGGACTTCTTCAGCTGGACCCCTTGGTCCACTGCTTCTTCATGTTCAGTGGAGATAACTTTCTCCACTGATGGAGTCTTCTCAGAAGACTCGGATTCATCTCTGAGCTGCGGAGGTTGTTCAGTAGCTACTGCCTCTGGCTCTGCCTCTGTCTCAGTAGGCAACGATGTGCTGACCTTCTTCAGCCTTTTCGCCGGTGCCTTAGGCATTTTAGTTTGAGGAGTCCTTTTCTTTGTAGGGTTGGTCTTCTGAGGCGTTGTTTGCAGAGTTGTAGGCCCGGAGCCAATCTGCGAAAGGGCTACTGCCCTGTTCTGAAACTTGATCTTTTTAACGTTGAAGTACTGCTTGTCAGCAAATGTGATCTGGTCAGAAGTGCAGTAGTCTTCGATCATTATTGAGATCTTTAGTCTATAAAGTAGCTTCCCTTTGGCGCTCAGTCTGTAGAATGCTTTGTCAAATTTTGCGGACTGCACCATAAATTCCTGTAGGAAGAACTCTGTCCAATCGATCTTGGCCCTGTCATAGATGGCCATCATCAGTTGTAGCTTTGGTCTGGACACCTGATCGAATGATCTTGCTTGACTCGTCAGTAGCTGAGTCACTATGTATGCAAGAGCTCTATACTAAGGTAGCATGGTATTCTTGGGAAATGCGGCTCTGTAGACTGTAGGCTTCCCGCAGAAAATGGATAAGTAGTCATCCATTTGATCATCATTGTATCCCACGGTGCTGACGCCTTCGCTTGGCAGATTGAAGCTTCTCCGAAGAGCCTCTCTGATTGACATCTGCTTCACCTCTATATCCGTCCTCGAGGGATCGCCAACTGTGTGGACGATGAATCTCCCTCGAATATCTCCATTTACTGAATCGGAATTCAAGTAGATCTCTGCAACTTGTCGGGGAAGGAAGAATGTGGGATTCTTTGTCAGAAAACCTTCTAGACCGATTTCTCTAACAGCTGAGAAAATCTCCTCCATGTAGTCAAGGTCGCAGACGTCAAATTCCATGACTGGCTCGCACCAGACACGGTCTTTCTCAAGGATTTCTTGCATATTCTCTGGAGCATAAACAACATTTCCTGACATTTTATCTGTAACAAACAAGATTATCAGTATCGAATGGATATATAAAAAAAATATAGCGATGCTGAGTAATCATATAAGTTGTCAGAAAGATTTGATATCATACCACTGAAATTTTTGAGAAATTGTGAAGATTTGAAAGAGATTGCAAGTAAGGTTTGCAAGTAATGAGATCTCAGAAATTTTGGAGTTAAAGATTTGATAGTTCGCAAATGGCGGTTTCAAAGATATGATCATAAACATATATGTTGGTCCCGAGTGTACGGTCAGGTGTAGAGGGGGGGGGGTGAATACACCTGACTCCGATTTTCTCAACTTCGAACACGAACAGTCTTGTTCAGGAAAGTGCCGTACTAAAATAATTCAGCAGACCAAATAGCTGTTCTGAATCATGTGTGGCAAAGAGTCTGACTCAACTGAGATCTGCTAGCTGACTGAGTCAGAATTCAGTATCAAACAGGTAGAGTTCAGCGGTGCGGAAAAGTGTATGCCCAAATCAGTTGAGTGGAAAAACCGTTTTAGCAAGTCTCAGTTTAGCAAATAGACAGTTCAGTAGCGGAGACAGTTGTATGATTTTAAAGTAGGTTTTCAGTATGAACAGTAAAATCAATGCAACAGTAATCAGAAAGCAATAACAAGACATAAATTTTTAAAGTGGTTCGGATATCAATCGATCTTACGTCCACTGTCCCGAAAAGTTCAGGAGGCTATTTATTATACTGAGTTAGTCTCAGTGAGCTTGTGCACAGGACAAAGCCGTGGCTTGGGGATTATACTGAGCAAGTCCCAATTTACAAAGGCATCAAACTAAAGTGTTTGACAAACTTCTCCAACTATGAATGAGTCCTTTTACAATAAGGATTGGGTTCAAATATGAACTCCTTCGTCTAAGCTATAAGTATGTTATGTTGAGCTTAGGGTTAGAAGGATAAGCAATAAGAGAGTGGCTTCTAGATCGACGAACAGCTGAAATGTCCCTCTATTTATAGAGCAGACATTGGAAAAGATCCGTTGGAGACGATCTTCCTTTCTCTCTCTTTCGGTAGCTAACGGCTCTTTTTGAAGGATGTAACAATGTCCTTTCCCTCCTTTTCTGGAAATATGTTGACTTTCAGCTTTAGTAGGTAGAGACACGTGTATGCTTGTCATTTGTCGAGGATTATGGAGTGGTTGAGACGGAACAGACTTCGAGGCATACTGAAGCTGACTTCTCTTTTCCTCGTACTTGACAATACTGATTGTATATTCAAAAAGTGTCCGACGCCGTAAGATGTCTCGCCGTTGCCGAAGTCCGATCTTCATTCGCAGAGAGACAACTCGAGGGTACTCTACCGATGGTCGCCTCCGAGTTCGCTGAACTACTCCCGCCGAGTGCGCTTCTACCGACTCCTTCGCATATCGCTCCCGCCGAGTCCAAGAAATACCGAGTCTTCTACTTCGTGCTGAGGCTGATAAGCTACTGACCGCCTTAACTAGAGCAGAGTGTCTGCTGAGTCTGAAACCTCAGAGACAAAACAATTACACGGGAATGGTTCATCAATCAAGATAGGGTTTCAGAATCTTCAAATCTTCAGATAGGTACAGAGCACGAGGCTACTGAGCTTACGGTCAGTGCTGAAGACAGAATCATTTCCCACTAAGTATAACAGTGTTGAGGATAAAATCATCACCCAACAATTTCCCCCTATTTGATGATCCCAAAACCTATCATCTATGCTAACACTAAACTATCAGAAACAGAGCTCCTTACATTATTACAACTAGGATCAGTGGAGTTTGTTCTTCAAGTTCTAGTCTACTGAGGGGAGCAGGGCAAGACAATTTCCCTCTATCTAAACAATTCCCCCGAAACACAACAACTAGACTATCAGATCTAGAGAAGCAATAAGCTGACAAGTAAGATAAAGTGAGTGTGTGAGTCAGCAATCACTTCAGTGATTCTGAGTGTTTAAGCATAAAACAAACACGGCTGTTTAGACAATAAGATATTGTCTGAGCCAAAAGAGAATGTATATATAAGATATGAAAGTTCAGTACATTACATCTCTTTCTAAGCTAGGAAGATAAAGAAATCTAATACTAAGAACGCTTGTACCGCTTGATCCTCGTCCATAAAGTTTTGCGATTCCCGACTCGTAGGGGCAAGCCATACATTCTCGTATGAGTTCTTCCTCGCCTTTAGGTATTCAAATAAGTCTCGCTGGGTCATCTTCTTCAAGTCCTCTATTCGCGGCAAGCATTCTTCACTTCCTTTTCTATTACTCCATGATGGACTCGAGTCATCATTTCTTCTTGGCGGAGGTATGATTCTCGGGCTCGGGAACACCGACTTCTATACCTTCGCACACGACTTTATGCAAGTATACGTATAGATCCGGTTCCCGTTATCATCATCCATTCTCGTGTAAGCATCGGCCTTAGCCTTGTCCGGCCGTAACCTCCGTAAATAATTGCGCTCGATAAACTCTATCTTTGCGGATTCCCATCTCTCGAGTAAACTAAGCGTGCATCCAATCGTCCCGTCCTGGCCATCTATGCGATTTCGTATCATCCGGCTTCCCGAACCTTCTGTATCGATAAGGAATATCGCCTTTGAAGGTACTCTCGCCTTGGCCTCTTGTTCAAGCACTTAATTCTCGCGCTGCCTCAAGGTCTCCGCCATATGTATTCTTTGTCCGGCGCCTTCTATCCGTCCGGCTTCCTCTCCTCCGTAGAGATACCTATCCATCTCGAGCGAAAATGGCTTCGATCTCAAGCATCTTGTTCTTTAGATCTCATATAAGAAGGTTGGTGAGGAGAGTCTTCTCCGAGTCGGCCAGGGTACCGGATTTCTCTTTGATGTACCCCGCTTCTCGCATTCTTCTCGTTGTTGCTCCTTTTCCTTTTCTCTATCTTCATCATCATGAATCTTGAGCTTCCTTGGAGGCAACCTAGCGCTTTCTTTCGCCTCGAGCCGGTGCCTTAGTTTTGCCTTGAGAGGTCTTTGCCCCGGAACAAAGCGGTGGTAGAGGGGCTTCTTCCTCTTCTCGAATCATCATGTTCAAGCATACTCAAAGAACCTCCTTAACAATATCGGTAGGAGTCCGGGTTGCGTGAGTAGCTGTTCCCGAGCCACTTGGGCCGGTCTCGCCGTGCTCGCAGCGGAGACACCCCCGGGTCTCTTCACCGGGTCCAAAGAGCAACAATAGTCCGAACTTCGCTTGCGTGCCTCGCTACTGACCTGGTTTTCTTGGCGGGCTTCAGTGGAGCTTCCCCCTTAGTGAATTTGGATGTGGGTTTAGTCAGGGTCAGCTTGGGGGTTGACTTGTCCCCGTTTTCACTGTCTTTCTTTTCTTCCCTTTTATCCTTTCCTTCCCCCTTTTTGGCATCATCAATTATTACCGGAGTCGGAATGGATACCTTTAGGTCTAGGCTTTTGTAAGAGGTTGACAGAGAGTCGAGTTTGTCTATGATATTTGTCGCCGTGCCTCATGCAGCCTCATTCCTCTCGAAGTAAGATCTTCACTGTATTTCTTGTGGGAGAGTTCAGCTGCAGCCTTAAATTCCGTCAGCTTCTCAGACACCTTATCCTCCAAAGCTTGTTGAATATTGTTGAGTCTGAGCTCAGTGACCTGGGATAGGTTTGAGACTGATTCAGTATGAGTGGAGTGAGAGGCCTTGAATTCTTCAAGCGCTTGGCCTCGTCCCTCCCGAATCACTCGAGCCGATCTTCAAAGTCCTATCTCTACTTTGCCGCATTTGAGACAATGGAAGAGACATCGTGGGCGCTTGAGTCGATAGAGAGGTTTTCAGCCCCGAAGCTCGCCGCTAGTGGCTTCAAAGCAGCTTTCCTTCCATACTTTATGGACAGCTTTGGCTAGAGCTCGTTCGAGCTCCTTGGCTTTTCGGGCCTTGGCCATGGACTTTGAGCGTCGGCCTTTGGGGCTGGGTGCTACTTCAAACTGAGATGTTAGCAAGAGCTGAGCAGGCTCTACAGACGTTGAAGTACCAGGCGCCGACTTCACAGGCCCAAGGATACTGAGCGGTAGATTAGAAGTTTTAGCAAGCTTGTATCCTTGTCCCGGGTACTCCCTCATCGCTTCCTGTGGCCTCGAATCATGGGGG
This sequence comes from Lavandula angustifolia, assembly GCA_028984105.1. Classification (NCBI taxonomy): domain Eukaryota; kingdom Viridiplantae; phylum Streptophyta; class Magnoliopsida; order Lamiales; family Lamiaceae; genus Lavandula; species Lavandula angustifolia. The sequence continues at coordinate 31,476,705 of CM054803.1, forward strand.
CGGGTCCCCGACCGTCGTGGTCGACCCATCTCGAGGGGTTGAAGCCGAAGTCCGCCGCCTATCGTGCAGCAAGGCCGCATCGCGGCCCTCGGATCATCGGAGTTACCTAGGTCCGCAGGCCTGGAGTAGCCTATTTGCTCCCTTAGGTGCTGCTCCTCCTGATGTAATTGGTCACAGGAGTAGTGAAGGATGAGGCGAAGCTGTGGGTGCCACTCCTGGAACCTTTGGAGCATGTGGAGCCTGGCCTATCTATCAATTAACACCAAGTCTTGGTGGCCGGCGATCTCCCGGTATTTGGTCGCCTATCTCTCGAATGCTTGAGATCCGAGCGCCGAGGCTTCCATTCCGATTGATTCTTGCTCGACGCCGTTTCGAGTCGTCAAGATCTATGGCGACGTCCTGCTTTTCAGCAGATGGCAAAGTGCCGAGTGGTGGAATATCAAGCGAGCTTTCCGCAGTTTGTATATCGCACTCGCCTAGGTTCACCGAACCCCTTGATCTACTTCTTGAGTCCGTTCAAAGGGAGACGGCCTTCTCCACCGAATGAGTCTCCTCGGGGACTCCGACTCATCTATTAGCCGTATAGCCGAGTAGGTTGTTCAAGAGCACGTTCGGCAGCTCCGTTCTCAGCTTGGTTGTTCAAGAGTTTCCTCCGGCATGCCTCGGTTTCAGTAGGGACATCGCCGATGGCTTTCTTCAGACGTTTAGCCGATGTCTTAGAAATTTTCGCTAGAGGAGACCTCTTCTTGGTAGGCGTGGTTTGCTGAAGCGATGGTCCTGAACCGATTTGCTGAAGAGCAGCTGTTTTGTTGTGGAACCTGATCTTCTTTACATTAAAGTATACCTTGTCCTCAAAGGTGATCTGGTCATCTCCACAGATATCTTGTATCATGATGGATAGCTTCAGTCCATACAACAGCTTGCCTTTTTCTGTCAGGTTGAACGTTGCCTTATCAAATTTGGCAGCTTGAACCATGAACTCTCGAAGAAAGAACTCCGTCCAGTTGATTTTTGCTTTGTCATATATTGCCATCATGAGTTGGATCTTGGGTCTCGATACTTGATCGAATGAACCCACTTGGCTTGTCTGTAGCTGCGTGACTATATAAGCTAGTGCACGGAACTGGGGCAGCATACTGTTCTTTGGGAAGGCCGCTCTAGGCTTTTCGCAGAATATAGATAGATAGTCGTCTATCCTGTCATCGTTGTAGCCAACATTGCTAACTCCTTCAGCAGGCAAAGCGAAGCTTCTCCTCAGTGCTTCTTTAATTGAGATCCGCTTCACCGCATGGAGGCATCGCCTATGGAGTGGACGGCAAAACGTCCAATGATGTCTCCGCATATCGAATCCGAGCCGAGGTATATCTCGAGACACTCGCCGAGGAAGGAAGAAGGTATGCTTCCTTGAGAGGAACTGCTCCAAACCGTACGCTCTCGTATACGAGAAAATCTCGTCCATGAAGTCAAGGTCGCAGCGCCAAACTCCATGACCGGGTTCGCACTGCATACCTGCCTTTGTCTAAGATTTCCCGCATGTTCCCCCCCGGGGAGACGAGAGAAAGATTTGCCATTTTATCTCGTCACAAGAAAAGATTATCAGTATCGTTTGTTCATAAAACAGTTAGTATAGCGATACCGAAAAGAGATAATGAAGTATAGTAACAGATTTAATAATCATACCGATAAAATTCCGAGAATAGAGAAGATAATTGCAAGTAAAGGATTGCTAGAGATCTCAGAATTTTCGGAGCAAAGGATTTGAAGATATACTAATGGCGGTTTCTAAGATATGATCGAAAATATATATCTAACGTGAAGGTGAATAGTTTTCAATCAAAGGCCAAATTTAAATCTGCTTTACGATATGGACGGTTAAGATTGGATATTATAAAGAAGATAATGATCACAGTAGCCGCCTAAGTCAATGCCAGTTGTAATTTGCTTAAGTAGTAACTATGAGAGGACATGCATTAAACGCGTGCGTAATTCAAAGATACTTATGCATAGAATGTCGTGCATTAAATGAGAGTCGTTTTCATTAAATGACAAACTTTAAGATAATTAATACCATGCTGAATCTGAATTATAAGTGCAGAATACTGTTCTATTAGTTACTACTGAGTAGAGATACGCAAACCTGTCAGGTGAACATAGTAGTCAGCTGATACCTCATGTAGATGGTTGTTGATTCTCTACGTACTGATTATACTCAGTACTGAGAGTGAACATTCCCCCTTACTAAAATGGTCCTCTCTTGAAGACTCTTACTGACTGGGGTCAGTAGGGTCCAGCAGACCTAGCTCTACTGAAAGTTCTTTGAATCTGGATTCAGCTAGAGGCTTGGTCAGAATATCAGCCCTTTGTTTGTCAGTATGGATCTTTTCCATCCTGATATCCTTCTTTTCGACATGGTCACGAATGAAGTGATGCCTAATGTCCACATGCTTGCATCTTGTGTGAAGTACAAGGTTCTCAGTGATTGCAATAGCACTGGTACTGTCGCAGAATATCGACACTTCATTCTAAATGACGTCATAGTCTCTTAGCTGTTGTCTCAGCCAAAGGATTTGGGCGCAACAACTTCCGGCAGCCATGTATTCAGCTTCAGTAGTTGACGTGGCTACTGAGTGCTACTTCTTTGAAAACAATGAGATCAGCTTACTGCTTAGGAACTGACAAGTTCCTGAAGTTGATTTTCGGTCAATTCTACATCCTGCATAGTCAGCATCAGAATAGCCAGTTAGTTCAATATTATCATCAGCTGGATACCATAAACCTATGTTAGGTGTGCCTCTGAGGTAGCGGAGAATCTTCTTTGCTGAGTCTATGTGGCTCTGCTTAGGATTCGCCTGAAATCGAGCGCAGACACCTACATCATAAGTTATGTCAGGACGAGTAGCTGTTAGATATAATAAGGAACCAATTATTGCACGAAATTCAGTTTGGTCTACTGATACTCCCTCTTTATCAAGATCGATTTTCATATTCGTGTTCATCGGGATCTTGATAGGTTTGCCGGATGTGCAACCGAATATTTTGATGAGGTCTCGAGTGTATTTGCATTGGTTAATGAACGTTCCCTTTTCAGATTGTTTGACTTGAAAGCCGAGGAAGTAGTGCATTTCACCCATCATTGACATCTCGAACTTGTCCTTCATCATTTTCTCAAACTGCTGACACATGACGACGTTCTTCGATCCGAATATAATGTCGTCTACATAGATCTGCATGAGTAATAAGTTGTCTTCCAGTCGAATGCTGAACAGCGTGCGATCTACTGTACCTTTCTGAAAACCTTTCTGAAGAAGAAACTCTGACAGGGTATCGTACCAAGCCCCGGGTGCTTGTTTTAACCTATATAGAGCCTTTCCGAGTCTATAAACCCGATGTCCCCGCCGAAAGCCGGGCGGTTGTTCTACATAGACTTCTTCTTTCGACGCTAGCCTCAGAACGCAGACTTCACATCCATTTGATAGACTCGAATCTTTGATGTGTTACGTAGGCTAGGAATAATCCCGATTGCCTCCACCCTTGCAACCGGAGCGAATGTCTCATCGAAATCTATTCCTCGCCTTGACAAAGAGCCTTTCGCCACGAGCCTCGCTTTGTTCCTTACTATAACGTTGGTTTCATCTCGCTTGTTCTTGAAGACCCATTTTGTTCCAATGACGTGTTGATGCCGGGGTCTGTCAACAAGCTCCCAAACTTCGTTTCTCGTGAACTGATTCAGCTCGTCCTACATAGCTATGATCCGGGCCAAGATCTTTAAGTGAATCCTCAATCGTCCCGAGGCTCTTCGCAGACAAGATGCAGGAATATAATGCGCTTTCTCCTTGATAGAATCTGGATCTTGTCTTGACTTTTGCTGAAGGATCTCCAATGATTAGATCAGGAGTGTGAGCATCTAGCCACGATCTACGATGTTTCAGCTCTTCATCTTGAATTTGATCAACACAGATAGTAGGTGAGTTAGGTATTTTAGTTGTACTATTCTGAGATTGAAGCAATTCAGTAATGAGAGTGTGATCTACTGAGTTTCGAGGTTCAGGGGCATTCAGCTCGTGAACATTAATAGATGTTCCCCCCCGAGTTGTTATTCTCGTAGTGGTCTCGCTACTCTCTAAGGTTTCTTCATCGACCCGATTTACCCGGGATTGACTCGCTCAGAGACTCAACTGCTCAGCCTACTTTCGTTGCCGGTTCGGATTCGCAGGCTTATCTTCGCTTTCTTCATCCGAATCATCATCCCAACAAAGCCGGATCCTTTCGTGTTTGTCTTTGTAGGTCCGGATCCCGTAGCCGCGTAATGATGTCCTCGTATTCGGACTTAGAGTTATTGCTCCCGTCTTCGCAGCAAACTCATTAAAAACAACATGAGGGCTTTCTTCCACGCAAAGGGTCCGATAGTTGAATACTCGAAAGCTTTGCCGACTCGAGAGTATTCTAAGAATACTCTCGGATCCGACTTGCTATCAAAAGTTTTCACCGATCTTTCCCATTATTGTGAATAAAGCACGAACAACCAAAGATATGGAAATAAGATAAAGAAGGCTTCCCCGCCATTCCATAGTTCATATGGTGTTCTCTTATGCCGCTTTGTCGCAGAGATCGGTTCTCGAGTATAACATGCAGCCGTGCCGCCGTCGCCTGCACTTGGTCGGGAGTCCCGAGTCCGCGAGTAGAGTTCTTGCCGCTTCTTTGAGTGTGCGATTCTTTCGCTCAAAGAACCCCGTTCGCCGAGGGGTGTGCGCAAGCACATGCCTCATGCTCAATCCCTTCGGTTTTGCGTAACTCCTCTACCATGGAATTAAGGAACTCGCCTCCGTCGAACGAATTTTGATTATCTTGGTGTTCTTCTCGACACTCGAGCTTTTTCAGAAGCGTTAGTAACTCTGTTTTAACGTCAGACTTGTTGGCAATGAATATGACCCATGTGTAGCGCGAGTAGTCATCGATGACCACTAAAGCATACTTCTCGCCTCCGATCGTCACCGGAGAGACCGGACCGAACAAATCCATATGTAGCACCGAAGGATTCCATCAGCTGGAAGGAGATGGAACAGTGGATTTTGATTCCTTGTTTGCTTTCCCTTCGACATACGCTTCACACCGAGTGTCTTTGCTGAATACTTCATTCGGCGGTCCTCTTGCTAGAGTGTTCCTTGCTAGTTTGTTGAGCGTTTTAAAGTTGGTGTGGCTGAGTCTCCTATGCCAAAGCCATCCCGTACGGTTGTCGTTCTTCGCCAATAGAGAAGCTTTAGGTTTTGCTGAGTTCTAGTCAGCTACATATATATTCTTTTTACGCGAACCCGATAACACCGTTTTCCCCGTTGATTTATCAATGACATCACGTAAAACCAACTACAAAAATCACTCTATTCGAGTTATCACTGCACTGACTAACAGAGAGAAGATTATGCCGAAGTCCTTCAACATATGATACTCTAGGAACCGTGGCGCCCAATGCCGAGTGCTCCATATCCTCTTGTATAGCCTTTCGCATTGTCTCCAAACTCGATTCTCCGGGTCCTTCTTCGCCTATATAATTCTTCGTAGGTTCCTTTGGTACGTCATATGTCTTGAGCATCCACTGTCCACATACCAAGTGTTGGGTGATGATTCCATGCTCAACACTGTTTCACTCAGTGGGAAATGATTCGGTCTTAGACACCGATCTTAAGCTCGCAGCCTTGTGCTCGTACTTGTCTCAAGATTTGAAGATCCCAAAACCCTATCTCGAATGATGAACCATTCCCTTGTATCTGCTTTGTCTCTCGAGGTTTCGCACTCGTAGACACTCCGCTCCGGTCAAGGCGCCGCAGCTTATTTGCCTCAAGCACCAAGGCGTAAGACTCAGCTGATACCGGACTTTGCAGGAGCAAGATACCGAGAGAGTCGCTGAACCGAACTCGCCAGGAGTAGTTCACCGAACTCGTAGCTGATCTTCGCAGACTTATCTCGCAGTCTATCTACCGAATACAAGGTCGACTCAAAGAACGGCAGATAGTCTTCGTGGACTGCCGAACCTTTTGAAAGACAATCGCATTGCCATGTACGAGGAAGAGAGAAGTCGCCTTCCGCCCGTCTCGAAGTCTCGTGCTATCTCAACCACTCCATCCACCTCGACGAATGACAAGCATACACGTGTCTTCTCACCTGCTAAAGCTGCAGTCAACCTTTTACCTAAAAAGGTGGGAAAGTACACTGTTACCTACACCAAAAGAGCCGTTTGCTACCAATAAAAGAGAGAGAGGAGAAGATCGTCTCCAACGGATCTATTTCAATCTCTGCTCTATAAATAGAGGGATCATTCAAGATTTGAAGCGCGACCAAGAACACGAGAGAGCGCGAAAAAGAGCGAATTCCAAAGAACAAAGTCTTAGCAAGAACTTGAAGAACAATCTCCGGTGAAAGACTACATTCTAGCTCATAGGGAATCAAGCTATACCGCCATATAAAGCCTCTAGTATCCAAATCGACATTACACGAACTCAAAGCTTATCTTCAGCTGTTCGTCGATCTAGAAGCTACTCTCATATTCCCTATCCCTCTAACCCTAAGCTCAACTGTTCTTATCCATAGCTTAGACGAAGGAGTTCACATTTGAACCCAATCCTTATTGTATAAGGACTCCTTCACTGTTGGAGAAGTTTGTCAAACACTTTAAGTTTGATAGTGTTGTAAACCGAGACTCGGATCGCATAAAAACCAAGACGCGGCTTTGCCCAAAGGTGCAAGCCGACCGAGACTAACTCAGATAATAAATAGCCTCCCCGATCATTCGGGACAATGGGACGTAGGATTTGAGCGATATTCGAACACTTTAAAAATCCCGTGTCTCTTATCGCTTTATTAACTCGTTGCATTGATTTTACTATTCATACCGAACATCATATTTAAAATCAATCAACTGTCTCAAAGATACCGAACTTTTAATCTACCGAACCGAGACTTAAAATGTTTTCTCACAAAAACCGATTTGGGGCCTACACTATTTCGCGCACCGAACTCTTACCAGTAGCTACCGAATTCCCGACCTAGTCGGCTAGCGGATCTCACCCGAGCCAGCACTCTTAGCCTTTTAACTCGATTCGTAACGCTTGTCCGGGTCTATCGAACCAAGCTTTCGCCGACACCATCCCGAATAGGACCGTTCGAGTTCGAAGTCGAGAAATCGAATCAGTGTATTCACCCCCCCTCTACACCCGACCGTACACTCGGGACCAACAATTGGTATCGGAGCAGGAGTTCTTTAAGACTCTTGTCACTTTGAGACCGGGTCTATTCGAACGGATCCGGAGGAAAACGCTTTCACCGCATATCACTCTACATTCATATCTATATTCTTCATGGCCGATATGTCGTGTATAAGGATGGTACCCATGTTCTCGGTGGAGAATTACGGAGTATGGCGAGTCGAATGGAAGCACATCCGACATCCCTCCATGACAAGATGATCAAGTGCTTGAACATGGACCTATCGCTTTCCATGATTGATAGTGTCGTAACTCGTGACCAAGCTCAAGGAGGAGGAATGGTGACCGGGAAGAAGATTCCCAAAGACATAAGTCTCTTCACTCCCCGAGGAGAAGAAGCTTCACAACTTAGACCGTGTTGCCGTAAACGCTATACCGACCACCCTTAGTGATTCTTATCTTGGCGGTGGTTCGTGAATGCAAGACCGCAAAAGAACTCGGGACGCTCTAGCGCTACCGAGTCGAGGGACTCGTAAGATTAAAGCGAATAAACTAGCACTCGGAACTCCAAAAGCCGGAAAGCTTGTCTCTCGTGCCCGTGACAAAATCGAAGATTCGAACGCCGATTTACCAACTGATGAACTCTATCAATGGGCCGGGAAAGACATTCAAGAATCGAGAGATGAATCAAGATTCTCGAGGGCACCGCCGGACGGACAATGGACACCTTTTGCCACTCTATTGCGACATTCCGACTTAGATGCCGTGTCTCCCGACCATATCTTTTCGTAATTACAGTGCAGGAGTTTGAGTTCGACAGCACCTCAAAGAAAGCAGAGAGCCGAAGCCGACACAAAATCGACCATGCTTTCAAAGCATCACAAGACAAAGATCTCCAAAGAACGAGCAAAACGACGAGTAAGACCGAGCCTTCACTCAATGATCTACAAGAAGGAAGTCTCGCTCGCAAGTATGCGCCGTTCGCCGTAAAGTATCGAAGGAGAAGGAGCGACGCAGTAAAAGTGACTAAAGCCTATCGGGAAATGAAAGGTAAGTCAAATTATATGTCGAAACACACTCCCGACTCACAATCTTCTCGAATACGTAAAGAAGGACGACTCGTAACCGTCAAAGAATAGCGAAAGCAAAGAAGAGAAAGTCATCACTTGCTATAATTGCAAAAAAGCCCGGACATTATCGCATGATTGTCCTCGAGCTCCTGTAGTGCCGAACGCGCAAAGACGTAAGGCAAGGAGAGAGAAATTCGCCCGTAAAAGACATTGCAGGCGAAATCTCGCACGACTCGTAAGAAGTCGACTCCTTTATGGATTCATCTCGACGATGAAGCACCTTCATGGCCTTAGAGCATGAAGCGTATGAATCACCGAAAAGTGCATGATGGCAGGAGAAGAGGATGAGGTAAATTCTCATGAACCACTTAACTCCTCTTCACACCGCACACACGACACTATTTTAGAGTGCGGATGAAAATTTGGACGTCGCGACCGCATACGAAGAACTCGCCGACGAACAAATTCGATGAGTCTCGCAGCTCAAAAGACTCTTCGTGAGTTGGATACCCCGAAAGTAGAGAATCGCAGACTTTCTCAGAAAGTCGTTGCTACCGAGGCCGAAGGACTTGTGTTGAGACTCGTGGAGGAGATAAACTCTCCGATGGCCAAGTCTCAAAGATCAAGAAGATCGGATTTCGCTCCGACCAATAACTTGACTCGTAAAGATACCGAACCGAGTCCGCCGAAGCAAGAAATGTCGTGACTTCTGCACGAGCACGACACACCGAAGAAGAGTGATGATGTCCGGAGGAGCCCGATGACCGAGAGGTACATGGGTGCCGAGAAGAAATTAGAGGCTATGCTAGCAAGCAATAAGCCAAAGCACCGCAAGGAAGGACTTGGATTCACCAGGGAGCTTCCTCATCTCGCCCCAAAGACACTCGAGTACGGCTTGCCGATAGGTTTGTTCAAGGGGAGACTATGAACGCAAATATACCGAACCCCCTAGCAAAGAACAAACAAGATGAAAGCACCTCATCCCACACATCAGCATTCTAACAAGAAGATCGCGCCAAGAAACCCCGGGCCTACCAAGGGGGAACCAAAGAAATCAAAATTGGCGTATCGGGCCTGACCTCCAAAGCCGACACATCCAGCCTCAAGATGGGTCATATTATTATGAACCTATAGTCGAAGAGGCTCCAAAGGTCGAAGAAAAAGAAAGCCACACGTAAGGCTAAGGTCGCAGAATCCACCACCAAGATTAGGACTCCCGAACCTCGAAGCCTCGTAAGTCACCTATGACCACCCAAAGGGTCGATATGTTGACTCTAGTGGAAGGAAGATGTCCGAAACCACCAGTGGTTGTTAGACAGTGTCGGGTTATGAAAACTAACACCTAAGGACCCAAAATCAAAAATAAAGGGTACCCGAATATAATTCTCGTTTTGCAGTGCGCAGAGACCCACGGTATATGGACAATGGATGCTCAAGACATACGACATACCAAAGGAGTCTATCAAGAATTATGTTACCAAGATGGACCTTAATCGAAGTTTGGAGATAATGCCAAAGGCTACACGAGAGGATACGGCACACTCAAAGATAGGAACCGCCAACGTTCCTTGAGTATCCTATGTTGAAGGACGCCGCATAATCTTCTCTCTCGTTTGTCAATTTTGTGATAACTCGAATAGAGTGATTTTTGACGCCGGTTTCGTGATGTTATTGATAAATCTATAGGGAAAACAGTTATCGTGTTCACGCAAAAAGAACATATACGTGGTCCGACCGGAACTCACCAACCTCGAAGCTTGTTTGTCGGGCGAAGAATGAAAACAGAACGGGGTGGCTATGGCATAGAAGGCTCAGCCATCTCAACTTTAAGACGCTCAACAAGCTAGCAAGAATCACTCTAGCAAGGGGACCGCCGAATGAAGTATTCAAGAGAAAGACACTCAAGGTGAAGCATGTCCGAAGGGAAAGCAAACAAGGAATCAAAATCCTCCGGCTCCATCGCCTTCCACGTATGGAATCCTTCAACGCTACATATAGATTTGTTCGGTCCAAGCCTCCCCAAGGACGATCGGAGGCGTAAAAATATGCATTAGTGGTCATAGATGACTACTCGCGCTACACGTGGGTCATATTCATCGCCAACAAGTCCGACGTCAAAACAGAGTTACCAACGCTTCGAAAAAGCTCGGTTGTCGAGAAGAACACCAAGATCGAAAAATACGTTCGGATAGAGGAACCGAGTTCCTTAATTCCATGGTAGAGGAGTTCTCGCAGCGTAAGGAATAGAGCATGAGACTTCACCGCACGCACACCTCGGCAGAATGGAGTTGCCGAACGAAAGAACGTAACTCTAAAAGAGGCAAATAGGACTCTACTCGCACTCTGACTCCCAACCAAATTCTCGGGCGTAAGCTACCGATACCGCATGTTACACTCGTAACCGATCTTTACCGACAAAGCAAAGATAAGAGAACACCATATGAACTATGGAACGGCAGAAGCCTTCTCTATCTTATTTCCATATCTTTGGTTGTTCATGCTTTATCCACAATAATGGGAAAGATCACCAAGACTTTTGATAGCAAGTCGATCGTGGAGTGTTCTTAGGATACTCGGGTCGCAAGAAAGCTTTCGAGTATTCAACTATCGGACCCTTTGCGTGGAGGAAAGCCCTCATGTTGTGTTTAACGAGTTTGCTACCAAGACAGGAGCAATAACTCAAATTCTCAATCTCGAGGACATCGCAGACGCCACCGGATCTAAGCTTAAAGCGACAAATCTCAAAAAGATCCAGACTATGTTGGGATGATGATTCGACGAAGAAACTCAAGACAAATCTACCGAATCTCAACCAACAGAGCAAGTAGCCGAGCATTGATTCTCCCGAACGTAATCAATCCCGTGTAACTCAGTCGATGAGGAAACCGTAGAGGTAACCGAGACCACTACCGAGAATAACAACTCGTGGGGAACATCTAGTAATGTTCCCGAGCCGAATGCCCCCGAACCTCGGTGACTCAAGAGATCATACTCTTATCACCGAAATTCTTCAATCTCGTAATAGTACAACCGAAATGCCTAACTCACCTACTATCCGTGTTGAACAAATTTCGATGAAGAGTCAAACATTGTAGATCGTGGCCGGATGCTCACACTCCTAATTTGATCATTGGAGATCCTTCAACTAATGTCAAGACAAGATCCGATTCTCGCCAAGGAGAAAGCGCATTATTTTCCCCGCTTCTTGTCTACCAAGAGCCTCGAATATTGAGGATGCACTTAAAGATGCCGACCGGATTATTGCTATGCAGAAGAGCCGAATCGCTCACGAGAAACGAAGTATGGGAGCTTGTAGACGCACTCCCGTCATCAACATGTCATTGGAACCAAATGGGTCTTCAAGAACAAGCGAGATGAAAACAACGTTATAGTCGGGAACAAAGTAAGTGCTCGTGGCTAAAGGCTACCGTTAAGCCAAGGAATAGATTTCGATGAAACTTTCGCTCCAGCTTGCAAGATTGGAGGCAATTAGAGTATTCCTTGCCTACGCAACACATCAAAGATTCGTAGTCTATCAAATGGATGTGAAGTCTCGTGTTCCCGAACGGCGTCATCGAAAGAAGAAGTCTATGTGGAACAACCGCCCGACTTTCAAGCAGGGACATCAAGTATATAGACTCGTAAAGGCTCGGACGGGTTAAAACAAGCACCCGTGGCTTGGTATGATACCCCGTTCCGAAGTTTCTTCTTCGTAAAGGTTTTCGTAAGGGCACAAGATCGCACGTTGTTCAAAGATTCGACCGGAAGACGACCTATTACTCGTGCAGATCTATGCGGATGACATTATCTTCGGCCAAGAATGTCATTATATGTCAACAGCTTGAAAGAATGATGAAGGACAAGTTCGAGATGTCGATGATGGGAGAAATGAACTACTTCCTTGGTTTTCAAGTCAAGCAATCAAAAAGGGAACGTTCATCAACCAAGGCAAATACACTCGAGACCTCATCAAAAGATTCGGCCGCACATCCGCAAACCCATCAAGATCCCGATGAACACGAATATGAAGATAGATCTTGATAAGGAGGGAGTATCGCGAGATCAAACTCAATACCGTGCTATAATTGGTTCATTACTATATCTAACAGCCTACTCGTCCTAACATAACTTATGCCGTAGGTGTATGCGCTCGATTTCGT